>CM070773.1:126710075-128188825 GCA_036346955.1 Dipus sagitta
TAGTCTCAGGGTGGCCTCGAATTTACAGTGATCCTCCTACTTTTGCCTCCAAGTGCTGGGATTAAAAGCGTGCGCCACCACGTCCAGCTTCTGTTAGCTTTTGAGGCAGGAACGGCGGAGCTGGGTGGCAGGACTTGCATTGATCTCTCTAGACAGGCTAGAGTGATGCAGAGGCCCTCTGGTCCATCTAGGAGTTTTGGGTTTATTCCTTAGGGTGAACAAAGAATTGGAAGCTCCAGGACAGACAAACTGGGGAGACACAGAAAATGTAGGTAACAGATTTATTAAGAACAAAAACTTCCTTCAGAATGGGAAGGGGTCTCAGAACTGGGAATCCTTCTGAGCAGTTCGAGGATCTGGCTTTTTTTTTTTTTTTTTTTGGTGAGATCTGGGTTTTATAGGGTCACTCATTCTCTTCTCCCCTCTTATGCTAATTATGGATCTGGTACTTCATCCTTTTTTTTTTTTTTTTCAGATAGGATCTTGCTCTAGCCCAGATTGGCCTGGAACTAGTCTCAGGCTGGCCTTGAACTCATGGCAATCCTTCTGTCTCAGCCTCCTGGTTTTATGTGGGTCCTGGAAATCTAATCTGGGTGGTTAGGTTTGCAGGCAAGCACCTTAACTGCTGAGCATCTCTCCAGCCCTGACTTGTGGTTTTATTTAAAAATTTATTTTTATTTATTTATTTGAGACAGAGGGAGAGAGATAGAAATAGATACAGAGAGACAGACAGAGAGAGAGAGAGAGAAAATGGGCACGCCAGAGCATCCAGCCACTGCAAATGAACTCGGCACATGCGCCACCTTGTGCATCAGGTTTACATGGATCCTGGGGAATTGAACCTGGGTCCTTTGGCATTGCAGGCATGTGCCTTAACCACTAAGCCATCTCTCTAGCCTCTGACGTGTTTTTGAGATAGGTTCTCACTGTATAGGCAAAATCTGGCCTCAAACTCATGCTTCTCTTGCTTCAAGCTCTTGAGTGGCTAGGGAGAAAGTTATGCATCACCATACCTACCAAGTTACCAAAGAACCTTAACAAATACTGATAGGGCAGTTTGGGGGGGTCTTTGTGAATAATGGAGCCTTCCTTGGTTATGGTTGGGCCTTAAACTGAGGAGTTGGGGTACCGGATGCTCATGGTCACACAACATTTCCATGGACTCAGTGGCCTCCAGGTTCTTGTCTTGTGACTTCACAGAATGAAATCCACAGACCGTAGAGGGTGGAATGTAGGTGGCGTTGTAGAGCTTAAGATAAGCAAGCAAGCAGAGCTTCTGTGTAGTCGGAGGACATCCCCAAATGGAAAACCACCTGTCGACTCTGACTGAAGTTATTTATTTATTTGCACTCTGATTGGGATTGCTTATTTGCACACGCATGCACACACACACACAGAGTATGGGTACACCAGGGAACTGCAGCCACTGCAAACGAACTCCAGATGCATGTGCCACTTGGGGAATCAAACTGGGTCTTTAGGCTTTGCAGGCTAGTGCCTGAACTGCTGAACCATCCATCTCTCCTGCCCTGATTGGGGTCTTTTATGGGAATTTACAGATGAGGGTTGAGCTCGTTAGTTCAGTTCTCATGCCAGGTGTTCAGGTCCTTTGTAATTTCACTCACATCTTCTGGTCAGGCTTATAGGGAAGAACTTTTTTTTTTGAGGTAAGGTCTCACTCTAGCCCAGGCTGTGCCACCACAATCGGCTTTGGGAAGAACTTGTTTGCATTATTATTATTATTATTATTATTATTATTATTATTATTTGAGAGAGAGGAAGAGGCAGAGAGAGAGAGAGAGAGCGAGAGAGAATGGGCCAGCCAGGGCCTCCAGCCACTGCAAATGAACTCCAGACACATGTCCCCCCTTGCACATCTGGCTTACCTGGGTCCTGGGGAATCGAACCAGTGTCCTTAAGCTTCACAGGCAAGTGCCTTAACCACTAAGCAATTTCTCTAGGCCCTCCCCTTTTTTGTTGTTTATTTTTTTCAAGGTATGGTCTCACTTTAGCCCAGGCTGACCTGGAATTCACTATGTAGTTTCAGGGTGGGTTCGAACTCACAACAATCCTCCTTCCTCGGCCTCTCAAGTGCTGGAATTAAAGGTCTGCACCACCACACCTGGCTGCTTTTTATTTATTTGCAAGCAAAGAGTGGTAGACAGAAGAGAGACACAGAGAATGGGCACACCAGGACCTCTAGCCCCTTCAAATGAACTCCAGATGCAAGAGCCACTTTGTGCAACTGGCTTTACATGGGTACTGGGAAATTGAACCCGGGTCATTAGGCTTTGCAGGCAAGTGCCTTAACCACTGAGCAATCTGTCCAGCCCCCCTTTTTGTGATTGGGTCTCAGTCTAGCCAAGCCTGACCTGAAACTCACTCTGTAGCCCCAAGCTAGCCTCAAACTCACAGCGATCCTATCTCAGCCTCCTGAGTACTGAGATTAAAGGAATGTACCACCACGCCTGGCAACCTGGCATTTTTTGTTTTTTTTTGGGGGGGGGGGTTTTTTGAGGTAGGGTCTCACTCTAGCCCAGGCTGACCTGGAATTCACTATGGAGTCTCAGGGTGGCCTCGAACTCACGGCAATCCTCCTACCTCTGCCTCCCAAGTGCTGGGATTAAAGGTGTGCACCACCACGCCTGGCTTTGTTTTTTTAACATTTTATTTATTTCTTTCTTTGAGAGAGAGAGAGAGAGGAAAAGGCAGAAAGAAAGACAGGATGGGTGTGCCAGGGCCTCCAGCTACTGCAAACAAACTCCAGATGCATGCGCCCCCTTGTGCATCAGGCTTACGTGGGTCCTGGGGAATCAAACTGGGGTCCTTAGGCTTCACGGGCAAACGCCTTAACCGCTAAGCCATTTCCCGAGCAATGTGGCATTCTCTAGCTTGCAAATACATTGCTTCCTCTCTGCCTTCATTTTTCACATAGCCCTCTTTCTCCCAGTGTCTTTCTGTTCTTTTTTTTTTTTAATTATTTATTTATTTATTTGAGAGTGACAGACAGACACAGAGAGAAAGAGGCAGATAGATAGATAGATAGAGAGAGAGAGAGAGAGAGAGAGAGAGAGAGAGAATGGGAGCGCCAGGGCCTCCAGCCACTGCAAACGAACTCCAGACGCGTGCGCCCCCTTGTGCATCTGGCTAACGTGGGTCCTGGGGAGTCAAGCCTCGAACCGGGGTCATTAGGCTTCACAGGCAAGCGCTTAACCGCTAAGCCATCTCTCCAGCCCTCCTTTCTGTTCTTTTCTGTCTCTCTTCTTATGAGGATGCCAGTCATGGTGGTCTGAAGAGCCGTCGGACCCAGTGGACCTCATCTCAACTCCCGACAGCTGCAGCTTACTTTCCAAGCAAGGCCACATGCTGAGGTTCTGGGTGGACATGAAGTTTGGAGGACACTGCTCCACTCCGCGTAACGACCCTTTCTGATTTTCTGTCATGCCCTGTCTGCTGCTCAGACCTTCATGTTGCACCACATAACCCTTCAGTGGGGCAGCTACACACGACCAACCATGTCCAAGAGGCTGTGCCCAGCTTCAGAGGGATCCGAACTCTGAATGCGAGTGGTGTGTGCCACCTTCACTGGGGATTATGAACAGGAAAAAAGAGTCAGCCAGAGGGCCAGCACCACCCTCTCCAGGGTGTGGCTGTCATAGGGTTTCTTCTGGTACGCAGGCCCTGACGCTATGTTATCCTCCTGAGCACAGTGCGTCCTTTAGACAGCTCTATTAATATCCCTCATTGGTGTTCTGGGACAGCCATTCATGACCTCCGTCCTCCTGTGTGTACCTCCCACTCCAGGCCATTCACGAGTGACTCTCCAGGCATATCTGGCTTCCTCCCTCTCTCTGTGTGGTTTTTTTTTTTTTCTCCTTCCCTCCCTTCGTTTCTCTATTTCCACAGCATCTGCAGGACCTAAGGCACATGCATTTCATGTTGAAGGTGACCCCCATGACAGAGAGGTGGCATTCACATCATAGTCTAACTGAGCAACGTGACAAAAGTGTGACTGCTGCCAGTCTGCTGGGTAGCTGTTTGTTAGCATTGAGACGACCTAAATGCAGTGTTATACATAATCCCAGTACTCAGGAAGAGGAGGTAGGAGGGTTGCAAGTTCAAGGTCATCCTTGGCTACATATCAAGTTTGAGACCAGTCTGGACTACATGGAACCCTGTCTAAAGTGTGTGTGTGTGTGTGTGTGTGTGTGTGTAACTTCAGGGGCTGGAAAGATGGCTTAGCAGTTAAGGCACTTGTCTGTGAAGCCTAAGGACTCAGGTTTGATTCCCCAGTACCCATGAAAGCCAGATGCACATGGTGGCACATGCATCTAGAGTTTATTTGCAGTGGCTGGAGGCACTGGTGCACTTCTCTCTCTCTCTCTCTCTCTCTTTCTCTCTCTCTCTCTCTGGCTTAGAAGTTTGGGTAAAGAGAATTTGGAGCAGTATGACTTAATCAGCAGACTTTGGGGAGGCCGTCACCGTGATCAATGGTGGTGGCCAAAAAGATTATAGTCAGGCTGGAGGGATGGCTTGGAAGTTAAGGCATTTGCCTGCAAAGCCAAAGGACCCAGGTTTGATTCCCTAGGGCCCACGTTAGCCAGATGCACAAGGGGGCTCACGCATCTGGAGTCCGTTTGCGGTGGCTGGAGGCCCTGTGCGCACATTCTCTCTCTCTCTCTCTCTCTCTCTCCCCCCTTCTCTATCAAATAAATAAATAAATAAAAATAAAATATTTTAAAAAACAAAAACCAAATAAACAAAAAAGGTTATATTCATGTCCTGAGCCCTGGAATTTATACATAGAACCTAATTTGAAAGGAATGTCCTAACCAGCGTGGTGCTGCATGCCTTTAATCCCAGTGCTCGGAGGCAAAGGTAGGAGGATTGCTGTGAGTTTGAGACCAACCTGTAAAGAGAGAGCAAGTTCCAGCCCAGCCTGGGCTAGAGTGAGACCCTACCTTGGGAAAAGAAGGAATGTCTGGGCTGGAGAGCTGGCTTCGTGGTGAAGGTTCTTTGCAGAAGAGGCACTGGGATTCAGGCCAGGGAAGAAAGTGTAAGGGTAGAAATGAACTAGAGAGACGAGAAGATGCTGGTGGGAACTCCCTGCAATCACCCTGGAAAGGATCAAGAGCCCCAGATCTGGAGTCCAGTTGGATCACCTTGTCAACACTGTGACTTTTAGAGAGCAGATGGATTCAGCTGAGCCCAGTTTTCTTGTTTGAAAACAACGAGGATCTGTGATCCTCTTCACACTCAACAGCGGTGTGATGCTGTTCTTACAAGAGATTTTCTTAGGGGTCTTGCCCTCGTGCTGTCCTCTTTCTCACCTTGTGCATCTGGCTTATGTGGGTCCTGGGAATCGATCCTGGGTCCTTTGGCTTTGCAGGCAAACACCTTAGCTGCTAAGCCATTTCTCCATCTCTCATCCGGTTATAACCCATCATCCTCCCTAGTCATCCCTCTTCACCACCCTGGCGCTTGTTCACACTAATTCTCTGGGAAGGGTAGTGACAGTGACATCGATCATACACATTTTAGGAAGCATCTCTTCCCAGGGCCACTTCTCCTCATCATTTCTTTCTTTTTCTTTCTTTTTTTTTCTTTTTGGTTTTGCGAGGCAGGGTTTCACTCTAGCTCAGACTGACCTGGAATTCACTATGCAGTCTCAGGACGGCCTTGAGCTCTCTGTGATCCTCCTACCTCTGCCTTCCAAGTGCTGAGATTAAAGGCATGTGCCACCATGCCCAGCCTTCATTTTTAAATTTTTATATACTTAGCTGTGTGTGTGCATGTGTGGAGGACATAGGGTCAGAGTGAGTTGTCTGTACACCTTCTTTTGAGAGAGGCACTCTTGCCACTACAAATGAGTCTGGCTCAAAAGCAGTTTTACATGGATGCTGGGGAATTGAACTTGGTGTATCTGGTGGGCTGGCAGGCTCTACAAGCAAGTACCTTTAACTGCTGAGCAATCTCCCACCCCCCCTTTTTTTTTATTAATCTTCTACTGACAATCTACACACACACACATACACACACACACACACACACACAATGTACCCTGATCATAATTCCCTCAAACTACCCTCTTCTGTTATTTTTTTATTGACAACTTCTATGATTATAAACAATATCCCATGGTAATTCTCTCCCTCCCCCAACTTTCCCCTTCAAAACTTCACTCTCCATCATATCCCTACCCCCTCTCAATCAGTCTCTCTTTTATTTTGATGTCATGATCTTTTCCTCCTATTATGATGGTCTTGTGTAGGTAGTGACAGGCACTATGAGGTCATGCATATCCAGGCCATTTTGTGTCTGGAGGAGCACATTGTAAGGAGTCCTGCCCTTCCTTTGGCTCTTACATTCTTTCCGCCACCTCTTCCACAATGGACCCTGAGCCTTGGAAGGTGTGATAGAGATATTTCAGTGCTGAGCACTCCTCTATCACTTCTTCTCAGCACCATGGTGTCTTCTGGGTTATCTCAGTGGTCCCTGCCATCTGAAAAGAGAAGCTTCTCTAAGCAAAAGTGAGAGTAGCATTAATATATGGGTATGAACATTAAGAGGAGTGCTTACTGGGCAGTTTGGAGAGCATAGTTTATACTTTTAGCCAGACAGCAGCAGCCGTTACACCACTCACCTTCTTTTTTTTACCAGGTAGGGTTTCCCTCTAGCCCAGGCTGATCTGGAATTCACTATGCAATCTCAATCTCAGGCTGGCCTCAAACTCGCAGTGATCTTCCCACTTCTGACTCCCGAGTGCTGGGATTAACGGTGTGCACCACCACATCCCTCCTGTACAATCCTTCCTCCACTGAACCCTTTCTCCTTTACAACTAGTCCCTCTTGTATTTTGATGTCATCATACTTTTTTACCCTCATATTATGCATGTCTTGTGTAGGTAGTGACAGCCACTGTGAAGTCATGAATGCAATGACCACTTAATGTCCGGAAGACAGCATTTCAAAGCACTCCTCCCCTTCCTTGGGGTCTTACATTCTTTCCACCATGTCTTCCAAAATAGTGCCTGAGCTTTGAAAGGTGTGGTAGAGATGTTTCACTTAGTCCTGGGTACTCCATTTTTATTTCTTCTCAACACTTTGATGAACTTTGGGTCATCCCAGTGGTCACCGCCATCTGTAAAGAGAAGCTTCTCTAACCAAAAGTGAGAGTAGCATTAATATATGGGAATGCACTTAAGTATATTCCTGGAGGGTGGTTTGGAGGATATAATATATCCATTTAGCTAGACAACAGTAGTAGTTTCTCCCCTAGGGCTTATGACTTCCCAGCCATAGGCTTGTAAAATTTTTATTTATTTATTTGCAAAGAGAGAGAGAGAGAAGGAGGGGCAGATTGGGTGCAAAAGGGCCTCTTGCCACTGCAAATAGACTCTAGATAAACACACCAGTTTGTGCATCTAAGCCACAAACTTTTTAAATATTTTACTTATTTTTACTTATTTATTTATTTGAGAGAGAGAAAAATAGGCAGAGAGAGAGAGAAAGAGGGAGAATGGCACACCAGGGCTTCTAGCCACTGCAAATAAACCCCAGATGCATGAACCACCTTGTGCATCTGGCTTTACGTGGGTACTGGGGAATTGAACCTGGATCCTTGGGCTTTGCTGACAAGTGCCTCAACCACTAAGCCATCTCTCCAGCCCATCCAGAGGCTTTTGATTAGGTTTTAAGTACCAAGAATGAATTCCTTCCTGTGGAGCAGGACTCAAATCCAATCATAGAGCAGTTGGTTTTCCCCATAACAGACATTCTACCATTACACCAGTTGGTGCATCTTGCCTGGCTGGCCAGTCAAATAGCTTGCAGGGTCCACTGCTGGTTAAGGTGACTGATGACTTTTCTCTCCCAACAGGCTGCATAGCATTTTCCAGCACTCCGACAGGTAGTCAACGGGAAGAAGACTTCCAGCTCAGCTCCCGCTTGATTTCTCCGTGTCCAGTAACGGAAGCATATGTTCCTCATGATTTCTAACCACAGATGGGAGGCTCAGATTATCTGCAAATGAGAAAATAGTTCATGAGTGATCAAATAGGGAGGCACTGGGGAGAGGCCCTTCTCATACTTCTGATGTCCCACACATAGATAACCATCTTTCCCATCACCCTTTCTTGTTCCGTCATGAGTTGGTTGGGTGGGGGAGGTGACATTGGCACCTGAGATGCTCCAGAAGGCATTCTTGCATGACCTCATCTGTGGACCAGGCTCTCAAAATTCCAGACAAATCAGCTGTACCCTTTAAGGGGTAGAAGAAGGGTCAGCATTCCAGAAGTTCCTTGTCATACCCAAGCGTTTAATCAGCTGGCTTTGGAGTGTTAACACCCTAATGCTGAAAGGTTGGGGTGGGTTGTGAGGGAGTGGGTAGGGGTATCAGAGTGGTGTCTGGTCTGCCTCATGCAGATCTTTCGGGCCTGGAAATAGGTTGGGGAGAGATCTTGAGAGTTTACACAAAATTCACTTTGGGTGATCAGCACCATGGACAGTAGCCCATCCATCCTGAACCCTGCAGTCCAGCAGGCTGCTAGCTAGCTGGGAAAGCAGGCGCGTGCTGGGTTACAGGTTCGGAAGAAACTCTCTCTTATGGAGGGGAAGACAGCTGCTGGTGGAGGTGGGTGTTGGCTGGGCTGCTCTTTATGAATCACAATGCATACCCCACGCCTGTGTAGGCCCCAGAAATACTGCGGTTCTCCCTGCCATTTTCAGTAGGCCTGGGGCAGGAAAGGGAAAACGCCATATTCAGGGCCCCACTTGGGTTTTTGCACAAAGGGAAAGTGCAGGAGACAAAGATGTGCGGATGCTCACCCCACCCCCACCCACTCCCTTCCTGGCCCAGCCCATTTCTATACAAGGCCTGCTCTTCTTCTTCTTAACGCCACCCCACCTCCGTGAATATTCTTCCTAGGCAGGAAGGGGTGAATTCTCAGGCCCTGAGCTCAGCTGGACGGAATGTGGCTGATAAATCAGAGATAATGGCCTCCCACCCACGAGGGGAAGGGCTTGCCGGACACCGGGGGCCCAGGATAAAAGGCAGCAAGTTGCCTGAGAAGCCAGAACGCCGGGCGCCCTGAGGAGGTGACAGAGAACTTGGAAGCCCAGCAGCAGCAGCAGCAGCCTGGCCTCCAGCAACATGGTCTCCCAGACGGTGTTGTCCCGGGTCATCCTGCTCCTTCTCTTCTTGTACCTGTTGCCTCTGGGGGGTCATTCTCACCCAGCCTTCAGCCCTAGCCAGGCTTCGGAACAGTCTGGAATACAGGTGAGTGTGGAGGGACTACACAGACGTGGTCTTCCTGAAGGGAAATTCAAACAGGCCCCTCTTCCCTTGGAAATTAGTGATAAGAGAATCAGCAAGTGACAAGATTGGTTGCCAGGGCCTCTTCGTTACTGGGCACTGTGGAGGGTGGGGGCATTCAGGTGTGTGTTCCTGAGGCCTGGGCTGCCCCACCCACCACAGCAGCTACTTTGTCATCTACAGGCTAAGGTCCAGGATCACGTCCAGATGGCCCAGGAGCAGCTCCAAGCTGGGAAGGCAGCCCCAGAGGACCCCCTTAAGCTCCCAGACAGAATCTTTGGACAGCAGAAGCCCTGCTTTAAAGAGAGGCTGGACCCGATCGGCATATCTAGAAGCCTGGGATGCAAGGGTGAGCCCCACCTTGTCACCCCCCTGCAAACTGCACACCCATCCCCAGGCCCATGCACCCCGCCTCTAGGCTTGCCTTCTGGGATACCTGTATTTCTCTCTCTGGCTGAAAGTCTTCAGGACCGATAGGAAACACCAGAAAAGAATATTCACTACACGCCCACAAGTCCCCACCTACCTTTCAGCACTCACTCGACTCTTATCAAAGGGGGAGGATTCTACCCAGGGTAGAGTCTGACTACTCTTTGACAACCCCTTCTTGGAGCAGAAAGAGTCCTAAGCATTTCGCCTCTCTGTTTTTTCCCATCTAGGATCTAAGAAGCAGAAGACAAAACCAATAGAGTAACCCCACGTTACAGTGAAAACTGAGGCCCAGTGAGATGGATATTTCTAGAACCTCAAGCATGAAGATCGTCTGAGGACTGGGGGTAGAGGCAGCATGGAGTGAGGGAAGCGCGGCTCCTGCCTCAGTTGCCCTCCCAAGGCCATCATCACCCTGTCTCTTCTCACCCGCGGTACTGAGGCCTCAGCAGGACATCCTGGCTGCAGACACTTGCTTCTGACTCTACAAGGGGCTCTTTCCCCAGCTCTGTGACTTCCTTTCATGCGACTTCTATTTATTTGTTTTTACTTGCTTATTTATTTGGTTATTTTCTACAACACGGTTTCTTACCTTTGAGTACAAACTTTCTACAGTGAAATAAAATCATAAATACATTGCTTTCTTTTGAAACTGATTTGTCTCTGTGTGTTTAAAACGTTCTCTTATTTCTGAAATGAAAAAAAAAAAAAAAAAAAAAGAAGAGAAACGAAACCCACAAAACCTGGCTTTCCAGAAGGTTCCAAGGTGTTGTCATGACGGGGTGGGCTGGGGTGGGGATGCAGCTCGAGGGCTGGCCTGCGTGGTGGTGGGGCTTCCTTCCTGGGTTTTCACTGCTTCGCGATGTCAGGCCACACTTCTAACACTGGAGTCGCTTTGCAAACCCTGCTTTTCCAAGGCGCTCTCTCTTCTGGGAGCTGAACGACAGGAAAGCGGGTGTCTTGGCGTTTGCCCCGCTAGTCCTCCCTCACTTGAAGTTCTGCCATTAAGCACTCTTCCTGGGGACCTTTGCTTTCCAGACGATCTGACAAAGGTATTGGAGATGGTCTGTGTGTGTCTGTGTGTGTGTGTGAGAGAGAGAGAGATGAGGAGCTAGCCTGCTGCCTTCCTCACGGGAGCCAGCCTTCCCTCCTACCCCAACTCTGAGCTTCAAGCCTCCGGAGGTTTTAGGAGGCTGGCAGCAGCTCCTCTCTTGGGGCCACAAGGTCACTTCCTCTGCGCTCCAGAGAGAGGGGAGGAGAAGACAACTCAGGATGATCTTGTGTGGCCTTAATCGGCATGCTGTGATCTCTTCGGTGTGTCCTGGACCCCTCACGTCTTGTGTTCTAAAGTCCGAGGCCATGCGGCTGAGCCTGCCTGGTGAATGCCATGTATGGTCTGAGCTCAACGCAGGGCGAAGCTGCATAGAGCCAGTTCTGTCCTGACTACCACCACGTCATTGTGAGGATGGAAAAACTTGAGACCCAGCAAAGCCAGGCTTTCCCAGCAACATGAGCGGAGAGTCCAGGGGCTTCCTTACTCCACAGGCCCACATTCCTGGCTTTGAACTGAGCTGTGGGTAAGGGCGAGTCTTCATGTGATTTCTTGTTGTGTACCCATTGTGTACCAGAGGCTGTGATATCTAATGAGATCAGTTATGGTTTTGGGGAGGTTGGGAAGATGGCTCAGTGGTTAAAGGCATTTGCTTGCAAAGCCTGCTGGCCTGGGTTCAGTTTACTAGTGCCCATGTAAAACCCAGAGTTCATTTGCAGTGGCAAGAGACCCTAGTGTATCCCCAACATACACACAAATAAAAATTAGACAATAAACTGGGCGTGGTGGTGCACACCTTTAATCCCAGCACTTGGGAGGCAGAGATGGGAGGATCGTCGTGAGTTCAAGTGAGACTGCATAGTGAATTCCAGGTCAGCTTGGACTAGAGTGAGACTCTACCTCAAAAAGCCAAATACATACATATATATATAGACAATACACACATATATACATACTTTTTTTCTTTATCCCACCATACCTTAATCCCAGCACTTAGGAGGAAGAGGTAGGAGGATCACCATGAGTTTGAAACCAGCCTGGGACTACAGAGTGAGTAGCATGTTAGCATAGGTTAGAGTGAGACCCTACCTCTAAAAAACAAAAAATAAAAATAAAAATAGGAAGCCTGGTGTGGTGGCTCATGCCTTTAGTCCCAGCACTCGGAGACAGAAGTAGGAGAATTGCCATGAGTTTGAGGCCACCCTGAGACTCCATAGTGAATTCCAGGTCAGCCTGGGCTAGAGTGAGACCCTACCTCGAAAAAAAACAAACAAACAAAAAAATATATATAGGGCTGGAGAGATGGCTTAGCAGTTAAAGTTCTTGGCCTGCAAAGCCAAAGGACCCAGGTTCAATTCACCAGTACCCACTTAAAGCCAGATTCACTAGGTGGCCCATGCATGTGGAGTTCATTTACAATGGTAGAAGCCCTAGCATTCTCTTTCTCTCTCTCTCTACCTGTTTCTCATTCTCTTTCAAATAAATAAATATAAAATAAATTATTTTGCTTGTGTGTGTGTAATGTGGTGTATATACATGCATGTGCCATTGTAGTGCCCCGTGTGCTCTTCTGCAGTAGGGGTTGCTCACCAGTGGTGGCCAGTCCAGGGTCCTGTTCCACTTTGTAGCTCCTCCTCTTGGTCTTATTTTTTAGCTGGGGTACCTTTATTTTATTTATTTATTTATTTATTTATTCAAGGTAAAGTCTTGCTCTAGCACAATCTTACCTGGAATTCACTATGTAGTCTCAAGGTGGCCGCAAACTCACATCTATCCTACTACCTCTGCCTCCTGAGTGCTGGGATTAAAGGAGTGCACTGTCACATACAGCCCCTTTATTTTTTTTTAACCTTTTGTTTAGTGTTTTTTTTTTTTTTTTTGAGGTAGGGTCTCTCTAGCTCAGGATGACGTGAACTTCACTCTGTGGTCCCAGGCTGGCCTCAAACTCACAGCAATCCTACCTCTGTGAGCAACCATGTCCAACTAAAAATATTTTTTTAAATGAAGTTTCAGGGCCAGAGGGATTGCTTAGTGGTTAAGAAATTTGCCTGCAAAGCCAAAGGACCCAGGTCCGATTTCCTAAGACTCACATAAGCCAGATGCACAAGGGGACACGTACTTCTGGAGTTTGTCTGCAGTGGCTGGAGGCCCTGGCGTACCCATTCTCTCTCTCTCTCTCTGTTTTTCTCTCTCTCCCCTTCCCTCTTTCTCTGTCAAATAAATAAATAAATAAAAATAGGATGAAGTTTTAGTAGCAGTTGTTTTCTTTTTCCAAGAACCCATGAGTCATCTTTATCTAATGTTTCTGGCCCAGGGAGAACATCGAGCAGTTAGAACCGCTGGTGTGGATAAAGATCTCACCAGTGCAGCAAGCACAGTTCCATGGCTCAGTCAGTCTTCACAGCCATTCGGAGGAGAAGCAGGCTACCCCTGGTTTCACAGATAGGAAAACTCAGGCACAGACAGGTCAGGGTCATGCAGCTAGTAAGTGGCAGAGTCAGGATCCAGCCCAGGCCCTAACCACAGCCTCACCTAGCCTCTCCCGATTCACGGACCAAGGCTAGATGGTGGGATAGCCACACTCCTCCTCATCACATACACCTATGATTTTTTTAAGTAGGGAGAGTATAAGTTTATTAAAAGTGAGAGTAGAGTCGGGTGTGGTGGTGCACGCCTTTAATCCCAGCACTCAGGAGGAGGCAAAGGTAAGTGGATTGCCATGAATTTGAGGCCACTCTAGGACTACATAGTGAATTCCAGGTCAGCCTGGGCTAGAGTGTGAAAAAAAATGGGAGTAGGAGGGCTGGAGACATGGCTGAGTGGTTAAAGGTATTTGCTTATAAAGCCTGATGGCCTGGGGTTCGATTCCTCAGTATTCATGTAAAGCTAGACACAAAAAGTGGCACATGCTTCTGGAGTTCATTTGCAGTGGCAGGAGGCTCTGGTATGCCCATTCTCATTCATTCTCTCTCTCCTTGCAAATAAATAAATTTTGTTTTAGAAATGAGAGTAGGGGTCAGGATGGTGGCACATGTCTTAAGTCCCAACACTCAGGAGGCTAATGTAGGAGGATCACTGAGAATCCAAGACTAGCTTGGACTACACAGTGAGTTCGAAGTCAGTCTGAGCTAGAGTGAGACCCTACCTGAAAAAACTAACCAACCAAACAACAACAAGCAACAGGAGGGCTGGAGAGATAGCTCAGTGGTTAAGGCACTTGCTTGCAAACCCTAATGATCTGAGGTTGATTCCCCAGTACCCATGTAAAACCAGATGCACAAAGTGGCATGTGCGTCTGGAGCTCATTTGCAGTGCCTAGAGGCCCTGGCACTCCCATTCTCTCTCTCTCTCTCTCTCTCTCCTCTCTGTCGTTTTCTACATGCAAATAAAATTAAAAGTGAAAATAAAATCTGAAAAAAAAAACAGTGAAAGTAGTAGGACTTGGGGAGATTGCTCATTAGTTAAAGGCACTTGCTACCAAAGCTTGCCAACCCAAGTCCAAAGTTGATTCCCCAGCACACAGGTAAAGCCAGATGCAAAAAGTGGCACATGTATCTGGCATTAATTTGCAATGGCAAGAGACCTTAGCACACACACACGAAAATAAATAATGTAAAAAATTTTTTTCAAGGTAGGGTCTCACTCTAGCCCAGGCTGATCTAGAACTCACTGTGTAGCCCAGACTAGCTTTCAACTCATGGCAATCCTCTTACCTCTGCTTTCTAAGTGCTGGGACTATAGGCATGCACCACCACATCTGACAATATATATATATATATATATATATATATTCACTCCACAGACACAGCCAGAACTTCAGAATTCTACCAGTCGAGTCTGGCACGTTCCTAAACAGGGGTAAGATAGTGCTGCATTGTTCTGGGTACTTGGATTTTTTTTCCCAAGCAAAAGTCCAAGAAAGAGGACCCCAGAGCCCTTGTGCAGGAGCCAAATGTGACCTTCCGGACTGGATGGTGGGCAGCTTGGGGTGTCTCACTGAGCCCCCATAAGGACAGGCAGCAGGGCAGACCAACACTGTCCATGGTTTTCCTTTCAACGCCTCCTGAGCTCAGGACGCAGCTCCGTGGTAGAGCGTTTGCCTCTTATTCGTTTGATCTCCAACACTTCTCCCCAAATGAAAAGAATTTTTTTTTAAATCAGGGTCAATAAAACAAACAAAATACCCCTCCTGGCTGGGGAGATGGCTCAGTGGGTAAAGTGCTTTCTGCACAAGCATGATGATCTACGCTTTAATCCCAAATTCCCATATGGACGTGCAGGTTGTGCAGTGGCAATCCCAGCCCTGGGGAGGTGGAGACAGGCGGATCCTTAGGGTTTACTGGCCAAGTAGCCTAATTGGTATCAGGTCATTGAGTGAACCTGTCTCAAAAAACAAGATGAAGGGCTGGAGAGATGGCTCAGCCATTAAGGCACTTACCTGCAAAGCCAAAGGACCACAGTTCAATTCCCCAGGACCCATGGAAGCCAGATGCACAAGGTGGCGCATGCATCTGGAGTTCGTTTGCAGTGGCTGGAGGCCCTGGCACACCCATTCTCTCTCACCCTTTGTCTCTCTGCCTCTCTCTCTCAAATAAATAAATAAAAATAAGATATTTTTTTAAAAAATTGCTTGCTACATTGTTAAAAAAAAATAATAAGATGAAGCTGGGCTTGGTGGCATATGCCTTTGATCCCAATACTCGGGAGGCCCAGGTAGGAGGACTGTTATGAGTTTGAGGCCAGCCTGAGACAACATAGCGAATTCCAGGTCAGCTTGAGCTAGAGCGAGACCCTACCTCAAAAAAACAAACAAACAAACAAACAACAACAACAAAAAAAAAAAACAATGAAAAAAAGATGGAGCATGATGGAAGAAGACATTCAACATTATCTGCTGGCCTCCACACACATGCATGCACACCCACAGAGACATGTAAGACCACTCATAATATAAAAAAGTTTCCTAGGGCTGGAGAAGTAGTTTACCTATTTAGGTGCTTGCCTGCAAAGCCTAATGACCCGGGGTTCAATTCCCCAGTACCTACATAAAGCCAGATGCACAAAGTGGAGCATGCATCTGGAGTTGGGTTGCGATGGCTGGAGGCCCTGGTGCACCCATTCTCTTTGTCGGTCTCTCTCTCTCTCTCAATCCTTGCAAAATAAAGGAATAAATAAATACCTTTTTAAGATTCCCAGTTAGTAACACGTTTACAATTTCACACACACACACACACACACACACTCCCTGCTGCTTGCCCCCAGAGCTGCACCACACCTGAGCCTCCACGATTTGCCTGTCATCAACCTTGTCCCCTAAAGAACTTGCCAATCAGGTATCTTCAGAGACGCTTATCACTTGAATCTCTCCAGGAAGAAGTGTCGATGGAACGAACCAGAGATACCTGCGTCTCCACAGCTGTGGAGCTGGAAGACAGCATCGCAGAGTGTAGGCCGGCAGTGCTAGACCTTGAGTGTTTGTGTCAGTCGTCGGGGACAGCATTGGCCATGAGCCTTCAGGTCATACTAGCCATTCTGCTCTGTGACACTCTTCTCAGGGTTCCTCCCTTATTGTCCCTTATGGCAGCTTCTAAGAATGTTGACAAGGAAGGGGGGGGGAATGCATTTCCCTTCCTCCTGAGTCTAAACTAAATGGGCTTGGCTATTTGTCTGTGTTCATGGTGGAGACCTCACCTCTCCTTCTCTGAAGAATTGTTCACCTACTGTCTTATGTTTGGTTTTATGAGGTAGGGTTTCACTGTGGCCCAGGCTGACTTGGAATTCACTATGGAGTCTCAGGGTGGCCTCAACCTCACAGCGATCCTCCTACCTCTGCCTCCCGAGTGCTGGGATTAAAGGCGTGTGCCACCATACTGGACTTACTGTCTTAATCTTTTTATTTTTTATTTGTTTTTGTTTCTTTGAGGTTGGGTCTCACTCTAGCTTAGGCTGACCTGTAGTCTCAGGGTGGCTTTGAACTCAAGGTGATCCTCCTACCCAAATGCTGGGATTAAAGGCCCAGTTTACTGTTTAATCTTTTAAAAAAAAATTTTTTTTTTTTTGAGGTAGGGTATCACTTTAGCCCAGGCTGACCTGGAATTCACTATGTAGTCTCAGGGTGGCCTTGAACTCACAGTGATCCTCCTACCTCTGCCTCCCAAGTGCTGGGATTAAAGGCATGCGTCACCACACCAGGCTCACATGTGGCTTTTAAGACTTTTTTATTTTATTTGGTTTATTTGAGAGAGAGAGAGAGAGAATGGACATGCCAGAGCCTTCAGCCACTGCAAACAGACTCCAGACACATGCACCACCTTGTGCATCTGGCTTACATGGGTCCTGGGGAATCGAACCTGGGTCCTTTGGCTTCGCAGGCATGAGCCTTAACCACTAAACCATCTCTCCAGCCCTTACTGTCTTATCTTAAACTATCAACCCTGCTCTGCTAAGTGACTTGCAGCCCCATAGAGCTGAGCCCTGGAACATTTATGAACTCTTGGACACTGACCCGTGCACTCCTGTTCCTGACACTGCCGGGCCAAGGCCCTGAGCTGTCTGCTTCAGTGAGTCCCGGCTGTGCCTCACCCTGCAGCCCTGGGGCCTGAAGACTTCCTCCAGCATCCAGAACACACTTGGCTCCCCAGATGTAGCAGGAAGTGTGAGGAACTGACATCAGTCGGAAGCTGAACGCAGATATCTTGCAAGAGTCTGTATTTAAATGTTTTACTCATTCGTTTATTTGCAAGCAGAGAGCGAGCGAGCGAGCTAGAGAGAGAGAGAGAGACAGAGAGAATGGGTGTGCCAGGGGACCGCTTGCCATTGCAAACAAACTTCATTTTGTGCATTTGGCCTTTTGTGGGTACTGGGGAATTGAACCAGGGCTGTCAGGTTTTGCAAGCAAGTGCTTTAAACCACTGAACAATCTCTGCAGCCCGAGTCTGCGTTTAAAGATACTGCCGCCCCTGTTCACAGGCAGCACGGGTTGTACTCATCTTTGGAATTCTCTGTGGAAAGGGACCTGGAGCTGCTGCTGCCCATGGTGGTCCCCTACTCTCCCTGTGTCCCTGTGTCACAGACCCTCTCCCCTGCTGTCATTTCCTGTGATAGTCTCTAAAATAAACCACCTGTGCTTCAATCCACCCTGGGTTTAGGGAAACCTAAACTAGAACACTCCCACGGGATTGAGTCTCCTCCTAGGAGCACACCCTTGAGGAGGCGAGTGCATGGAATCTTCCCTGGCTGGACCATCCAAGCAGGCACCATGCGCACCGGCTCCTTCCCTTCTCCTCTACTTGACCCTCCATTTCCATACCTGGTTTCTACCCTCGCCAGCCACTCCTGCCCATGTTGCGACACCAGCTTCCTGCCAGTCTTGCTCACTTCACATTCCCCCATCTGGTTCTTTCTACATCAGAGAAGAGAGCAGGACTTTTATACATCAGCCACAGGGTGACTCCACGCTCTCGTGAGGTCCCCGGGGAGATAGAGTGCAGGGGTGGGCACTCAGGTGTTTCTGGGATGGGCGCTGAATGGAGGAGGCAGCACATTCATTCAATCACTCAGAAAGCTGGGACTGTAGCTCGGTTGACAGAGCTTGCTTAGCATACACAAAGCCCTGAATTAGATCCCCAGCACTACATAAATCATAAATGTGGTGGCACATGCCTGTAACCTCAGCATTCAGAGGACTCAGGCAGGCAGATCGGAAGTTCAAGGTTATTCTTGGCTACACAGCAAGTGTGAGGCCAGTCTGGACTACATAAGACCTTGTCTCAAAAAAAAAAAAAATTTTTTTTTTTTTTTAATTTATAGCAGGCGGTGGTGGTGGACACCTTTAATCCCAGCACACTCAGGAGGCAGAGGTAGGAGGATCGCCATGAGTTCGAGGCCACCCTTGAGACTACATAGTGAATTCCAGGTCAACCTGGGCTAGAGTGAGACCCTACCTTGAAAAACCAAAAAGTTTTTTTTTTGTATTATATTTTATTTATTTATTTGCAAGCAGAGAGACAGAGAGAACGCACATGCCAGGGCCTCTTAGAGTCCCTACAAACCCACTTCAGATGTATGTGCCACTTTGTGCATCTGGCTTTACGTGGATACTAGAGAACTGAACCCCAGTTGTTAGGGTTTGCAGGCAAGTGCCTTAACTACTGAGCCATCTCTCCAGCCCTAAAAAGGTATTTTCCGAAGAACTGATGTGGGTCCCACTGGGTACTAGATGCTGGAATACAAGGCGGGTGTCCTTAAGCCGCCTCACACCTGCTCACCTTGCTCCACATGCCCACACCTCTGGGCTCCCAGAAGACGCAGTGGCTGGCTTGGTACCCAGGGCTGCTGATGCCCCCACCCAGGTCAAAATGGCCACACAGCCAGCAGCACCTGGTAAAGAGGTTACAAGGCAGTTCATGGGAGGAGCAGACCCAGGAGACTTGGTTTTTCCCTCCACCACCTAAAGAAACAGGAGGACACAGTTCGGGGTCTGGGGTGATCGGTGGCTGTGGTTCGGGATGGGGTTCTGACCAGTAAGAGACTGAAGATAGATAGGTCCCTGATGCCCCTGCGGGGCCTGGTGCCACACACCTTTAATCGAAGTACTCAGAGACAGAGGTAGGAGGCCACCCTGAGACAACACAGTGAATTTCAGGAAAGGATCCTGCGGATCAAGTGCTGATTGGGGGTTGAATTATGTTCCCCCAGTACATATGGATGGTCTAACATCCAGAGCCTCAGGATGCAACCTCATTCGGAGACAGGGTCACTGTGGGTAAAAATGAGGCCACACTCATAGGGTAGGTTTCTGACACAATATGACTAGTGTCATATTGTCCTAAGAGGAGGAGAGACAAACTGTAGCTTCCGTAACTTCTCCCTCCTCCATTCTTTCCCCAGTTTTGTATGTGTGTCTATTATGTGTCTTGTGTACATGTGTGTACATGTCCATGCATGTACATGTATATGTAGAGGCCAGAGGTTAATGTCAGGTGTATTCCTTAATCTCACTTTATTTTTGAGGCAAACTCAACAGACTGGCCTTTCTTTTCTTTTTTTGAGGTAGGGTTTCGCTGTAACTCAGGCTGACCTGGAATTCACTATGCAGTCTCAGGCTGGCCTCAAACTCACGGTGATCCTCCTATTTCTGCCTTCCAAGTACTGGGATTAAAAGTGTGCGCCACCACACCTGGTACCTTTCTTTTCCTTCTTTCTTTTTTTAAATGTGTGTGTGTGTGTGTGTGAGAAGAGAGAGAGAGAGAGAGAGAGATTGAGAATTGGCATGCTAGGGGATCCAGCTGCTGTAATCGAACTCCAGACAGGTAGTGCCACCTTGTGTGCATGTGTGACCTTGTGTGCTTATGTCACCTTGTGCTTCTGGCTTACATGGGATCTGGAGAGTCAAACATGGGTCCTTAGGCTTTGCAAGCAAGCTCCTTGCCTGCTAAGCCACCTCTCTAGCCCACCTTATTTTTTGAGAGAGGTCTCACTGATTCAGTTAGACGAGCTAGCCAGCAAGTGAATCCCTGGGGGAATCTTCTTTTTTCTGCCTCTCTAGCACTGGGCTTACAGGCACACCAAGCTGAAGCAAGTTTTCACAGCAGTCAGTAGGGATCAAACTTAGTTCCTCAGTCTTGTGTGGCAAGTACTTTACCCACTAAGTCATCTCCCCAGCCCCCATCTTTTTTTTTTTTTCTTTCTCTTGCTTGACCTAAAGGAAGCCCACTGCTTCTCTATGGAGAGGCTCAAGTAACAAGGAGTTGACATCTCCAGCCTACATCAGCGGTCATCAAGGACCTGAGGCTTCTGCCAACCATGGACATGAGCTTGAGAAGAGAAGCTCCCCGGGGTGGGCTTGTGATGACAGCAGCTCGACTCAGCAGCCCCTCTGATTGTAGTGTATAGGACCCTAAGTCGGGAACACCCAGCCACCCAAGTCAGATTACTGCTGAATAGATTGAATGTCAGAGAGCACAATGCATTGCCTTAAGTTACCAAGTTTGGGGTAAGGGGGAACTTGTTAAGCAACAGTGGTGAACTAATCCCCTCCCCCTGCACTCTTGCTTCCCTGGAAAGTGAACTTTTGCCTCAGGGTGGCCTCGAACTCATGGCGATCCTCCTACCTTCTCCCTCTCAAGTGCTGCGTCACCACGCCTGGCTGGTAAGGAGATTTCATACATAACTCTCCAGGCAGCACAATCCTCTGACCTCAGCCTCCCAGGTGCTGGGATTAAAGGTGTGTACCACCCTGCCTGGCTCTTTTTTTCATTTTTAATCCCTGTCCCAGTAAAATGCCTCACTCATTGAAAATACTCAGCAAATGACACTCATGTCCAGCCTGGAAAAGGAAAATCGAGGAGCTATGGAGATGGCTCAGCAGGTAAGAGTGCTTGCTTCACAAGTATGAGGGCCTGAGACTGCCTGAGTTCGATTCCCCAGCATCCATGTAAATAACTAGGCTTGTTTATGCACATAAAAATCCCAGACCTGTGGGGAACAGAGACCATAGAATTGCTTGACCTTGTGAAAATAGTAAGTTCTGGAATCAGCAAACAAGCAGATGAGTGATGGGGGTGGAGGGAGCAGGGAACACCTGATGTTCTCCTCTGGCCTCTGCACATGTGCATGGGGTACGTGCATGTGCACATACAAGGACATACACCACACATGCCACATACATATTCCCAAAATGGAAAGTTGATTTTTAAAAAATATTTTAATTTATTTGAGAGAGAGAGAGAGAGAGAGGCAGAGAGAGAATGGGCACGTCAGGGCTTCTAGCCAATACAAATAAACTCCAGACATATGCACCACCTTGTGCACCTGCCTTTATGTGGGTGCTGGGGAATTGAACCTGGGTCCTTTGGCTTTGCAGGTGAGCGCCTTAACAGCTGAGCCATGTCTCCAGCCCGGAAAACTTATTTTTATCAAGAGGAGGTGGGCAAATCCTGCAATTCCCTGTCTGGACCCCTTGGGACTATCGCTCTTCTAGGGCCACCTACAGACTTCAGACAAGCTTCAGGACAGAGTGGCAGCATCAGCTCTGGCCACCTGCCATGGCCCTTCCGTAAGTGTTCGCCTGTCTCAGAGACCATCTCCAGGAGATGGGCCTTGTGATGCACACAGCGAGGAGCCCGAGTCCCCCAGCTGGGCTGCGCCGAAGCCTCTCTGCTAATAATACCCTGCAGCTGAGCAGCTAAGCTGTGAGCGTGTTCCAGGAGCTTGTCAGGAGCTGACGGACTCTTGGTCCAGAGCTCCCACTTAGGAGGCCAGTGCCTTATCCATTAGGCTACTGGGACGGGACTTCTAGAGCTCCTACTTAGAATCCCACCGACACATATCAGTTTTCCACACCCCCAAGCTGTCTCAAGAGCACCCCATTTTCCTTTTGTCTTAGATTTCTATCATGACAGATAACGTCCCGTGGCCCCTGGCAGCTTTCTTGCCCATGATGGCTTCTACGTGGGATCAACTACAATGTCAGCACAGCTGGGCATATATCAGGCAGGTCAGGATGAAATTAGACAGCCAACACCTGTATCCAGGGCTTCCCAGGAGTGAACTGAAGCACGCTGGCGTGGTAGAAGGCCCCAGAGATCTGGTGGAACTCTTTCCTTGCTACAGTCAGAAAGGAGAGAGCAAGGCTGGGGAGAAGGCTCAGCAGTTAAGAGTGCTTGCCACTCAAACATGAGGGCCTGGAAAGGCCTGAGACCTGCCCCACTTTGACTCTCCAGTACCTACATAACAAGCTGAGTGGCAGGGGCTGGGGAGATTGTGCAGTGGTTACAGGAGCTTGCTTGCAAAGCCTGCTGGCCTGGGTTCAAGTTCCCCACCTAGTAAACACATACAGCCAGATGCACAAAGTGGTTCATGCACTTGGAGTTTGCTTGAGGCAGCAAGAGGTCCTGGTGCTCCCATTTTCTTCTTCTCCTCCTCCCCCTCTTCCTCCTCCTCCTTCTTTTTCTTCCTCTCTCTCTCTCTCTCTGTCAAATAAATAAAATATTTTTTAACAATTTAAAAAGCTGAGTGTGGCCATGCATGGCAATAACTCCAGTCTGTGGGGATGCAGAGACTAGAGAATCACTTGGGCTTATTGACCAAAAATGGAAGATCCTGGGCTGGAAAGATGGCTCAGTGGTTAAAGACACTTGCTTTCAAAGCCTGACAACCTGGGTTCAATTCTCCTGTGCCCACATAAAGGCAGATGCACAAAGTGATGCATATATCTGGAGTTTGTTTGCAGTGGTAGAAGGCCCTGGCACACATACTCACTCACTTTCTGTCTTCCTATTTCTTTCTGTCTCTCTCAGAAATTAAAAAAAAAAAAAAAGATAGCTGGGTGTGGTGGTGCATGCCTTTATTCCCAGCAGATAGGAGGATCGCTGTGAGTTGGAAGACAGTCTGAGAGTAGAGAGTGAGATCCTACCTCAAAAATAAATAAGTAGGGCTGGAGAGATTGCATAGCAGTTAAGGTGCTTGTCTGCAAAGTCAAAGGACCCAAGTTTGATTCCCAAGTACCCACGTAAGCCAGAAGCACAAGATGGCACATGTGTCTGGCGTTCATTTGCAGCGGCTGAAGGCCCTGGCGCACCCATTCTCTCTCTCTCTCTTTCTCCCATCTCTCTCTGCTCCTTCTCTGTCTCTCAAATAAAATAAAATTTTAAAATAAAATAAATAAATACAATTTAAGAAATGAAAGATCCAGGTTGAGGGAGAGACCCCATCTCAAGGAAGTGCACAAAGCTATAGAGGACACCCAAAGTTCTCCTCTATCCTCGGCAGACACACGCATGTGCCTCTGCGCACACATACCTGTACACACTACATATAATACACCACACATACTTTACACACATACATAAAAAAAGCATCAGAAACCACACAGACTCCCTGGGCACACAGCTGATGAGCTGACAGCTGCAGGATGGGGAAGGTGGGGAGCTGCTCAGGGCGTTTGGGAGCTGCAGCACGGGGTGTGTAGCTGGGGGACACATCTACAGGGCACAGGGCATGAAATGGGTTCGGTCCTGGTTCTCCCACTCATGAGCTAAGGGACTTTCTGTTCTGTCCCTCTGTACCTGGGAACAATAGTGCCCACCTGCTAGGGTGTGTGTGTGTGTGTGTGTGTGTGTGTGTGTGTGTGTGAAATGAGGTCATCCACACACAGCTCTCAGCCCCATGTTGGGCACTTTTGAGTGATTAGTCCAGGCAATCATTGTCACCACTTTGCAGTTACATGGCATGGCCCACTGGAAAACATGAGCCCACCCCTGCCCTGAGCAGTGGGCAAGACACATTTTCATACTTTCCTCATTGCATAGATGAGCAAAATAAGGCCCACTTTAATATTTTTATTTTTACTTTTTTTTGAGAGAGAGAGAGAGAGAAAATGGGTACCTCAGTTGCTGCAAACAAGCTCCAGACCCATGTACCACCTTGTGCATCTGGCTTGCGTGAGTCCTGGGGTATCGAACCTGGGTCCTTTGGCTTTGCAGGCAAGTGCCTTAACAGCTAAGCCATCTCTCTAGTCCCAAGGCTCACTTTAAAGCTGGGCTTGGGACTGCAGTGCAGATCTCTTGGCCACTCCATCAACCGTGGCAATTTTCCCAGCATATGAATATGCAAACACTGAGGTGGGCTCTTAGCAAATGAAGGGAGGCCACTGATTAAAGGTAAGACAGCTCGCTGCATGTTCACTCTCCTGTTGCTGCCAGGGTAATCAAGGCCTTCTTGGCTCTGTCACTTGCTTTGCTTCCAAAGACTCAGAGGGCATTATGGGAACTATGTGAGCCACCGTTGCTCCTTCCCTCTTTCCTTCCATCAGCCAGCTTGCCACAGACTCTCCCCTGGGCATGGTGGGGCCCTCACAAGCTCACATCAAGAGTGAGCTTAGGCTGGGTGTGGTGGTGCACGCCTTTAGTCCCAGTACTTGGGAGGCTGAGGTAGGAGGATCACTGTGAGTTGGATGCCAACCTGAAACTACAGAGTGAATTCCAGGTCAGCCTGGGCTAGAGTGAGACTCAATCTTGAAAAACCAAAAAAAAAAAAAGTGAGCTTCATCTGGAGTTCATTTGCAGGGGCTAAAGACCTTGCCTGGTACACTCATTCATTCTCTCTGTCTCTCTCTCTCTCTCTTTCTTTCTCCTTGCAAATAAATAAATAAAAAGTGAGCTTCTATAAGCAGCAAGGCCAAGAGATGAAAGTGACTGTGTCCTCTAAGCCTGTCCCCTCACCTCGGTGGGAAGGAGGAGGCGCTTTGGAGGAAGTGATGATGCTCCCTGAACTTTCCTTCATGTTTATACTTAGCAGCTGAGTTCTTGGGGGCCTTCATCATGTTGGCTTCCTGGCTGACCTCATACTCTAAAAAAAAATGCCTCCCTTTCACCTGACTGCTGGCAGGGACATCCAAAGACGAGGGCAGCCTTTCTGGGGCCAGAGGTCCACCCACGAGGCTGATGAATCAGGTGTGAAACCAGCTCTATAGCATCTGCACTCCCTCTCTGGCCTGCCTCCCAGCTGCCTGTCACTTCCTCCCCTGCCACCCTTATTTGGAGCCCATGACAGCTGAGCTGCAAACAGGAGAAGCTGGGCACGCGCCAACCGTCACCCTCTGCTTCCCGGCGTGGGTCCGTTGCCAAGGAGAAAGAATCCCGAGGCACGGCGGCGGGAAGATAACCAAAGACTCTTTTTTGCTCTTCTCACACCTTTGAAGTGGGAACCTCTTGAGGCAGATCAGCAAGAATGTGGCTCTTGCAGCCGAGGGTCTGGGGGGGGGGGGCGGCCGGGGCTGCTCAAGGCGGAAGGGCTGTGACAAGCTCTGCTGAATTGATAACTTTAAAAGGGCATCTTCTGCTGGCTCCTCTCTCTTCTGCTTTATCGCTGCAAGTGACAGAATGGGGAGGGTTCCAGCCCTCCTATGCTCTCACTGAGCTGGGGGGCTATAAAAACGGGAGGCGCTGAGCAGCTGGAGACAGTGACGGACAAAGGCTGAGAGAGGGAAATCAGAGAGAAGCTAGAAGAGGCAGCAGACACCAGGTCGCACCTGACCTACGCCAGCATGGGCTCCTTCTCCGCCATCACTGTGAGCCTCCTCCTCTTCCTGGCCTTCTGGCTTCCAGGCCGTTCTGGGGCAAACCCCCTGTACGATACCATATCCAACGCAGACCTGATGGACTTCAAGGTAGGGCCATGAAGGTGGGGAGGGCACAGGCTAGGTCAAGGGTCTTGCTGGAACTGAGCCTATTCCAATCTTCGTTTTCTTCAAGTCAATGAGACTGCCTTTGTCTTTATTTTCCTTTTGCAAAGAACATCCTGGAGCACCTGGAGGAGAAGATGCCATTAGAAGATGAGGTTGTGCCCCCTCAGGTCCTAAACGACCAGACGGATGAAGCAGGGGCAGCTCTTAGCTCCCTCCCTGAGGTGCCATCCTGGACCAGGGAGGTCAATCCCCCCCAGAGAGATGCAGGTGTCCTCGAACGGGGACCCTGGGAGCCCGCCGATAGGTCTGCCCTCCTGAAAAGCAAGCTGAGGGCACTGCTCACTGCCCCTCGAAGTCTCCGGAGATCTAGCTGCTTCGGGGGCAGGATTGACAGGATTGGAGCCCAGAGTGGACTTGGTTGCAACAGCTTCCGGGTAAGAGGAGTAAGGGATGGAAATGGGATGGGGAGGAAGAGAACTGAGGCATTGCTGACATTCTAACCTTGCCAAAGAATAGTAGCAGGGAATACCTCTGGCAGGAGAGACTGGTGTACACACTTATCCCTCTAAGAGTTCTATCTCACCTTGGTAGATGTCCTACAAGTCTTAGGACAATGCCATCATCTGCTACAGCCTGCCCAGAAAAAAAAAAAATCTATCTCTATCTCCATATATAGATAGGTATGGCTAGATAACCACTAGTGCTGGAAAAATTAAAATATTCACAGGGCCAAGTTATCTTTGCTCTGCTGATTGGCAGTTTGTGTCCTTCCCACCATTATAAGATCCTGACAGATTTAAATGACATTGACCAAGATTGTCCTTATCAGGTTCCTTGCAAGTAAATTGCTAACTGGTTTATGAAACTCAGAGGGTTATCAAGCTGGAGTGGGGGCTGGTGGGAAGCAGCAAGTCAGCGGTCAAGTTGAGAGGTTTGGCACAGTATAGCCACGTCACCAAGACAAATATGTTTTTCTCTTTGTAGTACCGAAGATAACAGCTGGGGAGGAAAAGGTGGCCAGACCCAGGGGGCAGATCGCACGAGATCTTCAAGGCCTGTCTCACGCAGCTTGATCTCATCTCATTGCCCGGCAGGCGCGGGGAAACACCGTACTGAACGGGAGCTGCCGCTGCCTGCCTTCCTCTCTCACAGTCTATGCTCAGTGTAGATAAGTGTTAAGCATGGCTTCCCGCCTCTCTCACCCCGTGCATTATGGTAGTTCCCCACCCGTTACTGAAAGCAGTTGGAAAAAAAAACCAAAAAACAACAAATTAATAAACTTCAGCACCACGGACAGAAACCACGGTGTGAGTTGTTGTCCTTTTGTCCTAGCCCAGCTTCCCTGCCACTTGTCTCTTGGTCAGAAAGAACCCTCCATCCCATCCCGTCATGTCTGCTCTGTTCCCTTCTTTATTGCTTGCTTGGGGCAGAGATTCAAAGCGCAGTTCTCAACTGCTCTGTCAACGACTCCAGCCTCAGTCACAGAACCTGCCAAAGCCAACAGAGACCGAAGGGCACTTTTTTTTTTTTTTTTTCCAAGGTAGGGTCTCACTCTAGTCCAGGCTGACCTGGAATTCACTATGTAGTCCCAGGGTGGCCTGGAACTCATGGCGATCCTACATCTGCCTCCCGAGTGCTGGGATTAAAGGTGTGCGCCACCACGCCGGGTTTGGCATTGGTTTTTTTAATCCAGGATTTGCTCAAGTTTATGAAAAGGAAGCTCACCAACATCCGGGCTTTTCCCTGTTGACAGTTTATGAACTGTGCACCCAACAGACAGCGTCTTGTGCCCCAGCAGGTTTTGGTTCCAGCCTTCATGGTTTTAAGGAACATTTGGAAAACGAGGTCGCCATGTAGATCTCCTGTCACATCTGCAAGCTGCCTGCTGGGGCTAAATGAGTTATACTTTACTTTGGACAAGTCAGCAAAGGGAGAGCTTCATAGTTGGGAAAAATGAAGAAAGGTTTCCATGCAGACAAGCTACAGGCTCAAGCACTTTGTGAATGAACCTCCCTCCTCCAACACACACACTCTCTGTGTCTCACTAATTCATTCACCCAGCAGTGTGGGTATTTCTTTTTTTTTTTTCTTAACCCATGGGGCCAAGAGCATTTGAAAAGTAGTGTGTGGCCTCCCTAACTCAGGACTAAGGTGCCTGGGGTTGCAGATTATACTGAGGTGAGTGGGCCCAGGAAGAGGTAGTATTTTCTTTTTGACAAATTATTTATTCATTTATTTGAGAGAGACAGAGTATGTATGGGCATGGCCGAGCCTCCTGCCACTGCAAACAAACTCCAGATGCAGGCACCCCTTTGTGCATCTGGCTTTACATGGGTACTGGTGACTTGCACCCAAGCCATCAGGCTTTGTTTGTTTGCAGTGGCCTAAGGCTCTGTCACGCCCATTCTGTCTCTCTTCTCTCTCTGCTAGCAAATAAATAAATAAAAACACTTTTTCAAAAAAAAAAAATGAGTCCCTTAGCCTCTGTGGTGGCACACGCCTTTAATCCCAGCACTAGGAAAGCAGAGGTAGGTGGATCACCATGAGATTGAGGCAACCCTGAGACTACACAGTGTAATTCCAGGTCAGCCTGGGGTAGATTGAAACCCTATCTTGAAGAAAACCAAAAAAAAAAAAAAAAAAAAAAAAAAAAAAAAAAAAGAGTCTCTTGGGCTGGAGAGATGGCTTAGTGGTTAAGGCGCTTGCTGACAAAGCTGAAGGACCCAGGTTCGATTTTTCAGTACCTGCGTAAAGCCAGATGCACAAAGTAGCCCATGCATGTGGAATTCTGTTTGCAGTGGCTAGAAGCCTTGACACACACACACACACACACACACACACTCTCTCTCTCTCTAATAAATAAATAAAATAAAAACATCCACTGGTAATTTTTTAAAAAGTCTCTTCATGGCACCTCTCCCCTCACCCCTGCACTGCCAAGACTGAACTCTAGACAAGTGCTCTACCATTGAACTAAATCCCCAACCCCTCACGGCACCTTTCGTAAGTACATGACTTGCTGCGTCTGCATGCCTGTGTGCCTAGACTATAGGCTCCTGAAGGAGACACCTTGAGCACTCCCTCAGTCAACACTGCAGAACTGCGGGCCAAGTTGTACAGAAATGAGAAGAGGAAACCTAGTATCTGGGTGTCCTTGAGGAGGGCAGAGGAGGACCAGATAATAAGGGGTTGAGGTGGTGGAAAACTAACCACATCAGAGGGCAGAAAGCTTTGGTCAGAGTCATAACTGGCCACAGTGCTGAGCCTAAGTGACTAAGTGCTCGGCACCAAGTGGGACATCTGTATCATCCCGTCAAGGCACAGGAACTCTGAAGGAGCAGAAAGAATGCAAAAGCCAGAAGGGGAGTGGTGCGAAGCGCTGACTTCTCAGCATGACATGGCTGTTGGACTCATGAACTCACAGCAGCTGTGATTACCTGTGTAAGATCTGCAGAATACTGGGCTCATCAACCTCCTACCATGGGCCGGGAACATTCACAAGGCACCATCCCTCCCTAAGGATCTAGACACAATGGTTGACTGGGAGGAAGGAACATTCTCTTCCCCACTGGCAACATGCCCATGCCCCTGTAAGCAACCTTAATGAAACTCACTAGGTCATTAAAAAGGTGGGGGTCCTGGAGAGATGGCTTGGCAGTTAAGGCGCGTGCCTGTGAAGCCTAAGAACTCCAGTTCGACTCTCCAGGTCCCATGAAAGACAGATGCACATGGTGGCACATGCGTCTGGAGTTCATTTGCAGTAGCTAGAGGCCCTGGCGCGCCCATTCTCTCTCTCCTTCTCTCTGTCTCTAATAAATAAATAAAAATAAAATCCTTTTTTAAAAAAGAGGGGTAGGGTGGAGAGGTGACTCAGTGGTTAAAAGCACTTGCTTGCAAAGCCTAATAGCTTAGGTTCAATTTCCCAGTACCCATGTAAAGCCAGATGCACAAAGTGGTATACTCATCTGGAGTTAATTTGCAGTGGCAAGAGGCCATGGTGCACACATTCTCTCTCCTTGCAAATAAATAATAATTTTTTTTTTTTAATTTGAGAGAGGGGGTAGAGAATGGGTGTACCACGGCCTCTAGTCACTGTGAATGAACTCCAGATGCCTGTGTCACCATGTGTATCTGGCTTATTTGGATACTGGGAAATCAAACCTGGATCCTTAGGCTTCGCAGGAAAGGGCCTTAACTACTAAGCCATCTCTCCAGCCCCATAAAAATGTACTTTTAAAAATAGAGAGCCGGGAATGGTGGTAAATACCTTTAATATCAGCACTGGGAAGGCTGAGGTAGGAGGATCACCATGAGTGTGAGGCCAGCCTGGGCTCCAGAGTGAGTTCCAGGTCAGCCTGGCTAGAGTGAGACCCTGCCTCATAAAAACACTATCCATGGAAGTAGAACAGGGACTAGAAAGGGAGTGGGATGAGAGGGTAATGGGGAGCTCCGAATAGGATGAAATGCCTTGTATACATGTACGAAAATGTCATAATGGAACTTATTATACATAATATATACCTATATATACTATTATTATTTTTTTTTTTTTTTGGTTTTTCGAGGTATGGTCTCACTCTAGCTCAGGCTGACCTGGAATTCACTATGTAGTCTCAGGGTGGCCTCGAACTCATGACGATCCTCCTACCTCTGCCTCCCGAGTGCTGGGATTAAAGGCATGCGCCACCACGCCCGGCTAAAATATTATTTGAGAGAGGAAATGAATAAGTGTGCCAAGGCCTCTTGCTGCTGCAAACGAATTTGACACATGTGCCACTTTGTGCATCTGGCTTTATGTGAGTACTGGGAATTCAAACCCTGGTCAACCCTGCTTTGCCAACAAGCATCTTTGGCCAGTGAGTCATCTCCCCAGCCCCTGCTAATTAACATATGGTAATGCAAACCATAAAAAGGAAGCCAAGAGGCAGAGAGAGAAAAGAACAAAGGTAAAACACACAGGGAAAAGCTGGCTGTGGTGGTGCACGCCTTTAATCCCAGCACTGGGGAGGCAGAGGTAGGAGTTCGAGGCCAGCCTGAGAAAACTACATAGTGAATTCTAGGCCAGCCTGGGCTAGAGTGAGATCCTAGCTTGAAAAACCAACCAACCAACCAACCAAACAACAACAACAACAACAAAAAACCAGACCAGTCTGGCACCACAGAGTTCCTTATGCTGAGAGGGGAAGAGTGGAAATCCAAGGACTCTCCCTAAGTGTCGTCATAATGAGTGTTCTCACTAAGTGCAAGTGACACAAAGTGATAAGCACACAAGGTAGGAAGTGCCCCTGGGACTTGGAGGAAATTGAAACTAGTGGGGGAGCTTGACTGTTCCTCCTATTGGGGGAGGGCAGCTCAGTCACATAGAGAGCAGAAAGTCACACTTCCTGCAAGACAGAAAGCAAGGGAACGGAGAAAGAGTAAGGGCAGAGGGCATGGACAGAAGCCAGCCACGAGGTCTCCACGTCTGCAGGTGCAGCATGGACTGCATCTCTCCTGGCTGGATGCCAGGGGGCTGCTAGGGACAAAGTCCTCAAATGAGCACCTAGGAACTTGAAAGGAACCCTAAGTTGGTCTGGAAATCAGCAGTCAGTAGGAAGGGGAACATTCCGCAGGAGAAAAAGATCAGTAAACCAGAAGGACCAGTGCTCACTGGACAAGAGAAAGAACACTGGCAGCAGGACTAGGCTGTTTCACAAAGGCAGTAGATGACATAGGTAAGTGAGAGCCAGTACAAACAGGCCTTCTGGGCAAACAGAGGGGCTGTGAGGCCATAAGACACCTAGCTGGGTGTGGTGGTGCATGCCCGTAATCTTAGCACTTGGCAGGTAGAGACAGGAGGATGGAGAGCTCAAGGTCATCTTTTGCTACTTAGCAAGTTGGAGACCAGCCTAGGCTACATGAGATCCTCTTTCAAGAAAAAAAAAAGGGGTGGGATTGTAGGGATGGCCTAGCAGTTAAGGCATTTGCCTTCAAAGCCAAAGGACCCAAGTTCAATTCCCTAGGACCCATGTTAGCCAGAAGCACAAGGGGGCACACGTCTGGAGTTTGTTTGCAGTGGCTGGAGGCCCTGTCGTGCCCATTCTCTCTCTCTTTCCTCCTCTTTCTTTGTCAAATAAATAAATAAAAATAAAATATCTAAAAAAAAAAAGACTACCTCCAGCAGTTTTTCTGGGGGGAAATAAACACAAGGAGTAAAGGGCTGGGGAGATGGCTCAGCAGTGAAAGACGCTTCCTTGAAAGGAGTGAAATAAAAGCCAAGTGCCCTAGAGAGAAACGAGCACATGGAGACAGAGGCCAAAGGAGACAGGCGCAGACATTTTATTCCCACATGTCAGGGTTACCATGAGAACTTCCAACTTCCAAAGTTCAAATAAAAATAGAATTTACAAATTAAAAAAAATACCATTTATATACACAGTGGGATTAGCTAATGTTACTGTATAAACAACAGTGCAAACGGAAGGACGGAGCTGCGGCTGTGGAAAGGGCAGGGTCCACAGGAGCGAAGGGCAATACTGCACGTCAACACAGACAGCCCAGGTTGCCTCTTCGGAAGTCGCGGTGTCATCAGGGCTGTCAGTGCGCATTTCTGCATCCGGACAGTGACATGGTTGGCTGGGTCAATGTCAATCCCAGCTGGAACTGTTAAGCAAGGGTATAAGTACACACTTCCCACCGGGGACTTGCGTGTTTCCCTCACTCCTGGATCACCTCATCCAGTAAGCCATAAAATGCCAAGCTGGAGAAGAAACACAAGAAGCCATGTGACGAAGCCCAGACACCCTCCGCGGATTTGTTTGCTGCAGTGCCACAGCACTGGGGACCACAGGGCTGGTAGCTTCCAATCAACAGCAATTGGTGGTAATAGTGGGGGTTACAGTTACCGGTCATGACTACAGAAGCTGTCTTTGGGCTTTTCTGGAAAGGACAGGTACAGGCAGAAGCAAATGTACCCTAGAGGCACCTGGGCTTGGGTCTTCCCAGGAGTGGGGGCGGGGAGGGGGCACCTGCACTCTATGTCTATTCTGAACTTAAACTGATGGTGACTTAAACACAGGCACGGGAGGGACAAATCCCAATCAACCACAAAGGTGGCTGGGGAGCCATCACCTCACAGTCAAGGTGCTCTGCCCACCTGTGAGGGCGGGAAGCAGGAACACAGCTTCTGTGGCAAGTGGCACACCTTTCTCTTGAACTGAGCAACTGGTTTCCTTCTTGAGAAAAAGAAGAAACAATATGGCGGGCTCTGAACGCTGCCATTAAATGACCCTGTTTTGAAGGGTTATGATTTTTAAAACTCACTACTGGGAGTTATCTATCACTCCTCATTCACAGGTCAGGTGCATCCCCCAAAACTACAAAATGTATAAGCCAAGGTTGTTCTGGTCAAAAAGATAACATAATAGGGGCAATAGAGAGGGCCATGGGCCACTACTGCTGGTAAAGATCCAAGACAGCCCCATCACTAGAGCGCACTGAACACAAGACCCCGCCCAGCCCAGCCAGGGGTACTCCACACCCAGGAAGCCACGCCCTATGCACTCCCATGGTTTAAGAAACACTGAATGTGAATGAACTCACTCCATCTTGTGTCCCAAAGAACGGCTGTCATAGGGACACCAGGCTGGAGAAAGAAGTGCAAATGCCCCTGCCCGGATGTTCACCATGGTGCCTACTTACGGGACCAGCAGCCAGGACAGAACCAAGTCATGAAAGATCAGGCAGGCATGTGCGCACGTGTGCAGACATGTTCCTTCCATGATGCAGACAAGAGTATCTCCTTGCATCCCAGCCCTGCAGCCTCTGTGGAGGCTCTGACCCTCAGGAGGAGGGTTTGAGTGGGGAGCAGGGAGTGAGTGGTGAGCGTGAAAGCCTCCTTCAAAGAGTTACCTGCTTTCTCTTAACATGTGCCTGAGTGGCCCTGGCTCGCACAGCTCCTTGACAAATGACAGAGCCATCCCAGTCCCTGGGGCACACAGAAGTGGTTCTGATTAGGTTCCCCACTTTTGGTTAACTTTGGGAATGAGACCACCAGGAAGACAGAAATGAAACCTTAGAAAGTCTAGCAAGTTATGGAAGGAAAGGACCAGGAATGGATGGGGAGGATGCAATCCTGGGAGACCAGGGTTAGTTCACACATGAAGATTGCGGAAAACTTCAAAGTGAAAGGAGATATCACTGTGACTTTCAATAGGCCTGTGATCCAGAGGCTGTTAGTGGGATTTCAATACTTTGTGCTCCTGGGTAGTGGTGATTCTAAGGAGCTCCAAGCTGTGGGGAGAGATCCAGAGCACACATTTGCTCCTGGAAAACAGCATCTCCCTTGAGCAGATGGACCAGAGATGCTGAGAGCGCCTGCATGGGTTTACTCCCCAGCACTGCAAAGAACAGGGCCCCTAGAGGAAGGCCTCCCTGAACTTGGGTAATCCTTTCAGTGCCCAATTCCTGAACTTAGAAATGATCTGATTTGCAAATGGCATTCCCAGTGCTGTCTCAGCGCAAGCCCCCCCGCCCCAAAAAAAAACAGTTAAGGCAACAATCAGGCTCTCCAGGAAAGCCACAGTGGGGCAGAAAACTGCTCCAAGTGTCCCCCAGGTACCCAGCCTGACTCTACCTCTGGCCCTGGCTCTTTTGGGAACCTGTGCCAATCAATAATGGATGGCAGGGGTCAGGGGAACAGGAAACAGAAGATACTTGTTGAGGAAGTTAGCAAAGCCCCAACTTTCAGTTCAACACCACCCGGGGCCTCTGGTCAGCCAAGCAGTCCGTGACTCCAGGCTTTCTGAGTGCATGGGTGACTGACAGCCTCTGTGCCAGCTGTGGGGCTGGCAAGTGAGTGAGCCACTTGCAGGGAGAGTGGGCTGGCAGTGGCAGGAGGCCGCTGGGCCATCAGAGGGTCTGGTAGTGCTGTCGCAGCCGGGCCTGCAGGAACTCATATGTCAGGTTGTGCCGCGTAATGATCCCCACAATCTAGGCAAGAAGAAAAGACCCAAGTTACCTGCGCAGTCAAGGACCATGTGTAAAAAAAGCCTTGGGAGTGTGTAACAGGGTGTGGAAAAAGACAGAATTATGGGGAGAGGAGGCGGGTAGACAGATAGCTCAGCTGTTCAAGGCACTTGCTTGCAAAGCCTGAAGACCTGGGTTCAAATCCCCAGTACCCATGTAAAACCAGATACACACAGTGGTGTATGTATATATCTGGAGTTCATTTGCAGTGATAGACTCTAACCACCCATTTCCCCTTTCTTTTTCTCATTCTTGCTGCTTGCCCAAAAAGAAACAGAGTTGGGTCAGGATAAGGCAAGGACACACGTGATAGGAGTGGGTGCTCATTTCACTGGCTTCCTGACCCTAGACACGAATTAGGGTTCATGAGCTAGAGGCCAGGAGACAAATGTACCTACAAAAAGGGCTTCAATGTCTCTGTGGTGCAATCAGTTAAGTGTGTTTGGCTGTTTACCGAAAGGTTGGTGGTGGTTTGAGCCCACCCAGGGACATGAAGTTGGCTGGGCGTGGTGGTGCACGCCTTTAATCCCAGCACTTGGGAGGCAGAGGTAGGAGGATCGCCGTGAGTTCGAGGCCACCCTGAGACTACAAAGTGAATTCCAGGTCAGCCTTAGAGCAAGACCCTACCTCGAAAAAAAAAAAAAAAAAACAAAAAACAAAACAACAAAAATGCACTTCAGCTGGGCCAGCTAGCATTGACCAGAGTGAAGCAGGGCACCAGGAGAGGCTGGGGACTGATGGGGAAACACCTCCCCAAAGGAGCCACCTGCCTTCTCCTAACATGCTTCTTGCTGGCTTTGGTTTGGAAGAACAGCGTCTCACCATGTAGCCCAGGCTTCTTGTGTGCTGTGATTACAGGTGTGAGCCACCATGCCCAACTGAACTGATTTTATGTATTTGTTTGTAAGTAAATGAATGCTAAGTACATGCTCTATCACTGAGCTGCACTCTAAGGCCTGGAACATCCTGTCTGTTTATTTTACTTCATTTTGAGAGAGAGAGAGAAAATTTGCATGCCAGGGCCTTAGCCACTAAAATCAAACTCCAGATGTTTGTGCCTCCCAGTGAGCATGTGTGACCCTGCACTTGCCTCACCTTTGTGCATCTGGCTTATGTGGGATCTGGAGAGTCGAACATAGGTCCTTATGCTTTGCAGGCAAGCGCCTTAACCGCTAAGCCATCTCTCCAGCCCTGGAACATCCTTTTTAAAAATTTTTTATTTATCTATTTATTTGAGAGAGAGTGAGAGAGAGAGAGACAAGGAGAGGGAGGGAGAGAATGGGTGCACCAGGGCCTCTAGCAACTGCAAATGAACTCCAGACACATGTGCCACCTTGTGCATCTGGCTTATGTGGGTCCTGGGGATTTGAACCAAGGTCCTTTGGCTTTGCAGGCAAACACCTTAACCGCTAAGCCATCTCTCCAGCCCCAAACATCCTGTCTTAAATGGGGAACATGCTAAACCTGCTAGCACACACCTGTAATGCCAGCACTTAGGAGGCTGAGGCAAAAGAACTGCCTCAAGTTAAAGACCAGCCTGGGCTACACAGCGAGTACCATGCCAGAGGGAAAGAAAAAAGGAAGCACGGATGAGCGAGGAAAGAGAGAGAGATAGAAAAGTAGTGCTATTATCAGGCCAAGACAGACCCTGTGCCTTTAAAGAGGCACCATTTCCTAAGTGGCTGGTTTTTTATGACATGCCCTAAAAGCCTTCAAAAGGGAACTGAAACAAATGCCCAACAGAAAGGACAGAGGGGCTGGAGAGATGGCTTGGTGGTTAAGGCACTTGCCTGTAAAGCCTGAGGTCAATACCCACATAAGGCATCTGTTCAAGATGGTGTATGCGTCTGGAGTTCATTTGCAGTGGCCAGAGGCCCTGGTGTGGCCCTTTCTGTCTCTCTCTCTCAAATAAATCAATATTAAAAAAAAAAAAAAAAGAGGAAGACACTGGACACCAAGATAACCAAACCACAGAGGCAGGGACAGTGCTTGGAGCTCAGTGACAGAATGTCTGCCTAACACACCTACAGACAACGCCCACCAGACATGCACGTTCTCTGCTGTGGAGAGTCATTTCCTATAGACTGAGCTGAAGCCCACTATAAACAGTGATTTCATGGCATGGTATGGTGGCATACACAGACAAGAGAAGAGAAACCCCACGGGGTTGAGAGACAGCATGCAAACGCCACCTGCTGGCCAATGTGCCAGGCTCCCAGACTCACCTCTCCTACCGCATTCACCACAGGCAAGTGGCGCAGGCCCATGGTTCTGAACAGGTTGAAAACTTGGGAGACATGGGTGTTAGGGGAGACGGTGAATGGCGAAGGGTTCATATACGGGGTGACATCCTACAGAAGAGATGGCAAGAGTCACTAACAGCCTGGGTGGAACACGGCAGGAGCAGCTGCACTGTACATGTGGCGGCCCCCAGGGGCAGTACTCCTTACCACGATCATCCGGGGGTTGAGCAGGGTGAGGTCCAGGTCATGTATGTCAGGGTACCGCGGGTAGTCCTCAGCCATCTCAGCATAGGAAAGGCGTGGCTGGCTGGCACTCTGCAATTACAAACAAGACAGTGTCCTTGCAACAAGCAGCAGGAGGCAGCGGGGCCACACTTAAAGGCCCCTTCCCTTTTTATGTCCATCTATCAGCCGGGCAGCTGCTCAGCAGGAGGTGACAGAGAAGAGCCTGCAGCAGGTGCAGAAGGAGGACACCTGATCCAAAAATGAGTCATTCCAAATAAGAAAACTGTCTGTGGGGCTGTGTCCCCCAAAGACACAGCTAGTCAAGTAGCGTGCTTGCCACACAAGCACGAGAACCAAGTTCAGAGCCCGGAGCCCATTTACATGCTGGCTGTGGCAGCACATGCCTGCAATGCCAGCACTCCTACAGCAAGAGAGGAGGAGACAGAGAAGCTCGCAGGCCAGCTAGTCTGGTATACCCAGTAGTGAACAAGAGACTCTGCCTCAAACAAGGTGGAAGGTGACCTGACACCATGGCATGTGCCTGCCTGCACTCACCTAGGCATATCAAACATACATGAACACACTAAGATTAAAAAAAAAAAAAAAAGACATGACCAAGTTGAAAGCCCTAGTACTTAATGAAATTATGAAGTACCCTTACTGGAAGCAGGGTTTCTGTAAATTTACTCAAGATGAGGTCACACTGGGTTCATGAGGCATCCTTACTAAACGAGGAGTGGATGTACAGACAGAGCCATGTGACAACAGGGGAAAAACTGCAACCAAGCGACTCTAGGTGCTTCAGCCATGCATGACTAGGAAGAGGTTAGGAGGACCCTCTCCGAGCACCTTTACAAAGCCCAGCCCCACTGGCCCTGGGTTCTAATTCTGGCCTTGAAGTATGAAAGACCTTATTTCAAGCTAGCAGGTTGATGGCATTTTGAGGTAGTAGCCATAGGACAGTAACACAGTAGTACTGTCGCTACCCCTATATTCTGGCTCCTGGACTGTCCCCCAGGTCTCACTGCTGCTGTCACAAGGTAGGTGGGCCAGTACAAAGGCTCACAAGGTGGGAACAGTAGCCACATACACTGGCCACTGTTCTCCCCAAGTGGGATCCTGGTCTCCTAATCCACTCTGGCCCCCTGCAATGGTGTGTCACATACCAGGCAGTCCTGAATCCCTGCATCAGACCAGGGGTTCCATGACCCAGCCCATGTCACCCTGCCTACTCTTGCCCCTGGGCTACATATCTACCTTTACTTCCTCCAGCTAGGCTGATCCTCACCCCTACTCTACCTGGAGCCTTTTCTGACCCTGCTTTCTGCAAGCCTGTCAGACCACAGAGGGACTCAGTGTTCCCCCAGCAGGACCCACCCAGGAGCCACCCGGGAAACCAGGTTTTAGGGTGATCTGCTCAGGTTCCTGCTGAAAATAGAGTTTTAGGTGTGGCCTACGGTACCACAGGGACAACAACCATATGCAAGAGAAGAGAGAGCTACAGTGGACCTGGAAGGAAGAAGAGTGCTCTCTTAGACTTAGAAAATCCACTTATCCCAGAAATTAAAATAACACAGCATTAAAGCCAGGTGTGGTGTTGCATGCCTATAATCCCAGGCAGAGGATCAGGAGTTCAAGGCAATCCTTAGAAACATTGCAAGTTCAAGGCCAGCCTGGGCTACATTGAGACCCTGTCTTAAAAAATAAACATCCAGGGCTGGAGAGATGTCTTAGCGACTAAGGCCCTTGTCTACAAAGCCTAAGGACCCAGGTTTAATTCCCCAGTACCCACATAAGCCAGATGCACAAGGTGGCACATACATCTGGAGTTCATTTGCAGTGGCTAGAGGCCCTGGAGTGCCCATTCTCTCTCTCTCTCTCTCTCAAATAAATAATATTTAAAATAAATAAATAAACAAACATCCACAGTATTAATAAAAGCCCATGGGCCAGAAGACCAATATTAGACAAGAGAGGCAGAGGTTAAGCAAAGAATGACTGCAGAGAACTTGTTCTCCACCCCTCATGTCACCTGAGGAGACCCCAACACAGCAGAGGCTGTGCGCGAAGACTGCCGGCAGCCCGTGGACACACAAACACTCGGAACCACCTCTCTCGCCTACCACCCTCCCGCCTTCCAGCACCCCTGGCCAAGGAGACTTACGGACTGACTTTCAGAATAACAAACTCCTCGGACAAGCAGGGTAACAAGCTGAGAGCGAAGGATGAGGCCGTGGAAGGTCAGCGGGCGGAAGCGCTCCTCCATGGTCCAGTCTTCACTTGGGGACTGGTCAGGGTATAGGTTGGGGTAGGGAGTGTATCTGTTACACAAAAACCAGACGCTGCATAGTATACCCTCAGCAAGGTGGCTTTTTCGCCTGTGTTCTGATGCCCTCCCATTCCCAGCAAGCGTGGGAACTACCTACCACCCGCTGCATACAGGGTGGCCCAGTGTGGAGGCTGTAGTGGCTGGCCTGGGTCCTCACCTCCTCTCCAGCATCTGCTGCAGCAGGTCCTCCTTCTCGGCTGGCTCCTCAGAAGCCACGTGCTCATCACACATGTTGCGCAGCTCACTGGACGGGTAGGACTTCATGGACTGGCTGCGTCTGCGCTGCTCTCCAGCCCGGGTCAGGATGCTGGATTTCTGGGGACAGGGAGTGAGGATGATGACAGGCTTCTACAGGGAGCCTGCAGGCGGCTGTGTTGGGCATGACCCTGGAGGACTGCAAGCCACTCGCAGGGGGCCAGTCAGAGTCCTTGGACTTGGTTATGGACCCTGTGGTGTTTTCATAAATCTTTGTTTTTTGTTTGTTTGTTTCTTCAAGGTAGGGTCTCACCTGGAACTGACTTTGTAGTCCCAGGCTGGTCTTAAATTCACGGTAATCCTACCTCTGCCTCCCCAGTACTGGGATGAAAGGTGGTGTTTCTGTGGTGCTTAGTGATTAAACATGAACCCGAAGCCTCACACATGCTGGGTCAGAGCTCTACCACCAAGCTCGCCCCAGCCACTGTGGGTTGGCTGATCTTGCCGTCAATCTGGTTGGATGAGTGAAGCACACCTCCGGGTCTGTCTGTGGGGGTGTTTCCAAAGATGACTAGATCCTGAGAACTTACTTCTTTGATGGATTCATATGAAGGCGATTATTGAGAGATGGTGAAAAGTAGGAGGTGGGGCCTAACTGGAAGAAACAGATCTTCTACTTGGGTGGGGGATGTGTACCTTGCCTTGCCTTCTTCCAGTATCGTTTTCTCTGTTTCCTCTCTACCTGTGTCCTACCACACCTTCCCGGCCATGATGGACAGGCAAGTCTGAAACCCAGAGTGAAATAAATCCTTTCTCCTTTAAGTTGTCTATGTCACCTTTTTATGTCACACATTTTGTCACAGGGATGCAAAAATGTCTAATACACCCTGCTGGCCCAGCATCCCTACTCCTTTCATTTGGAGGTGCACCTCAGTTCTCCAGAGGAAACAATCCTTCTTTCATGCCCTGTCCTGTCTTGGTAGGACTGTAAAAGTCTGACCTATCCAAAGACACCAAAGCCAGCTCAGGGGAGGCAACGGGATGAATCCCCTAGACTTCGAGTTGGGAGCCAGAGAGTAGTCAGAACCTGTTCATCCAGGGACCCCAAGGGGATTTGAGGCCTAGCACCTGTGTGCTCAGAGCTCCAGGCCCACCTCTGCAGCCGTCCTGCCACTCCTAAACCTCCCAGACAATTTAAGACAGGCTCTTGCTGTGTAGTCCAGGCTTGGCTCAGACTCACAGCAATCCTTCTGTCTGAGCCTCCACTGCTTTTTAACAGGCCAGAGACCATTTCTGTTGACATCCTTAGAACCTTTCCTGATGGCTTGCACAGAGCAAGTGATTAATAAAGAAGTTTGCTGGCTTTAAAAGAGCTGCAACCAGATGTGAAATTCACTCTGTCGCACATAATGAGGTCATAGCATGTCTTCCCAAGAGCCAACAGAGTCTGCCCCAGCTCAGGAGTGGCAGTCTTGGGAGCTGCTGGCCTTTCCGATTGGCATCTCCTTTCTAGCCATTTTTATATATTTATTTGCAAAGGGGGTTGGGAAGAGAAGGAAGGAGCAAGAACAAGCATGGGCACACCAGGGCCTCCTGCACTGCCAACGAACTCCAAATGCATGTGCAATTCTGTGATTTGGTTTTACATGGGCATTGGGGAATCAAACCCTGGATGGCAGGCTTAGGTAACAAGTGCCTTTAACTGCTGTGTGGTTTGATTCAGGTGTCCCCATAAGCATAGGTATTCTGAATGCTAGTCTTCCTAGCTGATGGCAATTGGAAATTAAAGCTTCCTGGAGACAGAGTATTGGTGGGGGCGGGCTTATGAGTTTCATAGCTGGTTTCCCCTTGCCAGTGTTTGGCACACTCTCCTGTTCCTGTTGTCCACCTGATGTTGGCCAGGGGTGATGTTCACCCTCTGCTCATGGTACCATTTTCCCTGCCATCATGGAGCTTCCCCCTTGAGCTTGTGAGCCAAAATAAACCTCTTTTTTTCCCCATAAGCTGTTCTTGGTTGGGTGATTTCTATCAGCAATGCAAACCTGACTGCAACAGTAATGATGATACCGAGAGTGGCATTGCTGCCTGACACCTGTGTGGCTTTGGCTTTTTGGAGCTGATTTTCAAGAGGAAATGTGGAAGGATTTGAAACCTTGGCCTAAGAGACGCCTTACAGTGCTGTAAGTACAGCTTGATGGACTATTCTAGTCAGAGTTGAAAGACCTGAATGCAGTAAGAACTATGGACTGTGATGTTTGGCTTATGAGGAGGGTGAGAAAGAGCTTTGCTTGGACTGGGCTAGAAGCAGTTTGTGTAAGATGCTTGCTGTTATGTCCATGTCCTGAGAATTTATGCAGGGTTGCTTTGTGTAGAAATGGACTGGTGTGAGCAGAGGGATATAGCACAGAAAAAATGAAAATCTTTGGGTGAACTGCTGCCTGTTCAGCTGCAATTGAGAGATTATAATCTTTGAGATTGGGCCAGCTGACCTGCACTTGGGCAACAGGAAGAATGTAGACTCTTTTGAAAGGGCCTGAGTGCTCAAGGAGTGTCCTGTTCTTCAAAGTCTGTTTTATTCCCCCCTGGATTAACAAACTGGCACCCTACCTGGTATTACAGAGTATAAGAAATGCAGGAAAGAGAGGGTCATTGAGTTTGCAACATGGTCTTGTGTTTTGGAAATGGCCATGGGCAGCGTAAAGCAGGTTTGCTGGATGCCTGCATGGAGACCCCATGGGGCTGTGAGGATCAACCATGGACTGTAGTGGAGACCCAGTGGAGATGCAGGGACCATGAGATGGCTGCCAAGGAGAGCTGCCGACCCTAGAGATGAAGTTTTCCAGGACTGAGTAGCCTAAGCTGGAGGGGCAGAACTGGAACTCCAGAGACTTGATGCTGGTTAGAATTATTAGACTTAGAGACTTGTCACTGGCTAGAGTTGCTGAACTTGGAGCTACAGAGTTTGATGTTTGTCCTATTTAAATCTTGTATTGGCATGGTAGCACACATCTCTAATCCCAGCACCCAGGAGGCAGAAGTAGGAGGATCACTGTGAGTTCAAGGCCACCCTGAGACTACATAGTGGATACCAGGTCAGGCTGGGCTGGAGTGAGACCCTACCTCGGAAAACCAAAAACAAACAAATAAATAAATAAAAGACTTTGGACTATGGGGATGTTTGAACATCATTAGGATTGATAAAAACTATGGGGACTCAAAAGTCGTACTGAATGCATTGTATTTTAATATCATGTATGGATATCAGTTTATGGGGACCAGGGGTGGAATGTGATGATTTGATTCAGGTGTCCCTCATAAACTTAGGTATTCTGAATGCTAGTCTCCCCAGCTGATGGCAACTGGAAATTAAAGCCTCCTAGAGGCTGGTGCGGGCTTATGGGTTTTATAGCTGGTTTCCCCTTGCCAGTGTTTGACATATTCTCCTGTTCCTGTTGTCTATGTGATGTTGGCCAGGGGGTAATGTCCACCCTCTGATCATGCCATCATTTTCCCTGCCATCATGGAACTTCCCATTCAAGCCTGTAAGCCAAAATAAACCTCTTTTTTCCCCACAAGCTGCTCTTGGTTGGGTGATTTCTACCACCAATGCAAACCTAACTGTAACAACCGCTGAACCATCTCCTCAGCCTAAGCCATTTTCTTTACCTTGAACTTGATGTTGTTGCTGATGAGCTGGTTGCCCTTCATGAACTCCTTCTCATTGCCCCGGTTCTCCGTGACCACTGGGAAGGCGTGGTGGACAGTGGTCCGCAGGATGCTGACCAGAGACTGGATGCGGGTGTGTGGGTAGACGTAGGTCAGGTTGGGCTCCATGATATCACTGGCTCTCAGCCTGCAGAGGGGGAAGCCATCCAGTCAGAGAGAGCCCACTGGCCCGAGGACAAGCTGTGATGCGGCGGGGGTGCTGCTTCTCCATTACTGCGTGACCACCTGGCCTGTCTCCTGAACTATCCCAGCAGCCCCTCGAACCCAGTGCATTTTCTGCTTCTACTTCTTCACACACTGTTCCCAGGCTGGCTACACTGCTCCCCACCTCATCATGCTGAGAGAATTTGCTTTTTTCACTGTGCCCTCTCCACTGGCTTTCTCATGGTTGGCCAGCCCCTTCTCGGCATCTCATGAAACATATGCATCACTACTAATTGCTAATTATCCTGCAATCAGTCTTTGGGTCCTTATTTACATAGGGATGGTGTGGTAGTTCTAATGAAATGTCCCCCATAGGCTCATGATGTTTTGACTACTTGGTCCCCAGTTGGCAGTAATTTGGGAAGGTTCTGGGGCCTTTGGGAAGTGACACCTTGCTGAAGGAGGAGCATTACTGGGGGTGGGCTTTGGGGTAATATAGCCCAGTCCACGCCCAGGACTGAGACTACTTCCTCTGTGCTGCTATGGAGACAGGACACCCCTGATGACTGATCCTGCCATGCTTTCCCTGCCATGACAGAACTTCCCCTCTGCCAGGCGTGGTGGTGCACGCCTTTAATCCCAGCACCCGGGAGGCAGAGGCAGAAGGATCACTGTGAGTTTGAGGCCATCCTGAGACTACATAGTGAATTCCAGGTCAGACTGGGCTAGAGTGAGAGTCTACCTGGAAAAAAAAGAAAAGAAAAGAAAAGGAGGGGAGGGGAGGGGAGGGGAGGAGGGGGAAGTAGAGGGGAAGAGGGAGAAGAGAAAGGAGAAAAACAAACCTGAATCAGAACTGAGAGACATAAAATGGCCCAGTGGTTGAGGCACTGGCCTGCAAAGCCTAAGGACCCGGGTAAGGCTAGGTGCACAAGATGATGCAAATGTCTGCAGCAGCCAGACAGGCCCTGGTGCACCCATTCTCTGTGTGTCTCTCTCTCAATAAATCAGATAAGAAAACAAAAACCTAAATCTAAAAAGTTGCTGAGCCTGGTGTCACATGCCTTTAATCCCAGCACTCAGGAGGCAGAGGTAGGAGGATTGCTATGAGTTTGAGGCCAGCTTGAGACTACATAGTGAATTCCAGGTCAACCTTGGCTAAAGTAAGATCCTACCCAGAACAAACAAACAAACAAACAAACAAACAAACAAACAAACAAACAATCCTTCCCCTCCAAACTATAAATTGGGGCTGGGGAGATGGCTTAACAGTTAAAGGTACTTGCTAGACCAGGTTCAATTCCCTAGCACCTATGTAAAGCCAGATGCAAAAAGTGGTGAATATATATGGCATTCTTTTGCAGCAGGAAGATGACCCTGGCATGCCCATATACATTCGCACACCCACACATGCATATAAATAAAAGTTTAAAAAGAACAAAACTGGGCCAGGCGTGGTGACACATGACTTTAATCCCAGCACTAGGGAGGCAAAGGTAGGAGGATGGCTGTGAGTTTGGGGCCACACTGAGACTACATAGTGAATTCCAGGTCAGCCTGAGCTAGAGTGAAACCCAACCTCGAAAAAAAAAAAAGGGGGGGCTGGAGAGATGGCTTAGTGGTTAAGGCACTTGGCTGCAAAGCCAAAGGATCCTGGTTCCATTCTCCAGGAAACATGTAAGCCAGTTGTAGAAGGGGTCACATGCATCTGGAGTTTGTCTGCAGTGGTTGTAGGCCCCGGTGTGCCCATTCTCTCTCTCTCTCATTCTCTACCTCTTTCTCTCTCAAATAAATAAATAAAAGTATATTAAAAAAAAAAAAAACGGACAGGAGGGATGACTTAGTTGTTAAGGTATTTGCCTGCAAAGCCAAAGGACCCAGGTTCGATTCCCCAGGACCCACGTTATCTAGATGCACAAGGGGGTGCACGCATCTGGAGTTTGTTTGCAGTGGCTGCAAGCCCTGGCGTGTTCACTCTGTCTCTTCCCCTCTTTCTGTCAAATAAATAAATAAAAATAAAATATTTTTAAAAATCTGACAACATTCAAGAATCAATACTGTAACTTGGGTAGTATATTGAAAAAAAAATCCCTGTTTAAAAAAAAAAACTGTAGCTGAAATAAACCTTTTCCTTCCATAAGCTGCTTCTGGTCAGGTGTTTTATCCCAGCAGCAAGAAGGAAACTGCTAAGGACAGCAAACCATAGCCCACAGATCCAATCCAGCCCTGCTCACTCATCTACACACCTCTTATGGCTGTTTCCCTGCAATAACGGTAGAGCTGAGGGGCTGTGACAGACTCAAAACGCTGAAAGTATTTGCTATGTGGCCACTACAGAAAAGGGCTGCTACCTGCATCAGTCCATAGCCTTGCCTAATATCCAGACAGGAGGCCCAAAACACCTGTGGAACAACAGGAGACTCTCAAGCTATTATGCTCAGGATGATCACCGCTGGGAGTGTGACACTGGTTGGGTACATAGTGGGTTGGTGTCATTGCCAAGGATCAGTGAGAAAAGCCCATCATGCCACAGTCTTGTTCCAGGTACCTCACTTTGTTCTTAGCCAGATGCTATAGGAGTCAATGGTGGTGAGGCACTTCTGCCTTCCTCAGCCATGAGCTGGTTCCGTCCTGCCACCTAAGCTCCCAGCCACCTCAAGAAGCTCAACATCCCCAAACATGCTGGGTCACCTGTGCTTCCTTCTTCCAGCCTGAGCAATGTGAGTTATGGTTTCCTGCCCAGGGTGAATGCTCCCTAGGGCCTGGAGCTTAGGAATTCTGGGGTGAGGACAGAAGAGAAATCAGGGACTTACTTGTCCATTTCCACCTCTGTCTCCCACTCCAGAAGTGGCACACCTCGCAGGCCCACATGGATATCATAAATGCCCTTATTGAAAAAGTCCCCTGTCCACTTGGCCACCTGAAACACAAAGCAGAGACCTGAAAACAGGCCCTTTGCGTGAAGCAGGGGATGAGTTGAGAGCAAGTAGGAGGGACATACTCACCATCAGAGTGATCATGATGGGAAGGCCGTAAGTGATCTCATTGGTAGACTCTATCAGGATGACTGTGAGACTGATAGTCATCCGCACAATGCCACCCAAGAAAGCAGCGGCACCAATCAGGGCAAAGGTCCCTGAATAGATGTGGCCCAGTCCAATGTAGCTGGTAGAAAAGAAACCAAGAGCATGGCTTAGAGTCACAGTGTTGGTATGAGGGTGGAGGGATGCACGGAGGATCTACAGATCACACACCTGTACCCACGTGCACATGTGTACACACACACTCACACACTATGACATTGTACCTCTTCAGGACATTGGCAACTAAACGTCCAAAAGCAGCCCCACACAGCAGAGAAGGCACAAAAAGGCCACTGGGAACAGAAATGCCATAAGTCCAACACGCAAGCAGGAAATAGAGGATGAAGAACAAGGCCAAGGTGATGGGGCTGAAGGTGCCTGCAAAGCAAGAACGGACTTGAGTCCCTCCACCAGGTGCCTGATGGGGAACCCACACCCCAACCCAGTCACCACTGAACACCAGAAGCAGAAACCAGCCTCTTTCGCCTGGGTTGGGTTCTGGCTCAGAATGAAGGGCAAGCCTGTTTGAGCGAGAACCGACCCCCACCCCAGGGGGCGCATGCAGCAGGCATGGACACTTACCATCTTGATGGAAGAGCTGAAGGATGGCAGACTCCTGAGGATTGAAGAAGAGTGTGGCCATGTCATTGTAGGTATCATTGGGACAAAAAAACATCTTGATACTTGAGTTCACATCTTCTGATGTGACCTAAGAAAAGGAAGAAAAGGAATGAGGAAGTAGATAGAAGAACTCCTGACTGGGGCACATGCTTCTTCAAGTGGCTTGTCTCCAGCCAGGTGGAAAGTTGTTTTTTTTTTTTTTTTTTAAAGCAGGGTCTCACTCTAGCCCAAGCTGACCTGAAACTCGCTTTGTAGCCCAAGCTGGACTTGAACTCACAACTCCTACTGAAGATTCCTGAGTGCTGGGATTAAAGGTGTATGCTACCACACCAGGCTCTAGGTTAAAAAGTTTTGACTGGCAACCTGGTTTACATGGCAAATTCTGGGCCAGCCTGGACTACAGAGTGAGACTCAAGACAAAACAATCTAGTTGGGCTTTGCCTACAAGTGAAACTGGCCACAGACATGGACACGGATGGTCACCCAACAGCAGCCACCTGTGATGCTGGATCTGTGCATATTGAACGTGGAGCTTGGAAAGAATCAGGGTGCGGCCTCAGCTCGCCTACATTCCTCACAAGGGGTCAGCTATACCACAGACTGGTTCTGCTTCCTCCTTGGTGCTGATTCTATTGATGACACTTCTAGGAACTTAGCATGAGAGCCCCAAGGACTGTACAGCAAAGAGGCAGGTTAGAGACAATGTCTGGGAGCTGACAGGAGTCAAAGAATAGAGTTCAGGCCACCATCTAACCTAAAGCCTCACCTCTGGTTCCAATGCAAAGAGCCCCTCCTCTGGGTTTTCTGCAAAAGAAACCCTGGCACTGCTCCTGCTGCCTTCCCCTAAACCCACCAGAACAGAGGCCAAATGAAGGGAAAAGATTCTCCCCACACTCCAGGCTCCACATTGTTACCACCAGGTGTGAGCAATGAGATTCTGTGCCACCTGAATCTCTGTGGGACAGGGCACTGGTGTGTGGTTCGCTCCTGATGTTCAGCGGCCGGGCTTCACACCATTGCTGTCCTTGTAAGTAAGATATGGGTTCTGGAGTGGACTCCACATAAAGCTGTGTGCATTCTAACAGCCCTAGGCATGCACACTGCCCTAGGAGGAAGAACAACGTCCCTGGTGGCAGAACCTTGCAGATATCCAGCAGGCACGGAGCAGAGAGGAGCAGCACAGTGCACATGGAGAGGCACCAAGCAGGGTTTCTAAGACCATGTCTGGAGGAACACCAGTCTTGAGGGCTGTCTAGGAAAAGTCCTGTGGTCCGCTATATCAAGAAGCACTTCTTGGAAACCACCTATCTGGTCAGATGGCTTTGAATTTAACTCTGCCACTCCCTGATGATCTAGAGAAATCTTTCATTTTGGAAATTTCCATTTCCTCATTCACACAATGGAACATTATCTTCGCTCAATTACATGTCACCAGTCTAGGGATCTTGGTCAAGACTTGACTTTGCCTGTTTTACTTATTTATTCATTTATTTATTAGAGACAAACAGAAAGAATGGGCAGGGGCCCTAGCCACTACAAATGAACTCCAGATGCATGTGCCAACTTGTATACTTGGCTTACATGGGACCTGGAGAATCGAACCTGGATCCTTAGGCTTCTAAGGCAAGTGCCTTAACTGCTAAGCCATGTCTCCAGCCCTGCCTGTTTTCTTATCTATAAAGTGGGGATAGTATTGCCAGCCAGCATGGCACAAGTAATAAATGAGGTGGCTAAGCAGATGGCTCAGCAGTTAAAGGTGCTTGCTTGTAAAGCCTATCAGCCTGGGTTCAATGCTGCAGGACCTGTGTAAAGCCACTCAGAGACCAGATTCATCTGCAGTGGCAAGAGACTGTCTCAAAAAAAAATGGAGCACATCCTCTTACCTCCACACATGGACCTACACCCACACATACATACACACACACACACACAATAGATGAATAAAGCAATCTTTAAAAAAGGAATAGGGAGCTGGGTGTGGTGGCATACACCTTTAATCCCAGCACTTGGGAGGCAGAGGTGGGAGGATTGCTGTGAGTTCGAGGCCACCCTGAGACTCCATAGTGAATTCCAGGTCAGCCTGATCTAGAGGGAAACCCTACCTTGAAAAACCAAAAAAAAAAAAAAAAAAAGGAATAGGGAAGCCAGGCATGTTGCACGCCTTTAATCCCAGCACTCGGGAGGCAGAGGTAGGAGGATCACTGTGAGTTCGAGGCCACCCTGAGACTACACAGTGAATTCCAGGTCAGCCTGAGCTAGGGTGAGACCCTACCTCAAAAAACCAAAAAAAAAAAAAAAAGAATAGGAGCTGAGAGATGGCTTAGGCCAGTACCCATATAAAGCAAGATGCACAAAGTGGTACATGCACCTGGAGTTCGTTTGCAACAGCAAGAAGCCTTGGTGCACCCATTCTCTCTCTCTCTCTTCTCTGCAAAAAAAAAATATATATATATATATATTTTTTTTTTAATTTTTTGTATCTTATTTATTTATTTGAGAGAGACAGAGAAGGGGGGTAATGGACGCGCCAGGGCCTTCAGGTGCTGCAAATTAACTCCAGACTCATGCACCACCTTGTGCATCTGCCTTACATGGGTCCTGGGGAATCAAACATGAGTTCTTTGGCTTTCCAGACAAGTGCTTTAACCAATAAGCCATCTCTCCAGCCCAATAAATATATTTAATAAAAAACAAAAAAGGAAAAAATGAGATTTGGCCTGTGAATAGCCTGGGGAACAATCTGGCACAAGGTAAACATGCCAGACATGCTTAACACTTATGAGAATATTATAGGCCCCAGGAAGCCCTATATTAATGAAAGCTACTTAACTTTAGGTTAACCAACTTAAAAAAATTTTTTTTAATTTGTTTTGTTTTCAGTTTAGCCCACTTGAGCACAGACTGATGTGTGTCCCATAACAGAATACACTTTGAAAATTTTGGTTGCCTGCATGAAGCAGCCTTGAGAATAAACAGAAGTGGGTATACATGAACTTCTTCCATAAGGAGATGGAAGCATCTTAGACTCTGCCAGCCACACATAGTATTTGTGTCCAAACCATCTGAAAGTGTTCCTTAGCCTAAGGGCTAGACAAACAGATGGTTGCAAGAGCCATATGCAGTTTGTCAACTCATCTAAGACATCCTAGGACTTAGTGGACTGTTTCCTGGAGACTCTGAAGAGGCAGCCCTCTCACACAAGGGACACCAATGACCTCTGAGAATTTCAGGTATCTACTAAGGAGCAACAAGAAGACACTGTAAAAGCCAGGCATAGTAGTGCATGCCTTTAATCCTAGCACTTGAAGGCAGAGGTAGGAAGATCACAGTGAGTTCAAGGCCACCCTGAGACTACATTGTAAATTCCAGGTCGGCCTGGACTAGCGTGAGACCCTACCTTGAAAAACAAAAATCAAAAAAGACACTGTGCAGAGAAAGCTCTGTAGCTTCTACCCTAAGCCCACAGCACATGCTGCCTCTCAGACCATCAGAGCGGACCAACATACTCTCAGTAGAGTAAGTTCCTTTGCCTAACTCCCTAGGGAAAGGCTATGGGAAACAGCACTGTCTCTAAGGAAGGGAAAGGGGGAAATTCAAAAAGGACACACATCGGTCAATGAATCCAACCCACCAAGAGCCAGATGCCAGGAGGAGCAGTTAGTATCACATCCTTTAGTCTCCATTCTAAAAATGAGTTTCACAGTCACAAAGGTGAGATAGTGAGTGACGAGGCCTTGGGCCAGTGGGTCCCTGCAGGCTTGAAGAGGTAGAAGTGTAATGAAGCTTGAGGCAGTGAGCAGTCAGTTAGCAGGCTTGCTTCCAATGAGTTTTGGTGACTAGAGAATAGCCAGTCATTCCCAGAAGGGGAAAAGACAGAGGCAACTGCGTACATCCTCTCAGGTAAATGACAACCACACATTCCATGTCTCTCAGAGACCCACTACAGGTATGGAACAGCAAACCTAACACATGTTTGGCTCGAAACAGCCCCATGTTTTGGGATGGAAGACAAAGGTGGCAAGTGTGCTGGGATTACCTGGAGCTGGAATGAGCCATTACTGATTTGACTCGCAGAGGACATTGGTCGGCATTCTCCTAACACCATTGAGGCCACAAACACCACTACTGTGGTTACCAGGGACACCAAGAGGCTCTCTAGGACTCTAGGGAACAGACCACAGCTGTCACAATCCAATAAAAAGACACCTAGGCTTGAGAACCCAAAAGCACACCCTGCTTATCCCCAACACCCCTTTCCCCACAGGGCAAACCCAGCAGTCCTGGTCAGTGCACACGCATGTGCAGAATTCATCCCAGACTTGCCTGTTTCCAACCATCTTCGTAAAAGGAGGCCACACCAGTTCCCTCAAGGAACTAAATAGCCTTCCATGGTAAGTCCAGGACAAAGTGGCATCTGTCTCCAGACAGTCAGCCCTCAGCAAGACCCTGCTGACCCTCCTGACTTTTGTTACATGTGTTGGTGGCAGGTAAGGAGTATGGGAGCCAACTAGCCACTGAGACCTAAACTCAGCCTTTTCGATCTGTTGACTGAGCAGGATGAAATTTCCAACCCTGTTTACATGCTCAGCTTCAGGCTGGACGGCAAAGGGTGTGGGAAGCTGGGTCTGTTCACAGGGTCATCTTCCCCAGGAGCGCTTGCCTACCACACCCAAAGCTCAGGGAGACACAGCAGGCTGGGGAAGGCGGATGCACATACCTGACGAGCTTAGGCTTCGGGTGTACATTTCGCAGACGGTACTTTGCCAGCCTCTTGTTCAGACAGTTGAATGTGGCTCCCAGGAGGCCCCCAATGACCCCCATCACGATGAAGAAACCCAAATCCATAGCTGTCCAGAGATGACATTTTTTATCAGAGTCAGAACACTGAGATAAGGGGGAAGGGAAGGAGAGAGAAAAACCAGAGTGGCCATGAGAACAGGAAAGGACAGAAGAGAAGAGAGAAACCAGGGGCTGCCTTCCCTCATGCCAGAGCCAAAGCCATGCCGGAACACTACTCACAATCACAGCAAGTGGGCATGCGTGGGAGAGATGGCCATGCTAGAAGCTCTATCTACTCCTCTGACCAGTTCTCTCTGGTCCCTACTTCAGAGCAAGTTTTACAGACCAAGTCAGAAATCCTGAGAGAAAATCATAAGACATACCTTGAACTCGCCAAAATTCAGCAATCCAGGGAGCTGGAAGGAACCCCAACTTCCAAACTGAATCCCAGAACGGAAGAAGTTGAGGGTGAAGGTGGCAGACATGGAACAAAAAAGCTAGGGAAGAGATGACAAAACAAGAACACTAGTGACACATCCTCACCCCCTAGCAGTTCCTCTTAAAGTTCCACTAGAGGCTTGCAGAGTGTGGACTGGGTCGGGGCCTGATGATTACCTCAGAGGACGTACCTCAGAGAAGGGGAGGGCGTGAAGCCCAGGCTCTAAGCCTGTCTCACTCCACCAGCCCACTGGACACGCCTGGCACTTAGGAACTCATCACAGAGCAGGCCCTGAGCCCAAGAGGAAGAGGAAGACGAAGGGAGACCACCACCTTAACAGATGGGTTCAAGCCCCATCCCTGTCATTTCCACATTCTGAGACAGTGACTTTCACACTATGTCAGAGCGTGCATGAAGAGAGGGCAGCAGCAGTCTAGTGTGGGGTGGATTGTCAGGGGGTGGTAAGGGCTAATATGAAAAGCACAAATGCACAGTTTGGAGGTGATGACTCTATGGCACAGGAAATTACAATCCAGTCAGCTGTGTGGTCTCACCAAAAAACACAGTGAAATGTCTAGAGATGTCCAGGTGAGTGCTGGGTATGTACTCAGGGGATGACTTCCACTGACAGTTTCCTTACCACTTTCCAAGTGAGCCCTTGGTTCCAGAAGGACGAGCCCTCCTCCAGACTGAACAAGGTACCCCCAATTGGGGCCCCAAAAGCTGCAGCAACCCCAGCAGCTGCCCCTGCTGATACAAAGTCTCGCTTGTCTCTGCAGAAGAGAAGCAGAAGGGCAGGGGAGAAACAGATGGTTTATCCAAGAAAGAGCACTCAGACCAAAAAGACAGCTTCTCATTTCCTTATCCTTAAATATTCTCCCTCACAGCCCATGAGCAGTCAGGATCACAAAAGGACAGGGCCCTGAAGAGTCAGCCACAGCAGCCTCTGGGACACATGCTCCCCACATTTTCTAGTTTGGTTTTGAAATGTCCTCCAAGGCCTGTGTGTTCAAGACTTGGTCCCAGGCTGGAGAGAGAGCACAGTGGTTAAGGCACTTGCCTGCAGAGCCTAACCACCTGGGTTCAATACCCCAGTACCCATGTTAAGCCAGATGTACAAAGTGGCGCATTCATCTGGAGTTCATTTGCAGTGGCTAGAGGCCTTGGTGTGGCCATTCATTTTCATTCTCTCTCTCTCTGCATACAAATAAATAAATAAAAATAAAAATGAGGGCTGGAGAGATGACTTAGTGGTTAAGGCGCTTGCCTGCAAAGCCAAAGGACCCAGGTTTGATTCCCCAGGACCCACGTTAGCCAGATGCACAAGGGGGTACACACGTCTGGAGTTCGTTTGCAATGGCTGGAGGCCCTGGCACACCCATTCTCTCTCTTTCTCTTTCTCTCTCTCTCTCTCTCTCCCCCCCTTTCTCTGTCAAATAAATTTTAAAAAATTTAAAAATATATAAAAAAAAAAGATTATTGGGTTGGAGAGATGGTTTAGCTAAGGCACTTGCCTGCAAAGCCAAAGGACCCAGGTTCGATTCTTCAAGATTCACGTAAGCCAGATGCACAAAGTGGCACATGAATTTGTAGATCATTTGCTGTAGGCTGGAGGCCCTGGTGCACCCATTCACTATCTGCTTCTTTCTTTCTCAAATAAATAAATAAATAATTTTTTTAAAATGATTATTATAAAAAAGACTTGGTCCCCAGACTGAGGTGCTACTAGAAGCTGGTGGAAGCTATGAGATGGGGCCTGGTGGGAGGATGTTAGGTCATTTGGGGTATGCACTCAAAAGGGATATAGGGGGCTGGAGAGATGGCTCAGTGGTTAAAGGCACTTGCTTTCAAAGCCTGATGCCTGTGTTCAATATACCAGTACTCACATAAACCCAGGTGCTCAAAGTGGTACATGCATCTGGACTTCATTTGCAGTGGCAAGAGGTACTGGCATGCCCATATTCTCTTTCAAATAACATGTTTTTGGTTTTTACTATTATTTATTTGAGAGAGAGAAAGAGGCAGAGAGAGTGAGAGAGAATATGCACACCAGGGCCTCCAGCCACTGCAAACAAACTCCAAACACATGCACCACCTTGTGCATCTGGCTTACGTGGGTACTAGGGTACTGAGCCTGGGTCCTTAGGCTTCACAGGCAAATGTCTTAACTGCTAAGCCATCTCTTCAGCCACCAGCCCCCACATACACACAAAAAAGGATATTGGTGCCGGGCATGGTGGTACACACCTTTAATCCCAGCACTGGAGAGGCAGAGGTAGGAGGACTGCCATGAGTTTAAGACCACCCTGAGACTACATAGTGAATTCCAGGTCAGCCTGGGCTAGAGCAAGACCACGCCTCAAAAACAAAAAAAACTAAAAAAAAAAAAAAAAAAAAAAAAAAAAAAAAAGGATATTAGGATCTCAGACCCTCTGCCTCTTTCTCTTTCTGTATTCCTGAACATGAGGTGGAAGGAGACTGTGAGCAAAGATAAATCCTTCCTGTGCTTCAGTTGACTGTGTCAGGTGTAACGACAACTGTCTGACAACTTGGGAATGTGGACTCATAGGCCCACGCTGAGGGGGATCAGGGCTGTCCAGTAGCAGCTGCTGAGCCAGGGCCCCAGCCGAGCATCGGTGGGATCATGTCCATGCACGGCAAAGCGGGAGAGCAAGGATGCGGGAACACAAAGATGAGAAGGCGGTCAGTCTATGAAAGCGCAGCTACTCCAAGGGCCCTCCACGTGCGCACGGCAGTAACACACACATCTACACACTTAGAAAGTAGCCAAGGAGGCCACTGTCAGCCCAGAAAGGAAGCTGAGTAAGTCTGTCGCTCAGGAATACAAACACCTTGATTGTATGACTGCCCACACCCTTTCCTTGCTGGGCTTTCAATATTGGACCATCTTCACTGTCTGAGATGGCTCTGGGGTTGTGGCAAGTGGAAATGAAAGTCAGGATGTCCGCTTGGACCCTTTGCTTCTCATTTTTAGAAAGAAAAAAATGCAAAGGCCTCTCTCTTTTCTCATGAACATCCTGACTAGCAGGGTGACAATAAGTCATGCTAGAGCAAGGAGCAGGTCTAACAGGCAATACACAGATTTTTTAATTTTTTGATTTTTTTTTTTTGGTTTTTCAAGGTAAGGTCTCAACTCTAGCTCAGGCTGACCTGGAATTCACTATGTATTCTCAGGGTGGCCTTGAATTCATGGCGACCCTCCCACCCCTGCCTCCCAAGTGCTGGGATTAAAGGCGTGCGCCACCATGCCCAGCAACGTGGTGTTTTATTTCCTCATAGACAGCAACTCCTGACATTTTCCATACCTGTCGCTTCGGAAATAGGGGAAGTTAAACTGGATCTTCCGCAAGGAGATGCTCTGAAACTAAAACAGGAGAAAACAGTCAGAAGCTGCTGGAATCAGGGGCCTGTTTACTTGAACATGGCTACACGGTGTGCCACAATAAAAAAGCATCCAGAACAGCTAGCTGGGAAAAAGGACGTCTTCTCCTGTGGGAGGAGCTGCTTTTCCCTGACCCTCAGTATCTAGACCCTTCAGAAACTGCACACTGTGCAAAGTGAATGATCAGAAAGAAGGGAAGTAGCTGAGTGGCAGCCTGGGACCAACCGCAGGCTGCTACGTATGACAGAGTCATCTACCATCCGCTCTGGGCTGCTAGTAGACCCCCCAGATTCTCACGCTGATAACCCCTCTATGCTTGGCCTCTTCCCACCTCTGGAACACTGGGTACTTGAGGCAGGATAGCAAGAAAGATGAGAAGATAGGCCTTGGAAGAAAGCCTTCCCCCCTCCGCCCCAACAATTCATATTAATGCCAAGTCCCTTTCTTTCTCAGAACAGAGGTGGTCAAATGGTGGTTCACCAGGGTCTGAGATGTCTCAAACAACCCTGAAGTCTAGAAAAGCCCTTAAGAATGAGAGCTTTTCATACAAACAACTCTAATTTAACTCAATGTTTTTTTTTTTTTTTGTTTTTTGTTTTTTGTTGTTTGAGGCAGGGTCTCACTCTAGCCCAGGCTGACCTGGAATTCACTATGTATTCTCAGGGTGGCCTTGAACTCACAGTGATCCTCCTACCGCTGCCTCCCGAGTGCTGCAGTTAAAGGCGTGCACCACCACGCCCAGCTTTAACTCAATGTGTTTTTAAAAAGGCATGAAAAAGAAAGATAGGGAAGAAGGCTGTTAATTGGAAATTATATAGATTATGAAAATAGAAAAAATTAATTTAAAAATAAAAGAATGGGAATGTTGGCTGTGCTAGGTAGCCCATATATGAAAGCCTGAGGTAAGAGGATCTTGAATTCAAGTCCAGCCTGGACTACACAGCCAGATCTAAACCAGCCTGAGACACACAGAGAAATCCTGTGTCAATAAGTAAATAATTGAATGAAAATCAAATGAATTTAACTGTTCAGTGGGAGCTTTGGAGCCCTGAAATGGTCCATTGGCGGCCTCACCTGAGAATGAGAGTGACCAATAACCAGTCAGGGTGTCTGGAGAGAGGAAAGGAGCTGGGATGCACAGTCTGCTACACAGGCAGGACCCCGCTGGCACCAACTCTTATCACTGCGCCTCACAGCATGGACTGTGTTCAAGCTGGACCTGAGACCATCTCAGCTGAGCCTTCCAGCCCCACAGTGCTGGCACCATGGAATGACCCCCCAGCCATACTGAATGAAGGCTCATAGCAGTAGATGCTAAAATACTGGGTGACTTTTCTTGTCTATGCCATAGTTTTTCCCTCCATGCCCTAAGACTCAGCAGGGCATTATGAAAACTTGGGAGCCATAAGTTAGGTGCTCCGCTAGGAGACAGACTACACAGCTTTCATCTCAACCCCAGGTGGCATAAGGTTCTGAAATCACCTTAGGGAGATCAAATGAATTTTTCCAAATCCAACCACAAGGCCTATGCAGGAGGCCCAGGCCCACTCTGGGGGATACACTCTTTGACCCACCAACCCTTACCTGAGGGAGGCCAGCTCCCACCACAGCACCACTGTGGATCATGGGACCTTCCTTCCCCACAAAGAGCCCTGGGAATGGTGAGAAAGGGAGACATAGTCAGTAGAGGGCCTCTGGCTCCAAAGACTTTTGCTACACAAACCTCTCTCTCTCTCTCTCTCTCTCTCTCTCTCTCTCTCTCTAATATTCTTTATATTTAAAATCCAAGGTTAGCAAACCACAGCCCATGGATGCTTTTTGTTGTTGTTGTTTTATTTTAAATATTTTTGTTTATTGATTGATTGATTTGAGAGAAAAAGAGAGAGAGATGCAGAGAGAGAGAGAGAATGGACAATTCCAGATGCAAGTGCCACCTTGTGCATCTGGCTTATGTGGGTCCTGGGGAATCAAACTTAGGTCCTTTGGCTTTGCAGGCAAGTGCCTTTACCACTAAGCCATCTCCCCAGCCCTTTTCTCATTTTTTCAATGCAGCCTTTTACTCTAGCCCACTCTGTAGCTCCAGGCTGGCCTCCAACTCATAGCAATACTCCTACCTTTGCCTCCTAAGTGCTGGGAGTAAGGTGTTTGCCAACATGCTTGGCCCTTTTTTATTTTTTATTTTTATTTATTTATTTGAAAGGAAAGAGAGAAAGAGAGAATGGGCATGTCAGGGCTCTTGCCACTATAGATAAACTCCAGATGCATGTGCCACTTTTGTGCATCTGGCTTTACATGGGTACTGAGGAATGAAACCCAGGCCATTAGGCATTGCAAGCAAGCAGTTTTAACCACTGACCCATCATCTCTCCAGCCCTTTCCTTTTTTTTTTTTTTTTCCTTTTGGTTTTTCAAGGTAGGGTCTCACTCTAGCCCAGGCTGACCTTGAATTCACTATGTAGTCTCAGGGTGGCCTTGAACCTACCTCTACCTCTGCCTCCGGAGATCCTCCTGGGATTAAAGGCGTGTACCACCACACCCAGTTTCCTTTCCTGTTTTTATATAGCCTGAGAGCTAAGAATGGCATCTATCCATTATTCATCTGGTAATGGGGATTGAACCCAAGGCCTGTGCATCCTAGGTAAGTACTCCACCACTGAGCTATCAGTATGTTAGCAATACTTTACTCTTTTCTTTGATTATTATTTTGTTTATTTTTTGAGACAGGATCTCACTATGTAGTCCTGGCTGGCCTGGAACTTACTGACCTCAAACTCACAGTGATCCTTCTGTCTTTGTCTTCTGAATGCAGAGACTACAGATATCCACCATCTGCTGGTTATGTTATATTTTAAGACAGGGTCTCACTAAGTTTCCCAGGTTGGCCTTGAATTCCCTCTACATCCCTAGTTATTCCTTGAATTTGCCATCAAGAACTTGCCTCTCAAGAAGCTGGATTTCAACCTGCACCATCAGGCCCTGAGCTTTTACATTTTTTGTTTTGTTTTCTGAGACAGGGTATCACTCTAGCCCAGGCTGACCTGGAATGATGTAACCCTGGCTGTCCTTGAATTTGCTTTGACCTTCTTTCCTCAGCCTCCCAAGTACTGAGATCACAGGTGTGAGTAGAGTAAAGGACTACTTACATAAGCACCTACACTATATCCTCTGCTCTGTCTCTTGGCCTTCAACACCTAAATTACAGGTGGGTGTGGTGGCACACACCTTTAATCCCAGCACTCTGGAGGCAGAAGTAGGAGGATCACTATGAGTTGGAGGCCAACCTGGGGCTTCAGAGTGAGTTCCAGGTCAGCCTAGGCTACTGTAAGATCCTACCTTGAAAAAAACAAACAATCATACAAAGCCTAAATTATTTTACTATCTGGCTGTTTATACAAAAAGCATGCTGACTTTGGCCAAATCAACTCCACAAACCAACAACATGGTCTTTCTACTTCAAAATTGAATGCTGCCTTTGTTGGACATCTCTGAATGACAGCATACTAATACTGTCTGCATTTATTTATTTTTAATTAATTAATTTGTGAGAAGAGAGAGAAAGAAGCATGGCTGCACCAGGACAAACTCCAGATATATGCACTATTTTGTGCATCTGTCTTTATGTGGGTTCCTTGGAATCAAACCTGGGCCAACAGGTATTGCAAGCAACTGCCTTTAACTGTTGAGCCATCTCTCCAACCCCTAGCATCTGCACCTTAAAGCAGTGGACAAGACAGGCACAGTGGCATATGTCTATAATTCCAATACTTGGGGGGCTGAGGCAGGAAAATCTAAAGTTAAGGCCAGCCCCAGGAGAAAGAGTAAGAAAAGAGGGGAGGGAGGGAGGCAGAGAGAAAGAAAAAGGATACACACATCATGAAGTCATGAACAATGTTATAGTCCCCCACAGGCTCAAGTTTTGAACCCTGGGTCCCTAGTACATGGTGCTACTTTGAGGTTATGGAGCCTGTAGGAGGTGGAGACAGCCTATCAGATATGGGTCACTTAAGGGGAGGCCTTTAAAAAGTTATAGCCTAAACCAGGCGTGGTGGTGCACGCCTTTAATCCCAGCACCTGGGAGGCAGAGGTAGGTGGATCGCCGTGAGTTCGAGGCCACCCTGAGACTACATAGTGAATTCCAGGTCAGCCTGGGCCACAGTGATACCCTACCTCAAAAAAAAAAAAAAAAAAAAAAAGCTATAGTCTAGCCCTGGTTCCAATATCCTGGTCCACAATGTGGAAGTCTACACCACTTGCTCCCACCATTGTAAACTGTCCTGCCTTCTCTGCCATGAAGTGCTGAAATCCCTCTGAAACTGTGAGCCAGCCAGGTAAACCCTCCCTCCCTTAAGCTATTTCTGTTAGGCATTTGTCACAGTTGAGAAAAGTAACAGGGACAAAAAGTGCAGACATATGCTAAGGGATGGGCCTTCAATCCTAATCTCATCCATGCACACAGGAAAAGTCATCTTCACCCCTGAACATTTTATTTTATTTTATTTTTTTGGTTTTTCAAGGTAGGGTCTCACTCTGGCCCAGGCTGACCTGAATTTCACTATGTAGTCTCAGGGTGGCCTTGAACTCACAGCCATCCTTCTAACCCTGCCTCCCGAGCGCTGGGATTAAAGGCATGCGCCACAACGCCCGGCTCACCCCTGAACATTTGAAAGCGAAAGCAGAAAGCCCCTCCTTACCTCCAGCCACACTAAATAGTACCCCGAAGACTTTGCAGAGCAAGGTTCGGAGCCGGACAATTCCTGGCACCTTCACGCCATTCAGATAGCATTTGATCTCAGGTATTCCAGAACCTGCTGCCACTGGCTGGTGAGAAACAAGAGGCACACCCAGAAATTCAAAACCCACTCAGTCTTCAGTCTGCCCTCAACATGCTAAACAGCCCAACAGGGAGACCCAAGGTCTTCCCACCCTGCCCCACTCCTGACTAACCAGGTTTCAGAGGCAACAGGAGCATGAACATTCTAGAAAGTTCCTTGATCAGTGTGGAGCATTTGCATCATCTGGAAATGTTTCAGTCATCACTGAAGCACCCCACTTCTACACATCTGTGTGTGTGTGTGTGTGTGTGTATGCATACAAGCCATGAATGTGGGTGTGGAGTCCAGAGAAAACTTTTGGGTGCCCTTCTCTATTGTTCACCTTCATACTTCCTTGAAACAGGTTCTTTCCCTCAACCCAGAGCTACTACTGCTTTTGGTTAATAAGTACTAACAAGTCTCTAGTCTCCAGAAGCCTGTGGACTGGGCTTAAAGTTGTGCATGACCGTGCTGAGTTTCTTATGTGGATTCTGGGGAATCAAACTTAAGCTGTCTCAAGTCCTCCCAGGCCCTCATGCTTAAGCGGCAAGTGCTTTTGGCTGAGCCATCTCCCAGCCCTTTATGAAAATTTTTTTGTTTTGCTTTGTTTTTTCAAGGTAGTGTCTCACTCTAGCCCAGGCTGACCTGGAATTCACTACACAGTCACAGGGTGGCCTCAAACACAAGGTGATCCTCCTACCTTTGCCTCCCAAGTGCTGAGATTAAAGGTGTGTGCCACCACGCCCAGTTTATTATTATTTTATTATTTTATTTTTTGTTTTTTTGAGGTAGGATTTCACTCTAGCCCAGGCTGACATGGAATTCACTACGTAGTCACAGGGTGGCCTCAAACACAAGGTGATCCTCCTACCTTTGCCTCCCGAGTGCTGGGATTAAAGGTGTGTGCCACCACGCCCAGTTTATTATTATTTTATTATTTTATTTTTTGTTTTTTTGAGGTAGGGTTTCACTCTAGCCCAGGCTGACATGGAATTCACTATGTAGTCTCACGATAGCCTCAAAATCATGGCAATCCTCCTACCTCTGCCTCCCAAGTACTGGGATTAAAGGTGTGTGCCACCTGGGGGAAGGGAGAGTATTGCCATGGGATATTTTTTATAATCATGGAAGGTGTTAATAAAAAAATTGAAAAAAAATTTGAAAAGAAAAAAAAAACATCTGGGCTGTGGAGGTGGCTCAGTGGTTAAAGGTATTTACTTGCAAAGTCAGCTGGCCCAGGTTCAATTTCCCAGCACCCATGTAAAGCCAGATGCAAACTACTGAATGTTTGACATTTGTTTGCAGTGGCAAGAGACCCTCGTACACCCATATATACACAAAGTAAATAAAAAGTCATTTTTTAAAAAAAGAAAGAAAGAACCGACCTCAACAGCAAAAAAAAAAAAAAAAAAAGGTGTGCGCCACCACGCCCGGCTTCTGCATGAACATGTTAAAACAATTCTCCAGGTGGTTTCTATGTGCTGCAGCTGCTGAGAACCACCTTACCCGGCTGCATGTTCCTTTCTCATCTCACCAGAGACTGGAGCTTCCAGAAATATCTCCAAGTGAACAAGAGGGCACTTCTGCAGAAACCCACATGCTACATATAGCATCTCCTGACATTCTCCAAATGGAGCTAGAGAAGACAAGTGCAGGTCTCCAGAAACGCACAGGCAACTTCCACACGGCCTCACCTCAATCAGGACCAGGAGGCTTGCCAGGAAGACAAAGGTCAGGTTAAAGCCCAGCAGCTCGAGGAGGGACAGGGCAAGGCAGCCTTTCTGACTGCATTCCTCCACCGCTGCAAAACTGGGTCAAGGAAAATGGCTCCCAGACGTGCGCGTCCCATTCACTAGAAACAGTGCCTCCTCTCCTGTGTCAGGTCGACTGCTCAGGGGCACACCTTCCTGTGCGACACCACAACTCTTGAAAGTGCCTTGGATGCTGTCTACGTTGAGAACCATACCCCAAACATTATAAAAATAAAAAACACCATACACTCACACCTAGATTTAGCAAGCCTTACCATCATGCTGTATTTGCTCCAGATTTTATTTTTATTTTTATTTTTATTTTTTGAGGTAGGGTCTTGCTGGGTCTCTCCCAGGCTGACCTGGAATTCACTATGTAGTCTCAGGGTGGCCTTGAATTCATGGCGCTCCCCTACCTCTGCCTCCTGATGCTGGGATGAAAGGAGTGCACCACCACACACCCCTTTGCTCCAGATTTTAAAGACAGGTACTAGATATACTTAAACAAACCATCCCCTTTTCCCTCCTGTCAGGGAGAAACCACTAGGGACCTACTGCTCAGCCTTCCCTGTGTGTCTAACATATGCATACCACTCTATTCTGTGTGTACATTTTACATCCTTTTCCTCTCTCAACACACTGCTGAGAATTAGCCCTTTTGATACACACAGCTGTGGCTCATTTATTTTAGCTTCTGTGTAAAATTATACCCTAAATAAACCATAATTTTTCCATTTCCTCATTTAGCAATTCGACCTTCTGTTGTCATAAAGCTGCCACAAAAGTTGCCTCAGCCACATCTGAGATCCATGTCTAGAAGACGTTTATAGGGCGCACAGGAATACGCACCTTCTATTTCTTATCGTCACCTAGTGGCCACTCTGCTGTCCTCCTCTGAGAACTCCCTGCGCTATTTTTTTTCCAAGATGTACACATTCTTTTGGTCTTTTATTCCCCTCCCCATCCCTGGCTTAAACCCAGGGCTGTACTCATACAAGGCAAGTGCTCTACTGAGCTACATCCCCAGCCCTCTTTTATTGTCACTTTGACACAGGGTCTCACTAAGTTGCCCAGGCCTGCCTATAACCCATTTTATATCCTGCGCAATGAATTTTTTTTTTTTTTTGGTTTTTCAAGGTAGAGCCTTACTCTAGTCCAGGCTAACCTGAAATTCACTATGTAGTCTCAGGGTGGCCTTGAACTCATGACAATCCTCCTACCTCTGCCTCCCGAGTGCTGGGATTAAAGGCGGGTGTCACCACACCCGGCTAACAATGAACTTTTTATCTTTCCACCTCAGCCTCCTGAGTAGCTGGGATTATAGGCAAGTACCACCAGGCCTGGCTTTGTCTCTTAAATGCATAGAAAACACTCTATCCCAGGCTGCGATTTGTTTTTCACTGTATTTGTGGTACTTCTTCATTTGTGGGTTGGACAGTTGTCTGTCTTTACAAATCTTTACTTTTCAGTAGGTAGTGCGTCAGTCTCATAAATCTTTACTTTGATGTGTTCACATTTGTTAGTCTTTTCCTTTATAGCTTTCTAGAATTTCTTTTAACTTTTTTATTGATAGCTCCCATAAGCCTTCTAGAATTTTAAGAAATTATTTCTTATGCTTGATGTTATTTAGTCTCTTAGTACTTTGTTGTGCAAGCCTGGCATAGTGGTGCAAGGGTGTAATCCCAACACTGAGGAAGCTGAGGTAGGAGGGCCAAGAATTCCAGGCAAGTTTCAGCTACACAGTGAGTTTGAGGCCAGCCTGGGCTAACGAGACCATCTCAAAAATAAATAAAAATTAAAATAAAAATAAACCTTTAATCCATCTAGAATCTAGCTTTATAAGAGCAGGTATGTAATTTTATAGTTCTCCAGATGGACAGCCAATGTCCCAGCATCTTTTACTAAATAATCCCTCCCTTCCCCACTGATTGCCGACATTAGCTGTCAGTCATATTTTGATATGCATAGATCAGGGTTTGCTTTTCTCTTATCTTCCTAGTGTTTTAACTGGGCATTATCTGTACTAACTGGACATGGTTTCAACAATGACATCCTGTTTTATAAGTCTTGATAGGTAGTAGAGCAAGTCTACCTGCTTGTTGTTCAAACTGTATAAACTACTTTTGGTCCTTTATTCTTTTAAGACTGATGTAAAAACAGCACTGTTGCCTTCCATGATAAATTCTATTGGAAGGCTAACTGGAACACTGAACTTGTAAACATAGCCAGGTTTGTGACATCTGATTCTTTTCCACCATGAATCTGAATATCTCGCTACTAAAGCCTTCCTTTTCTGTCCTTCACTGATAAATAAAAACCTATAGTCAGTAGCCTTCAGATCCCATGTTTATTCATTTCTTTTTCTTTTCTTTCCTTTTTTTTTTTGAGGCAGAGTCTCACTCTAACTCAGGCTGACCTGAAATTCACTTGGTAGCCCAAGGCTGGCCATGAACTAATGATCTCAGCCACTCAAGTGCTGGGATGAAAGACGAGCACCACCACACCGGGCTCTGTGTATTCATTTCTGGACAAGAAGGAACCTCAAGGTGCCGAGGCCACCAGAGGCCACGCAAAGGATACATGTTTGCACCACTCCAAACTTGAGTTGCGTGAAGAGTCGCACAAAAAAGTCCACAAAGAGTCCCACCTGCAAAGAACAAGAGACCAACACATCTCCATTCCCAAGTGAGGTATGGGTGTACTTCGTGTGACACTGTCAGCAACCAGCAATGAGGGAGTGAACTGTGCATTAGTCTACTTTGGCTTTTGAGGAGATCCTGCCCCAGCCTAGCCTCCCACCCCTCCACAGAAGAAAGAAGGGGTACGAGATGCAGAAAAGATGAGAGAGCAAGATGACCCTTATGTGGTTAAATAGGAGCAAGGCCTAGCTGCATGGAGAACCACATGGTTTCCAAAGACGAATTCACAAGAACAGCCCAGGTATGTCTTCAGTGATGCCTAGCTAAATAAGCACTTGGCTTAGACACTAATTTAAAGGGCAACACTTATTCTCACGCGTATGTGTTTTCTGTGTGTTTGTTAAGGTGTTTTATATTTGTAAGTCATTATTTTGACTGAGAACCACCCTTCAGCCACAGGCTTCCTGAGTAGTAGGAACAGAAGCTATAGCTCCACCATTCTACTCACATAACACTTAAGGGAGACCCAGAAAGCCTTCTAATCTAGGAGAGTAAGGGTCGAAGGCTTCTTGCTTTAACTCTGGCCTTCCCTCCAGCCAATGTCTAGAGGCCTTTTAGCATTGAAGCAGGGAGAATAGCACATTAAAGGATGAGGAGAGTGGCTATGGCTGAGGGCTGCCCCATGCTAAAAAAGAGGCTTCCTTCTGAGCATCTTAAAGGCCAGAGGAGACGTGGCCAGTGTTAGTAACTGGTGGTTCCAAGGAGCTGGACAGAACAGTAGCAGGCAGACTTACAAGTACAATGTAAATGACCACACTTAGGACAGGGATATATACACAAAATAGATGCTCAGGGTTTTTTGGGGGGGAGGGTATTTGTTTGTTTGAGGTAGGGTCTCCCTCTAGCCCAGGTTGACCTGGAATTCACTCTGTGGTTTCAAACTCATGGTGATCCTCCTACTTCAGCCTTCCAAGTGCGGGGACACCTGTTTTAATAAAACAAAGCAACTAAACCAACCCAAGTTCCTGTCCAATGGTATTCACCAGAATGGCAGCAAACAGGCCTTATGAACACTAACAGTCCCACTAGAAAATGTTCCTTGTGAATTTAATATAGTTAAAAATCCATAAACATGGAGACTGTGGTTGGAGCTGTGTATAGGAAACACTTGCTTAAACTCCCCAGGTATGTGGAGGAGAGTGAAGTAGGAGGCTTGCGGCCAGTTCGAGAGAAGGCATAAAGCAGCCACTACTCGGCCAGGCATCTACCCTAACACTATCAGAAGAAACCAGACCCCACATGTGCCTTTTGGTTGGCTGCTGACTTTTCCAGCTTCCCTTCTTCAGGATTAGTAATATGAAGCCTGCAGTTATGATCCCAAACATTTGCTTTCATATTCTTTGGCCATGCTTTCAGCTTTCCCTGTCTGTGATCCACCTAATGACTGTGGAGTCCAGGAGCCTCCACCCTCCACTGTGTTCTAGATAAATAAGCAACATGAGGAAGCAGCCAGGATGGCGTGACGTCAACACCCACAGTGCACTCCATCCGATACTTTACCTACCGCTAGACAGATGTATCATCTCACTTATCAGGTAGATTATGGGTTATGACCTATAGTCATATCCTAAGAGATAAGTTCTGGCCAAGCTTTTGAGTGCTTACAGAGTCCAGAGTTACATGCCTCCCTTTCGCTTCACAAAGCAGAAGTAAAGGAAGCATGAAAAACTAGGCCAGGATTATTAAAAGAACATGGAAAAAAAAAAAAAAAGGCAGTCTTAGCTATGACAACTATGCCGCAATACCATCAATGTTACAGTGACAAATGACCAAAGTCATTCATCAGGCCAGGGCTTTCCCTCTGACTCCCATGATGTGCTGCTCACCAGCCCGGTGCAGACTCCAATGGCAAACACCACCATCCACTTCACGGCCTCGTACCGTCGTCCTTTCTGATGCATGGGAAAAGAACAGTTCCTTTTATTATAGGAAAGGAATGCATCTTGTCCAACCAGCTCTATACTAACGGCCACAGACAGCAAGCTGGTGAGGGGAGAGCTGGGACCTCAGCTGCCACACAATGTGAGAATGACAAATCCTACAGGCTGGGCTGGCTGCCTTAACTCAGGGTACCCTGACTGGCAGGAGGAATGTCTAGGGACTTAAACATCACTATCTCATGAAAAGGATTAAAGGCCAAGGGGGACGGATATTTGCTGCAAATTTTGAAACAAAAGTAAACTATCCTAAGACCTACCTACTCAGGTCTATGGGACATACCACTCTGATCTCATCTGAAGACCTACTTGGTCCTCAGAGATCAAAAGCTGTGGGACTCACCTTGTTATCCATGGTCTCCAAAACCTCCAGATAAGGCTCATTGATACAGCGATCATAGTCCAAACTCTGGAAGGGGGACACAAGAGTAACAAATGTTATATCCATGAAGGGAGAGTTAAGAATTAAGACAACTTTTTTTCTCTTTAGTCTTTCGAGGTAGGGTCTCACTCTAGCATAGGCTGACATGGAATTCTAACACAAGACAAAGCTCCAGATTCCTGCGTTTTGGTGGGAGGATAGGCATCTGCAGTGCCAGAAGGGTTCATCTGGACACAATGCACACTTGGGCCACATAGGCCTGCAGCTTCAGAACCTGCCTGAGTGAGACCCTCCAGTGTCTGCATGCACAGTGAGGTCCAGCAGTGCTGACTCCCAAGAACATTTCATGCTCCCAGGAAAACTGTCTTTTTTTTTTTTTTTTTTTTTTAACTAAAGGAGGGTCTAACTCTAGCCCAGGCTGGCTTCAAACTCAGCGATTCTACCACCTTTGCCTCCCAAGTGCTGGAATTAAAGGCATGTGCCACCATGCCTGGCTGAAAGTTGTCTTTTTTTTTGCGGGGGGAGGCAATGTTTGAGATAAGGTCTCACTCTAGCCCAGGCTGACCTGGAATTCACTATGTAGTCTCAGAGTGGTCTTGAACTCACAGGAATCCTCCTACCTCTGCCTCCTGAGTGCTGGGATTAAAGGTGTGTGCCACTATGCCTGGCTTAAAACTTGTCATTAAGGGCTGGAGAAATGGCTTAGCAGTTAAGGCACTTGCTTGCTAGGCCTAAGGAGCCAGGTTGAATTCCTCAGTACTCACATAAGCCATATGCACAAGGTGGTGAGTGTGTCTGGAGTTCGTTTGCACTGGCTAGAAGCCCTTGGGCACCCATTCTCTCTCTCTCAAATAAATAAGTATATATCATATATTACATATACTTAGCTTTAAGGGCCGTGCGTGGTGGCACACACCTTTAATCCCAGCTCTTGGGAGGCAGAGGTAGGAGAACCACTGTGAGTCTGAGGCCACTCTGAAACTACAGAGTGAATTCCAGGTCAGCCTGCACTAAAGTAAGACCCTATCTCAAAAAAACAAACAAAAGCCGGGTGTGGTGGTGCATGCCTTTAATCCCAGCACTTGGGAGGCAGAGGTAGGAGGATTGCCATGAGTTCGAGGCCACCCTGAGACTCCATAGTGAATTCTAGGTCAGCCTGGGCTAGAGTGAGACCCTACCTCGAAAAACCAAAAAAAAAAAAATTGTCTTTAAAATTTATTTGAGATCACAGAGAGGAAGAGAAAATGCGCATGCCAGGGCCTCTTGCCACTACAGATGAACTCCAGATGCAAATGTCACTTTGTGTATCTGGCTTTACATGGGTACTAGGGAATCAAACCTGGGTCAGCAGGTTTTTCAAGCAAGTACCTTTAACCACTGAGCCATTTCCCCAGCCCCAGGGAAAGTTTTAAATGGCATACTTGTAGGGCTGGAGATGTAAGGTCAGAGGTAGCATGCTTACCTAGCATGCACAAGGCCCTGGGTCCCATCCCAAGCATCACAGAAAGCTGTCTCTACAAAACAGCTAAAGACCTTCAGCTACCATCAGCCTTGCCCAAATTACTCCATTAGATGTGAACAAAACATTCAATTATCCAGAACCATGTTAATTCAGGTCAACTAATTATAACAACCTTTATACACAGTTTCTAGGAGAACAAGGCTGGTCACAATACAAACCCAGGTGGAGAGTACGTTAAAATCGACTTCTGGCTTATGTTTGCAGGAGGCACAGGTTCAGCCTGGCTTCTACAAGCAGTGCATGCTCCTTTAGCCATGCTCTGCAAAACAAGAACATCCTGCAAACAATTTGCAGAGGTGCCAAAGACATTTCGAGGAAACAATTCAGAGGAAATCATTTCAGTTTTACACCAACAGTCTTCCCTGCTCTCCCTTTCCCCCAGACCCACTCCACAGCATCAGCAGCTGAAGAATGTGCTGGACACTGGCCTGACAGTCCCTGTCCCAGGAAAGGGTTTCAAGTTGGACAATCAGTGTGATACCTGACATGGATTCCATCTACAGGACTACTTACTAGCAGCAGGTCCAAATACATTTTTGTGGGAGTTGGGGAATAGTGAGAGGAGACTGAAAAATCATTCATCATATATCTAAAGACTACGTAGAGCAATGAAATAATCACAGCAAGTCTATAAGTGGAAGATATGGAAAATATCCAAACACTAAGCAAAAGGAAGAGGGGTGGAGAGATGCAATGAAAAAAATAAAAATGAAACAAGAAAGCCAGGTGTGGTGGTGTACACCTTCAAACCCAGCATTTCAGAGGCTGAGGTAGTATTACCTTGAGTTCAAGGTTAGCCTAGGCTACAGGTGAGTTCCAGGTCTGCTTGACCGAGAGTGAGACCTTACCTCAAAAAAAAAAAAAAAAAAAAAAAAAAAAAAGCCATGTGTGGTGGCATACATTTTTAATCCCAGCACAGAGATTAGGAGCATCACCATGAATTTGAGGCCACTGACCACTGAGACTATATAGTGAATTCCAGGTCAGCTTGGGCTAGTGAGACACTACCTCAAAAAAAAACCAAAAAATAACAAGATGCACAGTAAAATGTATAATAAGGACTTAGGGATGCAGCTCAGTGGTAGAACAGTTACCTAGCATGCACAAGGTCCTGGGTTAAATTCCCAACATCAGAAAAAAAAAAAAAAACTGAAATGTATAACATGATCCCATTTTGATTAAACTCACAGCAATCCTCCTACCTCTGCCTCCCAAGTGCTAGGATTAAAGGCATATGCCACCACACCCGGCCCTGTAAATCTTTTTCTTTCTTTTTGTTTTTTGTCTTGTTCTGTTTTCTCCTTTCTTTTTAAAAACTTTTTATTTATTTATTTTTTTAAATATTTTGGGGGGGGCAGGAGAGATGGCTTAGCAGTTACGCGCTTGCCTGTGAAGCCTTAAGGACCCCAGTTCAAGGATCGATTCCCCAGGACCCATGTTAGTCATATGCACAAGGGGGCTCACAGGTCTGGAGTTCGTTTGCAGTGGTTGGAGGCCCTGGCACACCCATTTTCTCTCTCTCTCTCTCTCTCTCTCTCTCTCTCTCTCTCTCTGTTTATATATATATAGATAGATAGATAAGTATCTATCTATCTATATATATGTGCCTCTTTGTCGCTCTCAAATAAATAAATAACAAAAAATTTAAATATATATATTTTTTAATTTATTTGACAGAGAAAGAGGAAGAAAGAGAGAATGGGCACAACAGGGCCTCCAGCCACTGTAAACAAACTCCAGACGCCTGCACCCCCTTGTGCATCTGGCTAACATGGGTTCTGGGGAATCGATCCTAGGTCCTTTGGCTTTGCAGGCAAATGCCTTAACCGCTAAGTCATCCCTCCAGGGCTTTATTTATTTATTTTATTTTATTTATTTATTTTGGTTTTTCAAGCTAAGGTTTCACTCTAGCCCAGGCTGACCCAGAATTCACTATGCAGTCTCAGGATAGCCTCAAACTCACAGCAATCCTACAATCTCTGCTTCCCAAGTGCTGAAATTAAAGGTATGCACCACCATACCTGGCTATTTTATTTTTTATCAGAGATAGACCGAATTGGCACACCTGGGCCTCCAGCCACTGTAATTGAATTCCAGACACATGTACCATCTTCTGTATATCTGAGACCTTGCGTGCTTGTGTCGCATTGTATGTCTGGCTTATGTGGGACCTGGAGAGTTGAACATGAGTCCTTAGGCTTCACAGGCAAGTGCCTTAACCACTAAGCCATCTCTCCAGTCCTAAACATTTTTTAAGTATTTTATTTATTTATTTATTTACTTACTTGAAAAAGAGAGAGAGAGAGGACAGAATGGGCATGCCAGAGCTATAGCCACTGCAAATGAACTCCAGGTGAATGCGCCACCTTGTGCATGTGGCTTATGTGAGTCCTGGGGAACTAAACCTGGGTCCCCAGACTTCTCAGGCAAGTGCCTTAACCACTAAGCCATCTCTCCAGCCCTAAACTTTTTCTTTTTCTTGTTTATTTTTATTTATTAATTTGAGAGTGACACAGAGAGAAAGAGGCAGATAGATACAGAATGGGTGCACCAGGGCCTCCAGCCACTGCAAACAAACTCCAGATGCATGCGCTCCCTTGTGCATCTGGTTTACATGGGTCCTGGGGATCCGAGCCTCGAACCGGGGTCCTTAGGCTTCACAGGCAAGCACTAAATCGCTAAACCATCTCTCTAGCCCTAAACTTTTTTTTTTTAAATGAGACAGAATTGGCATGCCAGGGCCTCTAGCCACTGCAATTGAACTCCAGACACATGTGCCACCTAGTGCACACGTACGACCTTGTGCATGCATTGTGTGTGTCACCTTATGCATCTGGCTTACATGGGATCTGAAGAGTGGAACATGGGTCCTTAGGCTTCACAGGAAAATACCTTAACTGCTAAGCCACCTCTCCAGCCCTTTTTCTAATTGACAATGCGGTGGTTTGATTCAGGTGTCCCCCATAAACTTAGGTGTTCTGAATGCTAGGTTCCCAGCTCATGGCAATTTGGGAATTAACACCTCCTGGAGGCAGTGTATTGTTGGGGGGGCGGGCTTATGGGTGTTATAGCCAGTTTCCCCTTGCCAGTGTCTGGCACACTCTCCTGTTGCTATGGTCCACCTTATGTTGACCAGGGGGTGATGTCCACCCCCTACTCATGCCATCGTTTTCCCCTGCCATCGTGGAGCTTCCCCTTTAGCCTGTAAGCCAAAATAAATCTCTTTTTCCCAGAAGCTGCTCTTGGTTAGGTGATTTCTACCAGCAATGTGAACCAGACTGCAACAGAAAAGTGGTACCAAGGAGTGGGATTGCTGCTAGACACGTGACTGTGTGGCTTTGGCCTTTTGAAGCTGATTTTCAAGAGGAGTGTGAGAGGATCTGAAACCCTGGCCTAAGAGATGCCTTGCAGTGCTGTAAGTACAGCTTGATGGACTGTTCTGGTCTGAGCTGCAAGACCTGAATGCAGTAAGAACTATGGACTGTGAAGTTTGGCTTATGAGGGTGAGAAAGAGCTTTGCCTGGACTGGGCTAGCAGTTTGTGTGAGAAGCTTGCTCTTATGCCCGTGTCCTGAGAAGTTGTGCAGGGTTGCATTGAGTAGAAATGAACTGGTGTCAGCAGAAGGATATGGCACAGAAAGAAAAATCTTTGGGTGAACTGCTGCCCGTTCAGCTGCAACTGAGAGATTACAACCTTTGAGATTGGGCCAGCTGACCAGCACTGGGGCAACAGGAAGAATGTCGACTCTTTTGAAGGGGACTGAGTGCTTAATGAGTGTCTTGTTCTTCAAAGTCTGCTTTATTCCCCCCTGGATTAACAAACTGGCACCCTACGTGGTATTATGGAGTATAAGAAATGCTGGAAAGAGGGTCATTGAGTTTGCAACATGGTCTTGTGTTTTGGAAATGGCCATGGACAGTGTGAAGCAGGTTTGCTGGATGCCTGCATGGAGACCCCATGGGGCCATGAGGATGAACCGTGGATTGCAGTGGAGACCCAGTGGAGAGGCCGGGACCACGAGATGGCTGCTGAGGAGCTGCCGGCCCGATGAAGTTTTCCAGGACTGTGAGTAGCCTAGCTGGAGGGGCGGAATTGGAACTCTAGAGACTTGTTGCTGGTTTGAATAATCGGACTTGGAGATTTGTCACTAGCTACAGTTGTTGGACTTGGAGCTACAGAGTTTGATGTTTGCCCTGGTTGTTTTAAATCTTGTATTGGTTGAATGTTTCTTTGCTATGCCCAATGCCATCTTTTGCAGTGTGAATATTTATTTTGTGCCATTATGGGATTTTTGAGGTTATGTTTTGGTATTATGGCTCAGTTAAAAGATCTTGGACTATGGGGATGTATGAACATCATTGGGATTGATAAAAACTATAGGAACTTTTAAAGTTGGACTGAATGCATTGTATTTTACATCACGTATGGATATGAGTTTGTGGGGGCCAGGGGCAGAATGTGGTGGTTTGATTCAGGTGTCCCCCATAAACTTAGGTATCCTGAATGCTAGGTTCCCAGCTGATAACAATTTGGGAATTAACACCTCCAGGAGGCAGTGTATTATTGGGGGCGGGCTTATGGGTGTTATAGCCAGTTTCCCCATGCCAGTGTTTGGCACACTCTCCTGTTGCTATTGTCCACCTTATGTTGACCAGGGGGTGATGTCCACCCTCTACTCATGCCATCATTTTCCCCTGCCATTGTGGAGCTTCTCCTAGAGCCTGTAAGCCAAAATAAATCTTTTTCCCAGACACTGCTCTTGGTTAGGTGATTTCTACCAGCAATGCGTACCGGACTGCAAAAGACAACTTCTATAATTATAGACAATAAACCATGATAATTCCCTCCCCTCTGCAACTCTCCCCTTCACAAATCCACTCTCCATCATATCCTTTCTTATCTTCTCTCCTCATCTCTCCCCTCCTCCCTCCCCATTCTTTTCTCTCCCATCTCTCTTTCTGTCTCTTCCCTCCCTCCCTCCCTCCCCCCCCTCCATTTGTGTGTGTGCATGCATTTTTGTATGTCTGCAGGCCAGATGTCTATGTCAAGTGTCTTCCTCAGTCTCTCTCCACATTATTTTTATTTTGACAGAGAGAATAGGCATGCCAGGACCTTTAGCAGCTGCAAAAGAACACCAGACGTGTGTGCCCCTTGTGGTGCATGTGCAACAGTATGTGCTTGTGTCACTGTGCATCTGGCTATATGGGACCTAAAGATTTGAACATGAGGCTTCACAGGCAAGTGCCTTAACTGCTAAGCCGTCTCTCCAGTCCTACATTTTTTTTTTCTTTTTGGTATTTTGAGGTAAAGTCTCATTCTAGCCCAGACTGACCTGGAATTCACTATGAAGTCTCAGGGTGGCCTCGAACTCATGGAGATATTTCTACCTCTGCTTCCCAAGTGCTGGGATTAAAGATGTGCGCCACCAAGCCCAGCCCCACATTATTTTTTAACACAAGATCTTTTGCTGAACTTAAAGCTAACTGACTGGGATAGAATTGCTAGCTGGCAAGCCTTAGGAATCCACCCATCTCTGTCTCCCCATCACTGAGTTTACAAGTGGGCGCTGCTACACCCCACATTTTACATGGGTGCTAGGGATCCAAACTCAGATCCTCGTGCTTGTATGGCAAGCACTTTACCCACTGAGCTGTCTCCCTAGCTCTTCAGTAATTTGTACAGGTACCCTGCTACTGTGGTTATGAGCAAAATGGTAGCTGGCTGGCATGGAAGCATAAGGAGGAAGGCCGATATTCAAGTAGGAAAGGGCACTTGTAGGGACCGGGGAGGAGACCTGGGGGATGAGCACTTGCTCTGAAAGGACAAGCACCTAAACTGGACCCCAGCCAGCACCCATGTAAAAAACCATGGCCAGCCTAAACAACACACGGTGTGATCTAGGCTCAGTGTGAGACTCCCTCTCAAGGAAATAAGATGGAGGACCTACAGAGAAAGTCACCAGATGTCCATACACCGCAAACCTCTGCATATGTAGTGCGTGCACATTTGCACACACATGCGCACACACCACACAGGCACATATCATACCTAAACACACACAATAATGAATGATATAAAAATAAAATCGGGGGGTGGAGGGATGGCTTAGCAGTTAAGGCATTTGCCTGCAAAGCCAAAGAACCCAGGTTCGATTCCCCAGGACCCACGTTAGCCAGATGCACAAGGAGGTACACACGTCTGGTGTTTGCAGTGGCTGCAGGCCCAGGCATGCCCATTCTCTCTCTCTCTCTCTCTCTCTCTCCCTCTTTCTCTGTCAAATAAATAAAATAAAATAAAATCACGGAGTTGGAGAGATGGCTTAGTGATTAAGGAGCATGCCTATGAAGCCTAAGGACACAGGTTCGATTCTCCAGGTCCCACGGAAGCCAGATGCATATGGTGGTGCATGCGTCTGGAGTTCATTTGCAGTGGCTAGAGGCCCTGGAGTGCCCATTCTCCCCCCCACCCCGTCTCTAATGAATAAAAATAAAAATCTTAGCTAGGTGTGGTGGTGTACACCTTTAATCCCAGCACTCTGGAGGCACAGGTAGGAGGACTGCTGTGAGTTCAAGGCCACCCTGAGACTGCCTGGGCCAGATTGAGACCCTACCTCAAAAAACCAAAAAATAAAATAAAATAAAAATCTTTAAAAAATAAATAAAATAAATCCAAGGCTGGGTGCAGTGGTATACACCTTTAATCCCAGCACTCAGGAGGCAGAGGTAGGAGGATCACCTTGAGTTCGAGGCCACCCTGAGACTACATAGTGAACTCCAAGTCAGCCTGGGCTACAGCAAGATCCTACTTCAAAAACACAATAAAATAAAATAAATAAAGTCAGCCGAGCATGGTGGTACACGCCTTTAATCCCAGCACTTGGGAGGCAGAGGCAGGCGGACTGCCATGAGTTTGAGGCCACCATGAGACTACATAGTGAACTCCAGGTCAGCCTGGGCTAGAGCAAGACCCTACCCCAGAAAATCAAAATAATAAAACAGACCCCTTCAAGGAGGCCATGAACCTAGGTGAGCTAAGGGTATGGCAACAGCCAAGAATGGGAGGCTTTAAAGACTTCTGCTGAGCAGAACCTTTCCCTAACTCAGAAGAGCAATACAGGCTCTGGGATCTGCAAGAACGCATCACTGTTAATAACCTGACAGGTCTTATGAATTCAAACTGTCTGTAAGAATAAATGTCAAGCTGGGATGTGATGGTTCATACCTCTAATCACAACACTTGAGAGGCTAAGGTAGAAGGATTTCTGTGAGCTTGAGGCCAGCCCAGGCTACAGAATGATTTCCAGGTCAGCTTGGACTACAGTAAAAGCGGAGACCTAGCCTCAAAATAAACAAACAAAAAAAAGGCTATCACAATGGGGACTCTAGGGCTAAGGAGAGGGCTCAGTGGATAAAATGCTGCTGCACAAGCATGAGAACCTGAGTTTAGATCTCTAGAATCCACGTAAAGCCAGACACAAGAGTGCAAGCACCTACAATACCGGGACAATTATGGCCAACTCACCTGGTGTAGACAGCAAAGTACAAGAGACCCTGCTACCTCAAACAAGGTGGAAGGCCAGGGCCAACACCCGAGGATGTTCTCTGATCTGCTCTTGTACACACACTGACACAACGCCACACAAAATGGGGATTCTAACATTCTGTTACTCTAACCCAATTTACCAAAGAAAAGGTCAAGTACAAGGACTAAACTCCTGAAGGAGGAATAAAAAACACGTTTTATAAGACTTTTTTCAACAGGTGGGTGGGAAGGAACACTTGGGAAGTTGAGGCAGGAAAATAAGAAGTTCAAGGTCATATTCACTTGCATAGGGAATTCAAGGCCAGTTTGGGCTACAAGGGACCCTGTCTCAGAAAAAAAAAACAACAACACTGTAGCCTGAGATGTAGTGGTTTTATATAAGCTAGGGCTACATGTGCAAAACAAAGAGAAAGAAAGAGAGAGAGAAAGGAAGGAAGAAAGAAAGAAGAAAGAGGAAGGAAAAGGAAGGAAAGAAACAATATTACATTATGTGGTAGAGACAGCATGATATATATACTCCTGTAATCCCAGCACTTGGGGAGACAGTGGCAAGAAAAATTCTTAAAAGAAGCCAGCCTGGGCTACACAGAGCCTATTTCCCAAAATAAACATGCAAAGAAACTAATAAAAATAAAAATGCCTTAAGTCAGAAGTGATGGTGCATACCTGTAATTTCAGCACTTAGGAGGCTGAGGCAGGAGGATCTTGAGTTGGAGTCCAGCCTAGGTTACAAGTGAATTCAGGCCAGATGAGTCTACCTAACCAGAATGTCTTGAAAACAATAAAATAAATAAGTAAATAAAATGTGAAAAGTAGCAACATAAAAGTTGTTATCAAGTTGGGAGGGAGAACAGATTAAAACAGTTATTCAGTAATAAATAATTACTGAATGAGTAATAAGACTTCCATTATCTTTTTGTAAATAGGTTAAACATTATACAATCTTGGCTTTTGTTATTTGAAATGCCATACAAAAGGTCATCATAAGCTGGGTGCGGTGGCACACGCCTTTAATTGCAGTACTCGGGAGACAGAGGTAGGAGGTTCTCTGTGAATTAGAAGCCACCCTGAGACTACATAGTGAATTCCAGGTCAGCCTGGGCTAGAATGAGACCCTACCTTGAAAAACCAAAAAAAAAAAAAAAAAAAAAATCTTGTACCAATTAAGTGATAATCAGTTTCACTACCAACACTGTTGGCCACACCTTTTTTTTTTTTTTAAATGAATTTTCAAGGTAGGGTCTAGCCCAGCCTGACCTTGAACACACTCTGTTACCCCAGTCTGGCCTCAAACTTAAAGGGTCCTCCTACCTACCTCAGTAGAGGTAGGAGGACTGCTGTGAGTTCAAGGCCACCCTGAGACTACATAGTGAATTCCAGGTCATCCTGGGCTAGAGCAAAACCCCCTACCTCAAAAAAATAAAAAATAAAAATAAAAAAAAGTTCATGGCAAATATATACCACAGATCTATACCAACATCAACACAGACCTTGTTTGGGGGTTAAGGGAAAGAAAAAGACGTACTTGGCCCCTTTCCCAGGAGCCTAGTTATCTCTTCCCTGCTCCTTGGAACAGAAGGTCAAAGAGTATCTCTGGCTGGAATAGCTGCTTCAGTCTGATGTGAACAGCCACTCAGAGGGCTGATTCCCCAGTACCCACATAAAGCCAGATGCACAGTGACACATGTCTGGAGTTCGACTGCAGTGGCAAGATGCGCTGGTGCACCCATTCTCTCTGTCTCCCTCTCCTTGCAAATAAATTTTAAAAAGCAGAGCTGGTGCTTGGTCAGTGCCACGGTCTGGATGTCTGGGCCGGTGGCATTCATTATCCTTAAGATTTTTAATCCCACCTGGAGAAATTGTGATAGAATTCTCACAAAATAAACCCAGGACATTATATGTTGACAAAATTAAAAAACATAAATAAAGCTGGGCATGATGGCACACGCCTTTAATCCCAGAACTCAGGAGGCATAGCACCACCCTGAGACTATGTAGTGAATTCCAGGTCAGCCTGGGCTAGAGTGAGACCCTACCTCGAAAAACCAAAATAATAAAAAATAAAAAAAAGGGCTTTTGTCTACAAAGCCTAAGGACCCAGATTCAATTCCCCGGTACCCACATAAGCCAGATTCACATGGTGATGCATGCGTCTGACGTTCATTTACAGAGGCTGGAGGCCCTAGCATACTCATTCTCACACTCTCTCACATAAATAAATAAAGTTTAAAAATGTAAAAAAGTATAAAAAGGCATAAAAATTTTTTAAGTATAAAAGTAATATTTTGGGCTGGAGAGATGGCTTAGTTGTTAAGCACTTGCCTGTGAAACCTAAGGACCCCAGTTAGAGGCTTGATTCCCCAGGACCCACGTAAGGCAGATGCACAAGGGGGCGCATGCATCTGGAGTTTGTTTGTAGTGGTTGGAGGCCCTGGCATGCCCATTCTCTATCTATCTGCCTCTTTCTCTGTCTGTCTGTCGCTTTCAAATAAATAAATAAATAACAAATGAAAACATACTTTAAAAAATAAAATAAAACAAAAATGTATATTTGAATAACCACTTGCTACCTTAGTTATCCAAAACAGCATCTGCGGACCTCACCTCATAGTCTTTCCTTGGAAGGATCTCATCCTCCTCTTCCTGTGTCTCCCCAAGGATGGTCTAGAAAAACAGATTCACAGAAGGGAGGCCTTTTTATTAATTAAGAGTGAAAGGAGGCTGGAGAAATGGCTTAGCAGTTAAGGCTCTTGCCTGCAAAGGATAAGGACCCAGGTTCGATTCCCCAGAAACCACATAAGCCAGATGCACACAGTGGTGCATGCATCTGTTGTTTGGTTGCAGTGGCTACAGGCCCTGGTGCACCCATTCTCTCAAATAAATAAATAAAAATACAAGTATTTTTTAAAAAAGAGTGGAAGAGGGGGCTGGAGAGATGGCTTAGCACCTAAGGCGTGTTTGCCTGCAAAGCCAAAGGACCTTGGTTGGATTCCCCAAAGCCCATATAAGCCAGAAGCACAAGGGGGCGCACGTATATAGAGTTCGTTTGCAGTGGCTGGAGGCCCTGGCGCGCCCATTCTCTCTGTCCCTCTCTCTGCCTCTTTCTCACTCTCAAATAAATAAAATAAAGTTTAAAAAAAAAAAAAAAACCAAGCACTTTAAAGCCGGGTGTGGTGGGGCACGCCTTTAATCCCAGCACTCGGGAGGCAGAGGTAGGAGGATCGCTGTGAGTTCGAGGCCACCCTGAGCCTACATAGTGAATTCCAGGTCAGCCTGAGCTAGAGTGAGACCCTACCTAAAAAAAAAAAAAAAAAAAAAACTTTATAAAAAGAGTGGAAAGAAGAGAAGTATTAGCAAAACCAGTTGTTAGTGTCTGAATCAGCTGGATTCATCAACAAGGGAAAAAAGATTTTTAAAATAATTGGGAGGAAGATGAGATCTCGTCATCAGCTGAGCTCATCACTTCTATTGATTAGTACATTCTCCATATAATCATCCTTACCCGTCAAGACACCTCAAAGATGTGCGATGGCAACTAAAGGAGCAGAAGACTTGCAATAACGTGATAAACTAATAATGTGCCGAATATGCAATCTGATGGGAGAACCTGTCAACTCTTGGGGACACCGTTCAAGTTTTCCCAGGTTGCTTTGCAGAGGGAAGGTGGACATCAGTGACCCAGAAAGGGTGAGGGATTGATTGAATAAGACAAGGCTGCAGAAACTAAACCAGCTGCATGAGCACAAAGTGCTACGAAGGGGCTCATTCAGAAAAACGCCTGCTGGCTTCATTCAAAAGTCCTTTCAGAGGGACATAAAAGAAAATAAAGATGGGATTCACCCGAGCTGGCTGGGATTCCGCACCCCCCCCCCGCGCCGAGACTCCAGGGAGGGGTGAGGAGGAAAGAACTGAGAGTCGGGCACGCGAAGAAGGGCGGATGCTTGCAGAGCCCAGGCTGCGATCCGCAGGCCCCACCCGCAGCCACCTGCCGGCGCGGTCTGGGCCGGCCCCACCCCCCGGCAACGCCTCTCGCCGTCCCTTAGCAACCGCCCCCTCCCCAGCCCGCTCCGCCCGCAGCTCACCAGCTCCTCCGGGGTGCGGGTCTCACGCTCCCCGCAGCAGCAGCACCACCTGCAACAGCAGCACAGGGAACCCCTGCACCCCGCCATCTTCCTCCTTTACTGCCACTCCGGACCCCGGTGCCAACGCCTCCCCCCCCACCCCTCCCACCTGGGAGCCGCGCCTCACGTGACTGGCCCCGGGAGGGTCACGTGACCCTCTCGGGCTAGGGGAACGGAGACAGGGAGTGGCTGCCGACGGGTGGAGCGAGGGCGCGCGTCACATGACGGTACAGGGACCGCTTCCAACGAGACCTTCGGGCGCCGCCATCTTGGAGGCGGGACTTCCGGTCGCCCGCGAGGCGGGCGGTCTCCGCCCCTCGGCCCGGTCTCCCTAGGCAACCGACTCCTGCGCCCCGCCTCCTCCGCTCGCGCCCGGTGAGTGCGCACGCCGCTGCCGCAGGAGGGCGGGCGAATGTTCAGTGTCGCTTGTGACCAGGACGGTGAGTGGCTGCGTGGCCTGGGGTCGCCGAGGAAGGAGGAACACCCACCGCGGGGCAGGGTCCTCCTTTGGGGCGGGCAAGGCCGGAGGCCAGCCATCTTCTTCGCTCCCCCACGGCTAGTCTAATGGGACCCCCCCCCCAAGGGCTGCTGCCCTCCACCTCTAAGAGAAGAGCCCATTTTGACTCCTTCCCTGGGCGGAGGGATCCTGGACACGACGGGTTCTTGAATTGTGGGCAGTGATCCTGGCCCCGGAACCAACCAGGACCTGCATCCCCGCCCTGGCCTATGACCCAGTAACCAGGTGACCCGATTCCCATCTCAGGTCACCCAGCGCCAAGGCAGCTTCCGGCCCTAGTCTTAAAAACCTGACTCCCCGGTAGTACCTGGAAAAGAGACGTGGACCACGGGCTTTGGCGCCCAGGTGTTCTCTGCATCCTGCATCCTTCTGGAAGTGGGATGTCTTAAGTGTCCTCGTGCTTGACACAGTCTGAGTAAGTGATCAGTAGTTGGCAGAAGGGCATTCCCCCTCCCAAATTTTATTATTTGTAAGCAGAAAGAGCGTACCAGGACCTCCTGCCACTATTTGTGCATCTAGCTTTAAGTGGGTACTGTGGAATTAAACCCGGAGCATTAGGCTTTGCAAGCAAGCACCTTGAACCACTGAGTCAACTCTCCAGCTCTGGAAAAGGAGTATTTTGAGAATGGAGTGGCAACATTTGGCTGTAAGGGCTCAGTGAGCAATTGCCAGGCACTGGGGAAACTTGGGGCAGGATTCTTGGTCTTGGCCTTAGGGAACTGGATGGAACAAAAGGTAACCTGTTAACTCAATTTCAGTTTTGAGTGTTGTGGGAGCCCAGCTTAAAATGGTTAAATGGTGAGTGTTGGTTGAAATACGCCACATACTAGAAATGCTGTAAGTCTTGGAGGAACAGGTACACATGGTTCAACATCCTCTCCAGGTTTTGTTCCAGTTCATTAGTAATAAATGGAGCCCCCTTTCCCAGTCTTCGTGAGAACCTGGAGTTTTAGGTCAGAACAAGACAAGTATGGCTGGGAAGAGAGGACGCCGGCACAGTGGTTCTTAATCTGGAATCAACGCCTTGACTTGGGGTGCACCCTGGTGTATTCAGTGCCGTGAAGTGTGTGTCTTAGGGGAGGGCATCAGTGGATTTCATCAGATTCTCAAGCCTAGAATTCCACCCACAGGCTTAAGGGTGGAAGTTTTCCGGAAGAAATGAAGCTGACCTGGTCACTCCTTTGTTACTCCACGTCACCATACAGACTTCTACTATTGTGTGTTTGCTCAGGGCTGGCTGTGCAAGAGTTGTGTTTTGTTTCGTTTTAAAATATTTACTTCCAGACCAAACTGCCAAATGGCGCTGTGCCTGTTGGCTGACCTGTGGTTGCCTTTACCAGGATTTAATGTGATGGCCCTGCCGCGGCTGCTTGGATTTCATTGGTGTGTGTGAGGAGAACTGGCTGCAGGGCAGGCACAGATGGGACAGCCTTTGTTCTGAGTTAGACAGAACTCATGCCCTTAGTGAACTTGCGTCTGCCTGCTTTTGCAACCCAACCTATATCAAGTTCTAATAAAAAAAAATAATAATTTTTTTTGAGGGGGGGTTAGTGTGAACTCAGGAAATCGGCCCAATCAAACCCTGGCCCCTTCCGCCAAATGTACACCCTATAACAGATGTTCCAGGCAGGGTGAGCCAGAGGGAGCTGTGCCTTCTTTGGTGTCTGATGGCCTTGTCCCCTCCCACACCCCCCTCCCTCCATCCGGCTTCCCAGACTATCTATCGCCTTAGCCCTCCTCCAGCAGGGAAGCTTTGTTCCCGCCCCTTTGCATGGCCCCAGCTCTAGCTTAGGGCTCTTTGTCACAGCTCCGCCCACTTGGGCACACCCTTGAGGGAAGGTTCCTCTGTTCCCACTCACTCTGGGTCTTAGCTAACAGAGATGGACCATCGAAAGGCCAAGGTTCTCCCAGCTGGCTCCCTTCACTCCTCTTTGGGAATGTGGGCCTCGGAGGCAGGCATTGAAGGGCTCTCTGTGCCACCCTCTATCAGGTAGCTGTCACTGAGGACTCGTGGGCTGACGGAGCATGTTTCAGTGCGTGTGGGGGCCATTGTGCGAGGAGCCAGTCAGCAGCAGGGGGCAGAGCTTTCAATGAAGCGGAGCAGGCAGTCCGGGGTTATCTGTCGCTCGGAGCCTCTGGGTAGGAGCTGTGTCAGCTTTAGCCTCGCTGGCTGCCTTCCTGCACCAAGTAGAACTGCAGCGTCCTGCTACTTGAGCTTGGGCCCACAGCCCAGGTGTCGGGTGTGCCTGGAGCTCAGCTACCAGCCCTCTAATGCCTCCTGCCTCCAACCCATGCAGCAGTGGTTCAGCAGCCATGGTGAACGAGGCCAGGGGAAGTGGCAGCAGCAGTGGCAGTGAGAGCTCCAAAGACAGTTCTAGATGTTCCACCCCCGGCCTGGACCCGGAGCGGCATGAGAAACTCCGGGAGAAGATGAGGCGCAGGATGGAATCTGGTGACAAGTGGTTCTCCCTAGAATTCTTCCCTCCTCGAACCACTGAGGGAGCTGTCAACCTCATCTCAAGGTGAGCAGCGAGGTTAAGGGGTGGGGGTTGGGAAGAAGGGGGCATGAGCTATCAGCCCTAGGTCACTGCTGCACTTTAACCCGGCAGGAAAAGGCACAGTGGAGGGCGGGGTGGGCAGAAAGGAGCAGCAAGTAAGGGCACTCGGCATTTGTCTGCAACTAACTTAAATATCTGTGAAAGTCCTCCACAGTAGTGTCCGATATGACAACTCACTCTTCAGTGGGTTAAAAAACATTGCTTCTCAGACTGCATTCTTTGCCAGAACTGGGGACTGGATCAGTAGAAGTTTAGGAAATCAGAAAGAACAATTTCAGGAATATATTAAGTTGGGCATTTAGATTATGCCTTCACAATGCAACTGATTTATGTTATCTTAGCACTTTATAAATTTCAGTTCCGTTTAAAAGTATATGCTATTTTAAGCCAGTGTAGCGATGTGTGCCTGTAATCCTGGCACTCAGGAAGCAGAGGCAGAAAGATTACTTTGAGTTCCAGGTCAGTCAGGTAGCAAGACCCTATCTTTAAGGAAAAAAAGTGTGGGGGAGGACTGGGAGATGTCTCAGTGAGTAAAGAGTGTTTGCTATAAGCATGAGGGCCTGCAATCATCTAAGGTCAATTTCCCAGCACTCACATTAACAGCTGGGCTTGGCCATACGCTGTAATCCAAGTCCTGTGGGGAGCAGAGAGAGAATTGCTAGGGCTCGTGAAGACCACGACTCTACATTCAGAGACTCCATCTCAAGGAAATACGCAGATGTGATAGCGGAAGGCCCCTGATGGTCTCTGGCCTTTGCACACACACATGCACACGCCACACACACACAGCACACCACACTTAACACATGCTGGGGATGTGGCTCATTGAGAGTGTTTGCCTAGCATGCAGGAAGCCCAGGCCCCAGCATTGCATAAACCAGGTGTGGAGGATCAGGCCTGCAATCCCAACACCTGAGAGGTGGAGGTTGGAGGATCAGAAGTTCAAGGTCATCCTTGACTACATAGTGAGTTCAAGGCCAGACTGGGATACATGAAACCCTGCCTCTCAAAAAAAAAAAAAAGTTGAAGCCAGGCATGGTGGTGGGCGCTTGCCTGTAATCCCAGCACTCAGGAAACAGAGGTAGGAGGATTACTGTGAGTTTGAGGCCACCCTGAGACTACATAATGAATTCCAGTTCAACCTGAGCTAGAGCTGTCTATACTTCTCCTGTGTTGCTCCCAAGGTCTTGTAGTTTAAAGGCACAGGGTTCATAAATACACCATCACAGCTTTTAATGTAAAAGCTTGGCCGGGTGTGGTGGCACACGCCTTTAATCCCAACACTGGAGAGGCAGAGGTAGGAGGATCACCATGAATTTGAGGCCACCCTCAGACTACATAGTGAAATCCAGGTCAGCCTGGACTACAGTGAGACCCTACCTCGAAAAACAAAACAAAACCATAAAAGCTTGTGCCCACACAGGCTTTTGAGTCTCATTTAGGAACCTGGCCTTGCTCTATAGGGCTGTTGGCTGATGTGTGGGAGATGGAGGCAAAACAAAAGAAACTTGTGCCTGCTGACCCTCCTTTGCCATTATTATTTTTTTAATTTTTCAAGGTAGGGTCTCGCTCTAGCCCAGGCTGACCTGAAATTCACTATATAGTCTCAGTCTGTAGCAGTCAGCTTCAGGTTCGCTGAGATGAACTTTCAGACCAGGCACAGGTATGGAGGAAGGGATTTATTGAAGCTTACAGATCCAGGGGAAGTTCCATAAAAGTGGAAGAAACTGGCCTGCTTTCACAGGCCCAAAACAGAGAGAGAGACAAGCACAAGCCTAAAAGCCAAAAGCCACAGCACACTTCAGGAACTCCAGCTAGGCACACTTTGCATATCTTTAGATTGGAATCTGAAACCCACCACCACACCTTAAGATCCACACAATGGCACTGACTGACTCCAGCCAGGTGGCTGCAGATGCAAACTACAAACAACAACTGAATATATTGGGGGCCATCTATTCTATTCAAACCACCACATTCCGCCCCTGGCCCCCAACAGATTTATAACCGTCACACATTGTAAATTGTACTCAGTTCAATTTCAAAAGGTCCCCACAGTCTTGACCAATTCAAGATATTAAGACCTGTAAAATCAAACAAGTTAAACATTTCTAACATATAAAGGCACAGAGTAAACATTTTCAACTGGTATAAGACATAGAAAGGAGAGACTGAAACAATGCAAACTCAACCACCATCAAACAAACATCAAACTGCAGTTCAAGTTCAATATATCCAGAGACTAACAGTCTCCGGACTTTCCAATTCCGCCCCTCCAGCTGGGCAGAGTACCCGGGGAACACTTCCATCCCAGGCCAACAGTGTGCTCTATGGTAGCCCTTGCACAGTCCTGGTATATACAAAACATCTTCAGGTCTTTATGCAAACCATGGTCCATCTTCCAAAGGCTCTTTCAGCCTATCAGGGCATCGTGCCCTGCCTCATGCCACATCTCAGCAGCAGCTCCTGGAACCATGTGCAATTCATGACCACTCTTCACATTTTCCAAAGGCTCTTTCAGCCTATCAGGGCATCAGGCCCTACCTCATGCTGCATCTCAGCAGTGGCTCCTGGAAGCATGTGCAATTCACGGCCACTCCATGCATTTTTCATGCTTCTGAAACCAATACCAGGTGTGCAGGACACAGCCATATTCTTAATTCAGGGACGAAACAAATCATAGCCTTGAAAAGCAGGTTCCTTCTCCGGTCAACTCTTTCCAAAAGTGTTTGCATTTCTATGATAGTCTTTCCTCAGGCATCCTTTCCATTGTTTTAATGTAAAGCAGTTGGAACATCTTCCTTAAGATTGCTAATGTGTTTGACAATAGCAGGTTCAGTAACCTAAAACCAGTCTCAGTGCCAGTAATTTTAACTTGCTTGAGGTTTTCCAGCTTAAAATCTTAAATCTCTCAGTCCAATATCTCTAGCCAAGCACATCAGTCCATTACAAATTTAACCTTGATCAAACACTCTGGGCCTGGGCAGCAGGACGCAGCCAGCCCTTATGCCAGTAGCCCAGTTCTAACAAAGTCCTCTTCAGTCTTTCCTTCCCCTTAGAAAGCTCATAAGCCAAGCCTTGAAGTTCAATGCTGTCTGCACTTAGCATTCTCAGACTCTCATCAGAATAGTGCATAAAACTTGGCTTACCACTCCAGACGACATCTTGAGTTGCAAGCACCAAGTCCATGCCTGTTCCTCCAAAACAAAGGTTCCATAAGATCAACATCCACATAGTAAGGTTCATCTCACCTCACTCCTCGGTACCAAGTTCTGTAGCAGACAGATTCAGGTTCGCTGAGATGAACTTTCAGACCAGGCACAGGTATGGAGGAAGGGATTTATTGAAGCTTACAGATCCAGGGGAAGTTCCATAAAAGTGGAAGAAACTGGCCTGCTTTCACAGGCCCAAAACAGAGAGAGAGACAAGCACAAGCCTAAAAGCCACAAGCCACAGCACACTTCAGGAACTCCAGCTAGGCACACTTTGCATATCTTTAGATTGGAATCTGAAACCCACCACCACACCTTAAGATCCACACAATGGCACTGACTGACTCCAGCCAGGTGGCTGCAGATGCAAACTACAAACAACAACTGAATATATTGGGGGCCATCTATTCTATTCAAACCACCACACAGTCCTATGCCATTTTTAGTGAGGCTCTGCCTGTCACTGAGGGTCCTCTCCCTTTCAACCACCCAGACATCTAAACTCATCCAAGATCAGTATGTGGATACTTTGAGAAGCATGGAGGGGGGCTACCATCAGTTGGTGGCATCATTGGTATGTGGTGATCTATAATCCCAGTAATCATAGTGTAGCAGCTCACGCTGTACACTGACATAATGTTCCCACTGTGGTTCTGAAGTTGATAGTTATGTCATAGCTTACAAATGAGGCTACTGAAGCTTGGAGAGATTAGATAAAGTGCTCAAGGTCACATTACTAATAAGTAGCAACACCTGGGAGATGAACACATTCATCCTCTCAGGCCCTGGAGGAAGGTGGGGGGGGGGGGATGCTGGCACTCCAGGAGCCCCTCTTCAGAAAGAAATATTCCTACAGATTTGACCGGATGGCAGCAGGTGGCCCCCTCTTCATAGATGTCACTTGGCACCCAGCAGGAGACCCTGGCTCAGACAAGGAGACCTCTTCCATGATGATTGCCAGCACAGCCTTGAACTACTGTGGCCTGGAAACCATTCTGCACATGACCTGCTGCCGGCAGAGGCCGGAGGAGATCACGGGCCACCTGCACAGGGCCAAGCAGCTGGGCCTGAAGAACATCATGGCGCTGAGGGGAGGTGTGGTGCCAGCACCCCTCCTCTCTCTGGGTTCTTGCTTTCCCGAGTGCCTTTCCTGTCCCTGGAATAGTCCTGTACTTTCCCTGGGCCCCACACTGAGCACGCTTGAGTCCCCTCCTTGGGTGAGGCTCAGTGGGCATTGTGGGTAGTGAGTCCACCATGGGCACAGCACAGGCAGGGACGTTTCTTCCACCTCTTGACCTGGATGTAATTGGGTCGGGATGTAGCTGGTGCCTGATAACCCTTTGCCACAACTGCACAGTGCCATTGACTGCTGACAGTGCCAGGTCTGGTCATGGTGTGCAGCTCTGGCATTCATCCAGTGGCGCCTCTGTGCCTGCTGTCCTTAGGCCACTAAGAGTAGGAAGAGGGAGCCTGATGGCTGGGAAGAATCTTGTGACCTCTGCTCCTCACTTCTCACTTAAGATGAGTAGAAGACACTCTCTAGATGCAGAAGCTCCCAGAGAGCGGTAGAGAGGTCAGGGAAGGGCTCCTGGGCACACGCAGGGCAGCAGGGCCAGACCAGAGACCATAGTTCTCCAGGCCCCGTGGAAAACCACAGCAGCAGGATGTCTGCAGTCAGCCTTCAGAGCACATTGAAAACTGACCGCTGCCCCTCCCATATGCTAGGCTAGACACAATGGCTATGAGGAGCCCGCAGCCCAAAGCGTAGGGGCAGTGAAGGGAACAAAGGGGAGCAACAGAAAGGAGGCCAGGGAGATCAGTGACCATGACCTCCAGCACCCCTGCAGATCCCATAGGTGACCGGTGGGAAGCGGACGAAGGAGGCTTCAGCTACGCTGTAGACCTGGTGAAGCACATCCGCAGCGAGTTTGGCGACTACTTTGACATCTGTGTGGCAGGTGAGTGCAGGCGGAGAGGGCAGGATAAGAGGCCAGGAAGCCTGCCGGGGTTCAGTTCAGAACCTGCTGATCCGAGTCACCCGAGGCAGCGCCTGTGCAGATGAGAGTTGCGGAGGTCATGATGACTCTGTCCTTGTGCTCATCTTGTCACTTGCTGCTCTCACTAAGGCTCTGCTCTACCTTGCAACCCCCCCTCCACCTTCTTTGCACCAAGAAAAGGGGGAATCCCAAGATTCAGGTCAGGAAATGGCTTCACACTGCACCAGACACTGGGAGGACTTGGGACCGAGGCCCTTCCCCACCGCCTCGGTGGCTCCTGCACATTTGCTTCCCACTTCCTCCATGAATCTGACGGGCACACTGTTCTGTACTCATGGCCTGTTGCTGAGTACACGTGCTGTCCATTCCAGCCAGCAGCCCAGACTGACAGCGTTCAATGTTAGTAGCAGATTCCCAGGAGGAAGACACACTGGTTCAACTCTAATCTCAGTATTGGAGAAGAGGGGACAGGCAGGAGGAGCACAAGTTCAAGGCCTGAGGCTGTAGCTCAGTGGTATGGAGCTTGCTCCACATGTGCAAGGTCCTGGAGTCCATCCCCAGCACATCAGTGTTAGATGAATAAACAGGCACGGTCACATTGCAGCGTGAAATCTGAAGCTATAAAATTAAAAAAAAAAAAAAGTAATTTGGGGATGGAGAGATGGCTTAGCTGTTGAGGCGCTTGCCTGCAAAGCCAAATGACCTAGGCTTGATTCCCCAGGACCCACGTAAGCCAGATGCACAAGGGGGCGCATGCATCTGGAGTTTGTTTGCAGTGACTGGAGGCCTTGGCACACCCATTCATATTCTCTCTCTCAAATAAATAAAAATCTCAATTTTAAAAAGTTGCTGGGCATGGTGGTGCATGCCTTTAATTCCAGCAGTGCTAGAAGGCTCACCCTGAGTTCAGGGCCATCCTGAGCTAAAGTGATGCCCTACCTCAAAAATCCAAACGATAACTACTATGAATATCATTTGTCATGGTAACTGGGCTTTTCCCCAGCCCCCGTATCTGTGTCTGCCCCTCAACAGGGTTGAATAGCTGGCTGAGACTGGAAGCACTGATAAGACGGTGGGAGAGAATAGGCATCATTACTGTCCCCACTGGCCTGATGCAATTACTTGGGAATTGTGCACACGTGCACCAGTTTTTTTTTTTAATATATATTTTTAATTTTTATTTAGTTATATGAAAGAGGGGCAGAGAGAGAGAATAGGTGCTCCAGGGCCTCTAGCCACTGCAAATGAACTCCAGACACGTGCCATTTTGTGCATCTGGCTTATGTGGGTCCTGGGGAATCAAACCAGGGTCCTTTGGCTTTGCAGGCAAGGGCCTTAACCGCTAAAGCCATCTCTCCAGCCCATGTGCACCAGTTTTATCTCAATATTATTGGGTGATGGTGAACAGAAACTAGCAGAGCTGTGAGCTTACAGTTGGCCAGTGGTTCTGTGTTTTGCTCCTTGCAAAGTGGGTAGTAAGTCACTGGGTTAAAAAGCAGTATGCTGGCCAGGCATGGTGGCCCACATACCTTTAATCCCAGAGGCAGAGTTACAGAGGATTGTTGTGAGTTCAAGGCCAGCCTGGGTTAGAGTGAGATCCTGCTTTAAAAAAAAAAAAAAAAAACACAAAAAACAGCATGCTGGTCATGGGTGAGGGGTTGCGGGGAGGGATATAGTAAATAGAGCAAAACCCAAATGTAAGCCAGCAGTGATTTGCTTGGGCACAACTTATGCTTTATAGCTGTGCAGTTTCAGGACTACCTACTGGAAAAATAGCTTCGTTAATTCAGTGTGAAATTCTGGTGCCTAGTCCCCTCCATCCCTACTACTTTGAAACAATTGTTTGGTTTTTTGTTTGTTTTGTTTTTTTTTTTGAGGTAGGGATTTGTTCTAGCCCTGGCTGACCTGGAATTCACCGTGTAGTCTCAGGGTGGCCTTGAACTCAGTCATCCTCCTACCTTTGCTTCCTGGGTGCTGGGATTTAAGGTGTGCACCACCACGCCCAGAGAACAATAGTTTTTATATTCATTCTTGACTCTGGGCTGCTAAGGAACTGAATGGCCTTATCACAGCAGAGCAGGTGGGCCTCCCAACGTCTCAGGTCTGCTGCCTAGCTCTGGTCCTGGTGGAGCGCAGGCAGGCAGAGGAAGGCAGTGCTGTCTCTGAGGGTTCATTAAGGCTGCAAGTGAATTCTGTCATTGAGGAAGGACTCCATAGTATTTGCAAAGCCACCAGAGGGCCTCTATCCCAGCTCCCAGGCACTATGAACAGCCTGCCTTCTCCACGCCCAGCACGTGGTTCAGGCTGCTGGAACTTCTTCTGTGGGGTTGAAATTGATACTAGTTCTGCCACCAGAAGCAACACTGGTCATGATCAATAAAGGAATGTCCCAAGTGAATCCTTTGTCGTCAAGGTAGACTGTTGGACATTTGAAAGTAGTTATTCTGGGCTCACTTGCCGTGTGAGCATGAGTAGCTGAGTTCAGATCCCAAGACCCCTATATAAAAGCTGGAAGCTGTGGCTGGCTTCTGTAGTCCCAGTACACCTATGGCAAGACAGAGTTTCCCTGAAGCTTGCAGACCAGCTAGCCTGGCAAACGAAGCAGTGAAAAACTTGCTTTAAAACACCTTGCTTTAAATAGGTAGAAGGTGAGGACTGACACCTAAAGTGCTCTGAGCATACTTGGGCTATGGTATATGCCTGCGTATGTATGTGTACATACACAAAATGTGTACTGTTCCTTTCTGTTGTTTGTTTTTCAAGGTAGGGTCTCACTCTAGCCCAGGCTGACCTGGATTTCACTATGTAGTCTCAGGGTGGCCTTGAACTCACAGCAATCCTCCTACCTCTGCCTCCCAAGTGCCAGCACTCTGTTTCTTGAAGCAAAACTTTGCTTTCTTTGATTCTTCCTCACGTAATATGTTCCTAATTTTTCACTATCTTAGACCCTGAGGGATTTTAGTGTTACATTTAAAAAAAGTAGAGGGGCTGGACAGATGGCTTAGCGGTTAAGCGCTTGCGTGTGAAGCCTGAGGACCCCGGTTCAAGGCTTGATTCCCAGGACCCACTTTAGCCAGATGCACAAGGGGGCCCATGCGTCTGAAGTTCGTTTGCAGTGGCTGGAGGCCCTGGTATGCCCATTCTCTCTCTCTATATATATATATCTGCCTCTTTCTCTCTCTCTGTCGCTCTCAAATAAATAAAAGTGAATAAGTAAATTTTTTTTAAAGTAGGGGCTGGAGAGATGGCTCAGTGGTTAAGATGCTTGCCTGCAAAGCCTAACAATCTGGGTTCAATTCCCCAGTACCCATATAAAGCCAGATGCACAAAGTGGCACATGCATCTGGAGTTTGTTTGCAGTAGCTGGAGTCCCTGATACATCTACTCTATCTCTCTTCTCTGTCTCTCACTGCTTGCAAATAAATTAATTTAAAATATAAAAATAGGGGCCTGGGGAGATGGCTCAGTAGATAAAGCTTTTGCCACACAGTTCTGAGAACCTGAGTCCAGAGCCCAAGGCCTCATGTAACCTCAAACAAGGTGAGGGCAAGGATGAAGCCAAAAGTTGTCCTCTGGCACGTGTGCCATGGCTTGCATATTCCCACACTCATAGGAACACACACACCAAGTAAGTTTTTTTAAAGCGGAGGGTTGATCTGGGTGTGGTGGTATACACCTTTAATCCCTGTACTCTAAGGCTGAAGTAGGAGGGTCCATGGTAGGAGGATCGCTGTGAGTTCCAGGTCAGCCTGGGCTAAAGTGATACCCTACCTCAAAAAATTTTTAAAGATGGGATTGAGGCCTGAGGTTGGATGGTTGGCTGCTTTCCTGGCATGGACAAAGCCCTGGGTTCAGTGCTCAGCACACACACAAAAACACCTTAGCCCCAGTACCCAAAGTCAAGCATTGTTCCCCGGAAGCTGCTTGACCAGTGCCAAATAGAGCATTTTCTCCAGGGCCACAAAGTGCCTGGTTTGCCTGGCAGAGTGATAGGGGACATTGTACGGCGTTTGGCGCAGTCTGCTCCTGGGAGAGCAGCTCCAAACAACCTTCCATGAGGCTCATCTGCAGAGCCAGGGCCCACCGTGAGCCCAGCCGCCCATGCTTCTCTGGTCCACACTGTGGTTGGCAGGTGTGAGGACTGTGCCCAGGCACTCTTGTGTTCCCTCCTTGAGTAGGTGGGTGGAGGCTGGTCTCTCCTTACTGTTGTCTGTGTCGGCAGGTTACCCCAGAGGCCACCCCGAGGCAGAGAGCTTTGAAGATGACCTGGAGCACCTGAAGGCGAAGGTATCTGCGGGTGCCGATTTCATCATCACCCAGCTCTTCTTCGAGGCCGACACCTTCTTCAGCTTCGTTAAGGCCTGCGCTGAGATAGGCATCACCTGCCCCATCCTCCCCGGGATCTTTCCAATTCAGGTGCGGGCCTAGGCCAGGGCTCCGGAGAGGTGCCGAGTCACATGGAAGTTCTTGCTCCGTCTGTTAGATTCCCGTCCTGCATTGTTGTGTACCCCCTTCGGTTACCTTCCTCCCTAAATCCGCAGCAGTGTCTGGTAAGAGCCTTGTGCTTGGGCCTGCTGACAGATGCCATTCAAGGTTTTGGTGCAAGATGGTGCACACCTGTAATCCTAGCACTTGGGAAATTGAGGGCAGAGGATTGGAAATTTGAGGCTAGCCTTGACTGCATGAGGTCTAGGAAGGAAGCAAGGGAGGGAGAGAAGAAGGAAATGTTGGTTAAATGAGTGTTTTCCAGACTTAGCTATCATCAGAGCTGTTTGTTAAGTTTCTGTCACAGCTGGGTCCTGGGAATCTGTATTTTACATCCTGTTTGGCAGGCGACTTTAGTGGCCAGTGAGGCTTAGGAATGGCTGGATTTGAGGCCCACTGCGCTGGGCTGATAGCAGAATGCTGTATACAGCTAGTAGACACTGAGGTCCAGTGGAAAAAGCAGGACAAGGTCGAGAATGGCCCTACAATATACCATCTGGCTTTCTTGGGTCCCTCCGCATGACACTTCAGTTAGGAAATCCGGTGGGATCAGGGTGGAAAATGACCCCTTGTGCCTTGGACAGGGCTACTCCTCCCTTCGGCAGCTTGTGAAGCTGTCCAAGCTGGAGGTGCCACAGAAGATCAAGGATGTGATTGAACCCATCAAAGACAATGACGCGGCCATCCGCAACTATGGCATCGAGCTGGCTGTGAACCTGTGCCGAGAGCTGCTGGACAGTGGCTTAGTGCCGGGCCTCCACTTTTACACCCTCAACCGCGAGGTGGCCACCACAGAGGTGCTCAAGTGCCTGGGCATGTGGACTGAGGACCCCAGGTGAGGGGGTTGGTCCGGGGAAGTCAGAGCAGCTGCCATACCGTGCTGGTGAGGGAGGACTAGCTGGGTCACTGAGGACCTGCTGTCCACCTCAGAGGCAGCTTTCTGCATACCATGGAGGTTCAGTTGAGTCCCTCAAACCAGGCTTGCTGGTGCTCCCGTTCCTCTAGCTCACAGTCAAGCCCTTGCCCTTTCTGGCTCCTTCCTCACCAGGCGTTCCCTGCCCTGGGCCATCAGTGCACACCCCAAGCGCCGGGAGGAAGATGTGCGTCCCATCTTCTGGTCCTCCAGACCCAAGAGCTACATCTACCGAACGCAGGACTGGGATGACTTTCCCAATGGCCGCTGGTAAGGGTGGTGAGGGCAGGCAGCCAAGCCCTGCTGGCAACCCCAGGTGTCTGGGAGGAGTTGGGGATGGCACTCGCAGGAGTTGGGCCACTGCGCCCCTCCCCCAGGAGCCCGTGGGCAGGAGCATGCCTTGACCTCTGGCTGTCCCTTCTCCAGGGGCAATTCCTCATCACCAGCCTTCGGGGAGCTGAAGGACTATTACCTCTTCTACCTGAAGAGCAAGTCCCCCAGGGAGGAGCTGCTAAAGATGTGGGGCGAGGAGCTCACCAGCGAGGAGAGTGTCTTCCAAGTCTTCGAGCACTACCTCTCTGGAGAGCCAAACGAGCAAGGCTACAAAGTGAGTGGTGCAGATGGCATCCCTGGAAGCCTGGCCTGTCTCTAGCTTTAGGCTGGACATGCCACCCTCTGAGCCACTTCCTGTCTGATGTGGACGTGGCATCTCAGCCAAAAGAGAAGGGTGAGATGTCCTACTCTGGAGGGGCTCTTGGAGGCAGAGACCGGCTGGCTGTTTGATGGGGACTGTGTAAGAGGGACGCAGGTCCAGACCCATGTCTTCCCAGCTCACCTTCCCCTGCAGGTGACTTGCCTGCCCTGGAATGATGATCCCCTGGCGGCCGAGACCAGCCTGATGAAGGAGGAGCTGCTGCGAGTGAACCGCCAGGGCATCCTCACCATCAACTCCCAGCCCAACATCAACGGGAAGCCGAGCTCTGACCCCGTCGTGGGCTGGGGTCCCAGTGGGGGCTACGTCTTCCAGAAGGTGTGCTGGGATACTTGGAGCTGCCTCTCTTGACAGCACCCACAGCTTCCCTAGAGCCCGTGACAGAACACTGGCCTTTCTGTCCTGGGTCTCTGGGTCCTGCATTTTGAATGACAGAAGAACAAACAGCAGCTTTAAATCAAACCTGGGAAGTAGTCGCTCTGAGCCTTCATTTTGTCATCTCTAAAGTGGGTGCATTTCATGTCTCGGGATAAAAGAGAGCAAAGCATGCATAGGTGTAGTGTTCAGCCTGTGGGAGGAGCAAAGAAGTTACTGCGTGAGAGCTTTCTCCCAGGGCTGCTGGAGTTAAACTGCATTCTGAACCACAGCCCCTGGGCCCTGGACTCAGAATAGATCTGGGTTTAAGTACCATCTCTACTGTTGCCCTTGGCATAGCCAGCTGGCTTCTTCCCCAAACTTGGTTTCCTGTGGGTAGAAAATGCCCGCCTTGCAGTATTCTGAGCATGCTAGCAGGTGAAGGGAAAGAAGCCCAGCTTTGTCCGGACAGACATGGGGAGGCCGGGCCCTCTGTCTCACTCCCCCGACCCAAGTAGGGTCTCACTCTAGCCCAGGCTGACCTGGAATTCACTATGTAGTCTCAGGGTGGCCTCGAACTCAATGATACTCCTACCTCTGCTGGGATTAAAGGCGTGTGCCATCATGCCCGGCTTTCTTTTTTTTAAAGGTAGGGTCTCACTGTAGCCATAGATGACCTGTACTCACTCTGTAGTCCAAGGCTGGCTTCAAACTCATAGCAGTCCTTCTACCTCAGCCTCTGAGTGTTGGGATTGAAGGTGTGCACCACCATACCCAGCTTTCCCTCTCTCATCCTTTGTCAGACTGGCTGCCTGTGTTCAGCTCCTGACATGCCTCTCTCCCTGGTGGCTGAGAGAGGTGGCCAGTACCTCAAACTGGAACAGACTGGGAAACCTCTCCTGCCTACCCTTCCCTTCCCTTCTGTGTTTGCCAACTCCATGGTTCATCCTGGTCTAATCCTGATGCCCTCAGTATCCTGCTTGTGAACCAATGGTCTTCCCTCCCTTAGCAGCCAAGAGGGAAGGCACCTGCGTGAGAGGCAGCATGCTGGAGGCCAGTTCAGTCAGCTGAATGTGGAAGCTGACTGGATCGGGGTGAGGAGAGCAGACAGGGCATCTGGCAAGGAGCTAGGTTTATTTGATGGACATCTGTCTCCCACAGGCCTACTTGGAGTTCTTCACTTCCCGTGAGACAGTGGAGGCCCTTCTGCAGGTACTAAAGAAGTACGAACTCCGCGTCAACTACCACATCGTGGATGTGAAGGTAGGCCGGCTCCCAGCCTGAGAGTATGGAGACATTTAGCAGGGCCTGAGAACACCCACTTGTTCTTTCAGCAGTCCCCAAATGCCTCACCCAGACCAGGCATATTGTGCAAGGCAGAAAGACAGCCAGGCTCTGCTGTCAGCTCCAGCCTCCTGAGGGAGAGAGACTCACGCACAGTGACAGTCAGGTCCAGTGTAGGGTGCTGCAGGAGCCAGCGGAGGGACATGAAACGGCAGAGGTCAGGAAGGTTCAGAAGGGACCTTGTGTGGCTTGAGTTTTTTGAGGGCAAAGAAAAGTTGGTCACAGGCAAAGGGCATTCTAGGAAAGGAACAGGGGACATACAGTGACATTATACTATGCCATCTATGTGGAAACTGCAAACAGGAGGCAGGAGTGTTGAGCCCAGGCCTGGAGTCCTGGCTGTCATACTTGGGGTCTAGGGACTCCCTAAAGGCAAGGGAGTGGCTTGCCTCCATCATTAGACACAGATCTTAGCAGACAGCTGTGTGGCTGGCAGTGTGGCTGGCAGGGACCAGCAAAGGTCCAGGAGACCTTAGGAGCCGAGTGGAAGGCCTTATGGTGGCCCAGGTAGAAAACAGGCTTTCAGTGGCTTAGATAAAAAGGGAGTAGGAGGATTGGCCATGGATAACAGCCTATTATCCTAGCAGGAAACTGAGGCAGGAGGATGTTGGGTTCAAGGCTGCTGTGAGTGAGACACTGACTCAAAAAAGATAAAAATAGGGCTGGAGCGATGGCTTAGGGGTTAAGCCTGTAAAGCCCAAGGACACAGGTTTGATTCTCCAGGTCCCACATAAGCCAGATGCACGAGGTAGAGCATGCGTCCAGAGCTCATTTGCCATGGCTGGATGCTCTGGTGCACCCATTCTGTCTCTGTCTTTTTTTGGTGGTGGTGGTGGGGGGGGGTTTCGAGGTAAGATCTCACTTTAGCTCAGGCTGACCTGGAATTCACTAGGTAGCCTCAGAGTAGCCTCGAACTCATGGCGATCCTCCTACCTCTGCGTCCCGAGTGCTGGGATTAAAGGCGTGCACCACCATGCCCAGCTTCTCTTTGTCTTTCCCTTTCTCTCTGTCTCAAATAAAAACAAACAAAAAATTTTAAAAATAAAGTGAAATAGGTAGCTGAAGGCCCTAGCATGCCAATTTTCTTTCTATCTATCATCTATATCTGCCTCTTCCTCCTCTCTCTCTTCCAAATAAGAATTTTTTTAATCAAGAAAATAAGCCAGGCATGGAGGCATATGGCATTAATCCCAGCACTTGGGAGGCAGAGGTAGAAGGATCACTGTGAGTTCGAGACTACTCTGAGGCTACCTAGTGAATTCCAGGTCAGGCTGAGCTAGAGTGAGACCCTACCTCGAAAAACCAAAAAAAGAAAAGAAAAGAAAAAAGAAAATAGGGGGCTGGAGAGATTGCTCAGCAGTTAAGGTACTTGTCTATAAAGCCCAACAACCTGGGTTTGGTTCATCAGTACCCACGTAAAGCTAGGTGCACAAAGTGGCACATGCCTCTGGAGATTGTTTGCAGCACCCTGGAGTGCCCATTCACACCCATCAACATACCCACACACTCTCTCTCTCCTTGCAAATAAATGAATTTTTTTAATTTAAAAATAAATAAGGGTTGGGCTGGAGAGATGGCTTAGTGGTTAAGCACTTGCCTGTGAAGCCTAAGGACCCCAGTTCGAGGCCTCTATTCCCCAGGACCCACGTTAGCCAGATGCACAAGGGGGCACAAGCGTCTGGAGTTCGTTTGCAGTGGCTGGAGGCCCTGGCGTGCCCATTCTCTCTCTTTCTCTGTCTCTGTCGCTCTCAAATAAATAAAATAAAATAAAAAACAAAAAAAAAATAAAATAAATAAGGGTTGGAGAGATGGCTTAGTGGTTAAGGCACTTGCCTACAAAGCCAAAAGACCTAGGCTCGATTCCCCAGGACCCAATAAGTCAGATGTATAAGGTGGCGCATGTATCTGGAGTTAATTTGCAACAGCTGGAGGTCCTGGTGTGCCCATTCTTTCTCTCTCAAATAAATAAGTATATAGGGTAGAGTAAAACATCTAGTCAGCTGGGCATGGTGGCACACCTTTAGTCCCAGGACTCAGGAGGCTGAGGTAGGAGGATTGCAGTGAGTTCAAGGTCATCCTGAAGCTTCAGAGTGAGTTCCAGGTCAGCCTGGGTTAGAGAACCTGCCTCAAAAAAAGCAAAACAAAATGGAAGGAAAAACAAAAACAGGGCTGGAGAGATGGCTTAGCAGTTAAGGCATATGCCGGCAAAGCCTAAGGACCCAGGTTCGATTCTCCAGGTCCCACATAAGACAGATACACATGGTGGTACATATGTCTGGAGTTCATTTGCAGTGGCTAGAGGTCCTGGCATGCTCATTCTGTCTGTCTCCCTCCCTCCCGCTCCCTGTCTCTAATAAAAATAAAAGTAAATCTTTAAAAAAAAATTCTAGTCAGCTGGATATGTAGGCTAAGTGGAGCAGGGAGGGAGAAGCTGCTCAGGACTCCATTAGGTTTTGGGATCAAGTGGAGGGCAACTGATGTGGGAGCTAGTTGCAGAGGGAGAAGCAGCTGTTGCCGTGGCCCAGCCCTGACTCTCTCCCACAGGGTGAGAACATCACCAACGCCCCTGAGCTGCAGCCCAATGCCGTTACATGGGGCATCTTCCCTGGGCGAGAGATTGTCCAACCCACGGTGGTAGATCCTGTCAGCTTCATGTTCTGGAAGGTAAGGTAGCAGGAGAACCCTGGGCAGATAGTAGTCCAAGCACACAGCTGAAGGCCACCCTCCAATCCCCACAGACGTGGCCTTCCAGGCCACTCAGTAGCATGTGGTACTTATTTCTGGGCAGGGGCAGGGCTGGGCAGGAGTGGCACTAACCTCACTCTGTTCTGGTACATGTCCTGGAGGCCAGCAGCAGGAGCTAGGACCTGGGAGCAGTCCCTTTACCTTGCTGTGTATGTCTGTGCCGCACATGTGTGCTGTGTGTGCATGCAGGATGAGGCCTTTGCCCTGTGGATCGAGCAGTGGGGCAAGCTGTATGACGAGGAGTCCCCATCCCGCATGATCATCCAGTATATCCATGACAACTACTTCCTGGTCAACCTGGTGGACAATGAGTTTCCGCTGGACAGCTGCCTGTGGCAGGTGGTGGAAGACACATTTGAGCTGCTGAACCGGCAAACCTCAAACAAGAGGGAGACGGAGGATCTCTGACCCTTCATCCTACCATCCTCATCCTCGTCCAGTCCTGGCTCTCCTGGAGCCTTCTCTCATCTCTCCCCATGGGATGATGGCTGCTAGACTGGGAGGAATACAGGCCCTGCTTGGACCTGAGTTGGCCCCACTCAGGAGCGTGGGGCTTCCCGCTCAAGCCCAGAGCTTGTGGTGTTGTGGCAAGCACAACACCTGTGTGTAACAGAGGGCTGTGATGGCAACTGAGCCCTTGCACCAGGGCAGCCTCCGGAAGCAGCCCAGGATCCCAGTGAACTTGCATTTGGGGTCAGTGTAGGGCAGGCAGTGAGAACACAGACAACAGGCACTTGTGGTGCTGAGGAGAAAGAAAGCAATATGGCGAAGTGAAGGGCAGATCACCCCTGCCCTCCTTCCTCATAGCCTGGCCACACCCCGGGCCCAGGATGGGCCTGTGCAAACACCTGACCACGCAACCCTTTCTTGCCACTTCAGCCTGAGAACTCAAGTGGTTTCTCCCCTTCTCCAGGGCTGTGATTCCACAGGGTGGTCTCTGTGTCGTGGCTGAAGAGGAAAGCGCTTATAAAAGGTTAATGCCCCCCCTTGTCCTCAGTGGGGCCCTCCGCTTGATGTTCCTTTCTGCCCACTTACCATCAAGAGGAGAGGCAAGGTTCTCCTGAGCAGGGCACACAGCTCTGCCCACGACTACACGCAGTCCTCTCCCTAGCTCATTGCTGGGCAGGTGCTCCTGCCAGCTGCTGTCTTCCCTGCTCACCCTGACCCTGACCCTGAAGCTGCCCCCTGGCACTCTTCCCGAGCCAGCCCTCAGGCTCCACAGCCCCAGGCAATGACTGGCGGGTACAGATGGTTGCTGGCTGCCTGGCCCTTGGCCTGTAGTCCTGGCTGGCTCAGGGAAGGGAGCCTGAGACCACGGGGTACGGGGGTGTCCAGAGAGCAGCTGAAGACAGAGGAGGGTTCTTCCCCTCTTCCCCCAGGCCCTGCTGGCCCCTGTGGCAGGCCCTTGAGAGAGACGAAGCAGCAGCTAGGACTGAAAAGGACCTTTTATTGTCCCCTAGAGCTCCATGAGCTGTCCCCTGTCATACTCTCCTCGTGTGTGGTGGGGGGGGGGGCTGTTGTGGGTTCCTGGTTGCCAGGTGATGGTGCCACTTCTCCAAGGCCTGGAACTAGGGAAGGGAGGGAGGGAGGGAAAGGCTGTATGTCTCAGGCTTCCTCCAGGGCCTGTGCTGTGCCAGAGTGATACCTGCTCCTTTCATCCCTGGCCAGAGGCCCCTCCCTCTACCCTTGTAGCCAGCACCCCACCCCACTCCTGTCTCAGGCTCAGAATAGAACAGACTTGTGACCTAGAAGCCATGGCCAGAGAGAGAGCTGTGAAGGAGAAGCAGGTACTAGGGACCCAGACCCTACAAGGCAGCATGGGCCGCCGCTGCCACAGGACAAGCCTGGTTCTCTGACGTGGCGCTGGGCTCCTGGCCACTAGTCAGGTGCTCTGTGCAGGCCGTGCATCTGTAATCAACCTGACCTCACCAAATGAGCCCTTGGGTAGTGAGCAGGGATCCCTCAAGCTCGACCCCGAAGTGTCACTGGTTTTGGAAGGCTGAGTGGTATGAGGTGGGGGCCACCCAGCTGAGCCACCTGCAACTACAGGACTTGCTGGCGCCATCTCTTCCAGGCCTGTTCCAGGTACCACTGCCTGTGCTATGGGGACAGTTGACAGAGAAGGCTTCCTGCTTTCCTGGCAGCCTCAGCCCTTCTGCCATACCATGGTGAAGGACGTGACATGGGGGTGTCATCTGCAGAATGTTAGGTGGTCCCTGGGCCCATCCCCCAAGATTTCAGATGGGTCCAAAACCGGGCAAGTCACAGAATAAGATGAATGAGGGTGCTTCCCCGGTCCTCTGCAGCGTGGGGTAGACCAAACTCACCTTCTGGGAAGCCGGGAGCCTTCGGAGGCAAGCCAGAGATGTCAGCGCTGTAGGCACTTGCTCCTGCCAGGCAAGAGCATCAGGACCTCTCAAGTCCAGATGAAGGGCAGAGCCCCAGACCTGGGCCGGGACCACCCCACGCCCGGGCACACACACAGCGGCTTTGAGGGGTCTGCCCTTGGCCCTGGAGAGCCCTCGTTCCAGAGCTGCACAGGCCTCCTGGTCCTTCCTGTACAACCACCGTATGTGGGCCGTGGCAGCCCCAGCTGGAGGGCTGGGTAGGAGGACCGCTCTTCACTGCCTAGAAAAGAGAGTTGAGTCACAGGTTCAGGAGGGCAGCTGCCCCACAGTGCCACTTGGAGGTCTGCAACCTGAACAGGACAGCGTAGAGGTGTTAGGTGTGGGCCCCACCCTCATGCTACATCTCCCCAAGCCTCCAGGCACTGGGATGGGGCCCAGAGAATTAACAGGCCGGGCAAGAGAGGAATGTTAAGAATAGGAAGTGGGAATACAGTAAATGCTGATGGAGGGCTTAGCCTGAAGGCCTGGGCCCAGCTCCTTCCTCAGCCTGGGAAGGGGTCCTCAGTGTCCTCAGAGCACTACTGTGGTGCCACCACCCGGGTTTGTACAGCATGGGCCCTATAGCCTGGCGCCAGCAGCTGTGAATCTGAGGGAATAGCCCGAGCTGTCTGAATCCAATGGGCCGGGGCCTGCTGGCCAGGTGAGATTCCCACCCTGGCCCTGCCCAAGCATGGCTCCCACCTGTGTGCACAAATGAGTGGTCGCCTGCCTCTCCCTACCACATGGGCTCAGAGGCCTCTAGAGGAGACGTGGGTAGGAGACACCTCTGCCTCTTCCTGTGCCCACCTGACTGCAGAGATCCAAGCTGGGGAGTGAGCCATAATAGCGGCCCTGGGGTGGTGCTCACCTTAGCTAGCGCCAGTCCCTCGGGTGATGATTATGCCACCCACGTACAAGCTTGGCGAAGCCACCGACTACTACAGAGACTGTACCCACAGAAAAGCTCGTATGAGTTCCGTAAGCCACCAGTGCTGATCTGTGTTCCATTTAAACAGCAAAAGCCACTGAAATGTTTTCCTTGGAGAGCTGGGTATGGTGGCGCACACCTTTCATCCCAGCACTCGGGAGGCAGAGGTGGGGCATCACCATGAGTTCGAGGCCACCCTGAGACTACATAATGAATTCCAGGTTAGCCTGGGCTAGAGCAAGACCCTACCTCGAGAAACCAAAAAAAAAAAAAAAAAAAAAAAAAAAAAAAGGTTATCCTTGGGATCTTTCTAAAACCCATTATGTGCTGGGCATTCATAAATGACTTGGTGAGGGACGTGGTCTTCAGAAAGACCACTCGGCCTGCTGAGGTTTCAGGCTGGGTCCCCCAACATGTCCTGAAAACTGCTGTGCAGTGTGCCATTTCTTGCCCCTGGTTTTCATGGTGACCTCCTCCTGCTAGACCATTAACCTATCATCAGCATTTTATGGTGTCAGAACTAAGGGCTTCAGGTCTGGAAAGAGACTGTAGGTTACCTTTAGGTAAAGAAAAATTCTGAAAAATTATTTTCTGTAATGAGCTTACTTTATTGTTTTCAATAAAAAATGTTAAAATTGACAATGTCCCCGGGTACCTATCTTGATCCTAGATTATACTACAACAGTGAAGTTTAGGGCTGGGGCTCGGTGGTAAAATGCTAGTCTTAGTATGCACAAGGCCCTGAGTACACACACACCACTTTAAGAAAGATAAATGTCACCAGGTGTGGTGGTGCACACCTTTAATCCCAGCACTCGGGAGGCAGAGGTAGGATCACCATGAGTTCAAGGCCACCCTGAAATGACATAGTGAATTCCAGGTCAGCCTGGGCTAAGGTGAGACCTTACCTTGAAAAACTAAAGAAAAATGAATATATCTGTTTCCCCAACTGAGACCCATATAGTGCCTTTGCAGCAGGGCTGTCACTTAGGAGTTCAGTAACATTTGCTGGTAAGCCCTCACCCCTGCCATCCAGACCCAGGTAAGCATGCAAGAGCTGGGCCAGGGTGGGGTCTGTAAGGCTGTTAGTCTAGCCATGCCTCCTCCATGGGCTGAAATCCCAATTCCACGAGCCAGTTCCAGGCTGGTGCTCACAGGAGGGTTTCTGGACATCTGGATCACACCCCTCCCCTGCTCCCAAGGGGCTGGGGAATCTCACAGTAGCAAGAGGCGCCTCCTGCTGGCCAGCTTCAGCCAGAGCTTGAAGTCCAGCCCCTTGGCCTGGGTCGCTGGTTCCAGCAGCGATCTGAGCAGCGCAGACCACTGAGTCCTCAGCAGGCACTGATGTCCAGACTACTGGAAGTGGGTGATGGCAGCTTGCTGGATGTGGTCTGGGACTGCTGGCTGTTCCCAGGCCTCCGGGACCCTGGAGAGGGACCCCACACCCCAGGCTATCAGGACAGGACTCAGCCTTAGAGCACCCCGGAGGAATGCAAATCACCAGGCCTGGGACCCACTCACCCCTTGTTGCAGTCAGGTTCGCATTGCTGGTAGAAATCACCCAACCAAGAGCAGCTGCTGGGAAAAAGGTTTATTTTGGCTTACAGGCTCGAGCGGAAACTCCACAATGGCAGGGGACATCACCCCCTGGCCAACATAAGGTGGACAATAGCAACAGGAGAGTGTGCCAAACACTGGCATGGGAAACTGGCTATCATACCCATAAGCCCGCCCCCAACAATACTCTGCCTCCTGGAGGCATTAATTCCCAAATCTCCATCAGCTGGGAATATTCAGAACACCTAAGTTTATGGGGGACACCTGAATCAAACCACCACACCGCTCTTCTGGAGAATTCAGGGACTTCCCCAAGGGGTCACACTAGATAGTGGCAGAGCGGATACTCACACCCAGGACCAGTGGACATGACTGAATGACCTCTGCCTGCCACCCACCCACCCAATATGCTCCACCCTTGCCAAAACCAAGCTCAAGCAAGGAAGCTGGAAGCATGGTGGGGGGCTGCCCTCAGGCCCTGCGCACTCACCAGGCACTCATTCTCTGGCCAGCGTGGGCTCGGCTGATCTGGCCAAGATGAGACTCATATGTCCACAGTGTCCAGCACAAGCCCGCCAGAACCTGGACCTGAGCTTCTGCCTGCCACTGGGCCTCACGGTGAGCTCCCAGAGCTGCTCGCCGTGCCATGAATGCCTGCTGGACCTGGGCTGTCCTCAGCCACCTGTCTTCCCGACCCTGCTGCACACGGCTTCTCCAGCACAGGGTGGAGGCCTGAGCCAGGCACTGCTCCTGTGCCCGGGCCGCAGCCCCGCAGGTCTCTGACTGGCTAGCATGTGAGGACCCCACTGCTCTTCTCAGGCTCTCCTGGGAGGCTCCATACTGGCTGTGGAACACCACTGTGCCCCCTCACAAGCTCACGCCAGGCCTGGAAGTGGCTGCAAAACAGGAAGGCCCGGCTGTCTCTCAGTCCCGTGTGTTCAAACTGACATGCTGGAGAGATGGCTCAGCAGTTTAGGTGCTTGCTTGCAAAGCCTGCCAGCCTAGGGTTTGATCCCCCAGTTCCTACATAAAGCCAGATGTACTAAATGACTCATGTGTCTGGAGTTTGCAGTGGCAAGAGGACCTGGCATGCCCATACTCTTAAGTTTAAAAAAAAAATTAGGGACTGGAGGGATGGCATAGAGGTTAAGGCATTTGCCTGCAAAGCCAAAGGACCTTGGTTCGATTCCCCAGGACCCACGTAAGCCAGATGCACAAGGTGTCACATGCGTCTGGAGTTCATTTGCAGTGGCTGGAGGCCCTGGCGATCATTCTGTCTCTCTGTCTGCCTCTTTCTCTCTCTGTCTGTCACTCTTAAATAAATAAATAATTATTTTTAAATTAAACAAAAAAGTTCTTGGGGGCCCAGCGTGGTGGCTCACACCTTTAATCCCATCACAGAGGTAGGAGGATCACTGTGAGTTTGAGGCACCACCCTGAGACTACACAGTGAATTCCAGGTCAGCCTGGGCTAGAGTGACACACTATCTCAAAAAAGAAAAAGTTCTTGTGTGTGGGGGGGCGGTTCTGGGGAAATTGCTCAGTGGTTAAAGACACTTGCTTGCAAAGCCTGCCTATTCTTTAGTGTACACATATGCACGCACGCAAGCATGCATGCAAATAAATAAATAAAAAGGTTCTTTGGGAGGGGCTGGAGAGATGGCTCAGTGGTTAAATTTTGCTTTGCACATGTGAGGACCTGAGTTCAGATATCCAGAACCCACATAACGCCAGATTCAGTGGCTCACATCTGTAACCCTAGGTCTCCTATGGTGAGATGCAAGGTGGAGGCAAGCAAATGAATGTATGGAGAAATTAAAACCAACCGAGAATGAAATCTGCAGATACAGACAAGGGAAACTCTGGCAGACAAGCATCCATTTATTCAACACAGAAACTGCAAAGATTAAAAATGGAGGGAAAGGGGGTGGAGAGATGGCTCAGAAATGCCGGTAAAACCAAAAGACCCAGGTTTGATTCCTCGGTACCCATGTAAAGCCAGATGCACAAGGTAGTGCATGCATCTTGAGTTCATTTGCAGTGGCTAGAGGGCCCGGAGCACCCATTCTCTCGCCATAAATAAATATATATATATATATATATATATATATACATATATATATTACACACACACATATATATATGTGCCTCTCTATTTCAAATAAATAAATAAATTTTTAAAATGGAAAGGGCCAGGTGTGATGGTGCCCACCTTTAATCCCAGCACTCAAGAGGCAGAGGCAGGAGAATTGCTTTGAAGAAGCCAGCCTGGAACTAGAGTGACTTCCAGGTCAGCCTGGGCTAGAATGAGACCCTACCTCCAAAAACCAAACAAACAAATATATAAATAATGGCGGAAAAGCTAGGCATAGTGGCACATGCATTTAATCTGTGAGGTAGGAAGATGGCTGTGAGTTCAAGGCCAGCCTGGAACTACAATGAGTTCCAGGTCAGCCTGGGCTAGAGTGAGACCATACTGGGAAAAATAAATGGCGGGAGCCAGGCATGGTGGCGCATGCCTTTAATCCCAGCACTTGTGAGTTCGAGGCCACCCTGAGACTACATAGTGAATTCCAGGTCAGCTTGAACTAGAGTGAGACTCTACCATGAAAAACAAAAACCAAACAAACAAAAGAAAAAGGCAGGAAACCTCAAAAACAAAACAAAAAAACAGGCATGGTGGAGTATGCTCAGAATCCTAGCACTTGGGAAGTGGAGGTAGGATGATCAAAAGTTCAAGGTCATCCTCAGAAAAAAATAAATATTGTTTTTGTAAGGCAGGGTCTTGAACTAGCTCAGGCTGATCTGGAAACACTCCATAGCCCAAGGTGGCCTTGAACTCACAGAGATACTCCTACCTCTGCCTCCTGAAAGAATGAATTATGGACACTCCAGGGCCTCCTGCAAATGCAAACCAACTAGTACATGCAAACCAGATGCACACACCACTTTGTTCATGCTTTACACGTGAACTGGGGAATCAAGCCTGAGCTGGTAGGCTTTGCAAGCAAGCACCTTTAACTGCTGAGTCATCTCCCAGCTCCATGCTGAGTTTTAAAATATTTATTTATTTATTTATTTATTTATTTGAAAGAGAGAGAGAGAATGGGCATGCCAGGGCCTCTAGCCACTGCAAAAGAACTCCAGGGACATGCACCATCTTGTGCATCTGGTTGATGTGGGTTCTGGGATATCAAACCTGGGTACCTAGGCTTTGAAGTTAGTGCCTTCACCACTAAGCCATCTCTCCAGCACCATGTTGGGTTTTATGTGATGCTGGGGATTAATAGCAAGCATGCTATCAACTGAGCTACATCCTCCCAAAATGTACATTTAGTTAGTTAGTTAAGAGAGAGAAAGAGAGTTAATGGGTGTGCCAGGGCCACTAGCCACTGCAAACAAACTCTAGATGCATGTGCTACCTTGTGTATCTGGCTTATGTGGGTTCTGGGGAATCAAACCTGGGTACTTTGGTTTTGCAAGCAAGTGCCTTAACCACTAAGCCATCTCTCCAGCCCCCCCAAAATATACATTTAAATAAATAAAAGCCAAGCATCATATTGACTGGCTACCCAACTGTTCATCATGTGGTTAGGTCCTAATGCATGCACTCACTGTTTCTCAGCTTTTACAATTATAGCTAACGCTTCAACAGGTATCATTTTGCCCATATCTTTTTCCTTGACTGCTTGTTTCATCCTTATTCTGTTTGGGAGGGAGTGCCAACTACTCAGGCCAGATTGGAGGTTCCAGCTTACCTATGTTTCTAGGCAGTGGCTACCACACTTTTCTTCTCAAGAAGGGGTGCCCCCAGAAGCTGGTGCATCCTGTGTATGGGGATGCTCCTGTTTCTGCTACAGAGCCAAGCATTTCCACTGGATCAAAAGATAATTGGAAGCCGGATGTGGTGACACATGCCTTCAATACCAGCACTACATAGTTAATTCCATGTCAGCCTGGGCCAGAGTGAGACCCTACCTCGAAAAAAAAAAAAAAAAAAAAAATATATATATATATATATATATATATATATATATATATAATCTCAAAGAAAAAATATTTTTTCTTTGTTTTTATTATATATATACATATATAATAAATACATATATACATATATATAATAAAAAACAAAGAAATAGAGACTGAAGCACCGAGGGGCTTTGCTCAAGTTCCCAGCTAGAAAGTGCAGAAGCAGATTTGAACTTGGGCAGGGCTGCTTCTGGTACAGTCATGACCTGCAACCGAGCCCCAGCAGGTCTTCTCAGTAGGTTGACACACCAGGGGTTCATCCCCTCCCAGGCCCAACTTGGAGAGCTCTGACCTCTTGTGTGGCGCCCCCATGCCGCCTGCAGTTGGGTCTCCCGGAGCCACAGGGCCCACTGCAGTGCTTGGAGGCCCTTTCGAAGCAGCTGCCTGCGGCTCAGTGACACTGCCTTGGCCGTCGCTTGCCGTCTTCGTGACAAGTGCCTCAAGGCTCTGAAACATCTGGACAGCAGCTTCTGGCTGGGGACAGAGCTGGGTCAATCAGGGCCAATCAGGAGGCTGGCCCAGGTCCTTGGCCTTTCCAGCAATCATGTGTGATGTCCCTGGCCACAGCGGAAACCCTGGCTGCAGACCCAAAGAACTTCTCTCTCACTGGTGGCTGGATAGGAGCCCCCTGCCGACCTCCTCCCATAGGAGACAGGAGAACGCCCCACAGCACTGCCAGGATTCCCCGTGAAACCCTAGAGCCCAGGTTCTCAAACTCTAGATCTTCAGGCCCAGGAGGGCCTTTATTCCCCAGCAGGGATAGTGGGAAAGTAGTTCTGTCCCCGTCAAATCCTACCAAGGCTCTGCCACTGAAACCTATTTCCATCAGGCTCTAGTTCCCAAATGGGAGAGGTGTTGTCCCCGGAGGGGCCCCACCCCCACACAGTATGGCCTCACCCGGCGGTGCTGAGATGTTTCTGGTCTTGATCTGCTGAAGCGCAAGGGGACACAAGTTTTTCAGGCCAAAGAGTAGATGTGACGGCTTCGGCCTTAGCCAACCTAGCCTCCCCAGGCCTCTACCTGCTGGGCACTCCAGGCTGGGGCTGTTGTGTCTGGTGGACAGGAGGCCTTACTTTTCTGTTCCCTGCTGACCGGCTCCTGAGAGGCTCTCTTTCCCCCTTCCTGCCCATGCGGGATGCTGGAGAAGGCTAAAGATCCAACTCTGGCCTCTTTGCTGCCTGTCCTTCTCGTGACACTGGGGTGCCCCCCTTGTTCCTCCTGCTATACGGAGGGGCTAGAGGACACCTCTCTCTCACCCCTAGGGGCTGGGCAGGAAGGACCTCTTGCTCAGAGTCAAGGAAACCGTCAGTCAGTGTCTGCAGAGTGGCTTTGGGCAACAGGGTGCTGTGTGCCTGGGACTCTGAGAGTCCACCCTGGAAACCTGCACTGTGTCTGGACCCCTCATCCCAACTGTTGGCAATAGGTTGACCAGGCTCGGGTGCGGCAGGGGATGGCCAGCAGCAGCTGGTGCAGGGCCCCCGCCGTGCAGGGCTTCGGGATTCCTGCGATGTTTGGCTTCCAAGACTGGCTGCCTCTTGCTCGAGGGGTTGCACCGAGGCCAGCAGTCTGTAGATGGAGTCAGGGGACGGGGGCAGGGTCCAAGGCTGGCTCTGGACAGGGACAACCAGGTCCTCTACGGTAAGGGGCTCTCCCATGAGCTTGGATGCCCGACTCCCTGGGCCTTGCCAAGAACCAGAGCACATGCCTCCATCAAGAGGTGCCATGCTTCTCAGAGAGCTTTGAGTCTGGGCAAAGGGCGCCTGTGGCCTGGGGTGCCTGCCTTGGGCTTAGGGATGAGTGGCCCCGTGGCTGGCAGCTGCCCCAGAGATGAAGGCTGGAGGTACCCCGGAAGCACAAGTTGGCCTGCTGCATAACAGGCTCCTGGGCTTTCCTCAGGAGCCTCCCTGTCTGGAGCTGAACGTTGCTCTGTTGCCGGAGACCCGAGCGGACTGCTTGGCCAGTTGTGTCCTTGAGGGCCAGGCGGCGGGCACTTGGACTGGCCAGGTTGCTCTGGACTTGGCGAAGCTCCTGGCACAGTGCTGCTCCTGAGGAGGGGGGTGTAAACTGACACACGGGCACCCCACTGCTCAGGCTGATGCCTAGGCTCCTGCGGGGTCTCGGCCGCTCTCCAGAGAAGAGAAGAGTGACAGTCACACCCTGGGGGAGTATGCAGTGACCAGCTCTCAGGTGAGATGAGTGGGGTGCCTAGGCTAGGGAGAGTCAGAACTCCCCGTGGGAGGGACTTGAGTTCTGGGTCCCTGGGGGAATGGATGTGCAGCTCCTGGGGGGGGGGTCTTTGAGCCAGGTGGTGACATGGTTTGACTTGGCTCCATGGAGCATCAAAGGAGAGGGAACAGAAGAGATCAAGGAGACACTGAGCTTAGCATCTCCTCACACCCCTGGGGTCCTGCCACCCGATGCAAAGTGGTTGGTGTGACATCTAGGCGCTGCTTACAAGGGCCTGGCAGGGACGAATAGGCCACAAAAATGCCAACTTTGTGGACAGGAGCTAAAGCAACTTAGGCTATGGTCACGCAGCTAAAACACGAACAAACTGTGTGAAGGGTCCCCACATCCACCCCTCAGCAGCACCCCTGGTTGCCCTCGGGCTGACCTCAGCTGACTGGGGCAAGGAAATCAAAATCTAAACTTGAGCCGGGCGTGGTGGCGCACGCCTTTAATCCCAGCACTAGGGAGGAAGAGGTAGAAGGATCGCCGTGAGTTCGAGGCCACCCTGAGACTGCATAGTGAATTCCAGGTCAGCCTGGGCTACAGCGAAACCCTGCCTCGAAAAACCAAATTAAAAAAAAAGAATCTGAACTTATTCTTGGAGCAGCTCTGTGGTCTCCGGTGGCTCTCAGAGCCACACAGGAAAGTCTCCAGCCCTCTATCCCTGACACAGACTGACATGCAGAGCATCATACAGCCCAGGACACCATCCAGGCTCACTCTTGGTCCCAGTTGTTCTAGACCTTACTCTCCAAGACAGGTGCCTGAGACCTCTCCCTCTGGTGGCTCCTTCCTCCCAAGACCCCACCCTCCTGTAACCTTGCCCTCTCAGGACCTCTCCCTCCAGTAGCCCACCCCTCCTAGGGCCCCTCCCAGAGATCTGCCTTCTGGAGCCCCTCCCTTGGGCCCCAGGCTGAACCACCCAAGCCAACCCTGGGAAGCAAATCTCTAGAGCTAGGGAGGCCCTAGGCAGGTGGGAAAGTGGAGGGGACCCCACTGCAACAGCCTACCCAGGCCCACCGAGTTCCTTGCCTGGCCTCTGGAGGGCCACACGCTTTGGGGGTACATTCTCCTTGTGGCTGGTGACAGATCTTGGCTCCATGGGCTGTGAGACAGCTGTGTCCTTAGTTCACACAGCCTGCAGTCTAGAGATGGAACTCAGTGCTGGACTGATGGCCTAGGTTCCATCCCCAGCACGGGAGCATGGGAGTACAGGAATAAGGAAGATGAGTCAGGGACTGCAGATAAAAGACAGGAGAAAGAAAGAAAAAAAAAAAAAGACAGGGTGCCCTGGTCACATTGCTCTGGTCCCCACCCCACCCTTTAGCATCAACCTTGGCTGCACTTGGGTCATCCCCAGCTGTCCTGGGCATGGCCTCTCTTTCTCTCCTTGCTCAGCCCATCCAGGTCTCTTCTCCCTACCCCACATACCTTCTCCCCTTTTCATTGTAACTTTTCTGTCTTTTCCCCTTTGCTTTTTTAAAAAATATTTTATTTAGTTATGTATGTATGTATGTATGTATGTATGTATGTGAGAAAGAGAGAAAAAGAGGCAGATAGAGAGAATGGGTACGCCAGGGCCTCCAGATGCATGTGCCACTTTGTGCATCTGGCTCATGTGGGTCCTGGGGAATCGAAGCTGGGTCCTTAGGCTTTGCAGGCAAGCACCTTAATCGCTAAGCCATCTCTCCAGCCCTTTGTTTGTTTGTTTGTTTGTTTTTGTTTTGTTTTGTAGGGTCTCACTCCAGCCCAGGCTGACCTGGAATTCACTATGTAGTCTCAGGGTGGCCTCGAACTCATGGCAATCCTCCAACCCTGCCTCCCAAGGGCTGGGATTAAAGGTGTGCGCCACCACGTCCGGCTTTGCTCTGCTTTCCTCCACTTTCCTTTTCTCCTGAACCCTCATTCTCTCTCTTTTTAAATACTTTTAATATTTTTTTAAATATTTTTATTTAAACTTACTTATTTGAAAGAAAGAGAAAGAGACAGATAGAGAGAGAGAATGGACATGCCAGGGCCTCCAGCAGCTGCAAATGAACTCCAGATGCATGCACCACCTTGTGCATCTGGCTTTACATGGGTCCCTTGGTTTTTTATTATTTTATTTTATTTATTTATTTATTTTTTTTTTTTTGAGGTAGAGTCTCGCCCTAGCCCAGGCTGACCTGGAATTCAGTATGGAGTCTCAGGGTGGCCTCGAACTCATGGCAATCCTTCTACCTCTGCCTCTCGAGAGCTGAGATTAAAGGTGTATGCCACTGTGCCTGGCAACCCTTTCTCTCTTTTGAAAGGGTCTCTCACTAGTTTAGGCCTACCTTGAACTCATGATCTTCCCGCCTCAGCCTGCCAACTGTGACTCCCCAGTATCCTCCAGCCCACTCCTAACACTGACCACAAAAGCCCCTGCTGTCCACTGAGAAGGAACCGTGCTGCCAGGACAGGTCTCTCTATAGGGGTCTTGAAGGAGGGGTGGATCCTCTTTGCAGCCTGTGGCCATTTCTGCCCTGCTGCCCACCCCCGACTCAGCTCTGAGCTGAGGCTGGGCAGGCCAGGTGGGCAGGAAGTCTGAGTTATGCCTAAGAAAAAGGGAGCTCAGCTCTTGGGTCACTGTCACTTTTCCCAGCACACTGTCTCAGTTCTTGGTGGTCACCATCTACTCTTCCCCGTACGTTCTGGGGCCTCTCTGTCTCCCCTACCCAAGGGCAGCATCTAGGCTTCAAGTTGCCATAATGTGAATCAGGGCTGGAGAGATGGCTCAGCAGAGTGGTTAAAGGTACTTGCTTGCAAAGCTTGCCAGCCCAGATGTGATTCCCCAAGAAAAGCCAGATGCAGAGTGATGAGTGCAACTGGAGTTCCTTTAAAAGGGCACTTGCCCTGATGCACACATTCTCTCTCTGTGTGTCTCTCTCATAATAGCTAAATAAACAAATAATGGGATAGGGGAGTGGCTCCGTGGTTAAAAGTGCTCGCTTGCAGGGCCTGACAGGCCAGGTTTGATTCCTCAGTGCCAACATAGAGCCAGATGCACAAGATGGTACATGCATCTGGAGTTCTTAACAGTGGCAGCAGAGCCTGGTGCACCCATCTTCCCTCTTTCTCTCTCTATCAAATAAATAAATGAATAAAGAATAATAAAAATAGCCGGACATAGTGGCACACGCCTTTAATCCCAGCATTTAGGAGGCAGAGGTAGGAGGATCACAGTGAGTTCAAGGCCACCATGAGACTACATAGTGAATTCCAGGTCAGCCTGGGCTACAGTGAAACCATACCTCAAAAAACAAAATAAATAAATAAATAAAATAATAATAGTAATAATAGAACAGGGGTGGTGGCGCACACCTTTAATCCCATCACTCAGGAGGCAGAGGTAGGAGGATCCCTCTGAGTTTGAGGCCAGCCTGAGACTAATTCCAGGTCAGCCTGGGCTAGAGCAAGACCCTTAGCTCAAGAAACCATAAATAAATAAATAAATAAATAATAGGGGCTGGATAGATTGCTCAGAGTTTAAGGCACTTGCCTGCAAAGCCTAAGGACCTGGGTTCTATTTCCTAGTACCCATGTAAAGCCAGATGCACAAGGTGGTGCATGCATCTGGAGTTCATTTGCAATGGCTAGAAGCCCTGGCATGCCCATTCTCTCTCTTTCTCTAGTTGCCTCTCTCTCACATAAATATACATACATACGTATATATATATTTTGTTTTGTTTTGTTTTGTTTTTCGAGGTAGGGTCTCACTCTAGTTCAAGCTGACCTGGAATTCACTATGTCGTCTCAGGGTGGCCTCGAACTCATGGCAATCCTCTTACTTCTGCCTCCCAAGTGCTGGGATTAAAGGCGTGCGCCACCACGCCCGGCTAAATATACATATATTTTTTAATTAATTAATTAATTAATTTTTTTGGTTTTCTGAGGTAGGGTTTCACTCTAGCTCAGAAGCAGGGTTTCACTGTAGCTCAGTCTGACCTGGAATTCCCTATGTAGTTTCAGGGTGGCCTCAAACTCTCAGCAATCCTCCTACCTCTGCCTCCCAAATGCTGGGATTAAAGGCGTGTGCCACCATGCCCGGCAAATGTAAAATAGTTAAAAAAAAAAAAAGGAAAGAAAGAACGAAAGAAAGAAAGAAAGGAAGGAAGGAAGGAGGATATTGGAGCCTAGAAGGACCACCTGCTGAGCCGATGGCCCTTACAGCTGCTCAGCATTGCGGAGGGGCCAACTCAGAGTTGCCTTCTTTTGTTGTTTTGTTTTTCGAGATAGGGTTTTGCTGTAGCCCAGGCTGACCTGGAATTCGCTAAGTAGTGTCAGGCTGGTCTCGAACTCACGGAGATCCTCCTACCTCTGCCTTCTGAAAGAGACCCCCGGCGTAGAGTTGACTTCTAACTCTGGCCGCCTTCCTCACACTTACAAAGTTAACAGGAGATACGTTACCCACCCCGGGCCAGGGATCTGTCCACGTGTGCCCAGCTCTGCTCCTCCATTCCTGTTCGCCCCTCCCTGCCCAGATAAGGACGCTCAGAGCCTCCCTTCCTCTTCCCACCAAAGCAGCCTGCCTGGGGTCGGTCTCTTGCCCTGCTGGACCTGCTGTCGCATGCGTCAGCCTTCCTGAGGGCTCTCCTTTGTCCAGTGGGGTTTGAACTTGCAGGGGACGTCGGAGGCCGACCGCTAACGACCGTGGACAGGCGAGGGCGGGGAGACGAGAGAAGAGCGCGCACGCTGCGCCCCGCCCCGCCCCGCCCCGCCGGCCTCCGGGCCCCCGGGTGTCCCCCGCCGAGCCCAGGGCCTCTGCGCGTGCGCGTCCGGAGCAGCCTGCTCTGGGCTTCGGGCGCGGGTCCAGCTCGCCCAGTGTCAGTGGATGTGGCCCAGAGCACAACTTCGCGCGTCGTCCGTCGCCGCCGGGCCTCAGGTCTCTCTGCAAGCGTCTGGAATCTACTCTACCCGTGCCCCACTATACCTTGAGATTGAATTAATCAAGCATTTCTCCAAACCCCTTTTGTTTTGTTTTTCGAGGTAGGGTCCCTGACCTGGAATTCACTGTGTCATCTCACGGTGCCCTCGAATTTACAGCGATCCTCCTACCTCTGCCTCTCAAGTGCTGGGATTAAAGGCGTGTACCCACCACGCCCGGCTCTCTCTTCATTTTACACACACACACGTGTCTTTGCATGTGCTGCTCTGTAGAGTTCTAAGCCCTTTCCTGTCCAGATTGTGTGTGTGTGTGTTTTAATTTTCCTGTATTAAACTCCCACGAAGAGAGGAAAAAGTCCTGGCCAGAGGTCAGAACACATTCTGGTGACCTTCTGAAAATCTCAAACCCTAAACTTTTTTTTTTTTTTTTTTTGCTTTGCTTTCACAGTAGATCAAGCTGTGCCCATACTGCTAGCAATCCTCCCACCTTAGCCTCCTGAGTGCTGGAATTAAAGGCGTGAGCCACCGCTCCTGGCTTTTTAATTTGTATTTATTTTTGTTTTGTGGGAGATTGAACCTCGGCCTTGTATGTGCTAGGCCAGTGTTTTATCACTGAGATACACCCCCAGCCTTACTGCCTCCTTCAAATATCTCTGTGGCACTCTGAAATCTTCAAGTCTCTCTTCCTGGCAGCCCACTCTCTTCAGGTGTCTGCTCTTTTGATCTCAGGTTTTTTTTTTTAATTTTTTTGTTTTGTTTTATCTTTTATTTATTTATTTGAGAGTGAGAGCGAGAGAGGGGGAGAGAGAGGAAGAGAGAGAGAGAATGGGTGCGCCAGGGCTTCCAGCCACTGCAAACGAACTCCAGACGCATGCGCCCCCTTGTGCATCGGGTCCTGGGGAATTGAGCCTGGAACCAGGATCCTTAGGCTTCACAGGCAAGCGCTTAACGGCTAAACCATCTCTCCAGCCCTGATCCCAGTTTTAACCCTGTTTGTCACCTGGACCTTGTGGCCCTCTTTTTAAATCTCTCCTAGCAATTCCATCACCGTATTCCAGCTCTGAGATCACACCTCCAGTGTCCTTGGCTGAGGCTCCTCAGTCCAAACCTGTGTCCACAGCAAGGGTCTAAAATACCAGCTTTCACTCTGGGTTCTTGGGAGCCCTTGATTCCCTGGTAGTGTGGGGAGGGAGATGCTTCAACAGAGCAGCTCTTTGATATTCTGGATCATAGGTACATAGATACAATTTGAAATAAAGTCAATTTTTAAAAACCAAAGGGCTAGGGAACCCTAAGCTCCCTTCAAACTCAAATCTGTGATTCTCAGTTTTCATCTGAGAAATGCAATATTTTATGTAGCAGTTACTTTCCCATTGCTGGCACAAAACACCAGATCAGAAATAGCTGATCAAAACAAATGGTTTATTTTGGCTTACAGTTTTTTTTCTTTTCAATTTCTTTTTTGTTAACAACTTCCATGATTGTAAACAATATCCCATGGTAATTCCCTCCTTTCCCCCACTTTCCCCTTTGAAACTCCATTCTCCATCATATCCTCATCCCCTCTCAATCAGTCTCTCTTTTATTTTGATGTCATGATCTTTTCCTCTTATTATGATGGTCTTGTGCAGGTAGTGTCAGGCATGGTGAGGTCATGGATATCCAGGCCATTTTGTGTCTGGGGGGAGCACGTTGTAAGGAGTCCTACCCTTCCTTTGGCTCTTACATTCTTTCTGCCACCTCTTCCGCAATGGACCCTGATTGGCTTACAGTTTTGGGGGGAAGCTTCATTGTGGCAGAGAAAGCATGGCAGAGCAGCCAGCCAGCATGTCACATCAGCTGGGTGGAAGCAGCAAGAGTGAGCTAGCTCTGAACACTCAGTGGCCTGGACCAATAGGCCTCAAGGCCCGCCCCCAAGACACAGACTTCTAGCAAGGCTCTGTATCCCAAAGGCTCCACAACTTTCCCAATTGCCACCAGCTGGGGACAAAGTACTAAAAACACAGAAGAGTTTGGAGAGATTGCACAGTGGTTAAAGTACTTGCCTGCAAAGCCCGACAACCAGAGTTTGATTCTCCAGGACCCACATAAAACCAGATGCACAAAGTGGCACGTGTGCCTGGAGTCCAATTGCAGTAGCTGGAGGCTATAGTGCACCCATTCTCTCTATTTCTCTTCTCTCTCTGCTTGCACATAGTTTTTTTAAAACACACGAGCCAACCAGGCATGCTGGCGCACACCTTTCATCCCAGCACTCCAGAGGCAGAGGTAGGAGGATCACCATGAGTTTGAGGCCACCCTGAGACTACATAGAGGCCCTGACATGCCCATTCTCTCTCTTAAATAAAATAAAATAAAATGAAAACCAGCTTGGGTTTTCATCTTGTTCCCCTCAGGTCACACACATCCTCACCCATGGCTGCTACAACCATGAACCTGATGTGTTGTAGGACCACGCATACCCCGAAAAACAAAACCCCATATTGCTCTGGAGTTGTCAGTCACACACCAGTGCTCTCCTGTAGCTCTTATTGCTCTGCTGTAACCTGTTTGCTCACTGCTGCAAAAGCATGGACGCCAACAGGTCTGGGTTGTCCATGCTAACTGTGGAACTGCTCGACACTAGGAGCTGATCACAATGTCCTCATCTCCTGACAACATCAGTAGTGCTGTCGTGTGGCTTTCTGGTCCCCAGAGCAGCCTTGCTCTCCTGCTCACAGAGCTTTTATCTTTTTTTGTTTTTGTTTTTCAAGGTAGGGTCTCACCCTAGCCCAGGCTGACCTAGAATTCACTCTGTATTCTCAGGTGGCCTAGAAGTCACAGTAATCCTCCTACCTCTACCTCCCATGAGTGCTGGGATTAAAGGCGTGTACCACCACGCCCAGCTCAGACCCATGTTTTCTTTTAGGACTCTTTTTAAAAGAAATGTTTGATTTCTGGCTAATGTGGGTTCTGGGGAATCAAACTTGGGTCCTTAGGTTTCAAAGGCAAGTCCCTTAACCACTAAGCCATCTCTCCAAACCCTCTTTTAGGACTCTTGTTTCAGGCTTTATCCTCTTCATGAGAAATCTCCCAATGTCTATCCCTACACAGCAAGCACCACCTGATCCCCAGCTGAAGGCCCAGAAGGGCCCAGGCACTTGCCCAGCACCTGGTAGCTACTCACTTGGCCTCTGCCAGCTAGCAAGATGGACACGGGTAGCAGTAGGGGCCATGCCCCTGGGAAAGCCTAGGCACCTGAGGCCCAGGGGTAGAAGATTAAGCTATGAACAGCCAGTCCAGTCACAGTGGAGGCCCTGGACCTGTGACTCCAGGAGTTCCAGAACAGCAGTCATCTGTGGCCAGAACACAGGGGCTACTGGAGCTGGCCCCTTGCCCTTACCTCATGACTCCTCATCACTGGCTACAAGAGCAACACCATTGGTCACTCAGGACCCTTGACACTGAACTTCATAACCACCTCTGTGCAGGTCTGGACCTCTTCTAGAATACATTGAAGGACAGGCTGGAGAGATAGCTCAGCAGTTAAGTGTGCTCCTGCACAAGCATGAGGGCCTGAGGGGGTCCGAGTTCAAATCTCCAAAATCCATGTAAAACCATCGGGTGCTACCATGTGCTCCTGCAATCCCAGTCCCATGGGAAGCAGAGACCTGGCAACTGCCGGAGCATGCACAGGGGCGACCGGGACTGCAGCAGTAAGCCACAGAACGAATCAATAAGAAGCTTCAAAGAAAGATCAAACCCAATGTCCCACTCTGGCCACCACAGGTAAGTACATGGGGCACCGCAAGGCACATATACATACATACGTACAACACACACACACACACACACACACAAACAAAAAACCCAAAACCAAAAAGGACATTGAGCCCGGCATGGTAGTACACGCCTTTAATCCCAGCACTTAGAAGGCAGAGGTAGGAGGATTGCTGCAAATTTGAGGCCACCTGAGACTACATAGTGAATTCCAGGTCAGTCTAGGCTAGAGCAAGACTCTACCTCAAAAAACAAAAAACAAAAAAACAAAAAAAAAAAAAAAGCCAAAAAGGACACTTAGGGTGCACAGCTGCTAACTGTCAATGAAGGACGTTAGCCAAGGCCCAGGTCCTCAGAGTCAGAGGACTGATGCCTGCGTGCCACACTGACCAGCATCCTCCTTGGGTAGGCTGCAGCCAGGCCCAGCAGAAACCACTGCTTCCTCCATGCACAGAATGGGCGGCTCAGCCCAGGCTCCATCTGGGCATTCAAAGGTGAAATTGTCCCAGGAATGGCAAGTCAGGTCTCAGCCCAGAGATCAAACGTGGCTCCAACACAGCTGGGTCACTGAGTCCCTGAACTTTAATGCCAGGGCTCCAAGAAAGGCAGCTGCAGGCTGTGGCAGGTCTTGGAAGCTTCAGGCCTTGGCACAAAGCAATCAGGCAGTGAGAGTCATGGGACCTTGTTCCTATGAAGAATGGGTCCCGAGGCTGGGCAGGATCACAAGCTCTCAGAGCTTCTGCAGAACGGCTGGGCAACCTGGGGGAGGCCTGAGGAGGTGGCCCTCAATACCTGATGCTGCCACCCTCACTACAACTTGGCAGGGACTGCTTGGCGCAATTATGGGATGGGAAGAGAAGAAAACTAGAGTTCCAGCCTGGGGACCAGGAGGTGACTTGAAGGAGAGATGTACCCAGTGCTCTGAAGCCTGGGTAGGACTCCTGACGTTCCAGGGCACTTGATTCAGGCCACTCCTGGGATGGGGAATGGAAGACAGTCCTCTACAGGTTCAGGCAAGGGAGGCATGAAGTACCAAGCAGGCCAGCCACGCTGCTTGGGCCAGACGCTGGGGTGGCATCAGTACCCCCGGGGGGTGGCTTGACCTCTGCCCTCTGGGCCTGTGAAGTGCTCTGCAGGCTCCTCTGTTGTGTCAATTGTCTGGTAGGCACCATGTTCCTGAGAAGGTCCAAGGAAATCTGGAGGACGTGGGAGGAGAAAAGAGAAGATGAGGGTGAGAACTTGGGACCTTTTATTCAAGCCAGATCAAAACCCGCCCCCCACCCACAGCCTATGGTGGACAACGTGATGCCAAGGACAGTGGCAGGGGCCCAGACATCAAGCCTTTATCAGGAAGCACCAGTATATCCCCCCGTGTCTCTACAGGACAGGTATTTACAGACGAGGAAAGTGAGTGCGGGCCAGAGAGGAGGACTGGATTGCCCAAAAGCCCGTGGCTCGAAGCTGATGATACTGAGGTCCAAATCCACACTCCAGGTTCCCTGAGCTGGCGCGCCCAGGCACTGTGTCACACCCCACCCAAGAAGCATGTGCTCAGGATCCTGAGGACAGACGTGTAGCCCTGGGCCCACAGACTTCTCTCCTGTCCACCTCCAGGCATGAGGACCCACATCACTGTATCCAGAAGCCTTGGAGCCTGGCAGGGTTGCTGCACTCCCAGAGCTGGGACTAGGGTATGAGACAGGGCAAAGTGTCCTCCCACATGGCCCTGCCCCACTCTGCACATCTGTCCCAGGACCATGAGTAAGTCACACAGCTACAGGTCTTAGTTTCCCCATCTGAGTGATGGCTGGACCACCCTGGGGTCCCCTCATCCCGGGGCAAGTCTAGACAGTGCTGAAGTCAGCCAGGGTAGGCAACAACAGGCCTTTCTTTCTGTTCTGCCCAGTACTCTCCCAGGTGGGTCCCAGGACACCCTCATCCTGTCTTGTCAGGAGCAAAAGGTAAAAGACCACACCCAGCTCCCCACACTCACTGCTCTTGAGACAGTGAAAGAAGAGCCACGTCAAGCCGGGTGTGGCGGCGCACGCCTTTAATCCCAGCGCTCAGGAGGCAGAGGCAGGAGGATCACTATGAGTTCAAGTTTGAGGTCGCCCTGAGACTACACAGTGAATTCCAGGTCAGCCTGAGCTAGAGTGAGACCCTACCTCGAAAAAAAAAAAAGAGCCAAGTCAGAAAGGGCAGGAAAATGGCTTGACCACCACAAAGGTAGTGTGGGCTGGGCTGGAGGTGAGAGGGCCAGTGGACAGGGAGGACCTGCCACTCAGCGCCAATTTTAGCTGGCCCAAGCAAAACCACCTCCTCTGCCCATCTGGAGCTGTGTCTGCCAAAAGACGGTGACCCCACATGCCAGGAGAGCAAGGATTCCAGGACGGGGGCCTGGTGGGAACAGAGAGGGGAGGAGCTATTCCTGCAGCTGCCTGCAAGCCTGCGCCCTAGGAACTGCACCTCACCTCAGCTTCATCCCTGCTCGGGGCTGAGGGTGGACCACAAGTCAGCCCATAGCCTGACAGCAGAGACAGGCTCCTGAAGCGGCGGCGAGCCCAGACCAGGGAGGAGATGAAGAAGGGCTCACCAGGGCGGAGCGAGAGCGCGCCTCCACGCTCCCGGAGCATGTGGTAGACCAGGCAGCAGGAGAAGGGCTTGAGCAGCAGGCTGAGGATGGCCATGCCGGCGCTGAAGCGGCCTGTGTCCCCAAGGGCGGACTTCGGGTAGAAGATGCTGATATGGATGATGTCCAGGAAGATGGTGGCCACCAAGCCCCCCAGGAACTGCAAGAGCCACCAGCATGAGTTCATGGACACTGACGCCTTGCCTCACCCCCAAGGTCCCCTCTCCGTATACGGCAGGCCAGAAATGCATCCTGTAACCGCGCTATGAGCAGGATGCTGGAGTCTGGACTTGGTCTGCTGCAGCACCATCACATCCCCCCGCCCCAGTCCATCTCCTGTCACCAAGGCCATGATGGGGACAAGCACTTATCTCTAGAACTTCCAAGTGGCACAGTCCCCGTTGCTGTCATTCCTAAGTTCTTTCATTAACTCTATCCAATTATCATTTACATGCCATACAATTCATTCATTACAAGCATACAGTTTAAAGTTTAATACAACTGTTTCTATAATCTTGTTTAGAACATTTCTGTTATTACCTCCAATTCCCTCATTACCATTAGTTGTCAATCTTAGCTCTCTGCCTAGCCACAAGCAATTTCCAATAGAACTAACTTCCTTTTCTTTTCTTTCTTCTCTTTCTCTCTCTCACTCTCATTTTGTTTTTTCGAGGTAGGGTCTCCCTCTAGCCCAGGCTGGCCTGGAACTCACTGTGTAGCCCCGGACTAGCCTGGAACTCACAGTACTCCTACCTCAGTCTCCCCAGTGCTGGCATTAAAAGTGTGTGCTACCACACCTGGCAAGAACTTCATACATGCGTACATACATATATACATCCGTATTTATGAGAGAGAGTATGGGTATGCCAGGGCCTCCTGCCACTGCAAGCGAACTCCAGAAACATATGCCACATTTTGATTGACTGTACGTGAGTACTGGCAAACTGAACTTGGCTGGCAGGCTTTGCAAACGTGTCTTTAATCACTGAGCAATCTCTCAACACTGCCAACAGAACTTTCAAAAAAAAGAAGGGGAGGGGGACAGTCCCTTGGAATCCAAAAGAAAACCCCTTCAGTCATCCTGAGTGGCCACACCTCAGTGCAAAGAGCTGGAGGGGCACCACTTGCCTCAGGCCAGTGTTAACTTTGAATTGATAAATTAGGGTACTCCCTCTCTTAGCCAGACCTCCGAGTTACATCCCTCACTCTTTGTTGTTGTTGTTCTTTTTTTTTTTTTTTTTTAGTTAAGAGCAGCAGACAGAGAAAGAGGCAGAGAGAGAGAGAGAGAGAGAGAGAGAATGGGCCCGCCAGGGCCTCCAGCCACTGCAAACGAACTCCAGCTGCGTGCGCACCTTTGTGCATCTGGCTAATGTGGGTCCTGGGGAATCAAGCCTCGAACCGGGGTCCATAGGCTTCACAGGCAAGCGCTTAACCACTAAGCCACCTCTCCAGCCCCTACATTCCTCACTCTTAAAAGACAGCTGGGAGGCAGGTCTTCATACAGCCCTGGATGGTGGCCAATCTGGAGGCACTACGGTGACCCCATCCTGTGCTTATCTTGGGGAAGAGAAAAGCAGATGCAGGGTTCTCAAACCAAGTGAGCCAGGGAGTGGGCTGGTAGCCTGGGAGGATTATGTATAAGGCCTTAGAAAACAGAAAATGTGGCTGGCTGGGGGAAGAGAGGACTGAACAGGTGAGGTGAGCTCAGATAGAGACCACAGCATACACTAAAGCGTTCCCAGTCCCCCATCCACTCCTGCTCCCCACTCACCATGCCTATGGCATCGATGGAGTCCCGCTGTGCCACGGCCCACACACCCAGGGCCAGGACGGTGAAGTTGGCCCAGGGATAAGCGTGCCAGAACACCATGCAGCCCCTGCCGGAGAGTCCATTTGTCAGGTGGTCATTGCCCTGCAGTTGTCCACCCCTCCCACAGTCACCTCCGTCCTGCTCCAGGGTCCTCTGAGAACAAATCTCATTGGCTCCACTTCTCCACCTGTCTCCTGAACCTCACATCTCCCAACATGGATCTTGCTGTCTTTCCTGCCCCCCGTGACCCTCCTGGCCACTGTCCTGTGAGACTCCCTCTGCCTGAACACCCACCATTTTTGTCTCTCTTTCTTTTTAAAATTTTTTTTATTTAATAAAGAGAAAAAAAGAGGCAGAAAGATAGAGAGAATGGGTCCGCCAGGGCCTTCAGCAGCTGTGTGTGTGTGAGGGGTGTGTGTGTGTGCACGTGTGCACACACAGCACACTGGAGGTCAGAGGGCAATTTTGGTTAGTGTTCCATCTTGTTTGAGGCAGGTTCTCTCTTGTTTACAACTGCATTTGTCAGGCTAGCTTGTGGATTCTCCTGTCTCCACCTCCCTTCTAGCCACTGGTGTATTGGGATTATAAACACTAGCCCTGTAGCATCTGGCTTGACACAAGATTGGCATGGGTTCTGAGGATCCTGGCATGGCAAGTACCTTACCCACGGAGCCACCCCCCCCCTTTTTTTTTTTTTTTTTTTTGGTTTTCGAGGTAGGGTCTCACTCTAGCCCAGGCTGACCTGGAATTCACTATGGAGTTTCAGGGTGGCCACGAACTCATGGCAATTCTCCTACCTCTGCCTCCTAAGTGCTGGGATTAAAGGGGTGCGCCACCATGCCCGGCTAAGCCACCCCCTTTTTATCATCTTAGTCTCAGCTCAAGTGTTTGTAGGACCTGGTTCCACACTGACTTGATGTAATTCTCACCCTACTGTGTGGGCCTTGCTCAGTCACCTGGGAGGAAACTTGGTCAGAGTGACCCTGCCCTCACTGGTCACTTCATTCGTAGTGGTTTACTCATGCACTGCACTTCAAAGCCTGCAAAATGCATATGTGACTTCAGTGGTTTCTGGCCTTGTGTTGGCAGGGAACTCTCCCCTGACGCTGACATGAGAGGTCACAGTGAAGCTCCCCTCCTGGAGCCCCCACTTAGAGGCGGGGCCGGAAGGAGGAGTTTGTGAGGGACAGGGCTGCAGGGGCGGGTCTTTGCCCCACTGTACAGATGGAAAGCGGTCCCAGCCCTGAAGGGCACAGTGGCCTGCCCACTAACTCGCATGTTAGAACAGGACCAGGCAGACTGGGACCCCAGGAGATGTGAAGATATAGGTCCTAGGAATATGTGGACAAGGACCCCAGGGGCATGTGGGTGCGCAGCCAGACACACCACAGAGTCACTCACCAGGTGGTCAGCAGCCAGTGAACCAGGAGAATCACCTGTGGCACAAGGAAGGAGGGTAAGTCTATGACTGTAACCATCAGGGCACAGCAAAGCCTTTGGAGCCAGAACACACCGGAGGCCCCTGCCTGCTACCTACAAGGGCAATACCAACAGCCTGCCTCCCTAGAAGGAGGGGGGGTGTGCCTTCACTCCCAGCAGGGAGAGCCTGGCTGGGGAGAGCTGCCTTCAGAGCCCTGGCTCTGGAATCAGGAGACACCAAGGGAGAGGGGGAAGGGCCTCAAACAAGGGGCAGCTTCTCAGGGAACTGGAGCGCTGGTGCTGTGGGCGGAGGGGGAGGAGAGGAAGGAGACCCCAGGGTTGCAGTGAAGAGTCCAGATTGCAAGTCCAGGGCAGTGAAGGAAGCTGAAGACTTCTGCAGGCACATCACGGCATGACTCGTGTTAAGAAAACAAAATCCGCTGGGCATGGTGGCACACGCCTTTAATCCCAGCACTCAGGAGGCAGAGGCAGGAGGATTGCTGTGAGTTCAAGGCCAGCCTGGGACTACAGAGTGAGTTCCAGGTCAGCCAGGGCTAGAGTGAGACCCTACCTTGGAAAAAACAAAAATAAAATAATAATAATAAGGCTTTGCGTGGTTGCGCATGCCTTTAATCCCAGCACTCAAGAGGCACAGGTAGGAGGATTGCCGTGAGTTCAAGGCCACCCTGAGACTACACAGTGAATTCAGCCTGGGCTAGAGCAAGACCCTACCTTGAAAGACAAACAAAAAAAGGAAACAAAATCCTGTAGCCAGTGGCACTCGCCTTTAATCCCAGCACTCAGGAAGCAGAGGTAGGAAGATCACCGTGAGTTCGAGGCCAGCCTGAGACTACATAATAAATTCCAGGTCATCCTGGGCTAGAGTGAGACCCTACCACAAAAACAAAACAAAAATCCTTCTGCCTTGTCTGGATTTTGGTAATATCCCACCCCTTAACTGCTCTGAGTCCTTAAAACCACAGCCCCTTTATTGGACTGTCTCCAGTAGTGACCCACAGAGCCCTGCTCAAGAAGCAAAGATAACAGGGACAGATGCCACTGGGTGGGCAGGATGTGGTCAGCCAGAGCAGGTTACAGCCGGGCCTTCCAGGCTGTGTGCTAAGGATAAGCAGGGATCCAACAGGCTAGGGCAGCGTGCCAGGACCTGGGCCCTGAGTAGGAGAGTGTTGCCACCGCTGAGGACGGAGTGGGCTGGTCCTGAGACTTCCTGGAGGCCAGGAGCCCAGAGTGGGAGCTTCCCTGGAGGAGATGAGGCAGTGTGTGTGTGTGGGGCGGGGGGGTGGAATCAAGCTGGGAGAGGAGAAAGAGAAAGCAGGGGAGGGCAGTGTGCTAAGCCAGAGGAAAGGAGGCAGGTTTGCAGGAAAAGGCCAAGGCTTCAGGCCTGGCCAGCAGGAGGAAGGAGCTGTCACACCCGCTGGAGGTGAAAAGTCTACAGGAGTGGGGGAGGGAAAATCACGTCTAGAAGAGTTACTCTCTACTGTACATACGCACACATACAGTGGCCCAGGCCTTGCGCTCTGTGCCTCATATGCTTTATCTGGGCTTCCTAACAGCGAATTTGTGTTTCTGAAACACAAAATATTTTATTCCCATTTTACAGGTAAGCAAGTAGGGTCATGCAAGTCCGGTTGATCAAGATTCCTCAGAGAGGGGCTAGAGAGATGGCTTACCAGTTAAGGCACTTGCCTGCAAAGCCAAAGGACCCACACTCGATCCTCCAAGACCCACGTAAGCCAGATGCACAAGGTGGCACGTGCATCTGGAGTTCGTTTGCAGTGGCTAGAAGCCCTGGTGCGCCCATTCTTTCTCTCTCTCTCCCCCTCTTCCTCTCTTTCTCTCTCTCTCAAATAATAAATAAAAATTTTTAAAATATATTAAAAAAAATTCTTCAGAGAGAGCCAGGTGTGGCGGTACATACCTTTAGTCCTGGCACTTAAAAAAGCTTAGGTGGCAGGATCACCATAAGTTCAAGACCAGCCTGGGTTACAGAATGAGTTCAAGGTCAGCCTGTGCTACAGTGAGACCCTGTCTCAAAACAAACAAATAAATTTAGGGCTGAGAGATAGCTCATCTGGAGCTCATCTGCAGTGGCAAGAAGCCCTCATGTACCCATTCTCACTCTGTACTAGCAAAGCAAATAAATAAATAAGGCTATTTTTTAAAAATCGAAGACTAAAGCCGGGTGTGGTGGCGCACGCCTTTAATCCCAGCACTCGGGAGGCAGAGGTAGGAGGATCACTGTGAATTTGAGGCCACCCTGAGACTCCATAGTGAATTCCAGGTCAGTCTGGGCTGGAGTGAGACCCTACCTCGAAAAAAAAAAAAAAATTGAAGACTAAGCTGGGCGTGGTGACACACACTTTCAATCCCAGCACTGGGGAGCCTGCACTAGGAGATGGCTATGAGTTCAAGGCCAGCCTAAGACTACGTAGTGAATTCCAGGCCAGCTTGAGCTAGAATGAGACTTTACATCAAAACCACCAATAAAAGGCTGGAGAGATGGCGTTAGTGGTTAAGGCCTGCAAAGCCAAAGGACCCAGGTTCAATTTCCCAGGACCCATGTAAGCCAGATGTACAAGGTGGTGCAAGCAACTGGAGTTTGTTTGCAATAGCTAGAGGCCCTGGTGTGCCCATTCTCTTCCTAGCTGCCTCTCTCTCAAATAAATAGGTAAAAACAAAATGTTAAAATATATATATATACTGGGCTAGAGAGTTGGCTTAGCGGTTAAGGCACTTGCCTGTGAAGCCTAAGGACTCATGTTCAACTCTCCGGGTCCCACATAAGCCAGACACATAATGTGTTGCAAGTGCATAAGGTCGCACATGCACACAAGATGGCACACACATTTGGAGTTCGATTACAGTGGCTGCAGACCCTGGCATGCCAATTCTCTCTCTTTCTCTCTCTCTGATTAAAAAAGAAGTCTAGCAGGGCGTGGTGGCGCTTGCCTTTAGCTCAAGGCCACCCTGAGACTACGTAGTGAATTCCAGGTCAGCCTGGGCCAGAGTGAGACCCTACTTCGACCCCCCCCCCAAAAAAATGAAGCCTAACTCCAAAACCTGTACTCCTAACTTCTACCCGGACAGCCAGGGTGAAATACAGAGTGAATTCCAGGTCAGCCTGGGCCAGAGTGAGACCCTACCTCAGGAAAAAAAAAAAAAAAAAAAAAAAAAAAAAAAAGGTAGAAGAGGCTTAGTTCCCAGGGGCTCAAGTGACCAGAGGACACCTATGCCCTACATCTACCTGGGGTTCAAAGGAGGGTGTAGAGCTTCCGACTGAGGATAAACAGCAAGGAAGAGTCATGTCCTAAGATCATTGGCCTCAAGAGGGTGGGATCCCCTGAAACCCCCATCCTGCAGAAAAAGGAACCTCAGGCTGGAGAGATGGCTTAGCAGTTAAGGCGTTTGCCTGCAATGCCAAAGGATCCTGGTTCGATTCTTCAGGACCCACGTAAGCCAGATGCACAAGGTGCTGCCTGTATCTGTAGTTCGTTTGCAGTAGCTAGAAGCCCAGGTGCGCCCATTCTCTCTCTATTTCTCTCTTTCTCAAATACATAAAATATATTTACAAAAATAGAAAAACAAATAAATAAATAAAAAGAAAAAGGAACCTCACTGGACCACAGAGGAGGAAGGGACATTTAAGTCAAGACAAAGGTGGCGAGTGGGAGTTAATTGAAGCAGAGACGAAAGAACATCTAGTGCAGAAGGCACAGCCCCTACGAAGGCTCGGTGGCAGAGGAGAGCATGGAACATTCTGGAAACTGTAAAAAAGAACATGTACCTGGATGGGAAGGACCCCATCTTTATCTTGGGCTTACAGGAATCTCACCCAGATGGAAGGTCATGCAGCTGGCCTCTGCAGTCCTTGGGAGTCTGGCTTTTTTTTTTTTTTTTTTTTTTTTGATGAGATGCACATTAAGTTTATTTAAAGTGCTAAAATTCTTATGACTCCTAAAACTTCACATGAGAATTATAATGGAAGAATGCTTAACTTAAATACTCAAGGTCAACTCAAATATAGGAGTCCCTCATTTTGATGACAGGGGAAGAACTTCGCTAGGGAATAGGTGGATTAAAATCCTAACAGAAGCCGGGCATGGTGTCACACACCTTTAATCCTAGCACTTGGGAGGCTGAGGTAGGAGGATCACAGTGAGTTCAAGGCCACCTTGTCTCAGGGTGGCCTCGAACTCACAGCCATCCTCCTACCTCAGGTGTGTGCTGCCACACCTAACTCTGATGCCTGGCTTTTGGACTACAAGGACATGCTAAGGAAGGAGGCATCAGGGAAGTGGCTCATATCACCACTTTCTTCCTCAAATCGCCATCCAAGCCTTCCTTCTTCAGAAACAGCTGTCAGTGGCCAACATTACAGCTCCTCTCCCTCCACTGTGCACACAGTAGGTCTGGCCTAGTCAGATCTGGAATAGCTGGTGTTTCTGGGTTTGCTGAGATCAGTCACCTTTCTCACCACATCATTGTAGTTTCCTAAATATTTAAGAAACCTACACTACGTAGTCACTTCTTTTAAGTCCCTGGGAAAAGAAACACATAAGAGTCTAAGCATCTCCTGCCTCAGTTTCCCCATCTTTATAATGGAGGCCTCTGTCCCGAGATCTGTCATTAATGAAGGTTGTAGGGGAAACAGAACCAAGGGGTCCCACTTTCCTGAAAGCCCACAGCAGGAGGTGCCAGTGACTCACTGGGGCAGAGAACTGTCCCCAGGGGCTCTGGGAACAGGAGACCTGAGGTTTCTAAGACAGAGGAGCAGGAAGTCTAGTAGTGGACAGTGGAGCCAGGTGACAGTAGGAGAAAGATGGAGCCTGAGCTCTGGGCATTCACTGCAGCACTTGACCCAGGGCAGGCTGCCATCTTTTCCCTAGATGAGGCCAACAGGCCAAAGGCAGCAGGGGTCAATGGGTGCTGGGTGGGGAATAGACAGGGTCCTCTCTCTGTCATGGAGGCAATGTGTGTCACACAGGGCCTGTCTGTCCCAATGGGCTGTGCCTCCAAGGAAGCAGGCATTTGCTGGTCTCTGCACCCGTCCACTTAGTAACCACAAGATCCTGGATAGGACTCGCACCTTGCAGCAATGCCAGCAGAGGCCCCACCTGCTAGTCATCCACACTGCCCATGTCGTGTACAGTCACAAGGGGTGGAGCTGGGCTCCACTCAAAGCTTACCAACAACAGAGGTCACATATAAATCCAAGATGTCCACCTGGCCAGGGTGTTATTATTGTTATTATTTTTATTTTTTTGTGGCTGTCCTCAAACTTATTGTAGCCAAGGAGGACCTTGAACTTCTGATCCTCCTGCCTCTACCTCCAAGTGCTGGGATTATAGGTGTGCACAATGATGACTGGTTTATGAGGTGCTGGGGATTAGACTAGGATATATATATATATACACACACACACATATATGTATGTATATATATATATGGATCTTTTTTCAGGTAGGGTCTCACTCTGGCCCAGGCTGACCTGGAATTCACTATGTAGTCTCAGGGTGGCCTCGAACTCACAGCGATCCTCCTACCTCTGCCTCCCGAGTGCTGGGATTAAAGGCATGCACCACCACGCCCAGCTTTATATATGGATCTTTTGAAAAAAAATATTTATTTATTTATTTGACAGAGAAAGAGGGAGAATGAGAGAATGGGCGCACCAGGGCCTCCAGCCATTGCAAACCAACTCTAGATGTGCGTGTGCCCCCTTGTGCATCTGGCTAAAATGGGTCCTGGAGATCGAACCTGGGTCCTCTGGCTTTGCAGGCAAATGCCTTAACCACTAAGCTATCCCTTCAGCCCTAGACTAGGCTTTTAAAAAATATTCTATTTTTATTCATTTATTTGAGAGAAATAGCCAGGTAGGGGGAGAAAGAGAGAGAGAGAGAGAGAAAATGGGCATGCCAGGGTCTCCAGCAGCTGCAAACAAACTCCAGATACATGCATCCCCTTTGCAGGCAAGTGCCTTAACCACTGAGCCATCTCTTCAGTCCCTTGACGAGGGTTTTATTTATGCTAGGCAATCACCCTAACACTGAGCTATAATCCCAGCCATTTAAAAAAAAAAAACAAAACTTGGTTTACTTGAGTGAGTGTGGGTGTGCCAGGACCTCCTGCCACTGCAAACTACAGATATATGGACCACTTTGTGCATCTGGCTTCATGTGGCTACTGGGGAATCAAACCTGAGCCGGCACGGCTTTTCAAGCAAGTGCCTTTAATCACTGAGCCATCTCCCCAGCTCTATTTTTTATTTATTTGTGAGGAAAGAGAGAGAAGTGAGAAAGAACAAGTAGACCAGGGCCTCCCTACTACAGAAAATGAACTCTAGCGCATGCCCTACTTTGTGCATCTGGCTTTACGTGGGTACTGGAGAATCGAACCTGGGCCAGCAGACTTTGCAAGCAAGCATATATATGTGTGTGTGTGTGTGTGTGTGTGTGTGTGTGTGTATTATTTTGGGGGAACGTCTTGCCGTGTATATGTGGGTAACCTTGTAGCGATCCTCGTGCCTCTGCTCCTAAGTACTAGAGATACAGGCACGCACCATCATGCTCAGCTTCCGGCCCAAGTTGAGCACTAGCACGACGTTACTCAGTGGATACCAGATCCTCCCCTTGTCACCCTAGAGGGTACGGCCTGTTTTCATCCTCTTCTCACAGTGAGTAAGCTGATACTCAAGAGAAGGCAAGAAACCTACTCAAGGTCACACAGTATCAATGCTTGACCCTAAAGGCAGGCATGCCTAGCCCCACAAAGCCCGTGTGCTCTGTCCACTATTCTATGCTGTCAGGATCTGCAAGGGGAAGGGCAGATGGAAATAAACTTTAGCCTGATAAGACCGGAGAGATGGCTCAGTGGTTAAGGCACTTGTCTGCAAAGCCTAAGGACCTGGGTTTGATTTCCCAGTACCCACATAAAGCACAAGGTGGCGCATACGTCTGGAGTTTGTTTGCAGTGGCTACAGGTCCCGGTGCACCCATTCTCTATCTATCTGCCTTTCTCTCTACATATATATTTTTTCAAATAAATAAATGTTTTTAAAGAAAAAAGAAATTTAACCTGCTAAGGGGAAGGCTGAATAGACACCAAGGGAGCATAAGGACTTAACACTTGGTTTGGGGCTGAAGATATAGCTCAGTGGCAGAGTACCTGCCTACCATGGGCAAAGCCCTGGGTTTTCTCCCTATTGGAAAACAAAACAAACAAATAAAAAAAAAAACCAGTACAGCAGGGAGGCAGAGGTTGGAGGATTGTTATGAGTTCAAGGCCACCCTGAGACTACATAGGGAATTCCAGGTCAGCCTGGTCTAGAGCTGAGACCCTACGGGGTGGATGGAGGTGGGGGAGAAACCTTTGTTACTTATCCTGAGGGGAGGGAGGAGGGGGACTTCTCAGACCTCAGATAAGCACTGAATACCTCCAATGCATTCTGTGCCTGGTGGTCAGTTATATGAGACAGAGTGGTTCCCTAGGGCAGCAGAGTAACAGAGCCAATAGCCAGCGCTGCTGGGAGGGTTCACTGGCTAACTCCTGGGTCTAATCCTGTCTCCATCGGCGGGTGACCTGGGCTTCTCAGACATGTTTGCTCTTCCTGGCTCAGTGGCTCGAGGACACAGGGAGGTGGAGGTGTGGGCAGCATTCAAGCCAAGCACTGCCAGGGAGTCCACCCTAGGGCAGCAGGCCTCATTACCTCTATAAGACCAAGTCAGCTTCCCGCGACCTGATGAACCCAAGTCTAGTCCTTTCCCAGCCTGTCCCAGTGCCATTTATCCAGGTCAGGGCTTCCACCAAGAGAAGCATGAGCGGGGTTGGGGAAATGGCTTAGCAGTCAAATCACTTGCCTGCGAAGCCTAAGGATTCGATTCCCCAGGACCCACGTAGGCAGGATGCATAAGGTGGCCCATGCGTCTGGAGTTTGTTTGCAGTGGCTGGAGGTCTTGGTGCGCCATTCTCTCTATCTGCCTCCCACTCTCATAAATAATTAAAAAAAAAAAAAAAAAAAAGAGGGAGAGAGAGAAGCCTAAGTAGTGCTTGACCTTTGGTCTCAGACACCAGGGGGTGCTAAGTGATTTGTCACTTAGGAATGACAGGATCGTGTCTCAAGGAGCCTGCACCGAGTCCCAAAATGGCCGGTTTAGTCCAAGGTCCACACCCCTCTGACCCAAGCAAGCTAAATCGCTGGCCCTTCATCGGTTGCAAACGGAGTGGGCGGGGAGAAGCAAAGGAAGAACAGCCTGGTTCAGGAAATGAAGACACCCCAGGAAGCCCCGCAACATGATCCCGGGGCGACAGGGTTGGGGTTTTCTGCTTTTAGGAAACTTCTGCAGCCCGCGGTTCTTAATTATGAACTATGGGCGCTGCCTGTGGAAATTATGGAAAGCCGCATGTTTGGGGACATCTGCTTGTCCTAAGCTGAGTTAGCACACAAGACCCCCGGGATTGTACTGGGGGACAGGGGGTCTGGCTCTGTCTGAGTGGCAGAGGTGTCCCCCACCCTGTTCCTGGGGAATTCGGGGCGTGCCGGCCACGGTGGACCGGGGTCTCTCCCAGCCGAGGGTCTGGCCCCCTGCGCAGTCCCTGGGTGTCCCTCTCCGGGTTCCCGGCCTCGGCCGGGGCGCACCTCCTCCTGCCCTGGTCCTCCCGCCGCCTCCCACGAGCGAGCGCCCGGCACCCTCGGGCGGAGGAGACCCGCCCGCCCCGGCCCGCGTGGCCACCTTCAGGTTCACGGCCGGCAGCTCCATCCCGACCCCGGCGGAGGGCACCTGCGCGTCGGCCGCGGGGGGCTCCTAGGCTCCGAACTTGGAATACAAACTTGCTCCGCTCCGCCCCGTGCGTGGCGCTCGCTCCAACCCAGGCTGGGTCCCCGGCCACGTGAGGCGGGCACGTGACCGCCGTCGGTTGCTAGGCGACGGCGTCAGGCAGTCCCTGCAAGCATCCAGTGCACGCCCCCCCCCCTCCACACACGCACACACCAACCCCCGCGCCCGCTCAGGCCTCACCTTGCTTGCAGCGGTGCAACGCAGAACGTCTTGCTTTCTGCTGCCCGGGGTGCGACGTTCTGCCTGGCTAAAAATCTAGAAAGTGGGGGCTGGAGAGATGGCTCCGCGGTTAAATGCGCTTGCTTGCAAAGCCCCCACGGCCTGGGTTTGATTCCCTAGTACCCAAGTTGAGCCACGTGCACAAAATGCCACATGTATTTGGAGTTCGTTTGCAGTGGTAGGAGGCCCTGGCGAGCCCATATTTACTCTTTCTCTTTGTATCTCTCAAATAAATAAAAATATAAAAATCTAGAAAGTAGGCTAGTGCAAACTGCTACTGTGATAACAATTAGGGTTCTCCCTCCCTAGTTACCCTCTTTTCTCCCACCCTATCCCCACGCAATTTAGTTACAATACCTGTCTCCAAGGTACTTGGAAGGATAAATGTCTTAATTCATGCCATTAAAGGAAAATAAAAACGGGCTGGCGAGATGGCTTAGCGGTTAAAGCGCTTGCCTTCGAAGCCTAAGGACCAAGGTTCCTTTACCCAGTAGTACCCACGTAAACTAGATGCACGTGGTGGTGCATGCATCGAGTTTGCAGTGGCTAGAAGTCCTGGCATGCCCATTCTCTCTCTCTAATAAATATATGTAATTTAAGCCAGGCATGGTGGCGCATGTCTTTAACTCCAGCACTCGGGAGGCAGAGGTAGGAGGATCGCTGTGAGTTCGAGGTCACCCTGAGACTACATAGTGAATGCCAGGTCAGCCTGAGCTAGAGTGAAACCCTACCTCGAATATATATATATATATATATAATTTAATATAAAAAAGAAAAAAGGCAGAGGAGGCGACTCATCCTGCAATAACAACACTTTGGAGGCTTTTGTAACTAGTCAAAATGTATGTGTGAGCCAGGGTGTGGTGGTGTACACCTCTAATCCCAGCACTCAGGAGGCAGAGGTAGGAGGATTGCTGTGAGTTTGAAGCCAGCCTGAGCCTACATAGTTAATTCCAGGTCAGCCTGAGCCAGAGTGAGACCCTTCCTCAAAAAAAAAACCAAAAACCAAAAACCAAAAATAAAAAAAAAACACCAAATAATTTCTAGTGTTCCTCTTGCTTGACTCTTCAAAGTGTAACCTCACCACCATGGACATGAGAGACGCGTGCTCATCTTGAATATCTCTCCTATGCTGTTCCTGGAACCCAAGGTGACTGCAGGTTTGGAACAATGATTAGAAACCTTTGGGTGTCTTTGGGATGGATCTGAAGCAGGACAGTGAAATGCTGACAGATGACTCAGCTACTCTTTTTTTTTTTTTAATTTATTTATTGTTTTTTCAAGCTAGGGTTTTACTCTAGCCCAGGCTGACCTGGAATTCTGAACTCGCAACGATCCTCCTACCTCTGCCTCCCAAATGCTGGGATTAAAGGCATAATCCACACTCCTGGCTTCTTTTCACTTTTTTTGTTTTTTAAATATTTATTTATTTTAGAGAGAGAAAGAAATAAAGAGAGAATAGGTGAGTCGTGGCCTCCTGTTGCTACAAATGAACTCCAGATGCATGCACTACTTTGCACATCTGGATTTACATGGGAAATTGAAGTCTGGGCCATCAGACTTTGCAAGCAAGAGCTTTTAATAGCCATAGAGCCATCTCTCCATCCTGTACTTATTTTTACCTTTTTATTTTTTGGTATGTGTGTGGCATATGCACATGTGTGGAGATGCATGAGCCCCCATGCACACATGAGTACAGGCCAGAAGAGAGCGTTGGATGCATATGTGAATGTCTATACCCGTGAATACATGTGTATGCTCACATGTCCAGCTATTGTTCCTCTGTGCTCTGTCCCCTGGGCCACCCCACCTAGAAAGCACGGTGCTCCTCATGCCTCCGGGTGGCCTGCTCTGATTCTGCCCCAACTTCAGGATCTCAAGTAGCCAACACCTTCCCTCCGTGGGACCTCCCATCTTTCCACATAGATGGAGGTGGGAATTTAGGGAGCCTCTGAGGGCTTTGGCTGAGCACACAAGACCAGCTGTGGCCCTGGCCCTACAGCCCCAAGATGCCCATCGGTAGGCGAGCTCATCTGGGTGTTTGCTTTCCCAGTATCAGGTAGGGCAGGCTCCGGAAGGCCTCACTTCCTTGACGGAGCAGTATTGGAGCTGGAGCCTGAACCTATGCAGCTGGAGATAAGAGAAGAATGAGGAAGGCGGGGGGGCCTCCACCTCCCACCATTGGAAAGCACCCCTCCCCTCAGGAATGCCTAAAAGGCTGTCCTGGAGCCTGAAGGGTTGTCTGCCAAAGATGATGGGACTTTGTTTCTGGCAGCAGCCACCAACTGGTCCTAGATGAGCCACACAGCTCCTGGTGGCAGGAGAGGGGATAGGGAGACGAGGGGGAGGGGTGGTGAACGTGTCCCGCTTCTAGTGTAGTGGAAAAGAAGCTGCAAGGCGCACTGACGCTCTAAGTCACCGTCAGAGTTAACTGCTGAGAAGCTGAGCTTATCTCCGTCAGCAGCTGAAGGAATCCCAAAGAGAGAACTGTCTTAGGGGGTATCCAGAGAGATGATAAGAGGGAGGGACAGTTTAGACTAAAATAGAGTAAAATAAAGCTCATGGTTAGGTCAACCCAACTACATTCATATGCGTGTTGATTCATAGGTTCATTTAAAAAATACTTATTTATTCATTTGAGAGAGTCAGAGAGAAAGAGGGAGAAAGAGAGAGAGAGAGGGAGAGAGAGAGAGAGGGAGAGAATGGGTGCGCCAGGCCCTCTAGCCACTGAAAACGAACTCCAGACACATGCGCCACCTTGTGTATCTGGCTTACATGGGTCCTGGGGCATCCAATGGAGGTCCTTTGGCTTTGCAGGCAAGCGCCTTAACCACTAAGCCATCTTTCCAGCTCTCATAGGTACGTTTTGAAAACTTGTTGTGAATCATAAAGACTGCACAAGCTAACTGTCACATCCTGCTTCTGTAAACCAGCTGACCGCTTGCTCGCTCACCCCTACCTTGGCTATGAACACTATAAAATGGAAGGAAAACCTCAGCTTAACACCGAGGTTACTTTGAGGAGCGATCCCAACTTCGGTCCCCGGGAAATAAACTCCCCTACTTTCACTCACACTGGCACTGCAGTGACCTTCTTAGAGAAGTTCCAAACACCAGTAGGAATAGTAGGTGCTCAGTGCACTTGTGGCATTTGAGAGGCAATGTGGGCTCATGGACAGAGTCTGGGTGGTTTTATATCATATATTTATATAAAGAGAGAGAGTGTCTCTGAGTATGCGCACACCAGGCCCTCTTGCCACTGCAAACAAACCCAGACACATGTACCACTTTGTGTAATTGGTTTTATGTGGATACTGGGGAATTGAAACAGCAGGATTTGCAGGCAAGTGCCTTTAACTGCTGAACCATCTCTATGTGCTATCAGGGTGGCCTCAAACTCATGGCAATCCACCCACCTCTGTGCGCTGAGATTAAAGGCGTGCACCACCATACCATATATATTTTTTGCAGGCAAGCGCCTTATCCACTAAAGCCATCTCTCCAGTCTCTGGTTCTGTTTATTTCTTTGATTTATTTATTTATTTATTTTTGAGGTAGAGTTTTGCTCTAGCCCTGGTTGACCTGGAATTCATGATGTAGTCTGAGGGTGGCCTTGGACTCATGGCAATCCTACTACCTCTGCCTCCCAAGTGCTGGGATTAAATGCATGTACCACCATGTCCAACTTGGTTCTGTTTCTTAAGCAAACTCTCATGGATCCACTTCTAGTGCAGACACCCGACCCTCTGAGGGCTGTGCCCAGACTGCTGACATCCTCGTGGCCTTGGATTTGGCTGGTCTTGATCCTTTATCCCAACACCATTCTGATCTGTTTTAGCAGAAATAGATTTAAGTTGACATCCCAAAGGAGGAAAGATTTTAGAAGCCCAGCTAGCCTTTTGGTAGCCATTGACCTAGAGGTCAGTAATGAGAGTAGGCAAACTATATCCCATAGGCCAAATCTGGCCAGCTGCTCTTTTTTTCCCCCCGGTTTTTTGTGGCAGGATCTCACTCTAGCTCAGGCTGACCTGGAATTCACTATGTGGTCTTAGGGTGGCCTTGAACTCATGGCGATCCTCCTACCTGTGCCTCCCGAGTACTGGGATTAAAGGTGTGCACCACCATGACTGGCTTAAGATTTTTTTTTTGTTTATTTTTATTTATTTGAGAGTGACAGACAGAGAAAGAGGCAGAGAGAGAGACAGAGAAAGAGAGAGAGAGAGAGAGAGAGAGAGAGAGAGAGAATGGGCGCGGCAGGGCCTCCAGCCACTGCAAAAGAACTCCAGACACGTGCGCCCCCTTGTGTATCTGGCTAACGTGGATCCTGGGGAATCGAGCCTTGAACCGGGGTCCTTAGGCTTCACAGGCAAGCGCTTAACCACTAAGCCATCTCTCCAGCCCTTAAGATTTTTTTTTTAATTGATTTATTTAGAGAGAGAGAATGGGTGCACTAGGGCCTTCAGCTGCTAACAAACACTAGATGCATGCACCCCCTTGTGGCGCATGTGCGACATTGTGTGCTTGCATCACTGTGCATCTGGCTAGTGGGACCTGGAGATTCAAACATGAGTTCATAAGGCTTTGCAGGCAAGCATTTTAACCACTGGGCCATCTCTCCAGACCCCCCTGCTCTTTTATATCGATAAAGTTTTATTGGCACACAGCTGTGCTCATGTGTTTTGTACTTATGTGGTTCTGTGCTGTGCGATGGAAGAGTTGTGTCATCGGGACAGGGAAGGCGTGGTTTGCGAGGTCTCTAGGTAGGGGGACTTTCGGTTTGGTTCCTTAGAACCATTCTCAGCTGGAGCTGCTCGGCCCGCTGAGCTGAGGGACAGCGATTCCTCAGGGAAGTTTGGTACAGCCCTTCACAGCCCTGCATTGTCAAACAGTCCGAGTCCCAAGTCGACCCCAGAGATGCAGAGCCAGAGCCCCAGGTGGGCTCAGAAACTTGGGGTGCTCCCCAGAGGATTCTGAGACTGTTCAAGGACTCACATTTTAGGAAGCACTGGGTTTGGGAAAGCTGGGACCCACAGCCAAGCTGGGCTTGGGAGGTCTCTGCAGGGAGATCACACTCCCAGGGGATGCCATATATATATATATATATGCCATATATATATGCCATATATATATGCCATATATACATGCCTAGCCTTGTCCCAGGTGTGTCTCCCAGCTGTTGGCTTTGGGACCAGGACACGGTACCACTGGGGGCCACGAAGCAGCCTGCTGTGATCAGCCAGGCCTGGGAGGGCCTAGTCAACAGAGTGGGTGGTGCTTGCAGACACATCCTCCCTGGGTTGGAGCCTTCCCCACTGTCCCGTGATTCACACACTTTCACAAGATGTCATCTGAGCTTGCCCAGACTTGTCCTGAAGCTGGCCGCTGCTTTCCTCTGCACTCGGCTCCTCTCAGGCCCACAACGAAGCCGCTGGAGGCCAACCAGCATTTGCAATCTCCTTGGGACCTCAGCTGCCCCCAGCCCCAAATGCGGAGGAAGAAACGCACCTCGAAGTCTGGCTAAAGGACACGGTGAGGAGTGAGGTTCAGGTGAGGGAGGGACCCCAGCTACCCTGCTTGCTGCCTCACTCAGAGAAGATGTCAATCAAATAAACTTAGTCAATGAATGGGAAGTGATGAGAAATGTAAGGCTCAGGGTCCCCTGCAAAGGCCATGACGAGACCCAAAGACACCCACAGACCTTCTCAAGGAGGAACAGAGATGACCAGCAGTTTAGCAAGTATCTCTTTATTTACAGCTCAGGCGAACATGCAGTGCAACATCACAGGACTACAGGAGTACAGCATCCTTTCCCTGCTCCTCCCAGCTTTAAAGGGGGGCCCCATTCTGTCAAGGAATCTCTAAGCGTCCAAAACCCAATGACAGGAATCTCAGGGCAGGCACTATACTATCTTCTAAATAGAGCCAATGTGAGCCCAGGAGACAGGGCTCCAGGCGTGGAGTTTGTCATTGCTGGTAAGTGGCCCAGAGACGGACCTCAAGAGTTGCCAACGCACGCCTGAATGCGAGCACCCGGAATCGTCCCAATGCTCCCAACCGTGCAGCATTTCTGTCTTCCCTCCGTGTCCCACGCATGGGAGCCTCAAATCCCATCGTGCACAAGAACAGGCCTGGGGAGCATGGCAGCAGCCAGGGGGCCGAGGCCAGCCCCAAGACTGGGGTTCAACAGGCCTTCAGAAGGTTCTGCGGTTCTACCAGGCTCTGGCTGTGCAGGGAGGAGCAAGGACTGAGCAGCCTTTGCAGCCCAAAGCGGCCTCCACGCAGAGCTGCCGCAGGCCACTGGTTCCACCTTAGGAAGCACAAAACCAACTCACTGCAAAGTGAGCGCCTGCTGCAACCCATGCCCCCGTCCCCTGGCCCATCCCTCTCTGGCACATTCCACGATTTCCACAGCCAGTGGGCATGAAGGTTGTGGAGAAAGGGTACCCAATCCAGTTCAACGAACCCCCGTAGTGGGACCTCAGTGGTTGGCGGGGGGCCCACACTGTCTCCAGACACCTGGGGTTTTGGTCACTTTGCTTCTAAACTTGATCCTTGCAAGTGACATGGCCTCACCCCAGGGAGCCTTGAGTGGCCCATCTTTTCAGTACTGGGAGGGAGAACTTGGTTTAACAGCTTGACCGAAGGAGCCACCTGCAGTACCCCACTGGTAGAGGGATGTGTCTCACGGATTCGTCGAGAGGCACACAAAGCCGTCATTGTCCTTTGAGGTTTGGTCCTCAGGTCACTGGACCCTCAGCCCATTCCTAACAGACGTGGAAGCCACCCAGCAGACGAAGCCCAGAAAGGCAGTCTCTATGGAGGGACAATGTGGTCCGTGGGAGTGGCTGTGAGGCTTCAGCCAGAGGAACACATTTTTACACTCAAGGGTACATTTTTACACTCAAGAATCTCTTACTGCAAAGCCATGAGCTCCCAGCTCCGTGTCAGTACGAGAACTTGTGTGCCCTGGCCAAGGCTGTGTCCAGAACAGTCTTGGGCCTCTGTGACCTTACACAGCAGTCCTCTTTTCGAATGGAGCGGCTCAGCCCTTGTGACTCGCACACTTTGGAGCCAGCAAGGTGACAGAAAACACTGTTGTGTAGGTGAGGGCTCCTTGTCAGGAACAGAAGACCAGCTTGAAAGGCTTGTCCGCTAACACTCCAGGGTGGGGTTATGTGTTCTAATCCCACCTAAGAATTAAGTGCTCAAACTACAGGTGAAAAAGTCAAAGTTACAGAAAGCTTAAGTAACTTCCCTGAGGTCAGCAAGGCAGAGAGCGGCACCGCTGCACGTGGGTGGACAGGCTTTCTCAGCCCTGAGTACCCGGGAGACCCTTTCCCAGGGCGCAGACCAGTGAGCTTGTAGATCAGTGGTAGAGCACTTGCCTGGCAGTGTGAGGCTGTGGGTTTGACTCCTGGCATTGCACAGAGAAAACCACATCTGTATTGAAATAGAATCTTGGGCTGGGGATGTTGCTCAGTATGTAGAGTGCCTGCCTGGCACGCCTGAACCCTGGGTTCCATCCTTAGCACCACATAGACCAAGTGTGATGACACAAGCCTGTAATTCCCAATCCTCAGGAGGAGGAGGACTAGAAGAAGTTCAAAGTCATTCTTGACTACATAGTTTGAGGCCAGCTTGGGCTACATGAAACCCTGTCTCAAAACAAAAAAATGGAGGAGCTGGGCATGGTGGCGCACGCCTTTAGTCCCAGCACTTGGGAGGCAGAGGTAGGAGGATCACCGTGAGTTCGAGGCCACCCTGAGACTACATAGTAAATTCCAGGTCAGCCTGGGCTAGAATGAGACTCTACCTCGGAAAATGAATTAAAAAAAAAAAGAAAAGAAACTCAAGCTAGAGCTAAGAAAGAACTTCCTGGTGGTGAAGTGGTTTAAACACTTAAGGGGGGCTTTGGGATCCTCAACCCTGGAGATAAGGATTCCACCCTTTAGCTTGTTCTTTGCCAATGCAAAATGGAAGTAGTAAGGGCCAAGAGACGGGCCTGGAATTTCCAACCGGGATATCTCCTGGGCCATGGCAGTTCTGTGGGTCTTTCAACTTCCTCTTGACTTGGTATCTTTCATTACTCATGTCTTGAGAATTTTTTTTTACATTTATTTTATTTTCTCAAGGTAGAGTCTCTGCTCTAGCCCAGGCTGACCCGGAATAATTCACTATGTAGTCTCAGACTAGCCTCAAATTCACCGTGATCCTTCTACCTTGGCCTCCAGGATGCTGGGATTAAAGGTATACACTGGATGAGTTTTTTTTTTTTTTTTTTTTTTTTTGAGGTAAGGTTTCACCCTAGTCTAGGCTGACCTGGAATTCACTATGTAGTTTCAGGGTGGCCTCGAACTCATGGTGATCCTCCTACCTCTATCCCCCCTCTCCCCCCAGTGTTGGGATTAATAGGTGTGCACCACCACACCAGGCTCAGAGGCTGTGTTTTAATTGCTGCCCCAAACACAGCATGCTAGATTCACTGCCCACAGCCACTCCTTAGGGTACTGTCCTCACAGAGCCCTTGCAATCTTGAACCCGCCTCTCCCTGTGAGGCACACATGACACTTGGCTTGGCTGGTCCCTTGGGAGCTCAGGTTCCCGTTGCTGACTTTGATCCCTGGGCTCCCCACTCCATTCCCATGTCTATCAGACCTGAGCAGGGAGAGAAGAGCAAGCCTATCTGATTTCTTCCCGATCTGCCTGCTTTTCTTGGTGCCTGACCCCTGGCCTAGACAGTTTCCCCAAAGGAGTAAACAGCCCAAGGTGTCCCACGGTGTGGTCCAAGCCCAGGAGGGGGTAAGGCACACTCAGACAGTTGACCAGGAGGGAGATGCCAGGTGGAGGGACTTAAAGGCTTCCCCGGAGGCGGTCACTGGAGCCAGATTGGCTGGGACAGATTTTCTGTTAGGAGGAATCAGAGGTCTGGCCCATTGGGGTTGTTTCAGACTTCACCCCAATCTCAGATGGGGCTCCATGTGCCAGGGGGTTCTGCTGCAGAAGTGGCGGCGAGGTCTAGAGACAGTGTCAAGGGGTGTGAGAATCACCACAGTAAGCAACGCAGGCGTCCCCACGCACATGCAGGGGTAGAAACCCTTAGGACAACTTGGAAGTGCATGTCCCACATTTGGATGAGCAGGGCTACGGGGACATGAGGGACACCGTTACTGTTTCCCCAAACACTTCATGTCTGGGACTACCAACTGTCTGAGGACAGGGACCCATCTGCCATCTGCCGGAATCACTCAAGAGCAGGTGCCATGGGCGTGGGGGTGGGGAGGGGAGGCTGGGGCTGTAATCCAGGGCTCCATGCATGCCAGGCAAGACCTGTTTTTTTTTTTTTTTTTTTTTTTTTTTTTTTTTTTTTTTTGATTTGAGACAGGGTCCATGCAACCCATGATGGCCTAGAACACAATATGTAGTTGAGGATAGCTTGAACTCCTGATCCTCCTGTCTCCACCTCCCAGTGCTGGGATCATAGGTGTGAGCCACCACATCTGGTTTATGTGCTGGGCTCAAACCCAGGACTTTGTACATGCTAGGAAAGTAGCCTAACAACTGAGCTACATCCCCAGGCCTGTTCTTATTTATTATTATTATTACTATTTTTGGTTTTCCGAGGTAGGGTCTCACTCTAGCTCAGGCTGACCTGGAATTCACTATGTAGTCTCAGGGTGGCCTCGAACTCTCGGCCATCCTCCCGTGTGCCACCACGCCCGGCTGCCTGTTTTGTTTTTAAAGATGATAACCTGCTGGGTATGGTGGCTCAATCTACTGTCATCCCAGTGCTTGGGAAGCTGAGGCAGGAGGATTGCCCTGAATTCAAGGCCAGCCTGGGCTACAGAGACTGTCTCAAAAAAATGATTTGTTTGGGGGGGGGTATCACTCTAGCCCAGGCTGACCTGGAATTCACTATGTAGTCTCAGGGTGGCCTCAAAGACACAGCAATCCTCTTACCTCTGCCTCCCGAGTGCTGGGATTAAAGACGTGCGCCACAATGCCCAGCTAAGACGATCATATTTTGTACATCTCTGTCGGAAAAGGCGGAGGACAGTCAAATTATTCCAGTCATAGCGATGACCACCACCTGGGCGCGGATCTCTGTGGTCAAGGCTGGAGGGCCATTGACCTGGGATCCTGGACAAGTCCTCTGCGGAAAATGTTCACAGTGCCTACTTGAGAGGGTCGTTGTGGTGATACAGGGAGATAATGCATGACTCCCTCAGCACAGCCCTGGTACCTAGGAGCTCCTTGGCTAGGCTCCCTTACTTGTCTCTTTCTTTTTTTCCCCCAACTCACTGAAACCTCTTGGTTTTCAACTTGAGTCTTCTGCAATGCTGCGGTTGGACGGTAGAGGGCGCGTTCGGCACGGCCATGGCAGATGCGGGCTGCACGGACTGCGCCGGTGGTGCCGGCGGGGCGGAGGTCGCGGCTGCTCGCCTGGGAGTCTGGGCAGCTCCTCCTTCCAGCCGGCCGTGCTTGGGGCTGAGTGTCCTGGACCTACTCCTGCAGACTCAGCCGTCAGTTCTGCACTGGATCTCCCAGGGCTAGTCACAGACCCCGCGCCCGGCTTCTGCAAACCTCCCGGGCTCAGGCCCCAGGCCGGTGGGGAAGGCGCCACTGGCCCTGGGGCGCTAGACATTGATGAAGGATCCCTGGTCGCTGTCGGCCGTCTCGGGCTCCACGCAGCGTCCCTTCCTCCGAGTGACCCTGCGGTTCCGGTGGAATTTAGCGTAGCAGCGCAGCCCTGAACCGGAGGCCAGGGAGTCAGTCAGGCCTGCCTGCTCCTCCCCTTCCTTCCCTCCACCAGTACTGGTTCTCACTCTGCCTCTTCCATCTTCCTTCCCTCCACCAGTACTGGTTCTCACTCTGCCCCTTCCATCTTCCTTCCCTCCACCAGTACTGGTTCTCACTCTGCCCCTTCCATCTTCCTTCCCTCCACCAGTACTGGTTCTCACTCTCCCTCCACCCCACCCCACTCTGTCCTGTGATCCCTCGATGGAGCTCTTAAAGAGTTTTTAAAAACAGATTGACAACCGGTGGCGCACGCCTTTAATCGCAGCACTCGGGAGGCAGAGGTAAGAGGATTACTGTGAGTTCGAGGCCACCGTGGACTGGAGTGAAACCCTACCTCGAAAAAACAAAAGGGAAGAGAGAGAGAGAGATTGATTGAAGGCGGTGACGCACATCTATAATCCTAGCATTCAGGAGGCTGCAGCAGTATTGCAGTGAGTGCAAGGCCATAACAAAAAAAGTAAATAAATAAAAAAGGAGAAAGGTCTGGGAGATGGCTCAGTGGGTCAGGTGCCTTGGCAGCCCATCTAGAATCCCAGTACTCCAGAAATGGAGAAAGGAGATCCCCAGGGCAAGGTGGTGAGCTACGCTAGCCAAATCTGCAGGCTCTGGGTTTGAGAGACCCGAATTCAACAAAGAAAGTGGAGAGAGATGGAGGACTTGCCCAGTGTCAACTCTGGCCCCCCAAATGCGCATGTGCACACGCAAAAGGCGGTGGGGATGCGGAGATTGCTCAGTGGTTGAAGGCACTTGTTTGCAAAGCCTGCCAGCCCATGTTAGATTACCCAGCGCCTACATGAAGCCAGACACAAAGTGACATATGCGCCTGTAGTTTGCAGCTGCAAGAGAGCCTGTCACACCTGCCTGAACACACACACACACACACGCACAACCAGAACACATTATATACAGGTATGAAAATGGAAAAAACTACTTTTCTTAGGTTTGATAGCTTAACCTTCTCAATTCTAAGTCCATCCTCAATGTTCTTGCTTTCCTTCATTGCCAGTCATTCCTTCCTCAGCCAGAAATCCCTCGTCCAAGCTCTGTATAGCTGCCTCCTTCACAGGTGGCCTTTGGGTGTCAATAAGAGTCTCCCGAACACCCAGTTAAAGTAGGTGGGGCCTTCCTGTCCCAGGTGTAATGGCTGTGGCTCTATTGGGGCCCCTGACAGTAGGGAAAGAGGTGCTAGGGTGGCCCTATGAAACTCCAGATGCACAAAGTGGCACATGTATCTGGCTTTTCGCAGTGGCAAGAGGCCCTGGCATGCCCATTCTCTCTATCTGCCTCTTTCTCTCACTCACTTAGATAAATAAATACATAAATACATAAAAATAAACTTGGGCGGGAGAGATGTCTTAGTGGTTAAGGTGCACGCCTGTGAAGCCTAAGGTTCGATTCTCCTGGTCTCATGTAAGCCAGATGCACATGGTGGCATACGCGTCTAGAGTTCATTTGCAGTGGCTGGAGGCCCTGGCATGCCCATTCTCTCTCTCTTGTCTCTGTCTCTCTGTCCCTCTCTCTGCCTCTAATAAATGAATAAATCTTTAAAAAAAAAAGAAAGAAAGAAAGAAAAGAAACTCTTACAGTTCAGGGTAGGAAGGACCACAGGGTGGCAGGACATCTCTACTTCAAAATTTCATTATGTCACCAGCTGAAGGAAGAGGACAATGCTAGGAAATTTCTGCTATGTGACCTAGAGTTTACACAGGGAGGGCCATTGGGCCACAGTGACACACTAGAGGGCCAAGTAGTCATGAGGGTGAGTGTGGTGGTTGCTGAAGCCCTTGGGAAGCCTCCAGACCTCTGGTCTTCAATATTGGCTTGTTCTGAGCCTGGTGTTCAGCAGTTCGGGATTGCCCAGGCATCCCCCAGGGCCTTCTGGTTTGGCATGTTGGTGACCCACCTCCTTCTGGGTATCTTTTTTTTTTTTCCCCCCCTGAGGTAGGGTCTCACTCTAACCCAGGCTGACCTGGAATTCACTATGTAATCTCAGGGTGGCTTCGAAGTCACAGAGATCCTCTTACTTCTACCTCCAGAGTGCTGGGATTAAAGGCGTGCATCACCACACCCGGTCTGGACATCTTTTTTATTTGTTTTTTTTTTTGTGTGTGTGTGTGTGTGCCATGGTGTGTGTTGTGTGGTGCATGTATGCCCTTGCAGCACCCCATAGGCAGGCAGGGTTGTTCGCTTGTGGACCCCAGTGAACCTCTCCATCCTCTTCTGCCTGGTCTTGCTTTTGAGCCAGACTCTCCTTTTACTAATTCTGGAACTTATGGGGCTCTGAAGATTCTTGGATCTTTACTTCCTTGAAGGACTGGGGGTTATGGGTGCACGTGGCCACGCCCAGCTGTCTCCCATGGAAGCTGGAGATTCGAACTCTGGCAGTCCAGGGATCTCATGCTTGCACAGGAAGCGCACTTAACCACTAGCCAGCTCTCCAGCCCTCCTTCTGGACATCTTTAATAAGCTAGAGTCCCAGTCTCCAGGGAAGAAGCAGGAATTTGGGTGGGACTTAGAGGTGAGGGGCCCCGGATGCCTGGAGGGCAGAGGGAGCCCCTATAGAGGCCCACAGGAAGAAGGAGGGGAGCACCCCATCCATGGGGCCACCCACAGCTCCCCTCTCTTGAGCATGGCTGGATTGGTGCCCTAGGCCTGTGATCCCACCTGTCCACTCCCCTGTGAAATGGGCACAGACAGCTGCCATGTCTAACATCCTCACTCCACAGTGCCCATCCTCTGCCTCACAGCCTGGCCCCTCTGTGCCTTCTTTGCTCCCAGTCCTGCAGCCGGATGACATTTTCTGAGGGTCCCCTGTAGCTCAGGCTTGCCTCAAATGCACTATGCAGCAAGGATGACCTTGAACTCCTGATCCTTCTGCTCTCACCTCCCAAGGGCTGAGATTCCAGGCATGTGCCGCCGCCGCCACACCAGACTCCAGAGACAGCTTATCTCTAGGTTTGCTTCTTGTCTGCTCATCTGGCTGGAATGTAACCCATGGGTGCAGGAGCTGCAGGTCTCTTCACCCTCAGATTCCAAAGGACCCATCACGATCCAACACCTCACAGACACTCAACAGATATTTCTTTACCAACTGGCTGAAACCAATCCCCAAAACTAAATAGTTTCGCTGCTTTCACAGATGATCATGCAGAGGATAACGTGAACAAAAGACGACACATGGCTCAGGTTCACGGAGAGGCTGGGATATAAATGAATGAATGATGTGGAATAATAAATGTTCAGTCTGGACGTCTTGTTCTTTTTTTTGTTTTTCGAGGTAGGGTCTCACTCTAGCCCAGGCTGACCTGGAATTCACCATGGAGTCTCAGGGTGGCCTCAAACTCACGACTATCCTCCTCCCTCTGCCTCCCAAGTGCTGGGATTAAAGGCGTGCGCCACCACGCCTGGCTGGATGTCTTGTTTTTAAGAGGTGCTGATCTTTCAGCCTCTCTAAGTACCTAGAAACTCAGGGCTTCAAGATCACATCGAGGAGCTAAAGAGGTGGTTCAGTGGGTAAGAGCATTCGCTGTGCAAGCCTTCCACTTCATTCACTGAGACAAGATCTCCTGCTTGAGGATCCCATCTCTGCTTTTTAAGTACTGGGCATACAGATATGCTGCCAGCCCTTCTGGCATTTGAGTGGATGCTAAGCATCCAAACTCGAGTCCTTACACTTGAGTGGCAAGGGCTGTATCCACAGAACCATTTCCCCAGTCCCCCCACCAACTTTTTCTGTTTTGTTTTGATGTTTTGAGATGGAGTCTCACCATGCATCCCAGACGGGACTCTAGCTCATTATGTAAAGCCCAGGCTGTCCTGGAACTCATGATGCTCTTTCCTCAGCCTCTCAAATATTTAACTTATGAGTGTGCCACCATGCCCACATTTTTCTTTCTTTTGTTGTTTTCTTCTCTTTCTTTTTTGGTTTTTCAAGGCACATTCTTACTCTAGCTCAGGTTGACTTGGGATTCACTATGGAGTCTCAGGGTGGTCTCGAACTCACAGTGACCCTCCTATCTGCCTCCCAAGTGCCGAGATTAAAGGTGTGCGCCACCGCGCCCAGCTCTTCTCTTTCTTTCATGGGCTGGGGATAGTGTGTATGCAGGTAGGTGCCGTGTTCCCAGTCCTCCCCGACTCTTCCTCAGGTGGGAGTTTGGGAAGTCACTCTGTAGAGTGGGGATCATTACGGCTCCCTTCCAGGGGCCTCTGTGATGATTCACGGAGAAAAGGGCTTACACAGCCCACCAGCATGCATGTGCAGGAGGGCTTGAGGTAAGTGCTCACAGCAGTTGGACAGGCGATGGGGAGCCCAGGGAGCCCTTCCAGTGACTGCTGGGAACCCAACCCTGCCCCCTGTTATTGCCCCTGGAAAGCCTCCCAGATAAGAATTCTGGTGAGAATGTTGCCAACCTTCTCAGGTTGGATCTTATTTAAAGAGATACACCCCTGCCTCCTGTGTCCTCCCTTCTCCCACGTCTTGATCAGAGCTGATCACAGCTTGTATTTCGAGAGGTGAGAAATGCAAATCTGATGCCAGGAATGGAGACAGACAGTTCAGATTGGGAGGTCCCAAGCAAACCTGCTCTTGCTTGTGCCTTCAGCCACCCAGGGGATCCTCCCACCTGCTACGGCTCCCTCCACAGGCCCCTCCACCTACCCTCCACCAGGAAATGTCACCCCTAGTATCCCTGTCCCCACCGCGCCCCCCTCTCCCTGCAGAGCAGCTTGACAATAGAGACTTCATGTGTCCCGAAGCCTCCCTCCCCCGGGGAATATGTTCTCACCTTCTACGCACATGCAGTCGTCAAAACATTTGTTGTTGAGTCCGCGGTTATGAGGCGTGCAGAGATGTTCCCGCAGGTCGCAGCACGTCCCTAGGGACACAGCAAGCATACGTGGTCAGCCAGGCTGAGCGGCCCCTCCCCGCCACCCCGTACAAGGTCCCACCTGGATGGGACATCCATCATCTGTGTGGCAGGCCGTGCCCTGGCAAGGGGGACCCATCTGGTGTGCAAGGCTGTGGGCCGGAACCATCAATGGATGTCATGGCCAAGGTCCCAGGAGGCAGGTGGCAGAGACCCAAGCTGTCCCAGATGGGCAACTGATTGATCACTGGAGGAGTGAAGGTGGGGTGAGATCACTTTCTGGGAGACAGCGGGTGAAACAGGCGGTGTGTGGGGTGTGTGTGTGTGTGTCAGAGGTGGAGTCCAGTCAGGGATCACGGACACCAAGGTCCTCTTGGACAGATGGGGAAACTGCTGTCCTAGGCAGGACAGAGGCATGGCTTCGCCTGTCACAGAGCCAGTTCCGGAGGACCTTCCGCTGTGGGCCCTGGACTCTAGCATTTCCTTCATGCAAATGACAGGTGAAGACACAGCTTGTTAGGGGCTGGTGTCAGTCTGAATACAACAGCCTATGGAGGCTTCGTTGGCTGCTTTGTAGAATATTCCAGCCACCGACGTAACTTAACAATCGTGGCTCTGTGGAAGTGACTACCCCCAAAGCACTCATTATTCAATGGCAAGAAGGACCATTAGGCAGTGGCCTCCAGAGCTATTAGCCATCTCCGGGATCACCTCAGCCCATGTCCTCCTTAGTCAGCAGCCCTGGACAAGGCTCAGCCTCACAGATCCAGGGTGGTGACTTCTGCCCAGCAGGGGCACCTCTGAAAGGCATGGCCTTTGCTCCATAGCTCCCACTGCATTGGGGAGACTGGCATCAGGCTGAAGGTCTCTCCATCTAACCTGCTTCCTCCGCTGTCTTTCAAGAGCATCCCCCCAGGCCCCCATAGTTAGAGTGTGTCCCCCCTCTCACACACTTCTAACTCCAGCTCCACATTTGTCCTGCCTGGCTTCATGAGGGCCAGCAGTTTCAGCACACGTGTTGTTAGCCTGTCTTGATGGGGTTAGCTGCTGAATGAGTGAAGGGATCACAGAAAAGATCCCCAGAAAGCCGGGTGGTGTCATGACTGGATAAGGACAGAATTCAGCCCTGTGGATGTTTAGACGGAGAGGTCAAGAGAGGACCATCCCAGTCAAGGCAGCACTGGCTGCGGTTAAGAGGCTTGGATACCAGGCTGGCCCAGGTTTAGGCTGTTTCCTGTCTGTGTGACCTTGGGAAAAACCTCTCATAATCGCATAGCCTTGTCTCCTCTCTCTCTCTCTCTCATGATGCAGATAGTGGGCCTCAGAAAACCGACAGCTGCTATTGTCATTTATTGTACAACAAGGAACATGGGCGTTCAGGCCTGCTTCCATGCCAGGGAGCTCTTGCCCGCTCCCTGCCATCCTGACCAGAGTTTCCTCCTGGCTGGGGGCTGGGGTACCTGGCAGGCAGTCCTGGTGATGGTTGCAAGGCTCCCCTTCAGTTGCTGATGTCTCGTTACCGTCACTGGAGAAGAGACCTCGAGATTTATCTGGGGACAAGAAGATCTGTGGTCAGTGAGGGCCAGCAAGAGCAGAGAGAAGAGGCATCGGGCTTAGGTGTCCTGGAGCCCAGGCTGCCAACTCCACAGAGAGGCTGGGACAAGACACTTGGTCCTCATTTCCCTCTTCTCTAAATCAGAGTCAGCAGTATGCAGACTCCATAGACTGCTTGTCCAGGAGCTGGTAGCCAGGACACATTTGGCATTCAATAAGCCCACCATACGGTTTCCACGGTGACTGTCAGTGGCAGCTTAGCGCTCACCTTCGGACAGCTTCAGGTCGGGCTGAACCCAGCAGATGCTCCACCAACAGAGCACGGGGAGGGAAGAGAGTCTGGGCATGGAGTAGGTGGGAAGGTGGCCATACCTTTCTTCTTTGCAGAGGGCCAGACCTCAGGCTTTAAGTCTTCATAATCTGTCCAGTCAAACAAGGCCATGTCCAGTGTGGGCATCACCTCTCCGTCAGACCTGGGCTGGGCCTGCAGAAGAGGAGGCAGGTGAGGGAAGCTAGAGCCTTCCAGCTGAGACAGGTAGCATCGTGAGGAGGTCTCAAGGCCACTGGCAAAGGAGAGGCTTCTCAAAGGCCACTTTGTCCTCTGCTGGACAGGTGGAAGTCCTGCCAAGTTCCTGCTCCATTCCATCACCAAGCTGCCACTGGCTGGCATCTGTCTTTCTCTACAAAGTTATTGTTAATTGACATCTGCCTTTTCCTAGGAATACAAGTGTAGATATCACAGTGAATTTCATAAGCAATAAAGGTTGCTTCGCCAATGTTCTAACTAAGAGATGATCAGAGCTAGGCATGGTGATGCACACCTTTAATCTCAACAGTTTGAGAGGCAGAGGAAGGGGGATCACTCTGAGCCATCAGAGCTTAGGGTCCAGGCTTTGGAAGAGATCCCCCTGGGCCCATGCTGGTGTGAAAATAAACTGATTCTCCGCTCAGTCTCTGGTGATGGTTTTGTGAGCCTTAGCCTCCCATATCAACTTATTTTTTTGGTTTTCTGAGGTAGGGTTTTGCTCTAGCTCAGGCTGACCTGGAATTCACTATGTAGTCTCAGGGTGGCCTCGAACTCACAGTAATCCTCCTACCTCTGCCTACCGAATGCTGGGATTAAAGGTATGCACCACCATGTCCAGCCAACTTCTTTTTTTTTAAAAAAATTATTTCATTTATTATAAAGAGAGAAGAGAGAGGGAGGGAGAGAGAGAACGGGTGTGCAAGGGCCTCTAGCTACTGCAAACAAACTCCAAACGCATGTGCATCTGGCTTATGTGGATTCTGGGGAGTTGAAGCTAGGTCCTTAGGCTTCTCAGGCAAGTGCCTTAACCGCTAAGCCATCTCTCCAGCCCCTGTACTTGTTTTTCTCTTGTTTGTTTTGCTGAGACAGGGTCACACTGTGCCTGGAACTCTCCATGTAGCCCAAGGGGGCCCTTGAACTCATGATGACCATCATGAGTCTCCCGAGTTCTGGGGTTACAGGCATGAGCCAACATGCCCAGCCTTAAATGCTTTTATTTAAATTGAAAACAGTCGTAAGGCTGAGGTAGGAGGATCTGTATAGCTGGAGGCCAGCCTGAGCTACAGAGTGAGTTACAGGTCATCCTGGGCTACAGTGAGAACTATACTTCAAGCAAGTGCCTATAACTGCTGAGCCATATCCCTGGCCCAAGACCCTACAAAAGGAACAAACAGAAAAATGAAAACAATTGCCAAGCCTCAGAAGTAAAAAAAGGATTTGGTGAACTCCTGCCCCCCCCTTTTTCAGAGCCCCCCAGTAGGGGGCATTTGTGTGGGCACCATTTGCTTGCTTGTCCTCTCTCCATACACCCTTTTCCAAAGACGGAGAGCAGACAGGTCAAATGTGCTCTTTGGTGCTACGTTATCCTAGGTCATAGGATGTGGGTTTTAAATCACCATGGCTGCTTCTGGAAATCTTCTAGGCCAGTTGTGGTGGCCCATGCCTATAATCCCAGTACCTGGGAGGCAGAGGTAGGAGAATCGTTGTGGGTTCGAGGACAGCCTGGGACTACAGAGTGAGATCCAGGTCAGCCTGGGCTAGAGTGAGACCCTACCTGGGAGGGGGAGAATTTGCTTCCAAGGGTCTTCCACTTTCTTTCTTTCTTCTTTCTTTTTTTTCAGTTTTTGGAGGTAGGGTTTCACTCTAGCTCAGGCTGACTTGGAATTCACTATGTTGTCTCAGGGATGACCTCGAACTCATGGCGATCCTCCTACCTCTGCCTCCCGAGTGCTGGGATTAAAGGCGTGCGCCACCATGCCAGGCAGGTCTGCTACTTTCTTACAGAAGCTAGTGTGCTGAGCTGGCATTAGCTTCCTGGCTGTCTCCAGTGTGAGCCCCTGGCTACATCCTGTGTGCAGTGGCAGCCCTTCCTCACATGGACTGTCCAGTGGGGCAGAGGCTGGACAGACCCAGATTCAGGAGACCTGGCTCAGGTTCCTCCACTGCCACCTTCCTATCCTGTCTCCACCTCCAGAGGGGACTGAGGTTAGTCTGAAAGTCTCAAGAGCTCTTCCAGCTCCAAGGCCGTGTGGGACCCCTTACCTGGGACTGCAGGGAGGTGACAGGCAGGATCCTGGACTCCTCCGTGGCAGGTGCGGCCTCCAAGGTGGTTAGGAAGAGCATAGTAGGGGCCAGGCTGGTGGAAGACTCCTCGGCAGTGGCCTCCAGTGTCTGGTCTTCAGCGGGCTCGGCCTTCTTTATCAGGGAGCTGGGACCTCGGATAGCGGCTCGGCCTGAGACCGGGCAGCAAACACAGGGTGACCTGCCTGCCACCTGGCGTCAGCCTACAGGACACCCTACCTTTTCTGCTGTAAATCAGGTGTCTATAGGGACCATGGGATGACCACTGGTCCAACCCACACCCCTGCCATCTACCCTGCTAGGGACCTGGAACCTGGGGGGCGGACAGCAGGGAGTGAGTGGTAGAGGAAGAGGCTGGATGGAGGAGCCTCCCTGAAAATTCTAGCAAGTCTTAGGGAGGGGGTGACAGGAGCTTAACATAAAGAATAGGAAAGCTGGGCATGGTGGCGCACGCCTTTAATCCCAGCATTCAGGAGGCAGAGGGTAGGAGGATCGCTGTGAGTTCGAGGCCACCCTGAGATTACATAGTGAATTCCAGGTCACCCTGGGCTACAGTGAGACCCTTCCTCTCAAAAAAAAAAAAAAAAAAAAAAAAAAAAGGAAATATGGAAGGCTTCCTAAATGTGAGGAGTGAGGTTTAGGGAGGGAGCAACACCATGAGGCTGAGGGACACTGTGGGGGGAGAGGCGAGAGCAGACAGTGCTGGGTGATGACGAACAGCCATTGAGCTGGTTATCGAACACCTGCTATGCTGGGCTCCGGGTGATGAGCCATTTCACAAGTCTTTTTGTTTGTTTGTTTGTTTGTTTTTTTGAGGTAGGGTTTTATTGTAGCCCAGGCTGACCTGGAATTCACTATGTAGTCTCAGGCTGGCCTCAAACTCACAGCGATCCTCCTACCTCTGCCTCCTGAGTGCTGGGATTAAAGGCGTGTGCCACCACAAGTCTTATCACGTGACCATTACAGGAGCTCTGGGAAGCTGGGATCCAAACCACAGAGGTCGGGCCGCTCCACCACTGACACACGCAGCTCATGAGTAGCAGAGCCTGGACTTGAACCCCGGTTTGTCTGAGTGCAAAGCCAGGGTTTTTAACCCCTAGGGCCACCTTTTAAGACATGTGGGATGCAGGGTGGTGAGAATGTGAAGGAAATGTGCAGAACTGAGAGAGGATCACATACAAAGGGACTTGGAGAGAAGCTGGTGGGCCTGAGCTTGTCCTTCACTCAGAGGTAAAGGCCCAGCTGTAAATTGAGTTGGGTCTGTTAGGGGTCACGTCACCCTATAGGAATGAACCCAAGAGAGTAGACGGGGGACTTCAGAGCCGTTTACTTTGCAGACAAGGACACTGAGGTCCTGTCAGCCAGAGCCTTTACAGATGTGAGAAGCAGAGTTGGCTTGGCCTGCAGATGTCTGCTGTCTCCTGTCGCCATGTCACCCTCCCCCCACCCTAGGGCTCTGTTACTTCACTGAAACTGGGGAGTTAGAACCATGTGGGACAAGGGCTATATGCATGTTGTGCCCTCCTGTTGGTCTCCAGTGGCACCTCAATCTGACCTCCAGGGTGCAGGCTGTCTGTGGAAGCTAGGCCCTTATCTGGGTTCTGCCACCTGGGAGCGTCAGCACACCTGTCAAGAAAGCAAGCCCAGCCGGGCATGGCCGCACAGTCGAGGCCACCCTGAGACTACATAGTGAATTCCAGGTCAGCCTGGACTAGAGTAAGACCCTACCTCAAAAAACAAAACAAAAAGAAAGAAAGAAAGAAAGAAAGAAAGAAAGAAAGAAAGAAAGAAAGAAAGAAAAAGAAAGCCAGCCAGCCAGCCCCACCTCTCATGCTCTCTGCAGGAGAGGGTGGCTGAGGCTCCCCCCTCTTCTTCCGGGAGGAACTCTCCCTGGCCTCCCATCTGCCCCTAGAGGCAGTCTCACTCCATGAAAAGACTTAGCAGTCAGGTGCCTGTGGGCTCAGGGCCAGGTGAGGCTGGGGAGGAGCTTGCTGGGCAAAGCAGTCTGGGCTTGTCTGTCAGACTGTTGAGACTCTTTGGGCCAGGGGAGACAGTCTGGGTGGCTACAGAGACACCAGGACTGGGGAGGATGGGCTAAGAAAGTTTAAAAAAAAAAAAAAAAAAAAAACAGAGACCATAAAAAAAGCCAGGTGTGGTGACACAACTTTAATCCCAAGGCAGGAGGACCACCATGAGTTTGAGGCCACCCTGAGACTACATGGTGAATTCCAGATCAGCCTGGACTAGAGCAAAAGCCCTACCTTGAAAAAAAAGAAAGAAGGGGCTGGAGGGATGGCTTAGCCATTAAGGCATTTGCCTACAAAGCCAAAGGACCCAGGTTAAATTCCCCAGGACCTACATTAGCCAGATGCACAAGGGGCGCATGGGTCTGGAGTTTGTTTGCAGTGGCTGGAGGCCCTGGCGTGCCCATTCTCTCTCTCTCTCTCTCCCCCTCTCCCTCCCCCTTTCTCTGTCAAATAAATAAATAAAAATATATGTTTAAAAAATTCCAGTGAGACCCTACCTCAAAAAGAAAAAAAAACAAACAAACAAACAAAAAAAAAAAAAAAACAAGAAGAAGAGGAGGAGGAGAAGGGATGGCTGGAGAGATGGCTTAGCCTTTAAGGTGCTTGACTACAAAACCTAAGGACCTAGGTTCCCCCAGGACCCACATAAACCAGATACACAAGGAGGTGCAGGCATCTGGAGTTCCTTTGCAGTGGCTGGAGGCCCTAGTGTGCCCATTCTCTCTCTGACTCTTTCTCTTTGTCTCTCAAATAAGTAAATGAATAAAACTATTTTTAAAAAAGAAAAAAGAAAGTTGAACACACGGGCAAACAGAGGAGGGAAGGGATATGGTGTCTTTTCTGTGGGTGCTATGGATTAAGTCTTGAACATCCCTCAAGGGCCCATATGCTTAAAAGGCTTGTTGAAACAGCCTGTGAGATAGGGGAACCTTTGGGGTCTAGCCCGAGGAAGTTGATGTGTCCTAGAGGGGATATTGGGACCCTGGTACAGCTCTCTCTCTCTCTCTCTCTCTCTCTCTCCCTCCCTCCTGGTCATCATGAAGCAAGCAGTTTTACTTGCTACACACACACACCCACCATGCTCTGCCTCACCACCAGCCCAAGCAGCCATGGACCAAACCCTCTGAAACCATGAGCCAGGGGAAATTTCTCCTCCCTGCGCTGACTGTCTCAGCCCCTTCAGAGGAGGAGAAATCAAGGCACAGGAAGTTACCTTGCCGTGCTGTCTCTTTGCAGGACTTAGAGTAGGGTAGATTTAGGTCAGATGGAAGGTAGAGTGTCCTGACTTTGGAGAGAAGTTGACTGATAAAACAGAGCTTCTATTGTACATATCCTGCTTTTCCATCCATGTCCCAAACCCAGGCCTCACCTGCCCTCTCCCTTTACCAGACTGCCCTGATTCGTGGTTTTTGTTTTCGTTTTCTCTTTCTTTCTTTCTTTCTTTCTTTCTTTCTTTCTTTCTTTCTTTCTTTCTTTCTTTCTTTCCTTCCTTCCTTCCTTCCTTCCTTCCTTCCTTCCTTCCTTCTTTCTTCCTTTCTTCCTTTCTTCCTTTCTTCCTTTCTTCCTTTCTCCCTCTCTCTCTCTCTCTTTCTTTCTTTCTTTTGCAAAGTAGGGTTTTGCTCCAGCCCAGGCTGACCTGGAATTCACTATGTAGTCTCAGGGTGGCCTTGAACTCACAGCAATCCTCCTGCCTCCCGAGTGCTGGGATTAAAGGTATGTGCCACCACCTTTGAATTTCCTTTTCCTTGCTATTCTTTCTCTTTCCTTCCTTCTTTCTTTTTTCTTTTCTTTTCTTTTTCTTTTTCTTTTTCTTTTTCTTTTTTTTTTTTTTTTTTTTTTTTTTTTTTTTTTTTTTTTTGCCCTGATTCTACTAAGAGGCCTCCCCTCTTCTGGGTGCCCACTGCCTGCCCCTTCCTGCCCTTGACACTGGACTGAAGCCCACCCCCATTACAGGATTCCCTCCCCCACGCCCCCGCCAGGTCTCCAGCTACCTCGGTGTGGTTTCAGCCTCTCCCTGCGTCTCTTGTGCTCTCTGCCACGTTTCCTGGCTCTTTCCCACCCTGGATTCCGGGGCTCCTTCTCCGGGTAGGGCAATGCCAGCCCCAAGAGCAGGTCCTTGTCCCTCAGCAGGCCTGCAGGGCTCCGTTCAGGTGGAAGTCTCGTGTCCAAGCCAGCCTGCCTGGTGGTGGTGACCACAGAACCTTTCTGGGCTCGGGCAGACCTGCCTGGGTCTCGTTCCCTCCTGCCCAGGCCCCGCCTGCCATGGTGGCCAGCCTGAGGCTCCCACAGCGCAGAGCCAGGGAGAGGTATGTGAGTCTCAGGTAGGTTCTGGGCAGTTCCAGGTGCGAGAGAGCCTGCCACACTGAGCTCTGGAAACAATAAGAGGACCAGGAACAACGTGGGGACCTTGGGGACGGTGGGCTCTGCCATTGGATCCTCCCTGCAAAAGAAGCAGCAGTGTGAGGGTGGTGATTAATCTCCCTCCCAAATTCTCCCACTAGGGACCCCATTATCATAGCTCCGCATTATCACTGTTGTTTTCTTAACAGGCGTTGAAGGGAGGGCTCTGTCCCTCACATTTGTCAACTCCTAGAGACATTTATTTTCCTTTCTTTTTTTTCTTTTTCTTTTTTTTTTTTCGAGGTAGGGTCTCACTCTAGCCCAGGCTGACCTGGAACTCACTATGTAGTCTCAGGGTGGCCTTGAACTCATGGTGATCCTCCTACCTCTGCCTCCTGAGTGCTGGGATTAAAGGTGTCTGCCACCACGCCCGGCTGTTTTGTTTTTTTTTTAACTTTATTTATTTATTTATTTTTGTTTTTCAAGGTAAAGTCTTGCTCTAGTCCAGGCTGACCTGGAATTCACTGTGTAGTCTCAGGGTGGCCTCAAACTCATGACGATCTTCCTATCTCTGCTTCCCAAGGTGCTGGGATTATAGGCATGCACCACCATGGCCTGGATACTTTTAAAATGTTATTATTATTATTATTATTATTATTGATTTTCCAAGGTAGGGTCTCACTCTAGCCCAGGCTGACCTGGAATTTGCTATGTAATTTCAGGGTGGCCTTGAACCCCAGCGATTCTCCTACCTCTGCCTCCCGAGTGCTGGGACTTTTAAAATAGTTTTGTTAAAGCCTGATGCTGTAGGTTAGCCTGTCATCTCAGCACTTGGAGGCTGAGGTGGGAGAACTGCCATGAGTTCAATGCCAGCCTGGTCTACACAGTGAGTTTAGGACAGCTTGGACTACAGAGTGAGATGCTGTCTCAAAATGAATAAATATATAAATAAGCAAATAAATAAGAAAAATAAATATTGAGTCAAGTGTGGTGGTGCATGTCTTTAATCCCAGTACTCAGGAGGCAGAGATAGGAGAATTTCTTTGAGTTTGAGGCCAGCCTGGGACTACAGAGTGAGTTCCAGGTCAGACTGGGCTAGAGAGAATTTTTTTCCAAGGTGGGGTCTCGCTCTAGTTCAGGCAGACCTGGAATTCACTATGTAGTCTCAGGCTAGCTTTGAATTCACAGTGATCCTCCTCCCTCAGCCTCCCAAATGCTGGGATTAAAGGCATGCACCACCATGCTGGGCAATTTTTTTTTTTTATTGACAACTTCCATGATTATAAACAATATCCCATGGTAATTCGGTAATTCCCTCCCGCCCCCCACTTTCCCCTTTGTAACTCTACTTTGCATCATATCCCCGCCCCCTCTCAATCAGTCTCTCTTTTATTTTTATGTCATGATCTTTTCTTCCTGTTATGTTGGTCTCGTGTAGGTAGTATCAGGCACTGCGAAGTCTGGCTCGTTTTTTTTTTTTTTTTGGTTTTTTCGAGGTAGGGTCTCACTCTGGCCCAGGCTGACCTGGAATTCACTATGGAGTCTCAGGGTGGCCTTGAACTCACAGTGATCCTCCTACCTCTGCCTCCCGAGTGCTGGGATTAAAGGTGTGCACCACCACGCCCGCCTCTCATTTTTAGTTTTGAGACAAGGCCTTTGAAGCAAACCTAGGTTACCCTAAAACTTGTAGCAATCCTCCTGTCTCAGCCTCCCAAGTGCTGGGATTATTGGTGTGAGCCACCACACACTGTTGGAGACATTTTTACTTGTCAAGAGTAAGTGATGTGGGGGGGAGCGAGGGCATTACCATGGGATATTGTTTACAATCATGGAAGTTGTTAATAAAAATAACAATAAACTAAAATAAAATAAATAAAAAAAGAGTAAGTGATGTTAATGGCTTCTTATGGGTGGAGGCCGGGGTACTGATAACCTCCTCACAGTGCACAGGACATCCCTCAACAACAACAAAAAAATCATCCAGGTCTGGAGAGATGGCACAGCAATTAAGAGCAATTCCTGTGTGAACATGAGGGCCTGAGGAGGTCTAAGAGAGGGCTTCGAGTTCAATCCTCAGGACCCAAATAAACAGCGGAGTGTGGCCATGTGCCTATATAACCCCAGTCCTGTAGGAGACCTGGGAATTGCAGGAGCTTTGGCAAAGGTGGCAAGCTCTGATGGGGGGTGGGGACGGGGCGGGCAGGTCTGGGGATGGCCAGCTCCAGGATCAGTGAGAGACTCTGGCTCAAATAAGTGGACGAGGGATGGAAAGTCCCATTCTGGCCACTCCAGGCAAGTGCAGGGGCCACTGCGTGGGCACATGCATGTGCATACACTACACACACATTTTCCTGAAGAGCAGTGAGGGCCCAGTGCGTTAAGTCAGACTTCATAAGTGCCTGTGTTCTGGGCCCTTGTTGCTGTTTTTCCTCTCTACTCCTCCTCCCCCTCGTCCTTCTTCTTCGTGTCTATGTGTGTGAGATATGCATGCATGTGCATGTGTTGGGTGCGGGGTGTGTGTATGTGCACATAGATGTGCAGCTACGTGTGGAGGTCAGAGGTCAGTGTTCCCTGTCTTCCTTGATCACGGTCCACTTCACTGAGGACAGGGCCGCTCCCTTGAACCCAGAGCTTGCTGACTGTTTAGACGAACTAGCCAGCGTGTCTTGTGAGTCATCTTTGCTTCCCAAGCGCTGGGATTACAAGCAGGTCACCATGGCCTCCAGCATTTATGTAGGTGCTGGAGATACAAACTCTGGTCCTAGCTGGGTGTGCTGGCGCACACTTTTAATCCCAGCATTTGAGGAGGCAGACATAGGAGGATCACTATGAGTTGAAGGCCACCCTGAGACTACATAGTGAATTCCAGGTCAGCCTGGCCTAGAGTGAGACCCTACCTCAACTCCCCCCACCCCCCAAAAAAACCAAAACCAAAACAAAACAAACAAACAAAAAACCTCTGAGGTCGGGCGTGGTGGCGCACGCCTTTAATCCCAGCATTTGGGAGGCAGAGGTAGGAGGATCGCTGTAAGTTTGAGGCCACCCTGAGACTATATAGTGAATTCCAGGTCAGCCTGGGCTAGAGTGAGACCCTACCTCAAAAAACAAAACAAAACAAAACACCTCTGGTCCTCACACTTGCACAGCAAGTACTTTATCCACTCATCCATCCCCCAAGCCTACTTTTCCTTCCCTCCCTCCTTCTTTTTCTCCCTTCCTTCCACCCTCCCTCTTTATTTCCATCCTCCCTCTCTCTATTCTTCCCTCTCTCCATTCTTTTCTTTTCTTTCCCTATCTTTCTCTCTTTCTGTGGGACAGGGACTCATGTAGCTCAGATTGACTTCAAACTTGCTATGTAGTGAAAGATGACCTTGAACTTCTGACCCTCCTGTCTCTTCTGTACACTTTATTTATGAGAGAGAGAGAATGGGCCTGTAGCTACTGCAAACAAACTCCAGATGCATGCATCGCTTTGTGTATCTGGTTTACGTGGATACTGGGGAATCAAACCTGGGTCCTTAGGCTTCACAGGCAAGTACCTTAACCACTAAACCAACTCTTCAGCCCCTGATTCTCCTGTCTCTACCTTTTGAGTACTGGAGGGAGCTTCTCTCCTTGAACTGCCCCTGCTTTGGAAATGGCTGTGCAGATTCAGCTCTGCTCCCCCCTTCCCAGGGTGGGGTGAGCCCACCTGACTTGCACCTACTGCTCCCCAGAGGAAGGAGAGTCTCTTAGAGATTAAGTGCCTTCCCTCCCCCACTGCAAGAGGAGTAATTCCTGACAGGTCCAGGAGACTGCTTCAGTAAGCCTGTGGCCAGGGGCATGATGGGAGTGTCTATCAGACTGGGCACTCGCACCCCCCCCCCGGCACCCTGCAGAGCCTCTGTCTCCCACCCCAGCCTTGGCCAGGCTCACACCAGGTCAGCCAGCTGATTGAATCTTTATGGCCTGCCCAGGACTCCATTAGGTTTCCCAAGGTGCTTACACCATCATTTCTTTGTGACCTGTGGTCTTATAATTGCCCAGGGCAAGGAAAAATTGGCATGCCTGTGATGATCCTGATTCCCAGCAACTCTCCCGCTCTCCAGTCAGCTCTGGCCCTCGAGCTTACCCTTAGCTAATCCGCAGGGGAGCTTGCCCACCCTCTGAGCCTCCACCAGGCTGATGCATTGCACACTGAGGAGGAAACACCCCTGCATCCTACCTCCCTTCATCCCCTGGCCTCCACTGCCTAGACTCTGGTCTCCCTATAGCCACAAGGCTTCTAAAGACCCTGGACTAAGCTATGGAAGGCAGAATGAATAAGAAGCTGGGCTTGCGATGCCATCTCCCCAGCATGGTCCATCATTCCTGAGACCACAGACTCTGTCATACATACCCCGATGCCCCACCAGTGACCAGAAGCATCTGCCCTGCAGTGGTCTCCAGCCCAAGCACCCTATGAGGCTGCAGAGCTTGTCATTCTTGCTTCGTTGGGCTCAGAGGGACGCCTCAGCCTCGCTCAGTGCCCTTGGCAATTCACGTCCCAGGCTACCCACCCAGCTGGCAGTAAGCCTGACCACAGCCAGGCACAGCCTGTGCCCTCCCTATGGTGGGGAGCTGGGAAGTGCTGTGCTGGGCTCCATCTGGGGCCCGCCTCAGCCTCAGCTCTTTCTGTCTTGCACCAATAGCCTGGGAGAAGTCCACACGATGCTCCCTCCACGGAGGGGGCCCCATTCTGGAGGAGGGGAGAGGACAGAGGCAGATCAGCTGGGGCTTGGCAGAGGTAGGCAGACCTGCAGGCACCGTGAGCAGCTTGCTGGTCCTGGGCAGAGACCCAGTGACCCTCAGAGCTTCGTCATGGCCTGGCGATGCCTTGGAGAACTGCTCTTCTATGGGGATAGAGCCTCAGCCCCATGCGTGAACACCCAGAATGTGGCGATCCCCAGACCAGCGGCTGCCTTCCATGTCCCACGAACATCCCCTGGATGTCCCCTGGCTACAGGCACCTCCAGCGCCTCCTGGAGCTCCAACTGAGCACCATGCTGCTCCCTCCTGCCCTTTGCACTCCCATAGGTCACACACGCAGCTGGGTTGGACACACGCACCCACGTGGGCACCGTCCTTCTTCCCAGAACTTAATAGCAACATTCTGCCCCGAGACCCTGCCTCTGACCATGATTTTCACCTGTTTACAGAGCCTGTGGTGGCTCCCTATTACTTTCCCTTTATTTTATTATCTTTTTGGGTTTTCGAGGTAGGGTCTCACTCCAGCTCAGGCTGGAATTCACTATGCAGTCTCAGGCTGGCCTTGAACTCACGGCGATCCTCCTACCTCCCGAGTGCTGGGATGAAAGGCGTGCGCCACCACACCCGGCTACTCTCCCTTTTGACCACAGCCCCCTCACTTGGGCACTCAAGACCTTGTATAATGCCGCCCGCCCCGTCATCATCTTTGCAGCCCCGACTGCTCCCTTCTTCCCTTGGTAGCCAGCAGAGTTCCCTGGGCCACAAACACACTCTGCAGCCTGGAACAAGTTCTTCCCTCCAGCAGCACCTTTCTCTGCCAAATCATGTGACTGCCTTCGGGCCCATCCCTGTCAGACCCCCTCAATGCGGATTATTGGCTTTTATGGAAACGCCTAACCAGCGGCGTCGACAGGGCTCTGCCCAGGCCTCCCTTAGCAGCTCTGCATTTCCATGACCCTGTCTGCCTGAGCATCGATGACCATGGGCCTCAATGGTTGCTGTTTCCGCTGGACATGTGTGTATTAGTGTGTGTGTGTGTGTGTGTGTGTGTGTGCAGGAGTGTGTTGTGTACATGGTGGCAGGCTGCAGAACCGCCTCTTCAAACCCCCAGGATTTGTACTCAGATCTTGGCACAGCCCAGTGGCTGTGATGCCAGCCTGGCAGAGAGCCACTCAGGAAACATGGGCTGCCACAGAAGCTGTGCCAAGGATCCCCGGTGATGACGGGCTCCGATCCATTTCTGTCACTCTGGAAGCCAGTTGGAGACTGTGTCACAAAGCACAAAGCATCCAGGCGCAAATGGAAGGCAGGTGTGGTCCCTCAGCCCCGCCAGCGCTGACGGTTCGGCTTGAAGCTCGTTGGCAAGGCCTGGGATGAGCCCAGGACCACTCCTCCCCTGCCCTGCGCTAGGGACAGACAGTCCATGGGGTTGCCCTGGACAAGAGCCACTGAGAAATAACAGGGACAACCACAAGCCAGGACGGTCCCGTCATCACCGAGGCCCAACAGTGAATCTTCAAGGCAAAACAAAATGAAACCCTGTGTAGTAAGAGGAGGAAGCCTAGAGTCAGCATGCTGTTTTGTTCTCTCAACTCAACTGCGTGGCACCCTGGGTAGCGTTTCTATGTTCTTTAATATTTTTTATTTTTATTTTTATTGTTTTGGTTTTTCCGGGTAGGGTCTCACTCTAGCTCAAGCTGATCGGGAATTCAGTCTGTGGTTTCAGGGTGGCCTTGAACTCATGGTGATCCTCCTACCTCTGCCTCCCGAGAGTGCTGGGATTAAATGTATGTGCCACCATGCCTGGCTTTAACGTTTTATTTTGAGACAGGGTCTCAGATATTCCAGGCTGGCCTTCAACTCCCTATGTAGCTGAGAATAAACCTCTGACCCTCCTGTCTCTACCTATGAAGTGCTGGGATTACAGGAGTATCCCATCATGCCTGGTTTATGCAGTGCTGGAGGTAGGATTTAGGGCTTCATTCATACATGCTATGGAGCCTCTCTACCCACTGAGCTACATCTCCAGCCAGTTTAAGAACGAGGAAGCTGGGCGTGGTGGAGCACACCTTTAATTCCAGTACTCGGGAGGCAGAGGTAGGAGAACTGCCATGAGTTCCAGGACACCTTGAGACTACATAGTGAATTCCAGGTTAGCCTGGGCTAGAGTGAGACCCTACCTCAAAAAAAAAAAAAATGAGGAAACTACACCCCTATAATTGCAGTACTTGGGAGGCTGAGGCAGGAGGATTGCTTTGACTGGGAAGCCAGCCTGGACTATATCATGAATACCAGGCTACCCTAGGCTACAGAGTAAGACTCTGTCTCCAAAACAGCTGGGCATGGTGGCATACACCTTTAATCCCAGAATTTGGGAGGCAAAGGTACGAGGATCACTGTGAGTTTGAGACCACCCTGAGACTACATAGTGAATTCCAGGTCAGCCTGGAGTAATGAGGCCCTACCTTGAAAAAACTAAAACAAAACAAACAAACAACAACAAAAAAAACAACAAAATAGTTGGGCATGGTGGCACATGGCTTTAATCCCAGCAGTTGGGAACTCAGGTAGGAGGATCGCCATGAATTCAAGGCCACAGAGTTCTAGGTCAGCCTGAGTTAGAGTAAGATCCTGCTTCAAAACACCACCAACGGGGCCCGAAGTGATGGCTCAGCAGTTAAGGTACTTGCCTGTGAAGCCTAAGGACCCAGGTTTGATTCCCCAGTACCCACATAAGCCAGTTGCACAAGGTGGCACATGCATCTGGAATTCATTTGCAGTGGCTAGAGGCCCTGGTGCCTGTTGTCTCTTTCTGCCTCTCTCCCTCAAATAACTAACTAACTAAATAAATACCAACAATGGCCAGGCATGGTGGTTCACATCTTTAATCCTAGAACCCAGGAGGCAGAGGTAGGAGGATTGCCATGAGTTCAAGGCCAGCCTGGGACTACAGAGTGAGTTGCAGTGGCAGGATGCCCTGGTGCACCCATACTCACTCCCTTTCTGGAGGATTTTCTCTCTGTGTCTCTGTCTCGGGTTGTCTGTCATGACACACACCTTTAACCCTAGCACTAGGAGGCAAAGGTTAGAGAATCACTGTGAAGTGAGAACCTACCTTGAAAAAAAAAAATAAAAATTTTTTAGAAAAAGTAAAAGCCAACAATGGGCTGGAGAGATGACTTAGTGGTTAAAGGCACTTGCTTGCAAAGCCTGACGGCCAGGTTCAATTCCCCAGGAGCTATGTAAAGCCAGATGCACAAAATGGCACATACATCTGGAGTTTGTTTCCAGTGGCAGGGGGTCTTTTATATAAATAAGGGTTGGAGACCCAAAGGCACCATAGTGCTGAGAAGAAGTGACAGAGGAGTGTTCAGCACTGAAATATCTCTATCTTACTTTCCAAGGCTCAGGGTCCATTACAGAAGAGGTGGCAGAAAGAATGTAAGAGGCTGCCTGGATATGGTGACACACACCTTTAATCCCAGCATCTTGGGAGGCAGAAGTAGGAGGATCACCATGAGTTTGAGGCCACCCTGAGACTACATGGTGAATTCCAGGTCAGCCTGGACTAGAGTGAAACCCTACATTAAAAAAAAAAAGAGAGAGAGAGAGAGAGAGAGAAAGAAAAAGGGCTAGAGAGATGGTTTAGTGGTTAAGGTACTTGCCTGTGAAGCCTAAGGACCCAGGTTTGATTCCCCAGAATAGAACCCATGTAAGCCAGATGCACATGGTGGTGCATGTGTCTGGAGTTCATTTGCAGAGGCTAGAGACCCTGATGCACCCATTCTCTCTCTGTCTTTCTAATAAATAAATAAAAAAAGAATCTAAGAACCAAAGGAATGGTAGGACTGCTTACAATGCAAAATCGTTCAGACAGAAATTGGCCTCGAGGGCTGGAGGGATGGCTTAGTGGTTAAGGTCTTTGCCTGCAAAGCCAAAGGACCCAGGTTCAATTCCCTAGGACCCAGGTAAGCCAGATATACAAGGTGGTCCATGCGTCTGGAGTTCATTTGCAGTTGCTAGAGGCCCTGACATGCCCATTCTCTCTATCTGCCTCTTTCTCTCTTTCAAATATAAATATAAATATAAATATAAAAAAATATATATATATATAAATATATAAAATCACCAACAACAAAACAAAACAAACTGAACGGATAAATAAAAAGAGGAAACTAACTGGGCGTGGTGGCGCACTCTTTTAATCCCAGCACTCAGGAGGCAGAGGTAGGAGTGAGTTCGAGGCCACCCTGAGACTACATAGTGAATTCCAGGTCAGCCTGGGCCAGAGTGAGACCCTACCTTGAAAAAAAAAAAAAATAGGAAACTGAGGCTGTATGATGATAAGCCACAAACCTAAAGCACTGCAAGATGCACAGGGGACACAGCGCTTGCTCCATCGTCAGTGCTCAGAGCCCACCTCCGCCGTCCCCTGCCTGACACCGCTGTCACCTGTCCCTGGGAATAGCATCTTTACCAGTGAGTGCAGGGGGCCAGGAGTGGGGGCCAGGCGCTGGCAGCTGGGAAAAGGGCCTGAGGAGGGAGGGGGAGGGTCTGTCTCCAGCCCCATCCGGTCAGGCACTGTGGGTGGGGAGGGCTGGAGAGCAGGCTGTGGCATTCTCCATCCAAGAGGCAGCAGGAGGCAGTGTCTTATGCAAATGAAGGCATCAATCCCGCCGGAGCTTTAATTCCTCTCCCCGACGACGACAGCCTCGCATCTGGGGGCCTGGAGATGAAGGGCTGAGGGAGGGAGCTCCGACCCCTGGCCGCCGGCCTGGCAGACAACTGTGGAGTTCCACTACCTGGCCTCCCAGGACAGCCGCAGGGCCACATTCCTGCCTCTCTGACTGGACCACTGGTTGCACAGTGCTGAGGTGGGGCGCTGGCCGGAGGATCCTGTGAGAACGCCGGTTTAGGATGTAGGGCGGGTGGCTCTGGCGGAGCCTAGAGATTACGCAGCTCTACCCAGGCCCTGAGCCAGATGACAGTCCACTTGGACACTCTGGGCCCATCATTCCCCCCTGACCCCAGGCTCCTCTTTCCATGTGAGGACAATAAATCTGAGTTGCTGCCATATTTGGCAGAGATGCTTTGGGAAGCAATGGAGTCAAATTCACTTTTAAAAATATAATCTAGGGCTGGGGGCTGGGGAATGTGGCTTGATGGTAGAGTACTTGCCTGACATGCACAAGCCCCTGGGTTCCATCCCCAGCATTGCAAAATGAAATAATTAAGTTAAATGTTAACTATTTTGAAAACTGTAATAATTATTTTGAAAACTGTAATAAAAATTGTAAAGATTTATACTGTTTGAATATATTTAAATGTTCTGGACTTTGTGTGTGTGTGTATATTATATGCACAAATTGGTCTTTTTAAATATATATATATATATATAAATATATAAAATCACCAACAACAAAACAAAACAAACTGAACGGATAAATAAAAAGACGGAAACTAACTGGGCGTGGTGGCACACTCTTTTAATCCCAGCACTCAGGAGGCAGAGGCCGGAGTGAGTTTGAGGCCACCCTGAGACTATATAGTGAATTCCAGGTCAGCCTGGGCCAGAGTGAGACCGTACCTCAAAAAAAAAAAAAAAAAAAAAAAAAAGGAAAATGAGGCTGTGTGATGATAAGCCACAAACCTAAAGCACTGCAAGATGCACAGGGGACACAGTGCTTGCTCCATTGTCAGTGCTCAGAGCCCACCTCCGCCGTCCCCTGCCTGACACCGCTGTCACCTGTCCCTGGGAATAGCATCTTTACCAGTGAGTGCAGGGGGCCAGGAGTGGGGGCCAGGCGCTGGCAGCTGGGAAAAGGGCCTGAGGAGGGAGGGGGAGGGTCTGTCTCCAGCCCCATCCGGTCAGGTACTGTGGGTGGGGAGGGCTGGAGAGCAGGCTGTGGCATTCTCCATCCAAGAGGCAGCAGGAGGCAGTGTCTTATGCAAATGAAGGCATCAATCCCGCCGGAGCTTTAATTCCTCTCCCCGACGACAGCCTCGCATCTGGGGGCCTGGAGATGAAGGGCTGAGGGAGGGAGCTCTGGCCCCTGGCCGCCGGCCTGGCAGACAACTGTGGAGTTCCACCACCTGGCCTCCCAGGACAGCCGCAGGGCCACATTCCTGCCTCTCTGACTGGACCACTGGTTGCACAGTGCTGAGGTGGGGCGCTGGCCGGAGGATCCTGTGAGAACGCCGGTTTAGGATGTAGGGCGGGTGGCTCTGGCGGAGCCTAGAGATTACGCAGCTCTACCCAGGCCCTGAGCCAGATGACAGTCCACTTGGACACTCTGGGCCCATCATTCCCCCCTGACCCCAGGCTCCTCTTTCCACGTGAGGACAATAAATCTGAGTTGCTGCCATATTTGGCAGAGATGCTTTGGGAAGCAATGGAGTCAAATTCACTTTTAAAAATATAATCTAGGGCTGGGGGCTGGGGAATGTGGCTTGATGGTAGAGTACTTGCCTGACATGCACAAGCCCCTGGGTTCCATCCCCAGCATTGCAAAATGAAATAATTAAGTTAAATGTTAACTATTTTGAAAACTGTAATAATTATTTTGAAAACTGTAATAAAAATTGTAAAGATTTATATTGTTTGAATAATTTGAATGTTCTGGACTTTGTGTGTGTGTATATATATATGCACAAATTGGTCTTTTAAAAAATATATATATATAATATTTTAAAAATATATTTTATTTATTTACTGAGAGAATGGGTGCGCCAGGTCCTCCAGCTCTGCAAACGAACTCCAGATGCGTGAACCTCCTTGTGCATCTGGCTTACGTGGGACCTGGGGAGTCGAACCGGGGTTCTTTGGTTTGCAGGCAAATGCCTTATCCACTAAGCCATCTTTCCAGCCCTTTTTAAAAAATTCTTTTAAAATAAATTTTATTTGTAAGCAAAGAAAGAGAGAGACAGAGAGACAATGGACATGCCAGGGCCTCTAGCCACTGCAAACGAACTCCAGATGCATGTGTCCCTTGTGCATTTGGCTTATGTGGGTCCGGGGGAATCGAACCTCATTGCAAGGTCTCACTCTAGTCCAGGCTGACCTGGAACTTACTCAGGATTTGTTTGTTTTTCGAGATAGGGTCTCTAGCCCAGGTTGACCTGGAATTTACTATATAGTCTCAGGGTGGCCTTGAACTCACAGCGATCCTCCTACTTCTGGAATTAAAGGTGTGCACCCCCATGCCCAGCTTGGAACTCACTCTGTAGCCCAAGTTGCTCTTGAGCTCACAGCAATCCTCCTCCATCAGTCTCCGGAGTGCTGGGATTACAGGCATGTGCCACCACACCTAGTATGTCCAGCTTTTATTTACCCAGTTTTAAGATAGGTGAAGCCAGGTTGGGGAAATGGCTTAGTGGTTAAGGCGTTTGTCTGTGAAGCCTAAGGACCCCGGTTCCCCAGGACCCACGTAAGCCAAACGCACAAGGGGCGCACGCATCTGGAGTTCGTTTGCAGTGGCTAGAGGCCCTGGTGCGCCTATTCTCTCTATTTCTTTCTATCTGCCTCTTTGTCTGTCTGTCACTCTCAAATAAATAAAAATAAACAAAAGAATTATTTTTAAAAAAAGATAGGCGAAGCCCTGGCATACTTGGCTTCTGGCTCTCTGAAGGGTTTTGTGGGGGTGCAGAGAGAGAACTTTCAGAGGACAACTGCAGTCACTTACCATTCTGCCTGAATCTCTAGGACTCTAGACTCAGAGGACCCAGCTCAGCCTCAGCCCTGACCAGCACCTGCTGCCTGGTTTGATATCCTTGAGAACAGGAAGTAGGCACTTCCGCTCTCCTCACGGATTCACCCACAGGTAAGTAAAAGTCCCCAAGACAGAGTAACAACTGCAGGGAATCTTCATGGTGAGTTGAGGACCTACACACGGGGCTCAAAGTTATGTCTGCCTGAATTATAGAACACTGTCATTTGGGGAAAGGAAATACTGGTGGCCCGCTGCTACACACTGCTCATAAAACACTGCTTTTATTGGTTTTGGGTACAGTATTGAGATTGTGGGTTAGATTTCCTTTGGGAAAAGATTTACTCAAAAGATCAGGGAGGGGAGCTGAGGTTGTTCGCTCAGTGGCGGAACACTTGCCTAGTGTGTGAGCGAGGAGGCACCAGATTTCAACCTCAACACAGATACACAAAGCACTGGGCAGTGGGTGTGATGGGCCCCCAAAGGTCCTGTCTGCCAAGGGAGCCTGATAATTCATAATCCATGATGACAAGTCTCTTCCATCTGTCTGTCCAACTGCCAACCCTCCGGGGGAGGGGTGACAGACACTCTGCCCCCCCCCCGGGAGGGGTTCTGGGGAGCCTGTAAAAGCTGAGGACATATGTTAAGCCAGCATGGGTTTGGAGGATATACTTGTAAATGTCAAATGCTGAGACACTGTACTACAATCCCAATGACCCATGCCAGGCATGTCCTCTCTCTGGCCCTCCAAGGAGCCCTGCCAGGCTGTCTGCCAAGCTCCGCAAAGGTGACTGGCATTACAGAAGAGGTGGCAGAAAGAATGCAAGAGCCTGCCCGGGTATGGTGACACACACCTTTAATCCCAGAATTTGGGAGGCAAAGGTACGAGGATCACTGTGAGTTTGAGACCAGCTGAGACTACATAGTGAATTCCAGGTCAGCCTGGGCCAGAGTGAGACCGTACCTCAAAAAAAAAAAAAATAAAAATTTTTAGAAAAAGTAAAAGCCAACAATGGGCTGGAGGGATGACTTAGTGGTTAAAGGCACTTGCTTGCAAAGCCTTACGGCCAGGTTCAATTCCCCAGGAGCTATGTAAAGCCAGATGCACATGGTGGTGCATGTGTCTGGAGTTCATTTGCAGTGGCTAGAGGCCCTGGTGCCTGTTGTCTCTTTCTGCCTCTCTCCCGCAAATAACTAACTAAATAAATACCAACAATGGCCCAGGCATGGTGGTTCACATCTTTAATCCTAGAACCCAGGAGGCAGAGGTAGGAGGATTGCCATGAGTTCAAGGCCAGCCCTGCCTCCTCTATGGAGAAGGTAACCACCTGACAGTGGGCTCCATAAACCTGAAGCTCCAGGCCCCTTGGGCTACACCTGTGGTCTTCTTCAAGGAGAGCTGATTCCCCCAGGAAAGTAGGTAATCTTCTTATTCAATTAAAATAGTTGCTTCTGGAGCTAGGCATAGTGGCGCATGCCTTTAATCCCAACACTCAGAAGGCTGAGGTAGGAGGACCACTGTGAGTTCGAGGCCACCCTGAGACTACATAGTGAATTCCAGGTCAGCCTGGGCTAGAATGAAACCCTATCTCAAAAAAGCAAAGCGAAAAGAAAAAAAAAGTTGCTGCCTACATGAACAAGGGAAAGACACAGAGTAGATTTTTACTCCTGGGCTGGGCTTTCTCAAAGGCACTTTTTTTTTTTTTTTTTTGTTTTGTTTTGGTTTTTGTTTTTGTTTTTTGAGGTAGGGTCTCACTCTAGCTCAGACTGACCTGGAATTCACTATGTAGTCTCAGGGTGGCCTTGAACTCATGGTGATCCTTCTACCTCTGCCTCCCGAGTGCTAGTGCTGGGATTAAAAGCATGTGCCACCATGCCCGGCTGCAGTTTTGTCTTTGTATATTTGATACAAATTCTCAAAGCCCTAGCTGACCTCAAACTCTCTATACTGTTGAGGATTACCTTGAACTCCTGATCCTCCTGCTTCTATCTTCCTAGTGTTGGGATTGCAGGCATGTGGCTCCATGCCCAGCCCCATGGCAGCTTGGGACCTGCCTTGTTCCTTCAGCCTCTCTCCTTAATTCCTTCCCTGTCACAGCTCTTCACAAGTGAACCTGAATTTCCCTATGTATGAAAGCGGGTCATCCGCCCACCTTGATATTGAATACTTAGAGGTCGGTACTTCCGAGTGGAGTCAGGGTTGTTGGTGGTGGTGGTCTCTGTGTGTGAGTGGAATCTGTGCTGCAAGGTGGGCTAGAGGGAAGAGAAGTGCTCACTGGGGAGAAGGGTTGAGGTGCTCATCAGCTGCCCAAAGCGCACATGGACACGTCTGCCCTGACAGTCCTGGGTTAGTTAGCTCAGCTCATCTTCTTCCCTTCACTACAGCCTTGTACCTCCAAAACCTTTCTAATAGGAAAGGGGTGTCCTCATTCTTGGGACCTCAGAACAGCCAGAGCCCTGCTGGTACCTACCCAGGTGCCTTGCTCTGCACCTGATGAGCCCTGCTGGGAGCAGGACTAGGATACCTTACAAAGGAACCTGCTCCAGCCCAGAGAGTGTCACCTCGTCCTGGCCCATGGTGAATGGAGAAACCCAGGGTGCGGCTCAGAGGACTCTGAGACTAAGAGACACAACCCCTGCCCTCAGGACCTTCCCTCTTGGTCTAGCACAAACAGGAGGTGGCTGGAGGAGACCTCTAGTCTAATGGGAGAGGCACAGTGCATGGAGTTCTAACATGCCAGCCCAGCAGGGAATCCAACTCAGGCATGCCAGGGCCTCCTGACACTGCAAACAGACTCCAGACACATATGCCACTCTGTGCCATCTGGCTTTTCACGCGGAACTGAGCCCAGGCTGTTGGCTTTGCAAGCAAGAGCCTTTAACTGCTGAGCCATCTCCTCAGCCCCATGGGCAAGTGTCTTAACCTCGTTGGGCCTCGGTTTCACCTCCTGTAAAGTTATGACAGTGGTGAGGTCCAGGAGAAGTGCAGGTTTGAGTGGGGCACAATGAGCAGGGGCTGCTGTGGTTGTGGGGATAGGGAAGAGGGGGGATAAAGAGGCCGGGGACAGGCAGGGTGAGGGCGGGAGGTTCTTGGGAGCATTTGTGTCTGAGTGTGCAAGGGGCAGGCGCAGGTGGTGACTCTTCTGTCCTAATAGGGTGATCGATGGCAGGACAGGACAGGCTCAGGGAGCCTGGAGGGAAGCATTGTCATGGCAAATGATGTTTGGCTTCCCTGCAGGCGGCTCCATCTGTGTTTATTGTGCCCACCATTAAGTTCCCCAACTCCACCCCACTCACACCTCTGCAAACCTGCGCAGCTTTGTGACTCTTTCACCCACCTCCTGTTCTCGCGTCTTAGCCCCTTCTGCATCGTAGGTACTCGCCACCCTCCTTCTTTCCTGAGCAACTCCCAGCCCCAGATCCCTCAAACTTCATTATTTTGGTGCCCAACTGAACATCATTTGCCATTTGGTGAGAACCACCACATAATCCATAAGTGAAGAAACACCAGCTGTTGGGTTCTGGCAGAAGGCAGGGTGGAAGGAATGGAAGACTCCCGGAGTCATACAGGCCTGGGTAGGAATCTTGACTCCAGTACTGAATAGTTGTGTGACACTGGGTGAGCTAATTAACCTCTTCGGGTTTCACCCCACTTCTGTACAGTGAGCATGTTTGTTTGGGTATCATTGACTGGGCTTCGCCTATTGTAGGCCTAGAGTTTTATTTTGTTATTTAGTTTAGTCCTTAGAAGTGGATACTATTTTTCAGACAACAATAGCAACAATGCACATATCTGGACAAAGATTTGACAGATTAGCCCAAGGATCCACAGTGGAGCCAGAGGTAGAACTGGGATTCGAACTCACAGCTTCCTGACTCATTGGACTCTGACTATGTCTCAAGCTCCTCACCATTCAGTAGCCAGTCCTGAGGCAGTTGCTGTGATTCTCAGGAGCTGGTGACAAGTACTGGGCATCTAACCCAAAAGCTGACCCAGAAAGAACAGTTAAAAACCACAAGTCCTGGGCTGGAGAGATGGCTTAGCCAATAAGGCACTGCCTGCAAAGCCTAAGGACCCAGGTTCAATTCCCCGTACCTACGTAAGCCAGATGCACAAGGTGGTGCATGTGTCCTGAGTTCATTTGCAGTGGCTGGAGGCCCTGGTGTGCTCTTTCTTTATCTGCCTCTCTCTCTCTAATAAATAAATAAATAAGAATAGAATATTTAGCCATGTGTGGTGGTGTACGCCTTTAATCCCAGCACTTGGGAGGCAGAGATAGGAGGATCACCCAGTGTTCGAGGCCATCCTGAATTCCAGGTCAGCCTGAGCTAGAGTGAGACCTTACCTTGAAAAACCAAATAATAATAATAATAATAATAATAATGATAATATATTTAAGGAAAGCCCCACAAATCCTAAAAGTCCATCCCATCCGTTTTGGGTTCCAGCAGGAGCCACTTTCCTCATAACCATCCCCCTACCTCTCACTGAAGCAGGGAACTATGCCAAATGGTGAATGGCAAGCCATCGTGTAGAGGGGGTTGTCAAAGCTAGACACAGAGGACACTGGCAAGGGAGGATTTGCTACCTCACTGGTCACCAACCCCACACCTTTGTGGAAAGGAAGGATTGGAGCAGGAGTAGCAAGACAGAGGCAGAACAGGGATGCTCAAATGACCCACTGCCTGGGACCACGCCCAGGACTTCCTGGGGAACACCTGCTCTTCTCAAGGGTCAGAAAAACCTCCTCCGTCACACTCCTGGCCAATGGCCTTCTTTCAATAGTGGCTAAATGAACAGCTAGGATGCAAACCCAGGCTGCATGGCCTCCCTGCCCTGTAAGCTTGGGTTATCTCCCGATGGTCAGGCGCAGAGGCCGTGCTCATCTTCCATAGTGATTCCTGGCCCCAGGAGCACGGGGATTTTGTGATGGCCCTGCCTCCAGCCACACAGCCACAGTCCTAGCCCTGGACACAGCTCTGCTCCTGGCTTGGCTAGCAGGACCCACAGAACCCAAGGAGAGGCTGTGAGCTACAATTTTCCATTCTTTCCTGTCCTCTGAACCAAGGATGCCTTCAATGTAACAAGTGTATGCAAAGCACCTACTGAGTGTCAGAACATTGGGATCACAGTAGGACAGCCGGCCCAGGCCCAAAGCCAGGGAGGGGCAGAGAGCTTCCCAACTGATCCTGGGATCATGGAGACAAGGAAACCAGGGAGAGCAGGGGACTTTGCTCAGAAGAGGACATCTGACCTTGTCCTGCAAGAACGGGCCGACTTGGGCTTGGCTCAGGGCAGAGGGACTTCAGCTGGAGGGAAGAGCCTGAGAAGTCTGGAACAAAGGTACTCTGCCTTCCATCCTGGGACCCAGGATGCAGGAGGGGGCAGAGGGAGAGGCAGAGAGAAGAGGGCTGGGCCAGTAGAGGTCCCCACAGTTAATTTAGTGGCACATACAGAATCAGGAAGGGTTTGAGTTGGGGGGAAAAGGCAGAGGAAGTGGCATCACTTTCATTGAATGAGGCAATGAAGATCTGAGCAAGCTCCCCAAGGGTTGCGGGAACTGCTGAGCTGGCTTTCTGAGAAAGGCTGTGGCCAGGGAAGGTAGGGCCAGAGAGAGCGGGGAGGCCAGAGCAGCCGAAGTTGGGCCTGTCTGCCAGATAGGAGCCTCGATGGTATGTGTGTGAGGACCCTTACCTCCATTCTTGTCTTATTAAAAGAAAACCCTAGGCTGGAGAGGTGGCTTAGCCGTTAAGCGCTTGCCTGTGAAGCCTAAGGACCCCGGTTGAGGCTCGATTCCCCAGGACCCACGTTAGCCAGATGCACAAGGGGGCGCACGCATCCGGAGTTCGTTGGCAGTGGCTGGAGGCCCTGGCGTGCCCATTCTCTCCCTCCCTTTCCCCCCTCCCTCTTTCTCTGTCTGTCACTCTCAAATAAATAAATAAAAATAAACCAAAAAAAATGTTTAAAAAGAAAAGAACGCCCTGACTGGAGCTGAAACAAAAGCAGCCTGGGAGCCTTCACCCTGCCTGCTGGGAAGAGGTTCTTTGCTCTCGGGAAGCTGCCCTCAGTGGAGCCCCTTGTACCACATCCCTGCCACCCTGGCGAAGCCCATCACCTGTTCCGACCGCACGGGTGATGGACAAGGGGTGGAGGGATTAAACAGCGGGTTCAGGACTTAGGGAGATGATTCCCCAGGGGAAGGGAAATGGCTTGTGTGCTGGCTCCGTGCAAAAAGACATGGGGCTGGGCCGAGGTCCTGAGCTGGGAGGAGTTCCATAGACACAGCTGGTGAGCGCTAGTGAGGGAGGACATGAACATCGTCACACACGCCAGCCTTGTTTGGAAGCACAGCCCCCCTTCTGCCTGGCTTTTAAGCTTAAGTTTTAGGATAGACAGAGGCAGAAGGAGTGATTTGCTTTATGTGAGGCTGGCTGCATGGGCAGCCGGAGGTCGGTGATGGGTGAGATAGGAGAGCGCAGAACCAGGGTTTTAGACGGAGACAAGGTTCCTAAGCTTGGATTTTGCCATAGGTTCTTTGGATCCTCATCCCTGTCCCATTCTGGGACTATAGTCCCCTCCCCCACTGACGCCGTGCCTACCCACCTACCTGAGAGGATTTTCTCAGGATATGGGCACACATTCCTATAGACAGGTTCTTTTGTCCCCGTTTTATGATGGGGACACTGAGGCTCACTAATGTACTCCTTTGTCCAAGGCAGTGCCTCGGAGTCTATCAGACTCCAGGGAGATGGCACTGAGCCAGATGGGGACATCTTGCCTGTTGCCAGGCTGAGGGGTAGGCAGCTTGGAGGTAAGGGTGACCACTGACAAGAGTGAAGGCTAAGGAAGCGGTGGAGGTGGCCGGGAAAAACTTGGCGGGAAAGGCAGGCGCTGGCACCCTTCACACCTGGACTTCAGGAGATGGCTGAGCCCCTGGTGTTGGTGTTGAAGGGGAAAGAAAGGGACCGGGCCGGCTCAGAGGAGGGAGCTAGGTACCCTGGGGAGCTGCGGAGGGAGAAGGGCTCCCCCTACCCTGCTCTGCGTTTCCCAAACACACCCAGCCCCACCCTTGGTCAAAAGGGCTTTGCTCAGGTTCAAGAAGTCTTCTAGCTCTCTTCCAACGGCTGGGGGGTGGGGGGAGACCACCCAGAGATTCAGAGATCCAGAGACAGAGACAAAGAGACACCGGATCCCAAAGCGACGCTGCTAGTGCGGAGGAGAGAGAAGGGGACCCGAGAGAGGGCGGCGAGGGCGCGGGCGAGGCAGAGTGTCAGAGCGTGGAAAAGTGAGTGTCCGGTGCAAAGAGAGGCGACAGGGGACCGAGTCGGTAGCCGAGGAGACGCGGAGCGGAGCGGGGAACCATACACACACTTGCGGACGGATAGACGGACAGATGGATGCGCAGGCCCGAAGGTGGGGAAGAAAAGCGCCACCTCCAGCCTCAACCCACTGGGTGCGCCAGGTGGTGGCCCACCTTTGTCCCCGCGCGTGGCCAGGTGAGGCTGGAGGGCGGAGCCAGGGGCGGGCCGAGCTGTGCCTTACCTGTCCGGCCTGCAGGGAGGGGACCGAGGGACGCGGGGCCGAGCGCCTGCGGGAGCCGAGCGCCACCGAGGGCGAAGCGGCCGAGCCGGGAGAGAGGTGCGCGGGCGGCGGGTGGCTTTGCCCGGGCTGCGCGGGGCTGGGAGGGAGGGACGGAGGGAGGGAGGGAGCGAGAGAGGAGGGCGGGGACGGCGCGCGGGGAGGGGACAGAGGAGGGGCCCGGGGCTCCCCCGGCCCCCCGCGGAGGGCCAGCCCCTGGCCGGGCCCCGGGGCCCCGCGCGCTCCCGGCCCGGCGCGCCCTCGCCAGCTGCGCTCGGCTTTGGTCGCCCGCTCCCCAGAGGCGCCCGGCGCCGCCGCCGCGAGGGCGCGGGCCAGACAAAGGAGGCAGACAAAGGCGGGCGCTGCCCCGCGGCCGTGCGGGCTGCACCGGGCGAGGCGGTCCCGCTCCTCCCGGTGCGTAAGAGCCGCCTCGGTGCGGCCCCGGGGCGCGTGGGACGGGAGGGGCGCCGGCAGCGGTGGCGCATCTGGAGCGGCGGCCCCGCGGGAAGCGGGCGACAAAGGGTCGCGGCGGCGGGGGCGGGGGGTGTCCCCTGGCGGACCCCAACAATGGATGGAGTCCGTGCGCTCAGCTGTGGTCGCGTCTGGGCGGGCAGGGGCCCGTCGGTCCCCAAAAGGATTATTCCGCCTAGGCTGTCAGGGGACAGAAGAAATGCCCGCGGCGGGGAAGGCGAAGGCGGGACCGAGGACCAAGCGGCCTTTGTAGCCTGTGAAAGTGCGCGGAGTTGGGGTGGTGGGGGGGTGGTTCTCGAGAAGCCGCTGTCACATGTGGGGTCCACATCACCTGGGCGTGGACAGCGCACCTGTGCCCCCCATCCCCGGGAGAAATATCCCCCAGCGCTCCAGACACACACACACGTCCTGAGCCTGCCTGTCGCTCCTCAGCCCAAGCCAATCTGGACAAAGCCGGCCCTCCGGCGGCGGCTCATCCATCACCGCGCGGGGCGCCGGTGTCCTGACGACCCTGGGAGTCCGGGAATGCCGGGCTACGCGTCCCACGGCCCCCATAACTCACAGCGGGGTCAGTGGGGCCACTGGCACTGCAAAGATCAAAGAGCAGTAGGGCGGGACCTGGCACGTGGGGGAGCGGCTGAGGCATTCACGGCTTAGAGGTGGAGCACTGTCTATCAGGCTAGTTGCCTGGGTTCCTTGTCTCCCGTGATACTGTGACCTTGGGCAAGTTGCCTAACTTTTTTGAGCTGGGCATTGTAGACAACGGTCAGTGGCCTATGTAAGAAGACCTGGTTCCTAAGCCCCCCCCCCCCCCCCACAGGAAAGGCTCTGGGAAAATGAGCGCTATTGCTATTGTAAGATCTTCACATGATGGGCATAGGATGGCTTGGGGAGAAGGCTGGGCTACTTATTGGCTGGAAGGTTAGAGTCACCATTTCCGTAAGTCCCCATTGAACAGTTACTGTGCGCAGGCACAAGGGCCAGGATTCTGCCTTTGCAGTCTAGTGAAGCAGAGGAAAGATACGACTCGCAAGTCAGCAAGTGTGTATCAGGCGGTCATTAGGGTTATGGACAAAAATAAAGTCCATTACAGAAGTTTGTCAGGAAAGGTGTCTTTGGTGAAGCACAGTTTTTGTGTTTTGCAAGAAAAATGGGGTAATGATCCCCTGTGGCTGCATGAACAGCGTTTGGAAGAGCCAGTGCAAAAGACCTGAGGCAGGAGAATGCTTTGTATCTGGTGAAGGAAAGAGTGATAAAGGAGGAGGGAGCCGGGCTAGTGTCACCAGAGCTGCAGAGGCCACAGTAAGGGCTTTGGCTTTTTAGTTAGATTAGGAGCCTTTGAAGGGTTGTGAGCAGAACAGAAACAATGTCTCACCTGGGTTTTAACAGCCCCAGTGAGTCCAGAGTTTGTAAATAGATTGCACTGGGTAAAAGCAAAAGCTTGGAGAGACAGCTTAGCGGTTAAGGCATTTGCCTGCAAAGCCAAAGGACCAAGATTCGATTCCCCTAGTATCCATGTAAGCCATATGCACAAGGGTGGTGCATGCATCTGGAGATCTGGAGGCCCAGACGTGCCCATCCTATCTCTCCTTGCAAGTAAATAAAAATAAAAATGTATTTTAAAAAAATAAGCTAGGGAAGCCAGGTGTGGTGGCACATGCCTTTACCAGCACTTGGGAGGCAGAGGTAGGAGGATTGCCATGAGTTCAAGGCCACAGTGAATTCCAGGTCAGCCTGGGCTAGAGCAAAACCCTACCTTGAAAAACAAAACAAACAAAACAAAACACTCAGCTAGGAGAGCAGTTACAAACCATGGCAGAAAAGAAATAATGGTGGCATGGGAGGGGGGAGTCGGCAGACAACATGACACTCGTTTTCCAGGATGAGGTTGTGACCATGAGCCAGAAATGTACCTTGGAGGCTGACTTAAATGCTGCTGCAGCTGTTGTCCACTGGGGTGATCTTTTCACAAGTGAGACTGTACCCTGGGTTCTTGCACAGATACAGTAACAACAGGTTGATGTTGGGAGAGGCTTGGGATCTTATTCTGTCCAGGTTATGGTGACTTTGGTTCGGTTTCATCCCCTCCAAAATGGAGCAGTTGAATGGCAGAAGTGGATCCAAATATTCATCAACAGATGAGAGGACCATCAAAATGGTTCATCCAAGGGATGGCATTTGACAGCAAAGAGAATGAAGGAGGCCAGACATGGTAGTGCACGCCTTTCATCCCAGCACTCGGGAGGCAGAGGTAGGAGGATCACTGTGAGTTCGAGGCCACCCTGAGACTACATAGTGAATTCCAGGTCAGCCTGAACTGCAGTGAAAACCCTACCTCAAAAAAAGCAAAAGCAAAACAAAACAACAACAACAACAACATAATAATAATAAAGTAAGTAAATAAAATAAAAGGTAGTAAGTTCTAAAAAAGAAAGATAGCCCAGGCACAGTGGCACACACCTTTAATCCCGGCACTGAGGAAGGTGAGGTGGGAGAATTGAGTTTGAGGCCATCCTGGGCTACACAGTGAATTCCAGGTCAGCCTGGACTAGAATGAGACCCCATTCTTTTTTTAAAAAAATATTTAACTTGTTTATTAGAGAGAGAGAGAGAGAGAGAATGGGCATGCCAGGCCCTACAAACAAGCTCCAGACACATGTGCCTACCCTATACACCTGGCTTACATGGGTCCTGAGGAATTGATTCTGGGTCCTTTGGCTTTGCAGGCAAACGCCTTAACTTCTAAGCCATCTCTGCAGCCTGAGACCCTATTATTGAAACAAACAAAAATAATAAATAATAATTTAAAAGGAAAGGAAACTGAAGATAAAAAGGAGGGCTGTGGAGATGGCTTAATGGGTCAGAGCACTTCCTATGCATTCATGATGACCTGAGTTCAGATCCCTAGAACCCAAGTTATACTGGAAGCAGGAGAGCACATATGTAATTTCAGTGCTATCATGATGAGATGAGAGGCAATGACAGGAGACTCCCCAGGCTCACTAGCCTAGGGAACATGGCAGTGAACAAGAAACCCTGTCTCAAAGGAGGTGGAAGTTTTGCAAGGCCTGACACTGGAAGTTGTCCTCAGACCTCCAACACATGTGCTGTGGCGTTGGCACATGCGCAGGAATGCATGTACACACGCTGTTAGATTCAGGGTTTGCAACAGAGGACCAAGACAAACAGCTTCTTAGATCTAAGACTTTACTGTCATGGGGGAAAGGGAGAAGGGGAGAGGCAGGAGGGAGAGAAAGAAGAAAAAGGAGAGAAAGGGAGGGGTGCATGTAACAGAGAAAGAAAAGGGAGAGAGGGAGGAATAAGGGGGATGCATTCACCTGTAGCAGGAGAGCCACAAAGAGAGCAAGGGTGGGCCAGGTAGTGAGGTTTTTTTTTTTTTTTTTTTTTTTTTTTTTTTTTTTTGGTTTTTCGAGGTAGGGTCTCACTCTAGCCCAGGCTGACCTGGAATTCACTATTGCAGTCTCAGGGTGGCCTCGAACTCACGGCAATCCTCCTACCTCTGCCTCCAGAGTGCTGGGATTAAAGGCGTGCGCCACCACGCCCGGCTAGGTAGTGGGTTTAATGGGAAGAGGCAAGACACTGCTCTGGAGGAAGGGGCCTTGTCTCATCATGGTTGGGAGAGCATGGCAGGGCAGAGCACAGCAGTACAGATCATGCTGGCCAGAAAGCAGAGAAAGGCACTCACCTCTTTTTCCTTCCCGGTTCCCTGCCCATGGGAGGTCCTTGTTGCTCCCTGGGATCAAGCTGGGTGCTGCCCACTTTCAGGGTGGGTCTTTCCTCCTCAGTTAATATTCTCCAGAAACACCCTCTCAGGCAAGCCCAGAGATGTGCCTCAAGCTCCCAGGTACTTCTAAAGCCAGTCACCTTAACACTGAAGGGGAAGCATCTGAGTTGAGGGTGGGCAGCGCCAGCAGCATCCAATGGGGAAATGGCACGCGTGGGCTGTGCTCCAATGGGAGGGCTGGAAGCCCTCCAGGGTCACTGGTGTAAGGTCGGAGGTTAGCAGCAGACCTCCGGATCTGGGGCCCTTGTGCAGGCCAGGCCTCACTCTCTAGAAAGCCAGGTGAGGGAGGCCAGGAGCTGGCTGTTAGCTGCTACCCATCCATCTTTAAAATATGTATGTACGATCTGAGCGTGGTGACGCACGCCTTTAATCCCAGCACTCAGGAGGCAGAGGTAGGAGGATAACCATGAGTTCAAGGCCACCCTGAGACTACATAGTGAATTACAGGTCAGCCTGGGCTAGAGTGAGACCCCATTATGTAGTCTCAGGGTGGCCTTGAACTCATGGTGATACCCCTATCCCTGACTCCTGAGCACTGGGATTAATAGGTGTGTGCCACCATGCCCAGCTTATTATTATTTAAATTTTGTTTGAATTTTTATTTATTTATTTGAGATTGGGAGATGCACAGCCAGTGAGAGAGAGAGAGAAAGAGAGAGAGAGAGAGAGAATGGGCGCACCAGGGCTTCCAGCCACTGCAAATGAACTCCAGATGCATGTGCTACCTTGTGCATCTGGCTTACGTGGGTACTAGGGAATCAAACTGAGGTCCTTTGATTTTGCAGGCAAGTGGCTTAACCGCTACGCCATCTCTCCAGCCCGTTTTTATTTTTTAAAATTTATTTGAGAGAGAGAGAAAGAGAGTGGGCTCGCCAGGGCCTCCAAGCACTGCAAGTAAACTCAAGACTCGTGCATCACCTTGTGCATCTGGCTTACATAGGTCCTGGGGAATTGAACCTGGGTCCTTTGGCTTTGCATGCAAGTGCCTTAAGCACTAAACCATCTCTCCAGCCCTGACTTGGGTATTTTAAATAAGTTTTTATTTATTTATTTTCAAGCAGAGAGAGAGAGAGAGAGACGAAGAGAGAGAGAGATAATGGGCACATCAGGGCCTCTAGCCACTGTAAATGAACTCGATATGCATGTGCCACATTGTGTATCTGGCTTTATATGGGTCCTGAGGAATAGAATCCCTCCCCCCCCCCCAGGGTCGTTAGTCTACAGGCAAGCATCTTAACTGCCAAGCCATCTCTCCAGCCCCTGATTTGCTTTTTTTTTTTTTTTTTTTAATGTCTTTCACTAAACCTGAAGCTCACAGACTCAGCCAGTCTAGCTATCCAACTTTCCTGGGGAATCCATCTAGTTCCACCTTCTGAGCACTGGAAATAAAGACATGTATCACCTCACCTAGCATTTCTGTGGATGCTGGGGCTCCAAAGTCAGGACCTTATGTCTGTGCGACAAACATTTTTCAAACAACCAAGCCTTTGCTCTAGCCCCCTAGCTGGGCATTTGAAAGCTTGTGCCAGGTCTACAACTCCAGGGCTGGAATGGGAGGGCCTTATTGCTCATAGTGAGCAATTTGAGATTCAGGTTGAGCCACTGGTCATGAAGGCTGCCATCATTTCCTTCCTCCACCATTCTTTCATTCATTCACTTCACCCACACTCATTGAGAATCTGAGCTGGCTGGGTGTGGTGGCTCACACCTACAACCCAGCACTTGGTAGGAGGTAGGAAAGTCATTGTGAACTGGAGGCTAGTGAGGGTTACAGAGTGAGTTCCAGGTCAGCCTGGGCTAGAGAAAGACCCTGCCTCAGAGAGAGGAAGACAGACAGAGAGAGGGAGAGAGACAGACAGACAGACCGACTGAGCCTGAGCTGAGCGGGTATTAAACTGAAAGAATGAACATACTAGCTTCTCTTCTCAGGAATGTGCCAACCAGCAGGTCCTCTGAGCACAGGGTGTCCGTGGAACTGCCATCAAATTATGTGTGTTTTACTCTGTCTGCCTCCTTCCTCTTTGCATTGGATGTCCTGAGAACCTTAGGGTGATGTAGATGATGCCTCCTGCGAGGAGCACCACAGCAGGAAGCATCTTGCAGGAAGGATACCTTGCTGTCCACGGTTTCACCCAATTCACTCAGTGTGTGTTTGTTCAACAGACCCTGGAGTCCTTTGGTGCCGCCAGAGTCTTTGCTGGGGTGGTGTTATGTTTTCTTGTGGCTCACCTCTCTGCTTCCACTTAAATGTCTCTTGGGAGTGATTTTTTTTTTTCGCTGTCCTCATTGCTGGTCCTCAGAGGCTTGCTCCAGTTGGCAAATACATTGTCTCTCTCTCTCTCCCCTCAACAACATCCATCCTTCCCTCCCAGCCACCCTCCTACATATTGTCATTATGGTGAAAAACATGCAAATAACTTTGAAAAACAGTCTCCTTGCAAATGGAGATTCAACAATGTTGTAACTTAACTCCATAATGAAATCCGGGTCCTCTCAGCATCCATCATGCTCATGCAATTAAGATGAAAACCCAGATGCTATACAGCTGCATGCACGGGTCCCTGGCTGCATGTCCCATATTGCCTCAGCCCCCTGCTCACGTCCCTGACATCCCCCCACTTCCGTCCCCTGCTATTCACTAATGAAAAACCTGCTTCAGCAGCGGGGGGTGGGGGGGGGCAAAAAGGACCCTGGCTTTCCCCGGTGAAATCTGAGGGCGCCCAGTCTCCAGGGCAAGGGGCTGCTCAGTGGGCTGTCTGCTGAAAGGGTTCTCTCCTGCATGGTGTGATGTGCTCAGGGCTCCTCAAGTCTATGCTACCAGGCACAATTCCTGAAACAAAACCAGTCATTCCTTTGGGTTAAACAATGAAATTTACAAAGTGCCCCCATTCTTTCTTGGGTATCCAACCCCCCAGGGAGCTTGTTAAAGAGCCAGTGTCCTGTTCAGGTATATCAGGGCAGCTGGACAGCCAACGGTTTTAATAGGGTCCCTAGGGGATTGAGATGCAGATATCCTAGGTCTGCTTTTTAAAAACCGCTCTGCTCACGTTCCTGGCTTAATCCCTCTGCTGGCAAGTTACTCACCTTTTCCCATGAGCAGGGTGTAAATTCAGGTTTGCAGGCTTGAGGTGCGGGGGAGATGCACTGATGAGCTTTCAGGCAAACATTTCCACTAGAACTGTGTACAGACTGATGGATGGACTCCTGACAAGTCTTAAATCCATGGAGGTCGGAGTCAAAGTCCTCTTGGCTTCTGGCCTGACTTGTCACTCATAACTCCACGGCCACATCTCTGACCTTGTCCTTCCCATCTGTGAAAGAGAGAGGCTGGGTATAAATTAAATTCCTGGTGTTTTTACAGGCATGAAAGCTGGATTTACTTTTATTTTATTTTAATTTTAATACTTTATTTTTATTTATTTATTTAGCAGAGAAAGAGGGAGAGAGAGAGACAGACAGAGAGAGACAGGTAATTGCCATGCCAGGGCCTCCGGCCACTGCAAACGAACTCCAGACGTATGCCCCCCCTTGAGCATCTGGCTAATGTGGATCCTGGGGAATCGAATGTGGGTCCTTTGGTTTTGCAGGCAAATGCCTTAACCGCTAAGCCATCCCTCCAGCCCTTATTTTTATTTTTATTTTTTAAAAATGTATTGCTGGGTGTGGTGGTGCATGCCTTTAATTCCAGCATTCAGGAGGCTAAAATAGGAAGATCACTGTGAGTTCCAGGCCAGCCTGAGACTACATAGTGGATTCCAGGTCAGCCTTGGGCTAGAGGGAGATCCTACCTAGAAAAAAAAAATTATTTATTTGCACATGTATGTGTGTAAACAAATGCCTATCTGGCTTCACATGGGTGGGCTGGGAAATTGAACACTGGTCAGCCAACAGGCTTTGCAAGCAAGGCCCTTTAACAGCAGAGTCCCCCCTCCAGCTCCCAGGAGCTAGGTTTACATTCCACCTGTGTAACTTTGGTGAGCGAGGGAACATCTCCGGGCCTGTTTTCCTCTGAAGTGGGACTGTATAATGAATACTTAGCTCTTAGGGCTAATGAGGAAATTAAAGAAATGAGGGTTTGCCAAATACTAAGTGCCACGTGCATGGTGGTAATAAACATTATCTGAGACTTTTCCAGCCCTTCAGACTTGAGTTCGTGCCTCTGCAGGACTCTGGAGTAATATTACTTTCTCCTTCTTTCCTCCCTCCCTTCATCCCTCCTTTCTTCCTTACTTCTTCCTCCTCCTTCTTCCCTCCCCCTTTCTTTTCTTTCCAAGTAGAGAGAGCTGGAGGAGAGGGTCTCCAGCCCCTGCAAATATACTCCAGATGCGTGGGCCACGTTGTGCATCTGGCTTTACCTAGGTACAGGGGAATCGAACCCGGGTTATTAGGCAGGCAAGCACCTTAAACGCTGAGCCGTCTCTCCAGCCCGGGAGTAACACTTCTGCTGGTCCCTTCCTGCAGCTGTGTGACTCAGGCAGGTTTCTTTACCTCTCTGATTCTCACTAGGCTCATCTGCAGAAAGGGGACAGACATAGCAACTGTCACATGGAGTATTCTGGGGATTTAGTGAGACAAAGTGCCTAGCTGAAGTTTGGAAAGGTCTGCTATTGCCAGGCATGGTGGCGCAAACCTTTAATTCCAGTACTGGAGAGGCAGAGGTAGGAGGGTCGCCGTGAGTTCGAGGCCAGCCTGAGACTACAGAGTGAATTCCAGGTTCATCCTGGTCTACAGCAAGACCCTACCTTGAATCCCCGACCCCTCGCCCCAAACGGTCAGCTGCTTGAATCATCTGGGAAGTTGATTCTCTGGGGAGGTCAAGCCAAGCAGAACTTGGGTTCCGGATAGGGGTGGCGCGGAGGCGTGTCCAGTGCCCCTCAGCCCTCCCACGTCCCCGCCTCCAAGCCTGCGGATTCGCTTTCGGTTGGACAGCTGAGTGCCGGGGGATGTTGAGTCGGAACTAGCAGCAGATGTCGCTGCCCTTGGTCCCCAGCTGGGCCTGGCACCTGGCCCTCACTAACAACTCCCGCTTTCTGCCCAGGCCTCCCACAAGCTGGAGGGAATGCGGGAATGTCCTGGAAGGAAGCGCGATCCGGTGTGGAGGGCACAGCAGTTTTTTTGTTGTTTTGTTTTGCGCCTACCTGAAGGCAAAAGGAAGTCCTAGCTCATTCTGGAATAGTGTTTTCCCGGTTGTGCAGGCCGGGTCCCGCCCCTCCGAGTCCTCGCCCTTAGCCCCGCCTCCGCAACCGCTTCTCCTTCCTTAGTGGAGGAACCCGAACCGTGCGAGGCTCGGATTGGACATCTCAGGGGAGTGGGCGTGGCCGATGGCGGCGCTAGGACCGCGCGAGCGCCGCAGCGGTCACGGAGTGGCGCGGGAGCCAGGGGGTTGCGCGGGAGACGTGAGCGCTCGCGATCGGTGGTTCAGAGCGCCGGGGGACCGAATCCGAGCCCGGGTGGGGATCAAGGCCAAAGCCGGTACCGGGGTAGGCGAGAGGGCGGGATTTCCGCCCGGGAAGGATCTAGGCCGCGCAGGGGGCGGGGCTTCTTCCGATCTGGCTGCGCTTCCCGCGTGTGGGGCGCCGCGCTCGGCGCGCTGAGCCCCGGGAGGTTGGTCCTCGGGCGGCCGCGGCCCTGTCCTTCTGCCCGCCCGGCTCTGGCCTTTCCTGTCGTGGCGGTGCCGGGGCGAGTGGGTGCGGGCTGCCCGTGGATCGTCTGATCGCGGCGCAGCTGGGACCCCCCCACGCGTGACGCCAGCGTGGGGAGCTCTTCGCGGCTCCCCGGCTTCTGCGTGGCTGGGGGTCCCTCGCTCCTGTCTCTGCAGGCGGGGAGGAGGGCCCCGAGGGCCGGGGAGGCGGCCCTGGCGGCTCCTGGTTCTCTGGAACTACCCCCCGCCCCCAGGTGGCTGAAGGATGACCACGCTCACGCGACAGGACCTCAACTTTGGCCAAGGTAGGGAGGCTCGACGTGCCCACGGGGACGGAGGCGGCGGGGGAGCGGGTCTGTCCAGCGGTCTTGCCCACCCGCCTGTGTCCCCCCCGGCCCCCCCCCCCACAGTGGTGGCCGACGTACTCTGCGAGTTTCTGGAGGTGGCCGTGCACCTAATCCTGTATGTACGCGAGGTCTACCCGGTGGGCATCTTCCAGAAGCGCAAGAAGTACAACGTGCCAGTTCAGGTGAGACGCCCCCTCCCCCCATGGCCGGGCTGCGGCTTCTGGTGGGTTTCGCGCCCTGGAATTTGTTTGGAGGCAAGGTCTCACTCTAGCCCAGGCTGTCCTGGGACTCGACTCTGTAGCTCCAGCCTGGCCTCGAACTCACTCGTACCTCAGCTGGGATTAAAGGCGTGCGCCACCATCCTCGGCCCCCTACTCTGGATTTATAAAAACATACCCCCTCTGCCTCGCACCTGTAGGCTACAGATAGCCTGTTAACTTCTCATCAATGGGGAGATTTCCCTCCCTAATCTCAGAAGGAGGTGCCCCTAGCTTGAAGTTAGAGACTCTGGACTAGAGTTGCCTTTAACTAACCTTGCACTTTTCTCTTTATTCTCCCTAAACTACCTGGGGTTAACTTTTTATCTATTTACGTGTCTATTTGGTAGGTAATACTCCTACCTCAGCCTCCTGAGTGCTGACTGGGACTAAAGACATGGGTCACCGCCACTGGCTTTTTTTTTTTCTTCCGTATATCCCAGACTCAAACTTGCTTTGTACGGGATGTTGGCCTTGAGCTCCTGATCTCCTGTGCTGGGATTACAGCCTGTGCTGCCAGGCTCCTCCGGTTACTGGATGAAGAGGCAAAGCAATAAACTTGTTGCTCTGCCTGCAGGTCCTCCATCCAAGTGTCTTTCCCATTGTAGGCCCTCAGTTAACATGAGAATAAATGACCGCTGAATCCTGGGAGGTGGTGGGAGCTTAAAGGATAGGCCAGGAAGAGTAAGGATTGACACCTGCTAAGTAGCCCTTGTTTACTAGGAAGGTATTGACTCTTACCTTTTCATCCTCACCTTCTCTTTATCCAGGCTTCCCAATTAAAAGCTGAGAGAAGTTAAGTGATTTGCCCGAGGCCACACTGCACTGAGCTTTCACTTTTTAGTTTTAGTTTTTTGTTTTTTTTTTTTTTCCCCCCAAGGCAGGGTTTCATTTCAGCCCAGCTGGCCTTGAGTTTGTGATCCTCCTACCTCAGCTTTACCTCTTTTTCCTTTTTTTTTTTTTCCTTTGAGGCACCTGGCCAAGTTTTTTTTTTTTTAATTTATTTATTAGAGACAGAGAGAGGAAGAGAGAGAGAGACAGAACGGGCACGCAGGGCCTCTACTCACTGCAGACGAACTCCAGACGCATGTGCCACCATGTGCATCTGGTTTATGTGGGACCTGGGGAATCGAACCTGGGTCCTTAGTCTTCGTAGGCATGCGCCTTAACCACTAAGCTGTCTCTCCAGCCCCCTGGCCAAGTTTTTGAACTCTGATTAAGTTTCTGGGATCCTTTCTCTGGGGGAAAAAATGGCGCACCCCATTTTGTGCTCAATTTTCAGACTTCAGGAGAGTCTGCACCCTCTATCAGGAGCCCCCAGTGTTAATGTTAAACAGCAGAGCTGAGATTGAATACTTGTTTTTTTTTTCTTTCAGTTTTCGAGGTAGGGTCTCACTCTAGGTCAGGCTGACCTGGGATTCACTATGTAGTCTCAGGGTGGCCTGAAACTCATGGCGATCCTCCTACCTCTGCCTCCTGAGTACTTGGGATTAAAGTTGTGTGCTGCCATGCTTGGCTTTCTTTCTCTCTTTCTTTTCCTTTCCTTCTTTCCTTCCTTTCTTTTTCCTTTTCTTTTTCTTTTTTTTTTGGTGGGGGGGGTTTTGAGGTAGGGTCTCACTCTAGCCCAGGCTGACCTGGAACTTACTGTGGAGTCTCAAGGTGCCCTCGAACTCACGGTGATCCTCCTACTTCTGCCTCCTGAGTGCTGGGATTAAAGGTGTGTGCCACCACACCTGGTTCTTTTGTGTGTGTGTGTGTGTGTGTGTGTGTGTGTGTGTGTGCGCTTGCATCACCTTGTGTGTCTGTATTACTTGGGACCTGGAAAGTCAAACATGAGCCCGGCATGCTCTCACATGCCTTTAATCCCAGCACTCAGGAGGCAGAGGTAGGAGGATTGCCGTGAGTTTGAGGCGTCCCTGAGACTACAGAGTGAATTCCAGGTCAGCCTGGGCTAGAGTGAGACCCTACCTTGAAAACAAAACAAATAAACAACAAAAAAAAAAGAGAGTCAAACATGAGTCCTTAGGCTTTGCAGGCAAGCACCTTAACCACTAAGCCATCTCTCCAGCCCTGAATACTTTTTTTTGTTGTTGTTGTTAACTACTTATTTTATTTACCTGTATGTGTGGTGGTGGTCAGTGGGTGAGGAGGGTGGTGCCACCACCTTTTATTGCTACAAATTAATGCCAGTCATCCTGCTTACTTGGGTGGCCTAGGAATTGAACCCAGGCCAGCAGGCTTTGCATTAAATAGCTTTAACTGCTGGGCCATCTTCCCAGCCCCTGAATGCTTGCCTTTAAATCTTTAAACATCTTTCCGCCATGGATAAGTTCAGTTCTTAGCTCTCTGATGGCAAGCTGGGTGTCTCAGGCAGTGGCCCTGGGGAGCTGCTGGGCCTCTGTCCAAAGGCCAGCAGAGTATGTGGTAGGTATTGGTGGTTTGTCCTGTTCATGCCTGTCGCCTCAACATCTTGTGGGTTTGTGCACAGATGTCCTGCCACCCTGAGCTGAATCAGTACATTCAGGACACGCTGCACTGTGTCAAGCCACTCCTGGAGAAGGTGAGGGGTGCCCAGCCCTTCCATCCATTCTGTTCCCAGTCTCTTCCTCCATGCTCATGGCAGGTCTCGGGTGAGATGATAGATGGTGTGGAGCCCCCATATCTCTTAACACCCACCTGCCTCCTAACCATGCTCAGCCAGCATGTGGCCACATGTAGGGTGTGCTGATGGGGTCAGCACTGAGTGGGGATTCTTATGTCCACATATCTCCCAGTTCTGTCTGGGCTGGGCCCCCTTTGGGTTTTCTCTTCTGTCTGGTCCTGTTCTGAGACTTCCTTGGGAGTTCTCCATGAGGGTCAGGCATCCTCTTTTGGCTTGTACCACTTGTGCCTGGGGGTAGCAACTTGTGACTTCTCAAATCCATTTGCTGCCCTCTCAGGGGCCTTGGCCAATGGCTTAGGAAGGCCCTAGGTGCCTGGCCCACCCCTGCTCAGGAAGGGAGGGTGCGGGCAGCGAGGTCAGTGCCTAGCTCTGGAGCGTAGGGTTCCTGTACTTGCAGAATGACGTGGAGAAAGTGGTGGTGGTCATTTTGGATAAGGAGCATCGCCCAGTGGAGAAGTTCGTTTTTGAGATCACTCAGCCGCCCTTGCTATCCATCAGGTAAGCTTTTGCCGTCCCTTGCTTGGCTGTCTGGCTGCAACCTCTATCCAGTCCCCACTCCCTTGGTAAAGACTTACAGGAGGACTGTGAAGAGATGGCTCAGCAGTTAAAGGCACTTGCTTGCAAAGCCTGCTGGCCCAGGTTCAATTCCCTAGTACCCATGTAAAGACAGATGTTCAAAGTGGAGCATGTGTTCAGCAAGAGGCCCTGGTGTGCCCATGCTCGCTCCTCTGTCTGTTTCAAATAAATAAATATATATTTTTTAAAATATGGGCTGGAAGGATGGCTTAGTGGTTAAGGTATTTGCCTGCAAAGCCAAAGGACCCAGGTTCGATTTCCCAGGACCCATGTTATCCAGATGCACAAGGGGGTGCAAGCATCTGGATTTCATTGGCCTGGCGTGGTGGTGCACACCTTTAATCCCAGCACTTGGGAGGCAGAGGTAGGAGGATCACCATGAGTTCTAGGCCACCCTGAGACTCCATAGTGAATTCCAGGTCAGCCTGAACCAGAGTGAAACCCTACCTTGAAAAACTAAAATAAATAAATAAAAATACCTAAGAGGAGGGGTTGGGAGATGGCTCTGTGGGTAAGAGTGCTTGCTGCATCAGCATAAGGACCTGAATTCAATCCCCAGCGCCTATATAAAAAGTCACGCCCAGTCCCATGCACACCTGCAGTGTGGAGGGGCAGATGGGAAGGAGCCCTCCATCTCTCCATGCTGACTATCTAGGGTTGGGCTGGGCTGGCCCTCTCTGGCACTGCTGGGGGAGGGGCAGTGTGGGACCAAAGGCCTCTTTTCCCTCCCAGCTCAGACTCCCTGCTGTCCCATGTGGAGCAGCTGCTGAGAGCCTTCATCCTAAAGATCAGCGTGTGTGATGCTGTCCTGGACCACAACCCCCCAGGTGTGCCTCCCTGACCCTCGCTGTTTCCTTGGTTACCTCAGCTGCTTGTCTTTTCAGTCCCTGCTTGGCCACGCTGAGCCACTCCTTCCTCCCTGCCCTTGAGTACCCCTGAGAGTCCCCCTGCAGAAGATTTCCTGTTCCCTGTAACTGTGCCTTCCTTAGCCCTTGGCTTGCACTTGACATGCTGGGGGTGGTGCTGCCTGGAGTGTGGAGGGAGAGGAGGGAAGGGCCTGGGGTCTATTGGAAGCCTGGGGCTGCAGGGCCTTGACCTTGACCAAGATGCTCTGCAGGCTGCACCTTTACAGTCCTGGTCCACACTAGAGAAGCTGCCACACGCAACATGGAAAAGATCCAGGTGATCAAGGTGAGAGGAATGGGACGGGACGGGACGGGACGGGGGGGGAGGGGGGCGCCATTCTAATGGACAGCTTGCAGTAGTGCCTGGCTCCCAGAGGATCTGGACACCCAGGGTGAGAGGAACCCTGAGGTTCTAGGTGTTGGGTGGCCAGCTCACCCTAGCTCTTTTTTGTTTTGTTTTTTTGAGGTAGGGTTTCACTCTAGCTCAGGCTGACCTGGAATTCACTATGTAGTCTCTCAGGGTGGCTTTGAACTCGTGGCGATCCTCCTACTTCTGCCTCCTGAGAGCTGGGATTAAAAGTAGGCACCACCATGCCTGGCTATTTTTATTTTCTTTTTATGAGAGAGAGAGAGAGAGAGAGAATTGACACGCCAGGGCCTCCAGGCACTGAAGTTGAACTCCAGACGTGTGCGCCATCTTATCTGCATGTGCGACCCTGCGTGTTTGTGTCACCTTGTGCGTCTGGTTTATGTGGGATCTGGAGAGTAATGCATGGGTCTTTAGGCTTCTCAGGCAAGTGCCCTAACCACCATGCTATCTCTCTAGCCCACCCTGGCCCTATTAATTAATTAATTAATTTAATTTATTTGAGAGAGAGAGAGAGAGAGGCAGATAGATAGAGAATGGGCACACCAGGGCCTTCAGCCACTGTAAATGAACTCTAAACGTATGCGCCACTTTGTGCATCTGGCTTATGTGGGTCCTGGGGAATCAAACCTGGGTCCTTTGGCTTCACAGGCAAACACCTTAACCACTAAGCCATCTCTCCAGCCCCACCCTGGCTCTTTTGAAGTAGGGTTCTCAAAGGCCTGGAAATGTGCATCACCAGCAGCTCCTAGAGATTCCAGGAACCAAGCCCCAGAGGGAGAAGGTAGCAGAGTGTGGACAGGTTGGGCTCTGGCCACTTCCAACTCTCACTTTGGTCCCCTCCTTAGGATTTTCCGTGGATCCTGGCGGATGAGCAGGATGTCCACATGCACGATCCCCGGCTGATACCCCTAAAAACCATGACGTCAGACATTTTAAAGGTGAACTTGGAGGGAACAGAGAAATGCTTGGAGGTGGGCCCAGAGCTGATCCAATCTAGAGGGATTGCCATCCGAGAGTTTTCCAGCCCTGCTCACCTCCCAAGCAAGTGCCTAGTGGTCCCCCATCTGAGACCGCTTCTTTCTCTCTACCAGATGCAGCTGTATGTAGAAGAGCGTGCTCATAAAAGCAGCTGAGGGATCACCTGGCCCCCAGTGCCCAGCTGTCAGACTCTGGGGCCCAGCCCATGGTGGCTCTGTGGTGCCCCCCTTGACTCCAAGTGCTCTTACTGCCTTGGCGTTGGCTGCTATCTAGCCCAGCTGCTTGGCCCCACTTGCCTTCATGGAGCTGGTCTGCCCAGGAGACCGGGAAGGATGCCAGGACCGCCATCTCCCAGCCTCCTAGGGCTCAGTGGCTCACACTGTCTATCTCAGATACTGTGCTGTGAGTTGTTTATTGTGAATAAAGGGCCCCAAGGGCTGCCTGGGCTGTCATTAACCAGAGCAGAAGGGGCCAGGGGCAGCCAAGTTTGTCCTAGTGAGGGGCTGCTTCATCAGAGTGCCAGGGACCCCACCTGTAAACCCAACACCAGGCTGGTTTTACTGAAAACATTTATTACAACAAAATGTCAGAACATTGTGACTAACTTACCACAAGTCAGTGGGTTTGCCCAAGGCTGAACTGGGGCAGGTGTTCCCGGGGCTAGGGACCTTACTGCTCACAACTGGCTGAACTCTTGCCTGGAGGGCACCTTTGGCAGACCCTGACCCCAAGGAGGACGGATGGCTGTTAGATGACAGCTGTCATCAGGACTGGAGGAGCCAAAGCAGCAAGTGCTACTCGAAGTCCTCCTCCCAGCCCTGGAACATCTCAGGCAGGGCGTCGATGGGGATGGGGACCACGGGGATGGGGACGGGAGGAGGGGGAGGGTTCTTGGCTGTCTGGTGACTGACAGTGATGCTGCTGTTGGTGACGCGGGGCCCATACCAGCCTGCCCAGAACTGGGTGTCTTTGCCCCCATGCTGGAAGAGGATGTGGCGGACACCTGGAGGGTAGTCGGAGAAGGTGTGGGAGACCTGGGAGAGGGAAGAGGAAGTAACCACTAAGACCAGCAGAGGTTAAGAAGTGGGGTGAGTTGCCAGGCGTGGTGGCGCAAACCTTTAATCCCAGCACTCGGGAGGCAGAGGTAGGAGGATCTCTGAGTTCGAGGCCGCCCTGAGACTACATAGTGAATTCCAGGTCAATTTGGGCTAGAGTGAGACCCTACCTCCAAAAACTTAAAAAAAAAAAGTGGGGTGAGCTAGCCTTCCAGGGCAGGGACAGCTGGGTCCTGCAGGACATTTGACTCTGGTTTGCTGCCAGCTTAGCTCGGAGAGAAGTAGGTGGTGGGGCAGGCAGGTGGGGCCTCACCTCTGTCCAGGTGGCGTCATTCCACTGATGGATGGTCACTGGTGGAGGTTCAAAGGAGGCCAGTACGATGTAGTCGGCTGAGGCCAGATGTACCCGGAGGTAATAGGTGCACCCACAGTCTTTTCTTGCAGCAAACCTAGGGGGAACGAGGGTAGACAGTTGGAGTGTCAGCCACTGAAGGCCAGCTTTGGGGACACACAGGCGGCTGGGTCACACAGACTCACTTCTGAACCTGCCCCCTTCTGCCAGCACTCCTCTGCCCATGAGGCTAGTGAGCTGTGCACTCTTGTGCCCCAGGGAAGCATGTAGCTACAAGAAGCCTCAGTTTCCCTAGCTACCTGAGAAAAGGATGTGAGCTTACACATTCTCTTTACAAAGACGACCCCATCTTCTCAAGCTGTGCCACCCGTGTATGTTATTGGACAGGACAGAGCTCAACCTGGCCACCCTACAAATATTGTCCCCTTATTATCTGAGCAGTGGTCCCAGGGCCTGGCTGAGCCCTGCTCCTGCTTCTATATGGGCCAAGCCAGTCTCCTACCAATAGTTCCGTGCTTAGAAAGGGTTCTGGGCTTGGCTGGGGGTGTGGCCCAGTGGTAGATCCCATGGACTGGAGGCCCTGGGTTCCATCCCTAGCACCAAAGAAATATATAGAAACAGAAGGAGTTGGGTGTGGTGGCACATGCCTTTAATCCCCATGCTCGGGAGGCAGAAGTAGGAGAATCACTGTGATTTCGAGGCCACCCTGACACTACAGTGAATTACAGATCAGCCTGAGCTAGAGTGAGACCCTACCTTGAAAAACCAAGGGGTGGGGGTGGAATAGAAGTGTAGAATAATCCTGAGGAAGCAGTAGGGAGGTGCTAGGTAAAAAAGTGAGGGTTTTTCCTGGGAGTGCTGATGTTTTCTGTTGCTCCTAGGCCTTTAGTGACAACTGATCAGAGAGGCCTCAGTCTCCCATCTGTCAGCACAGCTGATGTCTTTGAGTCAGGGACCAGGAGGCCTGGGGGTGCTGCCAGAGGAGCAGGTGTTAGGTCCAAGGCAGTCTTTGCCCAAGGAGACAGCTGGGTAGGGATGGATGGGTCTTTCCTCTGGCCCAGTGGCTTTGGCAGAAGGGGAGAGGGGAGCGACGACATCGAAGCAGGGATACTGGCACAAATGACTTACCAGTCTTTAACTACAATATCAGGCCGGAATGTGTCCAGCAGCTCTTCCCAGTAGCCCTCAGCCTTTAGGTCCACCAGCTGGGACTTGAGGCACATGCTGGGAACAGAGAATGAGGCTTTTAATCATAGGTATGCTAGGTAGGGCCTGCCCTTGTTTGGCTGTGGCAACCCTTGTGGGCCTAGGAGACCCCAGGACAGGTCCTGACTAGAGCTCCATCAAGCTCTTACCCTGGGCTGACTGGGAAATACAGAGTTGGACCTACTTGTACTTGAATAGGATTGGATCCCAGTCCCACAGGTACTGCAGAGTGTGTCTGATTCCTGCTCCTGGATCAGAGATGCCTTAGACATGTAACTTAACTATTCAGTGGGCTCGCAATTGTCTGAAACCCATCTCCCCAACTGCTGGGGACCTGCCACCAAGCTGACTGCTCCTGGAAGTAGAGACTGGGACCCCCGTGCCCCCTGATCTTCTGGAGGCCCCACTTAGCCTGGGAGTTAGCAGAAGTGTTCTGCCCCTCTGCCTCAGCATGACCTGCTTGAGTCCATCTCTTACCCATAGGAAGTGACGAAGTACTTCTTGACTTTGGGGTCTGGAAAGTTTGTGCCGTTTTCCCCAGGGAGGCTCTCCACCTTCCAGTGGTCTCCCCCATTTGAGTCGATCCTCCACGATCCCATGTCCTCTGGGAAAAACAGAAGCCCAGGTGAGATCCCTGGAATTCACTATGTAGTGTCAGGCTGGCCTGGAACTCAACAGCGATCCTCCTGCCTCTGCCTCCTTGGTTTTGGGATTAAAGGCATGCGCCACCACACCTAGCCAATCTAGTCTTATTTGCAGTGCTGGACATGGAACTCAGCCAAGATCAGCACCCTACCAGCCCAAGAGAACCTCATCGGTGCCTTGGTGTTTCCCTTGTCCAGCCCCGTCTCATTTGGCCTCCTGATTGCCTCTGCTGTGGGACTTGCTCGCTTGTACTCACAACGTGACTAGAAATTCTAGATCAAACCTCATTTCCATGTTGCCATGAAATTTTTTTTTGTTTGTTTTTTTCTTCCCCAGGTAGAGTCTCACTGTAGCCCAAGCTGACCTGGAACTCACACTGGCCTCAAATAAACTCACAGTAATCCTCTTACCTTTGCCTCCCTAGTGCTGGGGGTGTGTGTGCTACCACACCTGGCAACACGAGGCTCTTTTAGTTTTTTTTTTTCTCAAGGTAGGGTCTCTCTGTAGCCCAGGCTGACCTGGAATTCATTATTTAGTCTCGGTGGCCTTGAACTCATGGTAATCCTCCTACCTCTGCCCCTCCCAAGTGCTAGGTTAAAGGTGTGTGCCACCATGCCTGGTTTTATTTTTTTTAATTTATTTTTATTTATTAGAGAGAAAGAGAGACAATGGGTGCACCCGGTTTTTTTTTTGTTTTTTGTTTTTTGTTTTTTTTTTTTAAGGTAGAAGATCTCACTCTAGCTCAGACTGATCTGTGACTCAGACTCACTCTGCAGTCCCAAGCTGGCCTTGAAACAATCCTTATGCCTTCCAAGTGCTGGGATTAAAGGCATGTGCCACCACGCCTGGCCTCCATGAAGCTCTTATTACCCACATTTCAGTTCTTAAAAATATGAGATTATGGCCAGTCATGGTGGTGCATGTCTTTAATCCCAAATATTTGGGAGACTGAAGTAGGAGGATCACTGAGTTTGAGGCTAGCCTGGGATAGAGTGAAACTTTGTCTCAAAAAATAAAAATAAGAGTCAGGTGAGGCCACCCTGAGAGTACATAGTGAATTCCAGGTCAGCCTGGGCTAGAGTGAGATCCTACCTTGAAAAAACAACAGAATGAGATTAAAAAGGGCCTGTGATGGAACCGATCCTCAAGGCTGTTGGGAGTTCTCCCCATGTGGCTGTTTTACCTGGCCATTGTGTCCTCTGGAGCCAGCACTTCCCATGTGTTCTAGATCTAGAGGGTTTCCAACAAGACCAGAATGAACAAATTCCAGGAGCTGAGCTGGGCTGGCACAAGCTGAAGCCCATGGGAGGTCTGAGCAAGGGTGGGCTGGTCATGGCTGAATGTGGCATCTTGCAAGGCAAGTCTGCAGCCTGGTCGTCTGAGCTGCTAGGCAGCTTCTAGATGAAATCTGAGGCAGGTGGGGAAACTGAGGCATTTGAGAGGAGCCTGAGTCTGATCAGCAGGACAGTCCTCTCAGGTGGGCAGTTGTATAAATCACATTTAGGGCCCCAAGTGCTCCATGTAGCACAGACGGCCAGTAACCTTCAATGTCTGCCCACCTATGATTCTGGCGAGGACAGGAAGTAGAGGTGACAGGTGTGCTAAGTGCATAGATGAGGCCACTAGAGTTGGCAAGGAGCAGGGTGAGAGGGGCATAATAAATGCTGAAAAGGAATTTGCATGTCTATTGAGCAATTACCATGTGAAGGTGTCACTGTGGGGAGCAGCAAATAGGATCCATTAGACCCCTGGACCTTGACATTTGTAGCAGAGGAAAAAGATACTCAACACCAGAGGATAGATGGCTCAGCAATTAAGAGAACTTCTTGAGTAAGAGTGTGGGACTCAGGAGCTCACAGGAAGACAGCAGATCAGTAAGAGACTCCTGCTCAAATAAGAAGCAGGTGGAGCCAGGAGCATGGTGGTGCATGCCTTTAATCCCAGCACTGGGGACACAGGCAGGAGGGCTGCTATGAGTTCAAGGGCAGCCTGGGCTAAAATAAGACCCTACCTTTGAAAAGATGGGTGCATGGGAAGGTGCAGGAACACGTGTGCACATACCACATCACACATACACAAGCACCACCCCCCCCCCAAAAAAAAAGAAACCCAAAAAGCACTATAAGGCCATACATGGGTGATGACAGAGGTAGGAGGCTGTAGATGAGAGGTCAAGGCAGGTCTCCACACTGAGAATGAGGAGCCAGGGGAGCTGGTAGAGTCATAAGAACATTGTAGGTCGGTGAGGACAAGCTCAAAGGCCCTGAGGTTCAAAAAAGGAAGGGCCGCCCCTGCCCACCTTCAGCACACGGGTTGCGCAGCAGGTTCCTACGGAGGCTGCATAGAAAATAGAAGATCTTCCAGTCGGCCACAGGCTGGTCCCAGTCCTCGGTGATGAAGCCCTCCCGCAGGCTCTTGCGCTTCCAGAGGGTCACCAGGTCGATGAGGTCCCGCCAGAGGCTGCAGACCGGGCGGCAGTGAAGCAGCAGCTGGCGGGCGGGCAAGTGCGTGAACAGCTCCAGAAGAATGTTCTCGGGCAGGTCGTTGATGCTGACCAGGGCCATGCTGGTGATGGGTGAGTGTGCTCTCAGGCCTGTGGGGGACAATGACGGCCCTGAGCAAGGAGGCAACCCTTCATATGCTGGGGACTGATCTTTCCACTCTCATCAGAGCCTTGAGTGTGCTAGGTTTGAGGTAGGGTCTTGCTCCAGTCCAGGCTGACCTTGATCTTGGCTTCCCAAATGCTGGAATTAAAGGCGTGTACCACCATGCCAGGCTAAGAAGGGTTTTTTTGAGGATCCTTGGAGTCCACGGGAGCTGTTGACAAGTGCATTTGGAAATGTGCAGTAAGAATACTGAGCTGGGTGTGGTGGCACATGCCTTTAATTCCAGCACTTGGGAGGCCAAGGCAGGAGGATCTGCTGTGAATTTACAGTCACCCTGAGACTACATAGTGAATTCCAGGTCAGCCTGGGCTAGAGTGAGACCCTACCTCGAAAGACCTTAAAAAAAAAAAAACAACAAACAATAGAGTCTGGTGGCTCCCACTTGTATATCCCTAGCACTTGGGAGTACAACTGTAAGGATTACTTTGAGTTCAAGATCTGCCTGGGCTACATAGCAAATTCTAGTCAGGTCAACCTGGGCTATAGAGACATTGTCTCAAAAAATTATAGTCCTTCCCCTCTTTCTCCCCCCCCCCCATTTTTGCAGTGCTGGGGATAGATCTCATATATGCTAGGCAAAAATCACCAGTGAGTTGCATTACTAACCCCTTGATATCAAAACCCTTAGGAGGCTGGGTGTGTTAGTACATGCCTTTAATCTCAGCACTCAGGAGGCTGTGAGTTCAAGGCCAGCCTGGGGTAGAGTGAGACCCTACCTGGAAAAACCAAATAACTAAAACCCTTAAGGACAGAATGGGGTGTCATGGTATTCTGTACTCTCAACTACTAAGAGGCTGAGGTTTAAGGATCATTTGAGTCCAGCAGTCCAAAGGCAGCAGAGTGAGACCCAATCTCAAAGTTTTAGGAATATTATTATTTTTTGGTTTTTCCAAGGTAAGGTCTCACACTAGCCCAAGCTGAACTGGAATTCACTCTAGTCTCAGGGTGGCCTTGATCTCGGCCTCCCAAGTGCTGAGATTAAAAAGGCAGGCTCCACCACACCATGCCGGGGAAACAACTTCTTAAAAGCAACTCATCCGCATCCACGAGCTGAATGTGGTAGCACATACCTGTAATCCCATGGTATGTGGGGGAAGGATTAGAGCTGAAGGCCAGCCTTGGTTACATGAGACTGTCTCAGGCCCTCTAAACACTGAGGAAAAGTTTTGAAGCTTGTTGGCCAGGTGACCTGGTATGGCTTTCTATGTTCTTCGTGGTTTGGTGACTGTTCTGGTCACTGTCACAATACGTAGCACTGTATCTGTGTTCCCAGTCTCACTTCATTCAGTGGAGGAAGCTCCACAGACTGGACTGGGCTGGGCTCCTTGCATGTCAGGTCAGGCCACTTGGAAATGGCAGATGCCTGGGAGTTCCTGGCTGTCCCCATCCCCAAGGGCACTCAGGGAACTTGCTCTAGGTGTGTGTGTGTGGGGGGGGACCAATGGGTTGTAGTGGGGGCTCTATACAGTCACTCAAGTGACCCTTATCTGCTTATGCCTGAGGGAGAATGCTCTCCACCCACTTCCCCCAGGGAAATGGAAACTTGCTGAACTCGGTGGCTTTCTAGAGTCTCCGCCAGAAGGGCAGTTGGGGGTTTGGTGAAGGTTTTCATCCTAGAACTTGGGAGGGTGGGCACGACCCTGCTCTAGTCCAGGGAGGAGCACTTAGCCATGGCCAAGAAAAGAGCAGGCAGGCAGGCAGACAAAGAACCTGTGCCTTGGTGAAATTCCTTGCTGGGCTGAGGTGAGGATGGGGCAATGCGGCCACGTCTTCCAACTGTGAACAGTTTTTAAGAATAAGCTGCTGGTGGTGCAATCCTGTGATCTCAACCACTCCCCAGTAATCCAAGCCTCTTGGGAGGTTAAGGCAGGTAGATTGAAAATTCCAGGCCAGCCTGGGCAGTTCGTGAGACCACCTCAAAAAGTAAATACAGTTGGGCGTGGTGGTGCAAGCCTTTAATTCCAGCACTCGGGAGGCACAGCTAGAAGGATCGCCTTAAGTTCGAGGCCACCCTGCGGCTACAGAGTGAATTCCAGATCAGCCTGGGTTAGAGCGTGACCCTACCTCCGAAAAGCAAAAACAAAATATACAGGGGTGGGGATGTACCTCAAGTTGATACAGCGCTGGCCTAGCAAGTGGGAAATCCGGAGTTCAAGATCCAGAACCACTCCTCTCCCTGTGGGGGGTAAAATACTTAAAGCCTCTATGTCGGTTACAATGTTAGCAATTTATAAAGGCACTGCGCAGACTCGGGAGTCGTGGGTCCTGTGCCTTCCCCTGCCGTGGATGACATTCTACACCCACCCCCCGCTTCCGCGTCCCGGGAAGCCCCCCGGCGGAGCTGGCCGCGGAGGGAGGGGCGGTGACCGGGAAGCCCACGCGGGCCCGAGCCGTCGCCGCCGGGTCACGCGGCCGGGTCTCGGCGGCGCCGCCTCCAGCCCGCCGCGCTCCTACGTGCTCCGGGGTCGCAGCCGCAGCCGGGGCTGGGAACGCCCCCGCCACCCTTCCCCGAGCCCCCCCCCCCACGCCCCGGCCCCCGAGTGGCTCCGGGCCCGCGGCGCCGGCGCGGGGGTCCCCCGGGGGATCCGCGACAGCCGCCGCGCCCGGGCCGGCCTCCCCCGCCTCTGCTGCCCCGCTCCCGTCCCCGCCGCGCCCGCGACCTGGGGCTGGGCCGAGCGCGCCGGCGACGCGACACCGCTGCTCCGGTCGGCGTGGGGCCTGGGCCTGGGCCGTCGCCGTCCGCCGTCGCCCCGCCCCGCCCCGGCCGCCGGCCCGCGTCACGCGCCTCCCAGCGGCCCTCGGCGGCCGCGCGAACCCGGGCCCGGGGTACCCGGCGGGTCCTCCCTCACCTGGCCCCTGTGCGGCAGCGACGCGGACCCCGTCCCCGGAGGCGCAGAGCCGCACTTCTGGCTCCGGTCGGGCCCTTCCCCAAACTCCAGGGACTCAACGACCGAAGCTTCTGGAGTCTCCCGTCAAGATGAAATTCCATCAAGCTTTTTTTTTTTTTTCTCCCCCTCCAGCAAACCCTCTTCAAGCATCTACTTGAGGCTGTGTGGACCGAGCAGCGCCCGAGGAAGAGCTGGCCCCGGCCCCATTCGTCCCGGCCGGGGCTGGCGGGCGCCGAGCCCCGAATCCGATGCGTTATCTGCGCACCTACTGTGTGCCGGGCACGTCTGCACCGCGCGCACCGCAGTCAGCGGTGTTCGGTGTTCCCGCAGCCGCCGACAGCACGGTGGCCCTCCAGAGGAACCTGGCCGTACTGCAGGTTCCTATCGCCACGGAGGGCACAAGGGCGGCGGGACCCAGGGGTCTCCCTCCCATTAGCTGCTGTCTGCCCTGGCTGGGCTCCCGGAGATGCCACCCTCTCTGTGCGGCGGGTAGCGGCCCACACAATTGTCTCTGCAGGGCCAGGCAGGACTTCCCAAGAACTCACCTTCCCCTCCAAAGCTACAGGGCACAGGCTGGATGGGAAACCTTTTATTTGTATTCGGTAAAGGAGAATGACAGGTGGGACTCTGGCAGGAGGGCATCTTGGGAATGGCATTAAGGGGGGGGGGGGTATACTGCACGTCAAAGGAAGCCCAGCTGGGGCCCTCTACCTTGCTCTTTTGTACTGGTTCTCAGAATCGGGTCCCATCCTGTCCCTTGCCTGCTCCCACCCCGTGTCACCTTGATCAGGATTCCCTGGGTCCCTCCAGGGCGCCTTGCCCTGATCTTGTTCTCTGGCTTCTGAGGCTTCACTGATGGTTCAGGGCAGTTCACAACCAGTCTGAACCCCAGTTCAACCCAGGTCTGCCTGTCCATCCTGGGCTGGAGCTCTGTCTTCTGATTCAGGCCACGTGGAAGATGGGCCTTCTACCCCTACATCTGCTTCTTGGCGCCTGAACTTTCAAAGGCAGTCAGTCCCCAGACCCGCGAGACATCTTGCCTGTCCCTGTACTAGGGACCCTCAACACAGAGAAAGGTCCAGGGTAGGGGTAGGGAGAGAGATCTAGGCTGGCATCTAGGCTTGGGGACCCTTCCCTGAGACTCTCGGGGACTCATGTAGGGTGGCAGGGGCAACCCAGACAGACAGAGAGGCTCCACAAGGAAGAGGTCACTGGGGGTAAGGACAAGCTACAAAGCCTGAGGATGTCTGGTTTCCACTTCCCCTTCCCAAGGCCCGCCCTCTTCTGATAGACATTTACCAGTCAGGGTTCAGAGGTTAGGGGCTCAGGGACCATCAGGGCAGCGGGGGCCCGATAGTGACGCTGCTGTTCGTGACCCTCGGGCCGTACCAGCCGGCCCAGTAGTGAGTGTCCACGCCTCCGTGCTGAAACCAGATGTAGCGGACGCCGGGTGGGTAGTTGGAGAACGTGTGGGAGACCTGGGGGTAGGAGAGGAGCAGTCAAGGGGCTGGTCCTGATGGCAGCGCTGCTCTGTCCTTGGGGGTTGGACCACCGTCACCAGGTAGAGTTCTGGGCTGAGCTTTGTGATTTGGGGCAGACCATCTTGACTGTTTGTGCCTCGGTTTCCTCACCCATAAAATGGAGCCAAATCTAGGATTATCATGGGGCTCAAAGAAAAGGTTAGAAGCTGCCAGATAACACAGAGGTTCAGTGAGGCCACCACTGGGGAAGTGAGGCTACTCAGTTAAAATTAGTTTCAAATTAGAGGCTGAGGAGATGGCTCAGTGGTTAAAGGTGCTTGTTTACAAAGCCTGCCGGTCTGGGTTCAAATGCCCAGCATCCACATACAGCTGAATGCAAAGTGGTGCATGTGTCTGGTGTTCACTCACAGCAGCAAGAGACCTTGGCACGCATACATGCGTGCATGCATGCATAAGTAAGTAAAACTTTTAAAAGATTAATTAAAATCAGATAAAAACAAAGCAGACATGGTGGCTTGCACCTGTAATCCCAGCGCTCACAGCAGGCTGAGGTAGGAAGGTATCTTAAGTTCAACACCGGCCTGGGCTACTGAGTGAAACCCTCCCTGTCTCTAAACACCAAAATGAAACAGAAACATTGACAACATAAAAAGCAAGTTGGGGCTGGGGGGATGGCTTAGCCGTTAAGGTCGTTTGCCTGCAAAGTCAAAGGACCCAGGTTCGATTCCCCAGGACCCACGTTAGCCAGATGCACAAGGGGGCTCATGCGTCTGGAGTTCGTTTGCAGGCGCCTGGAGGCCCTGGCACACCCATTTTCTCTCGTGCTCTCCCTCTCCGTCAAATAAATAAGTAAATAAATATATAAATAAATATATATATATATATATATTTTTTTTTTTTAAAGTTGCTCAGTAGTCCTAGAAACAAGTGGCTTTTACTGGGTGTTCAAGTGTTCCTGGAGCTGCTGGTTTAGGATGCTCTCACTATAATCCTATCAGATTGTGCATGTGAAAGACTGGGCTTGGCCTAATGCTACTTTTGTCAATAAAGTTTTGTTGGAACACTAATGACATGTTGTTTAAAGCTACTTCCCCATGGCAGCAACATGGCTGAGGGTCAAGTTGTGAACTGAGGTAATTGTATCTGGCTGTGTTGTTTTTTGAGACAGGGTCTCACTCTGTAGCCAGGTTAGCCTCGAGCTCACTCTGTAGCTCATCTTCACCTCAAACTTATGGTGATCCTCCAGCTTCAGCCTCCAGAGTGCTGCCATATCATAGGCATGAGCGGTCATGCCCTGCTTTGTATCTGGCCTCAGTGGTAGAGTACTGGGCTAGTACGTGTGAGACACTGTGTTCCACTCCCAGGCCCATACACACACACAAAAGGTAGAGACAACACGTGGGCTGGAAAGATGGCTCAGTGGTTAAAAGCACTTACTTGCAAAGCACTAGCACCCATGTAAAGTCACTCATGGGTCAGACTCATTTGCAGTGGCAAGTGACCTTGTCTCAAACAAGGTGGAGCAGCCAGGGGGGGTGTGTGTGTGGCGGGGGGGGGGGGGGCGGCACACGTCTTTAATCCCAGCACTTGGGAGGCAGAGGTAGGAGGATCACTGTGAGTTTGAGGCTGGCCTGAGACCTACATAGTGAATATCTGGGTTAGAGCGAAACCCCACCTCAAAAAAAAAAAAAAAAAAAAAAAAAAAAAAAAAGAAAGTCAATGTTTGTAGTCTGGAGAGATATCTCAGTAGTTAAGGCACTTGCCTGCAAAACCTAAAGAGCCAAGTTCAACTCCCCAGTACCCATATAACACCAGATGTACAAGGTGATGCATTCATCTAGAGTTCATTTACAATGGCTAGAAGCCCTGGCATGCTCATTCTTTCTTTTTCTATCTCTTAAGTAAATTAATATGATTTTTTTACTCAATGTTTGGGGCTAGAGAGACGGTTTAGTGGTTAAGGTGCTTGCCTGCAAAGCCAAAGAACCCAGATTCGATTCCCCAGGACCTATGTAAGCCATATGCACAAAGTGGCACATGTGTCTGGAGTTCGTTTGTGACAGCCAAAGGCCCTGGCATAACCATTCTCTTTCTCTCTTTCTTGCTCTCTCTGCCCCTCTCTCTCAAATAAATAAAAATAAAGTAAAAATAATTTTTAAAAAGTCGTTTGGGCTGGAGAGATGGTTTAGCAGTTAAGACACTTGCCTGTGAAGTCTAAGGACCCATGTTTGACTCTCCAGGTCCCTGCATAAGCCAGATGCACAAGTTGACCCAAGTGTGCAAGGTCATGCATGTGCACAAGGTAGCACAAGCATGTGGAGTTTGATTATAGTGGCTAGAGGCCCTGGTGTGCCAATTCTCTCTCTCATAAGGAAAAAAAAAAAAAAAGGTCAATCTGTTGGGTCTGCATCAAAAAGGAAAAAAAAAAAAAAGTCAAGTTGACCCAGTGTAGATAACACAATCGGCCCTCAGCTTGTGATGGGGTCCAAATCAACCTGATTAAGTAGAAATTGCCTTAAGTTGGAAATGCATGGCACATTTGAGAACTCCTAAGTAGAGCTGGGGAGATTCCTCAGTGGTTAAAATTGGTCGCTGTGCAATCCTCCTGGTGGAGTCTGGCTCCTCAGAACCCACATAGAGCCGGCTACAAGCAGCACATGCATCTGTAATCCTACCACCTATGGCAGCTGGTGGTGAAGTGGGGAGAATCTTGAGGCTCGTCTGTCTGAAACAAGGTGGAAGGCAAGGACCAGCACCGCTAGGTTGTTCTCTGGCCTCCACACATGTGCCCGTTCACACACAGTACACTCGCGTGTGCACATACAAACAAGAAAATAAAACAATAATAATAGTAATAAAAGAGCCGGGCCTGATGGTGCATGCCCTTAATCTCAGCACTCGGGAGGAGAGGTATGAGGATCACTGTGAGTTCAAGACCAGCCTGGGACTACAGAGTGAGATCCAGGTCAGCCTGGGCTAGAGTGAGATGCTACCTCAAACGAACTTCAGATGCATGTGCCACTTTGTGCACCTGGGGAACTGAACTCAGGCTGTCAGGCTTTGCAAGCAAGCACCTTTGACCACTGAGCCATCGCTCCAGCCCCCTGAACATGTTTGTTTGATTTGTTTGTATTTGTGAGGGGTGGGTATGGGAACACCAGGGTCTCTTGCTGTTGCAAACACCAGATGATTGCATTACTTTTTGTATCTGGAAATTGAGCTTGAGCCACCAGGCTTTTCAAGTGTGTGCCTTTAACCACTGAGCCATCTTTCCAGGCCCTCAGCCTGTTTTTAAGTATTTTATTTATTCATTTGACTGAGAAAGAGGGGGAGAGAGAGAGAGAGAGGCAGAGAGAGAGAGAGAATGGGTGTGCCAGGGCTTCCAGCCATTGCAAGCGAACTCCAGATGCGTGCACCCCCCTGTGCATCTGGCTAACGTGGGTCCTGGGGAATAGAACTTGGATCCTTTGGCTTTGCAGGCAAACACCTTAACCACTAAGCAATCCCTTCAGCCCCCAAGCATGTTTTTAATTTTACATTTTTTTCTGTGATTGAACCTAGGATTATGCTAGGTAAGTACTCTACCATTTAACTATATGGCCCCCCCCAGCCCTCTTTTTATCCACACTTTGGTATGTGTGTACTATGTGTGACATATGTACCTGTGTGTGCAGATGTGGGCGCGTGTGCGGAGGCTAGAGGAAGACGTCGGGTATCCTATGTCCCTCTTTCATTTGATTTCCCTGAGATAGGCTTTCTTAATGAGCTTGGTGCTCCCTAGTTTTCACTTTCGCTGGTTGGTCAGGGAAATCCAGTGTTGCTCCTAGCTCCGCCCCGTCAGTACTGGGGTTACAAGGGTATGCCCAGGATTTTATGTGGGTGTTGGGGATTGAACTCAGGTGCTCACGCTTGTGGGAAAAGTGCTCTTGCTCCTTGAGCCATCTCTCCCCGGCTCCCCCTCTTTTTTTTGGCTTTTTAAAAATTTTGAGGCAGTGTCTCCCTAAGTTGCCCAGGTCACACAAGCCCGAGTGAAGGCAGGCTAAGCTGAACTGAGGCCTGTGTGGAGTCACCTCCCGCCCTCCGCCCTCCGCCCGGCCGGGTCCACTTACCTCCCTCCACCTTGCATCGCTCTTCTGCTGGATGGTTGCGGGGTCTGGCTGGAAGGTCCCCAGAGGTGCGTGTGCCGACGACAGGAGCTGCACGCACAGCTGGTACTTGGACCCGCAGTCTGGCCTGGCTGCGAACCTGCAGGAGGAGGCACATGGAAGTGTCCTTAAAGATCTTGGTGATGGGGGGAGGGCAGGGTGGGGGTGGGGCTCCTGAGTGGCGAGCCCCCCCCCCCAGACCCTCGCCCCAGGCACTCACCAGTCTTTGACCTCGATGTCCGGCCGAGTGGTATCCATCAGTTCCTCCCAGTACCCTTCAGCCTTGAGGTCCACCACCTGGGACTTGAGGCAGGTGCTGGGGAAGGGTACGGGGAGGGGCTGGGGCTCAGCACTGGACCCTGAAGACCCTGAGGCCCCGGATGCTGGAACTTGGGCTCCCTCCACCACCACCCCCGCCCCCACTGAGACCCCAGATCTTACTAATAGGAAGTCACGAAGTATTTCTTGACCTGGTCATTGGGGAATTCCTTGCGCTGGTCTTTAGAGAGATCCTCCACCTTCCACTCATCACCTCCATTCACATCCAGGCTCCAGAATTCGAATCCCTCTGCGGGGAGAACAGAGGCAACCATGCACGGTGGGCCTTGATGACACTTTCTGCATACACCTCTCCCTCCCCCTCCTCTTCTGGGATCTCAGCGCTGCCCTCCAGTCCTATGCTCTGGGTCATTGCACATAAATCAACAGTGCCTCTCTGCTTTAGGGCTTCATGTGGGCTGGGCATGGGTAAGGAAGGGACTTCCACTGAAAAACCTAGAGAAAAGATGATATGAACGCTCTGGCAGACAGACCTGAATCTTTCCTTTTTCTTTTTTTAATTTTTTATTATTTATTTATGTATTTGAGAGAGAAAGAGGGAAGAAGGAAGAGAGAGAGAATGGGTGTGCCAAGGCCACTGCAAACGAACTCCACATGCATGTGCCACCTTGTACATCTTACGTGGTAACTGAGGAATCAGACCTGGGTACTTAGGCTTCAAAGGCAAGCGCCTTAACTGCTAAGCCATCTCTCCAGCCCAAGACTGGAATCTTCTATCAGCTCTTGCAATAATGGGCTATTTAGTCTTTCACAGGCTGCTTTCCCTCTCTGAGCCTTGATTTTCTCTGTAAACTAGAGTCAAGAATTTGAAGGGGGGCTGGAAGGATGGCTTAGCGGTTAAGCGCTTGCCTGTGAAGCCTAAGGACCCTGGTTCGAGGCTCAAGTCTCCAGGACCAACGTTAGCCAAATGCATGGGGGGCACACGTGTCTGGAGTTCGTTTGCAGTGGCTGGAAACCCTGGGGCGCCCATTCTCTCTCTCTCTCCCCCTATCTGCCTGTTTCTCTCTCTGTCACTCTCAAATAAATAAATAAAAATGAACAAAAAAATAAATAAATAAAAGAATTTGAAAGGATGAAGAGATGGCTTAGTGGTTAAGGCGTTTGCCTGCAAAGCCATAGGACCCAGGTTCGATTCCCCAGGACCCATGTAAGCCAGCTGCACAAGGTGTTACATGCGTGTGGAGTTCATTTGCAGTGGCTGAAGGCTCTGGTGTGCCCATTCTCTCTCTTTCTCTCTCTGTCTCTCTCTCTGCCTCTTTCTCCATCACTCACTCAAATAAAAAAACTTAAAAAAAGAATCAGGGCTAAGCCTTGTGTGGTGGCACACCTCTGTCATCCCAGCATTGAGGAGGCAGAGACAGGAAGGAGGACTGTTGTGAGTTCAAAGCCAGCCTGGGCTACATAGTGAGATAGCAAGGCCCTGTCACATAAAAGGGGGCTTGGAAACTTCTTTTGCTAATTGGCACAATATTTTAGTGTTTGTGGGCCATGTACTGTTTCTAACACATTTTTTTTTGTTTCTATTTATTTATTTATTTATTTATTTTTGAGGCAAGCCCAACAGACTGCCTTTTTTTTTTTTTTTAATGCAAGAGTGAGGAGAATGAGAGCCGAGCGTGGTGGAGCACGCCTTTAATCCCAACACTTGGGAGGCAGAGAGGAAGGAGGATCACTGTGAGTTCGAGGCCATCCTGAGACTGCATAGTTAATTCCAGGTCAGCCTGGGCCAGAGTGAGATCCTGCCTTGAAAAACAAAACAAAACAAACAAACAAAAAGAGTGAGGAAAAAAAAAAAGAGTGAGGAGAATGAGAGAGAGAGAAAAAGAGAGAGACAATTGATGCGCCAGGGCCTCCAAGCCACTGCAGTTGAACTCCAGATGCGTGTGCCTCCTTGAGTGCATGTGTGACCTTGCGTGCTTGTGTCACTGTGCATCTGGCTTACATGAGACTTGGAGTGTCAAACATGAGTCCTTAGGCTTTTCAGGCAAGTGCCTTAACCATGAAGCCATCTCTCCAGCCCTTTGTTTCTTTGTTTGTTTTTGCTTTTCGAGGTAGGGTCTCACTCTAGCCCAGGCTGATCTGGAATTCACTATGTAGTTTCAGGGTGGCCTGGAACTCACGGCGATCCTCCTACCTCTGCCTCCTGAGTGCTGGGATTAAAGGTGTGCGCCACCACGCCGGGCCCTTTGTTTCTTTTTAATTTTTTATTTATGTGTGTGTGGGTATGGACGTGCATGATACGGCATGTGTGGGGGGGTCAGAGGACAACTGTGAGGTGTCTGCTCTAGCTTCCGTTGCTGCTGTAAGGAACTGCCAGGCTGCAAACAAGCATCAAGCTTCGGATTCTCCTGGCTGCGGCCTCCCATTGCCATAGGTGCGCTGGGATCACAGATGCATGTGCCACTTTGCACCCAGCTTTATATGGGTGCTGGGGAATTGAATGTGGGCCACGAGGCTTTTAAGCAAATGCCTTTAACTACTGAGCAATCTTCCTATCTCCATGTTTGTTTCTTTCTTTTCACTACGTAGCCTCAAACTCATAACAATCTTCCTTACCTCTGCCTCCTGACTGCTAGGACTAAAGGTGTGCACCACCACGCCTGGCCTCTTTTTTTTTTTTTTTTTCTCCAAATAACCCCTGCTTCTTTTAAATGTCTGTGTGTGTTTGAGCATGCTCTCGTGTGCAGGTGTGTGTGCATGTGTATGCTCATGTATGTGGAGGTCAGACGATAACCTCGTATATCCTTAAGGACACTGGCCACCTCCTATGAGAAAGGGTATCTCACTGGCTTAAGTTCACCAGTTAGGTTAGACTGGCTGGCCATCAAACTCCAGAAATCTCCTATCTCTGACACCCCAAGGTGCATACCACTGAGTCTAGCATTTTTACATGGGTTCTGGGAATCAAACTTAGGTCCTCATGCTTGCAAGGCAAGCACCTTACCTACTGAGCTATCTCCCCAGCCACTTAAAAAAAAATCCCTTAAAAGCATGGGTGTTTGAGGCTGGGGTGGTTGATTAGTGGCTAGAATCTCTCAAATAAATAAATGAAATTAAAAAAAAAATTAAACAAATAAAATGCCAGGTATGGTGGTGCATGCCTTTAATCCCAGCACTCAGGAGACAAGAGGTAGGAGGATTGCCACAAGTTCAAGGCCACCTTGAAACTACATAGTGACTTCCAGGTCAGCCTGGGCTAGAGTGTGTCACTACCTTGAAGAACCAAATATATATAATATAAATAATAATAATAATATATATATATATATATATACATAATGTATACACCACCATGCCTGGCTAAAATAATTTTTAAAATTTTACTTATATATTTGAGAGAGCGAGAGAGAAAGAGGAAGAGAGAGAGAAAGTGGGCATGCCAGGGCCTCCAGCCACTCAGTGCAAACAAACTCCAGATGCATGTGCCACCTTGTGCATCTGGCTTACGTGAGTCCTGGGGAATCAAACCTGGGTCCTTTGGCTTTGCAGGCAAACACCTACTGATAAGCCATCTCTCTAGCCCTAAAATAATTTTTTGTTTTTTTGTTTTTCAAGGTAGGGTCTTGCTCTAGTCCAAGCTGATCTGGAATTCACTATTTAGTCTCAGGGTAGCCTTGAAGTCACGGTGATCCTCTTACCTCTGCCTCTCAAGTGCTGGGACTAGAGGTGTGAACCACCATGCCTTGCTCTAAAATAATTTTTTAGAGATATAGAGAGAATGGACATAGCCAGGACCTCTAGCCACTGCAAATGAACTCCAGATACATGTGCTACTTTGCGCATGTGGCCCTATATGGGTACTGGGGAATTGAACCTGGTCCTTAGGCTTTGCAGGCAAGAGCACTGAACCATCTGTCCAGCCCAATAAACATTTAAAAAAAACCAAAACACAACAAGCTACCTGGAAAAACAAACACCAGAAACAAAACCAAAACAAAGCCAGGTGTGGTGGTGTGTGTGCCTTTAATCCCAGCACTCGAGAGGTAGAGGTAGGAAGATCACTGTGAGTTCGAGGCCAGCCTGAAACTACATAGTGAATTCCAGGTCAGCCTGAGCTAGAGTGAGACCCTACCTCAAAAAAAAAAAAGGGGGGGGGGTGGCTGGAGAGATGGCTTAGCCGTTAAGGCGTTTGAATAGAAAGTCAAAAGACCCAGGTTCAACTCTCCAGCACCCACGTAGGCCAGATACACAAGGGGGCACATGTGTCTGGAGGTCGTTTGCAGTGGCTGGAGGCCCTGAGTGCCCATTCTTTTTTTTTTTTTTTTTTAGTATTTTGAGGTAGGGTCTCACTCTAGCTCAGGCTGACCTGGAATTCACTCTGTAGTCTCAGGGTGGCCTCTAACTCTCGGTGATCCTCCTACCTCTGCCTCCCGACTGCTGGGATTAAAGGCGTGCGCCACCACGCCCGGTTTATGAGTGCCCATTCTCTATCTGCCTCTTTCTATTCCTTCTCTCTCTCTCACACATAAGTAAATAAATAAATAAAAATAAAAAACAAAAGAAAATCCCAAAAAGCAAAACAAAACAACAAAATAACCCCAAAACTATTAAGGCAGCAGGGTGGCACACATCTTTAATCCCAGTACTCAGGAGGCAGAGGTATAGGAGGACTGCTGTGAGTTCAAGGCCAGCCTGGGACTACTTAGTTCCAGGTCAGCCTGGGCTATAGTGAGACTCTACCTTCCCCCACTCAAAAACAAAACAAAAACAAAAACAAAAAAACCTGGCTGGAGAGATGGCTTAGCGGTTAAGCACTTGCCTGTGAAGCCTAAGGACCCCAGTTCGAGGCTCGATTCCCCAGGACCCATGCTAGCCAGATGCACAAGGGGGTGCACGCATCTGGAGTTCGTTTGCAGTGGCTGGAGGCCCTGGTGCGCCCATTCTTTCTCTATCTGCCTCTTTCTCTCTCTGTCTGTCGTTCTCAAATAAATAAATAAATAAAATAGACAACAACAACAAAAAACCCAAAAACTATTTTCAACCCTGTGGTTAGATTTGGCTTGCAGTCAAGAGTGTGACTGTAGGGATGGAAGGAGGCCCCATGAAGGTCAACAGCATGATTGTGAGGATGGAGGGAGCCTCCACAAGCTCTGCTTAGCCTGCATTTATACTCTCACCATGTCACCCCAATGTTTTGACCATGAAACAGACAAGACCCCTCCCTGTTCTGGTGTAACTCACCAGCAAGTGACAGCACAAGGGGGGACGTAGGGGTTCAGGTGACCCGAAGCTCTGGGTTTTATCCATTCCTGAACCACACTGGAAAGCAGAGGGAATCTCCCAACTGTCCACAGCCAACACCTTCTCTATCCTCTGAGACAATCTCTATAGGTCTAGCCTGACGTCTGTGTACGAGGACAACAGAATGTGGCTCTAATTAGGTCTAATTAGTCAATTTGTTCTAACTGGCCACCATTCCCTATCTAGGAAAGGCCCTAAGAGAAATAATCAAAGCTATCTTCAAAATCTAATCTTGGGCTGGAGACATGGCTTAGTGGTTACGGTGCTTGCTAAGGAAGCAGTTTAATTCCCCACTACCCATGTAAGCCAGATGCATAAGGTGGCACCACCTCGTCCATCTGCAGTTCGTTTACAGTGGCTGGAGGGCCTGGCGTGCCCATCCTCTCTTTCTATCTGCCTTCTCTCTCCTGTTTCCAATAAATAAATAAATAAATAAAATATTTAAAAAAATCATAATCCCCCTACCTCAGCTTCCTGAATGTGGAATGACAGGTATGCCACACCATGCCCAGCTGAGATTATGGGTGTGTACTACCACACCCACCTGAGAACTAATAATAATTTATTATTATTATTAACAAGATAATTCATATGGATATATCATATGTTGGTACCCTCTTTTCCCTTGTCCCTGCCCCCATTCCATTGGGGATGCTCCTCAGTGGGGTTGCAGGTAATCAAAGTAGGGTTTAACTCTAGTCCAGGCTGACCTGGAATTCACTTTTGTAGGCTTAATAATCTTTTAAAAAACATTTACTTATTTATTGGCAAGAGAGAATGTGTGTGTGTGTGGGGGGTTTACCAGCCCCCCTTGCCTCTGAGCCATGTTGTGAACCTGCCTTTAAGTGGGTACTGGGGAATTGCATTCAGGCCTGCAGGTTTTGCAAAGAAGCACTTTTAACTGCTGAACCCACGCCCCTGCCCCAAAATAATCTTTTATTTCTTTTTTGTTTTGTTTTTTTGAGGTAGGGTCTCACTCTAGCTCAGGCTGACCTGGAATGCACTATGTAGTCTCTCAGGGTGGCCTCGAACTCGTGGTGATCCTCCTACCTCTGCCTCCCTCCCGAGTGCTGGGATTAAAGGCGTGCGCCACCACTCCCAGCTTTAGGAAACACCACTCTTGACCTCAGTCTGCGCCTCTGAAAAGTGGGTGCAGGAATAGTCCCTATCTCTGAGTTATTGTGAGAGGGCTTGGCTCACAGTAAGTAAGTACACAACCCTGGTCGCTAGTTTCCTCATGCTGGGCGTGTCTGGGCGCAGCAGACCCCCACTGCACCCACCTTCAGCGCACGGGTTGTGCAGCAGGTTCCTACGGAGGCTGCGCAGGAAGTAGAAGATCTTCCAGTCGGCCACAGGCTGGTCCCAGTCCTCGGTGATGAAGCCCTCCCGCAGGCACTTGCGCTTCCAGAGGGTCACCAGGTCGATGAGGTCCCGCCAGAGGCTGCAGACCGGGCGGCAGTGAAGCAGCAGCTGGCGGGCGGGCACGTGCGTGAACAGCTCCAGAAGAATGTTCTCGGGCAGGTCGTTGATGTTGCCCACGGCCATGGCGGAGGCTCGTGGCTCCTTCTGTGGTTTTGGAAAGCTATGCTCCACTGCCAGGCATCTCCCCAGCACCTGTTACTCGCAACAGGGGGAGGGAGGGCTCCCCCATCCCAGCAGCATCCAGCTTCCTCCTCTACACATGGGGCCACTGATGTATATATATGTGCGTGTGCGTGTGGGAGGGACAGCCCAAGGAGCATGGGACACAAACGTACTCGGTCTAAGGTGACCCTCACTGTTTCCCCTGGCGCCTAAGGACACAGCCTCTACGGGGCTGAGCAAGGTCACACAGACAGAAGAGGCCAGTCTTTTTCAACAGGCCAACAGTCTTTGGGGGCGGGGGAAGTACGACCGCCTGGTCCTGCAGATCCTGTCCCCTTCTTCATCGTCATCCTTCCTCCAGACCAGGTAAGGGGGCGGAGGGAGGGAAATTGGGGAAGATTACCACTATTTCTCACAGGGGGTCCAGAGAACCCAGTGATTTTCTCAAGATCTCAGAGACTAAGACCCGCCTCCTTGAGACGGAAAGAAGGTGGGCGATGGGAAAGGACCCTTTCCTATTTCCCCACCCCCCACTTCTGTAGCTAGGACCCAGCTCCAGACTTCCAAGCATGCCTGCGGCCTCCCGTTTTGCTATTTTGTGCTTTAAGACGGCCCACCGCCACCTCCCCCTTCCCAGCCAAAAAACATCGAGATCCCGACCTCTGCGCATCAATGACGATCTCAACCCTCGTCCCCGGTTCATGATCTCCCCCCCCCCCGACCCCGTAGCCTAGGCAAGCCCTTGCGGCCTGGGCCCGGTCGGCACAGGCGCTTCCTGGGTGCACTGCGGCGCGACCCGGATCGCGAAGCCGGGCCGTCAGGTCCCCTTCCCGCCGCGCCCCGTCCCCAGCGCTCTGCGCGCCCCCTCCCGCGGTCACCTGCGCTCGGATGCGCCGTGCGTTCGGGCCCCGCCGCCCCGAGCTGCGCCTCCAGGGCCCCTGGTGGCTAGGATGAGGCCCGGCCCCCGACAATCAGATCCCGCCCACCACACAGACCACGCCCCCCGGTCCAGACCACACCCCTCACCGCAGCGTAGGAAAATTACCTGTGATGGGGGCGCCTCGGGTAGTGCCCCGCACCCTCCGGGACCCAGACTCGCCCGGCTCCCTCTGCGTCTCCTCCCGCAGGGGTCACCCTCGGAGCCAGCCGGGAGACACCTCACATCGGACCCCACCTCCCATTCCAAAGCCGCCTGCTGACCTTTCCTGACCTCCTGGGTCTGGCCCGGCAGAGGCAGCCTGGGCTGGCCGCGGGGACTGCGGGGCGGCCCGGCGCGGGGCAGAGGCGGGGCGGGGCGCGCGGGGCCTTTAAGAGGCGCAGCGCCCCGGACCCGGCAGAAGGGAGCAGCGCCGGGACTCGCCGTCGCCCGGGGCCTCACGGTCGGTCCGCAGCGCTCAGGCTCCTCCTCTCGCGACTGCGCTCCGCAGCGATGGACGGAGACGGTGATCCAGGTAGCAGCCACCCGCTCCCGCTCGCTCCAGCGCGGGGGTCCTCGCAGCGCCAGGGGCGTCTCGAGCTCGCGCGCAAACTTTCACGCCAGCAAAGCCCCTAGAGATAATCCAAGGAGCGCAGGCTTCTGCCTGGTGTCTTGGTGTGGAGGGACAAGTGACAGACTGGGAGGAGGATGCCTCAGTCACCAAAATGGCATCGGAGGACTGACTCCCACATCTTAGGCTCCCGGCTTCTCGGAGGGGTTGGGGACGGGGGCAAGTCTGCAAAACCTTTGCTTTCCTTAACTTCTTGCGTCTGCTAGCTCTGGGCACTGAGCCGCCTGAATCTCCGCCGGTTCCTGGAGTTTATCCCTTCCCCACTCACCCTCTTTCCCTGTAGCACTCCCTCCTTCACCTGGGTGGTGGGCTGCCCAGTGGGGACCTAGCTACCACTGAGGAAGTTGAGCGCCCACTCTTGGGTACCCCAGGATTGCCCAGTCATCTCTTCAGGCACCAAAGACCCTCCCACCCCCTCCAGCTCCCTGCTGGGCCTGTAGGAGTTGCCTGCTGAGTCAGGCTTAGGAGCTAACCTGCTTGTCATGATCCCCAACCCTTCCTCACTAGACCTAGCTGGGGTGGGCACTACGTGGGGAGAGGCGAGAGAACTGATGTGCACACTCTGGTGGCCAAGCCTCCTCTTCCAGCACAGACTCTTCAGCTTCTGCAGCCCCCACCCCACCCCGCCCCCTCAACTCCCTCTACAGGGATCCAAATGGGCTCTTGCTTTTCCCCATGGCCCACATAGTCTCTGGACTCCAGGCAGGACCCAACCTAGCTGCGTGAACCAGCCTGGGGGCAGCTTCTGGGGCCAGATGACTTTCCTACAGCAACAATGTGGAGAGTTGTGTTTGAGGGAGCAGGCGGAGGGATCGTAATTGGATCTGGGGCCTCAGTGCCAAGCCTCGGGGCCAGGGGTGGGGGACTGGTGAGGTGCACCTTTCGGGGGAGCATCAGGTGTCCATGGGGCCAGGGCAGGGCGGGGATGGTGGTAGAAAAGTGAGGACACTGGGCCCAGCTCCCCAGAGCGCTAAGGGCAGCAGGATGGGAAGGCGTTTTCTTCTCTGCCTTCCCCATGCTCTTCGATGTGACCTGGAGAAGTGCTAGGCCTCTGTGGGCCTCAAATTTCTTATTGTCAAGAGGAAGGGGTAGACCCCTACATCATAAAAATGTGACCAAAATGCTAATAATGCAGGGAAAATGCTGTGTTTGATAGGATTCATCGTTCATTACACTCAGTGTGTACTCTGGGCTCTGAGAAAGAGGTCAACTCTTTCATCTCTTCATCATCGATTCAGCTCTCCAAGGCCTGACTGTGTGTGTGTGTGTGGGGGCACTTGAGGGTCTGAGCCCTGCCATCTGTCTCCTCCCTCAACACTAGGCTTCCTTCCCCCACCCTCTTGGCTTCCCAGGGCTCAGTCCTCAGGACTTCCTACCTAGCCCCTGTCACCCAGAGTGGCCTGGTCCCCTCCCCACTGGCTCTCCCTCCTTCAGAGAGACTAGTATCTGCTTACTCAAGGCTTCCATGGCCCAGAACAGATGGCTGGGAGCCAAATGATGTCCAGCTGCCCACACCTTCCAGTGCAGGGTGCCCTTGCCCCTCTGCGGGGAGAGGATAAGCCTCTGCATTGGCCCGATGGCCTGGCACAATGATTACCCTGATTCACAGATGAGGAAACTGAGGGCCAGGATGGGAAAAGAGGAGTGAAGAGGTCTTCTCCCCCAAATACCCAGTGAACTTCCCTGTCTGACAGTGCATCAACAAACTGGCTGGCTGGTGATGGCTGGGTCCACAGTCCATTCCTGCCACAGTGAGTCCTCAGGTCCCCATGTCCCCTACCCTAATATCAGTGAGACCTTTGATGAGTCACTTCATATCTCTGACATTCATTATTTATTATTTTAAAAATATTTTTATTTTTATTTATTTATTTGAGAGAGAGAGAGAGAGAGAAATACAGAAATAGGCAGGGAGAGAGGGAGAGAGAGAGAGAGAATGGGTGCACCAGGGCCTTCACCCACTGCAAACGAACTCCAGATGTGTGCGCCCCCTTGTGCATCTGGCTTATGTGGGTCCTGGGGAATTGAACCTGGGTCCTTTGGCTTTGCATGCAAGTGCCTTAATTGCTAAGCCATCTCTCCAGCCCTCATCATTTATTATTTATTTATTTTGGAGGAGAGAGAGAGAGAGAGAATGAGAATGGATGTGCTAGGGCCTTTTGCTGCTGCAAATGAACTCCAGATGCATGTGCCACTTTGTGCATCTGGCTTTACGTGGGTACTGGGGAGTCAAACCCGGGTTGTTAGGCAGGCAAGCACCTTAAACGCTGAGCCGTCTCTCCAGCCAGGGAGTAACACTTCTGCTGGTCCCTACCTGCAGCCGTGTGACTCAGGCAGGTTTCTTTACCTCTCTGATTCTCACTAGGCTCATCTACAATAGGGGACACATGGAGTATTCTGGGGATTTAGTGAGACAACCTACAGGCACTTATCTCAGTGCCTAGCTGAAGTTTAGAAAGGTCTGCTATTGCCAGGCATGGTGGCGCAAACCTTTAATCCCAGCACTGGGGAGGCAGAGGCAGGAGGATCGCTGTGAGACTACATAATGAATTCCAGGTCAGCCTGGGCTAGAGCAAGACCCTATCTCGAAAAAACAATTAAGGGGTGGGGAGCGCCAGAGCCTCTAGCCACTGCAATTGTACTCCAAATGTATGCACCACCACCATCACGTGCATTTTGCTTACGTGGGTTCTGGGAAATTGAATCTGGGTCCTTAGGCTTCGCAGGCAAGTGCCTTAACCACCAAACCACCTCTCCAGCCCCCCAGTGAAGTCCTTTGATGACACTGTGGCCATTAAAGTTGCCTTTGAGGTCCAATACAGCCTCCAGCTACTTATGAGTTATGTGATTCTGGGCCTTGTCTCCTCTCTGTGCCTCAGTTTCCTCATCAGTGAAACAGGGGATGCCATGGTCCCAACCTGGAAGACATGGGGTGAGGATCCGAGGAGCATTTCAGATGCTAGGAGCGCTCCTTGCTCTTGCGAAGTACCTGGTAAACAGGACTCCTGACTGGACGCTGGGTGCTAGGCACAGGGGAGGGAGTATTGTCAGGCCTGCTCAGTGAGGTCAGTCTGTTGCACACAGAAGTGTTTATCAAATGATCGCACTCAGGACAAAAGTTATGAAGCCCTTAAATGCTTCTTCTGAGCTATGAAGGCTGTGCTAAGGAAGGGGCTTTCCAGGAGGCTTCCCGAAGGTGAGGGAGTCAGGGATCTGGGAGGGTACCCTAGGAGGATTGAAGGGGTCTGTGTGACGCATCAGGACACGCCCATCCATCAGTAATTCCAAGATTTTGCTAGCTTTTGCTTAGGTAGAGGCCTGCTTGGAGTCCTAAGGGAGCTTGTGACCTAAGGGAGCCTTGTGTGGCCCTGCTCCATTGGATCTGGGAAACTCTGGTTTCCACCCGTGGGTGCTGGCGCATCTGCAGTGTGGTGGTGTTAGTGGGGGGGGGGGGACAGTCTGGGACAGTCACAGCCTCCCTTGGTTCCTCTGCCCGTAGAAAGCGTGGGCCAACCGGAGGAGGAGGTGAGCCCGGAGGAGCAGCCAGGAGGAGGCGGGCTCGGAGGCGACAGCCGAGGAGGATCGGCCTGGGGACGCGGAGGAGGCGGAGGCGGAGGCAGCCGCGTACCTGGCCGAGCTGCCCGAGCCGCTGCTGCTGCGCGTGCTGGCCGAGCTGCCGGCTGCCGAGCTGGTGCAGGCCTGCCGCCTGGTGTGCCTGCGCTGGAAGGAGCTGGTGGACGGCGCCCCGCTGTGGCTGCTCAAGTGCCGGCAGGAGGGGCTGGTGCCCGAGGGCGGCGCGGATGATGAGCGCGATCACTGGCAGCAGTTCTACTTCCTGAGCAAGCGGCGGCGCAACCTGCTGCGAAACCCGTGCGGGGAAGGTGAGCGCGCGTCCCCGGGGGAGCCCGTAGGCTTGCCCCATCCCGCTTCCAGGTTACGTGACATCCGAGCTCCAGATGCAGTGCCTAGCTCAGAGCAGCCCCCCCCACCCCCACCCCGGGTAATTCTTCACACAGCCATAGCTCCCTGGAAGTCTCAGGATGTCTCTGACATGAAACGGGACAGACGACCTGCAGACGACCTGCCCAGGAGGAGAGGGGAGAGTGAGGAAATGATCACCGTTCCATCATCCGTGAAATGACCACTTTGCGCCACCCCACCCCCCCACACCACTGTCATGGCAAGAGCCAGTCCTGCCACAGCGTTAGCAGGGGCTGCATGACCAGGGCAGGGTTGTCGTGTCTCTACAGAGGACTTGGAGGGCTGGTGCGACGTGGAGCACGGTGGGGACGGCTGGAGGGTGGAGGAGCTGCCCGGAGACAGTGGGGTGGAATTTACCCACGATGACAGCGTCAAGAAGTACTTCGCCTCCTCTTTCGAGTAAGGAGAAGGGGCGTGGGGGAGGGGGAATAAGGGAGGGGGAGGACCCGGGCTGTTCTGACACCAGTTCTCCCAGGTGGTGTCGCAAAGCGCAGGTCATCGACCTGCAGGCTGAGGGCTATTGGGAGGAGCTGCTGGACACCACCCAGCCGGCCATCGTGGTGAAGGACTGGTGAGCACCCTGGGGGCGGGGCGGGGGGGGGAGCGAGACTGCGGGGGAGGGAAGGGGCTCAGCTCTAGTGCTGTGGCCATGCGGGGGGGGGGCACAGATCTGCAAGGGTTGGCAGCTTCCTGGCTGTCATGAAAAGGTGGAAATTCGTGTTTTTTATTTTAAAAAATATATTTTTTGTTTTGTTTTTCGAGGTAGGGTCTCACTCTAGGCCAGGCTGACCTGGAGTAGGCTCAGGGCGGCCTCGAACTCATGGCGATCCTCCTACCTCTGCCTTCCGAGTGCTGGGATTAAAGGCGTGTGCCACCACGCCCGGCTAAAAATATTTTTATTTATGAGGACAGAGAGAGAGAGAGAACGAGAACGCACCAGGGCCTCTTGCCACCTCAAATGTGTTCCAGATGCATGCACCACTTTGTGCATCTGGCTCTATGTGGGTACTGGGGAATTGAACCCCTGGAAGTCAGGCTTTGCAAGCAAGGGACTTTAACCGCTGAGCCATCTCTCCAGCCCCTTCCTGTCTGAGTGTGCACGTGTATAGCAAGGCAAAAGTGCTACTGATAGGGCCTGCCTACCCCCTACATACATATACATATACACATACATATACATTTCCATATGTGTGACCAGAGTGCGGTAGAACTGGTTTAGTCTTGGCGTTTGTCTCTGGGGCCAGTCCCTTCCCCGCTCTGATCTCAGCTTCTGAATCTGTGAAATGGGGGACACTTGTCCGAGCAAGGACGCTGTGCTGGGCGGAAGAGCGCTTTGGCTGTAGGCTGGGGACCAGGATGGGTAGGTGAGTCCCCAGGGCGCGGCGCGGTCTCTCTGCAGGTACTCGGGGCGCACGGATGCGGGCTGTCTCTACGAGCTGACCGTGCGGCTGCTGTCGGAGCACGAGGACGTTCTGGCCGAGTTCAACAGTGGACAGGTGGCCGTGCCTCCGGACGGCGAGGATGGTGGCTGGTCAGAGGTGAGCCTGCAGGGGCCTGGGCCAGGGCTCGTGGAAGTGATCCAGGGCCTATGCGGGAGGCGCACTGCTGCAGAGAATCCGAGCTGCCGGCGGGTTTTGGCTCCCAAGAAGGGTGGCAGGGGGCGCGTCTCAGAACCCTGAGGCTGACTCAGTCCTCCTTCACCCCCCCCCAGATCTCCCACACCTTCACTGAATATGGGCCAGGCGTCCGTTTCGTCCGCTTCGAGCACGGGGGCCAGGACTCGGTCTACTGGAAGGGCTGGTTCGGGGCACGGGTGACCAACAGCAGTGTGTGGGTGGAGCCCTGAGGGACCTCCTTCTCCTCCTCTTCCTCCCCCAGGCGCCCCTAAGGGATAATGGCTGGGGGGTTAGACAGGCCTTAACTTAGTAGCATCCTTACTTGCCTTGCCCATGCCTGGCACCGCCTCTCTCCTGCCCCTTGTGCCAGCCTGGACCCCACGGAGAAAGGGATATATTGACTTACTGTCCGATTGCTTTCAGCTGCGTCTCCAGGCAGCTGTTTCTAGAATGTACCATTCGATGGGGCGTGGGCCTGCTGCTGAATCCTTCGCACCTAGCACTGTGCCCGCCTTAAAGTGGGCACTCAATAAATATTATTTGTCCAAAGAAGGAAGGAATAGATACCTGGATGAATGCACCACTCCCCCCCCCCCTCCCATCCTCCTCTTTCTCCCGAGGGCCTCCGGCCTGGCCTGGAAAAGTTCTTGGTGGCACTCCAGCGGCTCGGGTTTCCAGGGGCTCTCGGGCTGGTACGGAGCCAGCTGGGTCTAGGCAGGCCGGAGGACAAAGCCTGGGATTGTGAGGCTAAGGAGCGGCTGGCTGGGCCTGGCGCCGGACGACACCCAAGCTGCCCAGAGGCCAGAACAGGGCTGGGGTGGGAATTCTGCCCTCCAGGCCTTTCTTGAGCCAGCGATTAAACTCAGATCCATCCTCCCTGCTGTCTGGGGCATGACAGTGGTGGTCACACGGGGCCTGTATCAGATCTGGACATCTGCTCTCTTGGGCCCAGAACTGGAGGGATGTGGGGGAGGAGGAAGTGTGGTGGCCCTCTTCATTCGTTCCTGCTTCGTGTCCTCCATGGCCAGAATAAGACTGATCACCAGTCATTGGTCTGTGGTTTCGTGGGTCATTTCCAGGCCCTGTCCGCAGACTGGCCCCTGTCATTTTTGGTGGGTGGGGGAGAAGGTGGAAGGGTGTGCCAGGCTTGGGCCTCTTGTCTCCTGGCATCCCTAGCCCTCCTGAAGTGCCTAGATCCCTCCCCAGGATACGCAGTGTCTGTCTGGCTGGGTGCGGTGGAAGTTTTGGCATCTTGTGCCCTCCTCCTGTGGGGAAGCGCAGCCTGCTACAGTTGCTACGACCCTCAGCTCTGCTTTGATCCTGCGCTCTGGCGCCACCTGTAGGCCAGGCGGGATGGCGGGGTCAATCCGGGGCCGGTCTGCCATGGGTCCCTTGACTTTCATTCTCCCCCACCCCCATCCAATACCTCAAAATTCTGGAGCTGCACCTGGGTGCCCTGTGGGGAACCCTGAAGTAAAGGCATTCTGTCCATGAAGAATGAGTAGGCTGGCCACACGGAGGACCGAGGCCCCTGGGAAGTATTGGACCTCTAATCTAATAGGGAGCTGAGTTCCACAAAACCTTGACCTCAAACCCCTAGTCCGAGGGCGATATCACTCTCATCCCAAGGGCCCCTGGTCTGTGGGGAAAGCAGGGGCCACTCCCACCTGAGCTGCCAATCATAAGGGAAGTCACTGGGCCTAGAATGACTCCATGAGGTCCCGTGCTGAAATAGCAAGGTGGTGCTTTGGGGTGAGGGTCTAGAGTGAGTGGTGAGGGCACGGGAGAGGAGGAGCAGAGCCTGCACTGGGCCATCGTAGGGGGTGGGGCAGATAGCAGTGGCTGGGGCCAAGATGACAGGTAGGCACTTGGGCAGTGCTGCAGGTGGGGGCTCCCCAAACTTGAGGTCCTGGTGGGGTTCGGGAGGGAGATGCACCTTGCACCCGGCCTGGGATGCTGGCTGCAGACTAACTGTTGGAGTTTGGTGCGTGGCCAGTCCCAGGCCTCCCTCACTCGGCTCCTGCCTTCCCCAGTGCCTCTGGAGGCAGGACCAGGCGGGGGACTGGGAGGCAGGATGGAAAGCTGCAAGTAGCCAGCTCTGTGGCTCAGAAGAGAGAGCTGGAAGCCCCAAGGCCGGGTTCTTTGCCCCCAGGCTGTGTGGCCTCTCCTTAGGAGAGACTCAAGGGCCTTGGGTGAGGGCCCTCAGCCCCTGAGTCTGTCCCTGGAGTGACAGTTGGACACACCAGTGGCATTTAGTTCAGGGAGACCAGCCAGCTGCCTCTGAGCTGTCCCAGAGCTGGTGCTGCTGGGGGAGGTGGCATGCCAGCTCACAGGGTGTGGGGCACTTCCTGTCACACGATGCTGCTGTCCACTCAGACGAGTAGAGGGTGTCATCAACCTCTCTGCACAGGAGGAGACAGAACCAGAGATTGTCACAGCATATGGCTTCCCAGAGTCAGCAGAGAAGCACCAACCCATCAGGGCACCATGTTCCCAGTTCACCCTTTTAACCCTTAGCTGCTCTGGCCCACCTTAGAGAGCTGCAGCTCTCTAAGATGTCCAGCAGGGGGCCTCTCCCGCTCTTTCAAGATAGAGAGTGGTGGTGGTGGTGGTGTGTGTGTGTGGGGGGGGATACAGTGAAAGCCACAGGCAGAGCTGGAGAGAGGGCTTAGTGGTTAAGGCATTTGCCCTCAAATGCAAAGGACCCAGGTTCGATTCCCCCAAGACCCACATAAGCCAGATGCACAAGGTGGTACGTGTGTCTGAAGTTCATTTACAGTGGCTGAGGGACCCTGGCATGCCCATTCTATCTGCCTCTCTCTCTCTGAAATAAATAAAATTTAAAAGGCAGTGGAGCCTACGTATCTTTCTCTTAGTTCTGTGTGTGTTTGGGTGCGCAAGTGTGGAGGCCCAGAGGACACCACTTTGTGCATCTGGCTTTACATGGGTACTGGGGAATCAAAGTTGGGGTCTCAGGTTTTGCAGGCAAGCGCCCTTAACCACTGAGCCATCTCTCCACTCCAGCCCTGGCTTACAGTGGAGTTTTCATCATGATAAAAGTTTTCATCAGATAAAACGTGAAAGGAGAGCCGGGGGTGTTACATCTCCACAGCAGCTGGAAGGAAGGAGTCTGAGTACTGGTCTTGGGGCTGGGCTATGACACCCCAAAGCTCATTCATAGTGACACAGCCCCTCCCCAAAGCTCCACAACTTTCCTAAATTGCCACTAGCTGGGGACCAATTACAAAACACATAAGTGTAAGGGAGACGTTTCATTCAAACCACCACAAGCAACTATCATGGATCAGGCTGGGACAGGCACGATGCCACCCTTCTACAGCCTAGAAAAACAACTTAGGAAAACATGAGTATAGGCAACTAAATGAAAGAACAAGCTGGCATGGTGGCACATGCCTTTAATTCCAGCACTTGGGAGTCAGAGGTAGGAGAATTGCTGTGAGTTCGAGACCAGCCTGGAACTACAGAGTGAGTTCCAGGTCAGCCTGGGCCAGACAGAAATCCTACCTTGAAAAAACAATCAAACAAAAAACCATCCAAACAAAAGAACAAGATCATTGCCAAGGACAGGAGATGGCTCAGTGGGTAAGAGTGCCAAGCAGGCACGAGGGTTTGATCCCCAGCATCCATGGAAATGTTGGTGTGGCCACACAAGCCTGTAACCATAGTCCTTTGGGGACTGGGCAATGGAGAATCATTGGAGCTCACTGGTCAGCTGGGTGGGCCAAAAATGTCAACTCTGGATTCAGTGAGAAACTATCTCAAGGAACACGAGGATGAGCAATAGGGGAGGACACTTGACACGACATTCTCCATTGGCTTTTGTGTATGTGTACACGTGCACATACACACATGATAAGTGGCAACATGTTGTAACACTCATTCTACCCACCAGGCACTACTGTAAAAGCTTCCTGTCTTCATATACATTATTGACTTATAATAACCTTACAGGTGATAAAATTGAAGCACACAGAGGTTAAGCAAGCTGCTTGAGGCCGCATGGCCTTCTAATCATTTGCAGAAGTGGAATTCTAGCCTGGCGTGGTGGCACACGCCTTTAATCACAGCACTTGGGAGGCAGAAGTAGGAGGATTGCCATGAGTTCAAGGCCACCCTGAGAATACATAGTGAATTCCAGGTCAGCCCGAGCTAGAGCAAGACTCTACTTTGAAAACTCCCTCCCCCCACCAAAAAAAAAAGTGGAATTCTACTCTGCCATTGAGGCACTTGACCTCTACAGAATAGTAAGCAAAGCGAAGCATGAGTGAGGGTGGTCAGGAAGGACCTCCGAATCCGATGATGAGGACCCAGCCATGCAGAGTTCTGGGGGCAGCGCATCACCTGAACAGCGGTTCAAAGGCCCTGGGGTGGAATGACTTGTTTACAGAGCAGAATGGCAGCCAGCATGGCTGGAGCCGCAGAGAAGTGATCAGACATGAGCTTGGAGATGCAGGCAAGTGACCCAGAGGCTTTCCTGAGGACCCGCTGTGTGCTCTCCCTATGTGGTGTAAGTAGGAAGTAGGTCTGACATGGCTGGCAGTTGCTGGGCGCGGGGGAGGAGCGGTTTGCAGTTTAAGCCTGGTCCATGAACCCATGTTCCTGAGAGTAACAGAATGACAGGGGTTCAGTGTGATGATGATGTAATTGTAGCAGTGACAGGCACATCCCGAGACCTCCTAGGGCTGGCTCTCATGCTAAGGGCCTATGCTCCCCTCGCTGGGAGACACCCACATCTCTGTGTTGAAGGTGGAAGAGCAGGCAAGTCACGAGCGAACAGATGACTCTTGTTTTTGGCTCAGGGCTGACCCACCCAGGTCATGTGTTACAGGATCAAAAAAGGACTTCTGGGCTGGAGAGATGGCTTAGCGGTTAAGCGCTTGTCTGTGAAGCCTAAGGACCCCGGTTCGAGGCTCAATCCCCCAGGACCCACGTTAGCCAGATGCACAAGGGGGCGCACGCATCTGGAGTTCGTTTGCAGAGGCTGGAAGCTCTGGCGCGCCCATTCTCTCTCTCTCTCTCTCTCTCTCTGCCTCCTTCTTTCTGTTGCTCTCAAATAAATAAAAAAAAGAAAAGGATTCTACTGGAGCCAGAGCAGGGGCCTTCAAGCTCGAGATGACAAGGACCAGACATACTCAAAGCAGAAGGAAAAAGTGTTGGGGTGGTCTGGGCCATTTTGGTTAAGGGATCGAGGGACAGAAAGTAGATGTCCTCTTAGATTTCTTTTTTTTTTTTAAAATATTTTATTTATTTATTTGCAAGGAGAGAGAGAGAGAGAGAGAGTATATGGGTGTGCCAGGGCCTCTAGCCACTGCAAACTCAGTCCAGGTGCATGCACCACTTTGTGTATCTGGCTTTACGTGGGTATTGGGGAATTAAACTTCAGTTGTTAGGCTTTATGGACAAGTGCCTTAACTGCTGCTCCATCTTTACAGCTCATAAATCTCTTTCTTTCTCTCTTTCTTTTTTTGAGGTAGGGTCTTGCTGTAGCCTAGGTTGGCCTGGAATTCACTAGGTAGTCTCAGGGTGGCCTTGAACTCATGGCGGTCCTCCTACCTCTGCCTCCCAAGTGCTAGGATTAAAGGTGTGTGCCACCACGCCTGGCTAGATTTCTTCTTTTTAAAAAAAATTTTATTAGCCAGGTGTGGTGGCACACGCCTTTAATCCCAGCACTCGGGAGGCAGAGGTAGGAGAATTTCCATGATTTTGAGGCCACCCTGAGACTACAGAGTGAATTCCAGGTCAGCCTGAGCTAGAGCGAGACCCTACCTCAAATTTTTTATTTTTATTTATTTATTTTATTTAGGGCTGGAAAGATAGCTCAGCTCTTAAAAGCACTTACTTGCAAAACCTGATGGCCTGGGTTTAATTCCCCAGTACCCACATAAAGCCAGATGCACAAAGTGACACATGCATTTGGAGTTCATTTCCAGTGTCAAGAGGTCCTGGTATGCCCATTCTCTCTCTGTCTCCTGCCTTTCTTTCTCTCAAATAAATAAAAATGTTAATTTTTAAATTTATTTAAGAGAGAGAGAGAGTATGTATGGGTACTTCAGTGCCTTTCACTGCTGCAAACAAGCTCCACAACCTCTATGTGCATCTGGCTTTACATAGGTGCTATGGGATTGAATTCCAGGCCAGTAGGCTTTGCAAGCAAGCACCTTTAACCATTGAGCAATCTTCCCAGCCCTCCTTTTATGATTGCTTGATGGGGGCTGGAGAGATGGCTCAGCAGTTAAGGTGCTTGCCTGCAATGCCTAAGGACCCAGGTTTGATTCCCCAGGACCCACATAAGCCAGATGCACAAGGTGGCACATATGCCTGGAGTTCATTTGCAGTGGCTAGAAGCCTATTTTCTCTGTACCTCTTTCTCGCTCTCATAAAAAAGATTGCTTGGGCTGAAGAGATGGCTCAGCAGTTAAACTCCTTGCCTGTAATGCCTAATGACCTGAGTTCAATTCCCCAGGACCCACGTAAAGCCAGATGCACAAAGGGGTGCATGCATTTGGAGTTCATTTGCAGCGGCTAGAGGCCCTGGAGCAGCCATTCTATCCCTCTTTCTCTCTCTTTGCAAATAAATAAATAATTTTAAAAGATTGCTTGATAGTTACCTCTGTTTAGCAACTTTGTAATAAAACAAGTTTCTCCCTTTTAGATTGATTTGCCTCTTAAGTCTTAATTTCAGTGAGAGGGAAATTGCAGTTCCTCCAAGTGCCACTAGGTGACAGTATTGCCAAGGCAGTCTCCAGGCTAGGTTCGGCTAGGCACCAGCCAAAGACATGGAATTTGAATCCATAACCCACTGTCTCCTTGCTGGCCGGCTGGGTCTGGATCTTCAGAGCCTGCACTTTGGAGACGCTCAGTCCAGAGCCCCCCCCCCCGAAATATTTTTAAGGCTGGGCCCACCAAGGTCTGAAGCCTTACAGGACTGGAAAAAAAGTGGTGGTCTTTGGGAACCTGGGGCCTGGACTCTTCAGTCCCTTCTGTACCTCAGCAGGCCTTCCCCGAGGCCCCTTGCCTGCAGAGAACACTCAACACCCAAGCAGATCCGATCTGATCTCCTTCCTGGTGAGCGATGACTCTGCTGCCCTCTCTACCTCCCCACAATTAAACCTGACCTCGTGTTGACTGTGCTGAGCCAGGCAAACGAAGTAGTAGATTAAGACGAGGGCAAAAGCCAATTAATTCTTGGTGGGATTATCGCCCTTGGCCAGAGCCGCTGTCAGCTCTGCAGACAGGCTAGAGTGCTTCTGCTGGGGTCTGTGCTGATGCAGCAGGAAAGACTGCAGGGAGATGTAAGGAAGAACTACCTGGGTGGGGAAAGGGGCTGGAGCTAAGGAAGGGGATGAGAAGTTGTATTGGTCAGGGTCCTCTAGAGGAACAGAAGGGATAGAATGAATTGTAGTAAAAAAAGGAATTTATTGGATTAGTTTATGGATTAGCCCAACAATAGCAGCCTGTAGGCTTGGGAGTCCACATGGCTGGATGCCTCAGCAGTCCCAATCCAGTGCTGAAGGCATTGAGGCTTCCCAGAGAGCTGCTGGTTTTCAGTCCAGGCGGGAAGGCTGAGGAAACTTGGTTCCAGTTCTGGCAAAGGGGAGCTGAACCAGAAAGATGCACAAGCAAGTGAAGGCACCGGCAGCCGGGTGGGAGGAAGGGGTTCTTTTTTCCCAGGGCTTCGTTACATAAGGGCCCCTGTGGGGGAAGGGCTCACTCTGGGGAAGGACTTCCTGCTTCAGTCAGTCCTTCCTGGAAGCAACCTCAGATTCCAACGGAGAGAAATCAATGTCTGTGAATTCCTAACCAGATCAAGTTGACAACAGAATTTACCCTCCACAGAAGTGTATCTCGGCTCTGCAGGCGATGCTTTACGTCACGCGGGGAGAGCCAGGGAGACTCTTAGATCCCTAAACATACATCCAGGCTTTGTTCCCCGAGGCTCACGCCCAGCCCAGGTGTTGTATGGCAAATCCCTCCACACTGAAAGCAGTAAACAACTATTGCCAGCTTTGTCAAAGGCAGCTGGGACAAGTCACGAGAGACCTGCATGGGAGGGGGCATTAGATCCCCACCTGAGAGCTCAGACGTGCCCCGGGCCAGCTGTATGCAGTGACTTGTATGCAATGCTTGAGGTCTCATAGCCTCAGGAGGGAGATCGACTATATAGAGGGTCAAGATCAAGGGACAGTGAGTCCCCCTGGCACGCTGCTTTGGGGACTGCGGAAAGAGCAGACGCAGGGGTGATCCTGTCACAGGCAGCAGCTCCACCTAAGTGGCTGTGGGAGGTCATCCTCCACGATGGGATGAGGCTTCTCGGTGGCGTGGGTGCTCTGGGAGTCCCCCTGATCTGTAAGTAAGCCCTCACCCTGCGGCTGACAGAGGAGCAGTCTTCACACAAGGAGCTCCTTGAAGCGGCCATGGGGAGACAACATCATCCAGGGCGGGGTGAGAGTTCTCCGTGGTGCGGCTGCTTTGTGGGCTCCACATTCCTACAAATAACCCCTCTTCATGCTCTGTAAGTGACTCCCAATAAACTCATTGGTTCACCGAACTGATATTGGTGCAATCATACTTTAGTCTGCTCTCTGAGCCCTATTTGGGGTGAAGACATGTGTTTGAGTCTCCCCAAGGGGAAAGGTTTCTCGTGACATTAGGCTAACCTGGGTCTCTCCCTTGCCTTTTTGTTTTTTTGAGGTAGGGTCTCACTGTGGCCCAGGCTGACCTGGAATTCACTATGTAGTCACAGGGTGGCCTTGAACTCATGGCGATCCTCCTACCTCTGCCTCCTGAATGTTGGGATTAAAGGCGTGTGCCGCCACGTCTGGCTTTTTTTTTTTTTTTAAAGCTGGTAAGCTATATTTTTTCTATTAATTTATTTATTTTAGAGAGAGATAGATAATTGGCACTCTAGGGCCTCAGCCACTGAAATTGAACTCCAGATGCTTATGTCACCTAGTGGGCATGTGCAACCTTGCGCTTGCCTCACATTTGTGTGTCTGGCTAATGTAGGATCTAGAGAGTCGAACATGGGTCCTTAGGCTTCACAAGCAGGTGCCTTGACCACCAAGCAATCTCTCCAGCCCTCCCTTTTCTGTATTTTATTTATTTAGTTGGCAGAAAAAGATGGAGAGAGACAGAGAAAGAAAGAAAGAAAGAAAGAAAGAAAGAAAGAAAGAAAGAAAGAAAGAAAGAAAAAGAAAGCAAGCAAGGGCATGACAGGGCCTCTAGCCACTGCAAATGAACTCCAGACATATGCACCCCTTTGTGCATCTGGCTAACATGGGTCCTGGGGAATCAAACCTGGTTCCTTTGGCTTTGCAGGCAAGCACATTAACTGCTAAGCCATCTCTCCAGCCCCCTCCCTTGACTTTTTAATATCACCTTTGAACAGGCAGGGATCTCCAGCCTCCTCCCTATCCAGTCTTTACCTGTCCCCTTTTCTCCTATAAATCAGAGAGGTCACTTGTCTAGGGTCAAGAACATAGCTTTAGTTGGATGTGATGGCTCTGGTCTGTAAGCCTGTAGTCTTAGCTACATGGAGACAGAGGCAGCATGATCTCAAGTTCAAGACCTACCTGGGATACAGAGTGAATTCAAGGTTAGCCTGGATAACTAATGTGATCCAGTCTCAAAACAAAAGTAAAAAGATCTGGGCCTGAAGCTCAGCACTGCATTACACGTGTCAGGCTCTGGGTTTGATCCACAGCACAGGAAAAAAAAAAAAAAAAAGGCATGGATTTACTCTAGCCTCCCTTGACTCTGCCCTTGTCCTCACCTATAAAAACAGTCCCTGGAATCCCTAGAGGCTGCTTTGATGTTGACAGAATCCAGGGCTCCCAAGATCCCAAGGGGACAGGCACTGTAGGTGGGGTGGATGGAGGAAGTGGCATAGAAGGCTGGAACAGTGCAGATCTCTCTCTCTCTCTCTCTCTCTCTCTCTTTTTTTTTTGTTTTTTCGAGGTAGGGTCTCACTCTGGCCCAGGCTGACCTGTAATTCACTATGTAGTCTCAGGGTGGCCTCGAATTTACGGCGATCCTCCTACCTCCGCCTTCCGAGTGCTGGGATTAAAGGCGTGCGCCACCATGCCCGGCTTCAGTGCAGATCTCTTACATCACCTGCTTACGTTGTCCCCTATGTAGCTCTCTGAGACTTCACTTTGTCATCCCAGCACATTGAGAAAGCCAGATAGGTCCTGTGCTGTAGCCACCGGGGTTCCAAGGGGACCCCCAAACGTGTGCCCCTCCCACAGGGGTGCATTCCATGCTCTTGTGGGATGGAATAGCCAAGGGCTATCTCTGTGTCATCTCTCTCTTCTTGGTGCCTCCCAGATAATAGAGGGACTTAGGTGCCCATCCTGTGTGCTCTTGCCCCTGCAGCCCCCAGAGTGCACCTTCCCCTGCTGCTACTCAGAAAAGCCCATTCTCCCATCCCAGCTCACAGCTTGCCTCTTTACTGGGGTGCACAAGGCTTTGCTACTTTCTGAGCACAATAAAAGTGTCTCCACCATGTTGTTTAGCAATCTATGAGATGTCACAGCTATGTGCTGGACGTGTTAAGCACCATGCACGTGTGGTCTTGTTTAATCCCCTTGGTGATCCTATGCACTATTGTCACCCCATTTTATTTAATTTTTTTTTTCAAGGTAGGGTCTCATGCAGCTATGGTCATGGAATCACATGGAAAATTCCAGTGTTGTCAGGGGAGAAAGTTGGCAGCTGGTGGGGTCTTCTGTACCCTGCGGATCTTACACTTGCATCAGGCCTCAGGCTTATGTCTCCAGGCCATATAGAAACTCAGTTAACATACAGGCATTTCCTAAGTTCCTACTGTGTGTCAAATATCTTGAGATGTTCTCAAGAGCCAACAGTGAGCCAACAGGGTCCTCGTCCCCTAGGACAAGTGGGGAGACAGAATGGAGGTTCCCAGTTCTGACATCCCTGGTTGTGTGACCTTACCCAAGTCACTTAATCAGTTGGTTCCTCAGTTTCTCCCTCTGTTAAGTGGGGACAGTTGCAGCACCCATCTCCTAAGATTTTGAAGATCAGAAAGGTCAAAGGATATTCTTTGGAGTGTTTAGATCGGAGACTGTATGTGAAAGCCATATACAAGTCTGTTATGGAAAATGAACAAGTTCCCCGGTAAAAGGGCCATGAGAGAGCCCACTGTATTTGGGGACCTTTAGTCTGGAGGATCACTCAGGAGGGTGCTTCTTGGAGGAGGAGGTGGCAATGGGTCTTTGGCCCCTGGGATGGAAGCGGGAAAGGGAGGAGGGGCTTTCAAGCCAGCCACATGCTCCCTGTGTCCCCCCCTCCGCCCCCCAGGCCTGGGGTCCTGACTCGGTGCTAAGTCTCACAGTGGGGCTCTGTCCTGGGATGGTGATTGAGGATGGCGGGAGGTGGCCCAGGTGTTGGGAGGCATGTGGGGAGTATGATGTTGGAGACCCTGAAAGCTGCATCAAGACAAAGATGTCTTGGAAAAAAAAAAAAAAAAAAAAAGGAAAGGGAAAAAATGATGGTGGGGGGGGAAGCAGGAGGGGAAAATCATTTTCTTGGCTGGTGTTTCTAGGGGAATTAAATCTTGTTTCTCGTCACCACCGAGCGGAATAATCAAATCTATCGAGGCAGAAGCCCCCTCCTACTTATTGCTGTGGCTTTGCCCTAACGGTCTTGGGTCTGCATTTGAAATCAGACTGTCCTAGGGAGGGAGAGCTGGAGGGAGGGAGGCGCCAGCCCCCGGCCAATTACTCTGCTCGCCGCCACCGGAAAAATGAATTATTCCCCGAACACAGCAGCCTCGGCGATGAATTCTGCACTGCGGAGCTGCGGAGTCTCCCAAATTGAATTGGATGTGTGGATGTTTAAAACCAGGTGGAAGGTGTGTTGGTGGGAGAGGAGGGGGTCCTGACAGCTTGAGGGGTTTCTGCTGCTTGCTGGGGAAGCCCCTGGCTCACAGTCTGGGTAGGGGTGGGTGGGGAGGTAAGATGTAGCCCGTCCTCCTGCCCCAGGGTGTCCTCTGCGCTTGGCTGGGTGAAGTCTTTTATTTCCAACCCGAGGCTCAGAGAGGCCCAGTCGCTTTTCTGAGGCCACACAGCATGTAACCATGGCAACCTGTTACCCTTATGTAGCTGTCCCCTGGGTCTTGCTGAAAAACTGCTTGCTCATCCCTTCGCCCTCACTGGGGAACCCCAGATTGAATGAGTGCTTTCTGTTCTGAAGCCCCTGGTTCCATAGCTCTGTAACCTGGCACAAGTAGCTTCACCTCTCTGGGCCTCAGTTTCCTGATCAGAAAATGAGGTTAATGAGCATCTCTGTCCTAGTTGCTGCTCTGTGAGGTACAAATGTCAGAAAGGCAGCTCCAAGTGGCTGACTTAAGCAGGTTTGGGGGTTCACACAACAAAGTGCCCACGATCGGTTTCTTTCAGGTGCGGCCTGGTCCCAGAGGCAGTGCCAGGGCGTCGAGCGCTCTGGTGTTTCCTTCGTCTCCCAGTTCCACGTGCTTTCATTTCTGGAGGGCCCACTTCCCACATGGGCCAGAGCCCCCCAGGGAGACCGGCCGACAGCAGGGGGCCGCGGGGCTTAAAGAAGAAAGACGGATTCAGGTGCTGGGTGAGGAGTGGATCACTTCTGGCTTGGATGGTGGGTGTCACGTGGCTGTGGCCAGCTGGCCTTCTGCAAGCAGCGGTCACTTCCAGTTTCCACTGAGGGTATGCAGCGTTCTCAGGGACGGGAGGGAGGAGCTGACCCCGACTCACTGCTCAGCCACCCTCTCTGTCTCTGCAGGTTACCTCACCCCACCTCTAGGCCAGAGCCGGGTCCCAGAGCTGCCGAGGCGAGGCGGTGAGCTCACTCACGATGTGAGGATGAAGGAGTTTGGTCAGCCGCCTCCTGGGTTCTTGCGAGTGTTCGTGTGAATGAGCTGCGGTCCAGGACAGGTCATGGGGAGCTGGGGGCTTGCAAAGGGTGCTTCACTGGTCACAGCAGCACCCAACTGACTATGGCTCAGGGCCCAGAAGGCAGAGGCCACGTTAGAATGCTGAGAAAGATCATTTCTGCCCTACCTCAGGCCAGGTTTGTCCAGCCTTGAAGTGCCACAGAGCTTTTCTTTCTTTCTTTCTTTCTTTTTTTTTAAATTATTTATTTATTTGAGAGAAAGAGAGAGAAAGAGGCAGATAGCAATGGGTGCACCAGGGCCTCTAGCCACTGCAAACAGAATCCAGATGCATGTGTCACCTTGTGCATCTGGCTTATGTGGGTACTGGGGAATTGAACCTGCTAAGTCATCTCTCCACATGGGCTCTTTTTAATTGCAGGGCACAGGGTGTATGTGGGGATGGAGTGTACACACACTGCCTCCTCGAACCCCATCTGAGTCTCCACAGTAGCTGTTCCTGGCTCCCGTTTTGACCTTGAGTAGCCATTGTCCCCTCCCAACTCTGGCCAGCTCCCTTCCTTGCCTAAGAAGGCTGTCTGGGCCCTGAGTTCAAGTTTGCTGCTGTCTGCTGGAGTGGCATTGTGCAAATCATGTACCTCTCTGAGCCTCATTTTCCCTCCCTGCAAATGGACAGTAAGATTGGGGCTGCCGTAGGAGTCAGTGGGGTGAGTGGCTCAGAATGTGTCTTGTGAATTATTTTGTTGTTGTTGTTTTTGGTCTTTTGTCCCCCTTTAAAAAAATTTTTTTTTCAAGGTAGGTTCTCACTGTAGCCAAGGCTGACCTGGATTTCACTATGTAGTCTCAGGGTGGCCTTGAACTCATGGTGATACTCTAACCTCTGCTCCCCAGTGCTGGGATTAAAGGTGTGCACCACCACACCTGGTTCTTGTGAACCACTGATGTTCTGCACGTATGAGGTCACTGGTTCCAGGCTTACTTATGGAACTTTCCCCAGAACCCCAAGAAAACCTTGTATATGCAGACTTAGGGGTAATGTTTGATCTAGATTCTGGGCTTCAAACTCATGACCTCTACTCTGTCCCTCAATTTCTAATGTCTTTAGGAGGACTTCTGCCAGTCTCCTAGCCTTGGGGCTAGACCAGAGGGCCACACCTGAACTGGCACAGTAGATGGATTCCCAGCTTCCTCAGGACCACTGTTGCTTCAACCATGATGTGAGGTGCAAAGGTGACCTTCTCTAGCTCTAAGGCCACTAGGGTACAAGTTGGTCTGTGGTGAGAAGACGGGAAGCACATGGGACTACACACTCAGAAGCCACCAGAGCCGTGTCCAAAGCCAGCTTCCCCTGCACATACTGGACCCAGCACACACAGTGGCTAGAGAGGAAGCCCACGTGTGCCCTGACCAGAACCCCAAAAGGAAGGTAGAGGCTTATGTGGTATAACTGAAGCCTCAGAAACACCCACAAGAGCCCAGTCTGCACTTTTGCTCAGTGGGGTGTGTTGAGGGCTTCTTGTGTTACTGTGGGCTAGAGCTTGGTGTCTCTGATCCCATCTTGGGCTTCAGTCACTTTGGGGGATGGGCAGTCCAGTCTTAGGGGGAAATCTGGGCTCCCATGTTACCTGTAGTGGCTGCCTTTGGGGTAGGGTGAGATGAGGTTTTCTGACCAAGCTAACCAGGCTTAGGGGGTGGGGTGGGGAGATCATTCATACAGAAGACAGACCACAGCTTGGGAGACAGCTCAGTGAATGGAACACTTGCCATGCAGGCACGAATACCTGAATTCTCATCTCCACACCCTGTGAGAAGCCAGGTTCAGAAGCAGGAGTAGAAGTTCTAGAGTGCCTGGTGTGCTGGGAGGTGGAGACAGGGTTGTTCTCTGGCCTCCAGATACATGGCATGGCACATGCATGCCCACACCCACACACACGAACATGCATACACACCCCTCAAATCAATAAAACATAGAAAAGACACACTGGCCTCATGTAGTGGTGCATGCCCACAATCCCAGCATTTGGGAGCCTGAGACAGAGTCATAAGTTGGAGGCCAACCTGGGCAACATAGTGAGGTCACGGAGGGAGAGAGAAGGTGAGGAAGGCAGAGGGAGGGGAGTGAGAGAGAAGAGAAGGAGGGAGGGAGACAGGGAGAGCCTTAGACACAGGTTTCTTTCGTCTCCAGCACCACGGACAGCACCCCAGTGGCCTCCATGTCGGAGCTCCCAGGACAGACAGAAGTTCAAATTGACAGGTGTGACAGTCCCTGCCCTCAGGGAAGGAAATGGGGGGGGGGGGGCACTGGAATGATCGGCAGTGACACCAGGCAGCATCCGTGTGGATGCTAATTCACTTCTCCACAGAGGGGCCGTATCTTTATTCTCATTGTACAGGCCCGGGGCTGGGGTTACCTCTGCACACAGGAAAAGCTGGACTTCCATCCAGTCTCTCTAGTTCAGCGGGGCGGCACAGGCTCCACACCCTGCTGGTGGCGATGCTCAAGGCTTCCCTGGTTCCCAGACCGAGAGGCTGGTCTTGTGTACTAGGTTCTTGTGTACATGGTCCCCTAGCATCTCCGGGCACACAGAGGGACAGAATGGGAGCAGAGCGGCGGGGCTGTTCACAGAAGATCACGCGAGTCCCTGTGGGAGCTAGGAGATGAGCTTGGCATTCTCCTGCCTCTGGCTCCTGGAAGGAGACCTAGAATTCACCACTGGCCTTCCCCCCACCTTTAAGCACTTGAAGAACAGACCAGAACTGATAGCCGAGAGCGCCTGCTTAATTGAAAATGCCATCTGTAATTTAAATGTCAGAATCAGGATGGTTATTTCGGCTGCCTTGAAGACTGGGGCTCATTTCACAGTTTCAAAACAGACCGGGAGAAGCAGCAAATGGACCATGGCCTGCGGCATCGTGGAGCGGTTAATAACTGCTCTGGTCCTGCTGAGCTCTGGCTCCCAGAGTCCCTGCAGAGGGCCCTGGGTGGAGCTGGGAGCTCGGAGCTTGGGCTCCAGGGCTCAGCTACCTGCCTCCTCAGCACCTCTGCTCCTCCTCCATCCAGCTTCAGGGTGCCCTCACCAAAGTGAAGGTTTATCTTGTCCCTGTTTAGGGTGTCTTTTGCCTTCCTGGGGTGAGAGCCCAACCTCTTGGCTGGCATTCAAGGCCTCTGGAAGGCAAAGCCCTGTGTCCCTGTCCAGCTTATGCTCCTGTTGCTGCTTCCCACAGAGGCCAGAGGGGCCCACAGGCCTTTGCACCAGCTCAGTGCTCTACCCGGAAAGCTATTGCTCTTGTTGCTCACCACTTATTAATGACTCTGCCCTGGAGTCACTACCTCCAGGAAGCCCTCTCTGGTTGTCCCATGCCTCCCAGGCTCGCTTCATTGCTTCCTCCCTGGGCTTCCTGAACAAATGACTTATGATACTGTCATGTGTCTGTTCCCCTCTCTATACCCTTTGAGCTCCTCAAGACAGCCGTGGCACTTGGCTCTGCTGGAGACCCTTGCCAAGCAATTCCAACAACTCACATTATTCCCCACTTGATGTGTATTGGGCCTCATCTTTAGCCCCAATTTAGAGATGAGAAAACTGAGGTGTGGAGAGTAACTCATTGTAAGCCACATGCAGCAATGTGACTTGGAGGAAGGAAGTGCCTCACTTAGTATTTGGTTCTTGTCTACAAAAGGGCTCTTCAGGCGTGATCTGGCTGGGGAAGAGATGCTGGAAGTAGCTAGTGAAGACACTTAGCTAGTCACCAGGGGAACTTCCTGCCTCTTATGCCGAGGCTCTGTGCCCCTTTGCCGGAGGGGGTGGGGACAGATTCCCAAGGTCTCCAGAGCATCACAGGGGTTCTTTCCCCTTCCATTGTCTTTAGACAGCTATGCCTGCTCTTTGAGCTGGAGCCCTGCCCCCAACCCTTGCCAATGGTGAAGATAAGCTCAGGCCAATGCTGTGGTAAGTGCTGCCACCTGGCTGCCTGTAGCCCTGGGACCTGAAGTGAGATGTTTTACCTGTTGGCCTGCAGTGCCTTCCACTTGCAGTGGGAGGCTCCAGCAAGGCCACTGGGTGCTTGGTAGAGGCCTAGGATATGATAGTGCTGACACCATCCCATCACCTCAGCCCTTGTTGGAGGGAAGGGACTTCCCACTCCGTCTTCCAAGCCTCACATCCTAGCTTGAGGATGTAAACCGCCTACTGGAGAGGATGCAAGCTTGGCTCTTGGTGTATGTTACACCCGTCAGGATCTCCAGATGCAGTTCCGCTTTCTGGTACTGTCTGCCCCCTGAACTTCTTCTCTCTGGGCTTGTCCCATGGCCACTGATTCCTGAGACCAAAAGGACAGAGGCATTCACTCCTTGTTAGGTGGGTTTCCTCCTCCCAGGTCTTCACTTCCAGAGTGTTCTCGACTTGCTAGGGATGAAGGGACATCCACACGACTGTTGGTTTGCATAATTCAAGTAGAATTGGGAGAGAGGCTGGTTAAGTGGTGAACGATCACCCACCATGTCGCATCCTGTTGACCTTGAGAGAGGTTAGAATCCAGACTATCACTCTTCTCAAGTCCAGGCCTCAGTTCTCTGCAAAGCCCCTTAGAACCTGGCTCCCAGAACTTCACTCCTCCGTGAGGTTTCCAGGCAACCGGAAAGCCCTCAGGAAGCCTGGCCAGGAGCTCTCCACAGGGAGCGCAGGAGGACGAGATACTGCCCTGCGGGTCAGCGGATACAATGGGGAAGGGGACGCCAGGTGGGGACATTTCAAGAGTAGGAGGAAAGGAAGAAAATGGAAACAACGCTTGAAGTAAAGGACTAGAAATTGGAATGACCCTGTGAGTTATGAGTCATATTACAACCGTGATGAAAAGTGGTGGAGCGTCCTTGGAGAGATTAGGGACATAAGGAGGCAGAGAAAGATGAGAAATGTACAACCTGGCCGTTCGGCAACTTTGCCGCAGCGCTCAGCGCTCAGCTCTCTCCTACATCTTTTTTTTTTTGGTTTTGTGAAGTAGAGTCTTACTCTAGCCCAGGCTGACCTAGAATTCACTGTATAGCCTCAAGGTAGCCTTGAACTCATAGCTATCTTCCTACCTCAGCCTCCCAAGTGCTGGGATTAAAGGTGTATGCCACCACGCCTGGTTTCGCCTTTTTTTTTAATTTTTAATTTTAATTTTTATTTATTTGAAAGCGACGGACAGAGAGAGAGATGCAGATATAGACAGAGAGAGAATGGGCACGCCAGGGCCTCCAGCCACTGCAAACGAACTCCAGACGCGTGCGCCCCCTTGTGCATCTGGCTAACGTGGGTCCTGGAGAATCAAGCCTCAAACCGGGGTCCTCAGGCTTCGCAGGCAAGCACTTAACCGCTAAGCCATCTCTCCAGCCCTCACCTTTTTTTTTTTGAATTGACAACTCCCATAATTATAGACAATAGCCCTTAGTAATTCCCTCCCTCCCCCACTTTCCCCTTTGCAACTCCACTCTCCATCATATCCCCTCCCCCTCTCAATCAGTCTCTCTTTTATTTTGATGTCATCATCTTGTCCTCCTATTATGATGGTCTCATGTAGGTAGTGTCAGGCACTGTGAGGTCATGGATATCCAGGCCATTTTGTGTCTGGAGGAGCACATTGTATGGAGTTCTACCCTTCCTTTGGCTCTTACATTCTTTCCGCCACCTCTTCCGCAATGGACCCTGAGCCTTAGAAGATGTGATAGAGATGTTTCAGTGTTGAGCACTCCTCTGTCACTTCTCAGCACTATGGTGCCTTCTGAGTCACCCCAAGGTCACTGCCATCTGGAAAGAGAAGCTTCTCTAACCAAAAGTGAGAGTAGCATTAATATATGGCTATAAACATTAAGAGAAGTGTTTCCAGGGCAGTTTGGCTAGCATAGCATAGCAAGGCATAGCATAACGTAGCCAGACACCAGGAGATGTTACACCCCTAGGGCTCATGACTACTCCTGTCATAGGCTGCAAGTAACAGGCATGTATTCCCTCCCATGGAGCGGGCCTCCATTTCAATTAGAGAGCAGTTGGTTTTCCCCATAACAGACATGCCACCCATTGGCTCATTTGACCTGGCTGGCCAAATTTAAGGCTTGCAGTGCCCACTGCTGAGTATCTCCCTGGTGATTTTTCTCTCCTGTGGAACTGCATGCAGGGTAGCTTTTTCCAGCTTTCTGTTGGCTGGTCTACATGGAGGAGGTTTTCAGCTCAGCTCCAGCAGGATTTCTCAGTGACCTTGCAGCTCAAGTATGTGGAGTCTTCAGCAATAGGGTCTTACCATCTATTCCTGGTGGGAAACCAAGGGCCTCAGCAATAGCCTGTAATGTTCTGGGGGCATCAGGGACCTCCCTGGCCAACAACTCACTGGAAGTTATCCCATCCCTGTCACAGAAAATTTTCGAATAACAATCTATGGCTCCTGAGTGTTCCATTATCTAAAAAAGTAGGTTTCCATATGACTTATTCATATCCTCTTAGATTTTTATTAGCCCCCACCCCCACCTTTCCTTTACTCAATCTCTCCCCTGACCTCATTTAGGCTTTTCCATCTCCATTAATCTGTCCTTCTACTTACATATATACAATACCATCCTATTAAGTACCCCCTTCCCCCTTTCTATTCCCTTTATATCCCTTTCTAGCTTACTGGCCTCTGCTACTGAGTTTTATTCCAACTCACATAGAAGTCCAATCATCTGTAGCTAGGATCCACATATGAGAGAGAACATGTGACATTTGGCTTTCTGGGCCTGGGTTACCTCACTAAGTATAATCCTTTCCAGATCTATCCATTTTCCCATAAATTTCATTTTTCTTTATTGCTGAGTAGAACTCCATTGTATAAATGTGCCACATCTTCATTATTCATTCATCTGTTCAGGGACATCTAGGCTGGTTCCATTTCCCAGCTATTGTGAATAGAGTGGCAATAAACATGGTTGAGCAAGTATCTCTAAGGTAGTGAGATGAGTCCTTAGGATATGCCTAGGAGTGATAAAGCTGGGTCATATGGTAGATCTATTTTTAGCTGTCTCAGGAACCTCCACACTGATTTCCACAATGGCTGTACCAGACTGCATTCCCACCAACAGTGTGGAAGGGTTCTTCTTTTTCCGCCACCCCACCAGCATTTATTGTCATTTGTTTTCATGATGGTAGCCATTCTGACAGGAGTGAGATGGAATCTCAAAGTAGTTTTAATTTTCATTGCACTAATGGCTAGGAATGTAGAACTTTTTTTTAGATGTTTATATGCCATCTGTATTTCTCCTTTTGAGAATTCCCTATTTAGTTCCATAGCCAATTCTTAAAAAATATTTTATTTATTTATTTAATTGGGAGAGAAAGAGAGAAAGAGACAGAGAGAGAGGGAGAGGGAGAGAATGGGCACGCCAGGGCCTTCAACTACTGCAAACGAACTCCAGGTGCGTGCCCCCCCCCCTTGTGTAGCTGGCTTATGTGGGTCCTGGGAATTGAACCGGGATCTTTTGGCTTTGCAGGCAAATGCTTTTAACCACTAAGACATCTTCTCCAGTCCCTTCTCAGCCCATTTTTTAATTGGGTTGTTTGACTTATTATTTAGTTTTTTGAATTCTTTGTATGTCCTGGATATCTCTGTCAGATGTATAGCTGGCAAAGATTTTCTCCCATTCTGTAGGTTGCCTCTTTGCTCTATTCAGTGTCCTTTGCTGTATAAAAGCTTTATAATTTCATGAGATCCCAGTGGTTGATCAGTGGTTTTATTTCCTGAGCAACTGGGATTACATTCAGAAAGCTTTTGCCAAGACCAATATGTTGAAGGGTTTTCCCTACTTTTTCCTCTAGCAGTTTCAGAGTTTCAGGTCTGATATTAAGGTATTTGATCCATATGGACTTAATTCTTGTGCAAGGAGAGAGATGAGGATCTATTTTCATCCTTCTACAGATACAAATCCAGTTTTCCCAGCACCATTTGCTGAAGAGGCTGTCTTTTCTCCAATGAATATTTTTGGTATTTTTTTCAAAGATCAGGTGGCTGTGGCTACCTGCACTTACATCTGGGTCCTCTATTCTGTTCCATTAATCTACATGTCTGCTTTTGTGCCAGTACCATGATGGTTTTGTTACTATGGCTCTGTGATATAGGTTAACATCAGGTGTGGTGATACCACCAGCCTTATTTTTGTTGCTTAAAATTGTTTTAGATATTTGAGTATTTTTGTGCTTCCAAATGAATTTTAGGATTATTTTTTCTATTTCTGTGAAGAATACCATTGGAATTTTGATGGGAATTGCATTACATATGTAGATTGCTTTTGATAAGATTGCCATTTTCACAATATTGATTCTTCCAATCCAAGAACAAGGGATGCCGTTCCATTTCCTAGTGTCTTCTGCAATTTCTGTCTTGAGTGTTTTAAAATTCTTATTGTAGAAATCCTTCACTTCCTTGGTTAGATTTATTCCAAGGTACTTTTTTTTGATGCAATTGTGAATGGGAGTGATTCTCTGATTTCATCCTCTGAGTGTTTGTTGTTAGCATATAGGAAGGCTACTGATTTCTCTGTGTTTATTCTGTATCCTGCTACATTGCTATCAGTGTTTATCAGCTCTAGCAGTTTTCTGGTAGGGTCTTTAGGGTCCTTTATGTATAGAATCATATCATCTGAAAATAATGATTTCAACTTTTTATTTATTTACTTCTGTTTTTTTTTTTTTAATGTAGAATCTCACTGTAGCCAAGCCTGACCTGGAATTCACAATGTAGTCTCAGGATGGCCTCAAACTCACAGCGATCCTCCTACCTCTGCCTCCAGAGTGCTGGGATTAAAGGCGTGCACCACCATGCCTGGCTCTCTCTCTCTTTCTATTTTTTTCTCTCTCTCTATTTTTTTGAGACAAGGTTTCATGTAGCCCAGGGTGACATCAAACTTACAATGCTGCAGAGGATGATCTTGAACTTCTTATTCTCCTGTTCCTACCTCCCCATTGCTGATTGCTGGTGTTACAGGTGTGGGCCACCATGCAGTGCTGGGGGCAGAACTGGGACTTTGTGCATGCTCTGAAAGCTCTCTACTGACAGCTCCAACCCCCAGCCATTTTCTTCATTCAATGGACATCAAGGGACTGTTACGTACCAGGCCCACAGGAAAGAGCTATGTCAAGGTTGGGAACACGCATGGCCCACCGTCAATTAGCGCTAGCAAGTTTGACCCCCAACCAACCTATCCCAAGAGAGGGGCACTGGTCTAGGATTTGGGACCTGAGGGGGCAGCATGCTCATTCTAGAAAGGATGGTGCCGGGAGGAGCACATGATGCCTGCATTGAATTGTGCCCCCGTGAGCTGGTTCTGTCTTTGAAAGGTGGTTGATAGCAGTGGGGACATTCTCATTCACTGACCACACTAGGGACATGGGTAGAGGGACACCTCAATCAGAGGAGCCTCATAAGAAACAGGGGGATGAGCAGGGAGCTCTTCCCCATATCTTTCATCTCTCCTGCTCCTGACTGTATGGCCCCTGCATAGTATCTATCACCAGAAGCCCCAACCAGCTGACCTACTGTTTGGGGAGCAGTTGTGGGTGTGGAATCACTCCGGAGCTGTCACTATGGCACTGCGTGCTGAGGCTTCTGCCCAGGGGAAGGACGCTGAAGGCTGAGACAGGGGAGCAGTGCTGGAGGTTGAGATATGAGCAGTGCTGGAGGCTGCAGTGCGATGGGCCAGGGCAGCCCGGCATTTATTTCCCAGGCTATTGCCTCTGTGAATCACAGTGCTGTCTCTAAACACAGCTCCACAGGCCTGTCTGCAGGTCCCAAGACACCTTCCAGGATCTCGGAGGCCAGCTTTCCTGGTGAGATGGTCCAAGGCCTGGCTATGATTCAGGCTGCCTGTCAGGGTCCTGCAGGCATGTTGTGCCCCGGGCTGCTGAGAGTAGAAGTGGCCACCCTGTTCTCTAGAGGACTTTGTGATTCCTTCGTTTGGGTGGGAAAAACTCACTGAGCCTCGCCTGCTCCTGCTGTGCCTTGCAGAGAGCCAGCCCGGCCTGCGCCTGCCCTTGGGACATTAGAAGATGCCCTATTCCATCCCTTTATGACCATCTGGTGCTTGAGACCTTTCTGAGCAGTGGCTGGGGATAACGTACAGTCCTCCATAAGCAGGTCTCTGTCCTACCCTTGTTCCTTCCATTTCTGCTTCTTCTGCCCAGATGGTTAAACAAGACATCCAAACCCTAACTACACCAGGCTTTCCCCAGCTTTCTCCCAGGACCCTCTGCTCCTCTTGGGCAGCATCCACCTCTGGCAGCCCTGTCTTCTCTGTCACTCTGTGAAATCAGTCACTCCTCCCTTCCCAGAGGACACCCACCCAGAGGCACCCTACATTCACGGAGCGTCCACCAGATGGGTGGCTCTAAATTGGCCAGGGTGGGAAGATTTACAACGTGGCCATTGACAGAGCCCATGTCTTAAGGTGTTTGCTCTTTGGGGAGGTGGTTGCTAGGATTCACCAGCACCCAATGCTTTGTCTCACTCTCTCCCAGAGCAGCGGCTAAGGACGGACAGGGTCCTCCCGGAGTAACCAAGGATGTCCCACCTGCTAGCAGGGAGCTGGTTACATGCCGAAGGAACAAAGAAGCAGCACGAGTCCCCAAGGAGGAGGATGGGCTGGGATTTCCAGTCTCAACTGGGCCATTTTCACGATCATCAGAATGAGAATGTGGCTCCCAGCTTCCCTTCCTTCCCATGCCCAGGTTAATGATGGAGATAAGACCTTGCTACTAATTGAGGTCTCGTTCAAGGTTAACTGCTGCTTTTATTGGTATGAGTGATAGCTCCATGCTGGGCCTGACAAAAAGAAGCGGCGGTGTGGCCAAGGCAGTGCCCAGCGCCGCCTCCCCCGCCCCCGCAGGAGCAGAGACACGTCTTCTAAAACACACTTTTTGTGTCACCGGGAGTTCCCCCCCCCCAGCCCCCGCTCACTCATCTCCCCCAGGGTACCCTGGATACCCTGCGTATAGCAGGTTTCTCTGCCCACCTTCCAGGGTCCTCCCACAGCTTATTCCCTGTCGACTTGCTGTGCGGCTGCTTTCTTCACGCGCATGTGAGCTGCGGGAGCTGGGCTGGCTGAGGCCAGCGGCGTCGTAAACCACAAACCACGGCCTCTGCTGCTTCTCGTCAGCGCTTCGTTGTGGCCTCTGGATCCTGGCTCTGGTTTAGATGTGGGTATTTCTTTATTTTTAGACAGGGTTCTCTTGTGGTCCAGGCTGGCCTCAAACTTGCAAAATTGCAGGTGTGGGATACCATGCCCAGCTTTGGATGTGGTCTATGTATGCCCGTCCCCTAAAGGGTTATGTGCTGGGAGCTTAGTCCCCAATGTGGTGGTGGCACTTTAAAGACGTGGGACCTAATGGGAGGAATTAGGTCAGAGGGCCTGTAGCAGTTACCTTCCCGTAGCGGGAACAAAGCGCTCAGCCGAAGTCAGCTTGCGAAAGGAAGGAAGGGGCTGATTTCCAGCTTACAGTCTCGAGGGGAAAGGTTCATCATGGTGGAGAAAGTATGGCGGAAGTAGACAGCTGGGCATCACATCTCCTCATCAGCACGGAGGGCAGAATGAGCTCAGTGTGGCAAGTGGGGCTGGGCTATGCAATGCCAAGCCCGCCCCCAGCAAGGCTCCACCTCGCACAGGCTCAGCGGCTGGGGACTCAGTAAGAGGCTTCATTCCTCTCTGGAGGACTGGGCGACATTGTTTTCTAATGTTCTTATTTATTTGTGAGGAGAGAGAGAGAGAGAGGCGAGAGGAAAGAGGGAGAGAATGGGCGAACCAGGGCCTCTCTCTCTCTCTCTCTCCCCCCCCCCCACACACACACAGTTGGGGCTGGACAGATGACTTAGTGGTTAGGGCTTTTGACTCTCCAGGTCCTTCGTAAGCCAGACACACAAAGTGATGCAAGTGCACAAGGTCGCACAAGGTGATGCATGCCTCTGGAGTTCCATTCAGTGGCCGGAGACCCTGGTGCGCTAATTCCCTCTCTTATTCTCTCTCATAAGAAAAGGCCAGTCTGTTGGGCTTACCTCAAAAAAAATTTATAGCACCTTTTCATTCTAAATGAGCACCAACTTTCTTTTTAATTTTTGTTTATTTATTTGAGAGAGAAAGATGGAGAGAAAGAGAAAGAGAGAGAGAGAGAGAGAGAGAGAGAAAGGGCATGCCAGGGCCTTCAGCTACTGTAAACAAACTCCAGATGTATGCGCCGCCCTGTGCATCTGGCTTATGTAGATGCTGGCAATCAAACGTGGGTCTTTTGGCTTTGCAGGTAAGTGCCCTAACTGCTAAGCTATCTCTCCAACCCCTTCCTTTTAAAACTATTGCTTTATTTATTTGTGCATATGCATGTATGTGTCTGTGGGTGGGTACACCAGGGTCTCTGGCCACTGCAATCGAATGCTTGTCTGGATTTATGTGGCAGCTAGGGAATTGCACTTCAGGCTGGTGGGGGTTTGGAGGCAAGGGCCTTTCACCCATGAGCCATCTCCCCAGCTTCCTGAATACCAACTTTCATACCTCATTTGAATTATTTAAAAAAAGTCCTCATACCCCATCCCCACAAGTTAGATAGACTCCCTTCAGCTCCCACTAACCTAGGATGCTCTCTGCTCCGCCCCAGGGCCTTTGCGTGTACTTTCTCCCATAGAGAAGACTCTCCTGTGCCCCCACACTCTTCTCTGGGCTCCTTCCTCCAGACTCAGCATAAACGTGATTCCTCACAGATGTCCTCTCTGGCTGCATACCTCCCATCCTAGCTTAGCTAAGTCTCCTGGACTTCTCCTCTGAGGTTCCACTGCAATTGTGATTGATTATGATTCACGGCATTGCCCGTATCTGTCCTCCCTACCCCCATGTCAGTTCTGTGACCCTCTCCTCCCTGCCTCACTGATGTTCCCCTGGTAATTAAGGCAGAGTCTGGCAAACAGTTGGCACGCAATACATGCACGTAGAATGAGAAGATGAATGGGAGGGGCTGGCTGGGTGGTGATCCCAGCGTGGGGGAGGACAGAGCCAGGCTGGATTAAATCACGTGGTGATTAGGGAGGCAGTGCTGGCTCGGGAGCACCACCGGCTGTCCTGGCCTGCCCTTCTGGGAGCATCAGCGTCTGGATTCGGCCTTGTGAAGGGTCCCTTGACCTGGCTGGCAGATGAACTCATAGCTCGCCAGGATTTACAGACCCACCTCCTGTGGGTTGCCTACCAGAGCAGCCGCAGCAGGCCAGCCGCTTCCAGGGAAGGCCAATAAGGCATTTATTGAATGTAAGATTTTAATTTATGACAACTCTAATCCCATTATGACTTCCCTTTTGTCAGCAGCCTGTACCATAGGCGCCTTTAATTACAACCAAGCAAGAGTTCTTCTGCCCAGGGGACCTTTCCCACCTTTCCCAGCGCCTGAGGGAGTTTGGGTGGCTCTGGGGGGGAGGTGCGCAGAGGGGAAGGAATAGGGGTTCCATAGCCAGCTCTGACTGGCAGGGCAGGGCAGCAATTCCTGTGGGACGTGCGGATGAGGACTGCTGTGTGTGCTGTGCCAGGTGCGCTGCTCAGTCTGCACAGCTGTTGGGACGTTCCTGGGTCAGCCTGGGGTAGCAGGTGTGTGGACAGCTCAGGGCCCGCTGGGTGTGGCTAGTAAAGGGTCTGACAGCCTATAGCCAAAGAACCCAACCTTGTCACAGGGTCTGAGAGGGCTGGAGGGATGGCTTAGCCGTTAAGGCATTTGCCCGCAAAACCAAAGGACTCCAGGTTCGATTTCCCAGGACCCACGTTAGCCAGATGCACAAGGGGGCGCAAAGCGTCTGGAGTTCGTTTGTTTGCAGTGGCTGGAGGCACTGGCGCACCCATTTTCTCTCTCTCTCTCTTTCCTCTTTCTCTGTCAAATAAATAAATAAATAAATAAAAATAAACTTAAAGGGTCTGAGAAAATGACCCCTTTTTGGGGGTAGCCTGCAGCCCCATTGACCACTCCTGAGACTAGGAGGCAGGCCCCAGAGAGCGACATGCTCATGGTGAGGTTGTAAAGTCCTTTCTCGGTGTCAGTGGAGGGCTGTGAAGAGTGGAGAGCAAAGTATGGCATGACAGGGGTCAAGAGGCGCTCCCAGCCCCACCTGGAGCCCCTGTGCGACCCCAGGTCACATTAGCTGTGTGGGATGCTCCTTCTGCTCCTGCAGCAGGGTCCGGGCCGATCTAGATACATGGTGTCACCCAGGTGGGTGTGATGGAGGAAGAACAAAGGCATCTGGAGGTAGAGCAGCCATGCCCAGTGGGCAGTGTCAGCCAAGGCCCCCCTGTCCTGTGCCAAGTGAAGGTGAAGGGTCAGATGTGGCCGTCGTGTCCAGGGACGAACGAGAAGGAAACCGCCTCAGCTGTGGTCAGGCAGTTTGTGAAAGGTTAGAGCCTGGGGTGCGGAGACCCAGCACCTAGCCTGTGGCAGAGGCAGAGGGCAGCCCCGCCCTGCTCCTCACCAGCAGGGGTGATGGAGACCCTGCGGGCAGCCAGGGTGTGCTGATGCCCAGGTGGGGGCGCAGGAGGGCAGCAATCACAGCTGTAGTGACTAGTGAGCGATGGGTGAGAACCAGCTGGCTACAGACATTAGCGGAGCTGAGGGTTACACAGGAAGGCTTCCAGGAGGAGGAGGAGGAGGAGGAGGAGGAGGAGTGGACTTAGTGGGAGCAGATGGTGGATGGGGGCGTTTGAAGATCTGTAGTTTGAATTCTGATTCCTTGAGAACCAGATGAAGGCTGGGCCTGGTGGTGCATGCCTTTAATCCCAGCACTCAGGAGGCAGAGGTAGGAGTAGTAGGATCACCGTGAGTTTGAGTTCGAGGCCACACTGAGACTACATAGTGAATTCCAGGTCAGCTTGGGCTAGAGCAAGAATGTACCTCAAAAAACAACCCCCCCCAAACAAAACAAAACAAACAAACAAACAAAAAACAGATGAGGGTTTTGGGGCGATGGCTCAGCAAGTAAGAGTGCTTGCCCTATAAAGATGAGGGCCTGACAGGGCCTGGTTTGCCCTAAGTTCAAGTCCCCATGTGTAATATAAGTCTCTGGGCATGAGCATGAATGCCTGTAATCCCAGTCCTGTGGGATCAGACACTGGGAAATTGCTAGAAGTCACTGGTCAGTTGGTCTGACTGATAATGACAGCTCCTGGTTCAGTGAGCAACTCTCTCTCAAGGAAACTCGCTGATGAGCTAGAGGGGAGGACATGCGTGCACAGGGCATGTGCACCAGCGCACACACACATGCACACGCACACGCACGCATGAATGAGATGAGGGGAGAGACATATACCAAGCAGCATGTGCAGGCTGGAGGCCTGGATTCCCCCAGGACAGCAGGAAGGTGACTTGAGTGAGCAAGGCCCACACAGTGGAACAGTGGGGTGTGGTGGGGGTCTATGTTTTTGTTATGGTTGGCGTGGGAGAGTGCCGATGTTGTGCTGTCTGAGAGGCTCAATCTTCTTTCACCGACACCTTTAAAATGGGAACAGTGATGCCGCCCGATGACTTGAAGTGGGAACAAAATGAGCTGATAACGGCAGTGCTTGGCTCGGCGCCCGGCATACAGTAAGTGGCAGTTACTTGCACCGGCAATCGCTCTGATGACTGTTTTTCTCCAGCTCCACCAGAGACCAGACGTCTTCCTTTCCCAGCAGGAGGGGGTGTGCAGGCTCTGGGGTGTGGTAGTTGGGGTCTTTGGACAATGTGCTTCCCTGACTGTCTAGACGCGGCTCTCATGGCGACTGCACACGAGACACCCTTTGATCCGCAGAGAACGCAGATGTCAGGGATGCTGCTGGGAACAGAGCCGTTGAGGTGGCCTGATTCACCTCATCTGAGGTTCGGTTTTTTATTTTGGAAGGATTCCTCTGAGCCCGACACACGCGTTTGCAGGAAGGATTTGACAGGCTTCACTGGGCCAGGAGACTGAAGAGCTGGAGAGCTTGGGAATCACATGATGTGGCAAAGAGACAATGCCAGTCGGTCTGAGGACAGTGCAGGGGGACTCCTTGTGAACCAGAAAGACATTCCTGATTGTGTTCAAGAACAGCACAGGGAGAGGTGAGTTCCTGTTAGCGCTGGCATGAAGCGGCACGTGTGCCCGTGGATGGATGGGCAGTGGTTAGCCCAGGGTTACCCCAGGTTGCACACCCTCCTGCCTCTTTGATTTCCAGGGCTGGATCAGTGGTGTGTCCCCAGGCAGGTTACGAGCCTTGCTGTGCTTCATCTTACCCATCTGGAGAGTAGGGCGAGCATTCTGAAGGTGACCCGATGGTGATGTCCTCACAGGTCTGAAGGCACCTTGTGACCATCAGGATTTTCACAGTGTCACCACACTGGCTTCTAGATAAGGCCCCAGAGCTGGAGGATGGCTGCAACCCTTTGCTAGAAAACCCTGAGGTTCCCAGGGCGTCTCAAGACATAGTTATCTTTCAAAGTGTGTGTGTGTGTGTGTGTGTGTGTGTGTAGCCAGAAGACCACTTCAAGGTGTCTGTGCTCCACCTTCTTTGAGACAGGGTCTCTTGCTGCTTCAAATGAAATGTCAGACTGCAAAGGAATGTCCTAGTAGCCGGGCCACACACTTTGGATTCTGGCTCCACCTCCCACTGCCAGGGGTGCATTAGGATCACAGAGGCGCACGCAACTTTGCCTCTTTGCCTCAGGCTTTATGTCGGTGCTGGGGAACTGAACCTGGGCCAGCAGGATTTGCCAGCACGCACCTTTGACCACGGAACCCTCTCTCCAGCCCCAAGATAGAGGTTGTTATTGTTATTATTATTACTATTTTTTTTAACTTTTGAGGCAAGCCCAACAGACTGGCCTTTGGTTTATGCAAGACAGCGAGAGTGAGTGAATGAGAGAAAGAGAGAGATTTGACAGACTCCAGCTGCATGCACCACTTTGTGTGCATGCTCACGTCACCTTGTGCATCTGGCTTACGTGTGATCTGGAGAGTCGAACATGGGTCCTTAGGCTTCACAGGCAAGTGCCTTTACCACTAAGCCATCTCCCCAGACCTATTACTATTATTTTTGAGGTGAGGTCTCACTCTAGCCCAGACTGACCTGGAACTTACTTCATAGTCCCAAAATGGTCTTTTCCTTTTGAGTGCTGGGATTAAAGGAGTGGGCCACCATGCCCGGCTAGGTTTATTATTATCAGGGAGGCTGAGTGCCACCAGACTAGGGGACAATTGCCATTGGAAGGGAAGTCTGTGACATTCACAGATCTCAGGAGCAGGGGGCAGGCCACACCGTGGAGGTCATGTGGGTAAGCTGCAGGCATGTCCAGAGGCAGGTAGAGAAGTGTGGCCAAGGCCTCTCTGGTTTCCTTGCAAAGTTCAGACAAAGCTGGGTCAGCAGCCTTAGCCTGGCTGGCTTAAGTAAGACTTCTAGCCTTTGGGAGCCCAGAGAGTACCATCACTGGCTGTCACTCCCTGGTCATAAGGTGGTTAAGGAGGGTGGGTAGGAACTGGGTGCAGTTCTATTAGGGGCACAGTTGGGCCTGTGGGTTTGGGATTGGCTGGTTGCATTTTAAAGGCAAATGGTGCCTTGGCAAGTTATTTCTGCCCTCTAAGGGTCTGCAGAGGGTGCCAGGTTCCAGGTCAGCACACAGGAAACGAAAGACACAGTAACACAGAAGGATTAGTTGAGGTCCAAGGTTACATGGCTTGGAGTGAAAGAGATGGCTTAGTGGTTAAAGAGCTTGCCTGCAAAGCCTATGGGCCCAGGTTCAATTCCCTAGTACCCACGTAAAGCCAGATGCGCAGGGTGGTGCATGTGTCTGGAGTTCATTTGCAATTGCTGGAGGCCCTGGCATGCCCATTCTCTCTTTAGCTGTCTCTTTTTTTCTTTCTCTCAAATAAATAAATAAAATATTAAAAAATAGTTTAAGCCAGGCATGGTGGCACATGCCTTTAATCCCAGCACTTGGGAGGAAGAGGTAGGAGGATCACTATGGATTTGAGGCCACCCTGAGACTACATAGTGAATTCCAGTTCAGTCTGGACTAGAGTGAAACCTTACCTCAAAAAAAAAAAAAAAAAAAAAAAAAAAAAAAAGCCAAAGGAAGGGTAGGACTCCTTACAACGTCCTCCCTCCAGACATAAAATGGCCTGGATATCCATGACCTCACAGTGCCTGACACTACCTACACAAGACCATCATAAGAGAAGGAAAAGATCATGACATCAAAATGAAAGAGAGGCTGATTGAAATGGGGAGGGGTATGATGGAGAATGGAATTTCAAAGGGAAAGTGGGGGGAGGGAGGGTAGCACCATGGGATATTTTTTATAATCATGGAAAATGTTAATAAAAATTAAGAAAAAAAAACAAAAAATATTTTAAAAAAGAAAAATCCACAGTGTAATCACATGGTATTATTGTTACTGCGACCCTGGAGTTTCTCTTTCTGGGTTTAAACCCCAAATCTGCCTTCAGCTATGTGGCCTAGGGCAAGCCACTCGATCTGTTTGTGCCCCAGTTTTCTCAATTGTGAAGTGGGGACAGCAACAGCACCTTCCCGCGCTTCCGCATTAGGGCTAAAGAGCTCCTACGCTGGTGACTCAGCACCATGGTAAATGGGTTTTCACTACTGGTGTTAGCATCCACGTGGGGACACAGGACATGGTGAATATGAGCAAGACTGTGGAGGCCGAGTTGCTGACTGGCCATGTGATCTCACCTCTCTCTGCCTCATTTTCCCCACTTCTGAAAAGTGAATAGAGTCTCTGAGGGATTCATACGGCAGAGTGGGGGGGTGGGGTGGGGCGGGAAAGACAGCCGTGGAGCCTCATGAGCCACTGTCATGGCAGGTGTCATTTGGTGAGTTGACCTGGGTGGATATGTCAATAGCCGCCTGTCACATTTTCCCATGAACTCCAGAGGGTTGGGGATGGTGTGAGTACGGGACCCTCCAGGCAGTTGTGGGGGCAGTGATGGGGGGTAAGAGACAACCATGCTCTTCATTAGGGCCCCACTGTATCCTGTGGGCTTTGGGTGAACCATCAGCTTCCCTGATGTTTATGTCCTGGTGGGACAGAAGTACTGGCCTTTGGGTAGTGCTACTTGGGGTGGTCCCAACCCAGTCCTGACCAGGACTTATTTAATTTTTCATGTGTGTGTGTTCATATGTATATGGCCACGTGCTTGATAGCCAGAGGACAACCTTAGGGATTCTCTTCATGAACACTGTCTGTCTCTTTTTGAGACAGGGTCTCTCATTGTCCTGGAGCTCATCAGTCAGGCTAGACTGGCTGGGCAGCAAGCCCCAGGGACCCTCCTATCTCTGCCTTCCCAGTGTTGGGATCATAGGCATGTGCCACCAAGCTTGGCATTTTGCATGCGTGCTGGAAGCCTGAATTCAAGTCTTCATGCTGGTGAGGCATGCGCTTTACCAGCTGAGCCATCTCCCCCGTGTGCGCGCCCCACCCCCAGCAATATTTTTACTGATCTGAGCCTCAACTTTAAATCTACGAAGTACAATGACAGGCCTACTTTGCTAGCACGCTGGAGGTTTAAGAAAGAAGCCAGAGCGCTGGAGAGATGGCTTAGTGGTTAAGAGCTTGCCTGTGAAGCCTAAGGATCCCGGTTCGAGGCTCAATTCCCCAGGACCCACGTGAGCCAGATGCACAAGGGGGCGCATGCGTCTGGAGTTCGTTTGCAGTGGCTGGAGGCCCTGGCGCACCCATTTTCTCTCTCTCTCTTTCTCTCTCTGCCTCTTTCTCTGTCTGTCTGTCTGTCGCTCTCAAAAAAAAAAAAGAAAAAAGAAGCCAGAGGGGCAGCAAAGCCAGGTGCACCATGGAAGAGCTAGTGGCCAGGAAGGCTCAGTCTTGCTTTTTCTATTTTTATTTTTATTTATTTATTTGAGAAAGAGTGGGAAGGAGAGAGCAAGAGGCAGAGAGAGAGAGAATGGGAGCGTCAGGGCCTCCATCCGCTGCAAACGATCTCCAGATGCATGCACCACCTACTGCATCTGGCTTACGTGGGTCCTGGGGAGTTGAACCTGAGTCCTTTGGCTTTGTAGGCAAGCGCCTTAACCGCTAAGCTATCTCTCCAGCCCAGCCTTGCTTTTTCTCACTCACTGGCTGGGTGACCCCAGGCAAGTCCCTCAACTTCTCTGAGCCTTGACCCTCATCTACAATCAAACACGGCTCATTCTGTGAACCTCGCAGGTTATATTAGAGTGAGCTTCAAAATGAGACCACACATGCCAAGTGTTTGGCACAAGGCGAGAAGGGAGCCCAGCACGGGAGGGGCCACCAGGAGGGAGGAGGCGCACATGCCTCCTGTCGTCCTCCTGCTTCAAGCCCTCCCTCCTCTGCCCAGCCTCTGACCTCACTCTGACTTCTCTATTTGCTGTCTCACTGGGTTTTTCCTTTGGAGTTTTGTTTCTTTTTAAAAAATACTTTTAATTTTTATTTATTTGTGTGCATGAGAGAGAAGCAGAGAGAGAGAGAGAGAGAGAGAGAGAGAGAGAGAGAGAGAGAATGGGCATGCCAGGGCCTCCAGCCACTGCAAACGAACTCCAGACCTGTGCGCCTCCTTGTGCATCTGGCTTACGTGGGTCCTGGGGAATTGAACCTCGGTCCTTTGGCTTTGCAGGCAAGTTAGTGCCTTAACCACTAAGCCATTTCCCCAGGCCCCCTTTTTAAGGTAAGGTCTCATTATAGCCCAGGCTGATGTAGAACTCACTCTGTAGTTGCTAGGCTGGCCTTGAACTCGTAGCGATCCTCCTACCTCTGCCTCCTGAGTGCTGTGCTACCATGCTTGGCTTCTGCTGCTGCTCCCCCTCCTCCTTCTCCTCCTCTTCCTCCTCCTTCTTCTCCTCCTCCCCCTTCTTTTCCTCCTCTTCGTCCTCCTCCTTCTTCTCCTCCTCTTCCTCCTCCTCCTTCTTCTCCTCCTCTTCCTCCTCCTCCTCTTTTTCTTTGTGAAGCAGGGCTTTACTCTAGCCCAGGCTGACCTGAAACTTTGTCTGTAGCCTAGGCCGGCTTCACATTCACAGTGATCCTCCTACCTCAGCCTCCCAAATGGTAGGGTTACAGGTGTGAGCCTGCAGGCCTGGCTTTGCCTCGGGATTTAAGTTTCGATTTTGTTCCCTGGTATAGTGTGTAGACGGGGCCTCTGTGCAATACCCGCGGAGACACGGAGAGACTTTCCTTCTTTTTTTAAAATTTTTTTTATTGATTTTATTTTATTTGCAAGGGAGAGAGCGAGAGAGAGAGAGAGAGAGAGAGAGAGAGAGAGAGAGAGTAATGGGTGCGCCAGGGCCTCCTGCCACTGCAAATGAACTTCAGATAACATGTGCCACTTTGTGTGTTTGGCTTTATGTGGGTATTGGAGAATTGAACCCAGGTCATTAGGCTTTGCAGGCAAGCGCCTTAACCTCTGAGCTCTTTATCCCGCCCCCTTTCTCTCCTTCTGATGTGTACTTCTTGCCTTCCTGTCCCCTGTGCAGGATACGGTCCTCCCTTTCCTTCAATGTTCGCCATTCCAATTAAGTGGAAAAGGCTTTTTACTCGATACAATTCTCCAGTTATGAATAATGATAGTGGCTCATAAATGAAAATTGCTTTTCTATTTAAATTCTGTGTGTATTTTTTTTTCTGTTTGGGGGAAAAAAAGGTAGGGAGCCATGGCTCGTGGGTCATTTGTGACTTATTCATTTCAAGCAGAGCTCTTAGCTAGCTCATTAACAGTGAGCGTGGCACAGCGAGTTAAATGGCTGGGATATTAATTAACTTTCAGGCTTCTGCAGGGTGAAAAGTCTGGCTCTCACCTCCGTGGAGGGCCAAGTGGGAAGTGACAACTCTCTTCTAGGAGCCACACAAATGAACCCCAATGAGAGGACTGATGTGGGGGTCCCCAAAACTGGTGCTGAGACCCTTTCCTCAGAGCCTCAGGAGTCCAGGGCAGGGTGGGTGGATGCACTGGGGGCTTGGGCAACATGTCTTTTAGTCAACATCTTGAATGCTGTGGCCACAAAGAAATGATGTGTCAGGAGGTGAATATGCTAATTGCGTGATGTGATCACCATATAAAGTGTACGTGTATGGAATCATCACACTGTAGCCCATGGGTATGATCAACTGTCGTGTCAAAAGAAAGCCTGGGGGCTCAAGAGATGGCTTAGCAGTTAAGGTGCTTGCCTGTGAAGCCTAAGGACTCAGGTTTAATTCCCCAGAACTCACATAAGCCAGATACACAAGGTGGCACATGCATCTGGAGTTTGTTTGCAGTGGCTAGGGGCCCTGGCGCTCCCTCTCTCTCTAATAAATCAACTATTATATATATATATTTAATTTTTTGTTCATTTTTATTTGTTTGAGAGTGACAGACACAGAGAGAAAGGGAGAGAGTGAGAAGAGAGAGAGAGAGAGAGAGAGAGAAAATGGGCACATCAGGGCCTCCAGTCACTGCAAACAATTTCCAGATGTGTGCGCCCCCTTGTGCATCTGGCTAACGTGGGTCCTGGGGAATCAAGCCTCAAACCGGGGTCCTTAGGCTTCACAGGCAAGCGCTTAACTACTAAGCCATCTCTCTAGCCCCAATAAAATATTTTTTTTTAAAAGAAAGCCTGGGGCTGGGGAGATGGTGCATCAGGTAAGAATTTTCACTGCACAAGCATGAGGACTTGAGTTGGATACCCAGCACCCATGTGAAATCCCGAGCATGGCCCTCCTTGCCTGTAACTCCAGTGCTAATGAGGGGTGGAGCCAGGGGCATCACCGGGACTCCCTGGTCAGCCAGTCTAGTGGAGCAGTGGGCCTATCTAGGTTCTGTGAGAGACTCCATCCCAAGGAAATAAAGTGGAAAAATGATAGAGGAGGAGACCTGCCATCCTCCTCTGGTCTCTGCATGTACATACATGAGACATGAGCATCTGCACACACACCACATACTACACACACATCAATAAAAGGGCTGGGGATATGGCTCAGCACTTGAAGTCTTCTGCTTGCAAAGCCTGCCAGCCTGGGTTCAATTTCGCATCCACACGAAAAGCCAGGTTGACCTTCATTTGCAGCAGCAAGAGACCCTGACGGTGAATGTACACACACATGTGTTAATAAATCAATAATTTTTTAACTTTTGTTTTTTCGAGGTAGGGTCTCACTCTAGCTCAGGATGACCTGGAATTCACTATGTAGTCTCAGGGTGGCCTCGAACTCATGGCTATCCTCCTACCTGTGCCTCCAGAGTGTTGGGATTAAAGGCGTGCGCCACCACGCCCAGCTTTAATAAAAAATTTTTAAAAGGAGTCTGGGGAAATTGGGGAAAAGGCTCAATGGGAAGAGCACTTACTGTCTTTTGTAGTTACCTTTGAGTTGCTGGGAGAAGACACCTGACCAAAAGCAGCTGATTGGAGAGGAAAGATATACATGCTTTTTGGCTTACAGTCTCAAGGGAAAGCTTCATGAGGGCAGTGCAGGAAAGGATGGTAGAGCAGAAGCTGGGCATCACTTCTTGCCACGGCAGGTGGAAAACATCAGCAGGAGAGGGAGCTGAGATCTCACAAGGGGGAGCTGACTACAACACCCTTAAGCCTGCCTCCACCAACACACCTCCTCTAGCAAGGGTCCGCCAGCTGGGGACCAAGCACGGAAAACACATGAGTTTATGGGGGGACATCTGATTCAGAGCAACATAGTGCAAACGTGAGTGCCCGAGAGGGACTGATTCACCTTGAGATCGATTCCCTAAGCACCCGTATAAACAGCTGGGCATTGCCATGCAAGCCTGTGTCCCCAGTCCTTTGGGGAGGAGAGCCTGGAGAATCACTGGGGCTTGAGAAGGCAGCACCTCTGGGTTCAGAGACTGTCTCAAGAAAACATGGGGAAGCATCATAGCGGAGGATACCCGACGTGCTGCCCTGACTCCCCACCGACATGCGTACCTGACACAGACACCCCATCACAACACTACAGAAAAAGAACGCCAGACAGAGGGCCATGCCTCTCAGCCCTCCCCTGGGGTGAAAGAGCACTGGCAGACATTTCGAAGAGTCTGACGCTCCGGACAGCTCAGTCATTTGCCCTCTGTTTTGGCCTATCGACATGCTGTCTATTCCATTATTTACTTACTATTTTTTATTTGTGTTGACTCACTTAAAAAAAAAAACACCCTGAAATTTCCTTTAAATGGAAACTCTATATCACTGCTATAAATGGGAAATCAGCCTCCCTAGCCATAAATTCAAGGCTGCAGAACAATGCATTCATGACTATTAAAATTAAATATGTCAGGCTGGAGATATGGCTTAGTGGTTAAGGCATTTGCCTGTAAAACCAAAGGACCCTGGATCGATTCCCCAGGACCCATGTAAGCCAGATGCACACGGGGGCGCATGCGTCTGGAGTTCATTTGCAGTGGCTGGCGGCCCTGGTGTGCCCATTCATTCTCTCTCTCTCTGCCTCTTTCACTCTCACAAATAAATAAATTAATATTTTTAAAAACTTAAACAAATTTAAAAATGTCTATTCACACACCATCTGAGAACAACTCCCACATGGGCCAGCCTATGTTTGTCTCACCCCGGAGAGCTAAGCTGAGGTGGAGCCAGAAGTCCTTGGTTCTGGGCCCTGGAAGCCTCACGAGCCGGATGCCTTGGGGGCAGAGGGCAGGGGTCCAGTCCAGGGACCAAGGCTCTTTAGGGTCCTTGCACACAGGTGCAGCTGAAGGAAGGGAACTGCAGGGAAAAGGCAGGCCCAGGCATTTCCTGGCATTTGGAACTTTAGGAAATACCATGCACATGCTAGACAACTTCCACACCAGCTTCCCTGTGGCCTTCTGGGGTCTGAGGCTCAGCCTGTGATCTCATTCTCACCTGTCCCCTGGAGTCCCAGGATTCATAGCAAGAGTCCCTGGGCTGTGCAGGCGTGTTGGCCTGCGAGCCAGGATGGAGGCTGCTGAGCTCTGCTGTGTGGCCTTGGACGGTCCCTGGAGCCTCTCTAGACCTCAGCTTCTTTTTTTTAATTTTTTTTTGTTTATTTTTATTTATTTATTTGAGAGTGACAGACAGAGAGAGAAAGAGGCAGAGAGAGAGAGAGAGAGAGAGGGAGAGAATGGGCGCGCCAGGGCCTCCAGCCACTGCAAACGAACTCCAGACGCGTGCGCCCCCTTGTGCATCTGGCTAACGTGGGTCCTGGGGAATCAAGCCTCAAACCAGGGTCCTTAGGCTTCACAGGCAAGCGCCCAACCACTAAGCCATCTCTCCAGCCCGACCTCAGCTTCTTTGACTGCATGTGAGGAGTCTGGACAAGCTGGGTCTGGACATTCTGTGATGGTCCACTTTGTGTGTCAGCCTGGCTGGGCCATGTGCTCAGAGATGAGCTTCAAGGAATGCTCTTCTGGATGTTTCTATGGGGTTGTTTCTGCACAAGATTAAACCCTTTCTTTTCTTTTTTTTTTTTTTTTTTGGTCTGTGTGTTCATGTGTGTGTGTGTACGTGGTGTTCCTTAAAGGACTTTAGAGGACAACCTTGGTATATTTCTCTTCTCCTTTCACCTTTTTTTCTTTTTTTTTTGAGGTAGGGTCTCACTCTAGCCCAGGCTGACCTGGAATTCACTATGTAGTCTCAGGCTGGCCTTGAACTCACTGCAATCCTCCTATCTCTGCCTCCTGAGCGCTGGGATTAAGGGTGTGCGCCACCATGCCCGGCACACCTTCTTTTTGAGACAAGGTGTCTCTTGTTGCTTTGCCAGTGGGTGTGTGTGCCAGTTTAGCTGGCTGGCGAGCTTCTGATGCTCCTGGCTTTGCTTTCTCTTGCTGTCAGCACGTTGGGGTCACAGATGTCTGTGCCACTTTGCATCCGGCTTTATGTAAGGAGCTGGAGAATTAACCTCCAGCAGCAAGCTTGCGAGCAAGCACCTTTAGCTGCTGAACAATCCTCAGCCCAAGATTGATGTTTGCATGCACGTGCGTATGCGTGCCTGTGTGTGTAAGTCAGAGGACAACCTTTGATATTGTTCCGCAGGAACACTGTCTACCTTTGAAAAGCCATGGCCTCTTGCTGGGTGTGGTGGCGCACGCCTCTAATCCCAGCACTTGGGAGGTAGAGGTAGGAGGATCACTGTGAGTTTGAGGCCAGCCTGAGACTACATAGTGAATTTCAGGTCAGCCTGGGCTAGAACAAGAACCTACCTCAAAAAACAACAACAAAGCCGGGCCGTGTTGTTTAACCTGTGGCTTGGCTGTTCTCTCTCTCCAGGTCCTTGTCATGATGTAGTATGTATGTCTCTTGGTCGCCCGCCATCTGGACTTTGCTGATTGTGCCTTTCATGTGTCATTGGATGTGTTCTATTCTTTGCTATGGTGAAATGACCCATCTAGAGTCTCAAGCTTACTTAGTAATCCCACAGCACAGGCAGGGCAGGGCGCTTGCACTGGGAGGCATGCCATGGTGTGCCCCTTGTGAGGTGAGCTGTGCCAACCCATGTGTGCTGGACTGTAGTGACTCAAGACAGTGCCACTATGTCCTACCCAGGGCTCCTCAGCAGGAGTGGCTCTTTCCCCAGAGATATTTGGCAGTGACCGGTGATATTTTTGTTCATCCTGGCAGAAGACGTAATGAGTGGGAGCAGCACTAATACACGGACATGAGCATACGTGTTTAGAGGGCAGTTGGTGGGCATAATATATCCATGTATCCACACACACTATAGCTTCCTTCCTAGGCTTATGACCTCCACTGCCATAGGCTTGTGACTAGGTTTTCAGTATCAGGTATGAATTCCATCCCATAGAGTGGGCCTCAAATTCAATTACAGAGCGGTTGGTACACTTGTAACAGACATGCCACTATTGCACTAGTGGGCACATCTTGCCTAGCTGGCCAGTTGTATAGCTGACAGGCGCCACTGCTGGTTAAGACTGCCAATGACTTTTCTTCCCCAGCAGGCTCTCTAGCACCTTCCAGCACCACGACTGCCAGTCTTTCCATCCTTCAGTTATATGCCTATTGCCTCTCCTTACTACTGTGGAAGTTTCCAGACGGGTGGGGACTTGTCTTGTCTTGTTGGGTTAAGAGACCAAGACAGTTGGGCACAATGAGATGATCTGGTCACCCTGGCAGTCACAGAGTAGGTACTTACAAAATATTTACTGAGAGAATTCATGTAAACTGGGGAGCTGTTTGGCTGGTCTGATGATGAGGTGATATACTGCCCAGGGTGCTTCATATGAGAGCTGGCTTTCTGTTTTCAGGAAAAATCAGGCCCTATTCTCTGACAGTGGTCATTCATTGCCAAGGTTGACTTCTGTGGAGGCTAAGAACTAGTCTCACTCACCTAGCCTGGAAGGAATCCCTTTGGATTCTTTTGTTGTTGTTGTTGTTGCTGTTTTATGTGCATATGTGTGTGGTATGCAAGTGTGTGGGCAGATGTGTGTGAGGTGTGTGTGTATGCATGTGTGGGGGTGATATCTGTGTGAGTGTGCATATGGAGGCCAGAGGTTGATGTTGGGTTGTTTTCCTTAATTGCTCTCCATTTTATTTTTATTCTTATTTTTCTTTGAGGCAAGCCCAACAGATTGGCCTTTTAAAAAAATATTAAAAAAATAAAAAATATTTTTATATTTATTTATTTATTTGAGATAGGGAAAGAAGCAGTGAGTGAGAGAGAGAGAGAGAGAGAGAGAGAAAGGGAGAGAGAATGGGTATGCCAGGGTCTCCAGCCACTGCAAATGAACTCCAGACATATGCTCCAACCTGTGCATCTGGCTTATGTGGGTTGTGGGGGAATCGAACTGAGGTCCTTTGGCTTTGCAGGCAAATGCCTTAACCACTAAGCCATTTCCCCAGCCCAGACTGGCTTTTTTATGTGAAAGAGAGAGAGAGAGAGAGAGAGAGAGAGAGAGAGAGAGAGAACTGGCACTCCAGGGCTTCAGCCACTGCAATTGAACTCCAGACGCATGTGCCCCTTGTATGCATGTGCAACTTTGCATGCTTGCATCACTGTGCATCTGGCTTATATGGGACCTGGAGAGTCAAACATGAGTCCTTTGGCTTTGCAGGCAAGCACCTTAACTGCTAAGCCATCTCTCCAGCCCTATTTTTTTAAATTAAATTTTACATAGTTTATTTATGAGAGAGAGAGAGAGAATGGGTGCACCAGGGCCTCCAGCCACTGTAAATGAACTCTAGATGCATGCACCACCTTGTACATCTGGCTTACATGGGTCCTGGGGAACTGAATCTGGGTTCTTTGGTTTTGCAGGCAAGTGCCTTAACAGCCCTCCATTTTATTTTTTGAGAAATAAACTTCTTCTGAGAGATAAATTTTCTGAGCAGTGAACTTCGTGCTCACCAATTCAGCTAGATTGGCTAGCCAGCAAACCCCCAGGGACTCTCCAGTGCTAGGATACAGGAGAGTGCTGCCACACCCAGTTTTTACTTGAGTGCTGGGGATTCAAGCTTAGGTCCTCATGCTTGAGCGACAAGCACTTTATTGCCTGAGCCACCTTCCCAGCCCGTGTTACACAAGGTTCTGAACCAAGCAGGCTTGAACTCATGTTGGGAGGGAAGGACGTCTGTTACATGGCTGCCTTAGCCACTGCCCCAAGCTCTGCGGCTTCAGTTTCCTTGGCTTTCCTTCCCACTCCCCTTGGGGTTAGAGCTGCGGTCTAGACACCGCTGTCAACATGGGACTGTCTTCCTGGGTGGGTAGGTGTGGGGGGTGTGGGATGTTCATCCACCATGCCTCCGTTCTGACCCTCTCCAATGAGTGAGCTGGGTTTGGCAGAACCCTGTGTCCCTTCAGACCATGACGGTGCACTGGGGACTTCGAGCTCAAGCCTGGCTCAGCCAAGAGCGGAGCTGCTGTATTAGGCCCAGTTTCCTTCAGGCTGGCAAGGCAGGAGCCTCAGGGTGGAGGCTATGGTGGTGGTCACCACACAAGGCTTAGCAGGGGCTGAGGCCAGCAGGGCTGCTGGGCAGAGGGAGGAGGGGAGGTAGGCCCAGGGCACAGGCCTTTCTGGATAAACTTCTGATTCTCCTTACAATGCAAATCCCCCCACCCCCGGCCCCCAGACCTATTTCCAGCTTCTCATTCTTCTGCAGTGTGGAGGATTTGAAGCCCTAAAAGCTGAAATCAGGCACTTAGACTCAACTCCACCAGCTCCCGCTTCATCCGCAGTGATGCAGGCAGACTGCGGCTAGAGGCAAGCCGGGACCGGGCTCCCTCTACCGTGAAGGCACGAACACCTCTCCTCGCTCCCATGGGATTGTTTCCTCCTCCAGGAAGGCTTCCCTGAACACTTCACACCCTTCCCAAGGAGGTAACCCACTGTGCATGTCCGCTCTTCCACAGCTCACTCTCCCAAGACTGCTTGTCCGGCTCTGTGACTGGTGGGGTGTGGGGACTATATTCTACCACCTACCTATCCACTCCGGGTCCTGCCTAAGGTCCAGCCCATGCATGTGCAGGACTAGGGGAAGGGGACACGAGTCACACTGCTGGGGCAGCCGGGTGTTCAGTGAGGACGGTGGAGGCCGAGCTCAGGGAGATTGGAGAATTTCCTCATCAGAGGCAGCTGCTGAACTGGAAGCAGAAGTCTTGCAAAGTCCTTGCAGTTAATGACTGTGACCATGCTGGTGGGAATGTCCCCTACTGGAGCAACAGGGGGGTGGGCAGTAAAGGTCTTTTTACCAAGAGGTTGAGGCCTGGGCTCCAGTATCTTCAATAGCCCAGAGGGTAGTAATAAGTTGAGGGGTTGGGGGGGGGGGAGAGAGAGAGAGAGAAACTCAAGGACCTGGTTGTAGCCCCTGGTGACCTGGTGAGTAAACGGGTCTGTTAAGGGCTCCTTTTCTTTCCTCTTCCTCTGGGTATGTTCCTGTTCTTTCTGATCTTTTTCTCCAAATCTACTTAGCCAGGTAGAGCGCCAGGGTGAGGAGACACGCCCAGGCCTGTCCAGGTGGAAGAAGGCAGCAGCGACGACTGCATGACCAAGTCACCGCACTCGGTACGGACTCCGGGAGGGGGCTGGGGCCGTGAGGTGCCCTTTGGTCTCTTTGTCCGGCACCCCAATTAAGTTAGGAAGTCTTCCTGGGGTTTAATGCACAGTGTGGTGCTACCCATCAGACAACTGCCCTTGCCAAGTTTGCCCCTGACCGAGCTGTCGGGCACCCAGCTGTGCAGCCTGCCCAGCTCAGACCTGCAGCTGCCAGCCGCCCACGACTGCAGGGGTGAGGGGTCGGCGAGACTGGCCACGTTCCCCTGGGCTTTCCCCCTTTCTCTGCGTGGAATTGAAGGAGGAAGTTCAGAAATGCAGCCAGCTCATTAACTAGAAACACAGGTCAAGCTACACAAGTGCCATTCAACCAACTGGCAGAAGAACGTCTCTTGTGATTTTGTTCTTCGTGTTAGAGGGACGCCGTTGTCTCATGGTGGTTCTGAGTGCCCCTCTGTGCGCACATCTCGGACAGCTCTGGCTAACCTTGGCCTTGACCCAGGTGTAGTTCTAAAAAGTCCCTCTTGGGTGGGGTGAGAGCCCTGCGGGATTTACCTGGCGCTGAAGAGCAGGATAAGGAAACTGAGGTGCAGAGACCTCCTCCATCCCTTGTTCAAGGTCACACTAGGACTTTGAGTGTTTAAGCTTGTCAGGACCTTAAAGAACTATCTGCAATCTTAAAATATTTATTAGCCCCCAAGTGGGAAAAGAAAATGGTGAAATTGAAATTAATAAATTTTAAATGTGTAACACGAGGTCAGCTGCATTAATTACTGCATTTGGTATTCATAAATGTGTCATTACCTGGGAAAATGAATTTTTTTTCAGCTACAATCCTGAGCAGGCCAGAAAATGAATGGACATTTATCAATGAAACCAGCACCTGCAAGCCAAGTAAGTCCAGCAGTCACATTAGAAAATTCCTTCAAAAACTTGGTGGGCTGGAGAGATGGCTTAGCCTGAGGACCCAGGTTCAATTCCCCAGTATACACATAAGCCAGATGCACCAGATGGCACATGCATCTGATGTTCATTTACAGTGGCTAGAGGCCCTGGCATACCCATTCTAAAAAAAAAAAAAACACTTATTGGCAAAAATGTATTTATTTATTTTTCAATTTTTTTGTTCATTTTTTATTTATTTGAGCGCGACAGACAGAGAGAGAAAGAGGCAGAGAGAGAGAGAGAGAGAGAGAGAGGAGAGAGAGAGAGAATGGGCACACCAGGGCTTCCAGCCACTGCAAATGAACTCCAGACGCATGCGCCCCCTTGTGCATCGGCTAACGTGGGTCCTGGGGAACCTAGCCTCAAACTGGGGTCCTTAGGCTTTGCAGGCAAGCGCTTAACCACTAAGCCATCTCTCCAGCCCACAAAAATGTATTTAGAGGGGTGTGTGGTGTACTTTGTTTTCATAGGGAGAGGCCTTAAAAGTCTTTGTCTTCAGTGTATGGTGGCTGCCTAGGGCTTGGGAGGATTGCATGTTCAAGGCCACACTGGATTACATAATGAGTTTAGGGCTGAGGAGATGGCTCAGTGGTTTAAGGCCCTTGCTTACAAAGCTTGTTAACCTGGGTTCGATTTCTAGTTCAATTCCCCAGTACCCACATAAAGCCAGATGCACAAAGTGATGCAATTGTCTGGAGTTCATTTGCAGTGACTGGAGATCCTGGCATGCCCATTCTGTCTCCTACACTCTCAAATAAGTGAAAAAAATATTTTTTTTTAAAAAAATGCTTGCTTACATAATGAGTTTAAGGCTAGGCTAAGCTACCAATGAGACCCTGTCTTAACAATTCAAGTGCTAGAGGTGTAGTCCTTGGTAGAGCAATTGCTTAGCATGCATAAGGCCTTGGGTCCAATCTCTAGCACCTCAAAAATAAAAAGTCCTTTGTAGCCAGGTGTGGTGGTGCACGCGTTTAATCCTAGCACTCGGGAGGCAGTGGTAGGAGGATCGCCGTGAGTTCGAGGCCATCCTGAGACTACATAGTGAATTCCAGGTCAGCCTGGGCTAGAGTGAGACCCTACCTCGAAAAACCGAAATAAATAAATAAAATAAAAATAAATAAGAAGTCCTTTTTTGTGCTCCTCCAGTAGCACGTATACTAAATGGGAATGGTACAGATAAGATTAGCAAGTCCCCTGTGCAAGGGTGACATGCAGATTCGTAGTGTTCCATATTTTTGACTGGTGAAAAGTAAACTATGTAAAATTTTTCTTTAATAGAACTTGCTATAAGCTTTTTTTTTTTTTAACTAGGGGCTGGAGAGTTGGATCAGCAATTAAGGTGTTTGCCTACAAAGCCTTAGACTTTAGACCTGAGTTTGATTCCCCAGTACCCATATAAAGCCAGATGCACAAGATGGCATATGCATCTGGAGTATTTAGCAGTGGCCGGAGGCCCCAGCATGCCCATTTTCTCTCTCTCTCTCTCTTTTTTCTCTCTCTCAAATGAATGAATAAATAAATAAAATATTTCAAAAAAAAATCCTTTGTCTTTGGCTTGGCCAGGGTTCATTTTGCCCTTGGAGTTTGGGAAACTTAGGGCTTACCTGGAACCTTCTTCATCAGTGATGATAAGAAGACAGGAGGGAACCCATGGGAGCAACTGCCTCTCAATTTGGACACCTTCTACAGGGCCGGTGACCATTTCCCCGCTGTGAAGGATTCCTTGGAGTCTGGGAATTCAGTTGCAAGTTCATGACCTTGGCAATGTAGGGGGCTGAAAGCCCAAGCTTGATTGGAGAAAAAAGTGAGGTCCTGACAAAAAGTGAGGGCAGGCTGGGTTCAGCTCAGTCTTGGCTGGACAGAGGTGTCTAGACCTGCCCTGTGAAAGGTACCCGTGACTGGATTGGTAACACATTCCCATCTGGCATCAGATCTTTGATTCTGCCACAAAGACCTGAGCGCCCTTGTGTAAGGCACCCGACTTCTCTGATTCGCTGTCTTCTCATGTGAGGCAGAGCTATGGCTTATCTGCCCACAGGTGGTAATAGCATCTGGTAGTCATATCCCAGATGTCCCAGGGCCAGGACTTCTTGGGAGGAGGCACCCACCTGCCTGCACTGAGACAGTGTCATTTAAGTTGGTTGGTTGTCATGGAAGCCATTCTATTTGGAGAGAGAGAGAGAGAGAGAGAGAGAGAGATTACTCCTTCCATAGGCTGTGGGGGGAGGGGTCAGCTTATGGGCAAGAGCTATAAATACCTGGCAGTAGTGATCCAGGGAGACAGGGGAGCTCAGGGGACCCAGGCTCCATGTGTCTCCCACTGCAGCTGCTGTTGCTGATAAGTGGCAATTTCTGGTTCCCTATCACCTGCGTTCCCAGCATAGCCCCTCCCCCACTCTGTTTAGCATGCTCCCGAGTCCCATCCGGTGTCCCTGACTACTGGCAGCAGTTTCCCTGCCGGTCCTGTGCTGGGGTGACATCCCTGTTGCCTGGAGGAAGGGTGCTAAGAAGTGTAGCCTCCAGGGCTTCAGGCTGGGTACTGGGTACCTCTCTTGATGAGAGGATTGTGAATAGCAGAATTTCCATGCTGTCCATCAGACTCTGGAGAATGTTCCAGACCATGGGAGTGCAGGCTCTGTGAGTGGAAATGACAGCGGGGACAGCATGGTGACTGGGGAACCCACTGCCTTCCCACCTCTACCTCTCTTATTCCAAATGAATTATTCAAAGGTAAAAGACGGTGGGCTTTGCTACTCCAGCACTTCTGAGGTGCTAGACTTGGTGCTGAGCAGCTGACAAAGGGTGTCCTGATTATTCCCTGCTCAGTCCTCTGAGGGGTGCTGCTCATTATCTACACTTTGTAGTTGGGGAGGCTGAGGCTCAGCAGGAAGCAGCAGCGCTGAGCTGAACTCATAGCAGGGGCCCGAGCCTGAGGCCCTGACCACTGGGCAGCCTGCCCTCACCAGCCCCTAGCAGCTTTTCCTTGTAACCTCTCCCCCCGCCGTGGCCACTCTGGTTGAGTCTGGCAGAGTGGCGCCACTGTCTCCCTTTGCCTCTGCCTCCTCGGGGGACGTCAGCCTCTGAGGCTCCACACTGGGCCTAATACAAGCTCAGGTGGTCACAGTTCAGTGTCCATCCCGGGGATGAGAGGAAGGACCAGGGCTCATGGGGTCAAAGAATCTGTACCCAGTACTGTTGGCAGCCAGACCACTGTGACCGTCTCTGTCTCCAAAGGCTGCTGAACTTTGCCCTATTGACTGTGTTCAGTGTCAGTGTCTGTCTGCCTGCCTGCCTGCCTTCCTTCCTTCCTTCCTTCCTTCCTTCCTTCCTTCCTTCCTCTCTGTATTTCTTTCTTATTTTGTTTTTGGTTTTTCGAGGCAGGGTCTCGCTCTAGCCCAGGCTGACCTAGAATTCACTATGTAGTCTCAGGGTGGCCTCGAACTCACGGCGATCCTCCTACCTCTGCCTCCCGAGTGCTGGGATTAAAGGCGTGCGCCACCACGCCCGGCTACAGTTACTTTCTCATTGCTGGGATGAAACACCTGACCAAAGCAGTTGATGGGAGGAAAGTTGTTTATTGTGGCTTACAGTCTTGAGGGGAAGCTCCATGACGGCAGGGGAAAGCATGGCATGAGCAGAGGCTGGACATCACCTCTGCCACAGCAGGTGGAAAACAGCAGCAGGAGAGTGAGCCAGCTAACAAGGTCCACCCCCAGCCACACACCTCCTCCAGCAAGGCTCCACCTCCCAAATTTCAACCAGCTGGGGGCGAAGCATTGAGAACACATGAATTGATGGTGGACAACTGGTCCAAACCACCACATTCAGCCACCGGCCGGCAAGTTGAAATTCTAAGCCAAGTGAGGCTGTCCCTTCCAGGTAGCAGGGTGAGGACAGTGGCTTGGCTTCAGGCTCTAGCTGGGTCCAGGATGACACTTCAGATTCCTCATCTGCAGAAAGGAAGGGAATGACGTCCTCCCAGGAGACTGGCGGGGGGCGGTGTGCTGGTCACTGCTTCAGCCCTCTCCCTGCCTCTTCTTCAAGGACCACCAGGGAAGACTTCCGGGGCACAGGCCCCCTTGCTTCTGCTTCTCCCTTCCTCCAGCTCAGACCCTGCTGAGGCTCCCGTGTAGCACTTGTGTTCCTCCGCTCTTCTCTCTCCAGCCCCTTCTCAGGAGGTCCACCCCGACCCCCGTAGAACTCAGAACTCTCCTGAGCTCCAAACCCTCATGGCTCTGGCTTTTTTTTTTTTTTTTTTTGAGGTAGGGTCTCACTCTAGCCCAGGCTGACCTAGAATTCACTATGCAGTCTCAGGGTGACCTCGAACTGACAGTGATCCTTCTACCTCTGCCTCCCCAGTGCTGGGATTAAAGCCATGCACTACTATGCCCAGCTGGCTCTGGCTTTAAAAAATATATATATATATATATATATATATTATTCATTTATTTATTTGTAATGAGAGAGAGAGAGAGCGCAAGTGAGCACACTAGGGTCTCTAGTCACTGCAAATGGTCTCCAGATGCATGCACCACCTTGTGCATCCTGGCTTTATGTGGGGAATTGAACCTGGGTCCTTAGGCTTTACAGTCAAATGCCTTAACTGCTAAGCCATCTCTCCAGCCCCAAGGCTCTGGCTTTTTAAATGTCTTCATTTGGATAACCTAGGGCCCTCAACCCAGTGGGTTTCACCAGTGTCCTTCTCATGTCCTCAGTTCTATGGCTTTCTCTGCCTATACATCATCCAACCAACCATGGCCATATGGTAATGCCTCTTCCTGTTGCTCACCCCACCTAGGCTGTATGTTAAATAATGCCATTGTAACTGGCGCCATCTCACCTGGGCTGTAGGATAAGAGAATAAAGACCACCTGCAGCTCCCAAAGTCAAAGAGCAGCTGCAGCTCCCAACAGTCCACCACAGGGGAGAGCTCGGGGCACCACATGGGCACACACGTGAATAACACACACACAAATGGAAATTAGAAACAAGTTTTCTTTCTTTCTTTTTTCTTTTTCTTTTTTTTTTTTTTGGTTTTTTGAGGTAGGGTCTCACTCTAGCCCAGGCTGACCTGGAATTCACTATGTAGTCTCAGGGTAGCCTTGAACTCATGGTGATCCTCCTACCTCTGCCTCCCGAGTGAGAAGCATTTTTTTTTTTAATTTTTGAGCACTTACTACCTGCCTCATTCTGTTCTGGGTGACGTGAGGTGGTATTCCTGAAACTTGGACTTCAGAAGGTGAGGCGGACCAGAACTGAACCAACAAATATATCATGTGATGAGAAACAGTGAAACAAGATGAGGGGATTAGAGAGTCTGGGGCGCTGTTGTGTGACTTCTGGAGGAGGTGTGAACACACATCTACACATCTCTTCACCCTAGATAGGGCACCAACAATAGACCAAAAAATGATTTCACTCAAACCTAGTTTGGTGAAGCAAGGCATTTCTTGGGATGGCTTACAGAGCACAGGCGAGCACTCACCGGAGCACGGATGACTCAAAGGCAGCTGTGTGACTGAAAAGCCCACCCTAGCGCGGGTGACATCTCACCGAAGCTGCATGTCTGGAGCTCCCTGCAGGACTTGCAAGCTGCTTGGCTGGTGCAGAACAGTTCTCACCCCCTCCTTGAGGAGGGGCCTTGTGAATCCTCTTTTCTTTACTCCCTGAACCTCAACTAGCCTCCCTCCAGTATGGGATATTTGAATTCCCAGGAACTTGCTACATAGCCGGTGGTGCTCTTTTCGGGGAGGTTAGGAGGCTCTTTAAGCAAAGGGCCTCTGGGATCTAGACACATTGGGTGAGGGTGAGGTGTGAGGATTTGAAGGGTAGAACACACAGACAAAAGGAGTCAGTGGTACAAGGCTCCTGAGACCAGAACTCAGATGTCATATCCCTGTGTGGGAGATGAATGGCACTGGTGTGGGGGGGGGTTATGGAGTAGACAAAGGTCTTCTTCTTCTTCTTTCTATTTATTTGAGAGAGAGAGAGAGAGAGAGAGAGAGAGGAAGGGAGAAAGGGGGGAGAAAGAGAGAAAGAGAGAGAGAGAGAGAGAGAGAGAGAGAATGGGCTTACCAGGGCCTCTAGCTATTCCAAATGAACTCCAGACACATGCACCACCTGGTGCATCTGGTTTACATGGGTACTGGGGAATCGAACCTGGGTCCTTAGGCTTTGCAGGCAAGTGACTTAACCCACTAAGTCATCTCTCCAGCTTGACAGAGGTCCTCTTGACTCTGCCCTCATGTCTACATGCTACTGACTAAATGGATACGTACTCACAGAGGCTGGAAAAATCTGCTAACAAGCATTTTCGTTCCTTTTCCATAATTTCTATGTTTGAGAAGGAGCCACTGAGCAGATAGGTCCAGAGGTTCATTGAGGGAGAGCAAAGAGGCGATTCCCATGGCTCCAGCGGTACGTCAGTCTTCCCAGAGCTCCTCCTTGATCGTGCCTGTCACCACAGGAGGGGACGTGAGCTGGGCTCAGTGACACAAAGTGCTGTTATGCAATGTCGTGTAACAGCGCAGTGTCTTGTGATGGAGCTATTGGTTATCTTGCCTGAGACTTCCATGCTGCCTCTCCCCCAGAAAGCCTTCGCCCTGATTTCATTATTTAGCCTCACGCTAGTCCGCGTGGAGGTGGGGCATGCAGAGAAGCCCTCCTGGTGGAACCATGTTGATTTCATAGGGAGATGGACGAGACCTGTGGTTAGGGGTTTCAGACGCCCCACTCTGGCTCCTCCTCTGTCCCCAGCAACCTCAGGGGACTTGTGGGAAACTGAGGTCATGTGGGCTCTGAGTCTCAGCGCAGATGCCTGCATCGTGAGGCCCAGCAGCTGCTGCCACAGTGCTGCCCCGGCCTGTCCCCTGTGGCTGGGTGTGGCTTCAGAAACTATATCAGATGTCCAGCCAGAAGGCACCAGGGAGGAACAAGGGTCTCACCACCTGGGGAAGGAAGCAGGGACAAGAGCTGTCCGACTTCCAGAAGAAAAATGATTTTGTTTCCCGATAACCGTGACTCTGAAAATGCTGCCCGTGTAGCTCAGTGGGTAGAGTGCTTGTCTAGAGCATGCATGAAGGCCTGGGTGCCTGGGTTCCATCCCCAGCACCAGGTGTGGGAGGCAGGAAGGTCAGGAGTTCAAGGTCATCCTCGTTAACACAGTTCAAGGCTAGCTAGTCTGCGCTACATGAAAATCCTGGAAGAAGAAAGAAGGAAATAAAAGAAAGAGGGAAGAAGGAAGAGAGAAGAAGAGGAGGAGGAAGAAGGAGGAGAAGGAGAGAAGGAAAATGTAATAAAAGAAAAAGTAAAGAGCCGGTGTGATGGCTCATGACTATAATCCAGCATTTGGGAGGCTGCAGATCATCATGAGTTCTAAGCCAACCTGGGCTATAGAGTGAGTTCCAGGTCAACCTGGATCCCCCAAAACTAAAAAAAAAATGTTGCCCAAACTCGCACCCTTATTTCCCCTTGGCACTTGGCATTTGTCCGCTGCTGCCTCTTCTGGCACTGGCAGGGTACCAGGGTACTTGGAATTGAATGGACAAAAAAGAACATCTGGACACACTTTCACTTCAGCTGTATCTGCTGAGGTTTTGGGGGTCATGCTCCTGAGCCCAATCAAACCTTGCCTGGTAAGTTTGAGGAGTGGTTGTTCTCATGAAGATCTAGAGTTCACGTTCAACCCTGCTTTCGTTGATCCATCAGAGTTGCCTGGTAGAAGCTGTGAAGAAGGGTGTGGCTGGCCTGGCCTCTACGTCAGGGGTGGCCGTGCTACCTGGGACGTAGGGAACAAGTGGGTATTTGCAGAGAGTAACTTTGGACAGTGGTGGTAAATGTGGAAGGAGATGAAGGGATGCCGAGATTATGTCATCTGTAAGTAGTTACTGAGAAAGGTGAGCTAGGAGGGTCTGAGAAGATCCTAGTTAACATTGATAGAGGACACCCTCTCGCTCCTAGCCCCCACACTCAAGTCCCGCGGCTGCAGGGACTCCGGACACGCAGTGACGAATGCCCAGTGCACTCTTCCGGCAGCTGCCTCCAGCAAAGTGAGAAATGAAGTCTTGCTTGCCTTCCAAATGAGAGATTATTTTCGCTGATCAGGAAACTGGTCCAGACCACAGCCTGGGAGATGCGGGGCTCCAGGAAACTAGGGGACTGTGGCTATGGAGTGCCCCCAGCCTTCCTGGCTGAGAAGTTTCTTTTTCCCACCTCCTATGAACTCCCATGCACACCCCTTTCTCCTAGCTCATTGTGTCCCCTAAGCATGGGTCCTGACGCTGCTGATGGAGCTAGGAAGCCAAGATAGATAATCCTGAAAGAAAACAGAGAGGAGGAAGATGGAAGACAGGTGGGAGATGTTGTTTCAGGGGCTTGGCGGGCCTCCAGCTGCAGACAGGTCACAAAGCAAGCGTGGAAAAAGACACCTAATAGATTCTCCATTAATTCTGGAACAAACAAAAGGTTAAGAACCTTCACTTTTAATAATGATAATGCTAGAAATAAGTATGAAAACAGCAGCTACCTGTTTATTGAATGCTGCATATAACTTGTGGTATTTTCTGCGCATTTTCTTTCTTTAATCCCTTGGCTCACAGAGGCCACAGGTAAAACACATAGGGTTCAATTTGTGTGTGTGGGGGGGATCGATGGATGGGGATGTGGGAAGAACTGGGCCACTTCTCACTTCTCTGTAACTGACTCTCTGGGGATACTTGATTGGTGTCTTCTTGTGTGTGTGTGTGTGTGTGTGTGTGTGTAGATGTGTGTGTGCATTGTGTGGAGGCCACAGGTGGGTGCCTGTTGTCTCCCTCAGTCACCCTGCACCTTATTTGTTATGACAGGGTTTCTCACTGAACCCAGAACTCACTGATTCGGCCAGCCAGCCCCAGGGATCTGCCTGTGTCTACCTCTCCAGTTCTGGGATTACAGTTGTGCACCACCATGCTTGGCTTTTACATGGGCATTGGGGATCCGAACGCAAGTCCTCACGCTTGCCAGCAAGCACTTTACCCATTGAGCCATCCCCCAGCCCCAGTGTCCGTCTTTCCCAATGAACTCTAGCTCCTGGGGCAACAGCATCAGTGTCTGTTTTCCAGATGGTTCTGTCTTAACTTCCCAGGGTAGAAGCCAAAGTTTTTTTTTTTTTTTCTCTCTGAGTAAATGAATGAATAAACAAAAGGGCCAGTTTCTCTGGAGCCTCAAACAGACATTTTTGGACCTGGGAGTGGTCATTCTCATGAAAGACATGGGATTCAAGTTCAACTCATATCACACTTAGAAGAGGGAGGCTGAGAACTCTGTCTCCAGCTTCCAGATAGCTCCTTCCTCTTTTGAAGGGCACCTGTATTCTTTTTTTTAAAAAACTTATTTTATTTATTTATTTATTTATTTAAAGAGAGAGAGAGAGAGAGAGGATGAATATGGGCACACCAGGGCCTCTAGCCATTGCAAACGAAATCCAGACACTTGCTCCACCTTGTGCATCTGGCTTAATGTGGGTAATGGAGAATCGAACCTGAGTCCCTTAGCTTTGTAGGCAAGCACCTTAACTGCTAAGCCATCTCTCCAGCCCCCCCCCAATATTTTATTTGTTTATTTGCAAGGAAAGAGAGAGAGAGAGAGAGAGAGAGAGAGAGAGAATGGGCGTGCCAGGGCTTCCAGCCACTGCAAACAAACTGCAGATGCATGTGCCCCCTTGTGCATCAGGGTACTGGGGAATCAAACTCTGGTTGTTAGGCTTTGCATGCAAGTGCCTTAACCGCTGAACCATCTCTTAGCCCCAAGGCGCCTATATTCTGATTATTAATAGATTACCACAAGTTGTTAGGAACTCTCACTTTGCTGTGGGCTGGCTACCACTCTCTTGGGTCCCTCATGTCCTTCCTTATAGGACTGGAGCATCTGGAGGCTTGCTTGGGCTGGGAGCCCAGGAAAGCTTTGCACTCACGTCTGCTAGGCGCCAGCAGGGGCGAGTGGCTGGCCTTGCCCAGCAGCTTCTCCGCAAGGTTAGCTCGGGCTTCAGCACAATGGGAAGGTTAGATTTTTCTTAAAATTAGTTTTTATTTATTTATTTGCAAGGAGAGAGAGAGAGAAGGAACAGAGAAGAGAGACAGAGAGAGAATGGGCACGCCATGGCCTCCAACCATTGCAAACAAACTCCAGACGCGTGCGCCACCTTGTGCATCTGGCTTACGTGGGTCCTGGGGAATTGAACCTGGGTCTTTTGGCTTCACAGGCAAGCGCCTTAACCACTAAGCCATCTCTCTAGACAGATTTTTTTTTTTTTTTTTTGAGGTATGGTCTCACTCTAGCACAGGCTGACCTGAAATTCCCTATGTAGTCTCAGAGTGGCCTCAAACTCACAGTAATCCTCCTACCTTGGCTTCCTGAGTGCTGAGATTAAAGGCATGCGCCACCACATCTGGCAGAGGTTAGAATTTTTATGTAGACATGGGATTTCCTTGGAGCAATGTCCCAAGATTCCTAGGTGGACGTTGCAAGGCTTCCTTGACCTAGCCTTGAACGTCACACTCAAACTGGGCTGGGGAGAAGGTCCAGTGGATCAAGTGCTTCCTGTACAACATGAGGACTGGAGTTCAGGTCCACGGCGCCCATGTGAAATCCCTGGTGTGGTGGCACACGCCTGTTCTGCCAGTGCTGGGGAGGAGGAGACGTCATCCTTGGTCTCACTGGCTGACCAGTCTAGCTGAATCGGTGAGCTCTAGGCTCAGTGAGAGACCCTACTTCAAAAGCATAAGGTAGAGAGCAACTGAAGAGAAGCTCAAATGTTGACTTCTGGCCTCATGCACACCGCACACACACGTGTGAACACACACATACGTATATACACGCACACCTCGCACACATGTGAACACACACATATACATGCATGCACACCACACATGCAAACTATGTCCTCCCCCAGGAGGAGGGGGCTGGGAGACAGCTCAGTGGATAGGAGTACATCCTGACCAGGCATGAGGGCCTGAGGGAGTCTGAGACTGACTGAGTTGATGCCCTGGTACCCACATAAATAGCTAAGGTGTGGCCATTCATGTCTGTAACCCCAGTCCTATGGGGAGCAGAGATGGGAGAATTGTTGGGGCTCACGGAAATGATAGAATCAGTGTGAGAGTCCATCTCAAGGAAGCGTGAGTGACATCCTCTCCTGGCCTCCACATGTGCACAGGACACACATATCTTCACATACACATGCATAGACAACACACACCACACACCTACTACACACACACATGCAAAAGAAAAAAAAAAGACAGTCACACACATCATTTCCAGCACATTCTATTGTTCGAAAGCGAGTAACAAGTCACAGGCACCCCACATGCTCAGCCGAGGAGAGCGGCCCACAGGTCTGAAGAGCAGTGTGGTGTAATGCGGGTTTCTACGACGGGAGGACTAGAAGACCTGGGTCCCATTCTTGGCTCTGAGGGTCACCTCTGGACAAGTTTTGACCCTTCTGGGTCTCAACTTCCCAAGGTACAGAATTAGAGGACCAAATTGGATCATCTGGAATGTTCTCTAGAACAAACATAGGCCTTTGGGGTGGCAGGCGAGCCAGAGCCTGCAGCCTCCTGAGAAGGACACAGGAGAACCAGGAACAGCTGAGCCTCAAGTTCTGCGTGCTGGGAAGAGACCTTGCCCTCCCCAGACGTCTCTGGGCACATTATTCATGGGTTCATTACTGTTTAATTTAATCCCCAAATATCATCCAAATGCCATTTATTCTGCCTTCTCACCAGAGACCTACCTATTTATTTTACATTTCAAATGGATTGCTCATTATTCTGTCACTGGGATTTTATTTTGTAATTCATTTGGTGAGTTTTGACAAGTTGAAAATGATGCTATATTGAACCCGTGCCTCCGTGGCCTCCTCTCAGGGGCTCTTTCCTTATGGAATCTGCCCCGTGCCTCTCTTTGGGGGCCAGCCCCATGCACACCCCACCTTCCTGAAGGGTAATGGAGACGAAGGGAGATGTGGAGTTCTCTTTCCCACTTCCGGGGGATTCCAATGTGCCCGCCAAAAGCTTCCCGAAAGCTCCTCCTGCAGTTTTTATTTATTTATTTTTTTGCGGGGGGGAGGCAGGGTCTTAGTCTAGCCTTGAACTCACAGCTATCTTCCCGCCTCAGCCTCTCAAGTGCTGGGATTGAAGGGGTGAGCCACCACACCCCGCTTCTCCCCGCTTTTGAAAGTCAGTCACACTCTGCCAAGTCTGGTGGCCCAGGTCTGTAGTGTCAGTACCTCTGGATGCTGAGGCAGGAGGAACAAACGTTCAAGGCTAGCCTGGGCAAGTCAGTGAGACCCTGTTTCAAGGTAGGTGCTGGGGAGATGGCTCAGTGGGTAAAGCGTCTGCTGTGTAAGCGAGAGAGCCTGAGTCCAGATCCCCAGTGCTGGGCGTTGTGGGGCATACCTGTAATCCCAGTGGTGAAGAGGCAGACATGGGGAATCTCTTTCTGGGGCTCACTGGCTAGCTAGGCTAAATGAATCGGGAAGCCATAGGCTCAGCAAGAGACCTTGTCTCAAAGAGTGAGACAGAGAGCAGTCAAAGGCATCTGATGCTGACCCCAGCTTCTACATGCATGCACACACACATGTACCCCCACACAGATGAACACGTAAGCATGCATGCCACACACACATATACATGTGCAGAAACAAAGTAAAAAGAGGGCTGAGGATATAGCTGAGTGGTAAGGTGCTTGCCTCAAATGAACAAGGCCTTGGGTTCAATCCCCAGTATAGATAAAAAGAAAAAAAAAAAGTGACTTAACTGTATATATCGGATTTTAGGGTGTAGCAGACCACTCACCCTCAAACTTCCTAGCATAGAGCATGTTGTTAGGGTAAATAAAGAGACTCGGGGTAGGCTCTGTTGTGAACACACCGCGGGTCGAGTTCTGCTTTTGCCACTTGGAAATCAGTGGTGGCCTTAGCGTCCCTGGGCGGATGGCCTCACTTCTCCACACCTCAATTTCCTCACCTGGAAAATGAGATGGTAGCAGGTATCAACACCTACAGGCTGACCGTGGAGGTATATTGGCAGTGTTTCTTGTAAAATTTTAAGATTCTGTCTCAGGCTACATTGAGAGATTTTTTTTTTTGAAGGGAGGGGAGGGGATTATGGGGAATGGGTTAGTGATACAAAACAGGAAGAGAGCCGGGCGTGGTGGCGCACGCCTTTAGTCCCAGTGCTCGGGAGGCAGAGGTAGGAGGATCGCCGTGAGCTGGAGGCCACCCTGAGACTACATAGTGAATTCCAGGTCAGCCTGGGCCAGAGTGAGACCTTACTTCGAAAAACCAAAACCAACCAACCAACCAACCAAACAAACAAACAAACAGAAAAACAGGAAGGGAGGGAGAGTAGCCTGTTCTAAGACAGAAACTGAGATGAAATGCCCTTTTAGAGTTAAAGTTTTTAAAAAATACTTTTATTTATTTGCAAGGGGAGAGAGAGAGAGAGAGAGCATGACAGAGCAATAGAGAGAGCATGACAGAGCAAGAAAGAGAGTCAGAGACAGAAGGAATGTGTGCTCCAGGGCCTCTGGCCACTGCAAACTAACTCCAGACACATACACCACTTTGTGCATATGGCCTTATGTGGGTACTGGGGAATCAAACCTGGGCCAGCAGACTTTGTAAACTGAGCCATTTCTCCAGCTGTAGAGTTTAAAGCTTTTATCAAGAGAGTTAAAAGCGCCATGCCAAGGTGGTACAGTGGGGGAAAGAGAGAGAGAGAGAGAGAGAGAGAGCGCCTGGGAATCTGGAAAACAATGGGGAAGTTCTACTCCCAGTGACTCAGTCTCTCTGCTAGGAACTAGGAGGCACTGGACAGGGGTAGGAGGAACCAGGAGGTGGCCTTGGGTTTCCCTGGCAATAAGGGTCTGGTCTTACAAGGGGGCTCTTAAAGAGACCACATCTATGCTAACAGCATGCTATGAAAAGGCTTGGTGAGGATGGGTTCCAAAGCCAGAGGTTTGTGAGTTTTCTGGGGAGTGGGGATGTTCTATGCTTTGTGACCCAGCCTCCATGCTATGAGCCACCAAGGCACTGAATAGGTGTGTGGAGGAGTCAGGAAGACACTCGATAAAACCCAAGGCCCTAACTCTGAGTGACCTTGGGGCCCCTACCAACGGAGGCTGGTCTTGTTTTCCCACTTAGCTTTGGACCCTGGGTTGCGTCTGGCCTCTTAAAGTTACCCCATCTGTGTCCCTAAGCTTAGACGTGACATCATTCTATCCTGAAGGCAAAGTAGCATGTGACCACACATATGAATCCCTGCCAAAGGCCAGGGTGAAAGGTCAGAGGCCTGGAGGTGTCAGGCACTCCTACAGTGGCTGCCCTCTCAGTCTCAGGCTCAAGTTTGGCCCTTCAGCCGGCCCAGGCTGCAGCAGCTTGACCGGGAGGCTGCAGAGACAGTATTCCTGGAGCTCCAGTGATTCGAGAGACCAGGGCATCTCAGGCTGGACCCAAAGCCCAGGTCTGCATGCCAACGCCTTCTTTGGCCTCCGGACAGCTTATGGGCTGTTTTGTATAGTTTGAAACTTCAAATTAGGGCTAGAGAGATGGCTTAGCAGTTAAGGAGCATGCCTGCGAAGCCTAAAGACCCAGGTTCGATTCTCCAGGTCCCACGTAAGCCAGGTGCACATGGTGGCGCATGCATCTGGAGCTCATTTGCAGTGGTTAGAGGCCCTGGCACGCCCATTCTCACTGCTCTCTCCCTCTCTCTGTCTCTAATAAATAAATAACTAAAAAAATAAAAAAAGACACTTCAAATCAGCCTTCCCAGTGGGCTCCCTCCACTGGCCCTGGGGAGCCCCCACACCAAGATTTCAACTTCACAAGCCCAGGTGGATCCAAGGGTTCCGGTGGACTGACACAGCTGCTTTCTTCCACTCAGGGTGTCTCAGGCTTTCTGGAGTCTTAGCAGAGTTCTTTGCTTTTCTAATTGGAGATCGATCCCCTGCATCAGGCAGGCACTGGAAGAAAGGGAGACGTGCCCCTCCCCCGCCAGGAGGTGAGCCTGTAATCCACTCCCTGGAGAGCTGGGGCCTGTCAATTTACTCCTGCTCTTTTATATTATGTTATGTATTACTGAGCATATTACCGATTGAGCATATAGACTGATTGAGTGTATTACTCAGGATTCGTTACGTTCCTTCGCGCTGGGCTGTTGCGTGTCTTTCAGGCACAGGACTCGTGACTGGGGCTCACAAGTGCTCCTGTTTGAGAGGAACGGTAATGTCATGTCTCCGCTGCCTCCTAGCCCTCAGCCGGGCCTGGTTTAATAGAGTCTTCACTGTCTGGTGCTGTCCTCCCTCCTCCTGGACCCAACTTCACAGCCCACACCTCCAAATTCTCGAAAATATGCCCCTGGCGCCTTTGCTCCCCATTAACTTGTTTTCCTAGGTTCCTTCTCTAATGTACCGCTGATTTTTCAAAGAAAACGACCTTCTCCTGCTTCCCGGGCAGTCTCCTTTTCAGGTATGCATTGCCTGACCCCCAAACTCAGACGCTTGCCCTTCCCTGGCCCCTGGGGAAGCTCCAGGGTAACCCCTCCAGGATAGAAATAGGATATACACTGTGAGTGCAGCTTAAAATGTCCCAGTGCCATGTTCAGAAAGCAAAAAGAAAAAGGGGCAATACATTTTCCCAGTGTGTTTGATTTAACCCAATCCATGCGGATGACTAGCATGTCAACGTGCGGCGTTCAATCAATACAAAAACTATTAGAGGGCGATTGCATTCTTTCCTTTTGTTCATCTGAGGCTTTGGAATCCATGGGTATTTTATTTGCAATTTTATCACGTCTAGATTCAGACTAAGTACATTTCAACTGCTCAGTGGTCACTTGTGACTGTGACCATGGTAGAGGATAGTGACTATCTTGGGACTCACCAAGGATGAATGGCAAACTCCCTTTGTTCTTGTGCCCAGCACAGCCACTGCTCATTGAGCCCTCATCTATTATAGCTTTATTTCTAAAGTTTCTCTTATTATATTAGTGACACATGACCATTTTTCAATGTCAGAAAAAAAATCCAGATACAGCTGATCTAGTTTTTTTTTTTTAAATTTTTATTTTGGGTTTTTCAAGGTAGGGGCTCACTGTAACCCGGCTGACCTGAAATTCACGATGTAGTCTCAGGGTGGCCTTGAACTCACGGCGATCCTCCTACCTTTGCTTCCTAAGTGCTGAGATTAAAGGTGGGCGCCACCACACCTCGCTTAGTTTTTATTTTTATCTTTATTTTGTGGTACTGGGGATGTTTTAGGCCAGCACTCTGGCACTGAGCCATCTCTTCAGCCCTCATATAGGTTTTTGTGGTGTGTGTGTGTGTGTTTATGCGTGTGAGGGTGTGCAGCTTGTGTGTCTGCGTGCGTGCACATGCAGGCTAGAGGAGGGTGCTGGGTGTCCTCCCTCCACGTGATGTCCTTGAGGTGGAGTCTTTCACAGAATTGGGCGCTCCCCAGTTTTCATTTAAACTGGCTGACCAGCAATTTTCCTGTCTCCACCCCCACTGGGGACTACGATTGCAACATGTGTAGCCCTTTTCTCCCTTTCATTTATTGACATCTATAAATATAAACAATATTCCATGATCATAACCCCCTCTTACCTCTCCTTTCCCCCTCCATCAAATCCCTTCTTTCTAACTAGTCTCTCTCTTCTATTTTTTTGCCATCATTTTTTCCCTCACTATTATGCAGGTCTTGTGTTTTTTCCCTCACTGTTATGCAGGTCAGCTACTGTCAGGTCATGAATGTTGAGGGCACTTTGTGTCTGGAAGACAGTAATAGTAAGCACTCTTCCCCTTCCTTTGGCTCTTAAAGTCTTTCTGCCACCGCTTCTTCAATGATCCCTGAGCCTTGGAGGGTGTGACAAAGACGTCTCATTTAGTGCTGAACACTCCACTGTCACTTCTTCTCAGCACTTCAGTGAGTTTTGAGTCACACAGTGGTCATCAGCATCTGAAAAGAGATGCTTCTTTAACAAAAAGTGAAAGTAGTATTAATATATGAGCATAAACATAAGTATTTAGAGGGCAACTTGGTAGGCATAATATATCCCTTTAGCCAGACAACAGTAGTAGTTTCCCCCCCTAGGGCTTATGACACCCCAAGACATAGGCTTTTCATTATGTTTTCAATGTCAGGCCGGAATTCTCTCCTATGGAGTAGGTCTCAAGTCCAATCACAGAGAGTTGGTGTTCCCCAAAACAGACATGCCATCATTGGACCAGTTGGTGTATTTAGCCTGGCTAGTCAACTGTAAAGCTTGCAGGGTCTACTGCTAGTTAAGACCATTGATGTCTTTTCTCATCCAACAGGTTGCATAGGCCTTTCTAGCACCCTGACAGCTAGTCAATGGGGCGGAAGCTTCCGGCTCAGTTCCAGCTTGATTTCTCAGTGTCCTGTAGCCCAAGCATGTGGAGTCTTCAGCAAGAGGGTCTTACCATCTAGTTCTGATGGGCAACCAAGAGCCTTGGCAATGGCCTGCAATGCTTTAGGGGCATCAGGGGCGTCTCAGGCCAGCAACTTACTCGAAGACATCACACCTCTGGCACTGACATTTTTTTATGAATATTTTCTGTTTAACAGAGAGAGAAAGAAGAGAGTGAAAGAGAAAGAGAGAGAGAGAGAGAGAGAGAGAGAGAGAGAGAGAGAATGGGTGTGCCAAAGGCTCTAGCCACTGCAAATGAACTCCAGATGCATGTGCTACCTTGCATATCTGTCTTACATGGGTCCTTGGGAATTGAACCTGGATCCTTTGGCTTTGCAGGCAAAGTGCCTTAACCACTAAGCAATCCCTCCAGCCCTGAATTTTTTAAAAACAATCTGTGGCTTTTGGGCACAACATTATCCACCTCCACAAGATACCTCTGCCCAAACTCTCATATATATATTTCATAAATCTCACATTTTTTTAGAGAGAGTAAGTGAGAGAGAGAATTAGTGTGCCAGGGCCTCAGCCACTACAATGGGCACGTGAGACCTTGTGCTTGCCTCACCTTTGTGCACGTGGCTTATGTGGGATCTGGAGAGAGATCAAACATGGGTCCTTAGGCTTCTCAGGCAAGTGCCTTAACCACTAAGCCATCTGTCTAGCACCTTTTTTTGTTTTTTTGAGGTAGTCTCACTGTAGCCCAGGCTGACCTGGTACTCACTCTGTAGACCTAGTCTGGCCTTGAACTCATGGCAATCCTCCTACTTCTGCCTCCCAAGAGCTGGGAATCAAGACATGTGCCACAATTTTAAACTTTGATTAATGCTCTTTCTATCTCCTCCTCATCTTCATCCCCTCCCCTTAGATCATTCTATGCCTCCCATTCTGCCCATCTACTTCCATATCTAATATATTCTTCCCTTAAGCTTTCCCTTTCCTTCCCTCCCTCATAGCCCTCTTTTAGCTTCCTGGCCTCTACTACTGACTTTTATTTCAACTCACAAACAAATCTAAACATTTGAAGCTGGGATCCACATATGAAAACAAACAGGCGGTGTTGGGCTTCCTGAGCCTGGGTTATCTCACTTACTGTTATCTTTTCCAGATCCATCCATTTCCCTGTAAATTTCATAAGTTCACTTTTCTTTACATAAAACTCCATAGTGCACATATAACACATCTTCATTATCTAGTCACCAGTTGAAGGGTGTATCTCTTCTTAAGTGGTTGTTAGTGATTGAACACAGGTCCTTGGGCCTGCACAGCTAGCAAACTTATATGCCGAGTCATCTTCCCTGTTCCTTGATACTGATTTATTTATTTATTTTTCAAGGTAGGGTCTCACTATAGCTCAGGCTGACCTGGAACTCACTTTGTAGTCCCAGGCTGGCCTCGAACTCACAGCGATCCTCATAGCTCTGCCTCCTGAGTGCTGGGATTCAAGGTGTGCACCACCAATAGTGGCATATCTGTTATGGGGGAACCAACTGCTCTCTAATTGGACTGGAGGCCTGCTCCAAGGGAGGGGTACATGCCTGGTCCTGAAAACCTAGTCAAAAGCCTATGATGGGGAAGGTCATGAGGCTTAGGGGTGTAATGGCTGCTGGTGTCTGGCTAAGTGCATATATTATGCCCACCAAACTACCCTGTAAGCACTTTTCTTAATGTTCATACCCATATATTAATGCTATTCTCACTTTTGGTTAGAGAAACTTCTCTTTTCAGATGGTGGTCACCTCTGGGATGACTCAAAAGGCACTATCGTGCTGAGAAGAAGTGATAGAGGAGTGTTCAGCACTGAAACATCCCTATCACGCCTTCCAAGGCTCAGGGTCCATTGTGGGAGAGATGAAAGAAAGAATGTAAGAGCCAAAGGAAGGGTAGGACTCCCTACAATGCCATCTTCTATATACAAAATGGCCTGGATATCCATGACCTCATAGTGCCTGACACTACCTACACAAGACCATCATAATAGGAGAAAAAGATGATGATATCAAAATAAGAGAGAGACTAATTGAGAGGGGGAGGGAATATGATGGAGGGTGGATGTGTGAAGGAGAAAGTGAGGTGGGGGACGGAATTATGGTTTATTGTGGAATTATGGAAGTTGTCAATAAAAAATGTTTTTTTTAAAAAAGGAGTCTACTGCTACACTTGGCTTTGCTATTGATTTAAAAAATTTATTTATATATCTATTTATTTAGTGTATACATGTGGCATGTGTAGGTGTACATGTGCCACAGTGAGCATATAAAGGTCAGAGGACAACTTTTGGGGTGGTCCTTGACTTGCACATCATTTGAGGCACGGTTTCTCGTAGCCCGCCACTTCTTTTGCAAGTATCCGGAAAATCTTCCCATCTCCACCTCCCTACCTGCCAGAGACACATTGTAATTACCAGCACAACCACCAGCTTTGGCGTGAGTTCTGGGGATCCAGACTCAAGTACTCAGAGTGGCATAGCAGGCACCTTATCCACAGAGCCATTTCTCCAGGCCCTTGAGAAACAGATTAAAAAAATGTTTTTATTTACTTGCAAGCAGGAGAGAGAGAGAGAGAGAGAGAGAGAGAGAGAGAGAGAGAGAGGAGAGGAGAAGAGAAGAGAAGAGAAGAGAGAGAGGAGAGGAGAGGAGAGAAACAGAGAGAATGGGCATCCCAGGGCCTCCAGAGGCTACAAGCGAACTCCAGATGCATGTGCCACCATGTGCATCTGCCTTTACGTGGGTACTGGGGAATCGAACTCCGGTCGTTAGCTTTTGTAGGCAAGTGCCTTCAGCACTAAGCCATGTCTTCAGCCCCCCAAATAGATTTTATTTGATATAGAGTCTTTGCGGTTTCCTATCTCCTCGCACCTTTGGTGACAACCAATCCTGGTCAGCAGGGGAATCACCTCACATTGGATTAGTTACGTCCAGGGCACAGAGAGACAGAGAGAGCCACTGTGGGGACTATTTGAGGATCAAGAATGAGGGTCGCAGAGGAAGGTGGGCTTTGCATTTGGTGCTATTGAAAGAAGACAAGGCAGAGGAGAGCTTGGCTCCAGCTCCTCTGCCTGAGGAAAGTTGCCGGGGACACTGGACCAGCTGCTGGCGAGGGAAGGGGTAGTTTTCAGGGTCTTATAGTTTAGACACCGTCAAGAGAATCCAGGATCTGTTTCCCAGTCACACAGCAGAACTGGCCCTACCAGCGTAGAGAGGGCATCTCCAGTGGTCAGGAAGGCAGATGGGGCTGCTGTTCTTACAACTGCCATCTCTGAACTCAAACACCCGCCTCTGAGCCAGCTGCTGAATCAAGAAGCTGCTACTGTGGGTCTCTGTGGCAGGACACTTGCTTTGCATGCGCGAGGCCCTGGGCTTGATTCTCAGCACTGAAAAACAAACAAACAAACAAACAAACAAGAAAAAAAGAAGAAAAGAAAAGAAGAGGAAGGGGAGGCAATGCAACTATCACCATCCACAGCATCAGAAATGGGATCCATGCCTTCCTTAAAACCCCAGGTGGACCTTTCTGTAAACAGGGTGGGAACCACCAGGCAGAGATCCCAAAAGAGCTGCTGCATTTGAGAAAGAGCAAGTTGAGTTTTGGAGTTCACACCTGTAATCCTAATCATTGGGGGGGCTGAGGCAGGAGATTGCCATGAGCTCATTCATTTGCCACGGAGCGAGATCCTGCCTCAAAACATAAAACAAAGAGCTGGGCAAAGTTTAATTACAAACTTTAATCGCAGACCCTGGGAAGCTGAGGCAGGAGGATCACTGTTTGAGGCCAGCTAGGGCTACACAGTGAGTTCCAGGTCAGCCTGTGCTAGAGTGAAACCCTGCCTCAAAGTACTTTTTAACAAAAGAGCTGGAGAGATGACTCAGTGGTTAAGGCACTTACCTGCAAAGCCTAACAACTCTGGTTCGATTCCCCAGTACCCACATAAGCCAGATGGACAAAGTGATGTGTGCATCTGGAGTTTGTTCGCAGTGGCTGGGGTCCTGGTGTGTCCATTCTCTCTTTTCTCCTCTCTCTGCTTGCAAATAAATAAATAAAATATGAAAATATAAAAACTTAAAAAAAAACATAAAACAGAGCAAAGTTGGGAAGTGGCGAGTCTGACTTCAGTAGCTTGGCTTCACACATCAGAAAACATGGGGCTGGGGAGATGGCTCAGCAGTAAAAGGCACTGCTGGCCTGGGCTCAATTCGGGGGAACTGCGGCCACACACCGGAGGACCCAGGAACCCACACCCATGTAAAACCAGATACACAAAATGGAGCATGTGTCTGGAGTTTATTTGCAGTGACAAGATGCCTTGGTGCATATATGTTTTCTCTCTCTCCATTTTACAAATAAATATATTTTAAAAACCCAGAGGGCTGGAGAGATGGCTTAGCAGTTAAGGTGCTTGCTTGCAAAGCCAAAGGACCCAGGTTGGATTTCCAAGGACCCACATAAGGCAGTTACACAAGGTGGTGCATGCATCTGGAGTTTGTTTGCAGTGGCTGGAGACCCTGGTGCGCCCATTCTTTGTCTCTTTCACTCTGCCTCTCTCAAATAAATAAATAAAAATAAAATCTAGGACTGGAGAGATGGCCTAGAGGTTAAGGCACTTGCCTGCAAAGCCTAAGAACACATGTTCGAATCCCCAGGTCCCACCTAGCCACACGCAAAATGATGCAATCATGCAATGTTGCACATGTGCACAAGGAGGCGCACACATTTGGAGTTTTTTTTTTTTTCACAATGGCTGAAAGGACCCGGTGTGCCCATTCTCTCTCTGCCTACTTTGTCTTTTTCTGTCTCTCTCTCAATAAAATAAAATAAAAAACAAATTAAAAGAAAACACACCAGATGCAGGGTATGGTGATGCACACCTTTAATCCCAGCACTTGGGAGGCAGAGGTAGGAGGATCACTATGAGTTTGAGGCCACCCTGAGACTACATAGGTCAGCCTGGGCTAGAGTGAAACCCTACCTCGGGGGGTGGGGGGAAGTGGTGGAAATAAAAAACATAAAAAATGATGTTTGGATTAACTTCCTCCAGCTGCCATCACAAAACATCCTAGGCTGGCTGGCTTGACCTGCAGGTATTTACTGATTATTGTTCACATTTCTGGAGGCTGAGAAGCTCAAGATCACGGTGCTGCCAGTTTGGTTCCCGAGGCATCTTCCTGGCTTGCAGAGGACCATCGTCTTCTCACTATGGCCCTGGTGTGCATTCTTACGAGGGCACTAATTCTGTCATGGGAGCCCCACCCTCAGGACTTTCTCTAAATAAAGTCACCTCCCTAAGTCCTCCTTTCCAGGTTCCAAAACACTGGGGACTTGAAATTTGAACATGTGCATTGGAGTGGGGTTATAACTCACTCCCAAGCAGTATTTTAACATTCCAAGATTATTGAGGCTGCTAAACTGCAACTGAGTCTGGGAAATAATTATGGTGCTTCTTCTTTGGGCTTTGCAAGCTCTGAAACAAAGAGGGCTCACTGGAACAAGGGCGTGGGGGGATGGTGTCATGCAAGGTGGGAGTTGTAGGGACCATGTAGAAGCTGGTCCCCACCTGGACACCTGACCATCTGTCACCCTCTTGACTCTGGGTTGTGGCTTGTGCAGACTTTTATTTTGCATGTGTATGTGATGTGTGTGTATATTTGTTTATGTGTGGGTGTACACATGTGTGTGAGTGTGCACACATGTGGAGGCTGGAGGTTGATATCTTTCTTAGTCACTCTCCACCTTTTTTTTTTTTTTTGAGAGAGAGAAAGAGAGAGAGAGAGAGAGAGAGAGGGAATGAGTACGCCTGGGCCTTTAGCCATTGCAAACGAGTTCCAGACCTGTGTGCCCCCTTGTACACATGTGGGACATTGCATGCTTGCATCACTGTGCATCTGGCCTACGTGGGACCTGGAGATTCGAACATGAGTTCTCAGGCTTCGCAGGCAAGCGCCTTAACCACTAAGCCATCTTTCCAGCCCTCCACCTTGTTTTTATGAGACAGAGTCTCTCACTGAACCCAGAGCTCACTGATTTGGCTGGACTAACTAGCCAGAAGACTCCAGAGATTCTCCTGTCTCTGCCACCCCAGTGCTGGGATTACAGATGTGTGCCACAACACCTGGCATTTTATGTAGGTGCTGGCGACCCAAACTCAGGTCCTCATGCTTGCCTGGCAAACACCTTATCCACTGAAACCTCACCCCAGCCCCTTGTGTAGACTGTAACTAACAGGAGGTAACTGCAGATGAAACGACTGAGATGCTACTCCACAGATGACTCCAGTGTTCGCTTTTCCTCTTCCATAAACTGCCTGTGGCGCTTTGAATATAAAACGTCCCCACGGGCTCATGTGTCTGAACGCTTGCATCCCCTGATGGCAGTGCTGTTTGACAAGGCTGTGGAACCTTTAGGATATGGATCCTTGCTGGAAGAAGCACGGCATTGGGGGCGGGCCTTGAGGTTTTGTATTCCAGCCCTTTTGCAGCACTCTCTGCTTCGTCCCTGCGGATGTGACGATGTGACGCCGGCTTCCTGCTCCTGCCACGCTTTCCCTGCCGTGGTGGACTCTACCCTCTGGAACTGTAAGCTGAAGTAAATCCTTTTCCTTCCATAACTTGATACTGGTCAGGTATTTTTGTCCCAACAGTGAGAAAAGAACTGATACACTGCTGTGTCCCCTTCTCATGTCAGTAAACATTTCCGCTACTTTTAACTCCCTCATACTTCAGGCTGAATAAAACCGTAATTTATTGAATCAAATACCTATTGTTGGGGTTTCTCGGAATGTATTTCGGTTGTTCCAAATCTTCTCTGTTAGAAACACAATACGAAGAACATTTCAGGGGCAAAAGCTAAGAATATACAATCGAGAGCAAAACTGCTCCAAGAGGGTGTGCTGTTTTAAAGACTGTGGCTGAGCGTTGCTGAATTGTCCTCCAGAAAAACACACCCAATTACACTCCCACAAGGGGATCCAGCACCCTCACTTCCCACGTCTTCAACAACCGCGACTATCCCACGAAATCCTTCCCGTTCTAAGGTGGGAGAGCTTCCCCACTCCCTTACTGTTTTCTCCCCCTCTTCTGGCATATGTTTGTTTGTTTATTTTTGGAGACAGAGTCTCATGTAGCCCAGTCCGGCCTTGAATTTGCTGTGTAGCTGAGAATCACCTTGAACCTCTGATCCTCCTGTGTCCACCTCCCAAGTGCTGGGATTACAGGTTTTTGTGGTGCTGGAGATTTAGGCCCAGGGCTTCGAGTATGCTGGGCAAGGACTCTACCCACTGAGCTACAGCCCCAGCTCTCCTCCACTGCACCTTTTTTTTTTTGAGGTAGGGTCTCACTCTAGCCCAGGCTGACCTGGAATTCACTACGTAGTCTCAGGGTGGCCTCGAACTCACGGTGATCCTCCTACCTCTGCCTCCCGAGTGCTGGACTCAAGGCGTGAGCCACCACGCCCGGCTCTCCTCCACTGGATTTTACTGGCGAGGTTTCTTCTCTTAATGTGCTTCTTGGAAATCTTGGCACAGGTTTGTTTTCCTCTTTTTCTCACTTGGCCTCCAAATTTATGTGCTCCTAGCTATTTAATCATTTTCTTCCAACATTCATTGATAAATTTGCATGGAAACAGACTCTAAGACCTCCCTCTGGTACTGGGAATGCTTGCAAGCATGAGGACCCGAGTTCAGTCCCCAGAACCCACATCAACAACCAGGGCATAACCAGGTGTGGCAGTGCACACCTTTCATCTCAGCTCTTGGGAGGAGGAGGTAGGAGGATTGCTGTGAGTTCGAGACCAGCCTGATAGTACAGAATAAGTTCCAGGTCATCCTGTGCTAGAGTGAGATCCTATCTCAAAAAAAAAAAAAAAAAAAAAACCCAACAAAAATAGTAAACAAATTATTTGGGCTAGAATGTTAGTTTAGCAGTTAAGGTGCTTGTTTGCAAAGCCTGATGGTCTGGGTTTGATTCCCCAGTACCCATATAAAGCCAAGTATACAAAGTGGTGCATATCTGGAGTTTGTTTGCGGTTGCAAGAGGCCCTAATGTGCCCGTTCTCTCTCTCCCTCTCTCTGTGCAAGTAAATAAATAAAAATAAAAAATGTTTTTTAATTTTAATTTAAATTTTTTTAAATTGACAGCTTCCATAATTGCAAACAATATCCCATGGCAATTCATTCCCTCCCCCTCCCACTTTCCCCTTTGAAATTCCACTCTCCATCATATCCTCTCTTCCTCTCAATCAGTCTCTTTTATTTTGATGTCATGATCGTTTCCTCCTATTATGATGGTCTTGTGTAGGTAGTGTCAGGCACTGTGAGGTCATGGATATTCAGGTCATTTGTGTCTGTAGGAGCACCTTGTAAGGAGTCCTACCCTTCCTTTGGCTCTTACATTCTTTCCGCCACCTCTTCCACAATGGACCCTGAACCTTGGAAGGTGTCATAGAGATATTTCAATGCTGAGCACTCTGTCACTTCTTCTCAGCACCTTCAGGTGCCTTCTGAGTCTTCCCAAGGTCACTGCCATCTGAAAAGACAAAGTTCTTTAGCCAAAAGTGAGAGTAACATTAATCTATGGGTATGAACATTAGGAGAAGTGCTTACTGGGCAGTTTGGTGAGCATAGTATATACATTTAGCCAGACAGCAGCAGACATACCCTGAGGGCTCATGACTACCCTTATTGTAGGTTTTCAGTATCAGGGATGTATTCCCTCTCATGGAGTGGGCCTTCAGTCAAATTAGACAGCCATTGGTTTCTCCTATAACAGACATGCTACTATTGCACCCATTGGCTCATTTGGCCTGGCTGGCCAAATATAAGGCTTGCAGTGTCCACTGTTGAGTATCTTCACTAGAAATTTCTCTCTCTCCCATTGAACTGCATGCAGCATGGCTCTTTCCAGCTTTCTGTCAGCTGGTCTACATGGAGGAAGTTTTCATCTCAGCTCCAGCAGGATTTCTCAGTGACCTTGCAGCCCAAGTATGTGGAGTCTTCAGCAATAGAGTCTTACCATCTATTCCTGGTGGGAAACTAAGGGCCTCGGCAATGGCCTGTAATGTTTTGGGGGCATCAGGGACCTCCCTGGCCAACAACTCACTGGAAGGTATCCCATCCCTGGCATTGAAAAATTTCTAGTAACAATCTATGGCTCCTGTATGTTCCATTATCTAAAAAAGTAGGTTTCCATATGACTTATTTATATCCTCTTAGATTTTGATTAGTCCTCCCTCCACCTTTCCTTTACTCAATCTCTTCCCCTGATTTCACTTAGGCCTTTTCACCCCCATTAATCTGTTCTTCTACTTACATATATACAATACCATCCTATTAAGTCCTCCCTCCCTTCCTTTCTATTCCCTTTCTACCTTACTGGCCTTTGCTACTGAATTTTATTCCTACTCATATAGAAGTCCAATCATCTGTAGCTAGGATACATATATGAGAGAGAACATATGACATTTGGCTTTCTGGGCCTGGGTTACCTCACTAAGTATAATACTTTCCAGATCCACCCATTTTCCTGCAAATTTCATAGCTTCACTTTTCTTTTCCGCTGAATAGAACTCCATTGTGTAAACGTGCCACATCTTCATTATCCACTCATCAGTTGAGGAACATCTAGCCTGGTTCCATTTCCCAGCTATTGTGAATAGAGCGGCAATAAACATGGTTGAGCAGGTACCTCTACGGTAGTGAGATGAGTCCTTAGGATATATGCCTAGGACTGGTATAGCTGGGTCATATGGTAGATCTATTTTTAGCTTTCTCAGGAACCTCCACACTGATTTCCACAATGGCTGGACCAGATTGCATCCCCTCCAACAGTGTAGAAGGGTTCCTCTTTTTCCACATCCCTGCCAGCATTTATGGTAATTTGTTTTCGTGATGGTAGCCAATCTGACCGGAGTGAGATGGAATCTCAATGTAGTTTTAATCTGCATTTCCCTGATGACTAGAGATGTAGAACATTTTTTTAGATGTTTATATACCCTCTGTATTTCTTCTTTTGAGACCTTTCTATTTAGTTCCATAGCCCATTTTTATTTGGGTTGTTTGATTTCTTATTATTTAATTTTTTGAGTTCTTTGTATATCCCAGATATTAATCCTCTATCAGATGTATAGCCGGCAAAGATTTTCTCCATTCTTTAGGTTGCCTCTGCTCTATTCACAGTGTCCTTTGCCATACAAAAGCTTTGTAATTTCGAAAAAAAATTGTTTAAAAAAACTGGCTCAGGAGCTTGAGTGACGGCTCAGTGGTTTAAGGTGGTTGCTTGTAAAGCCTGCTGACCTGCGTTTGATTTCCAGTACCCACGTAAATCCAAATGCACAAAATGTGCTTTTTCGGCAGTGGCAAGAGGTTCTGGTGTGCCCATTCTCTTCGCATTCTTCCTTCCTCTCTCTGCTTACAAATAAATTTAAAAAAAATTTTAAGCTGGGTGTGGTGGCACACTCTTGTAATCCCAACACTGGGGAGGTGGAGGAAGGCAGATTCCTGGGGATTGCTGGGCAGATAGCCTGACCTATTTAATGAGTTTCCAGGCCAACGAGAGACCCTGTCTGAAAACACAAGTGGACAATGTGCCTGAAGCAGCAGAGTGTCTGTCCCCACTTTGGTCCCCGTTAAATGTGTGATAAAAAAAAAATGAATAAGGGCTGGAGAGATTGCCTAATGGGTAAGGCACTTGCCTGTGAAACCTAAGGACCCAGGTTCAATTCCCTAGTACTCATAGTAAGTCAGATGCACAAGGTGGCACATGCACCTGGAGTTTGTTTGCAGTGGCTAGAAGCCCTGGCACACTTATTCTCTCTCACTCTATCTGCATCTCTCTCTCTCTCTCTCTTTCTAAAATAAATTAAATAAAATAAATTTAAAAATGAATAAGAGCCAGGCATGGTGGTGCATGCCTTTAATCCCAGCACTCAAGGCTGAGGTAGGAGGACCATTGTGAGTTCTAGGGCAGCCTAGGCCAGAGTGAGGCTGTGCCTCAAAAAAAATGATAGGGTTTAGGAAGATGGCTCAACAGTTACAGGTACTTGCTTGCAAATCCTGATTGCTTGCAAAGCCTGAAGGCCTATGTTCCAATTCCCCAGCACCCACAGCAAGACCAGACGCAATGTGGTGTATACCAGTAATCCTATGACAATGGGAAGCAGAGCTGGGAGAATCTGGAAACTCACAGGCCAGCTAGATTGGCATTCATTTTCAGTAGCAAGAGATCCAGTCTCAGAGAAAGTAGGAGGGCACAGACACCTCAGGACTGTTCTCTGATCTCCACACATGCACCATGGCACACACGTACCCATACACATGCACACACACACAAATAAAAAATAAAATGAATGTGAAAGAGCCCTTTGGGTTAGTTAATACTCACAACCCAATATAGAAAGCTGTCCTCAGGACTTGTTGGGTTCTCAGTGGCCATAAGGAGTGATTATTCATGGTCAGTGTTATGGGTTAGATATGAAGTGTTCATATCTTGAAGGCTTGGTCCCCAGGTAGCAGATCCCATCCCTGAGATGGGACTGGGTCAAGAAGGCCTGACCTCATCATTGGATTCGTCCATGGATGGTGTCATGATGTGATGGCGTTGGGAAGTGGTGGAAACTGCAAAGTGGGGAGGAGCTGGTTGGAGGAAGTAGGCTACCGGATGTGCCTTTGAAGGGTCTGCCATGTCCCTGACATATTCTCCCACCCTTCCCTCCTTTGAGCTGTTTCTCGTGGGTATTTGTCACAGTGGTGGAAAGTCTGATGAGCATAATCAGCCAGGCAAGATTCTGGCAGCAAGAAGAGACAGCGTTGACTCACAGGATGGGCTTCAAGCAGCTGCGCTGCTGCCTTCTGGACGCACGAGACAGACGGGATAGGAACAGCTGTGAGATGGCCCTTCAAGGAGGCACATCCCCCTGAGACTCACGGGGAATGTCTCCGCATACTGTACTTTGCTTCGCTCCCAAACACACTGTTTCCATCCCTAGTCAGGAGCTAACAAATACATTCCTTCTTCCTGGGCCTTATATGAACAGGAACCAGACACCCTGTGGGCAGCCCAGACTCAGGCTATGTCACCTGTTGGGGCTCCCTCTGACTCTCGATGCAGATGTCTGCTGAGTGCTGTTTGAGGGAACCTCCTCAGTCCTACAGAAAGACACGAGCGCAGGAAGTCTCCGGGAGGGGGCGATCCCAGGAAACACCATATAATGATTTATCTCAACTGTCAATTGATTGGATCTAGAATCACCCAGGAGACAAATCTCTGGGCATGTCTGTGAGAGAGTTTTTAGATTAGGTTAACTGAGGTGGGAAGAGCCATCTTAAATGTGGACAGCACCACCTCACGGTCTGGGAGGCCTGACTGAATGAAAGGAGAAAGTGAGCTGAATCCCACCATTCGTCTCTCTCTCTCTTCCTGACTGTGGAGCAGATGTGAGCACTGCCTCACACTCCAGCTGCCCTGCCTTCCCCACAGTGGTGGCCTGTAATTGCGACCTGTGAGTGGAAATAAACCTTTCCTCTTTTAACTTGTTTCTTGTCAGGTATTTTGTCACAGCAGCAAGGAAACTAATACACAGCCATTGGGCAAAGTGATATTAGAAGCCAAGACTGGCCTGAGTATGTTATATGCAGGTAACCATTAAGAACAACTGGGACAGGGGGCTGGAGAGATGGCTCACAGGTTAAGGCGCTTGCCTGCAAAGCCTAATGACCTGGGTTTGATTCCCCAGTACCCATGTAAAGCCAGATGCACAAAGTGGCACATGTATCTGCAGTTTGCAGTAGCTAGAGGCCCTGGTGTACCCATTCTCTCTCTCTCTGCTTAAGTAATAAATAAATAATATTAAAAAGAGTACCTTGATCTCTTGGGGGGTGGTGGGCCACTGGGACACCTAGTTACTCTCGGTGAGGAGTGAAGGGGCTCCTCTACCACTTCTCCATCAATGCTGAGAGAGCTGAGGATCCCCACCAGGGCCAGAGAGGTGTCACTTAGGAAGCTGGAAGCAACAGTGCCCCGCATGCAGGCATCTTGCTCTAATTAGCACACAGCTCAGGAAGGAGAGATGCTGGCGACCCCCCCCCCCCCGCTGCCCATTTACAGATGGCCAAATGAGCAGCTCAGGAAGGTCTCCAGGGCAAGAGGAGGCCCAGGTGGCCTGATCCAGGAGAGCACCGCCCTCGCTGTGGCCCTCCATGCTGTCAGTGTATTTGTGAAGAGATGGAGATGGGGAGCAGCCAGGAGCTTGTTCGCCTCCCGTGCTCCCGTTCCCTTCAATCATGGGCTCCTGCAATTTTCTGAGCCGTCACTTCCCCACTTGGTGGGGTCGTCAACTCCGAGGTGGGCTTTCTGCTCACAGGTCCCTGTGGAGGGGAAATGAGCCTGCAGTGCCCGGAGGCTTTGGCTGCCTCGGCTTGCTCTTGATTAAAGTAAATATGTGTGTGAAACATGTTAGCAGGCTTTGTTACTGTGATTTGGGCTGGAACTCCCCTCCCTCCCCATTGCTTGTGCGTAGAATGCTATGTTATGAAGGAGGGCTTCCTCCGTCCACTGAGTTCAAGCCCAGTTTCTCTTTTCTTCTTTTACCTCCAACTCTGCGGCTTTCTGTGATGGAATCATGACAATAACTCTAGTGATAGAAGTGATAGTAGCTGTTATCCTTGGCTGAGGGCTTGTTACATATGCAAAATGTTATCTGGGTTAAAGTTGTATCTATGTACTATTATGTAGGCATGCTTCTATATACTATGATATGTAAATAGAGAGATACAGACTTTTTTGTTTTTGCTTCTTCGAGGTAGGGTCTCACTCTAGCTCAGGCTGACCTGGAAATCACTCTGTAGTCTCAGGGTGGCCTCGAACTCATGGCGATCCTCCTACCTCTGCCTCCCGAGTGCTGGGATTAAAGGTGTGCGCCACCACGCCCGGCAAGACTAGGTCTTTTTTTTTTTTTTCTTTGTTGAGGTAGGGTCTTGCTCTAACCCAGGCTAACCTGGACTTCACTATGTAGTCTCAGGGTAGCCTTGAACTCATAGTGGTGCCCCTACCTCTACCTCCCCAGTGCTGGGACTAAAGGCATGCACCACTATATTGGGCAAGGTAATTATTTTTGAAGCAGAGTCTCCCTGTAGCCCAGGCTGACCTGGAACTCACTCTGTGGTTACAGGCCGGCCTCAAACTCACGGCGATCCCCTTACCTCAGCCTCCTGAGTTCTGAGATTAAAGGCGTGCGCCGCCACGCCAGGCTCAAGATGAGGTGATTTAATCTTTACAACGCCCTCACTCAGCAGAGGCTGAACTGAGGCTCAGGGAGGTTGAGTGACTTGTCCAGGATCATAGCCAAGAAGGGTGGAGCTGAGGCCCCTCTCTGCCTCCCTCCCACCCCGTGCTTCCTCTTCCTGTGGGCCACCGCTATGTTTTCCCAGCGGCAGCTGCTCCACCCCGCTTTCCAGAGGGCATGGAAGCTGGAGTCCCGTCCAGTCTGGGAATCCCTGCAGAGTCGCTGCCTCACCTCTGCGCTGTGTCCCTGAGCCTCCGGTCTGTGCCGGGTCCCTCATCACAAACATGCCACACAGAAAGACTCACCAAGGAAGTCAAGACTTTTTTTCAAAAATATGTTTTTGGGGGCTAGAGAGATGGCTTAGTGGTTAAGGCACATGCCTGCATAGTCTAAGGACCCAGGTTTGATTCTCCAGGTCCCACATAGGCCAGTTGCACATAGTGGCGCATGTGTCTAGAGTTTGTTTGCAGTGGCTAGAGGCCCTGGTGTGCCCATTCTCCCTCTCTCTCTGTTTTTAATAAATAAATAAAAATAAATAAATCTTTAATAATAATAATAATTTTTTTTTACCTGTTGATTTCATTATTCTGGCTATAGTGTAGGTGAAATAGAAAACGAGTAACAGGCAGGCATAGTGTTACATGCCTGTCATCCTAGCACTTGGAAGGCTGAAGCAGGAGGATTGCTGTAAGTTTGAGGCCAGCCTGAGTAACATGGCATGAACCTGTTTCAAAACACACACAAAAAAAGGTTGGGGAGATGGCTCAGTTGGTACAATACTTGCTGTGAAAGAATGAGGACCCAAGTTGGACCACCTCCCCGACCCCATATAATAGCCAGACACGTTTATCTATTTTCAATAAAAAGTATGTGCTTATTATCTCAACCCTGGGGATGTGGAGCGAGCTCTGGGTTCATTGAGAGCTCCAGTCTCAAAAAACAAGGAGAGATTTATTGAGGAAGACAGCCAGTGTTGACCTTTGGCCTCCACATATATGCACACCACACACATATACACATGGAAAGAACAAACAATAAGTACATCTGGGCACAATGGTACAGACCTGTAATTCCAGCACCTGGGAGGTGGAGGCAGGAGAATCAGGAGTTCAAGATTATCCTTGCCTCCACAGCAAGTTCAAGGTCAGCCTGGGCTACATGAGACCCTGTCCCAAACAAACAACAAACCGCTGAAGCCTTCCCCCAAACTCTCAAAAAGGAAAGAAGGAAGGAAGGAAGGAAGGAAGGAAGGAAGGAAATGTATTTATCTTCTTTCTCTGTTCTTTCTCCTGACCACCTCCTTGTACTTTTTCTCTCACTTTGTGCCTTGCATTGCACCTCAGAGCCATTTACCGGTGACCCAGAGCCACCCAGCCTGCACGTGGCTCTGTCTGGAGACTGTATTCTCTTTATGCTTTCTGATAGATGCTCTATGAAAATCCACATGGTTACTTAGTGGGGAGCACAGAGTGGAAAGGGGGCAGGAAAGATTTCAACAGTCACAAAAGGCATGAAGAGCCAGGTCCCACTATGAGCAGACCTATGTGGGTACAGCCCTGACATCGCCCAGGGGAGAGAAGTGATGGGTGCCGGGTGTGGACTCTCTCTGTTTACGTCCTGCCAGGCCATTTACTCATTCAACCAACACTGAGCTCCTGCTATGTTCCAGACATTGTTTTAGGCATTGGAGAATCTAGCAGCGTTCCTGCCTTACTAGATTCTAGTTAAAAAAGAGAGAAGGTGGCTTTGCAGTTAAGGCACATGCCTAAGAAGCCTAAGGACCCCGGTTCAGTTCTCCATATCCTATGTAAGCACATGGTGGCACATGCATCGGGAGTTTGTTTGCAGTGGCTAGAGGCCCTGGTGTGCCCATTCTCACTCTCTCTAATAAATAAATGAATAAAAAGAAAATTTTAATAAAAAGGAAGAAGGGCTGGAGAGATGGCTTAGCAGTTAAGGCATTTGCCTATAAAGCCTAAGAACTCATGTTTGAATCTTCAGGTCCCGTGTAGACAGATGCAGTGATGCAAGCATGCAATGTTGCACATGCGCCACAAGGGGTGCATGAGTCTGGAGTTCACTTGTAGCAGGCTGAAGGTCCTGGCATGCCCATTCTCTCTCTCTCTCTTTCTGTGCCTCTTTCTCTCAGAAATGAAATAAAAATAAATAAATAAATAAAGGAGAGATGGCTTATTGGTTAAGGTGCTTGCCTGTGAAGCCTAAGGACCCAAGTTCGACTCTCCAGGTCCCACGTAAGCCAGACGCACAAGGTGACACAAGCGTGCAAAGTTGCACATGTGCACAAGGTGGCACATGCGTCTGCAGTTTGATTGCAGTGGCTGGAGGCCTTGGCACACCAATTCTGTCCCCCCTCTCTCTCATAAAGAAAGAAAACCAAGAAATAGGATAGGATAAATAAAGAAACGATTACTGACTCCAGTGTGTGAGATGGGGATAAAGCAAAGCAGAAGACGGGGCTTGATGGAGAGCTTTTCCTCTCTGCAAGTGTGTCTAGAGTGTGTGCTATGCTGTGTATACAGTGCATGCATGCACGTGCAGAAGTGCACTCTCCGTGTGCATGGGTGGAGACCAGAGAGGAACATAGACCAGTGTCTTCCTCTGTCCCTCTTCTCTTGTTTCCTTGATGTGGAGTCTCACTGAACTTGAAGCTCCCAGTTTTGGTCAGAGTGGCCGATCAGTGAGCCTGTGATTCTCCTGTCTCCACCCACCTCGGCATAGGAGTTACAGGCATTCATGACCATGCATAGCTTTTTTTTTTTTTTTTTTTTTTTTTGAGGTATGATCTCACTTTGGCCCAGGCTGACCTGGAATTCACTATGTAGTCTCAGGGTGGCCTCAAACTCACAGTGATCCTCCTACCTCTGCTTCCCGAGTGCTGGGATTAAAGGCGTGTGCCACCACACCTGGCTATGCCTAGCTTTAACAAATTTATTTATTTATTTGAGAGAGAGAGAGAGAAAGGGCAACCAAGAAAGTGGGTGTGCCAGGGCCTCCAGCCACTGCAAACAAACTCCAGATGCATGAGCCACCTTGTGCATCTGGCTTACTTGGGTCTTGGGGGATCAAACCTGGGTCCTTTGGCTTTGCACATGGGTGCTGCAGATTGAACTCGGGTCCTCATGCTTATGCAGCAAATGCTCTTACGTATTGAGCCATCTTCCCAGCCTGTTGTCATTGTTTTGAGGGCGCGCCTGCACATGTAAAGCGAAGCTCACTGCTACCCAACACCGGTTGCTGTAGTGAGTTACCTTCTCGTTGCTGAGACAAAATGCCCAAATCAGAAGCAGCTTATGGGAGGAAAGGGTTTATTTCAGGCTTACAGGCTTGAGAAGAAACTTCATGGCAGAGGAAGCTGGCTCACCGTATCTCACAACCATGGCAGAGAGAGAATAGCAGCAACACGAACTGATTTGAACATACAGTAGGGCTGGACTCCTCAACCCCAAGACGCACACCCAGAAACATACCTTCTCTAGCAAGGTGCCATCTCACAAAGGCGCCACCATCTGGGGACTAAGTAGAAAGCGTATTCAAAGACGCTTGAGGGCTGGAGAGATGGCTTAGCTGTTAAGAGCTTGCCTGTGAAGCCTAAGGACCCTGGTTCGAAGCTCGATTCCCCAGGACCCACGTTAGCCAGATGCACAAGGGGGCGCACATGTCTGGAGTTCGTTTGCAGTGGCTGGAGGCCCTGGCGTGCCCATTCTCTCTTTATCTGCCTCTTTCTCTCTCTGTCTGTCGTTCTCAGATAAATAAATAAAAAAAAATAAACAAAGACACTTGAGGGCTAGAGATGTGGCTCATCGGTTATGGTGCTTGCCTGCAAAGCCTAACAAACCAGGTTCAATTCTCCAGTACCCACGTAAAGCCAGATGCATGGGGTGGCACATGCATCTGGAGTTTGTTTGCAGTGGTTGGGGGCCCTGGCATGCCCATTCTGTCTCTGTCTCTCTTCGCTCTGTCTTTCTATGCTTGCAAATAAATAAATACACCTTAGGCTGGGCTAGAGAGATGGTTCAGTGGTTATGGCCCTTGCTTGCAAAGCCTAAGGATCTAGGTTTGATTCCCCAGTACCCATGTGTTGCAGTCAGGTTCGCATTGCTGGCAGAAATCACCCAACCAAGAGAAGCTTGTGAGGAAAAAAGAGTTTATGGCTTACAGACTCGAGGGGAAGCTCCATGAGGGCATGGGAAAATGATGACATGAGCAGAGGGTGGACATCACCCCCTGGCCAACATAAGGTGGACAATAGCAACAGGAGAGTGTGCCAAACACTGACAAGGGGAAACTGGCTATAATACCTGTAAACCTGCCCCCAACAATAACACTGCCTCTAGGAGGCATTAATTTCTAATTGCCATCAGCTGGGGAGACCAGCATTCAGAACACCTAAGTTTATGGGGGACACGTGAATCAAACTGCCACACCATTTAAAGCTAGATGCACAAGGTGGCGCATGCATCTGGAGTTCGTTTGCAGTGGCTAGAGGCCCTGGTGCATCCATTCTCTCTATCTGCCTCTTTGTCTCTCTCTCTCTCTTAACTAACTAACTAACTAACTAACTAACTAAAATATTTAAAAAACACCCGTGGCTATGGGGACGTTTATATTCAAACCACCCCAGTGGGTTACACAGCAGTGGCCTCACTCCATGTTTGCTGTGATTTTGGCCAACTCATCTTTTCTCACTCTGTATTCGAACCCACAATCCCATCAGCCCACTTTATGATGCTTGTATAAGAACGAACACAGTTCACTTCTCAGAACCCATCCTCGTCACTGTGATAGTCTTAGTATGGCTACATCAGACTAGTTGATATTACTGCCTCTGTTTCTTGAGCGGGCCCTGATTAATCCAGAGATGTGCTATGTTTTCTGTTGCTACTTTGATGGGGCAGTGTGTGTGCGTCTCAACTGTGACAGCTCAGAATTGAGCATCAGCCATTGGACACATTCAAGGGGACAAGTGGACATGTGTCATGCAGGCAGTTCTAATTAAACTCAGCGAGTCACACCCACACCTAAGAAAAAAGATATCAAAGTAGAAAAGGGACTTGTTGGGAAAAGGAACAGATAGAAGCTTCGAGAGAAGGTAATGGGAGGGGGAATATGATCAAATACATTGTATACATGTATGAAAACTGTCAATAAACTTAAAAAAAAACCCAGCAACTAACTCATCATGTGGAAAGCCCAAGGCAGGCAGGCGTGTTTGTGAGGCAGTGTGTAGGAGTGGTCACAGACCTGGCTCTGTGGTCAGATGCCATTATGTCCCAGCTGTGAGACCCTGGGTAAGTTACTCCACCGAGTCTGCAACCATGCCCACAGGAGTCTGCTGTAAGGGCTTCTGGGGCTAGAATTCATAAAGTGTCCGGAGTGTGGGAAGAGCTCTGTGAGCATTAGCTATGATTGTTTTCAAAGTAACACAAACCCAAGGAAGTGTTGGAAACACAGAATAGATTTAAACCCTATTACCCAATGCTAACACAACAATCGATTTGTTTTTAATTGTGAGGCACGCCTGGCTGGTGCTCGGGAGGGAGCCCCTCAGAGCTGAGCTGGCTCAGGGAACCCCATCCCTGTGCACGAGGCAGCCCTGAATTGGAGGTGGAGGGTGGGAGCAAGACCACGTTCCCGGCTTGGCCCCAGCTGTGAGGTCCTTCCGCTTCCTCATCCACCTGATCTTTTCAAGCCTGTAGTTTCCCTTCCTCACCATGGGAATCCAAGCCACCCCATTGACCCACATCACAGGGACTCCTTTTGGGGGTCTCTTCACTGTTGCACTTTTGTTCCCTGCAGTATGCCTCCAGTCCCTGAGGGAGCATCTCCCTTGTGGCCCTCCGGCTAGTGTCACTGGTTCTGGGAGGCCCAGCTGGCCAGGCCGAGTTTGCTCCATGGTGATGCAGGCCTCTCCCTGTCTCCAGCTCGTTCTTGGTGCCTGGGGAAGGGCCGCAGGATTTCCACCCTGAGAACACCAGCGGCCTCGAAGCCACAGACCACTGCGATAGCACAGCGTTAGCTCAGATCCTTCATAGGTCCCTCTTGTTGAGCCTTCTGGGAAGGAGGTCATCCCCACTCCACCAATGAGCAAACTGAGGCACAAGGCTGATGCAGTACATTGCCCAGGGCCCACTGCTGCTAAGTGGCTGATCTGGGCTTTGGGCTCATGGAGCATGGTCAGCCATGGTCAAGCTGAGGATCTCTCCCATCTACAAAGTTCCTCCGTGGCTTCTCAACTTGGGACATCATCCCTGTCAGCGCTGTGGGCTCATTGCTTCCGCCTGACACCCAACAGATGGTGTGGAGTTTCCGTTTTCTTCTTCCCATATGTGGGGCAGATCCAGGAAATCAGTCACGGCAGGTTCCCCTGATCCCACACCCAGCTCACACTGGGCTCCTGGCAGTTGATATCAATTAAAGGCGAAAATCCAGTTCAATGTGGCTTGAGCCAAAAAGGAAGAATACTGTCTGATCTCCACAGTGAGGCCTGAGGACTCAGGCCTGTCCCATGCTCTACCACTGAGCTGTCCCCATTGGCTTCTGGAGCCCTGCTCCCCACTGGCTGGAAGAGACTTCTGCGTCAGTGTCAGATCGAGTCTTTCCTCATGGTGCCCACAAGTGTTCTCCAGCTCAGCCTCACATCCTCCAGTTCTGGATCTAGTAGGTGCCACTCAAACCCATGAACATTTGCACTCAAGGGGATGGGTCAGTCTGGGTCAGGAGTACAGCCTTGTTACCACACTTGGGCTAAGAATGGTGATTCTCGGGGTCTTTGCCCCCCCAACCATGACAGGACTCATAGGGTAGAGGCTTTCTCCAAAGCTGGAGGGCTTTGTGTAGCTCCCCCCAAACCCACCTTCCCTCAGGCAGGGGAAACGGAGCCCAGTTTCCAGGTCTGTGGGTGTCTTCACAATGCTTCTAGAAAGAGGCAGCACCCTTAATCCGTACCCCCCATTTGTCCTGCCACCTTGATGGAGAGGCAACAGGTCAGTTGTCCCCTGCCCCATCAGGACTTGAAATCCCAACACCGGTCAGCCCATGAGGCCTTGGGCTCCAAGCTCTGGACACTAAAGCTCTTCTTGCACCTGTGTGCTGTGCGTGACTCTCTTCCCACTTGCTCTGTGGTCCTTGAGCAGCTTCTGGTGAAGGAAAATGGTCAAGAAGGTCACCATGAGGCCTTCTGCTAGCCAGGCTCATGTTAGCCTCTTAGTGTGGATTTTCACATGAGTCCTGTGAACAATTGTTGAATGGAGGAAGGACTGCATGATGCAGGTTCTCTTAGTAGGGTTGGTGATGCGTGAGCAACAGAGGCTCAGAGCGGTGGAGTGATTTGCTATAGCAGTGACCTTCTCGTTGTTGGGTTAAACAACCAACGGGAAGCAGCTTATGGAAGGAGAGTTTATTTCTGGATTGCAGTTTTTTATTTTATTTTTATTTTTAAAATTTATTTATTATTCTTTTTATTAACAACTTCCATGACTGTAAAAAATATCCCATGGTAATGCCCTCCCTCCCTCCACTTTCCCCTTTGAAACTTCATTATCCATCATATCCCCTCCCCCTCTCAATCAGTCTCTCTTTTATTTTGATGTCATGATCTTTTCCTTCTATTATGATGGTCTTGTGTAGGTTGTGTCAGGCACTGTGAGGTCATGGATATCCAGGCCATTTTGTGTCTGAGGGGAGCACGTTGTAAGGAGTCCTACCCTTCCTTTGGCTCTTACATTCTTTCCGCCACCTCTTCCGCAATGGACCCTGAGCCTTGGAAGGTGTGATAGAGATATTTCAGTGCTGAGCACTCCTCTGTGACTTCCCAGCACCATGATGCCTTCTGAATCATCCCAAGGTCACTGCCACCTGAAAAGAGAAGGTCCTCTAGCCAAAAGTGAGAGTATCATTAATATATGGGTATGAACATTAAGAGAAGTGCTTACTGGGCAGTTTGATGAGCATAGTATATACATTTAATAGCTTACAGTTTTGAGGCAGGGAAAGCCTGGCAGAGCAGATAGCCAGCATCACATCTTCACATCAGTAGGGAGAAAGCAGCAAGAGCCAACTGAACATAGTAAGCAAGGCTGGGCTGTAACACCCCAAGGCCCACCCACAGCAATGCACCTCCTCCCACAAGGTTCCACGTTCCGAAGGTTCCCCAACCTTCCCAAATAGAGCCACCAACTAGGGGTTAAGCATTTGAACACATAAAACTCTGGGTGGCATCTTACATTCAAACCACTACGCTTGTCCAGGGCCACATAGCTCAGAGATGGCAGAGGCGTGCTGGAGCCCAGGAAGCCTAGGGGATGGCTCTGGCTTCCATGGCTCCTCAGCTCAGAAGCGGCCAACATGTCAGAGCCAAGGCTAAGGCCAGGACAAGGTGGGGTGGAGCCCCAGGTCCCTTGCTCTGCCTCCTGTCATGCCAGGTTCCTGAGCTGAGTCTCGTCTGGTCTGTGCCAAGCTGCCGTCAGGTTCATTCCCACAGACACCTGAGATTGAACCACGTCCAGTGTTCTTCTCCCCTGTCCTGTAGGCAGGCTCCAAACAAGAATGAACAAGAAAGGCTCCTCTTTTTAAATTCTTTGTCCTTTTCTCACTTTTGTGGGATATGTATGTATGTGTACATGTTCGTATGCTTGTGGGCACATGTGTATGTGTGACTGTTCAAGCACATGAGTGTGGAAGTCAGAGGTTGATGTCATGTGTCCTCCTCAGTCACTCTCCACCTTATGTTTTTTTAAGACAATCTTTAAAATTTAATTATTTTATTATTTATTTATTTATTTGAGAGAGAGAGAGAAATAGGCAGTTAGAGAGAGAGAGAGAGAGAGAGAGAGAGAGAGAGAATGGGCACGCCAGGGCCTTTGGCCACTGCAAAAGAACTCCAGATGCATGCGCCCCCTTGTGCATATGGCTTATGTGGGACCTGTGGAATAGAACCTGGGTCCTTTGGCTTTTCAGGCAAGCTCCTTAACCACTAAGACATCTCTCCAGCCCAAATTTAATTAATTTTTTTAAAAAATATTTTATTTATTTATTTATTTGAGAGAGAGAGAGAGAGAGAGAGAGAGTGGAAGAGGCAGATAGAAAGAGGGAGGGAGAATGGTCATGCCAGGGCCTCTAGCCACTGCAAATGAACTCCAGACTCATGTACCACCTTGTGCATCTGGCTTTACATGGGTACTGTGGAACAAATCTGGGTCCTTTGGCTTTGCAGGCAAGTGCCTTAACTGCTAAGTCATCTCTCTGGCCTCGCCTCATGTTTTTTGAGACAGGGTCTTTCTCGCTGACTGTGGAGCTCGCTAACTTGACTGTACTAGCTGGCCATCAAGCCGCAGGGACCCTCCAGTCTCTGCCTCCCCAGCACTGGGATTACAGGCGCATGCCACTAGACTTGGCTTTTAGGGAAGTGCTGGGGATCCAAACTCAGCTCTTCCCATTTGCTTGGCAAACCCCAAAAAAGGCTCCTGATCCTTCCCAGGCACCCCCAGAATGCTGGGGGCCAGTACTCTGCTCCTCAGTCGTTGGGGTGGGCAGGAAACATGCTGCCACTGGTCCCTGGCTTCGATCACTCCCTTTGCCCCTCCCCTTCCCCATCCCTGTGCAATGCACTTCCCCAGCTCCTCCTGGAGAGCACCCCCAGTCCCTGGCCCTTCATGGTTGTCACATCTACAGTGGGCCTTACCAGACTGTGAACTTCGTGAGGACAGAGACTCTGGGGTTGGTGTTGACAGCAGTTTTCTCAGCCCCTGGGTCAAGTTCCTCTGTGCAAATCTGTGACCCTTCCTAGACATAGTCACTACCATCTGCCAGACACTTGTCCTAATTCATGTACAACTCTATGAACGTGAAGTGATCATAGCCCACACGGTTGCACTTAGCAGCCTCAGTACATCATGTTTATCAATGGATGATAATTATAAACATGGTCCAAATGCTTAGATGTGTAAATGAATTAACTTAAATAACAAACTAAGTTTCTCCTTGGGGCTGAAGAGAGTCCAACCATTGGTACAAAAGGAAAAAAAAAAAAAAAACAACTGGGTCAGCGATAAATAGACAGCCATAAAGACACTGTTTAGAACGTCAAGACCCTAAAGTGGGTCAGGGCTTGATCCTGTGCAAATTAGTTACTGTTTGTTTAGTGAATTTTCTCCAGCGTGTGTGGCAGCGAGGTTGGAGACTTAAACTCATTTGAGGATTGCGTTTCAATAGAATATAAAAATTCCCTGTTAAAAATAGTTTTCCATTCTTAAAGCATGTGATTTGCTGCTGAGACGGGGTGCGGGTTAGAGCAGGGGGAGGGGACAGTGGAATCCCCCATCTTGATTTTCTTTTTTTTTTTTTTTTTTGGTTTTTCGAGGTAGGGTCTCACTCTAGCCCAGGCTGACCTGGAATTCACTATGGAGTCTCAGGGTGGCCTCGAACTCACGGCGATCCTCATACCTCTGCCTCCCGAGTGCTGGGATTAAAGGCGTGCGCCACCACGCCCGGCTTCCATCTTGATTTTCTGATAGCTTGGCATCTCAAAACCCAGCCAGGCTTCCCTGGCCTTGTGTCCAGGCTTCCGGGAAACTGTTTCCGAAGGTCCCTGGTTCTGAGTGTCCATGATGGGTGGAGGTGGTCCAGGCTGAGTGTGGAGAAGTGAGGGATGAAAAGGAAGCCGCAAAGGAGCATAAGAGAAAGCTAGCTGTTTTAGGCAATTTCAGTTAGGGATCGAGGCTCAAGAAGAACCAAGAGGTACCACTAGCTCGTTCACCACAGGAAGGAAACTTTTGGCAACAATGTCTGATTGACACCTATCCACAGCGCCCCCTGCTGCCCACAGTTTACTGCGCTACCTAGCCAATCAGGTCTCCACTCACATACCTGAATCTGATGCTATGAAGACTGCAATCTGCAGCCCCTCTCTTCTCTGCTCTCTGGACACGACCCTCAGTGTGTGTTTCTCTCTGGGGTTCTTACCCTGTGCTGTCAGAACACATGTGAGTCTGGAGGGGCTGGGAGAGCATTGTAATTCTTTTTTTTTTAATCTTTAAATATTTTATTTAGGAGACAGAGAATGAATGAATGAATTAATTAATATGGGTGTGCCTCCGCTTGTAGCCACTGCAAACGCAGTTGCACGCCCTCCTGATGCATCTAGCTTTTTTAGTGGGTCCTGGAGAATTGAACCTGGGTCCTTTGTGTTTGCAGGCAAGCACCTTAACCACTAAACTATCTCTCCAGCCCTGCAATTGTTTCTTGACCTAAACTTTTCCGCTTGCGTCTGCTTTATAGTTTGGGGTAACTTCTAACTTTAATTTCATGTGGGATCTTTCTCTGATCTCCGAATCTAGCATGTGGGTGCTCTTATCAACCCTAGACTTGCTACCTGCGTACTTACTCTAAACGCGGGGTAACCATGAGGGTAACCCTCTTCGTCACTCATTTATCCTCTGAATCTCTTATTCTCTTCTTTGATGTCTGTCTTCTCATTTTTTTTTTTCCATTGAGCCTCACTGTTTGTCCTTTTAGTTCCTCCAAAACCACAAGGCAGATGCCATGTGGGTTCCTCCTAGGTCTCCCTACGCAAGCGCCTAGATTCTGCTTTTCACGAGCCAACAACTTTATCCTAATTTCTCTTTAAAAGCCTCAGTTTGCCTCAAGTCCACGTGCTTGCAGGTTTACACTAATTTCTCTTTAAGAGCCTCAGTTTTGTTCCACTCACGTGTTTGCGGCTCTACTCCAGTTTCCCCCCCAACGACCCCCAATTTCTCCTCTGCCCTGGTACATTCCCTCTCCAGGAAGGCACGTGGCGGATGGCATGTGTGTTTGCTGACTCTCTACATACACGTCTAAGTGCTGCTTTCCACGTGCTTACAACTCTGTTCCAGTCCTTTTCTAAAGACCTCAATTTCTCTTAAATGAACCTTATGACTATACAATGTTTCCACATGACAGCATGTTTCCTACTCTCCACATGTTTAGCCTCCCTTCCTAGACCCCAATCTCCCTTCAATAAACCCCACAATGTGAGTTTTCCCCTAAATAAACTTAATACTTCATAATTTATCCTTCTTGAGTCTGTTTGTACTAATTGTGTATTAAAGATAGGACAGAACCCAAAAACTTGGGTCTACCCCGGTCCCACGAGGACTGCTACAGACAAGATTTAAACAAATGCGTATGGCTGTGTTTCAATAAAACTTCATTTACAAACACAAGCAGTGGGTCAGATTTGTTGCACAAATGTTCAGTCTGGTTCATGGGCCATGTTGAGATGAACTAACGGAATGTCGTGGGGAGTGAGAGCACTGTGTGAGCCCTTGGATTTGAATCTGGTCTCCCCACTGACAAACTGATCTTGGGCAGATCCCATAATTGCTTCTTGCCTCAGTTTCTCTATCTGTAGAATGGGAATGTTGTTGACATCTATTGTACAAAATTATAGGAGGATGGGATGAGCAAGGCAAGCAGAGGGACTGGTACAAGGGACAGTAATGCCCTGTTACCTGTGGGGACTCGTTCCAGGACCCTCTGCCGATGCTGGAAGCTGCAAGGCACATTGAGCCCTGTGTATATAGACGTATTTGTGGTAAGGTTTAATTCAGAAATTTAGCACAGTAAGAACCTAACAACCACAATAACAAAATAGAACAACTATGACAATATACTATAATTAGAGTTATTATGAGTTAATGCTGGAATGTTCCATGTAGCATTTTTCTCTTTTTTGGTTTTTCGAGGTAGGATCTCGCTCTATCCTAACCTGACCTGGAATTCACTATGCAGTTTCAGGGTGGCCTCGAACTCACAGTGATCCTCCTACCTCAGCCTCCCAAGTGCTGGGATTAAAGGCGTGCGCCACCACGCCCGGCTCATGTAACAGTTTTCGATTGCTGTAGTTGCTGATCCGTGAATGTTGCCCGTGACTTGAGCCCAGGGCAACGTGAGCGCTGAGCCTGAGTCTTACCAGGTAGGGGGAGGGGTTGTGTCTTTCCTCATCCTCTCAGTCTGTTCCCAGCACCTTACCACACACTTTGCCAGCTGCCCATGTCTCTGGGTGACTGTGGGGCATGGGTCTGGGCTTGTGCCAGGGATTCCTGGGGACACCAGCGTACCTCTCCTGCGGGGGTCTGGACTTCCTGAGAAGGAGTCCAGGCAAGAGATAGTCCCCAGCCACTGTTGCACCCTTGTCCAGTGGCTGTACTGGGCAAATGCCAGGCTGGTGCTGTGGGGTGGGGCAGAGCAGAACTATCTGGTGGATTAGCTTCCCGTGGTGCCACTTAGCGCGGGGAGGAGAAGACATGACAGATGAGCTGTGTCCTGGAGAGCTGGCTTCAAACAGCCCATAGATTTCTGTTTAAAAGAGTTTTCATAGAATGCTGCACTTGCTCAGCGGGGCCGCTGTGTGTTTACTGCCAGGCCGTAAAGCTGCAATTAGCAGACACCTAATTTATGAGCTTGAGCTACAGCTGCAGGAGAGCTGGCATGGCACGCTGTCCTGGCCGGCCCGGAGCTGTGGCTGTCTGCTGGGCTGGTGCTGTCATCATGGGGTATCTTGGAGTAGACAGGATGCAGCGGGGATCCTTGGAGCAAAGCTTACCCTAGTTCTCAAATCCTAATGATAGCCCATTAAGAAGTTTCTGATATTTTCTCCAGCTTGTTTTTCTTTTCTTATCTTTTCCTTTCCTTTCTTTTTCTTTTTCTTTTTTAATTAATTTATTTATTTAAGAGCGACAGACAGAGAGAAAGAGGCAGAGAGAGAGAGAGAGAGAGAGAGAATGGACGTGCCAGAGCCTCCAGCCACTGCAAACGAACTCCAGATGCGTGCGCCCCTTGCGCATCTGGCTAACGTGGGTCCTGGGGAATCAAGCCTTGAACCAGTGTCCTTAGGCTTCACAGGCAAGCGCTTAACCACTTAACCATCTCTCCAGCCCCCTTTTTCTTTTTTGTTAAAGCAGGATCTCACTCTAGGCCAGGCTGACCTGGAACTCACTCTGGACCCAGGATCACAGAGATCCTCCTACCTTCAACTCCTGAGTGCTGGGACTAAAGATGTGTGCCTCCAGGCCAGGGCTTCCTTTCTCTACTTGTGAAAGAAGAAACTCAGCCTCAGAGATATTAAGCAGCCAGGGCACGAGGCGATGGATGGGAAGTGCTGCTCAGCTCTCCGGGAGCCCCTAGATCACCAAACACAGCTGAAGGGTTGTATGTGGAATGTATCCCAGTTTCTGCTATGGATTCTCCATAGTTCTGGGATGGTACCAACTATTTCCCCAACCCAGGGCAGTAAACACAACCTTGGGCCCTCAGGACGCCAGGCCCTGGGCGGAGAAACCTCCCATGCCACTGGGCCAGCTCACCTGAGCCTGTCCTTGCCCGTGGGTGGCTGAACAGAACAAGGGCAGATGGTGAACAGATGTCAAGCCATTTTGTTCTTTAAATGATGTAGTTGTGCTGTTACAGAGCCATCATGCTTAGCGCGGGGCTCTAGGACAGTGAAGATGTCAGGAGACAGAAGCAAGGCTTCTCCTGTCCCTATTTCCCAGTAGCAACCATTGTTAAGGTATGCTGTGTGTGCTGGGGAATTTCTTTCCTCAGTGGCTTTTTTTTTTTTGTCTTTTTATGCTTTTTTTTTCCCCTTTTTTATTGGGCATGGGGGAATTGGTGCACCAGGGCCTCCAGTCACTACAATCGAACTCCAGATGCTTGTACTCCTTTGTGTGCACGGGCAACCTTGCATGCTTGCATCACTGTGCATCTGGCTTACGTGGGACCTGGAGAGTCAAACATGAGTCCTTAGGCGTCACAGGCAAGCACCTTAACTGATAAGCCATCTCTCCAGCCCTCTTTTTATGTTTTTTCTTTTTCTTTTCTTTTCTTCTTCTTCTTCTTTTTTTTTTTTTTTTTGAGGTAGGGTCTCACTCTGGTCCAAGCTGACCTGGCACTTACTCTTATAGTCCTAGGTTGGCTTCAAATTCATGTTGATCCTCTTTCCTCTGCCTCCTGAGTGCTGGAATTGAAGGAGTGTGCCACCATACCTGGCCTCCCAGTGGGTTTTTCGGTTTTATATTTTATTTATCTTTTTGAGATACAGAGTGTGAGAAGGAGGGAGGGAGGGGGAGAGAGAGAAAGAGAGAGAGAGAGAAAGAGAGAGAATGGGAGCACCAGGACCTCTAGCCACTACAAACAAACTCCAGACACATTTGCCATCTTGTGCATCTGGCTTACATGAGTACTAGGGAATTGAACCTGGCTCCTTAGGCTTTTCAGGCAAGCACCTTAACCAGTATGCCATCTCTCCAGCTCTTTTTTTTGGGGGGGGGGGTTGAGGTAGGGTCTCACTCTAGCCCAGGCTGACCTGGGATTCACTATAGAGTCCCAGGGTGGCCTCGAACTCACGACAATCCTCCAACCTCTGCCTCCTGAGTGCTGGGATTAGAGGCGTGTGCCACCATGCCCGGATCCAGTCCATTTTTAAAAATATTTTATTTGTATTTATTTATTTATTAGAAAGAGAGAGAAAGACAGAGAGAATGGGCGCACCAGAGTCTCTAGCCATTGCAAACGAACTCCAGATCCATGTGTCACCATGTGCATCTGGCTTACATGGGTTCTAGGGAGTTGAACCTGGGTCCTGACGCTTCACAGGCAAGTGCCTTAACCACTAAGCCATCTCTCCAGCCGGGTTTGTTTCATCTTTTAAATTTTATATAGTTATTTGTGTGCACACATGTGCATGCATGTGTATCAGTGCACCAGGCTCTCTTGCTGCTGCAAACATATGCCAGATGCATGTGCCACTTTTTGCATCTGGCTTTAGATGGTTGCTGGAGAACTGAACCTGGGCTGGCAGGCTTTGAAGGCAAGTGGCTCTAACAGCTGAGCCATCTCCACAGCCTCTTGGTTTTTATTTTTTGAGACAAGGTCTCGTGTAACCCAAGTTGGTCTCCAGCCCACTAAGTAGCCAAACATGATCTTGAACTCCTGATCCTTCTGCCTCCACCTCCCAAGTGCTGGAATTATAGGTGGGCACGTGCTGGCTTTTATTTTCCCCCATGTGTCATTTTCATTTTGCTGGGTTTCTGATCTTTGTGACATTTTGGATTCCCCCCCTCCCACTAACTCTTCTAGCACATAAATATTTACCCATATGCGGGAAAACCTGTGCAAGTTTTTAATTTTTAATGGCCAGGTAATATTTCACAGAGTGAACATGGGGACGTCACCTCAGCCTGTCCTCTCTTGTTGGACATCTTTGTTGTTTCCAGAACATGGGCAGCAACCAGAGCTGGCACACAGGGCTGCTGGGAGCTGGAGGTGGGCAGCTGCAGGGCTGGGGGATAGAACCTCTAAAAGACTGGCTGAGCTGTGGCCACTGGTCACCTGAGCCTTTGGGTGCCGATCCAGAGCCACCATCCCTGCTATCTGCACCGCTCACTGTCAGCTTTACCTTCGTGTCTGATGGGTCTGCAGCGGCCCAGCCCCGACACTTCCTCTGTATGTCTTTCGCTCAGGGAGACTCTCTGTCAAATAGCTAATGAACTGTAAACATACACTCCACTGCTTGGGGCCCTGGAAGGAGCTGGAAGCTTCCACCCAGTGTACTGTGCAGCAGAAGGCCCGCACCAGCCGCTGAGGGTGGTGGTGGTGGTGGGGGGGACAGGGAGTGGCCTCCGCTGAATGTGATGTCCTGGGGGGGGACAGGGTAGCCGGGATGCTGCAGAAGGATTTGGGGGGCTGTCTTCAATGGCCTGGACCTCAAACTCCTTTGCCCATTGCTTTGGAAACCTTGAGGATCCCTGTCCCCATTTCTTTCTCTCACCTCCCCCAACCCAGTTGTCTCCAGACCCAATCATAACTGGACTTGCCAGAGGACCACATGGAGCCCTAGGCCTCCAGTCTGAAGAGGGGACCGTCACCCTCTGTGCTTACTCATCACGCTATGCTGGGAACAGTACGGTGGGTCTAACATAGTAGTATAATACAGTAGGTCTAGGCTGAGGACACCCCAAAGCCCTGGGTATCACCTTCTCAGAATCACCCTCCGCTCACTTGGAGCTTGGGCCTTCTAAGAAGCCCTGGCACAGGTCCCCTGGGTGGGAATTACTCTCAGCACCTTGATTAAGCCCCTTCCCACACTAAGCTCCCTGCGCATGCTTGTCCAGCCCCATAGTGCTTATAATGGGGGGCATTTGTATTCAACCCCACTTTAGGGATGCAAACATGGAGGCCCAGCAGAGTCACAACACTTCCCATCTGGAAGAGGATATGGGGGTGGGGGTGGGGGTGGGGGGGCTCACAGCTCACCCTCACCTGCACCTGGAGCGAGAGACTGAATCAGTGACTCCTAGATGCCGACAGTCAGGCCTCAATTCTTTTCTTTCTCTTGTCTGTCAGCTTTCCTGAGATTTAATCTCATATACAATCCACCCACTCAAAGTGTACAATTCAGTGGTTTTTAGTAGATTCAGAGCAACTTCATTCTGATTCTAGAATATTCTCACTGCCTCAAAGGAAGCTTCTTTTCCCACTAATAGTCTTTTTATTTTTCTCTAGTCCCCAAACCCCTGACAACTACTCATGCTTTCTGTCCCAGACATTCCATATAGACAAAATTCACACTTTGTAGATGGTTTTTTTTGGTTCATTTTTATTTGTTTATTTGAGAGCAACAGACAGAGAGAGAAAGAGAGAGAGAGAGAGAGAGAGAGAGAGAGAGAGAATGGGCGCGCCAGGGCCTCCATACTCCAGACGTGTGCGCCCCCTTGTGGCTAATGTGGGTCCTGGGAAATCAAGCCCCGAACTGGGGTCCTTAGGCTTCACAAGCAAGTGCTTAACCACTAAGCCATCTCTCCAGGCTCGGCTTTAAAAAATAATAATACTTTATCCCACTCACCTATGTTGTAGCAGTTGTCAATAACTCACTCCTTTTCTTTCTTTCTTTTTTCTGAGGTAGGGTCTCACTCTAGTCCAGGCTGACCTGGAATTCACTATGTAATCTCAGGGTGACCTCAAACTCGTGGTGATCCTCCTACCTCTACCTCCTGAGTGCTGGGATTAAAGGCGTGTGTCACCATGACCAGCTGTCACCTTTCTTTCCTTGTCATCCTGATGGGTCTTGGGTCTCCCTGGTATTCGCTGTCATCTGTAAGTAGCCAAGAATGAGAGCAGTGCCCAGGAAACATTTCTGAGGAAGTAGCAGATTGACTGTGAGTGTTGCTGTCACTGTTAGCCTGACAACCTTCTCCAGAAAGATGGCCGTCGACACTGAGGAAACTCAAAACTCATCAAAGCAGAAAGTCAGAGGTTGCTGAGAGATCAACACTAAAGGAGACTTAGAGCACCCCATCCCCCAAGGTTCAGGAAACACTGTGGTAAAGAGCCACTGAATGGGAAGGTGCACTCTGAGACATTGTCCCTCGCCCCAACACATTCACAGAGACTAGCTGATGCATTTACAATCCCACAGTGGCTACTGATAACCCACTGAGGAGGGACCTCAGAGGAATGAGGTCAGGGGAAGGAGACATAAGAGGAGAACCAGAGGGGAATATGACCAATTTGTAATATGTTCATATATTAAAGTTTTTAGTTAAAAAAAAAGGTGAAAGAAGAGGACTAAAACCCTGAGCTTGTCCCTGGATCTCCACACATGCAGCACACACTCACACACTGTGGCATGCACACATCCATACACTCATATCATACACATCTACACATACACACTGTAGTGTGTACTCATCTATACACTCACTTTATACACATCTATACACACATACACTGTGGTGTACACTCATCTATACACTCACTTTATACATGTCTACACACACAAACACTGTGGTGTGTATTCATCTATACACTCACTTTATACACAGCTACACACACGCACAACTGTGGTGTGCACACTTCCATACACTCATATCATACACATCTACACACACACACACTGTAGTGTGTACTCATCTATACACTCACTTTATACATGTCTACACACACGCACACACACACTCACTGTGGCATGCACACATTCATACACTATCATACAAATCTGCACACACGCTGTTATGTGCACACATTCATACACTCACATCATACACATCTACACACTCATTGTGTGCACACATCTATACACTCACATCAACAGGTCCACACACACACAGAGACACACACAAGAATTAAACACTACACCATTTTTGTGGCACCGTGGTTACGTTCTGGGAGCAGGACACGGGATCCACAACACCGCCTCCTGTTCTATAAGTTGCCCTCTTACTCTTCTGTGTCCTTTGAAGCTTAAAACTTTTAAATTTTGACCAAGTCCAATATGTCTTCTTTTTATTTTGTCACTTGTGTTTTTGGTGGAGTGGCTGAGAAGGCTTTGCTAGATCTGCAGTCATGAAGGTTTCATCTAAGATTCTGGCAGTTTGAATTTTTGTTGTAGTCGTTGGTTTTTGTTTTGTTTTGCTTGCTCTAGCTCAGGCTAGCCTGGAACTCACTATGCAGTGTCAGGCTGTCCTCAAACTCACGGCAACCCTCCTACCTCAGACTCCCAAATGCTGGGATTAAAGGTTTATGCTACCATGTCCAGCGCAGTTCGGTTTTCATGTTTAGGTGGAGCTGACTGTTTTGTGTGCTGTGAGGAAGGGCTCCCCGTCCACTCTATTGCATGTCCCAGCAGCCCAGCACCATTGCTTGCAAAGACTGTCTTCTCTGGCTGGGTGATGTAGCTCAGTGGGTAGAGTGCTTACCCAGCAGGCATGAAGGCCTAGGTTCAGTGCCCAGCACTGCATAAAAGTGGGCATGGTGGCATATACCTTTAATCCCAGCACTCAGGAAGTAGAGGCAGGAGGGTCAGAAGCTCAAGGCCATTCTCAGTTTCATAGTGAGTTTGAGGCCACCCTGAGCTACTTGAGACCTCATCTTCCCCCCAAATACTCTTTCACTTCACTGAGGGCTCACTTTTATTTTTTATTTTTATTTTTTATTTTGCTTTTTTGTTTTTCAAGATAGGGTTTAACTCTAGCCCAGGCTGACCTGGAATTCACTACAAAGTCTCAGGGTGGCCTTGAACTCACAGCGATCCTCCTACCTCTGTCTCCCGAGTGCCGGGATTAAAAGCGTGTGCCACCACACCGGCTTTTATTTGTTTTTTACTTTTCGTCTGTGTGCATGTCTGTGTCTTCCTCTGGGAATGTGTGACCTCCCCGAGCCAGCTCCCTGCCAGTTATTAGCAGGTAACATGTCTAAGAGAAACTCAGTGCACGTGTTACTGGCCAGTAACGTCTTTACCAACCAGGATTTACTGAGTGTCTAGTATGTGCAAGGCTGAGTCCCCATGGGCAAGAAGGCAGAAAGGCCTTCCTCAGGCAATTTCTGACTCCAAGGAGGTGAGTGCATGGGTGGCATTTGGGTGGAGGGCAGGTGGGTGCTAGGCAGGTGGGCAGGAGGACGTTTGCACTGTATTACCTGGCGTGAGCCTCACGTGGATCCCAGCCAGATGGGGCAGGTTCAGTGTGTCCAGTGCACCCTGGGCGCAGCTGCAGGGCTGCCTGGAGTTGGTGGTAGGAAAGCAGGTGGGACTAATTTCCTGGTGACACAAACACCCTGGGCTGGGGGAAGCCCATCCTTCCTCTTGAGCTGACCCCCCAGCCTCTGGGATTTGCCACCGTCCCTGTACACTGGAGTTGGGGTGATGGCTAACTTGTCACGCTGGGAACACTGGAGCTGCAAGAAGAGGAGAGGCATGCATGGGCCCCGGGGCCTTCCCACCGGATGTGGGGTGGGTAGAGGGACTTCTCCACCCTCAGCAAGAGTCCCTTGTTCTCTCTCTGCCCTGAGCACTCCAGAAGACGCTGGCTGGAGCTCTCCCTTCCACCCCCTCATCCTCCCATCTCGGCTCCTCAGCGGGGGGGGGGGGGGGGGAGCTGAGGGGAAACCTGGCACTCAGGAGTTGAAGCCAGGGTGGGGTGTGGGTGGGAGGAGGGGATGCAAGCGCAGAACAAGAGGCATGTGGGTGGGAGCGGACCAGGGCACCCTTTCCAAAGGTTGGAGATATGCAGTGGACGAATTTGCAACCGTTCCAATAGCTTCATGTGCATGTGATGTGCATTGTCTGTGTGTATACACATTCATGTGTGTGTGGGCACATGCGCATGTGTGAGTGTACGTGGGTATGTGTGTGTGTCTGTGCGGAGGCTAGAGGGTAATGTCAGACATCTTCCTCAATTGCTCTCCACCTTATTAATTAATTAATTAATTAATTTATTGGTTTTCCAAGGTAGGGTCTCACTCTAGCCCAGGCTGACCTGGAATGCACTATGTCATCTCAGGGTGGCATTGAACTCATGGTGATCCTCCTACCTCTGCCTCCCGAGCTCTGGGATTAAAGGCGTGCGCCACCGTGCCCAGATCCACTTTATTTATTTATTTATTTATTTATTTATTTATTTATTTTGGTTTTTCAAGGTAGGGTTTCACTTTAGCTCAGGCTGACCTGGAATTCTCTATGTAGTCTCAGGGTGGCCTCGAACTCACGGTGATCCTCCTACCTCTGCCTCCCGAGTGCTGGGATTAAAGGCATGCGCCACCATGCTCGGCAAGATCCACCTTATTTTTAAGAATATTTTATTTATTTATTTATTTATTTATTTATTTGAGAAAGAGACAGATACACACACAGAGAGAGAGAGAGAGAGAGAGAGAGAGAGAGAGAGAGAGAGATTGTATGCAAATGGGTGCACCAGGGCCTCCAGCCACTGCAAACAAACTCCAGCCGCATGTACCACCTCATGCATCTGGCTTATGTGGGTACTAGGAAATCAAACCTAGGTTCTTAGGCATTGCAGGCAAGAGCCTTAACTGCTAAGCCAACTCTCTAGCTCCACCTTAATTTTTGAGACAAGATCTCTCACTGAATCTGGAGCTCACTGGTTTGGATAGACTAGCCAGTCAGAGAACCCCAGAGATACTCCCATCTCTGCCTTCCCAGAAATGGGATTTCAAGCACGTGCCACTGTGCCCTGCATTTTTATGTGGGTGCTGGGGATCCGACCTCAGGTCTTTCTTGTATGTCAAGCACTTTACCAACTGAGCCACTTCCCCAGACCCTATTCCAATAACGCTTAACAAGAGAGAGAGAGAGAGTGAGGGAGAATATGGGTATGTCAGGGTCTCCTGTTGCTGTAAATGAACTCCAGATGCATGCACAAAACCTGGTCCATCAGGTTTTGCAAGGAAGTGCCTTTAATGACTGAGCCATCTCTCTATTGTGCAATAACAGTTTTGATGGCTGAACTGTGATTTCAGTCACAGTGACACTGATCAGTTGGACCCCAGTTTTAGTTGACTTGCATGTCCTTTGAATAAGGACCAAATACCTAACAGACACCAAATGTTATTGTATTAGTTATTTTTAAATTACTGGGACGAAATACCTGACAGAAACAACTTATGGGAGGAAAGGGTTATTTTGGCTCACAGTTTCAAAGGGCTCAGTCTCTTATGGTGGGAAGGCACGACAGGGAAGCTCAGATCATGGCAGTGGAAGTGTGTGGTGGAGGTTACTCTCATGGTAACAGACCAGGAAACAGAGAGGCATGAACCCATAAAGTGGTAAAGGCCTGCCCCTGTGACCCACTTCCACCAGCTTGACCCCACCTCCTAAAGGTTCTGCAACCCCCAAAAGTAGTGCCACCAGCTAGAAACAAGCGTTTAAATACATGGGCCTATCAGGGGGCGTGACATTTCAGATTCAAACCATAACAGTTATGATGTGTTGTGTATGAATAAAAAATTATAAATCAGGGCTGGAGAGGTGGCTTAGTGGTTAAGCACTTGCCTGTGAAGCCTACGGACCCCGGTTCGAGGCTCGTTTCCCCAGGATCCACGTCAGCCAGATGTACAAGGTGGCACACGCGTCTGGAGTTCGTTTGCAGTGGCTAGAGGCCCTGGTGATCTATCTCTGTCTCTGTCTGTTGCTGTCAAATAAATAAAAATAAACAAAACAAAACAAAACAAAAGACTTGTTTAAAAAAATTATAAATCAAGCAGGGTGAGGTGGCCACACCTAGAATCCCAGCACCCAGGAGACAAGGGTCAGAGGATCGCCATGAGTTCTAGGCCACCCTGAGATTACATAGTGAATTCTAGGTCAGCCTGAGCTAGAATGAGATCTTACTTTGAAAAACAAACAACAACAACAACAACAACAAAAATTACAAAACAGCCAGGTGTGGTGGCACACGCCTATAATCCCAACACTTGGAAGGCAGAGGTAGAAGGATTGCTGTGAGTTCAAGGCCAGCCTGAGACTACATAGTGAATTCCAGGTCAGCCTGGGCTAGAGTGAGACTCTATCTCCAAAAGAAAAAAAAAAAAAATTACAAACACCACCCATTTCATTCAGCAATACTAATCTGTCTATCCCTGTCTTTAATGTAAGATCTGATCTCCTCAGACTGTTTCCCCCTCCCCCTTCACTCACTGCTGACTAACAGAATTCCAATATTTGGCCCTGGACACTGTAAGTCCATATAACTGCTGTTGAAAGAGACTTCAGTTAAGATATTCAGATAAGATGTAAAACAAAGGCTCCACTTCCCCTGCAGCTAGAGGAAGCCGATTCTAATCTGCATCAAAAAAAAAAAAAAAAATCCATCCTTGCAAATGTTATTCCTAAGAAGAGCTTTTACACGGTGTCCTGGTTTCAGTGATGGCTGGGCTGCAAGGCAAGTCCTCTGAACTCCTAACAAAACCTGCTAGTTCTGATTGAGCATCTGACTGCATAATTCATTAACCCGGCAATCATATTTAAATGGGCATCTCGGTCTTCTGAAAAGTATAAATTCTTGGGAACACTGATCCTGAAACCAAAGGGTGATGGGCATTAGGTGGAAGCAGACCCTCTGGGGAGTCCTGTTTAAAAACCAGACATTGCACCAGGCGTGGTGGCGCACGCCTTTAATCCCAGCACTCGGGAGGCAGAGGTAGGAGAGTTCGAGGCCACCCTGAGACTACATAGTTAATTCCAGGTCAGCCTGGACCAGCGTGAGACCCTACCTTGAAAAACAAACAAACAAAACAAAAATAAAATAAAAATAAAATAAAAACCAGACATTGGAGGGCCCGGGTCTCACTGACACTCAGCTACCCCAAGGCAGTCCTCCTCCTGGGGCATCTCACCCTGTCTTCTTCACAACCCAACACATGCGCTGTCTGTTGTCTCTTCTTGTGCCAAAGGACATATGGCTGGCAGATGCCACAGTGCAGTGGACCAACTCAGAAGCCACCCTGTCAAGTGCAGGGCGGTGCTTGCTGGGGCGGGGAATGCTGTTTGTTGTGTGAACTGAGACCAAGCAGGACATGAAGAAGCTGGAGCCTGCCAGGAATCAAGTGCGCAAGAGAGAGGATGAGAAAACCTGGGCGGCAGGGAAGGAAGCGCGGAACACAGGGAAGAGGACGGGCTCAGAGTTGCCAGGTGTGGTTAGCAGCCTGGGGGTGGGTAGGGTGTGAAGAATGGTCTGTGAGGGGCTCTGAGAACGACTGGTGTGGGTCTGTAAGGTGAAAGGGGGACTCAAGGTCAATTCCAGTGGTATGACATGGCTCAGAGCACTTAGCTGGACTCGGGCAGTATGCAGACCCTGTTTGGGCAGCGCGTGCTTAGAGGAACATCTGGCTCAACTGATGAATGAAGAGGGCACTTTAACCCTGTGCCAAGCTGGCCAGACAAGTGAGGCTGGAAGCCTGGGACGCAGTGACCTGCATGCCGCCTGTACCCCCCCCCTCCATCATTCCTCCCCAGGGTGAAAACTGACCCATGAAAACTGGCAGGCATCGCTGGTACAATGGCTGAGGTGGAAGGATCCTTGAACCTAAGAGTTCTAGGCTAGTCTGCATGGCACTGGGAGACCCTGCCAAGAAAAAAAAATTTTTTAAAAGGGAGCTGAGAATGTAGCTCAGTTGATAGTGTTTGCCTACCATGCACAGAGCTCTAGGTTCTATCCCCAGCACTGCATAAACCGGGCATGGTGGGGTGGGGGGAGCAAGCCTGTCACCCCAGCACTAAGGAGGTGGATGCAGGAGGATCAGAAGTCGGAAGTAACTTTCAGCTACATAGCGAGTTGGAGAATAGTTAGGATAAGGAGAAAGAGAAGAGAGAGAGAGAGAGAGAGAGAGAGAGAGAGAGTTAGCAAACTGCTTGCATAGATGGAGTTTCAACGATGGGAAGCCACTTGCACCACAGCTGGGGGGTCCCAGAAGGCAGGCTGCCCCAGGCATGTACCCCAGGGACAGTGACTCACTGGGCTAAAGCATAAAGGAGCATCTGTTTTCCAGGAGAGAAAGAACAAAGCTCTCCCCGGTGCTGGATCGCTCCTCTGTCACTGAAGATGACACGTTCTCTACTGGGGACAGGGCTGTTTCGGGCTCCCCCTCCTGATCCCAGTATATTCTACAGCTGTTTGTGGAACCGAAGATAGAGAATGGGTTCAGTCCAAAGTCAACCACAGAACTGCCCTGTAAAATGTCACTGTCATGTGGTGAGGAAAAACTCGTGGGACAGGAGAAATCGAGGTGCATCTTTAGAACATGCACTCCTGGGTATGGAGGCCACTTAGTGTACCCCTCTATCTCTGCAGGAGTCGTCACCTTGTTTGTGCCCGTCAGTCAGGTAACCCATCCTTCTGTCAACAGTGATGTGGTCAGGGCTGGCTATGTCACTGAAGTGGGTCATTAGAATTTTTCGTGTGGTTGGCCCATGAACTTGAGAGAGGAATGTTCTCGAAAGGCTGGAGTCTGGCCTGTTAGTGACCTTTGGGGCTACCCACCACAGGGTGATGTTAAGTGAATGTGTAGAGCTGAGAGTTGGACAGAGAGATACGTGACACACTGCCTGAGCCTCAGGGTAGGGATGTCATCTCCACTCTCCTCTGCTGAGAGAGAGAGAGGGACAGAGAGTCTCAAGGAAATACATGGGTGAGCCATGGAGTAAGGACACCCAGTGTTCTCTGGCCTTCATGTGTGTGCATCTGAACATACACATGCACGCCCCCCCCACACACACACATACTCACAGCACACAGTTTTCACAGCCAAAACATAATTAAAACAAGATTTCCTCGGAACAGAAACATGCATGGAGGGAGGAAGGGGATTCCTAAAGCTCAGGAAGTAAATAAAATTGATCAGTCTGCAGTAGCTGAAACTTACAAAAAAAAAAAAAAAAAAAATTCAGGACCTTCCCCAAGGTGGTACAAAGCAATAGCAGTTGCCAAAGAGAGGAGACTCTCCAAGTAACCCAGCTGCCTGCACGTCCTGCAGGGGACCTGCAAGGCTTCAGCTTTGGCGTTTGTCACCTGTGATGGGGTGGCTTACTGGTGATGTAGCTGCCTTCGAGTCACCCGTGCTCCTGTGAGTGAGCCCTCGCCTGCTCCACCAGGGACCCTAACCAACTCATTGGTGTGGCTGGTTGGACTTGGGTTGAAAACTTACTTTTGTCTGCTGTAGTGCTCTATCTGGGGGGTGCAGGGAACTTGACCTTGTCCTGTGGAGCGGGCTCCTCCTCTGGGGGGAGTACTCAACATTATTTCCCAGGGAGAAGTGGTGGGAAGATGGTTGGAAGGGTCTCCACCTCCACGGAGCATTTCTCCTCATTCCTTCCTCCTGTCATGTGATTTTATGTCCCAAAGAATCCAAGGGTCACGGTGATGGTCTAGAAGTGTGGTGACCGAGGCCAGCTGTCCCCTCTGATGTTGTGATACCAAGCAAGTCACTTGAATCTAGCATCTGGCGCCATTGAAAATTTCAGTGATTGAAAGCCGGGCATGGTGGCGCACGCCTTTAATCCCAGCACTCGGGAGGCAGAGGTAGGAGGATCGCCATGAGTTCGAGGCCACCCTGAGACTCCATAGTGAATTCCAGGTCAGCCTAGGCTAGAGTGAGACCCTACCTCGAAAAACCAAAAAAAATAAAAAATAAAAAATAAAATTTCAGTGATTGGAGCTATCGTGAGGGTTAAATGACATGGTGTGTGAAACCCAAAGCACAGCAAACTCTTCGGGATCTGAGCTCTTCAGGTCACCAAGATTCCTCTCATGTTAGCACAACGACAGGGACTGCGTCACGCCAAGGTCAGCCTTTGCTTAGCCGTCTCCGCTGCAGCCTGTGGAACTGTTGGAAATGGCAAGAGTCTCTGTTGCGTGAACTCTTTTCTGGGGAGAAGCCGGCGAACGCTTTGTGCTGACTGAACACGAAGTGCTGACTCTGCTTGAGCTCACCCTGGTGAACCAGTGAGTCTACGGGGCTTCCTTACACAGCATGGGTGGGGGATGCTTCCAGGAACATGGGGACCCCAAAGCAGCCATTGCATTAAAAGGTGTCACCCCAGGGTGGAAGACAACCTCCCCCTAGCTGCATAGATGAAGCATCCCATCCCTTGATCATCTGCCCTCCACATACGCTATCTCCCTGAGGTTATGAGACCTCATGCAGCTGCCACAGGGGGCACCTGAGATTTCAGGTGACGAGCTGATGACCCTCCCCAAACCCTCTTCTATGATGGAACTTCAACAGATCTAACCTCAAGAATCTCTTGATGGAGGGCTGGAGAGATGGCTTAGTGGTTAAGGTGCTCGCCTGCAAAGCCTAAGGACCCAGGTTTGATTCCCCAGGACCCATGTTAGCCAGATGCACAAGGAGGCGTACACATCCGGAGCTCATGTGCAGTGGCTGTAGGCCTTAGCTTGCGCATTCTCTCTCTCTTTCTCTGTTACTCTCTCTCTCCTTCTCTAATAAATAAATAAATGATATTTTTTAAAAATAGAATAAAAAAATCTCTTGATGGAGAGTGGATTTGTGAAGGGGGAAGTGAGAGAGGGGAGGGAATTATCATGGTCTATTGTCTGTAAGTATGGAAACTGTCAATAAAAAAGATGCCAATCGTCAGGGAAATGCAAGTTAAAACAACTATGAGATTCCACCTTACCCCAGTAAAGATAGAAAACATTAAAAAATCAAATGAAAACAAATGTTGGCGAAGTTGTGGAGAAATAAGAACCCTCATTCACTGTTGGTGGGAATGTAAGATGGTACAACCACTATGGAAAGCAATATGGAGATGCCTAAAAAGTTGGCTATAGAGTTACCAACAGACCCTGTTATTCCCTGCTATATACCCTGTTATTCCATTTATCCTAAAAACTCCATACCTCAGTTCAGAGATATTTGCTCAACCATATTTATAGCTGCTCAATTCATAATAGCTAAGAACTGGAATTAATCCAGATGTCCATCATTAGATGAATAGATAACCAAGATGTGGTATATCTACATGATGGAGTTCTACACAGCAGTAAGAAAAAATGACACAATGAAATTTGTAGAAAATTGGTCAAACTTGGAACAGATCATTATCAGCAAACTCACTCAATCACAGAAAGACAATCGTCGCATGGTCTCACTCATCTGTGGCTCTTGACCTGGATCAGCCCGAGATGCCGACATACCTAATAGGCATCTTGAGGACTGGACAATAGGGAGGGTGGGGCTGGAGGGGAGGGTGGGGGGGGACACAAAACTGGTCCCAAATGGAACTGACACCATAAAATCCTATATTCTGAAAGACAGACTAAAAGGTTGAACTTTCATCAGGTCCTTAGAGGGAACACCTGAATCTAAGGGCCCTGGAGAGGGTATGATGAAGCCTAACCTTAATTTTATCCTGTTTCTCTCTCTCCCTCTCTCCTTTTTCTCTTTCATATTACCTGTCTTTTTCTTCTTTCTTTTCTCTTGGCGCTGGTCTATAACTCCTAGTACCAGGATGTGGTTAACATCCACAATGAGCTGTTGACCGCAGAGAACTACAAGGTTGACCAAAAGAAGACGGACTTCTGTCAGAGCACTTGATTACCCACCAAAGGTTAATGGTAAGACCCTACTGCCAAAGACACCATATGCTGTCAGTATGGAACATGGAGAGACCTGGTGGGAATCTGGAAGAAAGCCAGTCTCCAGACAGTTAGCTCATCTAGTGCCAGAAGGTGCTACATGAGCTACTGGGGGAAAATGGCCAACATCTGTCCAAGCAACTCGAGGTCTAAGTTATTCAGCAGCAAACAACCTCACGTGATGTTCACCCAAGTGCCATAGTGGCACACAGCCATGGTGGGTAACCAACTGCTGTTGTATTGGCTAACAGATCCACTTAGTGGAATGGAACCCATAGCTGGAACTGGGAAGCAAGTCAGAATCATATCCAAATAATGAGTTCACTCTCCAACATCAAGCTCCCACCAGCCTTGGACTACAAGAGGGACTATGCCTATTAAATTCTCTCTAAACTAATAATGGTTATCTCATTTATCTGGTGCTGACTTCACTCTCCATTGGAGAATCTGCTTCTCTTTTTCAGATGGTCGCAGAACCTGAGGGGAGAATCAGCTCATCACACCTCACCAGGGCCCCAGCTGAAACCATAGAGTAATTGGGGAAATGAGCAAGAGTGCTGCTTTCTTGGCGAACCTGGTACCAGCACAAGGGTGAAGGAGATAGAGACAGAGAACACTCAACTCCTACTAAGCCAGAGATCCAGAGACACAGAGGCTCCCAAGGCCTCATCACTGAAGTAGACCTAAAACAAACCCAAAATGTCTCAGGGAAATTCACTGAAGAGGGGGGTAGAAAGACTGTTAGAGCCACAGGTCGGGACATTACACACAGAGAAATTGCCTCTGCCCCATAACTGATGGCCACCCCCACAATGCACAACCCACCATGGCATCCCTATTGAGGAGGGTCCCTTCGGAGGGGAGGGGGCAGGGATGAGGGTAAGGATGGTACCAACGTGCTGTTCACACACTGAGTATGTACATAACTAACAAAAAATAAAAAATATAGGGGCTGGGAAATGGCTTAGCAGTTAAGGTATTTGCCTATAAAGCCTAAGAATCCTGGTTCAATTCCCCAGGACCCAAGTAAGCCAGATGCATAAGGGGGCACATGCATCTGGAGTTCGTTTGCAGTGGCTGGAGGCTCTGGCATGCCCATTCTGTCTTTCTCTCTGCCTCTTCCTCTCTCTCGCAAATAAATAAATAAAATATTAAAAAATAAAAATAAAAAATAGATATAGACATAAAAAAAGATGCCCTCCCCAAATAAATCTCTAAGTGGTCACAGTTGCTTCTGATCAAGGTGGTAATAGTGTTTTATTTCCTGAGGATCACATCACAAAACAGGCTCTCCAGTAGGTTTATTATGCATGGGTGAGCAGTAATTTCCATAACCAACCCAGTGCACGCAGGCGGTATACATGGTCCTTCAAGGCCCGGGAATTGTGAAGGGAACACCTTCAAAATCAGGACGGCTGGGAAAATCCCATAGCGTCCTCCTTGTCTTCCCCTGCTAATGAGCTGACAGACTCCAATTACAGTGGAAGGGTTTGCGTGACGGGTTCTGACAGTGCCCTTGCGACCAAAATAGCAGTGCTTTCTAAGAGCAGCGTGGAGTAGGGCCAACATCAGGGCTGCTGCGGGCCTGAGGGCTTGCAGGAGAGTCAGGACTCAACAGGGACCAGAAGGGGCTGGGAACGGGGCGAGGATGTCTGGAGAGCGAAGTGAGGGAGGTCTTGTCTGTGCCCTCTCTCTGGGGGAAGAATTAGTTTGCCTGGGTGAACTGTGATGGGCTGAACCCTTTGTAGGTCAAGCTGTTTGTGAGCCTGTAAGGGGTCTCGTGTGGACACGAGGTCTCATTGCTCCCATCCTGAAAAAGTGTGTTAGTCACTTTTGTTGTCATACCTGATACGGGAGGAGGGATTATTTTGGCTCACAGTTTGAGAGTACAGGCCGTCATTGTGGGGCAGGCACGGCGGTGGGAGCGGCTCAAGGTGGTGGTGGTGGCGGCAGGAAAGGGAGGATGTTTGCTCACATCTTGGTGGACCAGGAAGTAGACAGGGGGCAGGAAGTGAGGCCAGGCTATGAACTTCAAAGCCAGTCTCCTAACATTGCCTTCCTCTAGCTAAGCCCCACCTCCCAAAGGTTCTGCTGCCTCTCAAAATAGCTCCGCCAGCTGGAGACCCGAGTGTTCAGAGACATGAAACTCTGAGAGGCATTTTATGCAAACCATAACAAACGGGCCCAGAACATGCTGCCCATACTTTTGGGAGTTTTCGGAGGACCCAGGAGATACTTGGATATGAAAGCTAATGTACAGAGCATTCATGTTCGAGGGGCGTTTGCACGTTCACAGAGCTGGAGGACCGTGGGGTTCAAATGACACCCTGGCTTTACAGTTGGAAAGAAAGAGTACGGCTCTGGGAGAGGAAAGGATTTCCCTAGCACCCTGCAATGAGCACGGGAGCGGGAACCAGGTACCAGAGCCTTGACGCTAAGCCTACTTGACGTGGTCTCTCCTCGCTGTTCTGCGTTGTTCCTGGCGGCCATCCTGGGTGCAAGTGCCCAGGTGCCTGTGGCTAGTGTGGCAGGCAAGGTACAGTGTGGGTTTGCCCCCTACGTCTGTGGCCTCTCTGGTCTTGTGGCTGCTCTGGAAAGTGATTCCAGTGTTCTGTGACTGACTTCAGTGTGTACTGACTCACTGTGTGGCTGACACTGTGCGGTCTCCCTGGTCGGCTCCCCATTGTCCCGAGCCCGCACTTCTCACAGGCTGTGGTGAGGCTCCTTCCTCAGATGAGGAGCTCTGAAGACTGGATTAAATGCTCTGCCTGCCCTTCCTCCCCAAGAGGTAGGCCACGAGTTGAAAGAGCCTGAGAAGAGCCGGCACAAAAGAGGCAATCAATTCCATTGCTGGATGGTTCCGAAGCCACCATTCACTCGTTCTTTCAATAAATGACGGAAAGCCACAGTAGGCGACTGTGTGCTGTAATGTCCCACTCACGGATGGCACTGGTCACCAGAGGGGTGGAAGGAGGAAGCACACATGACTCAGAGATGTCTGCCTTTAATTTTGAAGATGACATGGCACATAATGGACGCGCAGAAGGAGCATCAACATCATCATCTCCCCGGTGGGTCACTGTGACAATACAACTTGCCCTCCAGCTTCGCCTCTCAGCATTGTAGCCCAGACTCAGCATTGTAGCCCAGACTCAGCATTGTAGCCCAGTTATATCAGAGTTCTTCAGAGATGGGACTCTCTCTCTTCTCAGATATATGCATTTATATGCACACACACACACACACACAATGGGAAATGCATTATTATAAGGAGTTCACTCACATTACTGTGGAGTTAAAAAGTGTCTCAAGACCTGCATGTGGCAAGCTGGAGACCCAGGATGAGGTGTAGTTCTAGTCTTAGCCTAGCAACCTTAGAATCAGGACAGAGAATGACACAGCACCAGTCTGAAGGCCAGCAGGCTCAGGACTCAGGAAGGTTCTGTATTTCAGCCAGAGACCAATGGCAAGGGAGACCAGGGATACCAGCTGAGGGACCAGCCGCCAGCAGAAGATATTCCCTTCTATTTGTGGGAGGGTCAGCCCTTTCGTTACGTTCAGGCCTTCAGTTGATTAGATGGGATTCCTCTGCATGAAGGAAGGCCAACTGCTTCTCTCAGCTACAGTCAAAATGCTAGTCTTATCCCAAAGCACCATTAGACACAAACCAACAGTGATATCTGACCAAGTACCTAGGTACTCTGCGGCCAGTTTTATGAACTGAGAGATAAAATCAACTACGCCATATACCAGGTATGGTGATACACATCTGGAATCCCAGCACTTGGGAAGCTGAGAGGGAGGATTGTGCTGGACTCCATAATGAGACCCTGCCTCAAAGTCAAATAAAATAACAAAGTAAGAGTAATGATAATAAGAGCTAAAAAGGAGCCTGTTTGAAACATAATCAGATAATGCCAATCCCCACCAGGACCACCTGGTCAGCAAAAAATAATGCCCACCAAGTCACTGTATAGTCCACCATCCTGCCAGTGTTCCTCATAGCACTAAGGACAAACTGCAATCACCCTAGTTATTGATATGTTTGTCAGGTTTCTTTCTGTATGTGCACAAGGAATGCAGGTGTGGTTGTATGGGTGTGTATGTATTTGTGTCTGTGGAGAGTAAAAAGAGTTCCAAGACCTGCAGTTGGGAAGCTGGAGATGTGCATGCACGCGCGTGTGTGTGGAGGGCCAGAGGCCAATGTTGGTATCTCCCTAAAGTACACTCCACTGTAATTTTTAAAAACATTTTCATTTATTTATTAGAGAGAGAAAGAGAGTGAGAGTGAGAGAGAGAGAGAGACAGATATATAGAGAGAACAGGCATGCCAGGTCCTCTAGCTACTGAAAATGCACTCCAGATGCATGCACCACCTTGTGCATCTGGCTTACGTGGGTACTGGGTAATCAGACCTGGGTCCTTAGGCCTCATAGGCAAGTGCCTTCATTGCAGAGCCATCTCTCCAGCCACACTTATGTATGTAGGCACTGGAGATACAAACTCGGGGACTCATGCTTATGTGAAAAGTGTTTTACCCACTGAAACAGCTCCCCAGGTCCCCCTGTAGTTTGTTTGTTTACCTTCCTACTGGAAGGAAAACTCCACAGAAGTGGGAGACTTCCTTGGCTCCTCATTGTATCCCCAGTGCCAGGCATACAGTAGGCCTTCAATAAAAGTTGAATGAATGAATGGATTGATGGTATCACGTATTTTACAGGAAAATTCTAAAAACAGCCCCTCCTTCCACCATCTCAGGAAGTATTCTTGACTGTAGGTCTTAGGAAATAAGGTGGATCTCAGGGGTTCTGTTCTGTTTGCATGTACCTTGGCAATCCCAACTATGAGAAACGCCATTTACCTGGGCCTTTCCTGAGGAACAGGTCCCCTGGGAGAGGTCTGGATTGGAGGAAGGTGGCAGCAGAGGGAGGCAAATGTTGGGTGTTTTCCAAACCAATCTTCTCATTACACATACATGTTTAACGCTGTCAGAGTTTAATTTGTTATATAAAGCTGGAAGCAGTAGCTCTGCGTGTAAATAGCAAACCGTGGGAAGATTGCTCTCTGCAAACATGACCTGCCAACCCAGTCTACTGCTCTAGGTAGTTAATGCGCAGGGGGATCCTCTGTCCATGGTACTGAAATAATAGCCCAATTGGGCTTCAGGAGCTCGTCTCTATCTGAGGTTCTGATATGAGCACCCGCCCCCCCCCCAACTCTGGACCCTGTCCGGCAATGTGTGGTCACTGCACTCTGTTGGGTCACGCTGCAATCACAGCTGCTGGAAATCACAAGGATGGGATGGAGTGCCACTCACACCTGGCATCTCTGGAAGTTCATCTGGTATCTAGCCATCATCTCCGTTCTATTCTGCTGCAGGGAGAGTGGAAGGGCTACAGAACCTTTTCTACAGCATCCTGAGGTACGGCCAGCCTCAGGCGTGTGGACCACACTAATAACACCATGAGGAAGAACAGAGGTAGCACAGGCCTTGGTTCGGGGGCTCCACTTACTGACCGCTGCCTGTCCAGCCTTATACTGTGTTGTCCCCTGGGCATGACCCATGCTCAAAAATCCCCATGTACATGCTCTGTCATGACTGACTCTTTGATGGAATCTGGGTGGGATGACAGAGAGTTTAATGAACCAACCACTCTTCTTCCATCACACCCTGTGCTGGAACATACTTGAGAGAATCCTGCCAAAGAGAGCTGGGAGCGTGGCCTCCACTCCGAGAGCCACAGTGCGGTCCTGGCAGCTGCAGACACTCAACAGCCAATTTCAAATCTTCAGGAGGCTTCATGGTCCAAGAACAAGAAGGGAACAAACAGAGCAGGAAAAGGAGCAAATTCTTGCTTTTCTTCTGACTTCTCACCTTTCTCCCAAGTCTTATAATTTGGGGCAACTTAAGGACTGCCAGGTCATGCTGTTCAAGAAATTCTAAGGCTCAATCTGGGATTGTATTAGCGAGTGCTCAGTGATCTCAAGGGAAAACATCAAGCACTTTATAGACTGTCGTCAACACGGAGGACACAGGAAGATCCCCTGAAGCCCAGTTGGACCTATTATTTCAGGACGACGGACAGAGGCCAAGCGGTCTGTTTTTTTCTGTAACTGTCCCTGACTTTTTCTCTCTGTCTTCATGTTTTATGTATCTTTTCTGTTTCTGTTTCCCTGCTTTTCTTCACCTGGGATCTCCACTGTCTTGTTCATTCCTTTCTTCTTACCATCACTTTCTCTCTCTCTGTTTCTTTTGAATTTATGTGTTTGCAAGGAGAGAGAGAAGAGTATGAGGATGCCAGGGCCGGGCTGGAGAAGATGGCTTAGCAGGTTAAGGCGCTCGTCTGCAAAGCCAAAGGACCCCGGTTTGATTCCCCAGGACCGACGTAAGCCAGATGCATCTGGAGTTCGTTTGCAGTAGCTGGAGGCCCATTCTCTCTCTTTCTCTCCCTCTTCTCTACCTCTTTCTATCTCTCAAATAAACAGATAAATGAATAAAATATATTTTCAAAAAGAGAATGCCAGGGCCTCTTGCACACACACTGCCTTGTACACCTGGCTTTATGTGGGTTCTGGAGAACTGAGCTCAGGCTGGCAGGTTTTTGCAAGCAAGTGCGTTTAACCACAGAGCCACCTCATAGTACCCTCTTTAAGATATCCTCCCACTTCCTCTGACCTCACATACTTTTGTGGAGAAAAGATCCTTGAATTTAAGGACATCAAAAATGGCTGGTGAAGAATAAAATGAAGCTCCTTCCTGAGTTATCTTGTGACAGAGCCAAAAGTTCTCGTGGCCCCTTTGGAGGCAGCGTGGGGAGATGAGGACGTCCAGGAAGCTCTTGGCCGAGGGTTAAAGAAGTGGAGGCAGTACACAGGTGGAGAGTGCTACATGATGGTGGGATACCTTGGGTTTTGGATCCCCTGACCAGGTCAGTTGGGGACCAGGCAGGCAGGATGAGCCACAAGATGGCCCAGTGCTTACCCTGAGGGTCTAGGGGTGTTGGAGGGTCAGAGATGCTCAACGTGCCTTTAGGACATTCTTATCTAAAAAAATAGTTAATTAATTTATTTGGGAGAGAGAAAGAGGCAGATAGAGAGAGTCTGAACATGCCAGGGCCTCTAGCCACTGCAGATGAACTCCAGACACACGCCTCACCTTGTGCATCTGGCTTTGCGTGGGTACTGGGGAATCAAACTTGGGTCTTTGGCTTTGCAGGCAAGTACCATAACCACTAAGCCATCTCTTCAGCCCGTCTTCAGGACATTCTGAATCTGCCATTGGAGCTCTGCCTGTCTCAAGGTTATTCAACTTCCCCCAGGTGATCTACAGATCACACAGAAAACCTGCCACCTCTGCAGGAGTCTTGGTGAGCCCCCTCCCATGCCCCCTGCCTGAGGAAGGTCGCTGTCAGCAGTTTCCCTCTCCATGAGGATCAATAGAGCCCTTGGACTTGACCTCGAGTTCAATTATGGCTTCAATTATGGAATAAAGAGGCTGTTATCACACACCTACCTCTTATTAGAAATGCTATGCTGGGGGCTGGCAGAGATAGGTCCTGGGGGAAATCATTAGCCTACTAATTTGAAATCAATTTAAAGTGCATTTGCTTAATGGTACGAGTATTGTGAATTATCTATAAATTGTTCATTTAGTTGAATGTCACACCAGATTTTCATTTTATAAATTTATAAGTTATGTTTTAGGGTTGGGTGATGTGAATGTGGGTGTCCTTCCTGTCCTCTTGTTCTCTTATAAAACAAGGAAGGCATGGCCATCCTTCTTGTGCTCGGAGCTTGTGATGTTCAGCTACTTAAAAGTCTGGTGTCTGAAACAAGGAGAGGGATGCTGGGGTGAGATTGCTTGTCTAACCCCCAGTCTGGTATCAGTGACAGCTTGGGGCAGAATGTGGTGCAGAGCAAGGGCCCCGAAGAGCTGACCTGCCTCCTAGCTGTCTCCGACTGACTCCGGGTGGGAGGTGACTGTGCCTCCTCTCTGAGGGTCACTGCTTCTGTCTGGGCTGGGAGGAGGGAACGTGGCCCACAAAGCAGCTTCCCGGCACAGTGGCTGAGGGCCTGGATTCTACAGCAGCTGTTATGAGAACGAGGCTGTCGCCTGCAGTGGCAGCTTCCTCCCCATGGACTGGGCATCCAAAGAGAAGAGGTGACAGTAGGTGGACCCTTGTGAGCAGGTAAGGAACTCAGTACCAAGCCAGCTGGAATTCATTAGACTCTGGGCTTCTTGCTGGAAATCACAGCTAAATCAAATGAATACTCTGTCTTCAAAAGTACCTACTTCTGCCCTCGTCACAGACAAAAAGGCACTTGCTTCAATAAATCACCACATGCTTTTGTGGAGCCCTTACTCTGTTTTATTTTTTGGGGGGGGTATTTCAAGGTAAGGTCACTATGTAGTCTCGGGCTGGCCTTGCACTTCATAGAGATCCTCTTATATTGGCCTCTGGAGGGCTGGGATTAAAGGTGTGCACCACATCTGGCTGTTTTTAATTTTTATTGTGTGTGTGTGTATACATGTGTGTGTGTGTGTGCGTGTGTGTGTGTATGCATGTACATGTGGGAGTGGGTATATATGTGTATATGTGCAAATATGTGTGTGTGCCTGTGAAAAACAGTGGACAACCTTGTGTATCACTTACCAGGAACCCTCTTTTATCTTTTGTGAGACAGTGTCTCTCACTGGCCCGGAGCTTGTCAACTAGACTAGACTGGTTGGCCAGGAAGCTCTGGGGGCCTGTCTCTGCTTCCCCAGTGCTGAAATGACAGGCATGCATCACCACAGCAGGATTTTAGAAATTTTTTTTTATGAGAAAGAAAGAGCATGCACGAGAGAGAGAGAATTGGCACACCAGGGTCTCTAGCCAATGCAATGCATGCACCACCTTGTGCACATGTGTCACCTGTGTATCTGGCTTATGTGGGCTCTGGGGAGTCAAACCTGGGTCTGTAGGCTTTTCAGGCAATCGCCTTAACCACTAAGCCATCTGTCCAGCCTTGGAATTTTTATTATTTGATTAAAAATATCTTATTTATTCATTTGCAAAGAGAGAGAGAGAATGGGCATGCCAGGCCCTAGCCACTGCAAACAAACTCCATATGCATGGGCCACTTTGTGCATTTGGCTTTACATAGGTTCTGGGGAACTGAACCCAGGTCATTAGGCATTGTAGCCATGTGCCTTAACCACTGAGAAATCTCTCTTACCCCTATTTGATTTAAAAAATATTTCTTTGCAAGGAGAGAGAGAGAGAGAGAATAGGCATGTCAGGGCTTCTTGCCACTGCAAATGATCTCCAGATGCATATGTCACTTTGTGCATCTGGCTTTACTTGGGTCCCAGGGACTCAAACCCAGCTGTTAGGCTTTGCAAACAAGTGCCTTAATCGTTGAGCCATCTCTCCAGCCCTATTATTTGACTTTTTAATGGTCTGGGTATATGGTATGTGTAGTGTAAACACATTTGTGTGCAGGCACACACACCCCATGTGTACATATGAGGAAACCAGAGTAGAGAACATCAGCTGTCCTCTTCACTCTTTTGCATTGCTTCCTTGAAACAAGGTTTCTTTTTTTTTTTTTTTTTTTTTGGTTTTTCGAGGTAGGGTTTCACTCTAGCCCAGGCTGACCTGGAATTCACTATGGAGTCTCAGGGTGGCCTCGAACTCACGGCGATCCTCCTACCTCTGCCTCCCGAGTGCTGGGATTAAAGGCGTGCGCCACCACGCCCGGCTCGAAACAAGGTTTCTTGTTAAGCTCGAGCTACCATTTTGGTTAAGACTGGCTGATCAGGGAGCTCCTGTGATTATTGTGTCTCTGCCTCCTCAGGACTGGGTTTGCAGGCACCTGTGGCTCTGTTTCTTTTTTCTTTTTCTTTTTCTTTTTCTTTTTCTTTTTCTTTTTCTTTTTCTTTTTCTTTTTCTTTTTCTTTTTCTTTTTCTTTTTCTTTTTCTTTTCCTTTTCCTTTTCCTTCCTTCCTTCCTTCCTTCCTTCCTTCCTTCCTTCCTTCCTTCCTTTCTTCTTCTCCTCCTCCTCCTCCTCCTTCTTCTTCTTCTTTTGAGGTCTTGCTCTAGCTCAGGCTAACCTGTAATTCAGTATGTAGTCTCAGGGTGGCCTCAAGCTCAGGGCAGTCCTCCTACCTCCTGACTGCTGGGATTAAAGGCATGCATCACCATACCCAGCAAGCAACAAGAAAGTAGTTGATACAGGAGATAGGTCCTCAGCTGTTGCTTTAAGCCATTAGACTTTGCAGAAGTTTGCTGAGCTGCAAGTAAGAATGGGTACACTGAGGCTCAGAGATGAAGGGGGGTGCACAAGGTAACACGCCTCTGGGGGAGCTGGAGCCCAATCACTTGATTGCCACACCATGGGGTAAAGCGTGTCTTGAGACATCGTGTTCCTCTGAAGCACTCTCCTTGAGACCCTTAAAAGTTCAGGAGGTGGGAGTTGGTGGCACGGGGCCAAAGGTACCATGCAGCTGAGCCAAGGTAGGGCTTCGATCTGCCCCATTCTGACGAGAGCGCTCCAGTTTTACAGATGGGTAGATGGAGGCATAGCGCGGGGGAGGGGGGATGCATCAGTTAAGTACAGTGAGCTCAGACACCCACTCTTTGCCTTTATGGAGCGCCCCTAGTGGCTAGAGAGCCGACCAGCAGGTCATTAACAGCTAACAAAGGAATACAAGACTTAGCCTTCCCCCACCCCCCTGCACCCCAAAGGCTTCCAGGAGGAAGCAGGATACTGAAGGGCGAGGAGACACTACTCAGTGCTGTGGCTCCAGGAGGGGGCGTCAGGCGGGGGGACAGCTCGTGCAAAGGCTGGAAATTAACCTTAATGGACTTGGGAAGTTTGTTTCAGCGGAGCCCAGCGGGCCAAAATGGAGGCTGTGACATGAGATGATAATGGAGGGGGGTTGTCAGTGAGGCCCCGAAGAGCTGCAAAGAGGGTGTTAAAGAGATGGGTGGTGCTTCGTGTCTCCGAACACCAGCCATTTACCCTCAGCTGAGGATGGTCTCATCTATGTTAGGACCAGCTGGGCTTGGCTCCAGCTGGGGTCAGATCAGTTCCGTGGGCCTCTCAGACTCCCAGAAGCAGTGGTCTTGGGGGGATATATCCTTTCCCTGGAGGGGCAGCCCCAGACGACCAGCCGTGTTTCAACTCTTTGCTGCTTCATCCTTGTCATAGTCCAGTGGATAACGCGGGTCGTAAGGACAGGCTCACTATGAGTAAGACAAGAGAGCATATTCCAACCGAGTCAGGGAGGGACTACTGGTGGCCGGGGGGGGGGGGGGGGGGGGGGATGGGGGGGGATGGGTGGGAACAGGTCCTGCTTATTAAAGTGCTTTGCCAATCCAAACAGGCCACACTGTCCTAAGTTAGGAGAAACCTATCTGATAAGGATGACAGTGAGAATGGTGATGCGGGTGTCATTGTGGCCAAGGCCTGGACAAACATAATCTCATGAAAACACAAAGACCACGCTTGGTGGGTATTATCCTATTTAACGGATGGGCGAACAGGTAAAGATAGAGCACGTGACTTGCTCACACAGCCAGCGGGGGGGCAGGCGGGGGATGCTGTCTGTGAGGGTGTCTTCAGGGTGGCGGCAGAGCCCAGCCGTGGCCTCTGCTATTCGGTGCTGCCTATTCCAAGCATCCGCACACTTGCTCTCTGACGACACCGGGACCGGGGGTGCTACCCTGTCAATCACCTTGAAGACTCTGATCGGTGCTCGCCAGCTCTGAAGCTCTGTTTCTGGTCAGAGAAGGTGGCAGAATGCCTGGCAGTGCCCCCAGCAGCCCTTGGCAGTGTAGCACATGTTGGGGGGGGTGCCTCTCCTTCCTTCCTGCTGCTAGCAAGAGCTTCCTAAGAAGCCAGTGACAGTCACCTCTCTCTCCTTACAGGAAAATAATCTAGATGATGCATTCCCGCAGTCAAAAAAAAAAAAAAAAAAACCCACAAAACCCTAGTGTGCAAAGATTTATAGCAAAAGCCTTTCTTCCGTAGCTCTCTGCCTCAGACTAGCATTCCCACCTTAGCACGTGCAGGGAACCGCTGCTTCTGTTTTTCTTGAATTCCAAATTACTTTATTCATATGCAAGCAAAAAAATGAGCATAGATTCTCATGTGCCTGCCTATTTCTCAAGCACACAAGCTAGCAAACCTTACCAGGTTTTGCAACCTGTTCTCCCCCATTTACTATCGTCGGCAATTTTGCCACCTTGGCATAGAAAAAGCTCTCTCATTTTTCATTTACAGCTGCAGGTCGGACTGACTGTTAACTCACTCCATCCCTTCCTGTGCTGATGGATGTGTGTGTGTGTGGGGGGGAGGGGGGCTCTGTTCCTTTGCTAGAGTGGACAAGTCTTCAGAGCAAACCTCCTGCACTTGGCCACTGTAAGCTGATCTGCAGGATCAGTTCTCAGGAGCAGGACTGCTGAGTCTAAAGGGCTGTATGGTTATAACTTTGACAGTTACTGACAAACTGCCCTCCATGGTTGAACAGGTTACATTCCCATGGGCAATCATGAGAGCTTCCCCAAAGCCTTGCCAACAAGCCTTATTTATTATTATTATTATTATTATTATTATTATTATTATTATTGTGTGTGTATGTGTGTGCCTGTCCAGGTCAGAGGTCAACCTCAGGTGTCGATCCACTTTTTGTTGAGATGGGGTCTCGATTGATCTGGAGCTTGCCAGTTAGGATGTGCCTGTCGTACAAGCATGCATCACAATGCCTGGATTTCTGTAATGAGGGTTCTCAGATTGAACTCGGGTCCTGTGTTTGCACAGCAAACACTTTACTGACTGAGCTAACTCCCCAGGCCCCTCACCAGTAAACTTTTAGATCTACCAAATGGACGGGTACAAAGTGGGCTTCTGCTCTGATAAGCTTTCCATTGTACTTCCATTCCACACGGGATAAAGCCCAGTGTCCTCTGGCCATGTGGGGAAGGCACAGTGCTGTCCTTTCTTGCAGTTGACTGTTGGCCAGGGAGGGCGAGAGGATATATAGCTCATGTCTCTGGCTTTGGCTTCCTAAGCAGTGAAACCAGACAAAAGCACTTCCTTCCCGGAGAATCAAAGAATTCCTAAGGAGAGATGCGGCCCAGTGGAGTAGTTGCCCCTTAAAAGCAGCTCTGTGACCCCCGTTGGTGTTGTGATGCAGGAAGCAAGGCCAAAGGACCTTTGGTGGGTGAGGGATCTCACTCCCTTCAGCCTTCCTCATGCCCTTGGCTCCTCCCCCACACAGAGGTCTGCCACATTGGCATGCGGGATGCCCGCCCAGTCTGAGGACCCCAGGCTGGCTGCCATGCCAGAGTGAACTGAGAACATCTCATTATGCTCACAAAGCTCATTAAGACAGCAGCCCCGCATCAGCAGCAAAGGAAGGTCAAGGGTCTGTTCGTGGGAGCTGCTGCCTCTGGGACCCAGTGGTGCCAACAGTCACAAACAAGATGAAGGGAGCATGTGTTTGTGGATAAGTAGGCAGACAGCTGCGTGGACTGACTTGCCATCACCTTCTTTCCCCAGCCTGTCCCTGCCCCCACCCTTTGAGAGAGAACACTGCTAGCTGGGAGTGGGACGTGCCAATCACAATGCAGGGACTCCGCAAACTTGAGAGAGGAAGACAGGCCAATTTGGCCTGGGAGATGCAGCCTGGAAGTTGAGAATGCCATCTCTAGGGTAGAGGGCGAGCTTGGGCTCGCGTCAGCATGCTGCGGGCAAGATTCCTCTCTGGGGCCCAGGCTGCTCGTCTGTAAAATGGTCACAGTAGAGCTGCCCAAATGCCAGTGAGTCCTAGTCCACCCTTGACGCACCCGCCTACCATCCTCACAGTCCTCTGAAAAGGTAGAGGGAAGGAAGAGAAGCTATTCCTTGAATGGGCAAGGGGAGAGCACTTTATGAGTGTATCGTGGATTGTGTGTATCGTGGATAGCATGCAAATGATATACAAATGACCCACTTCCACATTAAACTAGGTTATTGGGAAGGTCTTGGAGACACCGGCCCTTTTTCTAAGCATCTTCTGGGATGTTCTGTCAATTTTTCCAGCCCCCTCCCCAATTCTCATTTCCTGGTCTCCTGCCATCAGTATCACACTCCATGTCACAATTATCTAGAAAGGAACAGATCTTGTAATTGGCCATCAAACAAGGGATCCAGAAGTTCTGGGTCAGAGCTGGCCTGCTGTCTGGCCAACCCTGAGAAGAGTGTCCGGTGTAGCGTGACACGCCAGCCAGTACCATAACTGTTTGAGCTCTTCACCATGATGACCCCCTCTAGTAACAGGCCTCCCAAGGCTCAGAATAAGCATGGGAAGTCTCGTTCCAGTTTTCCTCTGGAGTTAAAGCTTTTTGATCTGACCACCAACTTTCGACCTCCCAGTAAAACAATATGCCTTTGTCACCATTGTGAGGTTGTGTGCCTTAATGGTTGAGAATATACTATGAAAACAGGGCCCATTGGGTTCAACGTCTGGCTGGTCATTTGCTGTCCCATGATCTAGGCAGGCAAGCCCATCCCTCAGGATTGGGTTTCCTGATAGCACTTAGACCTTCAAGCTAGCAAAGGGGCCTCATATGTGGTGAACTGTCCCCGAAGACATGCTGAGGTCCCAATGCCCGGTCCCTGTCAATGTGAGCTTAGTGGGAAGTAGGGTTTTTGTAGTGACCAAATGAAGGAATCCTTAGGGTTGCCCTATTCGAGTGTGACTGATGTCCCTTTTACAGAGGGGTGAAGCTATGAGATGACAGCATGCACAGATGGAGGCAGAGCCTGGGGTGATACAGCCAGAGGCCAGTGGATGCCAAAGATGGCCGGCAGCCAGCAGCTCAGGAGAAGCCAGAAACACATCCTCCCCCTGACACTCCAGAAGGATCCGACAGCCTCCAAGGCTGAGGGCACTTCTGCTGTAGCCTGTCTGTGGCGACTCAGGAAACGAAGGCCAACCCTGAGAAAGGCGTCTGGTGCAGGGTTACGTGCCAGCCAGTACCGTGATTGCCTGAGCTCTTACCGTGGATGGTTGGCCCAAAGACCAGATTTTCCCCTCAGCAAACACTGGGCACTACACCATGCCAGCCATGCACCAGTAAGGGACATGGTAGTATACATCTGTCTTGTATTGCTCCCCTCCCGTGTGGCCAGGGGAGTTGGCATGGAGATCACCCTGAGGAATCGATCCGAGCTCAGTCTGTGTCCAGCTTCATAAAACCCAGGGGACAATGTCTGTTCCCAGGAAGAAGGCTAGTGGCTGGCACAGCACCAGGCATTCAAAAGGCACTCAGAAGTGCCCCGCAGAGCCACATAGGCGTCATAGAGATGGAAGTATCTCCTAAGCCCCTCCCTTCCACAGGAAGGGTCCGGCTGACACTGGGCCCACACGGCACTTGGTGTCCCTGTTCCTAGGTTGGACTCACTCCACTCATCTCCAAAGCCACCCTCTGCACTAGGCTCTGGCTGAGCAGTCTATGGACACTTCGTTATTTCAATTTGAAGAATATGACAGAGCCAGTGATGCTCAAAATGCTCATGTTAATAGCGGCGGTCTGCAGTTACATTTCACTTTAATAGCAAACATCTGCCGTGAGCAGGCGGCAGGCACGGCCAGCTCCTCCCCAAACGGGCAGCCCCCCCAAGTCACCCACCCTCGGAATCAGGCAAGGGACATGGGGCGCAGGTATGGAAGGACATTTGCACTGGGTCCCTAGCCCTCAGGAAGGGTCTCTGAGGAGCCCTGGAGGCTGGGGCTGGGGATAAGACATGCACAACCCCAGGCAGGTCCCTCTGTCCTTAACGACTTGGACAAAAGTCTGGGGAGGACAACAGGTCACCCAGCACTGGCTGCTTAAAGCTGGGGGAGAGGAAGATGGGGTGTGAGATCCCCCACCCTGAATGCACTGTGCTCTTCCTGCAAAGGCCTCAGGGAGGCCTGTGCTCCAAGGCAGCCCTGGCTCTGCCCTGACCCATCCCAGGGCAGTCTGGTGCCTCAGTTTCCATATCTGTAGAGTGGGATCCCAAAACACCCACCTCGGCGGGTTTTTAGCACCGAGGCAGTGAGAACAGACTTGCTACGAAATCACTTGGCCCTGTGGTGACCAGGTATGGGAGGAGGGCTATTCCCTTTCACACATGTCAGGCAAGGGCCCAGTGAAGGGCTGCAGTCCAGACAGATCCTGCTTGAGCTGTGATGGAGGCTGTGTGGTCCACACAGCATGACGTTGCCTGGGAGCCGAGCCAGCCGGGGGGCCGGGCTGGGTCACAGAATGGCTAGTCTCCACCTGCTGGGCTAAGGTGCAGAAGTTGGGACCCAGACACAGGACTATAGGGCCGCCCCGCTGGGCAGGGGGATCTTGTAGCCACTACGCAGAAGTACGAGGCAGGTGCCCAGCCCCAAAGCCCCTGCTAGCAACACGACGCCCAGGGCCTTGAGGAAGGAAGTCCTGGTCCGGGTGAAGGAGCCGGGGGCCATGATGCCCAGCAGAGCGGTGCTGACGGTGAGTGTGTAGAGGATGGACACACCAGTGTTGAGTGCCACGATTTTGCCGAACTTGGCGAATGGGGCGATGATGCAGAAGAAGAGGGGCACGGTGGCGATGACAGTAGTGAGGGCGCTGGACACGATGGCCACACCCACGTGCCGCACGGCCTCCAGGGTCCTCCACTGGCGCTGAGAGTGGGCGTCCTGAGACAGAGGAGTGCAAGAGCTGGGACTGGATGCCCACAGGGGACCCGACTTCGGAACACATATAAGCACACACTGTGCCCAAAGCTGGCCCTGCCTGAGGCCCCGTTCCTGCTGCGTAAGTGGGGAAGCCATGGGTGGGCGTGGATGCAGGCAGCTAGGGCACAAGACAGGAGGGTTTGTACAGTGGGTTCTTGACAATGGGACCCCTGGTTGGGCTATTTCTTTCTTTTAAACAAAAGCAGTTTAATGTATAACTGAACTAATATTGTCACCTCTTTATGAATATCTTCACAATAATACAATTCCAACCACATGGCCCCAGCTCAGGCTCCAGAATACACAGCCACAGAAGGCCAGAGGGGGTGTGACGCCCCCAGCTCCAGGTTGCAGATAAGGCACTGCTAAAGGGGCCCTTGTCAATTAGTCCAAACCCTCACCATGCACTGGGGAGACTGAGGCCGGGGGCACGTGTCTGCCGTAGTCTTACTGTGCTATCTGGACTGAGCTGACGGGCTTTGCAGTCAGCCTTGGGGAACCTCAGCGCCTAGAACGTGTTCTCCTTAGGGGGTCTTTCCATTGCGCCAAGGTAGGAACCCATTCACTGGAGAGGTGCGGGGGGGGGGGTTAAGTGTTTACCTCGGCCTGCTGAGGTGGGAGGTTCTCCCCCGCCAGCAAGTAGCCCTCCACGAGGTGGACGCAGTAATCCACCGAGGAGCCCACCAGGATGGACAGGGAGATGGCCTCCACAGCGCCCATCTCCCAGCCACTCCAGTACATGATGGTCACCACAAGACAGACGATGCCTGTAAGAGGGACAGCAGAAGCTAGCTGTGGAGGCACACATCTTTAGTCCCAGCACTCAGGAGGCTCAGGGAGGAGGATCCCTGTGAACTTGAGGCCAGTCTGGGGCTACAGAGTGAGTTCTAGGCCAGCTGGGGATGAAGTGAAGTCCTACCTCAAAAAAAAAAAATTACAAAGAAACTAAAGAGGGACAGTGGAGGAGAGGCTCAGATGTGGCCCCACCCACATGGCCCTGGAGGGCCCCTGGGGAAGGAGAGGTCTAGGGTCAAGTTCACACCTTGGATAATAGGAGAGACGAAGGCCAGAGCCAGAGAGGAAGGAGATGCCAGGGGCGGGGAGGGGGCAAGCAGATATAGCAACACGTCTTTGAACTAAATACCACCACAGGAAGTTAGTTGGCTCTGCTCAGGGAGCGGAGACTTTTAGTTACTATGGGCCACTGTCACATGGCACCAAGCAGAGGATCTTTTTGCCTGGGTGGCAGTTGGGGCAAGGGCTTCGCTGAGACTAGATAGTCAGTGGTTTAGAGAAGCTTGCTGCCTGACGATTAGAAGACCCCCCTGCTTGATCCTGTCCCCACTGGCCAGGCCTGTAGTCCCCCTTCTCATGTGACCAGGGACCCCCTTGCCTGACCCTACCCCCTCCCCTTTGGTCTACATACCCAGGATGCTCAGGAGCACAGGCAGCAGGAGCAGGACATGGGTGGTAAACACAGCCACCGCGGCCACACAGATGAGCAGGGAGAGGACCAGTCCGTAGAGGGCGCTCTGCACCCCTGCAAGCGGGGAGAGGAAGGGCTTTAAGGGAAGAAGCCTGCATCTCCCTTTGCTCTGAGTCCAAAGGTTCCTGGAGTTGCATGGAGGGACAGCACAGCTGGTTTGGTCCCTCTGAGCCTCATGGCCTGAATGTCTCCCTGGTAGTAGAAGCAGGGGGCCCTGACAGGTGGAGTTTACTAGCGGGTCAGGCCCTGGACATAGGAATAGCCCGTAGAAAAGCCAAAGGCCATAGCTGTTTCTTTTCAGATGGCCAAATTCAATTCCAGGCAACGTGGCCAGATCTCACCAGGACAGAACCAATGGCCGCCTTATCATGTTTCTCCAGGGCTCTTGGACAGGAAGGACTCCAGATGAGCGTGGTTTAGACAGACACGCCCTCTGTGCCCCAGGTAGCTGGCCCGCACACACCTATGATCTCCATGAAGATCTGTTTCCAATGCTCGCAGGTCTGGAAGCCGCGGCGCAGGGCCGAGCCTTCAGGGAAGGTTTGTAGCTGCTGCCGCAGGAAGCTCTCCCAGCGCAGGTAGTCTGAGTAGGTCTGGAAGGAGGACTTGCCCTTGTACGTGGTCTGTTGGGGACACAGGCTAGTGAGACTGGTTGGAGTTGAGGCCTGTCTGCCTTTCCCGGACATAGCTGCTCTGTGGTCACCAATGGAGTAGAGGGTTGTGAGCACCAATCCAATCCCCATACTAATTCTGAACCAACACAATATTCTCTTAAAGCTTCTCCCCCCCCACACACTCCATGCTTCTGCATGCCACCCTCTGCCTATGCAGGAGACCTCACCCCAGGTGACCCTAAAGCTTACTAGGGTTTATCTCTTCCAGCAAGCATTTTTTTTTTTTTTGGTGACAGCGAGGGAAAGAAGTGGTGCACCAGGGCCTCCAGCCACTGCAATCGCACTTCAGATGTGTGTGCCACCTAGTGTGCAAGTGTGACCTTGTGTGCTTGTGTCACCTTGTGCGTCTGGCTTACGTGAGATCTGGAGAGTTGAACATGGGTCTCTAGGCTTCCCTGGCAAACACCTTAACCACTAAGCCATCTCTCCAGTCCACACATCTTTTTTTTTTTTTTGTCCACGTTTTGTCTCCTCTGGGCTGTGGCAACCTTAGTGCTTCCTTGATGTGTCACGGCTCTTATCACTGCCTGGCTGAGTCTGCAAGTCCAAGAGGGCAGGGGCAGCCTGCCTGGCTCAGTGCACAGTCCTGAAGGAGCTCGTGGACGGTGAATGTTGAAAGAAGCACTTGCCCTGATCCGTAACTTTCTTCTGCTCCCCCGCTGACCCAGTTCTTCTCTTGCTGTGAACCAGCCTGTGAATCTATGTGTGAATTTATGTGTATACTCCTCTGCACAGGCGTGTTGCTAAGGGCCAGCTTGGAAGGTGACAACCTGGCTGATGTGTGAGCTTGGCAAGGACATCTTGTGTGTCAAACTGTCTGGGGCATCAGCCAAAGAAGACAGGACAGTTCTGCCACAAAGCTGCAGGGTGGATTGAGGGATGTTATGCTGGTGAAAAGGACAAATCTGCACAATTCCACTCACATGGCAAAGCGGAATGGGGATGACCAGGGGCTGGGAAGACAGGGAGGGAGTCAGTGACTAACGGGGACAGAGTTTCAGTTGGAGATGAAAAGGTTTTCAGATGGATGGTATGATGGTTACACCACAGTGACAATGGTTTTTTTTTTTTTTTTTTTTTTTTTGGATATGTAGTACGCATGCAGGTCTATTCATGTTTGTGTGGGTACATGTATATGTGTGCATGTGGGGAGACCGGAGGTTCATGTTGGCTATCTTCCTCTGTTGCTGTCTTATTTTTTTGCCACAGAATCTCACTGAACCCAGAGCTTACCAAGTTGCCTAGACTGGCTCATCTGGAAGTGCTGATCTTACAGGCATGCACCAGGTCTGGCATTCATACATGGGCACTGCTGATCCAAACTCAGGTAAAACTGTGGCCACTTTATCCACTGAGCCATCTCCTCAGCCTGTAATATTTTTGTCCCCCATGACAATGTTTTTAATGTCACTGAACTGTATGTTGAAATGGATAAGATGGTGTGATGGTCAATCTTCATTGCCAGCTTACCTAGATTTAGAACCACTGAGGCTATGATCAGGCAGATTTCTGGGTATGTGTGTGAGGGTATTTCCAGGGAGGCTTAACTGAAGAGGAAAGACCTGCCATGGATGTGGGGGGCACCACCCCATGGGCTGGGGCCTAAGTGGCACAAGATAGGAAAGGGAAGATGCTAAAAGAGTGCCAGCATTCCCTTCCCTGCTTCCGGAACCACCATGACATGAACTGCTCTCCCATCCTTCTCAGCTAGGGTGGACTGAACTCCCTGAAACTGTGAGCCAAAGTTAATTTTCCCATTAAGTTGTCTCAATCAGATGCTTTGGTCACAGCAGTGAAAAGGTAACAATACTGAAAACTGGTACCAAGAGTGGGGTTGTTATGACTGAACCTGAGCATGTGGTTTCAAGCTTCTAGAACTGGTTTTGCAGAAGAGATTTGGAAAAGTTTGGAGGTATGTGTCAGAGAAGCCCTAGAATACTATGAGAAAGTTTTAGTGGTCCATCCTGGTGGGAGTTTGGAAAACCAGAATGGGGACAGTGGTTATGGGTCATGGAGGCTTCCACCCAGATTTTTTGTTTTTGAGGTAGGATTTTACTTTCAGCCCAGGCTGACCTGGAACTCACTATGTAGTCTCAGGCTGGCCTTAAACTCACAGTGATCCTCCTATCTCTGCCTTCTGAGTGCTGGAATTAAAGGCGTGCACCACCACCCAGATCCCCTGTGAGGCCAGGGAATGTGTAACAGGGTCAGATTTCCTGCCGAAAACCCTTGAGAGGGCAATCTGTGAAGAGTGAAGGCTAAGCTTCAACACAGACCACAGGATACTGAAGATGTCAGAGATAGGAATGTCTGCTGGGGAAAGTCACAGACAATGAGTGAAAACAGCCCGAGAGAGAGAGGCCATGTGGGCTGAAAATGGAAAGGTCTTAAGTGCAGAGTGGTCCCAGACCAGTGGAGCTCACATCAGAACACCATGTGCTCCAGATGTAGAAGTGGAGCTGCAGGATTTGATGTTTGCCTTGCTGGATTTCAGTCTTGCTTTGATCCCATCTCTCTTTTCTCTGCCCCCATTCTTCCTTTTAGAAGGGGAATATTTACTCTGTGCCACTGGATATTGGAAGTATAAAATTTCCTTTTTGATGTTACGGGAGCTCACAGCTAAGAGCTTGTTCTGCATCTCAGAGGAGACTTTGAACTTAAGACTTTTGAACAATATTGAAACTGATATAAGACTAGGGACTGATGCATTTTGCATTAGGAGATGGACATAAGCCTTCTGAGGGACCGGGGCAGAACGTTGTATCTTCAAGTACTGCATTTGGGCGTCAGGTTGACAAGGTGTGGACTTGCAATGGACAATCTCCACTGTCAACCTGACTAGATCTAGAAACCTTCAGGAAATAGTGAGGGGGACTTCTGAGTACGTCTGTGAGGGCGTTTCAACAGAGGGTTGAGGGAGAAAGATCTCCCCTGGATGCGAGTGGCACCATCCCATGGACTAGGGTTCCACGGGCAATAAAGGAGAGAAGGAGAAAGCTAGTGGATGTCAGCACCCCTTCCTTTGCTTCCTGGTCTGCCAAGATGAGAACTGCTCTGCCCTGCCACACTCTCTCTGCCATAATGGCCAAACCTTCTGAAGCCATGAGTCAAAATAAATCTTTTGGGCTGGGGAAATGGCTCAGCAGTTACAGGTGCTGCTTGCAAAGCCTGAGAGCCTGGGTTCAATTCCCCAGTACCCCCGTAAAGCCATATGCACAAAGTGGTGCATGCATCTGGAGTTTGTTTACAGTGGCTAGAGGCCCCCGGCATGCCCATTTTCTCTCTCACTCTTGCTCCCTCTCTTTCCTTGCAAATAAATAAAAATATTTAAAAGATAAGAAAAAAAATAAATAAATCTCTTTTCCCCTTACACTGTTTCTGTCAGGTATGTTGGTAAAAGCAATGAAAAGCTAACTAATATAGATGGCAAACTAACAAAAAAGTCAATAAAAAAAAACCCCTTTCAATTGGGGTGTGCATCAGCCTAGGGGTACACCAGGGGCCTCCTACGTGGTGGCCAGAGGCTTCATGGTAAGTAACATAGGCCATGGGAGACAGGGTGGTGGGGTGGGTGGAGACTAGGCATCACTTCTCTCTTGCCTCCTGCTCACTATTTTTGCTACTCCTAGGAAAGTGTGTTATCTCCACGCAGCTGTGTCTCTGTGGCAACAAGCAGGGGCGGGTCTTTAATCCTACTCTGCAGGTGAGGGATTAGAGGCTGGAGGGGACTGGTAGTTTGCTGAGGAGCTCCAGGTGCTCTCAGCTTTGGACTGGATTCTGTAGGCAGCACGACACCACCATTGTCAAGCCTTAGGAGACTGAAGCGCCAGAGTCCAGGGAGGCCCAGGGGATGCGGGAGTGTGTGTTCACAGGTGTGTGTGTGTGTGTGCACCTCCCTTGGCCAAAGCCCAGAGATGAGAGGCAGCAGGGAGAAGTGTAGATGGCTGGTCCGCTGGCCATCTGGAGGAAGGATCATCACTATGGTCTGTGGCCCTGATCTTGGCCTCCCACAGTGGCAGAAAGTCCATAGCTCTGCAGTCAGATGGCCTGGTTTGACACTTGCCACGGCCTTTTTTGGTATTCCTCTCTGACCTGGGATGGGGTTGGGGATCACAGGCGGTGTCTGCTCACAGCAAGCACTCTGTGCGGTGTTTCTGGGCTCACCGACTCGAAGGCCATGGAGATCCACTGCACACGGCCCTCCTTGACGCCCACCGCCCCGTGTGACAGCTGCCCTGGCAGCAGGTTGGGCTCGGGCAGCTCCTTGCACTCTGGGTGCAGCATCTGCAGGAAGGAGGAGATGCTGTAGCCTGTGGGGAGAAGCAAGAGGAGGCTGGGGGCTTGAAGAGTGGCCGACTGTACCCATCACACCTGGGCGTGTGCGCGCGTGCGCACGCACACACACACACACACACACACACACACACACACCCTGCCTCCACACTTCCAAAGTGGCTGAAAACATTTGGCAATGTCATTGGAAAGCCTACAATCCATGTCTGCCATCAGGGCAGAAACTAACATTTTGGGCCATCTGGGCCAGGTAGACTGTGGGCCAGCCCCGACCCTGCACTGAATTTTGGAAGAACTCCCCCTGTAAATCCACCCATGCACTACGCTCACACATCCTGGTCTCATCCCCACTCACGCACAAGCCTACGTTCATCTGGAAGCCATGACTGTTCACAGACCCTGCAAGCCCCGAGGAACGCACAGCAGCACAAATGCTCTGCAGAGATACCCACAGACCCAGGCGTATATCCCCCGGGCTGTCTCCCATGGAACCCCGACCTCAAACACTCACCAGTCATTCTCTGAGGACCCGACTCCCGACCCCACACACCTGAGGGTAAACACTGGGCGCCGCCTGGCTTCACCAGCTCTGAGTTGCCCGCGATGGCCTTGCAAAGGCGACACAGGTGACCGATTTCTTTGAAGAGGTCAAAGCTGCTATCATAGATGACGCTGCCCTTTCCCAAGGAGACACAGGGGCCCGGGCGCTCAGTGAGTCGGGGACTCAGTCCTGGGCTCCAAGTCCTCACCTTGGGGTCAAATCCTCCAGGAGCTCCCTGCTACCTTGTGATTGTCACAGCACATCCCTGGGCATGGTCTCTCGCTGTCTCCACGGTCAGTAGCCCTGCCCACCTCTGTCCCTGTGGCACCTCTGCCTTTCACCCCCCCTCCACTTTCTTCTGTGCTTTTTCTCCCAACATCTCACCCGGAGTTGGCAGTTTTCTCCCTTCCTTCTGGGCAGGTCCATCCTCCAGTGCCTGCCTCTCCTTACCCTGAGTTCCTGCCCCTGCTCTGAACATGGGCAGACCCCATCTCGACTGGACAGACAGACCCCATCAGTCTGTCCCACTCCCTTACTCCTGACTAAATGGCGCTGCCATGCCACTGCCCTGAGTGACTGTGACTTCTAACAGCACTGCAAATAATCCTGCCGGGCCTTCTCATCCCACGTCCACGGACTGTCAGTGGTATCAGCATGCAGGCTTCACCACGGAGGAGGGAAAGAGGTTCTACACAGGATTCTTTTTCTTTTCTTTGGTTTTTCGAGGGAGGGTTTCACTCTAGCCCAGGCTGACCTGGAATTCGCTATATATTCTCAGGGTGGCCTCAAACTCACAGTGATCTTCCTACCTCTGCCTCCTGAGTGCTGGGATTCAGGGCGTGCACCACCATGCCCGGCCACAGGATTCTTATCCTCTCTGTTCTAGTCCCTAATGGAGACACTCAGCCATCGCGGACCCCCCAATGTATCCAGATTCCTGGGTGACTTTCAGTCAGCCCTGCCCAGCCAACCCCTCCCACCAGGGGCATAGTGTGACCCAGGGGCCAGTGAGGTTCCCGTGTGGGTTAAACAAGCCATGCAGGAGCCCAGTGCAGGTAGGGAGCTGGACTGGCGGCCCCACGGGCAGGTGCATATTTGCAAGCCTGCTTCCGCAGCCAGGCCCTTCAGCATCTACTCAAAGGGGCGTACCGGGTCTCCGAGGACATGGTTGTCCACCTGCTGGGTGCGGTTGATGCCAATGATGCCAAAGACCACGAAGACCATGGCGCCTGTGTCCACCAGAGGCCGCACTGCTGGCTTGCCGCAGCCCGTGTTCACGCAGGGGTTGAAGCCAAAGGTGGCTGAGAGGCGGGCCTTGGGCACTGTAGGGGGCAGTCAGAGCCATCAGAGATGGGCAAGGGCAGGCTTCTGAGGTCTCCCAGTGGCCTCCATGCATACCTTTGTCACTAGGCACATAGAAGAAGCCTTTGGTGGGCCCATCAGGGCTGGAGCTGAGAAGGCAGCCAGGAGGTGCCACACACACACGCCCGTGGAAAGGGGGCCTGTGGGACTGAGCGAAGTACAGCTTCCTGTGGAGGCAAGGGAGGCCGGGCTGAGCCAGGAAGACCAGAAGAGGAGGTGAGGCAAGGGAGGCTGCGCAGGGGCCTGGGAGGGTGGGCACAGGGACTGACCCCCAGCATGGGGGCAGTGGATGCCCAGAGCTGAGATTCTGGAATTCTGCTCTAGCCCTGCATCTGCCCAGACCTACCTTGTGACCCTGGTCAAGGATCTTCCCCTCTATTATTTTATTTTATTTTATTTGAGGTAGGGTCTCACTCTAGCCTAGGCTGACCTGGAATTCACTATGTAGTCTCAGGGTGGCCTTGAACTCATGTTGATCCTCCTACCTCTGCCTCCCAAGAGCTGGGATTAAAGGTGTGCCCCACCACGCCCGGCTAAGGCTTCCTTTTCTACCTCTCTGTCTCTCACAGTGGCATGAGGGTGGGGGACAGTCTTAGTGCTCAGTTTTAGACTGTCCTCCAAGCTTCAGGAGAGACCCAGGATCAGCCTTGGTGTCCTTGCTGAGCAGTCTCTGGCCCTGCCCACACTGAAGAGTCAAGGAGCCTAAGGTTGTTTGAAGCGAGGGTTCCACAGCCAGTCTGCTGACCACGGGACCTGATGTGGCTCCAAATTCTTTCTAGAAGGTCTGTGTGCAGTGAGTCTGGCCCTGCCACTCAGTAGCTAGCACCCTCACCCTGAGACCAGGGGTGTCCAGCTGGTAAGGACACAGTGAAAGCTGCCTTTTCACTCCCTGCCTCCTGAGATCACCCCGCTACCTCAAGTGGAGGTGGCCTGTGTAGGAACTTAATGCCCTGATGCCAGTCCCTGGCCAGTCCACAGTCCTTGGGTATTGCAGCCAGCACAAGCCTCCCCTGGTGGGAGCTGGGCTGTTCCTTCCTGAGCATGCATCATAATGTGTAAGGACATTGCTGCTACCTGTTAGTGGCCTGTCTCTCACTCGATGGCCCTGGGCAGTACTTGCCACCCCATCTCTCTGCCTTAGCACAGTGCCACACACAGCTGGTGTTCAGGGTTCGTAAAATCAATGGGGGATGCTCAGCCAAGACAGCTTCACCCGATAAATCGAACGTAGGCTGTGTTCAGAATGCAGGCTGGGAAACCTGGGACAAGACTGCCCTGGGGGCTTGGTGGAGAACGCAGCGCTCCTTCTATGAGTTATCAAGCACTGGCAGCATGCCACACCCTGGGGCAGAGAGTGAGTGTACGGTAGCAAACTACGAGAGACGCGGCCTCCTGCGCTCCCTCTTCCTCTGAAGGGAGGGACCCAGTCAGTACTTCCCGAATTATCTACACACCGAGAGCCTGGCTGAGAGTCTTGGAGAGGAAGCACAGGGCCCACTCCCTTCCACCCCACAGGGATCGACTGAGCACCCACCACGTGCCAGACACTACTCGAGATGCTGGGAAATCGCGGGACTAAGCTGGCACAGGGCCCCTGCGGGATACAGACGTGTTCCTGGGGGTGGGTAGGCCACATCCCAGATTAGCATGACCACACGTGGTGACAGGACCACAGACAGCAGCCATGTAAAGTCTAAGCAGGATGATTTTGCGTGGGGAAGGTGTCATGCACGGGGACACCTCTTGCAGAAGATGATATTTGGGTAGAGACCTGTATCCAGAAAGTCAAGCTGGTGAGGAACTGGGGAGAGTGTTTTGGGCAGGGTACGGTCAATGCCAAGGCCCTGAAGTGGACATGTATTTAAGGAACGGCAAGATGGCCACTGTGACCTGCCGGGCATCACAAGGGAAAGCAGCCATGTGAGGGGCAGATGGTGGGCCTGTCATCTTTGTGTGTGCGCACACACGCTTGTGAGTGTACGCGCAAGGGAGGAGGGGAGTAGAAAAGCAAGAGAGACGGGGGGGGGGGGGAAAGGGGGAAAGGGAGAGAGGGAGAGAGGGGTCGAGAATCGAAGGTCCGGGCGGTGGAAACGGCTGTTACCGCGTGTGCTGCTGCTCCTTGGGGGCCACGTAAAAGCTGAAGTCAAACTTCCAGCCCCGCTTGGCGTCGCAGGCCAAGGCCGTCACCATCCACTTGCGGGAGGGGCTCGCCGCCTGGAGCAGCCCTACTGTAGACATACAAGCGGTCAGCTTCTTGGTGAAGTCACCAAAAGGCGCTCTATACACCTAAGCAGTGGGTTGACAGAGACAAGACACGTGACTCGGGGAGGCTGCCTGGGCCTAACCAGCCTCAGGGTCTGTCCCCTCCCACCTCAGCCTGTCCCACCCACCCCATGCTAGCTCCCAAAGGAGACAGCCCTGGGCAGAGGCTCAGAGGCCTGGGATTGGGCATGAAAGCTGGGCATCTCCCTGAGCTCCATCCTTCCCTTGGAGGCCTCACTGGACGACTGTTCAGGACAGGCGCTGAGGCCTGAGCTGAGGCAGGGCCTGTCTGACTCCACCCTAGTGTAGCTAGCAGGGGCGTGGTACTAGGTTTGGAATATCCGAGTCAGACAATAAAGTAAGGTGGAATGATGGTGGGGAGGGGAAGGGTACCCCAAGAAGGGAACCTAAGTAGGGCTGTATGGGAGGGGTTGACAACTCTGAAGAAGGTTGCATTGGGTGGCTCCGACAGAGGCGGAGTTGGGAACCCAAGCCTGATGAGGAATTGTCATGTGAAATGTCACCTGGATAGTGTAAGGGTTGAAGGAAAATCAAAAATCATGGTGAGGGGACATTGAGGTCTGGGCTGGCCTTGAGCCACACTTTTCTGAGTGCTGGAGCAACTGTCTTGTTACGAGATGACCTAAGGGTTTTCAATGTGAGCATTTACTATGCCCCAGCTATCAAGTGCCACAAAGGCCTTACCCCCTGTTCCTCCAACAATGCAGCTTGATACTTTTTATATCCCATGGCACAGACGAGGAAACTGAGGCTCACAAAGATCAAGCCATCTGCCAAACCACACGGGGCAGAGCTAGGACTTTTGAACCCAGGCCTGGCTGACTGTAGGCCCTGGACACAGACCTGTCTGACAGAGGCTGGTTCTCATGTGTCTGGAGCAGCTCCATCCTGAAGGACCCTGCTCCCCCTACCTGGCCAGTGCCTACCAGTGTGGCACCCAGGGCCCCTCCTCGGTGTTGACGGCTCACCTGGAAGGAGGGCACCTCTCCATCCCCGGCAGACACGGCCTGCCAAGGGGCCGGCAGGCTTGCATTGAGGGAGAGCCGGTAGACAGCGGGGCGGCCTTTGCTCTTCACTTTGGAGATGTACACAGTGCCCGCGGAGTCTGGGGACAAGCGAGGAGGGAACAGGTGTGGGCCGTCACCACAACCCTCAGCTATGGCAGAAGCCCACGCACAGCTCAGTTGGCTGAGGAGCTCAGTGCTGACCTGGGGCTCATCTCCAAGTGCAGGTTTACCTTTCTCTACAATACCAGGTCCACGGCAGTGACGGTGGGAGGTGGTGACGGGAATAGGAGGATACTACTCTCAGAGGGTTAATTCCCACTGTACACCTGTCCCAGCAGCCTCCTTCTGACAGAGGCTCCCTGAGAGATTAGCTACCCTCTAGGGCTCAGGGCATCCTCTCTTGACTCCCAGGGACGGCTCGGGTAACCAGGATGGGTTCAGGTAGCACCCAGACCAGGTATGGCAGGGGAAGCTGGTTTTCTGGCCCAGGGGAGCTGCTACGATGGCAGGTGAGGGTCCCAAGTTTACCCACACCTAGCTCCTCCCGTGACCCAAGAGCACGGGCTCTCATTTCCACAGAAGCAACTGACTTGGGCCTGCTTCTGATAAAAGAGGAGCCCATCCCACTCACCCTGCGGGATGACCTCAGGCCGACTGGCCCAGGGGGTCCCTGAGCCTCGCTTCTTCTTCTCCAGGGATGTCCGGATGTTGTTCTGCAGGCTGTGAGGCTTCTCCTGGAATAAACCTGCCCCCCCCCCACGCCCCACACCAAGTGAGGGACAGCAGTGGCTGCTTGGTCAAGCCTAATCGGCATCGAGGACAGGCCAGGATCTGAATAGGGCTCAGGGGCTGGGGGAGGGGGGAGTTTGGGGGGTGTTTGTGGTCTGAAAGAGACTAGTTGGGGCTGACAGAAACATTTCAGGTTGAGCTGTGTCCCCAGAGAGAGACATGTTGGTGCTGTCCTCATATGCCCCCTCTGTGCCTCACCTTCCCAACTCTGCCAGGAGGGAGCAGTACCAAGTAATGGCCCATTTTGCCCATGTGCCACAAAGAAGGATTTTTGTTTGTTTTACACGAGAGAAGCTGCACACAATAAAAGCGCACTCCTCACGACTTCCCTGAGGCCATGGTTAGGGCATGGGGAGAAAGTGGTTCTGGAAGCCGGGACTGCACAGGACGTGAACGGAGTCCAGGAGGGGCTGTGATGGCTGTTCTCCCTAAAACCCCGGCCCGCTTTGCTGCTACGCCCAGGGGTTCCCTCTAAGATGGGCTCCCTCAGAGGTCTGGGATGAAGGGGCTGCGCCCTGGGCTCTGTCTCACTGGGACCTGGAGGCAGGGAGGGGGCAGTGAGCATGAAGGGTGCTGTGCCCAGGCGGGGACTGGGCTGGGTTGGCAGCGATATGCAAGGGACTCTGGGCACCTCTTAGAGCTGCAGCCAGCTATCATGCATTCGGCTCATGCCATGGCCAAGGGGAAGGCCAGGTTAATGGGAACACTGCCCTGATTAAGTGAAGGTAATTATGGCAGCCACGGCTCTTCTCCAGAGCTGCTGGCACTCGGCTCATTCAAGCATTTTCTCATTTGGTTTCTACCTGCCCTGGGCACAGTGGGTTTGGTGTTCACCCAACCCCACCCTGACCCCAGGATCCCCCCACCCCAATAAGGTGAGGGCCTGGACCAGACACTTGGACAGCCATTCCCCGGCTTGTTCTTCTGACAGCCCTGTGTGACCGTGTCCTGTGGAAATCAAATCACCTGAACCTCTTGACTCCCCAGCCCCTGGGCATCGTCTCCAGTGACACAAACCTCCTCTTGACCTACCAGCCGGCATCCCCCTGCCCCCCCCCCCACCTCCACACAGAAGCCGACTCCCTTAAGTACACCTGGAAAGTCTTGGTTTCTGCAGCCACCACTTTGCGACCTGGCCTTGCTCTTCCGCATGGTTGGCACTGCCGCCTGTCTACAGCCTTCCTTCCCCGCTCCCGCCTCCTGGCCTGGTTGATCCTCTCTCTCCCCACCCAGTCTGGCCTACCCCTTTCCTCCTTAGCCTGACTCCTTCCCAGTCCTCAAGTACCTGCTTAGACATTACCTCCTCCAGGCAACGCTCCGGGACATTGTTCTCCCAAAGCACCCTGCCCTGCTTCCACCAAGGCTGCCACCCTCTATTGCATCAGCCTGACCTTGGCTCTCAAACATGGAGTCCTTGAGCGCAGGAAGCCTGCCCTCCTGCACCACCACATCTCTCTGTGATCTCAGGCCAAACAGTGGCAGGCACGGACACCGAAGAGGGCAGGATCGGCTGCCTGGGACCCTCACCTGAGCAGGTGATGCAGGATATGCCCTCGGCGCTCAGGTTGTACTTGAGGTCCAGCAGCACCTGGATGTTGGTATCGGGTCGGAAGAGCAGCGGGGCCCGGCTGGCAGGGCGGAGCCGGCTGGCGAACACCAGGGACAGGATGAGGGTGGAGGCGAAGAGCCCTGTGAGGAAGACGCCTCGCTAGGCAGGGGGCCCACGGCAGAGCCGAGGCCAGAACCCTGTCCTGGCAGAACTGCTCTCTGTGGGGATACTGAGGGGCAATGTCCCTCCAGGGTTGAATGCCATGCGTGGAATTGCTCAGGCCTATCTACAGCTGTAAGCTGACGCTCTTCTGTGAGGGCCAGCCAGCATGTCACATGACAGCCCCTGAAGAGCTGGCTCATCTGCCTGGTGGTGGTGATGATGATGACGATGACGATGGCTACCACGGTGATGCCTAATGCACACTGAGCACGAGGCACGTCCCACACGTATGCCACCGCACCCCTTACAACACCTTATTAGACACACACGTCTTTTCTCTTTTTGGTGCTGAGGAGATGAAACCAGGGCCTGGGTCACACAAAACACGCACTCTGCAGCTCAGCTCTACCCCTGGTCCCTAGATATTGTTGTCACTCTCTTTTCCAGAACTGGAATCTGAACTTCAGGCTGGCTGGCACAGCCAAGGTTACACCCAAAGGGCAGAGTCGGGATTCAAACAGCCAAGTAAGTCTACTGCAGAACCTAAGCCCGGTGCTCTGTTCTGTAACCCGTGGCGTGCAACAGCCCATAAGCCGTGCCTGAGAGGGGCCCAGCGGACTCCTCTAGAAACAGGAGGCACAGGGAGGCCCTGGCCAGGTCTCTGAGCTGCCCTTCACGTGTAGGCAGGGAGCCTGTGTTTTGGGGGGAGCCTGTCCCCATGCCTATGTACAGAGCTGGAGCCACGAGGAGATGGGCAGGAAGTGGGGAGCACTCACCCACAATCACCCAGCGGCTCTTGACGGCAGCCCACAGCACCCAGTGGTGCAGCAGCTCTTGGAGCTGGGCGAGAAGCTGGCCCCGGCTGCCCCTGTCTGGACCAGGCCGCAGGCCCTGGGGCGGTACGGATACCAGCGACACGTCTCCCAGCTCCAGCGACACTGTCAGGTAAAGCAGCGGCTGATTAGAGGCCAGATCCAAGCCCCCTCCCTGATCCACGCCCTCACCAGGGAAGCCCACATGCCGGATGTGGGGGGGGGTGCCCACAGGCCACCTGGTTCAGCTTCCTGGGGGGCCAGCCAATCCTTGAGGCACTCTGTGAAAGGCAGATCAGCCAGGCCTGCCAGTTCTCACCTGGCTCCTCTTCCACGTTCAGCAAGGGGATGTCATCGTCCAGGTAGGGTAAGGGGCCCTGGGCAGGGCTGCCCCCAGCCCGCTCAGAATCTGCAAACAGGTCCCCAGGGAAGTGCAAGGAGTTCTTGCGGCTGCACTTCCGGTGGCAGCTATGGAGGGCAGGACACAGGTGTGAGGTTGAGAGGGGGGTCACAGCACCCTGGAAATCACATAAAGCCAGGCAGCATGCTGCTGCATACACTAGCTTTCCTTCTAGAGTCATCTACCCTTAGGGGAGACAAAGGGTGACAGGAGTCATCACCCGGGAAGGACGGATAACAACACGTGGTAACCCGTGTGTCAGGGCTTCCGAAGTAGGGGACCATTTCTCTGTTGCCGTGTGGCCCCAGAACTCTGACAGGAGCCAGCAGGAGGGGAAGCAGGGCTAACGGGGTGGTGGCCTGTGAGGCTTTGGCCTCAGCTGGAGTGAACAAGAGATGGGGCTCACCCTAGGGAGGGAGCCAAGAGCAAGACACGCAGGTGACACCCTGGAGTAAAGCGAGCTACCTGTCACGCAGGTGCCCTTGCTTCATCCTCACAGTGACTCCCACACCTGCTTTTACAAGAACCCAAAATGTAGAGAGGTGAGTGACCTGCCCAAGGTTCCATAGCTGCCAAGCAAGAGGCTGGTGTTGGAGCTCAAGGCTCACTGTCTGGGAAGACTACTATATGAGGGGGAAGACAAGCCCAGGTTGGGATCCTTTAGGAAGACAGCCTCTCGCTAAGACACTGCTTATATATCATGAAAGCCCCAGAGAAGCAGTCAGTCTCCTTGTCCACAGTGCAGTCTGCAGGACCTCATGCAGTTCCCAACATGCACCACTCTGCATGGCAGCCCTGAAGGCAGAGGGGGTGCGTGGGAGAGCTGAGGGGTCCACTGAGACCCAGGCTGAACTCATGGCCAGGCTCCTATATCGGACAGTCCCTGCGACTCACTGCAGTCGGGGAGGATCCCATTGTGGACTCCCAAAGCCCAGAGACCCACCACGGCCCCTCAGTACTCCTAGCCCAAATCAGCCTCCAGGCCTGACTCCACTTGACCAACCTCCTTCCCAGCCCATTCCCAACACCAGGCCCACCCCCTCAACCTCCAGCAGTGACTCTGGCCCCATTCGTCTGTATAAAGACTGTCTCCACCAAGGCGAGAACCTGGGATGTTACTGAGAGGCTTGGGGCCATGGAATCCGAGGCAGGGGTTCTTCAGTTTAAAAATCCCAGGTCTGTTCCCTGCTGAATAGGTTGCTTTGAGAAAGCTGCATGATGCCCTAAGCCTTATTTCCTCATATGTGTAAGGGGTACAATAAGAGGATCTAAGTCCTGGGGACCTTGGGGATGGTGGAATGCTCATACAGAAGTGATGGGCCCGCCTCCTGTCACCACACAGGCATCCATAGATAAGACTGCTGGCCGTGCGTGGTGGCGCACGCCTTTAATCCCAGCACTTGGGAGGCAGAGGTAGGAGGATTGCCTTGAGTTCAAGGCCACCCTGAGACTCCACAGTGAATTCCAGGTCAGCCTGGGCTAGAGTGAGACCCTACCTCGAAAAAAAAAGATTGCTGGACAGGGCTGCTCCTTATCTCCTGCTTTGGTTGACCTCAGGATTTAGCATCACCATGGAAACAAATCTCTGGGCATGTCTGTGAGGGATTTTCTAGATTTGGTTAGTTGAAGTGGGAAGACCCATCCAATATACGGGCGGTGCCATTCCACGGACAGGGCTAATTACAGAGGACGGAGTGAGCTGAGCACCAGCACACATCACTCTGCTTCCTGACTGCAGACACAATGTGAGCAGCTCTGCTTCAGGCTTCTGCCACCACGTCGTCCCCACCACGAGGGACTGTAATCCTGAACCGTAAGTCAAAGTAAGTCCTTCCCTCCTTAAGTTACTTTTGTTAGGTTATGTCATCACAGCAAAAAGAAAAGTCACTAATGCATCTGCTTACCCCAGGACAGGGCAACAGAAGAACCCCAGAGGCTTTGGGAAGTACCATGGCTCCTAGGGCACAGGTCAGCTCACCTGCTCTGGCAGGAGCTCTCCAGCGGCGCCATGTAGAGGCTCCAGAGGCCCAGGGCAGCAGGCATGGTGAAGAGCACGGCCAGCCAGCAGCAGGTCACGATGAGAGACATGAACAGCCCGAAGTCGTGCACAGCTGGGATCTGCAGCCGGGAGGCAGAGCATGTTGTAGTGCTTGGCCAGGCCCGGGTGTCCCTGAGCTCCAGGCTGCAGGATGCCAGCACCGGGCCGGGAGCACACCAGAGGCTGAGAACCGAGCTAGATAGAGCAGCAAAGCGTATGCTCAACTTCACCCAAGGGCGGAGGCTCTGGTCTACCTGCAGCAGGCTGGGAGCAGCTCCTGGCCCGGAGCAAGCATGTGGTAGCAGGCACTGTCTAGGTGAGGGCACATACCACCAGACCAGGCAGCAGGCCAGCAAGGGTGAAGGGAGATGATGGTGCCCCGCAGTGGAAGCAGGTAGTCTGGGGGAGAGAAGCCCCAGAAATCCTATAGGGACCTGCTCGGGGCTGTTGCCGTTGCAGGAAATCCTAACCAGCCAGCAGATAAGCCTGAACTTCATAAAACACCTTCACCACCATCTCTACTCATCCACAAGTGAGGAAGCCAAAGCCCGGAGAGGTGTATATGGGCACAGCTCACAAAGTCTCTCAAAAGACGTGCCTTTTGGGTTCATTCTGTACCGAGGACTCAGACTAAACCCAGTGCTTCTCCTGAGCCCCACTCAGGAGCATGGGCCAGAGCGAAGTCCATGCGAGAGAGGAAAGTGGGTGGCATCGGTGGCTAGGGAAAGGGCTCCAGGCCAAGCTCACTACCTATCAGCTGTGTCACTTTACCTCTCTGGGCTCTAGTTTCCGTGCCAGGAAAACAGAGTGACTGTACCTTTGCCTTGGGTTATCAAACTTCAATGTGAAGAGCTTTGGAAACTCAAAATACTCGGGGCAGAGGAGCGTAACTATTTTTTTTTTTTTTTGGTGTGTGTGTGCATGTGTGTTTGTGTGTAGGGGCGTTTCTATGCTCTGTGTGTGTGTGCTGTGTGTGTGCACTCACGTGCACGTGGAGGCCAGAGGTTAATGTGAAGCGTTTTCTTTTTTTTTCCCCTTGTTCACAAAAGATTGTTATCTAGTAATGCAGACTGAGAACACACAGAAATCTACCTGGTAGGCGTCTTCTTCCATTGCTTTCTTATTTTAGTTTTGTATTTGTTTTCAAGGAAAGAAAAGTATGGACACACCTGGATCTCTTGCTACTGCAAACAAACTCCAGATGCATGTGTCACTTAGTGTATCTGGCTCTACGTGGGAACTGGGGAACAGAACCCAGGCTGGCAGGCTTTGCAAGCCAGTGCCTTCAGCTGCTGAGCCATCTCTCCAGCTCTTCAGGTGCTTTCTACCTTATATTTCTGAAACAGAATCTCTCACTGAACTCAGAGCTAATTTGGCTAGACATGTTATCTAGCAAGCTCAAGAAATCCTCCTGTCTCCACTTCCCCAGCAGCACCAGGAATACAGGGGTGTGCCCCTCTACGCCTGGTTTTCACATCGGTGCTGGCGCTCCAAACTCAGGTCATATTGCTTGCATGACAAGCACTCTGCTGTCTGAGCCATCTTCCTAGCTGCTAGGGTGACTATTAATGAGCATTAATAATAAATGCTATTTAGACTATTCTAATCTTTCCACTTGTTAGGTTATCATAATGAGTGATTAGTAACAAGAATGGAGTCTTGGCAAAGACCTTGAGGCAAAGGCTTTGTGTCAGAAACGGGCTGTGTGATCAGAAATGAAGAGGCTGGGAGGAGCAGAGACGGGGACCCAGCCACATAGAGGCGAGTGGGGGAAACCAGGTCAGCGAGCAAGTGGCGAGATGCCCACCTGGGAGAAGACGTTCGCCGCGTAGGCGGCGGCCGTGGTCAGCGAGGTGAAGAAGGTGGCCTTGCCTGCGGTCTGGATGGTGTGGATCATCCGCAGCTGTGGGTCTTCCAGGTGGGTGGCCTGGCGGTAAGTGTTGATGAACACAAAGACATCGTCCACACCTGCAGGACGGAGGCCCGGCCAGCGGGCAGCGCAGCTCAGTTCAGAATCCACTTCTGAGCACCCCTGAGAAGTCAGGAGCCAGGACAGTCCCGCTTCTCAGCTTGCGATCTGCACGGACCCACTTAACTGGACTCAGTCTGAGGCCAAGCCCTGCCCACCTCCTTGACGCCATCTGCAAGGCTCGAGGCCGGTCCACCATGCTCTTGGGCCTCACCCACCCATCCTTCAACTCTTGCTTGCTTCCCGCTGCCCTCTCTCCTTCCCACCAGCCCTCCCCTCCCCCCAGAATGTCTTCTTGTTCTTTCTGTCTACACTCAGACTAACCCCCCCACACTCCAAGGCCTGAGATGGGGCTTTCTAGAGTCCCGTGGAAGCCGTGCCTTATGTCACGGAGACAGTCTTTCTTGGGTTGCGGTGGGGATGGGAGGCCACTCACCAATGCCCACGATCACAAAGGCGGCCACCCCATTGAGGATGCCCAAGTACTGGATGCCAAAGACCACGTGATAGAGGAAGAGCGCCACCAGACAGCTGAGGCCGATGCTGGCGATCCCGAAGAAGGACAGGAACACTGGGCAGGGCAAGAAGCATGGGCACTGGGGATGGCTCTCACAGGCCTGGACCCTCCCCCCCCCAACCCCATGTTGTTCCCATCCCAGGTGTAGGGCGCGTCTCAAGTCCTCATGCCCAAGGAAGGGGCTGGACACGGAGGCCTGAGCAGCAGATGAAATGATGCAAGGTCAGGCTATCCGTGGGGTCTCGCGTACCGGCAGAGAACCCTAGCATCGCACATCCGGGGTCACCCTCAGTTCCAGAGGGTCCATGGCGCAGGAACTGTGCCTGGCTCACCACTGGATCCTAGCACCTTACAGCACTGCATACATGGCTGGTGCCCAGTTAAAACTTGCTGCGTGGACGACTGTACGCCTTGTCCAGTTCTGAAGGCTTTGGGTAATGGAGTGTGCCTACTGTATACAGGCAGCAGCAAGAAGCAGCTAGTGTGTGGAGAGGTTGGGGTGGAGAGACGAACTGGGCTAAGGAAGGCAGCTGACGAGGGATATGAAGTGGGCTCTTGAATAGCTCATGAGAAAGTCCAATGTGCCAGCCTCCCCAACCCCAGCCAGATGGTCACAGGGCAAAAGGTGAAAGAGACTGTGTGAGGTCCAGGGTGGAGGCTATCAAGTATGGCCCCAGCGGTCCCTCTGGAAGTCTGCCTGCCTGCCTGGGGTTCGGAGACGATTTCTGAGCACTCCCATTCCAGCTCTGACATGCTAGGTTCCAGACTATCCTGGTACTTCTGAGAAGGGCCCGGCTCGTGTGAGCCTTCTGGGATGCCGTACCTGAGCACGAGGTGAGGATGTAGACGAGGGCGGCGATGCAGCTGCTGCTGACGACGGCCAGAAGCATGTCGTTGTTGAAGGTCCTGCGCACCTCGTAGTCGAAGAGGTCCGTCCCCCCGTAGAGGACCTGGACTTTGCTGGGGACAGGGAAAGATGGGAAGGGACTGAAGATGCCTGTGAGTGCTTGAGGACCAGGGCCATGCACTGCACCAGTGGCTCTTGTCTTTGGCTGCTCATTAAAATCTCCGGGGCTTGCAAAAGTCCTGATGTCTAGGCCAGACGCCAGACAGCTTATGCCAGAAATTCGTGGGTAGAGCCGAATCACCAGTGAACTTTGTTTTCTTTTTCTCATGTGTGTATGCATGTGTGCACATGTGGAGGCCAGAGGACGGCCTCGGTTAGAGCTCTCAGGAGCATCCACCTTTTCTTTGTTGAGAGAGGGTTCTCATTGACCCGGAGCTCACCATGAAGGTTAGACTTGTTGGCCAGAGAGCCTCAGGGGTGCACTGGTTTCACTTCTGCAGCTCTGGGATTGGGGAATGCCACTACACCCAGTTTATGTGGATCCTGGGGATTGAACTCAGGTCCTTATGCTTACAAGACAAGCACTTTACTGACTGAGTCATCTTCCCAGCCCTCATCAGTGTATTTAAAAATCTCCCAGATGGGGCTGGAGAGATGGCTTAGCGGTTAAGGTGTTTGTCTGCAAAGCCAAAGGAACTTGGTTTGATTCCCCAGGACCCACGTAAGCCAGACGCACAAGGTGGCGCATACATCTGGAGTTCGTTTGTAGTGGAGGCGGGCCCTGGCATGCCCATTCTCTTCCTCTCTCTCTTTCTGCCTCTTTTTCTCTTGCTCTCTCAAATAAATAAATAAAAATTTAAAAACCTCCCAGATGATTCCGATGCACAGCCATGACTGAAAACCACTATCCTATACAGATAATAATCAATTAGAACCAGTTCCCATGTCTTCTTCCAATTCACAACTATCCACAGCAAAATCTATATTCAAATTGGCTTCCACATATTCGGTTTTGCACTGCTAGTCAGTGAGTGCTTAATACAAGTATTTTTTCCTGAGAAAACAACCAGGCTAATTAAGCTGTGTTTTAAAATACAAACAGAAGTGACATCTCACTCTGGACACGACGGAGTAACAAGATGTTGTCTGGATTTACTTTTCCCCCTGGATCCATTACAAATATTTAAAAATATGTGGAATAGGGCTCTGGACATGAGACCACAAAAAATGATGACCCTTGAGAGACGAGAAGTAAAAGGGGCCTTGTGGTTGGTTACTCTGACTCTGCCTTGAGAGCACTCTGTATCCCCAGAGCGGCCCAATATGGCTAGCAGTCAGTAGATTATCCAAAGGAGGCTGAAAAACTTTCAAACTTGATTAAAAATTACAAATCCCTTGATCCAAGAAGTGGAAGCAATGAACTCCAAAGACAAGCACAAGGTCGCACATGCACACAAGGTGGTGCACGTCTGGAGTTCGACTGCAGCGGCTAGAGGCCCTGGCACACCAACTCTCTTTTGTGCGCGCTCTCTCTCTCTCTCTCATAAAAACATGAAGAAGAAAAGAACAAAAACCAAATGGAAAAATAAGATGAAATAAGATTGACTGAAGTAGTTTAACCACATTAGCTTCATTCATTTTAAGTGTTTTGACCATGAAAAGTCAGAGTGTGGGGCTGGGGCTGTGGCTCAGGGACAGAGTGCCTGCCTACCACATACAGGGTCCTAAGTTTGACCACCAGCACGACACAAAAGCAGGACTATAGTCACACGCCTATAATCCCAGCATTCAGGATGTGGAGGCAGGAGGTTCAGAAGTTCAAAGTCCTCCTTAGTGACAGTGAGTTTGAGAACAGCTAGAGCTGAGACCCTGTCTCAAAAAAAAAAAAAAAAAAAAAAGAGGTAGAATCTGTCAGACATATTTTTAAAACTGAAGACCAAGATATTTACAAGAAACCCACTTTAAAATAGAAAAACAGATTAAGATCAAAAGATATACCATGCTAACAGGCATCAAAAGAAGTCCCCAGTGTTAAATTAATAACAAGACAAGAAAATCTCAGAGCAAATATTATCAGAGATTTTAAAAAGTAATTTCAAACTGATGAGCAGGTAATTTCATCAGAATGTAATAATCTGACATGTTTGTGCACCTTACAACAAATTTAAAATTCATGAGGCAAGAACTGAAAACAATAGAGAAATCCACAATTAGAATTGAACATTTCAACACCTCTCCTGTAATAGTTGCCAGAACAATTACATAAACTCAGTAAGGACTAGAAATCCTGAACAACAATCTCTCAACTTGCTCTAATTAACACTGATAGACTACCCCACTACATGATGGAAGAACACATTCTTTTCAAGTGCACAAGGAACATTTAGCAAGACAGACCATAATATACGCACCATAAAGCAAAACAAAAATCTTTCATAAATATAAAAGGGCTTAATCATAAACATATGTTCTCTGATCATAATGAACCCAAGTTTAAAAACTAAGGGACCCTTGGTTTCCCACGAGTAACAGATGATAAGACCCTACTGCTAAAGACATCACATGCCTGGGTGGCAAGGTCACTGAGAAATCAAGCTGGTGCCGAGCTGAAAATCTTCTCCCTGTAGCCCAGCCAACTGAAAGCTGGACAAAGCTGCACTGTATGCACTCTATGGGAGACAGAAGTCACCACAGGTGAAAACAGTGGACACTGGAAGCCTCAAGTTTGGCTAGACAGGCCAAATGACTGAACGGGTGCAATAGTGGCATGTCTGCTCTGGGGGAAACCAACTGCTCTCTAATTGGACTGAAGGCCCATTCTATGGGAGGGAATACATGCCTAGTACTGAAAACTTAATCAAAAGCCTATGACAGGGGAGGTCATGAGCCTTAGGGGTATAAAGCCTGCTCTTGTTCGGATAAATGCATGTATACTCTAACCAAATTGCCCTGAAAGCACCACACTTAATGTTCATACTCATATATATTAATGTTACTCTCACTTCTGGTTAGAGAAGCTTCTCTTTTCAGATGGCGATGACCACTGGGATGACCTAAAAGGCAACATAGTGCTGAGAAAAAGGGACGGAGGAGTGTCCAGCACTGAAACACCTCACACCCTCCAAGGCTCAGGGTCCATTGTGGAAGAGGTGGCGGAAAGGATGTAAGAGCTAAAGGAAGGGTACCACTCCTTACATATAGCTGTCCAGACAGAATCTGGCCTCAATATCCAAGACCTCTCAGTGCCCAGCAATACCTACACAAGACCCTCATAATAGAAAAAGATGATGACATCAAATTAAAAGAGAGACTAATGGAGAGAGGGAGGGGATATGACGGAGAGCAGAGTTATGAAGGGGAAAGCGGGGGAGGGGAGGGAAATACCATGGTTTGTTGTCTAAGTATAGAAGTTGTCAATAAAAATATGTCAAAAATATGACCAAAAAATCAGAAAAATTCTGTGACATGTGCTAAGAGAGTTGTACTTATGGGAAATTTTATGACACTGACCATTACATTAGAAAAGAAGGTTTCCTATCCATGACCCTAGGTAAGACAGCAGAACCAGAGAAAATCCAATATAAAGCAATCAGAAAAAGAAATATATAATAAAAGATTAGAACAGAAATCAATAATAGAAAAACAATAGAGAAAGTCAATTCAACTAAAAGGTAGTTTTGTGAGATCAATAAAATTGATAAACCTTCAGCCAGGAATCATGGAAAAGAGAGAAGACATTTGTGAATGAGGAGGTATCACTACAGTTTCTACAAACATCAAAAAGCTAATAAGGAAACTGGGCATGGTGGCACATACCTTTAAGCCCAGCACTCAAGAGGCGGAGGTAGGAAGATTGCTGTTAGTTTGTGGTCATCCTGGGCTACACAGAGTGAGTTCCAGGTCAGCCTGAGCTAAAGTGAGACCCTACCTCAAAAAAAGATAATGAGGGCTGGAGAGATGGCTTAGCAGTTAAGCGCTTGCCTGTGAAGCCTAAGGACCCCAGTTTGAGGCTCGATTCCCCAGGACCCACGTAAGCCAGATGCACAAGGGGATGCGTGCATCTGGAGTTTGTTTGCAGTGGCTGGAGACCCTGATACACCCATTCTCTTTCCCTCTCTCTCTCTGTCTGTTGCTCTCAAATAAATTTTAAAAAAACAAAAAAATTAAAAAAGATAATGATGGAATATTATGAATTTCTACAACAACAAATTTGAATATAAATGAATACTACAATGGACTCAAGACACCAAAATTCACATAAGAATCAGATAAAGTCTTAATAGCCTGATGTGTATTTTAAAAACTGGATTTGTACTTAAAAAGTCTTCCCATAAGCTAGGACTGGTGGTGCACTCCTTCAATCTCAGCACTTGGAAGGCTAACATAAGAGGACTGCCATGAGATCAAAGCCAGCCTGGCAACAGTGAGATCTTGCCTCAAAAGCAAAACAAAACAAAACAAACAAAAAAACAAAGGGGGGGGGGGCTGAGGAGATGGTTCAGTGGTTAAGTCACTTGCTTGCAAAGCCTGCCAGCTCAGGTTCAACTTCCAAGCCACACACATAAAGCCAGAAAGCCATTTATTTGCAGTGGCAGAAGACCCTAATGTGCCTATAATACATACATACATACATACACACACACACACACACACACACACACACATACTCGTGCAAACAAATAAAAATAAAATTTAAAAATCTCCCCATAAAGAAAACTCCAGGCCCAGCAGTTTTTCTGGAAATTATAACAAACACTTAAGAAGAAAATAACAACATCTCCATACAAACCATTATCACCTAGTCATTCTCTGGTGAGTTAACACAAAGAAAGTATCTGTCCCCACAAAGATTTGTACATGAGCCTTCACTGCAGCTTTATCTGCTGTAGTCAAACCTGAAAACAACCTAAACGTCCATCAATGGGTGAGTAGATGAACAAAATATGGCACCTCTATACATCTTTATAAATATATATCTTCATATGGTTTAGCACTCAACAACAAATTGATAACACCTGGAACAACATGGATATAACCCAAATCAGCTAGATGGAACAAAACAGGCCGATCAAAAGAGAGCACACTATACGAAACTATGCAAATAAAACGCTAGAAAATTTAAGCCAATAAAATGCATAATGCTAGGAAACAGAAAGTGGTTACTAGGGTGGGAGTTCGGAGTCAGGCTAGGCTAGTTATCGGTGCACAAGGACACACTGACTGTGATGGATCTGTTCACTGTCTTGATGGTGTATACGTGTGTCAGGACTAATCAACTGACAATATTAAAAATGAGCTGTTGGTATCGTGTCAATTACAATTCAATAAAGTTGTTTGTCCCCTACTTCACTTAGTACACATAAAAGTCAGGTAGGAGTGATCTCTGGATTCCCTGCTTTGTTGAACTACACTGATAATTTTTTTTCCTTTGAGCGGAACTGCATGTTAAATCAATCATTTACTGTGTACACTTTAATTTGTTCAGCACTTATACACTGTCTTCTAGGTTCTGGGTCCTGTTCTAATTGCTACCTATAAAGAGATACAGACCCAAGTAGTCACTGTTAAATAGCCCACAGAAGACCAGTGTCCTTGCCTAGATCTGCAGTGGTCCCTCTGCATCCACTGGTGATTTGTTCTAGGAACCTCTCCAACACCAATATCCACAGATGCTCAGGCCCTCTATATAAACCAGCATAAAACCCACATACATCCTTCTGTCCAGGTTGCTTCTCATACCTAATGCAACGTAAACACTGCAAATAATTGTTTAGGGGACAATGACAAGAAAAGAAGTCTGTATGTGTTCAGCACCAATATAAAATTTTCTCTGCGTATTTTCAAACTGTGGTTGGTTGATTTCAAGGATGCAGCATCCAAGGATATAAAGAGCTAACTGTCCTAAAAAGCTAGGTACAATTCAGAAATCATCTGTCTGGTGACGGCAGAGAGTTGCTGGAGTAATGAATGACGCGCTAAGAGTGCAGAGAGGGAAGAGCCTCAGGAAAGCACGCAGCCCTCATATGGTTGCTCCTACCCCAGAGGTCCCTGATGCTTTCCAACATGGACAGGAGGCTGGAAACCATGGCTGACACTGTGGCTGGGAGTCAGAAAAATTAGCAGAGCTTTGGGCAGAGACTCATGAGCCAGCAGAATACTGGCCAGCTTTCCTTTAGCACATTTTGTGGATGACTGGGGCTGCATGGCATGAGGCTAAAAGACCCAAGCAGAAAGCCTCAGAAACAGCAAAGCGAGGTGTGTGTATTTGTTTCCATCTTTGGGAAACAAAAATTAAAGAGTGTGGAGTGCAGCCGGGTGTGGTGGCACACGCCTTTAATCCCAGCCCCTGGGAGGCAGGAGTAGGAGGATCGCTGTGAGTTTGAGGCCACCCTGAGACTACGTAGTGAATTCCAGATCAGCCTGAGCTACAGTAAGACCCTGCCTTGAAAAATAAAAAGTTAAAAAAAAAAAAAAAAAAAAGAGTGTGGAGTGGAAGAGACCATGAAGAACACACCAGGCTCTCAGCTGGAAATCCTCAAGAATCTAGGGCAAGCTAGAGAGAGACTGAGCTTTCCAGGTCCACAGACATTGTTGATTCTGTGCAGTCACTGACCACTCGGGGTGATCAGCCACACCGTTATCTGCGTAGAAGAAGAACAAGTAAACTGTACATGGAAGCACTAAGGTGTGTGTGGGTCTGTTTATACAATGTTCAATACATAATGAACATAGTAGGCTATCACAGACAGGAGCACATGACTGAAAACCAATGAAAGAGTAGAATACGGAAACAAATCCACAAGTTACCCAGCCACTGAAAGTTAGCCGATAAGAACTTTAAAAAAATAAGTATACTGAATATGATTAAGAATAGACTAGAAAGGAAGTGACACAAACATCCAGCCAGGTAAGATATACCCATTGGTGCAAGACTGGCATGTCAGATAGAGAGGTGACTGATTGCTCTCTGACTGGATTTGAGGCCTATTTCATGGGAGGGAATTCATGCTTGGCACTGAAAACCAAGTCAAAAACCCATAGCTTAGAACTTCACAGGCACTGGGGAGAAGCTACCTGCGATGGTTAAGGTGAGGTCAACTTGATCTGTTTAGTAATCCACAGAAATCCCTTTTGGGTGGGTCCGAGGTTGCTTCCAGGAAGGACTGACTGAAGGAGGAAGTCCTTCCCCCAGAGTGAGCCCTTCTCCCAGAGTGGGCGGCCCCTCTAAGAGGGGGACTTGATATAAGGAAGCTCTGGGTGAAAAGAGCCCCTTCCTTCCTTCCTTCCACTTGGCTGCCAGAGCTGCTTGCTGCCTTCCAGTGTGGACTGAAGACCAGCACAGATTGAACACCAGCGTCAACTGCAGATCTGTGTGGATTGAAACCCAGCGGCTCCTCAGGAAGCCTCCAGGCCTTCAGTGCCGGATCGGGACTGCTGAGGCATCCGGCCACGTGGACTCAGCAGCTACCAGGTTCCTTGATTCTTGGGCCTGAAACTGCTACTGGACTACCGTAAGCTAATCCAATGAATTCCCTTTTTAATATAATTTATTCTAGCAGTTCTGTTCCTCTAGAGAACCCCGACTAATACAACACCACTGTTCTTTGGCTAAGTGGATATGTTGTGTCCATCAAATTATCCTCTAAATATTTATGTTTATGCCCATAGATTTGTGTTATCCTCACTTTTGGATGAAGGAAGCTTCTTTGTGCAGATAGTGGTAACTACTGGGGAGACCCAAGATTCATCAAAATGATGAGAGGTGACAGTTGAGTGCTCAGCACTGGATGACACATTGCTACTAAACCCTCCAGGGCTCAAGGACACTGTGGAGCATGTAGTGGAAAGGATATTAGTGCTGCTTTCACCACTGTCCAGAGAAGCTTCTTTTCGGAGATGGCTGTGGATACTGGGGAGACTTGAAACTCATCAAAGTGCTGAAAATAAGAGGCTGTTGAAAGCTCAAGCACTAAAATGTGGTATCTCTATCATGCCTTCCAAGGCTCAGGAACATTGAAGAAGAGGGGGCCGCAAAGAATATAAGACCAAGAGGGTGGGGAGGAGTACTTTTGGACACTATCCTCTGGACATGAAGTGACCAGTGCATTCATGACCTCACAGTGGATGTTTTTACCTCCACAATACGGAGCCCATCCACATTTTGACATAGATGATGAAGGAGGACACAAAGAATGGGACATCAAAATAGGAGAAGCACTACCTGAAAGAAGGAGGACATTCAGTGGAATGAGGTGAGGGAGGAGGAAATAGAGGCTCATGGGAGGGGATTATGATCAAATTACAGTATGCTCATATATTAAAATTCCCAATTAAAAAAAAGAACATGGGCTGGGGAGATGGCTTAGCGGTTAGGCGCTTGCCTGTGAAGCATAAGGACCCCGGTTCGAGGCTCAATTCCCCAGGACCCACGTTAGCCAGATGCACAAGGGGGTGCACGCATCTGGAATTCGTTTACAGAGTCTGGAAGCTCTGGCGCGCCCATTCTCTCTCTCTCTGCCTTCTTCTCTGTTCTCTCAAATAAATAAATAAACCAAAAAAAATTTTTAAAAAAAGAACATACCAGACAAGAATTGAAAGAAGAGGATTTCAACAGTGATACATATTTACAAAAATAATCTGGGCTGGAGAGATGGTTTAGCGGTGAAGGCACTTGCCTGCAAAACCTAAGGACCCATGTTCAACTGTCCAGATCCCACGTAATCCAAATGCATAAAGGTGAGGCAAGCGCAAGGTTGCACATGCCCACTAGGTGGCGCAAGCGTCTGGAGTTCAGTTGCAATGGCTGAGGCCCTGACATGCCAATTATCTCTCTTTCTCTAAAAAAAAAATCAAGTGGAAATTCCAACAGAGAAACAGAACATTAATATTAAAACTCAACAGACATCAATGAACAGAATGGATCCCACATAAGACAGGATTAGTGAACTGTATTATCTACACATACATAAAAATACTAGGTGCAATTAGGAAAAAAGTATTGAAGCCAGATGTGACCCAGTGCAAACATTTGTGTCTAAAGGCAGAGAGTGCGGAGAACAAAGTCAAAAGCACTGCTCAAAGAGATAACGTCCAGGAAGCTTCCACAGCTGATTTCAGTCATCAGCCTATAGATTCAAGTTGTGACCCAAGCACACCAAATTCAAAGAAAAGAACACCAACACACCTGGTTGATGAGTGAAACCAAAGCTAATGAGAAGTTAAAACCAGAGGAAATGTGACTATTTTAAAGGAGCAACAGAAAAGATTTACAGCTGACACCTTTACAGAAAATGATGGAAGTCACTGGACAATGGAGTGATATTTTTAAAGCACTAAAAATAATTTGCAATTTGTAATTCTACGTAAGAAAAGTAGATTGGAGTCTGGGGAGATGGCTCAGCAGTTAGAGGTGCTTGTTTGCAAAGCCTGCACCCACGTAAAGCCAGATGCAAAGTGGTGCATGCATCTGTGATCCCAACGCGCCTACACCAATGGGAAGTGGAGTTATGAGACTGTGAAGCTTGCAAGCCAGCTTTTGTTTGCAGTCTGGAAGCTTTTCAGTGGCAAGAGGCAGTCTCAAAGAAGGTGGAGAACAGACACCTCACACGGGCACACACAAATAAAATGCTTTTAAAAGTAGATTTCAAAAATGGAAGCAAAATAAAGATGTTTTCTAGAATTTATCATCCACAAACCTGCATTAAAAGAATACTAAACAGAGTTCTTCAGACAAGAGGAAAATGGTCCCAGAGGGAAACACGCAATTGTAGAAAGCAATGAAGAGCAACAGGGAAGGTAAATATGCGAATCAACAGAAATGAGCACAGATCCTATAAAATGCAGCGTCTTTGGGGGTTTCAAATGTATATAGAATTAAAATACACGCAACAAAAATGCAAAGGCTGAAGAACAAATGCAGTGGAGAGCTCTAAGAGGAGTGCCATCAGGGAAGTAGTAAACGTTACAATTCGTCTAATTCTGTCAAGGCACATGATTTCATCTCTTGGGTTGCTAATAACATAATAATAAAAAGGATTTCATTAATCCAAAACAAAGCACTAAAATCAAGTCCATGAGTTTTTTGGCTATGATTTCTGCTATGAAGCTCTGGGGGAAGGTGGCTACTTATTTCTTTTTTTTTCCTTTTTAAAGGAAGCCCTTGAACTTAGCAGGTAAATATTTCAGTAGAAAGTTGATACCTGATCTCTGAAGAGCCTTCCACAATCAGTCCCTATCAGCTGCCTTTTTTAAAAAAAAGATATTTTATTTATTTATTTATTTGAGAAAGAGAAAGGGGCGGGGGGAGAGAGAGAATGGGCACTCCAGGTCATCCAGCCACTGCAAACGAACTCCAGATGCATGCGCCCACTTGTGCATCTGGCTTACGTGGGTCCTGGAGAATCTAACTGGGGTCCTTTGGCTTTGCAGGCAAACACCTTAACTGCTAAACCATCTTTCCAGCCCAGATGCCTTTTTTTTTTAAATATTTATTTATTTATTTGACAGAGAAAGAGGGAAAGAGAGAGAAAGAAAGAATGGGCGCACCAGGGCTTCTAGCCACTGCAAATGAACTCCAGATGTGTTCACCTCCCTGTGCACTTGGCTAACGTGGGTCCTGGGGAATTGAACCACGGGTCCTTTGGCTTTGCAGGCAAATGCCTTAACCGCTAAGCCATCCCTCCAGCTCCCAGCTGTCTTTTTTTTTAAGGCACTTTCATCCATCCATTCATCCCTCCCTCCCTCAGAAAAAAATCTTTCTTAGGGGTAACCTGCCACTGTATTGGGGAAAAGCCATGCCAGAAACAATTCAGTCTTCACTAAACACACCCTCTACTGAGAAGATAATGAAATAGATCTTTCTTAAACTAAGTGCAAACAAACCACCTGGAAATACCACAGGTCTAGGAAGGGGCTTGGGGGTCTGCTTTCTAATAACACGATGCTGATGTTGATCTTGATTCAAGGACCACACTTTGAGATCCAAGTAACTGATACGTGGCAAGTGCTCTGATGAGATGACAGATGAGAGAAGAGAAACTGTTCCCTGAAACCCTCAAAACTCCTCAGTGGAGTACCTGGGCTCTGACCCCAACAATATCTCAATACAGTGTCCAAGGGAGGATCTTTCCTACCTCCCTTGGGGAGAAAGGGATGATGGGAACATGTAGAGTGAGTACTTAACCCAGCCTCAGGGAAACACAGCCAAAGCTAGATCTTCATAGGCATGTGCCTGGACAGGAACTGACACACAGGGAGGTTTCCAGTGCAGCAGCTTGTACAGAAACACAGGAGGCCAGGGCTCGGGGTTAGAAAGCCTGTATGAGAAGCCAGTCCCATCACTGATGATGAACTTTTAAAAAAATATTTTATTTTCATTTATTTATTTGAGAGAGAGAGAGAGAGATACAGAAATAGGCAGGTAGAGAGAGAGAGAGCGAGCATGGGTGTGCTAGGGTCTCCAGCCACTGCAAACAAATTCCAGACGTATGCACCACCTTGTGCATCTAGCTTACGTGGGTCCTGGGGAGTCGAACCTGGGTCCTTTGGATTTGCAGGCAAGTGCCTTAACTGGTAAGCCATCTCTCCAGCCCCTGATGACGAGCTTTAACACTGTGGTTTACTTCGGTGCCTCTGTTTCCTCAAGTGTAAAGTGGAGATTATCCTAGTATCACTGACCTCACTGGTGTGAGAATTAAATGATAGGGTGAGTGTAAAGGGTTCAGAACAGTGTGTGGTAGAATAAGTGTTTAAGAAACATTAGTCTTGAGTGTTACAGTGGGTGAGAAACTGGGAAAACAGGGGATTTCAGGCAGGATCTCTCCTGTGCTTGGCCTAAGTGGGTTGGGGACTGGGAAGACACTGGAGTTGCACAGCAAGATTGCCCTGTCCTGAAGGGGGAGGACCAAGCTGTATTCCTACATACACCATCCCATACTACCTCTACATCAGCTAGCTCATCTCTTCTTTTCTCCTTTTTTTTTTCTGTACAATATTTTTATGAGATAGAGTGCATGTGTAAGAGAGGAAGAGAGAGAGAGAGAGACAGCGAGCAAGAGAGAAAGAGTACTGGGGTGCCAGGGCCTCCAGCCACTGCAATCGAACTCAGATGCATGTGCCACCTTGTGCACATGTGCGACTTTACACGCTTGTGTCACCTTGTGCGTCTGGCTTACGTGGGATCTGGAGAATCGAACATGGGTCCTTAGGCTTTGCAGGCAAGCACCTTAACTGCCAAGCCATCTCTCTGGCTCATAGCTCAAGTCTTCTTAATGATCTGGACAGCAGGAATCACTGTCCCCACCTACATTAGGGACACTGATGCCAAAACAAGTGAAGCAACTCTCTTACAGACACCTCTGCTATCAGAGGTAAAAAGGAACTCCTTCCTCCCTCATCAATACTCTTTCGAGAAAGACCACTAGCACCATCTGGTGAGAAAATGAATACCTAAACCCTCCAGGGCAAGAGTTCTGGAATTACCTCCCTCCCTCCCTCAGGGCTGTCATGTTCACTAACCATTGTTACCAATCAAGAGTTTTTTCTGAGGGACTAGAAGGATATACCTGGCTGTGCGGGGATTTGGGAAGAAAAATTTCCTAGTGAATAGGCTGAGGGAAAGGAGATTGATTAAGAGGCACCCAGAAACCCACTGCCTCTGCTCTACAACTCAGTTTCTTTCCCGGTGTACACAGGGGTCGGGTACACTGACGTGTGACTGGACTTCCTACCTAGTAGACTGCTTGGCCAGCATGGCTACATAGGTGACCACGAAGCTCTGAAACTTGGCCCGCTGTTCTTCCCAGCGGTCATCTACCGAGTAGTAGTTAGGCAGCGGTGCTCCAAACAGGATCTCACTGCGCAGGAGGGAGCTTTTCAGATTGTCTGCGGAGAGGCCCTCGTCTACATACCAGTAGAACTCAGGATGCGTCATGGCCAACTCTAGGGAGCCTGTGGGGGGTGGGGGGGACAAAGAGCTCAGCCAGCAACTCCCACCTGACCTCCTCAGCACCTCCCTCACCCTTTGGGACAGAGCGATGGTTTAAAGCAACTCTACCTTCCCAAGAATGCAGCCTGTATACCTATTGTTGGCAGCTCCCCCGAGGCTCACACTTTCATTCCAGCGTGAACCCCACGTAATTCCAAGGCTCAGTTTGCAATCCTACAAATCTATCTGGAAGTCTTGTTCTGGTCCCGCCCCCCCCAGGTTCTGCCGCGCCCACATCCTCCTTGATAAGGAGTACCCAAAGCCACCTCGTTTCCCACAGCCATTCACTGGTCTTGCTCCATTCTTCCTCATGTCTTATCCCCAATCTCCATCTTCCTTCAACCCATATCTCCCATCTTTTTCCTTCCAGATACTCTCTAACTAACCCCACGCCTACACCTCATCCCATACTGTCTGTCCCTCTGGCCACAACATAACTCTGAAAAGTCCTACAATCCCAGAGAGCATCCAATCCTCCACACACTTTGCCCTTGGGCCATAACCAGCTCCCTGCACTGAATCAAGGCCCACCCCACCAGTGGACCTGCTCACCCCGGATGTCGGCTAGATCCTGGCCCATGCCATCATAGTAGATTTTGCCTCCCCTCTCGGTGGGGAAGAAGTAGGTCATGAGAGAGCTGGGCGGAGAGCAGTAGGAATAGGAACCCAATGGCAGGTCTTTGAGCACCTCGTGGGGCTTCCAGCAGAACTCCCGGAAGCCTGGGTGGTCCATGATCTTGCGTTCAATTTCGTGGATCGTGACAAGCCGCTCACTGGTGAAGATGTTGCGCTCTGCATCACCGCGTGCCAGGAAGATGAGCTCGATGCGCCAGTGGGCATGCGTCTGCGTGTTGGCATTCACATAGGTGCGTGAGTAGTCCCAGCGTGAGGCGCCCCGGCGGGCACGGCTCTGATTGGCTGTGGTGGCCATGGGAGGAGGAGCGCTAGGCAGGCGCCGCCTAGTTTCCTCCACCTGCTGATAACGTGAAGGTCTGTTCTGGTTGGCTGGCAGATCTGGCAGGGGCGGGGCTTCGCGCCGAAGACGCCCGCTGCGATTGGCTGCTGGTTTCTGGGTAGAGGAGGTGGTCCAAGCGACCGCCGGGGCGGCGGCGGCGCGTGGGGCTCGGGAGGCGGATCGCGAGCGGTTCCCGAGGTGCAGCTGCTGCAGCTGCTCGGAGATGAGGCGCTGCAGCGTCTCGGAGGTGAAGTCGGCCAGATCGCGCCGGTTGCGACCCCACGATCCAAACTGGGACTTGAGCGCCAAGGCGAGGGCATCGAAGCGCTGCGAGGCCTCGTGGTTGCGGATCTCGAAGGCGTTGTAGGAGATGTCGATGTCCAGTGGCGGGTAGTAGAGGAACATGAAGGCCGACAGGGCCATGGGGATGCTGCAGCCCAGAAGAGCACCAGCCCCGCGCAGCAAGGGTTGGTGAAGGCCCAACCCAGTGTGCTCCAGAACCCCGAGGACGGGGGCCGGGAAGGCAAAGTCCAGTGCCGCCAACAACACTGACTCCCTGCCCCAGGTTGTGGCCCGGGCTTCTGGGGTCCCCCACAGGCCTCACTTGATGCCTCCTCTTCCTCCTCCTCTAGCCACACATCCTGCAGCAGGGGATCGTCCTCTGAGTCCATAGCCTGTGGGAAGAGAGAGGTCTGATTAGCAGCCTCAAGAGATGGAGAGCACAGTGTCCCAGCTACCAGGCTCCCTCTCTAACCTGATCCTGGAATGGAATTTATTTGCTCTACTGAACTCAACCACGTGTGCACCAAAGGGGAGGGGGACAGATCCAGTTATTTCCCATCGTGCCACCCCACTAGATCTTGCCTTTCCTGGCCACAGTGAAAGAGAACTGGGGCTAAATCCAAACAGAAAAGACGTTTTCTCATGTAAGTGCTATCTGCAAAGATTTCTGACTACACCTGATGTTCCAGTCTTTGCTGTATTCTTTATTCTAGAGGTCAAGGCCAATGTATGAAATGGCCCCACAGCAACCCCTTTTCTATAATGAACATCTACACAGCACCTTGAGGAATTATCAGGGTGAAGGAAAAGAGAATGATCTCTGGAATCGTACAGACCTTGATGTGGGTCTAGGCAGTGTGGACATCGGCAAGGCAGTACGCCTCCCTGGACGTCAGAATTATGCTGTATAAAATGCAGGCGGTCATTCCTGCTTCACAGGATTATGGGGTCAAAGGTGTAAGTACTCTGCAGTCATTAAGTTCTGTCACACAAACAGATTTCTTTGCTCCCCTCTAGGGACTGGAATATGTTCAGCCATTGCCCAGGGGGACTGGTGCCAGGCCTAGGTGCCTGTCATAGCTCTCCTCAAGAGCCCTCAATAGCTCCCCCGCCCCCTTGCTGCTGCAGCTGTGGCTGCAGCCAGTGTTTGTCAGGCTCACACCACTTAATATGCAGTGCCAGCGACGGCAAACCTCTGGGCATGGGCAGAGGCCCAGCATCTGCCTCCCTAAGATGTGAGGACTCCCGCAGGGTGGCCCAAAGGCAGGACACCTTTGGCATTCCTGAGATGGCCTGTTTCCTGTCTCCGATGAAGGGAGAACCTTTATCCAGTTAGACACCAGGCAGAGAGAGGAGGAAGCTAGTCCAAGTAGGCTGGCTGATGCAGCCTTCCCCATTGATATTCTCTAGAGGTCTCCTACTATTAGACGGTCTGTTCCGGAAGGAGGGTGCATCAGTCCAGAGAAAGCAAGGGAGAAGGGAAACAGAGGCAGTCAGACAGAGACTCATAGAGACAGGAGAGTGAATTAGTGGGAGGAGAAGAGACAGATGCCATAGACAGGCATAGGAGAAACAGGAAGAATGAGGGGCGGGAGCAGGGGTACACGGCCCGAGACTTGAAAGAGAGGCCTGGGAGCTGCAGGGCAGAAGCTGCTCCAGGAACGTGCAGATTTCTGTTAAAGAGATAATTATGCTTCGTATTTCAGACGCCCCAATGTGAGCCTGTCAGCCCACCCAGGGCATGCAGACTGTTCTGTAATTTGCACCAGAGGCAGCTCCGACCCACCCTGTCTCCAAGAAGAAAACCCATGGATGGGGTATAGAGACCATCACCCCACTCCCAGCCTTAGGAGGATGCAGCTGGTGGCAAGAATAAAGGCTGGGGCCACTTTTAGACATTTATTTTAAATGTATTTTTAAAAATATTTTACTTAGAGCCGGGCGTGGTGGCACACGCCTTTAATCCCAGCACTCGGGAGGCAGAGGTAGGAGGTTTGCCGTGAGTTCAAGGCCACCCTGAGAGTACAGAGTGGATTCCAGGTCAGCCTGGACTAGAGCAAAACTCTACCTCAAAAAAACCATATATATATATGTACACATATACATACATATATATGATTTAGTTGCAGAGAGAGAGGGAGGGAGACAGAGAGAGAGAATATGGGTGCACCATGGCCTCCAGCCATGCACCACTTTGTGTATCTGACTTTTCACTGGCACTGGAGTATCAAACCTGAGTCACTGGACTTTGCAGGCAAGCACCTTAACCACTGAGCAATCTCTCCTGCCCTTTAATACATTTATTTATTTATTTATTTATTTATTTATTTATTTATTGTTGTTTTGAGACAGTCTCTCTCTAGCCCAGGCTGGCCTCAAACTCATGGCAAGTCTTCTACTTCAACCTTCTGGGTGCTGGGATTAAAGGTGTGGGCTGCTATGTCAGACTTCACTTTAGCACTTCTAATGGGGACTTAATCCATCCATTCTGCAGAAAATTGGGGACAGCCACTTCATGTCCAGGGAGAGCTCCACAACTGTGTAGGGCTGTTCCCCACCCAGTGCCTGTGGCCCATAATACTGCCTGTGTGTGTGTGTGGGGGGGGGGTAACAGCTGTATCAAATGGAGGAAAAGGAGGGTATGAAGATCTTGGGCCAAGGAGTCACAGGCTGTGAGACACCAAGCAACAAAGGCATTGGGGGGGGGGGGATCGTTGGGAAGTCTCTGAAAGCCTAGGAAGTAGACCTGGTGAGCTCTCTGTCTCCCTGAAACAAAGCAGCCATGTGGGAAGTCACACCAGACTGCTAGTCCTCTGACAAGTCCCCAAGGCTGCAGGGCTGCCTCAGTGTCCAGCTAGCTGATTATTTTGATTGTTTGTTTGAGGTAGGGTCTCACTCTAGCCCAGGCTGACCTGGAAGTCACTATGTAGTCCCAGGGTGGCCTCGAACTCATGGTGATCCTCCTACCTCTGTCTCCCAAGTGCTGGGATTAAAGGCATGTGCCACTACACCTAGCTCAGAGTCCAACTTTCCGTGTAGACTTCTGTCCCCCAATTTCAAAGTATGGAAGGTAGAGGCCTAGGCCCCTCCAGCTGTGACTCCCCCGAGAGTGTCTGAGAAATCCCAGACACCCAAGCATTCCCTTTTTCCAATCTGCAGGTTAGTGAGAGTGAGTCTCCCCCACCCGCACTAACCTCCCTGCTAAAACTGAGGCTGGACTGGCAAGAGGGTCTGCTATCCACACCTCAGCCATTCAGGGCCTGCTCAGGACCTTCACACAGGCAGGCAGTTAGCAGCTCACACATTTGTTCTCCTTTCTCAAGCGATGAGAACGGGTTGGCTTAATGAGGTGCACCAAGAAAAGCAAGAAGGGTAGCTTTTCAATACCCACCCCTTGACTCACAACAGGAAGTAGGTCTGGGGTCCCCCCAAGCTGGGGTCTTGCCCTTCCATTTCCATTAGAGTAGGCTCATAGAGTCCTCCTTAGTCAACATCTTTTTTCTGTTGAGTGTCCCCTCTGTCGACACACACACACACACACACACACACACACCACACACCCCACACTCTGATGCAGTTAACATTGGAACTCTGGGGCTCTTAAATGCTCATACAAGCCTGGAACAAAGTCTTGCTCCTCCAGCGAACGGCAAGAGGATGTCCACTGAACAGGGCAGGAGGAGTCTCGGAAGGAAATGATATACCCAGTTCCTCCCTGCCTTCTTCTATTCCTTTCCTTCTCCTTCTCTCCCCTTCCCTTCCCTCTTTCTTCCTCTCTCCGTCCCTCTCTTCCTTCCTTTAAGGTCTCTTACAACCCAGGCTGGCCTCAAACTCATTAAGTAGCTGAGGATGTCTTGGAGCTCCTAAGCCTCCTGCCTCTGCCTCCTGAGTGCTGGGATGACAGGTGTGTGACCCAAAGCTACACCCACTTTTATAAAATTCCACTTTTACAACAGAAAAAAAAAAAAACCCATATGCATGTATTTGAAATAAAACCCATTAAGAGTGGTTATCACTGTTTGGGGGGAATTATGGGTGATTTTTATTTTCTCCTTTATACTTGTCTGTTTCCAATTTTCCTACAATGATCAGGTACAACCTTATGTTCAGAATCAAAAATAAACGTATTTAAAAATAGCATAAAGCTCACAGCCTTCAACTCTGAGGAGCTGCAACAATGGACACGGGAGGAGAGCGCTGTCCTCCAAGGAGAGTGGGCACAGGCTGTGGGGGCAGGGATCCGAGGAAGAAAGCACAACCCTGGGGCAGTGGGTGAAGTCCTGAGTTGGAGAGAGGTCTGGAATGAACTGGAAGTAGACAGGGGCCCCACGACCCCAGCACATATCAAGTGTACCACCTTCATTTCACACACAGCCAAACTGACGCTGGGCAAGGAAAAGGATCCCAACACCCAAGATGGCACTAGCAATGTCTGGAGCAGGACACTTGCTTGGAATTTCTGCTTCTACCCCACCACCAGATTTGGGGTAATTTTCTGGTAGCCTTAGGGAGCAGGTAAGCCTGGAGATGCCATGTAAATCCAAGGAGCCAACCCAGGGAAGCTGTGATTAAAATCTATGTGGACTCGTAGATCAATGGAACAGAATAGAGGACCCAAATGTAACCCCATGTAGTTATAGCCACCTGATATTTGATAAAAATGCCAAAAATATTCATTGGAGAAAAGACAGCCTCTTCAGCAAATGGTGTTGGGAAAACTGGATATATATCTGTAGAAGGATGAAAATAGATTCTTCTCTTTCTCCGTGCACAAGAATTAAGTCCAAATGGATTAAGGACCTTAACATCAGACCTGAAACTCTGAAACTGTTAGAGGAAAAAGTAGGGGAAACCCTTCAACATATTGGTCTTGGCAAAGACTTTCTGAATACAACCCCAATTGCTCAGGCAATAAAACCACAGATTAACCCCTGGGACCTCATGAAAATACAAAGATTTTGCACTGCAAAGGACACGGTGAAGAAAGCAAAGAGGCAACCTACAGAATGGGAAAAAATCTTCACCAGCTATATATCTGATAAAGGATTAATATCTAAGATATACAAAGAACTCAAGAAGTTAAATAATAAGGAATCAAACAAACCAATCAAAAAATGGGAAATGGAGCTAAATAGAGAATTCTCAAAGGAAGAAATACGAATGGCATATACGCATCTAAAAAAATGTTCTACATCCCTAGTCATCAGGGAAATGCAGATTAAGACTACATTGAGATTCCATCTCACTCCTGTCAGATTGGCTACCATCATGAAAACAAATGATCATAAATGTTGGCGGGGATGTGGAAAAAGAGGAACCCTTCTACATTGTTGGTGGGAATGCAATCTGGTCCAGCCATTGTGGAAATCAGTGTGGAGGTTCCTAAAACAGCTAAAGATTGATCTACCATATGACCCAGCTATAGCTCTCCTAGGCATATATCCTAAGGACTCATCCCATTACCTTAGAGATACTTGCTCAACCATGTTTATTGCTGCTCAATTTATAATAGCTGGGAAATGGAACCAGCCTAGATGTCCCTCAACTGATGAGTGGATAATGAAGATATGGCACATTTATACAATGGAGTTTTACTCAGCAGTAAAGAGAAATGAAGTTATGAAATTTGCAGAAAAGTGGATGGATCTGGAAAGAATTATACTAAGTGAGGTAACCCAGGCCCAGAAAGCCAAGCGCCACATGTTCTCCCTCATATGTGGATCTTAGCTAGAGATGATTGGGCTTATGTGTGAGAAGGAAAAAACTCAGTAGCAGAGGCCAGTAAGTTAAAAAAGGAGATAGAAAGGGAAGAGAAAGAAAGGGAGGAGGGCTTTTATTAGGTTGGTATTGTATATATGTAAGTAGAAAGATGGAGATGGGGAGGGGATATGATGGAGAATGGAATTTCAAAGGGGAAAGGGGGGAGGGTAATACCATGGGATTTTTTTTGTTATCATGGAAAATATTAATAAAAATGGAGGAAAAAAAATAAAAAATAAAAAATAAAATAAAATAAAGAAAACAAAGGGACAGGAAAAAAAAATAAATGTTCCCTACACACACACAAAAAAAAAAAAAAATCTATGTGGAAAAGCATTCTTTGGGTCACAGTTCACTTTGGTGGCGGGCTGTGCTGACACCACCCAGGTCCCCTCCCTGCCTGGGATCAGTTTAGCTCCAAGCTGCCAGTCCCAGACCTGAGCTCTGTTTACAACTGCCCTCCTCCTTGCTAGGGATGGTAGAATCCTTCCTTCTTCATTCCCTCATCCCAGCCAGACTATTAAAATGTAATCAAAAAATCACATTAGACATGCAGATTCGACTTAAAATACGTGTGTGTATCTATAATTTAACGGCAATTAGGGGCTAATCAGCTTTTTCTTTCTGACTCAGGCTGTTTTGCCTCTCTGGTTCAGCTCTGGTCCTTGAGCAACTCGAGGCCTGTGGTTCTCTACCATTAGGCTGAGAGGTTTGGGTAGGAGTTCAAACTGAGATATTTTTTTTTTTTTTTTTTTTTTTTTTTTTTTTGGTTTTTCGAGGTAGGGTCTCACTCTAGCCCAGGCTGACCTGGAATTCACTATGGAGTCTCAGGGTGGCCTCGAACTCACGGCAATCCTCCTACCTCTGCCTCCCGAGTGCTGGGATTAAAGGCGTGCGCCACCACGCCCGGCTTTAAACTGAGATATTTTGAGTTGAACTGCTCACATCCTGAAGTGAGGACACTGTGTCTCCCAGCCCTCTGGTTGTGGGTGCCCCTCTCGTGACTCCAACTCACCTGAGGTAGAAGAGGAAAGAAAGAAAGAGAAGAGGAAGGGCTGGGCAGATGGCTTAGTAGTTATAGGGGCTTGCTCGCAAAGCCTGCTGGCCCGGGTTTAGTTCCTAAGACACCAGTCGCAGGAAGTGGCACAAGTGTCTGTGTTCATTTGTGTGCCCCCCCCCCAACATGCTCAAATAAATACATTTTAAAAAAAAAAAAAAAAGGGCCAGGTGGTTCAGCCATTAGAGGCGCTTGTTTGCAAAGTCTGCCAGCAGATCTAGGTTCAATTCTCCAGGACTCATGTAAAGCCAGATATACAAAGTGGCGCACGTGTCTGGAATTTCTTTGCAGTGGGCAAGAGTCCTTGGTGTGCCCATATTCCTCCCCACTCTCAAACAGATAAATAAAAATATTTTTAAGGGCTTTTAGCAGTGAAGGCGCTTGCCTGCAAAGCCTAAGGACCCAGGTTTAATTTCCTGGTACTCATGTAAAGCCAGATGCACAAGGGGACACATGCGTCTGGAGTTCGTTTGCAGTGGCTAGAGGCCTTGCCATGCCCATTCTCACTCTCTCTTTCTTTTTCTTTCTCACTCTCTCTGTCTCAAATAAATAAATAAATAAATAAATAAAAATAAATCTTTAAATTAAAAAAAAGAAACAAAAAGGAAAGAGGAGGTCACAGTCCCTCCTAGGTATCACCAAGTCCTTGTCCTCCATCTTCTGAGGACCCTCCAGGTGTCCCCACCTTGCATGTGTCATCCAGAATGCCATTACCCGAGACCTGGTTACTCCGTCTCAAACTAGGATATTCATGAAGCCCTAGAGATGAGAGGAGCTGGGGCAAGATCACACACGTGGGTGAAGCCACAAGTCGGGCTGGCTTGGTGAGACTCTGTGACACCCAGTAAGATGATTATAACATTATAATTAGCTCTGCACCCACTATGCAGCTGGGGTTCTTCATCCATCCTCTGTCAGCCTCACATCAGCCTTGTAAGGGAAGCATACAAGCATCTCATGCTACAAAAGAAAAGAAAATCCATGTATCTACGTATAGGATATAGCTCTCTATATAGGATCTCTCTCTCTACACACACACACAGACAGAGAGAGTCTTCTACTAGCTTTGTTTTGCTAGAGAAACCTAAGTAATGGGGCATCTCAGAGAGAAAGTCGGGGGGGGGCAGGAAGCCCCACCCCAGCAACCAGATACTAGGGACATTTTAGAGTCTTCTCTTGAGGAGCCCAAGAACAGGGTGGGGACGTAGCTCAGTGGTAGAGTGCTTGCCTAGTATGCATAAGGCCCTGGTCCAAAGCCCAGGAGCCCCACCCAAATAGCCTGGGTCTCCCCAGAATCTCGAGTGAAATGTCAACAGAGCCGCGGAAAGCCCTCCAGAGCCACGGAGGGGGGGGGCTGCCACTTGTCCTAGCCCTTCCCCAATGTGACGATCCTAAGTGTATCCCAAGTACCTGTCTGCCCTGGGAGCTTGGAAAGTGGCTGTGGCTGTAGCCAAAGAAAATCCTTGATCTACCATCAGTCCTACCCTGGAGAGCTTGGACTCTACTGGCTCAGAGGGAGACAGGCAGCCATACCTCTCCAAAAAGGAAATCTGGGCTTATTGATTGAGAGCCCAGGTGGATGGGAAAGAGAAAGGGGGGCCTGTGGTAAGCCTGCCTGAGCCCCTCATTTCTCAGAGAAGAGTGGGCCGCAGAGATGGCTCAGATGAAGGACAGCCTGCCTCTCAGGCTGACAGCCAGTGAAGAAACCAGGCACAGATTCATAAACCCCAACAGCTCAATATATATCAGACAAACAAGCTTTGCTCTGAGCAATATATCAGCTGAGGGACCGTCTGAACCAGCCTTAAGGAACCTCATAATAGTGGGCACAAAAGCCACCTCTGTTAGCCCCATTCGGTGGGTTCCCTCTAGCGGGATCACTGAGACAGGTCTGGTCCTTTCAACACCGAGAGATTATTAGGAGCTGAGAGCAACCGGGGCCCGACTTCAGAGGTGAGAGGTAAGCTAAGTAGCGCAGATTGTGCAGTCAGACCTGGGCTCCACTCCCCGCACTGCCACTGGCCTCAGGCAAGTATGTCTCCCCATCTATAAAATGGGATAGTGACATCCTGGTCCCTTGCTGAATCGCAGCAGCTAGGACGGTTGCTATGAACTTCTCAGATGACAAGAGCTATACATCTGGCTCCCAGATGTGGGTAGGTCTATACGTCAGCCAGAGCAGACATTTCTCTGTCACGAATGTCCTTGGACCTTATTGTAAGTCAGAGAAACTTCTTTTAGGTGTGTGTGTGTACACATGCGTGCAGAGGGCGGAGGTCAGAGGGTGTTGATCCTTGCCTTCCGCCTTGTTTGAGACAGGGTCTCTGTTGTTGTTTGCCTCTGCAAATGTCAGGCTAGCTGGGCCTATAAGCTTCAGGATTCTCTTGACTCTGCCCCCCATGGCTTTAGGCCACTAGGATTACAGACGTGCAATGCTGTTTGTTTCCAGCTTTATGTGGGTTCTGGAGATCTGAACTCTGGTCACCAGGCTTGTGCACTTTTTGTGCTTCTAACCACTCAGCCAATCCCAGCCCCTAAAGTCACTTCTTTAAATGTAAATCCTGGGGCCAGACCCTAGATATGCTTAGGGAAGGGGCAGGGACTCTACTTAAACCACCTTCCCAGATGTTTTCACATAAGTGATTCTTTTTTTTAATATTTAAATCACTTTTATTTATTTATTTGAGAGTGACAGACAGAGAGAGAAAGAGGGAGAGAGAGAGAGAGAGACAGAGAGAATGGGCACGCCAGGGCCTCCTGCCACTACAAACGAACTCCAGACGCGTGTGCTCCCCTTGTGCATCTGGCTAATGTGGGTCCTGGGGAATCAAGCCTCGAACTGGGGTCCTTAGGCTTCACAGGCAAGTGCTTAACCGCTAAGCCATCTCTCCAGCCCGACATATAAGTGATTCTTATTGTAGCGGGCACAGAAGCCCCCTACCTCTCTCATCGCTTGTTCTAGATCACACAGCAGGCCTGTTGTAGATTAAAGCTGCCCCTTAACTCTCTCATCCATTAGGAGAGCCTGCAACCTGGTCACCTCCCCTGCTCCGGTGTCTCCCCAGGTGACCTAGCCATTTGGCCTTCTGCTAGAGTTCACCTGTGCCTCTGGGAGATGTGGATCTCAATTCCTCCAGCTACAGGGAGGGAAGAAATGATGGCATTTGAGACAGGACAGGATTTTGTGTCCAAAAGAAGGGGAAACAAACAGAACATTTAGATGGGCCAGCCAGCTCTTCCTGCAAAAGGAAATTAGAGACTGAAGGATCATTATCTGCTAAGCCTCAGGGAGTCCCACTGTGCAGCCAGCACACAATAGGAGCTTTTCTTATGTTTGCCATCTCATTCAGGTCACAAGCAGCCTGGGGGGGGGGGGGAGGGGGGAGGAGGAAGGACTGGATTAAGTTTCTGCAGGTCCATTCTTTCAGCCACTGTACTGGGCTGCTCTGCCCTCACTCTCAAGCTCTCCCACCCACACTCACAGCCCAGACCCATCAATCAGCCCAGGCTCTAGAGCCCTCACAGCAGCCTCAACATCACAGAGAATAAGGCAATAAAAGCTTAATAAAACCAGCAACACAAATGGAGAAGGGAAATTGGCCCAGGCTCCCAAGTGTCCCTGGCCAGAAGGGTCAAAGAAGGTTCTAGATAACCCACCCTGTTGCCCCTTCCACCCACCATGTCCTGGCCACTGCCTGGAGTTCCACATGGGGGCTGGAAACAGTGTCTCTGGAGCCCAGAGATCCCTGGGGCCTAGCAGCTAGTCCAGCTCCCCAGCCCCTGCCCAACTGGATTAATGAAAAAGAGAAGGATCCTACAATGTATGACCAATAACCATGGCTATAAAAGCCAAATTGGATTCCTTCCTAGCTGATGAGCTCAGGGCCCTTCCTGCCTCTCTCTGAGACCAGATTAACAAATATGTAAAACACCATTTGCTCCCTGCAGCTCTTCCTGAAGTTGGCTCAGGGAACAAGGAGGCTCAGGAAGCAGGGGTCTTGAGCAGCAGAGCTGCCCAGGGGCCCGGGAGTAGGGGCCTATCTACTATAGGCCTGCCGTGGGACCTACAAAAAGTATTCAGCATTTGTGGGCCAATAGTTCCCACAACCTGCCAGACAGTGGGTGGAAGAGTTGTCCTTTACTCTACTGGGAATGGTAGGGGAAGGGGAGCTAGGAACTGGCAGAGGCTGCCCCTTAACTCTATATCGGAAGCTACTGTATAATTGGGGAGGTGGTACTCAGGGGTCCTGATGTAACATCAGGCCAAGTGGGAAAAATAACTGAAAAGGGCTGGAGAGATGGCTAAGTGGTTAAGGCGTTTGCCTGCAAAGCCTAAGGACCCAGGTTTGATTCCCCAGAACCCACGTAAGCCAGATGCACATCGTGGTGCATGCATCTAGAGTTCGTTTGCAGTGGCTAGAGGCCCTGATACACCCATTCTCTTCTCCCTCTCTCAAATCCATCCACCCATACATAACTGAATAGCCGTATATTAGATGCCATTGGCTCCCTTGGGACACAGTAGGGAGATATTTGCTATTTCCAAGCTCTACAAAAGGCCTCAGAGATTGCTTTCCTTCACCTCCCCCCACATAGACCCTATCTTTGGGATGTGGCAACGCTCTTAGGGTTCCCCCAGACCTCCCAGAGAGAAGCGGGAGGGGAAAGAGGCATTACGTGCGTGAGCCTGTGGAGGCCGCTAGGATTGGTTCCAGGTGGGAAGGAAGATCACTTAGGGCAAAGCTTCTTCCCCAGGAGAACATGGGGCTCCCGCAAACCCCAAGTTTGTAGATTACTAAGGCACAACATGGAAATGGCAGAGACTGCCCAGACCCCGTGTCCCCAAGCCAGAGCTGTTTCTTCTCCTGTCCGCCATCCACTCATCCTCGGGCACGAGTAACACAGCATCTCGGCAGCCGCCTCCAGCTTGCAGACTGTTTGGTATAGGTTTTCTGCTCCTAGGAATGATTTCCAATTTACACACCAGAAAACTGCGGCTTAAAGGAGTAAAGAGACTCATTTGAACTTGAACTCCTCACTGTGAGATTTTACTTGTGTCTGACACATTTGAAAACTCTAAGGCCCAGACTCAGGCCCTTTGAGCCTCCCCGCTGGTGTGTGCAATGTGCACAGATAAGCACATTGCACTGGGGTACACACTCAGTGTCTCTAGGTGGAAGCTCCTCTCATTGCCAGTCAGTGGCTCTGGGTGGGGCTTCCTGGCGACTTCTGCTGATTGACAGTTCGGGCATCAATGGAGGAGTGCACTCAGTGAGAGTGGTGGGCTCTATGCCTCTCTCCACCTGGGACAGTACAAGAGCCTTCAGCAGCGTGGAGAGACTGACATTGCCCTCTGCTTCAGCTCATACCTCTATGACGATGCTGTTGCCTATGGAGACAGGCAGGAGTGGATCGCAGCTGAATAGCTAGGGCTGAGGATGAGAGTAGGTCCTCAAGCATCTCCCCCCCACCAACTCTGTGGCCTTTATCGCAAAATTTTCAGGAGGCTCAGGGTCCCAGGGACTGAGGACTGACTACTTTTGGAGGCCAGGAAAGACCCAGTGAACTCACCCGGGTTCAAGAATCCCAGCCCCTCCCCAGCCGTTCCAACCTTCCCTGGCAAAATGACCCTGTCTCCTATTTGCTTATGACCTTGTACAATGTAGTCCTCCTCTCTGTGTTTCAGTTTGTCCTTCTGTTAAATGGAAGAGCTTTCAGAATGAAATCATTCAAAGTTCCCAAACAGCCAGCATATAGGAGGGGACAGGAGAAAAGATGGAGCCAGCTGGGAAGGGGAAGAGGGGTGCAGATTTCATGGGATCCTGAGGCCACAGCCATCATCAGAATGTGTCCTCCTGGATTCCAGCCCCATGCCATGGCCAGGAGCCTGAGGTTCACGGGGTCAGATCATCTTTTCCTATCCGGAACCAGGAGTGCTAAAGGTCCCTCATCACCCCAGAGTGGAGGAGCCAGACAAGAAGCAGGAGTCTGGGCATGCTCTGATGGAAGTCTGCAGAGGGAGAAGCAATCCACTTTGTCTTCTAGGCAGGTGAGGGCAGCAGTCATTCAGATGCTGCCCCTGGCAAAGCTGGTGGCCCCTGAGGAGGGCAACTGGCCCCTTTGCCAGTGCTCCGCTCTAAGCATTCCCTCTGAGCATCAGATCAGTCTCCTAGAGCAGAAACCCCTGCCATAGCCTTAGACTCAGATTTGGTCACCTCTGCCACACATTTCTAAGGAAGGAAACATGTCCAGACCTCTAATCCAGAGCCAAAGCTTCCTGTCATCCCCAGCTTCTCTGACCCACAGCCTTCCTCTAACAGCAGAGCAGCCCCTCCTGGAATGAGAGTTTGTTTTTTTAAGATAGGGGTGAGAACGAAGAGCCTTCCCTTTGTCAGTACTTGGGACCAGGTCCTGATAAATCAAAGCCCTGTCTATCAAAGTCCATCAGCTGCATTCACCCATCCACGCATGCATGCATTCACCCACTCATCCACGCATCCATCCACTCACCTACCCATGCATGCTCACACACACCTATCCATCCACCCACCTACCCATTTATACGTATCATGCATCCACCCCCTTACTCATCTTTGCATTCATGCATACATTCATTCACTTCCCTTGTTGGTACCTGTATGTAAAAAGACTGTGATTTTGTGAAATCTTCACAGTCTTAACTTTGTGGTATCTTGACCTCCTTTCCTCCTGAAGGCTCTCTGAACCTTCTCACCCCAGATCCATTCATGAGCTCACTAATACTCAAGAATGCCTCTTGGATGACAAGTCCTTGCTCATCCTGGCCCTTAGTCCGGGATGGACTGCCCAGCTCTCAGCCGGCCTGCCTCGCAGGTAGCATGCAGGAGCTACCGCTGCAACGCCTGCTCCCAGCCAGACCAGTGAAAGGAGGGTTCCCTCCTCCGGCGGCAGATGCCTTTCGGAAGCCTGGCTTCAACCTAATGCCTCTCAGTTCTGGATTGAAGGGAGGAACTGAAACCAACAGCCTGCCTTTGTGAAATCACAGCAGAAGCCAGCAAGGGCTTTTTCAGCCATGAATTCCCAGATGCAACTGTGTCCAGAGGGACTCCAGCCCCAGCTGTGTCTATGAAGATGAAAAGGGGAAACATCTGAATGGAAGCCAGAGAAGTCCTGCCAGTTGGCCAGATGCTGCCCACATCTGGACATCTGAAAAATAACGTTTGTTTACACAGCAGTCGGAAATCCAATGGGTCAGTCCCTATCCGGAGCCCCATGTACAGGCTACTGGATCACTGATGGATCCAAAACATACTCTGGCTTCATTCACCTTTCTCCTTAAAGAAGCAAATCACATTAGGCTGAGACGTGGGTCTTTATCCGTGTACCGTGGCCTGTGGTCACGCTTGCCTGGGTTCAAGTCCTGTCTGCGGCTTCCTAGCCAGCTGCTCCACCTCTCTGGGCTTCTCCTTGCCCACCCTTAAGATGGAGGCAACAGTGTCGTCTCATTGTGGTGATTTGAATGTGAAAATGTCCCCCATAGCTGCAAGTGTTTGTGAGTAGGCCACATACTTAATCCCCAGCAGGTGGAGCCTTTAGGAGGTGGAGCCTTGCTGGAGGAGGTGTGTCACAGCAGGCTGATCCTGGGACGTTATATCACAGTCCTACTTGCCACTCTCAGCTCACTTTCTCGCTGCTGCTGTGGAGATGTGATGCCCAGCAGCCTGCTTCTGCCATGCTTCCCCCGCCAGATGAAACTTCCCCTGGAAGCTGTGCTAGAAAGAAACACGTTTCCTCTCATAAACTGCTTCTGGTTGGGTGTCTGATCCCAGCAACGAGAAGGTAACTGCAACACGATGCCATTGCCAAGTAAGCATGAGGATGGAGGATGCTGCCTGCAGAACACAAACCCAGGGAGCATTCAAAGTACATCGCCCAATATTAGACCAGCCTTATGACTCCAACAACCTCTCTCAGAACACCCCAGGGAGGGACACTGACCACTCTCAGAACACCCCAGGGAGGGACACCAACCACTCTCAGAACACCCCCAGTGAGGTACATGAGATGTCCTCAGAGATGCTACCAAGGTCAATACACTTGGAGACACATTCCTTCCCAGTATCCCTGGAGCCCAACTTGGCACAACCTCTCTGGTGTTGAACTCCATGTAGGCCGCCCTCCTCAAAGCCAAGAAGATTACGACCTCTTCTTCACGACAGGAATCGCTCACCACTAGCAGTCACGTCTGCTCTCTTAACAAGCTTTGGCAGAGTCGACACTGTCCAGGTGCCAGCATGTATGTTAGATGCCTGGAGCAGATGGTAGGTGGACAGAGTCTACCCCGTGGCACCCCCCCCCCCCACTGCCACCGAGACAGGTTGCTGGAGAGTATGACCAGTTGTGACGGAGTTAACCACACATGGAAACTTTCCTCCTGACCTGGGAGGACCGTGCAGGAATCATGCCTTCATGCCCAGAAAACAGCTGGGTCCCTCTTCTACTTCTGGTGGGGATCTAGCTGAGTCATCATCCTCTGTTTCCTCTACTCCTGGGGCAGGAGGAGCCAGGGATGGGGGTTGGGAACTCCTGTGGAGCTCAACAAGAATGGAGAGAGACTTTTCCATTTCTGAATGCCCAAGGCCTGGCACACAGTAGGGCTGTGCAGGCTAACATTTGGAAGGGGAACTAAAGAGAAGGCCTTCTCAGGAGGTTTAAGTCCCTGGACACTGTCTCTCATATTAGAAGTGTCCACTCCTGTAAGGGTGGCAGATGGTTGGTAATTCCACACCAACCCTTCCCACTGCCCTCATCTGCCAGTTCCCAGTGTTCAAGATCACTGCACCCACGGAGACCCGAACACGCCACTAACAGATCCAAACAGCACAGGTTCCCAACGTGGCTCCCTTAAGTAAACAGAAAGCCAGAATCCAGGGGGTCCACATGCAACGATACCCTCTCTAGTGGCTTCTCTCCCTGGAGTTCAGAGCAGAAACATTCCTAATACCCATGCTTCAGTGACATCCTCAAGTGCCTGGCCCCAGAACTCTGCCCTGGGCCTCCTTCTTCTAGGGTTTGGCAGAGCCCCAAGTGCTGCTGGTACCTGCCAGCAGCTGTGACAGGGTGGAGGTATCATATAAATAGTCCGGGGCTGCCCAGCAGCTCCACCTCCCTCTCGGCTCTGGCTCCCAGCCTTCCCTCTCAGTCCCACAGCAAACCTGCTAGCACGAGCTCTCTAGGCTCCACTTGCCTCTTGGATAGCTGTGTGACCTTAGGCAGGTGACTCAACCTCTTTAGTCTCAGTTCCTTTCCCTGCTAAATGCAGTAACACCTGCCTCTAGGGTGGCTGTGGGATTATGTCAGTTAGTATAGCTAAGGCATTTAGCATAGTGCCTGGCACATGATTTATTTATGTGCTGTAGGTGCCTCAGTTCTCAGTCATGATGATGAGGTGGGAGCTGGGGGAGGCCACAGGGTCAGGCTTGACTTCAGAGAGGACACAGAAGAGAGGACTTGGCTAGTGGCGGTAGGAATTTCACCTCTGCCCTGGGAGGGGAGTTAGGCTTACCCATCTCAGCTCAGCCCCTTCCCTGGTAGCATTTGGATACTGTGGGGGCTGCACAATAAAAAGCTTCCCCTTGGGATGCTGAGGCTCAGGTCCTGGCACCAGAGTGCTGTGTGATGTTAGGCAACTCACTTGCCCTCTCTGAAGTCACTTCCACATCTGCAGAGAGCCCTGGCAGCTCTGATCTCTTCTGAGTCAAGTTGTTATTCACAGTTCAAGCTTCCCATGGGGTGTCATCTCCCAGGAAGTTGGCTGAGCTCCCGAAGTCGGGGACATAGCCTGAGACGCAGCGATGGGGCAATTGTGACCCAGCTTCGGCGCCTCACCAGCCTCAGGTGCCTCACCCAGGCCACTGAAAGATACACTTTGTGACAGTACCTTCACCTTGCCACATGGGAAATTTACATTGTTTGAAAGTAAGATGACCCCCCACCCACCCAGGTACGGTCTTATTCTAATCTAACCCAGGCTGACCTGGAATTCACTATGTAGTCCTAGGGCCGGCCTCAAACTCATGGCGATCTTCCTACCTCTGCCTCCTGAGTTCTGGGATCAAAGGCGTGCGCCACCACACCCATACAAAATAGTTTCAAAGCAGATGATGTTTTTTTTTTTTTTTTTCCTTGTAGTGCTGGGGATTGAACCCAGGGTTTCTCACAGCTAGGCAAGTGTTCTACTACGGAGCTATATCCCCAGTCTGATTTCCTGTATTTATTTAATTTTCTCTCTCCTTCTTTCCTATTTATTTATTTCTGAGAGGGTCTCGCTATGTTATCCAGGGTGGCCTTGACATCTTCCTGCTTCAGCCTCTTAAGTACTGGGATTACAGACATAAGCTACCATGCCCAACTAAGGTCAGTTCACACACACACACACACACACAGAGAGAGAGACACACACACACACACACTGATTGGAGGATGAGGTAGCAGGATCACCATGAGTTCAAGGCCAGCCTGGGCTACAAAGGGAGTTCCAGATCAGCCCAAGCTAGAGAAAAACCCTGCTTCAAATACCCATACAGGACAAATAAATAAGCACAAACAATGAGTAAAATGGGGGCTTTTGCTTCATTCAGATCCAAACGTGATCCCAGCTTGGACTGTTCAAGCTAGCAAGTCTTTTCACTTCTCTGAACCCTGGTTTTCCCATGCATTCCACGAGGATAACGTTTCCCCATGCCCTGAGATGGTTGTAAGGCTTAAATAAGATAGTATGTGTATGTGCTTAGTGCCCGGCACACAGTAGGTATCCAACTGTCAGCTACCACGGGTACTGTTATTTTACAGCCTCCCATTGTAAAGAAAGACCTGAGGCCACCAGCCTTGCACAGTGGCCCTTACAAAGAGCACTAACACAGAGGCACATGTTAATTGCCATCTATATTCTGGCACCTTCCAGCTGGGACAGCCCAGGAGTGTGGCCAAGCAGGGAGCGAGCTCACTAGAGGCGGCTCTGTCACCTTCACCAGACCGGATCTGCCAACGTCCCTGCCTCGGTCTTTGTCAAGCAGCTGGAGCGTGCTCTGCACTGCCTGCCCGTGAAATGCGACTTGTGGAAAAACATGCATATTTGTGACTGGTGCGTGTTGCTATTTCAGGCTGACACTGCTCTCTTTATTTATTTTCCCTGGGATCTTGGCGCTTTGGAATCCAGCTCTGAGGGGTGTTTTGACAGACTTTGTCACTTCTCCAGCTCCTCAGGCAGAAACAAGCTCTGCTGGCGGGGAGGGTGGGCAGAGAGGGGGAGACTTTCAAATGACAAGCCCTCTTCTGTAGCTAGGACCCAGACGGTCAGCCTCGATGCCCATACTTGAGCACAGAGGACAGGTTTGTGAGGGGGTTCTGGTGAGGACACAGCTTCAGAGAGGCAGGGAAGGGAACTAAAGGCATTATGCATTGAGTTTCAAGTTCAAATACTGCTAATGTCAATACCAACACCAATACTATTGTCACTAGCAGCTCCCATGCCATTGCCACCACCATCGCTATTGGGTGCCTACTTTTGTGGATCAGTGGTGGGCTGGTGGTTCCCTTGGGGAAGCCACTGCATTCCTCACCATCTCACTTCGCAGCTCTGCTCCTCCTCAGGCTCACCAGGCTGGGAGAAGAAGCCGGTCAGCCAAATCATGTCTTCCCTCCCTGCCCAGATCCTGACCAACAACAGACTGCCCCATGGGCAAGCTGCTCAGTTGAATCCTAAGGATGTGAGGCTGATTGTTAAGCCCACCCTGACCAGCGAAACGTCCATAGCTGCTCTCAGCCGGTCCCTTCCGTGGAGCCAGGTGTCTTGTCAGAAGAACCTTTATTCACGCAACTCTGCTTCTGAACGACCAGGAAAGCTGAGGAGTCAGGGAAGCAAGTCTTAACCTCCAGAGAAAAGGGTTTGGGCCACTGTCCCAAGGATATGGAGACTAGGAGATCTGGGTCTACGTCTGTACTCTCGCATCATTCATTCACCAAGTGTCTATCAGCAGATTTGGTGATCCATTCAGAGGGTAGACTGACAGTCACACCTATGCCTGCCTCCATGGAGACTGGACTTCTGCAGGAGGGTGACCATAAGAAAGTCACTTGATTTTTTCTGGTCCTACTAAGGAATCATCTGAACATCCCTCATCCAGGGGCAGGATGACGTCAGCAGTGGTGGACGTGCTAAGGAAAGGAGAGGGAACTGTAACCTCTGGGGGGTCTCAACTGTGATCTTCAATCCGCCTCAAAGTAAGGCACTAATCACTAAAGAATCAGCGGTCCTGGTGATCAGGGCCAAAAAGGGATCCCATAGCTAGCCCCGACCTTTTCACAGAAATGAAGCCTGAAGCTCGGAGAAGGGCAGTAGTTTGTCCAGGGACATGCTGAACATCTGTGCTCTCCTTAGCTCCAGCTCAGTTCTCCCTACACTAGCAGGACTATTCCCCTCTCCACCCATTGTCTGGATTTTAGGAAAGTGTCAAAGGGCAAGCCAGGGAATAGTCCAGATGCCTCAACAAGTCACATCTTCAGGGTGGGGGCAGTGAGGCTTGCTGTGATTCTGAACCCTTCACCCTTCAAGTTCTAGATCCCTTGGAGAGAACTTTCTGGGGCTTCTGACCTAGGAAATTGCCTGGAAATGGTGAAAAAAGATGCTGAGGCCTTCAGCTAGGGAGGGGAAGACGCCCAAAGATATGGGAATAGGCATGAGGGCTCTGCAGCTGAGGAGGCAAAGCTGGGAGACCAGAGCCCGCAGTCCCCAGGGGTCAGCTGAGCTGGCGCCCATATCAGAGCAAGGGCAGACTGATGAGAGCCGAGTGAAGGAAAGTCAGGAAAAGGGGTGAAGGCAGCTGGGAAGAACACGGGAAAGACCAAAGAAGGTGTTTGTGCAAGATAACCTGGGGAGGGAAGGGAGCGGGGAACACAGATGGTGTAGGCAAAGACTTTGGATCCCGCGGGGAGAAGGTGTGCCTGGGGTAGGCTTGAAGAGGCATGGTGCTGGAGAGTTGAGCAAAACAGACCCTGACTTCAAACCAAGACTGTGAGGCGCCTGCTTGCCTGCCTGGACTCCTGCCCGGAGTTTCCTTTAAGCCTAACAACTGCTTCCCTCCGTTGGCAGATGCCCTGGTTCTGAGGATGTCTACGGAAGGATGTGAGAAGGGGCTGCTCTGTGTCCTGCTTCTTGCTTGCTTTCTTGTCCTTTAGGCACAGGAGTGTGTGTGTGTGTGTGTGTGTGTGTGTGTAAGAGAGAGAGAGACAGAGAGAGAAGGGGGGAGGTTGCCAGGTTCCAGAAGGAACCTTACCCTACGCAGTGGTCTCTAGAGTCTGGGGCCTTGAGCAGCCTCCAGTGAGGAGGTGGAGTGGGATGCAGGCAGGGACTACAAACTGGTCCGTGCGGGAAGAGGCAGTCGATCTATGTGGGAGTGTGTCCTGGGTCTGTCGGTGTACTATGTGCCTTTGGGCCGTAGATGGGTGTGCATTTATCCGAGTGGAGCGTGAGCCTGTGCGTGGAGTGTTGGCGGCTGTTTACTACAGATGGTGTGCGCATCCTCGGACGCGTGTCAGAGCGCGCTGGGAGCTTGGGTCAGCGGGGGCATGGGGGCTGTTAGGAGCTGAGGCCGCCCCCATGCGCTGTCCGCGATGCTGACCCAGGGCGCCCACTGGTCAGCTACCTGCCGCCGGCCTCAGGAAGGATGCCAGAAGCAGAAAGAGGCTGGGGGTAGGGGCAGAAAGCCCCCAAGGGAAGCGCCTTCCCAGGCCAGCGGCGAGGTTCTCCGGGGACTTGGGAAAAGTTCTCCCGGCGGCGGCGGCGGCGGCGGCGGCGGCGGGGTAGGCTCTCGGGACTCCGAGCAGCTCAGCTCACGCAGGGAATCTATTCCCCCCGACCTAACTCAGATGCTCATCACTGCCTTCATTCACGTTCTCCTCCGCTTCCATCCGTCGCCTGCTCGGGCCCCAGGGTTAACCGGGCCCCGGGACGCGGGGAAACTTCCCGCTGGGCGCACGAGTGCGCTAAGGTTGGGAGTGAATGGAAAATCGGTGGCTCACCTTTCCCTGTGCCCTCCCTCCGTTGTCGCCCCGCGGGTAGCACGACTGGAGGGTAGCTGCAGGCTGATGCTCAACTTTTATAGACCCGACAGACACCCACCCTCCGGGTTGCGCAGGGGTCTGGAGGGTCCTGGCCATTTCTGAAGTCACCCAGGCAGACCGAGGTTGCTCCGGGTTCCCCGTGAGTTGGTGCGAGGCTGGGGCTGTGCATGGAGGCGGTGATGGTGGTGGTGGGGACACGAGGTCTGCGCTCTGTCGCCCCCCTGGCCGTCTTTTCTGGGGCGCCGAGGCCCGCGCCCGGGCTGGCCCGAGAGCCGGAGAACTTCACGCACGGCCCCGCACAGGCCAGGGCGCAGGCGGCGCGTTGGACCGGTCCCCCTCCTCCGAGCAGCGCACGCATCCCCAAGCCCCCGAGGGTGCCCGGGGACTGCCGCACTCACCTCGGCGGCCAAGCAGAGCTGGGCTGAGCCGCTGGGCTCCGGATGGATGGGGCGCGTCGGAGGGGGCGGGAGGCTGCGGCCGCCCCGCTGCGCAGACCTGCCCCTTTCGCGGAAGTCTTCCCGGAGCTGCGGGAGGCTGGCGTTCCCCGCTCGGCTGCGGGACGGACCGCGGACAGCTCGGAGTGTCACTACCGTCCCCAGCGCACAACCCGAGCACTCAGCTCCGCCGCCGCCTTTTATTCGCCGCCCGCCTTTGTTTGGGTCCCGGCTCCTACCACGGGGTGCGGGGGTGTCCCGGGCAAGCTCTGGCGTCGCGCCGCCCCCTAGCCGCTGGTGCCTCCAGCCTCGGCGCCTGCAGGCTTTGCATCACGGCCCGGCGAGGCTCTGCGCTCGGTCCAGAGCTGCTGTCTCCGGATCCCGCCGCCAGGCGCCGCCGTGGCCGCCTCTCCCCCTGCGGGAGCCGCGCGGTGGTACAGCCAGGCTCCCAAGGCTGGCCGGTGGGGGTTGCGCATGGCGCAGCGACCCCTGGGGGTCAATCCCCGCCTCTGCAAATGGCCCGGGCCTAGCCTCCGCCCCCCCGCCAGGTTCCTGGGTTCCCACATCTCTCCTCCTCACGCTCTCGCTCTCGCTCTCCTGCTTCCTCCTCTCAGACCATCTGCCCAGCCTTGGCACGTCACCAGCCTCCTGGATACTCGAGGGCATACCCGGGTGCCCTCCGGAGGGAGCTGCCAAGACCACTCTCCTGGCACTGTCCCTTCCTCCTTCTCTATTCACCTCACTGGCAGCAAAGCCCCAAGCTCTGCCAGCCCCTGACACCCGGCATCCCTCCAACAGTAGTACATAGTCCACTGGACACCTCTGAGCGGATGGGTGCCACAGGAGGAAAGAGTCTGGCAGCCAAAGCCACTGTCCTGGTTCATTTTTTTTCTCTAGCAGGGCACGGAGGACATTGGTCTTGGTATCACTCAGAGAGCGCCTAGAGGGATGCCTCAAAAAAGGAGCCACTGCCAGCCTCCAGCTTCACGATGGAGGAGCGTTAGTGTCACTGGCCATGGTCACTGCTGGGTGAGATGTCTATCATATATCTTCGGAGTGTGGGCTTCCAGAAGAAGGTAGAGAAACAGGGGAGCTCCAATCTGCATCTTCAGGAAGCTTTCAGCTTAGAGGAGAGCAAAGAATATGGGGCCCCACACTTGGCCCCCAGCTGTGTAGCCCATATGCACCTCACCCCTATGTTTTACTTCCCCCCCCCCCCACAAGGTAGGGTTTCACTCTATCCCAGGCTAACCTGGAACTCACTCTCAAACTCATGGCGATCCTCATACCTCTGCCTCCCGAGTGCTAGGATCTAAGGTGTGTGCCACCATGTCCAGCTTGACACCTATTTTTAAAAGAGGAAGACTGGAGCTGGAGAGATGGCTTAGCAGTTAAGGGGCTTGCCTGAGAAACCTAAGGACTGAGGTTCAATTCTCCAGGTCCCACATAAAGCCAGATGCACAAGGTGGCACATGCATCTGGAGTTCGACTGCAGTGGCTAAAGACCTTGGTATGCCCATTCTCTTTCTTCTCACTCTCTCTCTCTCTCTCTCTGTCTATCCCTCTTCCTCTGTCTCAAATAAAAATCAATAAATAAAAATAAAATAAAAGAGACCTTTTTTCTGACTTTGGGGTAGTGAGTTCCTGCCGGCTCTTACCTGTTCTCTCTCAAGCACAGTCTTTGGGAGCGGTACCCACTGGCTGGCTGTCAGGTAGACACATGGCTATCTATGACCCTAGGTGTCCCAAGAGCTCACCTATGCAAAAGCAAATGACCTAAACCAGTGTATCTGCCCTGGGAATCACTTTCCACGTGCTAAGGAAGGATTGTCAGGGGACCTAATGGCAGGCCACTAAGACTGTCAGAGGGCCAGCAGTGGCTTCATGTGGCCTTAAGACATTGGAGTTGGACTGGGGAGATGGCTCAGTAGGTAAAGTGCTTGTCATGCAAGTGTAAAACGCTGAGTTCAGATCCCCAGAGCCCACATAAAGTAGCACAAGCATTTGTTAGCTGGTGTTCCTATGGTGAGATGGGAGGCTGAGACAGGAGGATCCCCCAGAAGCTCTCAATGAGAGAGCCCACTTCAAACAAGGTGAAAGTCAAGGACTGACACCTGGGGTGGTCCTATGACTCTACACACATGCTGGCATGTGTGTGCTCTCATTCACAAACAACACACATGCACACACATATACACATATATATGCCCTTGGGGGCAAGTCCTAGCAGGAAGGCTGGGGGGGGGGGCGGAGAGAGAGAAAGACACTAAGGCCCAAGAAATGGAGGGCATGGGTATTGTCCCAGAGCAGAGGCCAAACGTGACATACTAGTTCAGAAGGACAGCTCAACAGCATCCCGAAAACTTCCAGTTCCAGCTACCATATCCCAGAAGGGGATAGGGAAAGAGGAGCTATGAGGGAGGAGGAAGAGAACACGGGGAAGATTTATTTTTAAGAGAGCAAGGAGAGACACAAAGTGTGTTCCCAAGCCCAGCTGAGAGCAGAGGGCTTGCTTTATTGGGTGAATGGCTCAATTCTTTTCAGTCCGTTGTAAAGCTGCTTCCAGGAGTCTCCTCCAAGTTCCCCAAGGCTCCTGTGCTGTTTCTTGCAGTCTGACGAGTCATAGGCACACCATGTAAGGCCTCAGGGTGCTGTGCTATCTCTGGCCCACGCTTATGCATACAGCCTGAATCCACCCCACCCCTGGAAGTATTTTTGGTGACTTTATGGGGGTCCTGTGATAGTCTCCCCACTTTCAAAGGGTCCTGGTTTCTACCTTGGCCACAACCTTGTCAGAGCCCTTCCAAATCTAGGGACCTCCAGGTGATCTCCAGGGGCACCTGCATTTGCTCTGTCCTTGGTAAGGGACTGTCTTTAAAGGGAGGGTGCATAGGCCTGCACAGGGGCGGGGGACTGTGATGCCCAGGAGCACTGGAAGGATGCAATTTTCCCAGGTCATCAGAAGGGTTAAAAAAAATGCAAATAGAGCCAGACCTTTGAAATATACCTGCGGTGTGGAAAGCCAGAAGAATCTTCCTCCTGAGGCTTCGCTTCTCCCTCCCCCTCCCTGACCACCCTGCCTACAGGAAACCCAATGTTAGCAGAGCCTGGGAACGCATGGCAGGATCCCTGCCCACTCTCTGAGGGCCCCCCTTACCTCCAGAGGCGCCCTGGAGATGACTTCTGTGGCCCTACACTGTTCTGTGTGCCCTCTGGCTGGTGATCTGGCAGCACTGTCTGCTGGAAGGGCTTCCTGGGTCTGATTTAAATGCCTCTTGGTGCCGGCTGAGAAGCCTGCTTCCCTTATACTCTGTCTTCACCACTAATTGAAAAGCCTTCTTTTGAAAGGCATAGGCGCCATAAAGAGCCTCTTTGTCCTTGGCTCCCATTTTTTTTTTTTTTATTTCTCCTTCTGTCTTCTATGTAACTATGTAGGAGCAAGGCCTCCAAGCTCAGTCCCTCATCCCACTTCTCCCAGGAAAGGCATTTTTTTTCTTTCCTGTCACACTCCTTACTAGCTGTGTGACCTTGGGGAAGTCACTTCATCTAGCTGAGTCCCCACTGTCTCATTTTAAAAATAAAGACAGTGAAAATATTTACCTCATATAGTGATGATCAGGAGTTTACTGAATGAGATCCACTCTGTGAAAAAGTAGCGTCTTAACACATTGCATGGCATAGATTAAGATTTGAATAAGCGTTAGTTTTGACACTTTCTTCACATTCTTGCCACCTGCTGGGCAAGATCCAGGACCCCCTTTTCCTTCTTTGCCCTGTGGTGAGGGGGATTGTGTGTAAGTCAAGTTCTCCCACCAGATGGCTGAGCAGCTGAGGGTTAAGCCTATGGGAAGATTGGGAGTGTTGATCTTTAAAAATATGGTACAAGGGTTTGGGGATTTAGCTCAGTGGTAGAGAGTTTGCCTAGCAAGTGCAAGGCTCTGGGGTTTGATCTCCAGCACTGGAAAATAAAAGATAAATAAATAAAAATCATAAGGTGGCTGGGGACACAGCTCAGTTGGTAAAGTGTTTTCCTCACAAGCATGAAGACCTGAATTCAATCTCCAGAATTCTCATAAAGCATACTGGTAATCCCAGGGCTGGTGGGGGGGGGGTGGAGACAGGAGGTTCCCCAGGGCTCCTAGCAGCCAGTTTAGCCTAATTGATGAGTTCCAGGTCAATGAAAGATCTTGTCTCCAATAAAATGTGGACAACAGGGCAGGAGAGATGGTTTAGTGGTTAAGGCACTTTCCCGCAAAGCCTAATGACCTGGGTTAGATTCCCCAGTACCTATGTAACATCAGATGCAGCGATGCATACATCTGAATTCGTTTGCAGTGGTTGGAGGCCCTGGAGAACCCATTCTTTCTCTGTTTCTGTTCTCTCTCTCTCTCTCTGCTTGCAAATAAATGAATAAATAAAGACAACATTACTGAAGTATAACACTCAAGGTTGTCCTTTGGCCCCCACATGCATGGATACACATGCATGTGCACCTGCACATACATATGCATTCCCCTCCACATACACACATGTATTAAAAATACACTACCATAAACCATTGTCTCCCAAGGGTATATGTTAATAACTGCATTTATAAGTGGCTTTCTCTTCAATCTGCTAATGCTCTGACTTTGGGGAAATAGGTTGTTGGTGGTGGTGATGGTATGTGTCTGTGTTTGTGTTTGTGTGTGTGTTACTAACTGTATGGCCTCGGGCAAGTCACTTCCATTTCTGAGTCTGAGAGACTCCTTAGACTGTAAAGTGGGGTAATGAAAACCTCTGCCTCTCATGTGCTTATAATGTCCTTTTCAAGAGAAGTGAGACATATTTATAGGTAACAGTTTAATGAGAGCTTACATGAAGTGTGTACGTGTGTGTGTGTGTGTGTGTGTGTGTGTGTGCATGCACACACACCAAGGTCTGTTGCCACTGGAAAAAGAATGTCAGATGCTTGACTCAGGCTTGACATGGGTGCTGGGGAACTAACGTGGGCTTACAGGCTTCGAAGGCAAGCGTCTTCAACCACAGAGCCATTTCCCAGCCCCTTCCATGATGTTATAACTATGTGTTATTAGAAAAGTGTCAATAAAATGGTCAGTCCTGTTTCAAGGATTTTTCAGGTGGCATAATGGTTATAAAAGAGCTCAGTAAACTTGCTGAAGTTTGCAGTGAGGGATTTCTAACTTGACGTCCCATAGCAAGTTAGTGGGAAAGTTTGAGTTGGATGCCAGGTCTCCCAGAGTCCAGTCCTGAGCTTCCCGTGAAACATCACGTTTCCTCTTTCCTGAAGTTCTGTTGGGGAGGTGAGGTTGAGCTCGTGGGGTTCCCATAAGGAGAGAAGAGAGGGGCCAATAATTTAAGAGAAGAGAGAGAGAGATTTAGGGACGTTGACAGAGCCAGGCTAGAGTAGGGGTGCTCCTCACAGTGCCTGGGAGAGAGGGAGGCTTGACAGATGGGTAGCCCCCCTTTCGCTTCCCCCAGCATTCTGTAAGCCGCCTGGCCTAGCATTCCTTTCCCAGCCTTGCTTGCCTCCTCCAAGGAAGCAGGCAGCCTGCGCCAGAGTGAATACAATCCAAGTTATTAATTGCCTGCAACAATTAGCCCCAGCTCCTGGGCCTGCAGACGCCCAGGCTCTGAAAAAGGGAGCCAATTACAGCTTCATCAATATTCACGCTGCTGCATAATCCTCTCCCAACAAGATCCCCCCTCCAGCCCCCATCCGTGTTTCTAAGGGCCTTTGCTCTGACCCCCCCAACATCTGCAGAAGATTCAATACTGCTGAGGCCTTCAAGAGTGATAATGTCACCCAGGGTCAGATCAGAAGGGATAGTTCACACAGTGGGGTCATGGTCCAGGTTGGGAAGAGAGGGACCCTGCCAAAGATCTGGACATCTGCTGAGCATCAGCCAGGGCCGTACCATTGTGGAGGAGACGGTCTCCAGGTTGAGGGTGTAAGTAAACTCCTTGGGAGATCTCATTGCAAGGTTAGCTTGAAAAGGAAAGGCAGGAGATACCATCGAAATTTCTATTTTCATCTCAGTTTAGTCATATACTAGCTTAGTGGTCTGGGGAAGATTACATTTTATTCCTAGGTTTACCTGTAAACTTTGGGCAGGGGCCACACTTCCACCTCCTGATGGGAGATGATTCAGGGACAGGCTATGATGAATACACAGTCCAGTGAGTGGTACACGGTGAGCTGGAAGTAATAACAGTGTTTGTGTTCTTGGCTGAAGAAGATCTGCAAGGAATGCGCGTCTGTGACCTCCAGAGATGTGCGGGGCTGGTGGCATGGGGAATGAGCTAGACATGCAAGAATGCTGGGCGCTGGCCCCAGCTTTGCTATAACTGCATCCGTGGTCTCTTCGGTCCCTGGTCTCTTATTTCTACTTACCATGTGAGGATACAAGAATAGATGTGGTCAGGGGGGCACCCTGACTGGAATCTCCCATGAGAGTGTGGGAAGGCAGAACGTGTCACAATGAGGAAGAGGCCTTGGGGAATTTGGAATCCCTGGTTTTCCAAAGGGGCGAATGGCAGCTTGTGATAAGTATAGTGAGATGACCCAAAGAACATGAAACCAGACACACAAATCGCTCAGCCAGAGGCACAAATATAAAGCAGTAAAAAGAAATCACATGCCTTTTATCAAGACAGAAAATAAAAACCACCTCCCGATCCAGAACGCCTGGGAGAGGCTGCGCAGAGGACGGCAGCGCTTTCAGCACGAGATGGACAGTTTCCAGTCGCCCGGGCTCCAGGGAGGGCTCACGGCCTCAACTACTAAGTTGAAAGCTTGGAGGTGGTTTGAGGCTCGGGGTCAGAGGTGTTGAGAAGGACCCAGGTTCAAGAATAATTCAATTACACTTGGATTTTGAATGTGTGGTGGGGCTTCCCAAGTCTTTAGAGGGTAAGGGTCTCATTTAGGGCCCGTCTTCCCTCCTGTCCCCTAGGGACACCTAAGGCTCCAGGTGCACCTGCTTGGACAAGCTCTACGTGATGACTCAGCATGAAATCCCAACCCCATCTCCCCACTATGTCCCGTTCCTTTGTGCCTCTGACCTTGGCTTCCTGGTACACGTTGGCCAGCATCTCACACCCCAGTCGGCCTGGCTGGCCCACAGACGCCAGGAGCCAGACCAGCTTTAACCCTGGCCACCCAGGCCCCATCTGGGCCCCTGCAATGACAGCAAGAAAGAGCTTTGCTGGCACCTCCCCAGTCGGGAATCTCTGTGTGGCTCTGATGGGCTGCCTGGTGCCAGCTGTTCTTGCACATCTCCGAGGGCAGGAAGGAGGGCACTTTGTGCCAGCGACACTGTGGTTGGGGTGCTGCGCTGAGCTAGAGTGGAAGGCTAGTGGCATATCTTCAATGTTCCGGAAGTCCAATGTCTTTTGGGCAGCAAGAATGCTGCTAACCACATCTGCCACAATTGTTAACTGATGGCTGCCTTGATCGAGTGCCGGGAAAGTTTGTGTATTACTTCATTCCAACCCATCGCCACCCAAGAGGTGCGTTCTCTTATTATCCTCATTTCTCCACGGGAAAATTGAGGCTCAGAGGATCCAATTGCTTCAGGTCACCCAGTGGGAAAATACAGAGGATTCTGATCTTGATCAGGCAGCCTGATCCTGTAGCCTATATTTCTCTCTCTCTCTCTTTTTGTGTGTGTGAATGGTGTGTGTGCATGTATATCTATATGCGTGTTCATATGCATGCATGTGTGTGTGTGTATGTGTGCATATGTGTGGAGGTCAGAGTGTGTCTTCCTCTATAATTTCTCCACCTTATTTATTTATTTATTTATTTATTTATTCATTCATTCATTCATTCATACATTCATTCATTTTTGGTTTTTCAAGGCAGGGTCTTACTCTGGCCCAGGATGAACCTGGAATTCACTGTGTAGTCTCAGGCTGGCCTCGAACTCATGGCAATCCTCTTACCTCCACTTATTTCTGACAAGGTTTTCCACTGAGGCCAGAGCTTATATATTCAGCTCTACAAACTAGCCAGCAAGCTCCAGGATGGATCCTTTGTCTCTGCCTCCCCAGTGCTGGGATGACTGGCACACACCACCACACACAGTTTTTACCTGGATGCTGAGTTCTGAACTCAGTTCCTCATGCCTGTGTGACAAGCTGAACCATCTCCCCAGCCCCTATAAGCCAAAGTTCTTTATCGCACTCTTCCATTTTACAGATGGAAAAACAGAGTCACAATGCTCGGCTACTCAGGGCCACAGCAGTGATCAGTGATGATGAGAGCATGTGAACCAAGGTTCTCCTGATGCCACAGACACCATGCTCATCTCTCTACCTCCCCCTGGTGAATGAGGTCCATGCTGGGTGCCCTCTCTGTGTCCCTGACTATGCCCCTCAGGTCTCATCCAAGGTATCAACCACAATCACACTAATCTTCCTGACCATCCTTAGGGAGGTCTCTGCCGAGGTAGACAGCCTCAGGTAGAGTTCATATTCAACTTGAGATTGGCTCTGTTGGTTGACACCTACCCTTGAACTCCAGAGGGATCAACACCCAGGAGGGTTAAGTCACACTCAGGCCTCCTAGGACAAGATCCAGGGGTTAAGGCTGCTGACCACACACACACACACACACACACACACACACACACACCCACCATGGGTTTGGCTTTGCCAGGTACAAATTGCATGTCATCTTCTAGCCTCTCTTTTCACAAATGGGGAGACTGAGGCCTAGGGTAGGTGATCGTGGCACTGTACTTATTTCCTGACATCGCCATCCGTTTGGACGACTCTCCAAGCCTCTGGGTCCTTCCTGACACCTCTGGGTCCTCATTTTGCAGCTGGGCATGTCAGGGGACAGCTGTTCTTACTGGCAACCAAAGCCACATCTGCCAGCTGTGTCAGGAGGATGCAGAAGGAGTACATGAGTAGCCGTAATGAGCACATGGATGAACAATCCAGGCCAATGTGACTGGTTGTACCCGAGGGGACCTGGGCTGGTGGCATGTCCTTCCTTCTCCTTCTGCTTTTCCTCCTGCTCATCCTCTTCCTCATCCTTCTCTTTTCCTTTTTCCTTTTTCCTTCTTTCTTTTTTTTTTTTTAATTTGAGGTAGGGTCTCATTCTAGCCCAGGCTGACCTGGAATTCACTATGCAGTCTCAGACTGGCCTCAAACTCACAGTGATCCTCCTACCTCTGCCTCCGAGTGCTGGGATTAAAGGCGTGCGCCACCACACCCGGCTGGCTTTCTTTTCCTTTCTCTTATCTCTCCCCTGTGCTCCCACACTCCCTGACCTCATTCCTCTGTGTTTCTTTCTTTCCTTGATAATGACTGTAGTAAGCATGCACAGAGCGCTTACTATGAGACCAGCCCTGTGCCAAACTTTTCACAGTCACCATCTTTCATCCACACCACAAACCTTCGGGAATGATCTTTCAAAAAACAACAACAACAACAACAAAAACAGGCAACACAAATGTGGCTTTGGGAGGTCAAGGTCTATGAGCCTTGCTGAGCTCAAGCCCAGCCCTCCTCCCCAGCCCTTTGCTCCCCTGAAAGACAGTAGTACCTCACCATGGTGGGAAAGGCCTGAGCTGGTGCGATCCATCCTCTCACTGCCTCGAATGGACTGTCTGGCAGAAGCATTTCCTTTTAAGCTTTGAACTGATCTCACCCCAGCCTAGACTCTGCGTCTGGGTGTCTCTCTCCTCCCTTTCCTTGTGTGTGGGGACAGCTGGTCCATCAGATACAGAACCAGGAAAATGGAAATGAACTCAAGAGAAGGCAAGCGGACCATTCCATGAGGGGACCTGGGTGCGGAGGTCTTCTCCTTGTCCCTGGGGATTCTGTGACCATTTATAGTTCTTGGGTGACTAAGGGTCATTCACAGCCTGTGGAACTTGGAGTCAGATGGACTGTGTGTAGCACATTGGTAGCTGTGTCCCTCACTGGATGACATTGGTCACATGGTCTCAGCTCTCCAAATATGTCTTCACCCACAGAGTTGCCTCAAGAAGTAGTTGTGGACTAGGGAAATGGCTCAGTAGTTAAAGGCACTTGCTTGCAAAACCTATTAGCCCAGGTTCAATTCCCCAGTGCCCATATAAAGCCAGATGCACAAAGTGGCACAGATATCTGAAGTTCATCTGCAGTGGCAAGAGGCCCTGGCATGCCCCCCCCTCTCTCTCTATCTATCTATCTATCTATCTATCTATCTATATATATATATATATATTTAAAGACGTGGTTGTGCCCAGGCATGATGACTATGTCTGCCAACATTCAGGAGGCTGAAGCAGGAGAATAATGAGTTTTAAGACCAGCTAGGGTTGCATAACAAGTCTCTGTCTCAAAAAGCAACAAATAAACACAAATGGTTGCTGCATCAAATGAGGTACAGTGGTCCTCTGGTAATGTCACCGCTGTGTCCCATGTGGTGTCCAGGCTTTAGGGTAACACTCCCTCCACCTGGGAGGTCTCTTGAGCACTTGCGTCCTGTGAGCTATTTGTTCTCTCCAGTATTTTTTGGCAGGATTTAGACAACAAGGCCATGACCAACATTTTTTAATGCAACCTACATGTGATGTGAGAATTGCCATATCATCTCACACAGAACATGTTAGGTCAGAGCACAAGCCCTGGGGCCAAGTGATCTGGGTTCAAATCCAGGTCTTCCACTTACTAGCAGTGTGACTTTGGGCCGGTCATCTAACCATTCTGTACACTAGTTCCCCATCTACAAAGGGGGTTCATAGTAGTGCCTGAGGCCTGCTAAGGAATTGAGGGATGGAGGAGGGGAAGGGAAAAAAGGTCATGGACCAGACATACGTGCTTAGTAAATATTAGCTACCATGATATTTAATCTCCCCAGTAATCCCAGAAAGAGCCCATTATACTTCTTGTTTTATAACAGAGGTAACCAACCTGGGTGCAGTGGCACATAGACCTGTAATCCTAGCACTTGGGAGGTGGAGGCAGGAAGAGCAAGAGTTCAAAGCCAGCCTCAGCTATGTAACAAGCTAGAGGCAAGTCTGGGCTTCTTGAGACCCTGTCTCAAAAAAGGAAAAGAAAAATAAAGGAAGAATGAAAGCAGGAAGGAGAGAAGGAAGGAAGACAGGAAGAAGAAAGAGAAAGGAAGGAAGGAAGGAAGAGAGAAGGAAGGAAGGAAGGAAGGAAGGAAGGAAGGAAGGAAGGAAGAAAGACAAAGAGACAACAGAGATAAAGTCACTAGTCCAAGGTCACACAGCTAGTACATGGTAAAGCCATGGGACAAAGGATTTCAATCCGGGTCTGACTAGTTCCCAAGCCTGTGTGTTTCCTAGTGCAGCCACGTGCCTGTGAGTTAGAGGAGGATGGGCACTGTGGGCCCTTCTTTGGCTCAGCCATTCCCTCCCAGCTGTGACTCAGATGAGGGTTCCTGAGCCCCTCATGCTCCCCCTTGTCACCTGTCTTAGCTGACAGCTCCTCCTCTTCCTCTGCGTCATTCTCATTCATTTCAGAACACTCCTCCTACTTAACCCGTGGCAGCTCCCCAGGGTCCTCCCACCCGCCCAACCTGCTCACCTTGTAGGTCCCAAGAGGTCTACAGAGCCCTGAGCGCAGGCTGTGTGCTTGCTGTGGGCCTGGCATGAGAGGCTAGCGATGCCAAGGGAGACCCGTTTGGACTGTTTACTGGGAGGCAGGTGCACACTCCAGGCACCCCATGCCCATCCACCCCACTGGCCGTCATGCTAGACCCTTTCCTCCCCCATCACCTCCCTCCAGCCTCAGTGACCTGCAGGGCCCACCCTGCCCTCAAGAGCCCCAGATGGACTCGTGTCCTGGCACACACTGACCAGGCTCTAGGGTGTCCCTGGCCTTGCTCACATCCCTTCCTCCCCTGAAATGCCCTTCCCCTTCCTCTCTTCCAGTAGATACATCTCCATCCCTGGCCAAGCTCATCCCCTCGGTAAAGAAGCCACCCCCACTCTCCTCCACCCTTTCTCCCCAAAGCCTCCAGTCCTCCCTCCTCCTGGCTCCTGGAACAGTTTCACACATCTATTTCTGCACTTATCCTAGCCTGACTTGTGTTCTATATGGAGGCTGTTGCCTAAGTGTGAGGCCACATGAAGTCTCAGCAGGGGGCCACTTCGCAGGCCAGGGCCCCAGCAGGGCTGGGTGGGATCCTGGGCAACAGAACCTGGAGTTCTAGGGCCATCTGGCTCCTTCATGTCAGAGGTTGGGACCAGACACCGTGCTCATTTCAGAGATGCAACATTTGAAGGGACTTCTCTTTGATCACATGGCCCTTGTGAGACACTGCAGACCTGGGCTCCCACTTCCCCATCCCATGGCACTCCAAGGCCTCAATGCAGGGCTGGATTAGGGTGCCCCAGACCTCCAACCCTCATGAGCCAGCTAGCTTCAGAATAGTGCTTCAACCTCCCAGAGGCTTTGAACAAGGCACTTCGATTTTGCTCATAGGTAGAAGCAGACTGTGAGCTCTGCTGTGGGCTGTGATCTCGGAGTTCCATAAGGGGCCAGGGCTACCCTAGCTACATCACTCTTCCTGCTGTGCTGGGAGAGCGACAGACACAGGCAACTGTGACCCCACATCATGTCGCAGTCTCTTCCTATATCTGCTCCCCATCCATTAGACAAACAAGTCACCCCTGTCAAGGCCAAAGTCAAATGGAGAGGACATAGACTCCACGGAACATGCGGCCTTGGCAAGGGTGTGAGTATAAAATACCACTTCAGGCAAGTGAAGAGTTGAAACCAACAATATGATCTTTTGTGCTGTGTTTGTTTCTGTCTTCCCTCTTACAGATTCCGATTGACAGCCAACTGTCTTCCAAGGCCACTAGACACCCTCCCCCACTTCCTCTCTTGCAACCACTATTCGCAGAACGTTTGGCTCACCTTTCCCCTTCTATCATCACCAAGCTATGCTCACTGGGCAACACTGGGGAAGAGCAGCAGAGAGAAGACGCGGAGGCTCCGGCGCCAGAAGTCCCGCCCACAGGGAGAGGGAAGGGGCGGGGCTTGTGGCTTTATCTCTCCTTCTTCCAGCACCGCTTGTCCCATGCTGAATGTTGGGGGGACCCCTCTGTGCTTTGGGTCAAGTTTGTTTAATTTTATTTATATATTTGAGAGAGAAAGAGAGAGAGAGAGAGGAGGGAGGGAGGAGAGAATGGGCACACCAAAACCTCGTGCCACTGCAAATGAACTCCAGATGCGTATGCCATCAGGCTTTGCAAGCAAGTGCCTTTAACCACTGGGCCATCTCTCCAGCCCACAGCCAAGTTTTCATAGCAATGCTGCTCAACAGACAACACTTTGTTTTTACCTTCTTGCATCTGTCTACCCTCTTTTTTATTTATTTATTTATTTATTTTGGTGTTTTAGTTCTAAAATCTAGGTTTTGTTTTCCTTTTTATTGTCAGCTTCCATACTTACAGAAAATAAAACATTATAATTCTCTCCCCTCCCCCACTTTCTCCTTCACAGATCTACACTCCATCATATCCCCCCCCCCCCGTTAGTCTCTCTTTTATTTTGATGTCATCATCTTTTCCTCCTGTTATGAGGGTCTTGTGAAGGTAGTGCTAGGCACTGTGAGGTCATGGATATCCAGGCCAATTTCTGTCTGGTCTATTGTATTGTAAGCAGTCCTACCCTTCCTTAGGCTCTTACACTCTTTCTGCCACCTCTTCTGCAATGGACCCTGAGCCTTGGAAGGTGTGATAGAGATGTTTTAGTGCTGAATGTTCCTCTGTCACGTCTTCTCAGCACTATGGTGCCTTTTAGGTCATTCCAGTGGTCACCGCCATCTGGAAAGAAAAGCTTCTCTAACCAAAAGTGAGAGTAAAGTAAAGTGCTTACAGGGCAGTTTGATGAGCAATATATATGCATTTAGCCAGACAAGAGTAGGCATTATACTCCTAATGCTCATGACCTCACCCATCATAGGCTTTTAATTAGGTTTTAAGTACTAGGCATGTATTCCCTCCCACAGAGCAGGTCTCCAGTCCAATTAGAGAGCAGTTGGTTTCCCCCTAACAGACAGACATGCCACTATTGCACCTGTTGGCTCGCTTGGCCTGGCTGACCAAACTTGAGACTTGCAGTGTCCACTGTTTTCACCACTGATGGCTTCTGTCTCCAATAAGGCTGCATGCAGTACAGCTTTTTCCAGCCTTCTGTCAGCTAGTCTACCGAGAGAAGGTTTTCAGCTCGGCCCCAGTTTGATTTCTTGGTGACCTTGCAACCAGGTATGTGGAGTCTTCAGCAATAGGGTCTTATCATCTATTCCTGGTGGGAAACCAAGAGCCTTGGCAATAGCCTGTAATATTTTGGGGCATCAACGGACCTCCCTGGCCAACAACTCACTGGAAGATATCCCATCCTTGGCACTGAAATTTTTCTGGTAACAGTCTATGGTTTCTGGGTGTGCCATTATCCAAAAAAGTAGGTCATAACGTGGCTTATTCACAATATCCTGGATCCTCTTTTTTTTTTTGATAGTAGACCCCTCAGTTTCCAAATTGCCTTTCCCCTTCCAGAAATTTAATTTAAATGGAGAGATGCACGTGCAAGTCAAACTAAGCCAATCAAAGTAGCCTATTGTCCCCTTGGCCTTGTGATTGGTTCATCCGGTTCAGTAACTCAGTCTTAACATTGTTACCATTGCTGGGGAAGAGACTGTTTTGCTCAAGAGAATAGGTGTCTCCTTACTAAAAGCCATCTTGTATAACATCAGTTCTAAGAATAAAGTCACCATGTTGCCAAGGGACTGGGAGACATTTCCTGCAGTGGTGTAGCCACTGGTAAGTTGCACATGTTCTGGTAAATATTCTTCACTCATACGCATGCAAGCAACCCTGATTAAACTTGGTCTCTCTCTGACACACACACACACACACACACACACGAGCTAACATCAAAGTAGAAGACGGTCTAGTTGGGAAGAAGAAGGGGTTCAGTGGAAGGGAGAAGAGGAAGGGGCCAAGAAAAGGTAATGGGAAGGGATAATGATCAAAATACCCTATAGGGACTGGATAGATGGCCCAGTGGTTAAGGTGCTCACTTGCAAAGGCTGATAGTCCTGGGTTTGATTATCTCTTTCTCTCTGCATGAAAATAATAAATAAAAATATTATTTTAGGGCTGGAGAGATGGCTTAGCAGTTAAAGTGCTTGTCTATAAAGCCTAAGGACCCAGGTTTGACTCCCCAGAATCCATGTAAGCCAGGTGCACAAGGCAACACACACACACAAGGTGGTGCATACATCTGGAGTTCAATTGCAGTAGCTGGAGGCCCTGGCACGCCAATTCTTTTTCTCTCTCTCTCACTCTCTCATGAAAAGTTTAAAAAACATTTTAAAAATACATCTTATGCATGTATCCAATTCTCAATACAAAATTTAAAAAGGATAAGTCACCATGAACTGAAGGCCAGAGAGAGATGTGGCTTGAGCTCCTAAATCAAGCTATGCCTAAAGTCCATTATACTTTTGAACTTTTCTCTGGCCACAAAGTCTTTGTTGCTAGAGTCTGGTTAAATAAGCTTGGAATCTATCTTTTGCATTGACTTTTCACAGGGAGCCATGAACAGATCTCTACTCAGTCCAGATAAGGAACCAATGATAGGCCACAGGAAAGGAACGGCTCCATCCAAGTCTAACTAGGTAACTCAATGAGTCATTGTGCTTACAGGAGCATGGGTAGAGGGTTACTTTATAGAAGTGGAAGTGACCCTGAAATTGCTGCGTTACTGGAGACTGTCCCCCCCCAGCATGGAAGACCACATGCCCATGGCTGCATAGATGGAGTTCCCGTGGATTTCCAGAGCACACGTATATTTATTTTGCATGGCATTGCGACACCACATTTTCACGGCAGAATTCGCACTTGAGAACTGTGCAATTTAAGATTCTGTGTTGAGCCACACTCATAGCTATCCTGGGCCTCGTGCATCCTGTGGGCCATTGTAGAAAACCTCTACGTGACCTCCTGAGGCCGCAAACAGCTGCGGAGCAGGGGGCGGCGGTGCGGAGGCATTACATACAGGTGGAAGGGAGATACGGGAGGCAGAGAGTGGCTAGGATCCCGGGTGAGGGGCTAATACCCTTGCCCAGCCCCCTTTCTGTGAGGGAGAGTCAACAGGATCCAGCTTGAGGGTTTCCCGCAGGTAGTCACAGCTGCTCAGTGAAGGTGGCAATGCGGCTATGCCACACACTGTCATCACAACACTTTGGACACTGGGAGCCAAGGATGCTTAGAATGATGTTTACTGGAGGCTGGGAAGGGGGCTCAGTGGATAGAGCTCTTGCCTTGCAAAGTATGATGACTCAAGTTTGGATCCCCAGCACCATATAAACGCTGTGTGGACATGGTGGCCTGCCTGTCATGCCAGCATCCAAGAGGCAGAGACAGAGAATGTCTGGAGCAAACTGGCCAAATTGAGAGACACTGCCTCAGTAAATAAAATGAAGAGTGACTGAGGAAGACATCAACATCAATCTCTGGCCCCCACCTACACACCCATTCATGTATGCACGCACATGCACCCGCATGCATATGAACACACACAAAATAATTTTTAATATTTATTTAGTTATTTTAAGAGAGAGAGAGAGAGAGAATGGGCATGCCATGGCCTCTAGACACTGCAAATGAACTCCAGACGCATGCACCCCTTGTGCATCTGGCTTGTGTGGGTACTGGAGAATTGAACCTCAGTCCTTTGGCTTCGCAGGCAGGTGCCTTAACCACTAAGCCCATCTCTCCAGTCCAGCCCCCACAAAATGATTCAAAAAGCAATCATGTTTGTTGTCCTTCAAAGATGAAGTCCTTAGGAATGAAGCCTGTCTAGGGAAACCTAGGAAGGTTTTTAGCTACGGGTGGGGAGAGAGCCAATAGGCCCTGTGCTGGCTCATTTGTCCTGGGACAGGAGGTGCTTGAGGGTCAGGCCCTTGACTAGAGACCAGCCTGATGGATCAAGTGAGACAAAACACATAATCCCACCTCTTGGCCCTGGGCCACAGCACCACTTGGATGGCTGGTTCTGGATGGCATTCCCTCACCCCTATCAGAAGAGGTGGGTCTGAGCCAACAGGGGACAGTACAGGTAGCATTGTGAAGAGTGGTGGTTGTCAGTGAGAGGATGGTACACACAGGTAATGTTCTGAGGGAGAGGCAGGATGTGAGGGTGTCCCTCAGAAGGGCTGCACTAGTTGGCCTGGAAGGGTAGCCCAGACTTGACTTCTCCAAAACAGACATCGGTCCCAGAGTGCCAACTTGCCTCCTGGCACGGCTGCCTGCTCTCCCTGACTGACCTCTCAGAGCAGATATGTAGGACAAAGAAGGATCACACCTCTCTCTGGCATCTCTACCTACAGTCTTCTGAGGTGCCAATAGCTGACCTGACTTCTGGACCACTTCCCTCTGCCACGGCTGGGGCCGCCACTGGCTCAGCTCCCTGCAGTCTATGAAGCTCCCACTTGGTCTCTGCTCCTGGACCCAGATTTGCTCTGGCCTGAGACTCCTCCTTGGAAGACACACCATTGTTTTTTTTTTAATAAATTTTTTTGTTGTTTACTTTTTATTTATTTATTTGAAGCGACAGACAGACAGAGAGAGAGAGAGAGAGAGGCAGAGAGAGAGAGATAATGGGCACGCCAGAGCCTCCAGCCACTGCAAACGAACTCCAGACGCTGTGCGCCCCCTTGTGCATCTGGCTAACATGGGTCCTCGGGAATCGAACCTCGAACTGGGATCCTTAGGCTTCACAGGCAAGCGCTTAGCCACTAAGCCATCTCTCCAGCCCGATGCACCATTCTTGACCAGAAGACCCTGGGTATAACAGACTTGGGTTCCAACCCCACTGTCTCCAGTGACTTGCTACCTATATATCTTGGTATCCGTTTACCCATCTGGAAACTGAAGTCTCTCAAATAAAAATACACTTTACTATAACCTTCTGGTTTTTGTTGTTGTTGTTGTTGTTTTTGCTTCTCTCTCTCTCTCTCTCTCTCTCTCTCTCTGTGTGTGTGTGTGTGTGTGTGTAGTATATGCACATGCATGTGTCCTTGCTGTGCCCCATATGCTCACCAGCTGCAAAGATCACTTACATGCAGTGGCCAAAGCAAAATGTCAGTGTCCAGCTCCATCACTCTTCTGTCCAGTCTTGACTCGAGCCAGAGCCTCTTTCTACTAATTCTGGAGCTGGAAGGGCTTCAAGGATTGTCAGGTCTTGTCTCCCTTGTGGCACTGGGGCTAAGCCCAGCTGTCTTATATGGGATCTAGAGATTTTGACTCTGTTGGTCTCAAACCCCCTCATGTCTCAAACTTACACAGGAAGCTCACTTAACTGCTGAGCCATCTCTCCAGCTCCCCACCAAACAATTTTTAAAAAGAAGAGTGTAGGGCTGGCGATATGGCTCAGCAGTTAAGGTGCTTCCCTGAGAAGCCTAAGGACTCATGTTCAGTCTCTCTCCAGATCCCACATAAGCCAGACACACAAAGGTGAGGCAAGCACAAGGTTGCACATGCTCACTAGGTGGTGCAAGCCTCTGGAGTTCAATTGCAATGGCTGAGGCCCTAGTGCGCCAATTCTCTCTCTAAAAAAATTTTTTTTTAATTTTAAAAAATCATGGGTATGTGAATGCATGTGTATATACATTTGTATGTGTGTGCGTGCAGGCAGATGTGTGCCAGGGCACACACGTGGAGGTCAGAAGACAACTTTCAGGTCCATCCTCACAGATCCACCTCATTGGAGGCAGGGTTCTCTTGATCATGCTTTACTTTTATTCTTTCTATTGTGCTTGTTGAGAGCTTCTGCAATTTCCCCCGTGTCTGGATCCCACCTAGACATCAGAGTGCAGAGATTACAGAAGCCCAACATGGCTTCTGGATTTTGTTGTTGTTGTTGTTGTTGTTTGAGGTAGGTTCTTATTCTAGCCCAGGCTGACCTGGAATTCACTACATAGTCTCAGGCTGGCCTCGAACTCATGGTGATCCTCCTACCTTAGCCTCCTAAATGCTGGGATTACAGGCGTGTGCCACCATGAGAGAGAGAGAGAAAGAGAGAGAGAGAGAGAGAGAGAGAGAGAGTGGGGGCATGCCAGAGTCCTCCAGGCCTCCAGCCACTGCAAATGAACTTCAGACACATGCACCACTGTGTATCAGGCCTTACATAGGTACTGGGGAATTGAACTTGGGTCATTAGGCTTTACAGCTAAATGCCTGAACTGCTGAGCCATCTCTCCAGCCCAGTTTCTGGCTTTTTACACGGGGTCTAAGGATCAAACTCAGGGCCGCAGTCTTGAGTAACAGCACTTTATCCACTGCGCCATCTCGCCAGCCTTCCTCACTGCATTCTTCTGAAATGGCTTCTGCTACCTATTTGGCATGCAGAGAAACCAAGGCTCCAGGGTACCATAATTTTATTCCTGCATCTGTGTTAACAAACACCAGCTGAGTGCATGCTACCGGCCGGGTACTGAGATAGGCCCTGGCGATGCCAGATGATGAAAGTAAGCTACTTAGTTGAGGTTGATAACAGACTTCTTCAAGGTCGCCGGGCCACACAATCATCCCCTTGCACATAGTAGGTGATCAACATAGCAATTGGATGAAATACCCCGTGGGCAAGCTGACTGAGGGGAGCCATAGGCAAAATGACATGGGATGCGGGGATGTGACAGGAGAAAGGGAGATGTCAGTTTCCAGCCTTGAGACTGGCTTTGCAAACAAGAATCTATCACATCTGACACGGTTTATGAAAGACCAGAATGGAGATGCAGGCACTGAGCAGAAGGCTCACTATTCATTGTGCCTGGCTCTTGTCTGACAAGGCACCTGGGGCCCATAGGGCCCGTTGTCTGGCCAGTGAGCTTCAGAGCACTCCCCGCATCCCCTAGTCAGAGCTCTAAGGGGGATAGTATACTGAGAACTCAGGTGCAGGTGGGGAGGAAACGCAAGGCCTCAACTGCCTACTTGAAAAATATTCTGGCCTTCCTTCTCTCGCAGGGAGTCTGCATCTCAAAGTGAAGTCCACAGACCAGCAGCATCGGTAACACGGTAACACGAGTGGTTAGTTCAAAATACAGACCCAGGGCTGGGGAGATGGCTTGGTGGGTAAAGCGTTTGGCCATGCAAGCATGGGGACCTGAGTTCAGATCCCCAGCACCCAAGTAAAATGCGAGGCATGGTGGCATATTCCTATAATTCCAGTGCTGGGAAACAGGGACCCCCTGGAGCTTGCTGGCTAGGCTAGTCTAGCTGAATCACAAAGCTCTAGGTTCAGTTAGAAACCCTGTCTCAAAGCATGAGGTGGAGCATGATTGAAGAAGGCACTTGAAATTGGTCTCTGGCTCACACTTGTATGATTCCATTTGTGTTTAAACCGCCCTTGCATGTGGCTCAAGTTTAAGAACCATTGGTACCAGTGGGAAAAGCCCTGGGTTGGGAGAGGAGGCTCCCTTACCCTGTCACTCTGTAAGTCCTCGAGTGGCTCTTCCTCTTTGAGTTTCAGTTTCCAATCGAAAAATGAAGGAAGGTGCAGAAATCAGCTCAGGACTTCCTCCCTTCCGCAGTGTTCCACAGTAGACATGGCTAATCCATTACAGAGCCCTGGATTGACCTCCGTGCCTTCTCAGTGCTCCTCGCCCCAGGAATACAGACAACCCCTGGTGGTTGAGGTTGGCATTGGAGAAACTCTCCCAGGCTCTGGCTGATCTCTGCGAATCCCTCCAGGTCCATATCAACCGCGGGTGCTGGCCCTCCACCTCGGAGTCCATCGCACTTTTTCTTTCCTCCCTACACTGGACTCCATGGAGTGGAGAAGTTGATAGACCTACAGGGGCCAGGAGATGTGTTGGGTAACCCCTTCCCCGCCTTCATGACCTCCGCACCTCCATATCTCGGCAGAGACTGGTGTGGTCTTCGCAGCCTCCTCTAGAGCGATTTGTAGCCTTGAAGGCCCAGCTCAAAAGGCAATTCCACCAGGAACCGCCCTGATGCCTGCAGGCAAACATGACCTGGCTGCCTCAGAGAAGGAACACTTCCTGCCCGCCCTGTGTAGTAACCCCTATGTTCCTGGGGAGCACCATGCTCTGAGCAAAGCCAGGGCCAAGGATTAAGACAGATCAAATGATTAGAAAGGCTGAACCAACGGCTGGAGAGATGGCTTAGCCGTTAAGGTGTTTCCCTGCAAAGCCAAAGGACCTGGGTTCAATTCCCCAGGACCCACGTAAGCCAGATGCATAAAGTGGCTAGAGGCCCTGGCGCACCCATTCTCTCTGTCTATCTGCCTTTCTCTCTCTCAAATAAATACTAAATAAATAAAATATTTTTAAAAAAGAAAAAAAAAAAAGGCTGCACCAAACACCGGGAAAGGTCAACTCTGGCCATGGCCACTTACTTCTACACCTCACTCAAACGGCATATTAGTTGGTTTCCATCTGAGTCCGGGCCTGGCCATGGTTTTAGATGAGCGGTGCAGCATCTTCTGATTTCTCCACTGCCTGCTCCTTCCCAGGGGGAGGGCGGAGAGGAGAGGATGCAGGTGGCCACAGCAGCAGACCCACCCACAGCTGCTGGCGGGGAACCATGGAGCACCCATAGCAAGGTGGTAACTGCAGTCTGACAACTGACCGCCTCCCCCTTTCTCCCCCAGGCCCAGGCTGACAGACCAGGACTGTCACTGTGCTCCACACGAGGTCAGGGTGAGTTCAAGAACATGGAGAGGCCGCCTCTCTTGCCGGCACACCACTCACTATTCACTGTGCTTAGCCCAGCTCGGGAGGAGGAGGGGCCAGGTTCATAAATAAAATAAATAAAGTATTTTTTTAAAAAATGACTGAGTCTATGGGGCCATATATTCCAACTATCACATTCAGATCACCACGATGCTCAAACTGCCACACTGGCTGTCGGCTTTTCCTTTCAACTGTGTCAAGGCAGCCCTGCTCTCCTCTGCCGGGACCACTGATCGCAGGCTCCTGAGTGTATGTGCACCTCTGGCTGTAGGGAGAGCTCTTTCTCTCCTCACCGGGAGGCAGAGGCTGTTTTCTCTTTTTTCTTTTTCTGATTTACTTGTATTTATTTATTAGAGAGAGAGAGAGAGAGGGAGAGAGGGACAGAATGGGTGCACCAGGGCCTCTGGCCACTGCAAACGAATTCAAGATGCGTGTGCCACCATGTGCATCTGGCTTACGTGGGACCTGGACAATCGAACCTGGGTCCTTAGACTTCGCAGGCAAGCACCTTAATCGCTAAGCCATCTCTCCAGCCGCAGGCTGTTATTTTTTTAAAACTCATTTTATAGTTGAGGAAACTGACTCCCTAATAGCCTAAGGGACCTACTTGAAACCACACAGCCAAAAAGTCCCAGAGCTAGAGCTAAACAATCAGCTGTTTGCAGGACCCTGGGTGAGCGCCCCAGCCTAGCTGCAGTTCCTTGGGCATAGCTGTCCCCAGAGGCCACATGCTGGCTATTTAAAAAAATATATCATTTTTTTATGAGAAAGAGAGAGAAAGAGAGAATGGGCGCACCAGGGCTTCCAGCCACTGCAAGTGAACTCCAGACATGTGCGCCACCATGTGCATCTGGCTTACGTGGGTCCTGGGGAATGGAACCTGGGTCCTGAGGCTTTGCAGGCAAGCACCTTAACCACTAAGCCAGCTCTCCAGGCCCACACCGGCTATTTTAACAGCCCTAAAGTGAGCCATGTTCTCAACTTAGCAGCTTCCCACCCTGCTCTCCTCTAGTACTTACCTCGGCAGTTAGAGACATCCTCCCCCCTCCCGCTTTGGAGCTCAGCTGCCGGGGGGTGTCATATTCCCAGATGGGGACCCTTCACAGGTATTCCTGGGAAGTGAACACTAGTCTTGGGGGGCTGGGCTTCCCCCTCCCTTTGGGAACTTGCATGCAACATTACCCTCCAGGTTCTTTCTCCCACTTCACAAAATAGCTGTTGAACAGATTGTGCAAGATGGAGAATTCCTGGATTATTGAGTCATGATTCTAAATGGATGTTTATCTGTGTTTTCCTTCATTTCTTTAACAAAATTGTTAAAATCTAAGTGAGTGAGTTAAATGCAAAGGAAATAAAAGCTGAGCATAGCACCACATGGAGGGCAGTGTGGGACACCATGGGAGGTGGAGGCGGGGGACATAATGGCCACCAACTGCCTCCTGGCTTTGTGGACTTGTCCCTACTTGCATGGCATGCCCTGCTTTCCTCCCTCCCCCATCATGTATATGGAGAAAAGGGAACCCAGAGAGCTGGAGTAATTGGGCCAAGGTCACACAGCTGATAAGCAACAGTGCTGGAATGAAAACTGGTTGGTCTGACCCTCAAGGCATGCTTTTTTTTTTTCTGTCCCATAGTGAGCTGGAACATCCCAATGCCTCATCGAATGACTGCGCCAGGGTGATCCAGGACGCAGAACCAGACAGAAATGACACCTTTGAGATCTCACAGCTAATGGGTAGCAGAGCCATAGTTAGGGCCCAGGCTTGGCCCACTGTGGGTGGGCCTCTTCCAGAACAAGACAGGGAGGTGTAGGGGACTTGTCCTCACGGCGTCCTGAGACTACACATGTCCTGAGATGACAGCCTCCCTGTAGGATGAAGCGCCCCAGCCCAGAAATGTGGAAGAGTCTCCCTCCCAGTCTAGGTGCAGATCCGAGGCCTTGACTGCCCACAGCCCTGACCCTCCAGCCTCTCCTCGGACCCAGGTGCACCAACTCCCAAGGCTCTAGGAAGATGCTCTCCCTGCTGCTCAGCTGCGTGGCCCTTTAAGCAATCATTTCCACTCAGCCTCTTTGGTTTGTCAATTACTAGATCCAGTGCTCAGTTTGTTCATCTGAGAAACAGGATGAACCCCAGCACCTATCTCATGAAATGACTTAGCGGTGATTGAATGAGTTAATATGTGGTGATGGTTGATCTTATTATCAGCTGGACAGGACCTACAATCACCTGTGAGGGATAATCTTGATTGCATTAATTGAGGTGGGGAGACCTACTTTAACTGTGGGTGGCACCATTCCATGGAGTGGGGTTCTGGACTATAAATAAAGGAGAGGGCTGGAGAGATAGCTCAGCAGTTAAGGTACTTGCCTGTGAAGCCTGAGGACCCAGGTTCAATGATTCTCCAGGACCCATGTATAGCTGGATGCACAAGGGGGCGCATGCGTCTGGAGTTTGTTTGCAGTAGCTGGAGGCCCTGACATGCCTATTCTCTCTCTCTCTCTCTCTCTCTCTCTCTCTGTTTCAAAATAAATAAATAAAATATTTTAAAAAATAAAAGAGAGAGCGCTGGCTGAGCAGCAGCAGTCATCACTCTGCTTCCTCGCTGTGGACTGAATGTGAGCAGCTGCCTCGAGCTCCCACCACCACGCCTTCCCATCCATGATGCACTGTGACCTGGCACTGGGAGCTGAAATCAACCCTTCTGCCTTTAAACTGATTTTTGTCAGGTGTTTTGTCTCAGCAACAAGAAGGTAACTAATACATATGTGTAAAGACCTGGACTCAGTGTCTTCCAGCAGGACATAGTAAGTGCTAAGTAAGCATTGTCTTACCTTTCTCCCAGACACTCACTTATGTGCATGGTGCTGAGGATACGGAAGCCAGACATTAGCCTGAGGCTCACCAATTACGTTAAGCTGGCTGATCTGCAAGACCCAGGTTCCTCCTGTCTCCACCTCCCCAGCACTGGGATTACAGGTATGTGCCGCCGCACCTGTCTTCGCCAAAAATGTAGGTACTAGGGGTTGAACCCAGCAAGTATTTTACCCACTAACTTATCTCTCTAGCCCAAGCTTAGTCTCAATGGATAATGGGGCCATTCACTCCCTGGACGTGTGGGACAGGCATCTGGTGGGGGGGAGTGACATCACATAGAGGCTCAGAGAGAAGGAAATGGTGGCCCCTCAGGAACCGTCATGTTCCCAGAGTGACCAGACTTGAGATTAGAATGGGCCGTGATGAGTGATTGCGAGGCCAGGGTGCCGGGAGCCTTGGGAACTGCTCTAGCCTGCTAAGATATGGACCCCCCATAAAGTGCTATGTTGAACTCCTAGTCCTGTGAACATGACCTTGTTTGGAATGAAGACCACTGCAGACAAAGTCAGTAGAGGTTGCACTGGAGTAGGGCGGCACGTAGCCTAATGGGACAAATGTCCTTAGAAGAAGAGAGGGGTCAGGAGGGGCAAGCCAGGCGAAGACCACCACATGCAAGGACAAAGGCTGTGTGAGAACGGAGACCAGCAAGAGCACCAGGAGTGACTGTCCCCTCACCAGAAGCCAAGAGGCCAGACAGGAGTTTCCTTCAGACCAGCGGAACTCTGATGACGCCCCGGAGTTTGAACTGCCAGTCTCCAGAACTAGAGAAAAGAGACTTCTGTCCTTTAAAAGCCAGCCTATGTGTGGGGCTTTATCAAGACTTCCCTATAGCAAGCCAGCCTAGGAAGATAGCTCTGGCCACAGTAACTTCGCTGAAGTGCTCAGTGGCACCTCATGGTCTTGACATCCAGCCACATGCCCCGAATGTTCACATCCCCTCCACCTTCACGGGCCCTGGCACTTCCTAGCAGGTTCCTGGGCCCAAGACAGGACCACAGCTTCAGCAGTGGCCCCAGTTCGCTGCTGAGATATACAGCTGGCCTTGGGCTGGTGACAGAGCCGGTGGACTGGCATGAATCATGTTTATCGCAAATAGGAAACCAAGGGAGGAAGGGACTAAAGCCCGCGAAGGGGAGGTGGCAGGTGGCGCTAAAGCAAGGGGGAGGGGGGCAGGGACCAGCCAGGTACTCCTGGTGATTACTGCAGGTCCCCTGCATCCCAGAGAGCTGGGCAGGATTATCTGTGCTCCTCAGCTGTGAAGTGTGCCCTGTGCCAGCTTCTTGGGCACTTCAGAGACTTGTCAGTCGGGAGGGAGCGAAGTGGGACCGGAGCAGCTTCTGGCCCATCATTAGGCCAGCAGAGGCCTGGTTTCCAGCGCTGTCCAAGGGTGAAATTGTGTTACATGCCGCCTGGTAATGAGGTGTTGCCGGCCTCGGCTTCCAGCCAGGAGCAGCTCTGGCCACCAGCCCTGGCCAAGCCCTCCTTTAGCTGGCACTGGTGTGGCTAGAAGAGTCTGGCAGGGGACGGGTACAGGTTCCTGGAGGTAGGTGCAGAAAATGAGAAGGCTGAGGGTCAGCAGCAGGAGACAGGGGAGGGAAGCTTTCTGAGAACCACTGTGCACCCAGTACTAAGCATCACCCAGGAGAGCTTTGTGAACATTGCTGTTTACCCCGGCGCCACACTCGGTCTTCTCCTCACTGCAGAGTGCTGGGGTCCTGCGGTTGCCACAGTAAATTAGCACAAACACAGATCTATCCTATTACTTTCGAGTAGCTGCCAGTCCCAAACATAGGTGTTGACAGGACTGTTCCCTCTGGAGGCCTCGAGGCTCTGTTTCATGAATCTCTCCAGGTTTTCTGGTGGCAATCCTTCGGTAGCCCCTGCCTGGTACACGTATCGCTCTAACCTCTGTCTCCATATCACACAACATTCTCTCTATGTGTCTGTGTTTGGGCCCAAATTTCCTTCTTAAAAGGACATTATCATTGTATCAAGACCACCTTGATTGAATATGATCTCATCTTAACTCGTTTACATCTGCTGAGACCCTATGGGCCCCTTCACAGGCATGAGGGATTTTGGACTCCTGTCAGTTCAGCCTGAAACCAATAATTAATTAACCTTTACTGATAGCCCATTGCTTCCCAGTGCTCTGCTAGAAGCTGTTTATGGACATGTGTGTGGGTGCACATGTGTGTGTGGGGTGTGTGTGCAGGCATGTGTGCAGGTGCAGAGGCCAGAGGTCAATGTCGGGTGTCTCCCTTAATCACTCTTCACTTTATTCTTTGAAACAGGCTTTCTCATCAAACTAGAACTCACCAATTTTTTTTAACTTTTTTTTTTTCAATTTTAGTTATTTATTTATTTGACAGAGAAAGAGAGAGAGAATGGGCACGCCAGGGCCTCCAGCCACTGCAAACGAACTCCAGACGCATGCGCCCCCTTGTGCATCTGGCTAACGTGGGCTCTGGGGAATCAAACCTGGGTCCTTTGGCTTTGCAGGCAAACACCTTAACCGCTAAGCCATCACTCCAGCCCTAGAACTCACCAATTTAGCTAGACTAGCCAGGCAGTAAGTCCTAGGGATCCTCTTGTCTCCATCTCCCTAGCACTGGGTACAAGCCACCACACTCAGTTTTCATGTGGCTGCTGGGTATTCGAATTCAAGTCTTCATGCTTGCACAGTAAGCACTTCACCCCCTTAGCCATTTCGCCAGCCCTGGTCACTGCTCTCTTGTGAGGATAATTTGGGCCTTTGTCCTTCTCCCTTCATGCCTTTCCTCTTTTGGACCAACTGAAGCTCAGTGAGGTAGCTCTGGACTTTATTTCTGACCCCTCAGGCTCAGCATAGGATCAAATATTTTCCAACGGATCAGTGAATGAAATGATCCAGTGAATATCTGTGGGCAGTACAGAATCACCAGCCCTGGTGTCCCGGCACCAGCCCCCACCCACCCTCTGGCCACTTGCGCCCTATTTATGTGCTGCCCCCTCCCCTGCGGGAGAGGGAGCTCTGGACTTGGGAGGGGCTTAGTGATTGCTCTGCCGTTGACCCGTGCGAGGACTGGCCCAGAATGTCAGTTCCATCGGACGCTGAGTCATGGGCACCCAGGCACCTGCATCCCACTTTTTGTTAGCCACAGTGAGGGCCGAATTGGCAGTTGTCACTGGAGAGGGGCCCCGGATGGTTGAGAGAGAAGTGATCAACCTTTTAGACCTGGGGAAGGGGAACAGCATCCTGCCTTGTCCCCAACCCAGATGCATGTGTCGTTACCCACTGGGCTGGCACTCTATCTTCTACCCACTGATATTTAAGGAAATTAAGGTCAGGTCTGGTGGCTAAATATTTGTCTAAGCTGAACGGAAAACGGTGCCAAGGAAGAAGGCCTTCAATTTTATGAGCAAATAAATCGTCTGAGAGAAAGAGTGCGCCAGGGAGAGGGAGGCAGATGGGGTGCTCAATTATTTAGAGCAGAAAGTGCCTCCCAAAGTCTGGGGGCTTCCAGGAAGTTCCCTTTTGAAAAATACACTCCTTCGCCACACTCCATAGGCCCAGGCTGGGGCAGATTATTCTTGGGCTTTTGGCCTCCTCCCCTGGATCCCTGGCTGGCAGTTACAGGGTCCCTTCTGTGGATGGCTGTACCTCGGGACACTCCCCACACCCACAGAGCAGCTGAGCAGAAGAGCTTGGCCATTGGGTTCAAGTGGACCCAGCAGTAGCAGAGTGTGGCTTGGGGAGTCTCTGGCTGCCCAGGCTCGGTTTTCCCATCTATATAATGGGGTGTACACACACGGGTTAATGGAGTTTTTGTAGGTATGAGGGAGGAGCTTGTTGCCATGGGCAAGCCAACTTAATGATGTGTCAGCACCATGTGGTCCACAAAGATGTCTGCATCCTGATTGCTGGAATCTGTGAATGTGGCACTTTACGTGGTGAGGTGTGTGTTTCAAAGTCAAGAGGTCAGATGGAATTAAAGCCACTCATCAGTTGACTTTGAGATGGAGGGAGAGTCTGGATGGGCTGATGTGTTCACAAGGGGAGAAGGAGGGAGGGAAGAGAGTCCATGTTGCATGTGAGATAGACTTGAATAATCTCGCCGACTGTAAACTTGGAAGGGACCATGAGCCACGGGAAATGTGTGACCTCTAGAAGCTGGGACAGGCACAGAGATGGAGTCTCCCTTGAGCCTTCAGGAGTGCAGCCCTTCCCACACCTTGGCACTGGCCCAGCAAGCCCCATTTGAAACCTCTGACCTCCAGAGCTGCTGGGCAAAGGATTGTGTTATTTTAAGCCACTACACAGATGGCAATTTATGACAGTAGCCAGGCAAACCTAATCTAACACCCAGTAGAGAGTACGTACTATCCCCACTAAGTAATCACTCCAGGAAAATATGCTGATTGAGTGAATAAAAAGAACCTTGCCTGGGCTTCAGGAGTCTGGGCTTCTAGTCTTAGCCCTGCCGCCCATCAGTTATGCAGAGCTCTGCTCTGCTCTCCTCGGCACACGCAAGGGCACAGTTCATAAATGGCCCTTCAGATGCCTGCCTCCCGACTCTGAAAGTTTTCTTCTTGTAATTGTCCACTGAAAGCTCTTCACGCCCGTCATCCCAGCCCCTTCCACGCCCCTCCTTCCGCCAGCAATCTGCTCCCTGCTCCTGGCAGGGTCCAGGCTAGGACCGGTGGTGCCCATGGCCCCTGGAGGAGACAGTTAATAAAAGCGAGAGGAGGAGAATCAATGTATGCTGACATTCCTATGACAGATTGGCGCACGCGACAGATTTAATATCCTGCCGTTTCCCTTCCCCAGCCTGGAGGCCGGAATTGATTAAATAAATTAAAGTTCTGTAGCCACGATGCTCTGGGTAAGGTCGTCTGGTCCTCCTGGTCTCAGGTCCCGCTGTGACGTGGCTCACCCCATCCTGCATGAGTACCCCACTGGAGATAGAGTCCTGCAAGCATGGGCATCCTTTCCACTAGAGCTGTCTCCATGCAGAGGACTCTGGCAGGTGAGGACGAGGGGCCGATGGGGAGGTGGGGCAGGAGGGAGAAGACAGAGCAAAGATAGATTGGGACCCTGCCGAGTGCCAGGCAGGGGACTGCAGCAGTGAGCTAGCTGGGCAGGCGCCCGATGCATGCAGGCTAGAGGGAGCATCAGAGCCCTCAGTGGAGGCTGGAGACCGCAGAGAGTGAGCAAGGGGCATGCCCACAGGGACGGGTGGGCAGAGTGAGCTGTGTCCCATTGCCTGGGGGCCCCTCTCCTCCCCTTCTACTGCCCAGAGCTTTGGCTTTGAGCTTTTCAGCCCTTCACAGTGTCGACGCTGAATGACCATCAGGGCGTTTTCCTTCCGAAGTACCTGATGTTTTCTCATTTGTGGTGAGGGTGGGATCCCCATTTTACAGATGAGGAAACCGAGATTAGAAAGGGGAGTGGCTCGCCCAAGATCATGGTTGCTGCAGGGCTCCTAGGGTGCCTGGCTCCTGTCACAACAAAGCGCACTTCACATTAGAGGAGACACACTAGCTCCCCGGAGCTGGGATAGTACATGAGACAGGACAGCTGGGTAGGGTAGGGCTGGGGACATAATGACAAATGTGGGCTCTGGACTCAAAGACAGAATCTGAGGGGGAAAAAAAACAAACATTAGGACACACACACCATCTTCTGCCTCCTTCCACCAACTTCCTTAAGCCCATGTTGACCAGGCAATGGCCAGCCACTAGAACAGGCTTGAGTCAGATCAGCCAGAGTTTAAGTCCCAGTGTTCCCACTGGCCGTGCATCATCCTTGGACAAGCTATTCATCAGTGTCTCAGAGCCTCAGTCTCCCTATCTGTAAATTGGGGTGATAAAGGCATCAAGTCCACGCAACGTGGCTGGTTCTGGGATTTACAATAGGTGGCAGGACACAGACTTGAACTCAGGTCTGTCCATTGCTTGTCTGAGCCTGTGATGCCTTTGGTGTTCCAGGAAATGCATTCAGGTAAAGGGCACATGTGGACTAGGCACACAGCAAGAGTCCAAGAGTTAGTCAGGAACTGACTTGTTGAGGCTACTGCTAACCCCTCATTGCTTTCTTTTCTCTTTCTCTTTCTTTCTTTCTTTTTTTCTTTCTTTCTTTCTTTCTTTCTTTCTTCCTTTCCTTCTTTCTTTCTTTTTTCTTTTTCTTTTTTTGAGGCAATCCCAACAAACTGGCCTTTTCTATGAGAGAGAATGAGAACAAGAGAGCAAGACAGCGAGAGAGCAAGAGAGAGAGAGAATTGGCACGCCAGGGCCTCCAGCCACTGTAATTGAACTCCAGATGCATGTGCCACCTTGTGTGCATGCGTGACGCTGTGCATGTGTCACCTTGTATGTCTGGCTTATGTGGGATCTGGGGAGTTGAACATGGATCCTTGGGCTTTGCAGAGCAGGCACTTTAACCGCTAAGCTATCTCTCCAGCCATCCCCACATTGCTCTCTGAGGTCCCATTCATTCATGAGCTCATATGATGGAGTTTGTGACCTTAGTGGACCTTGCAGTAGAGCCCCCCCTTTCTCTGGGCAAGCTCCCTCTTACTCCCCCACCCCCATAGCCTGCTACATGAGGGCTTTGCCAACAATGGGCCCACCATTAGATCTGATCTCCCCTTGCAGTCAAGGCAGGATGCCGGGAGGGGAACAGCAGCCAGGCACTCGGTGACTCTGAGGACAACAGCCATGCTTAACCATCAGCCTGTCTGCCAGCTCCAAACACAGCCCCTAACCACAGCCCACAGCAGCAGCTCTCCCTTGCAACTAATTCTTGCTCCAATTTAGCCCCTTCCTGGGGAATATAAAGCAGATGTCCTGTGAGTCTGGGGTGAGTCTGGGGCAGGAGAGCAAGTCAGGACAGACAGAAAGCAGGGCAAAAGGTGACAGCAGGGCCTAGGGGCGCAGCAAGGAAGATGAGTGGTGTCATCCAAGGAGGTAGAGGTTACTGGGATCCATTTTTCAGATCTAAGTCCAGAGCCAAACTTATTACCGTTCTCCCACTTGGCTACTGCGACCCAGGCAGGGTCCAAAGCCCCTGCTAACTGTTCCCTGCTGTGCTTCTCTTATCTCCAAATGCACCTCCAAGAAATAGTCCCCAGCAACAGCTGTATGGTAGGAACCACAGCTCCTGGCCCAAGCTCTTCCATGAGGAGTGCATGGTGCCTGGGCTCTGGTGATCTATCCTTCAACCCCTAAGCAGCAGGTTGTGAGTTGGTGGTCAGGTTATGGAAAGGGACACCGAGGCTCAGTGAGCAGCAGCGACTTTGAGGCAGAGCTGAGGGCTTCCATCTGGACGTCCCTCAACACCAAATTGAATGCTTCTTTCAGGCCTGCATTCCCTGCCTTCTTCTCCCACCAGAGACGAGTCTTCCATCTTTCCTCCCCAGCCCTAGCTCTCTACCGCTCTGGGGACATGCTACCAATCTTCTCTGGTCCTCTGGCCTCATCTTGCCGCCCACCCACCACCGTGCAGTGCTGTCCTGACAGAGCAGATGCCACGCTGGATGTGGAACCTTGATTCCACTCAATGCTCTTGCTACAGAGCTGGGATGTCTCAGACAAATGGCTTCCCTCTCAGAGCCCTAGTCACCCTGTCTGTACAATGGCAGAACTACGTACAAACCCCAGATACACCAGGTCTGTGAAAAGGGCACCCGATTCTCTTGGAAATGGCCTTGGTCAGTCCTAGGGAACTGTTGGGGGGCTAAAAACTGAAGGTCTCCACTTGGGATATCAGAACTTGTTTCTAGCATAGCTTCTGCCATGGAGGGCGGGGACCCCTGGGGCCAGGGACAAGAGGGCTTGCGGAGGGCAGGCCACAGGCAGCTCCACAGAGGAGGCACTGACAGCAGCTGCGGCAGATAGCTCAGGCCGAATCTTCTCTTTAGAACAGCTGCTGAGGCTGCCAGAGGCAGGGCAGGTGACATGGCCAGCAAGGGTGTCCTGCCCTGCCAAACGCTGTCTGGTGGCCCTTGTCCTGTTCAACTGTGCCCTAGTGGCTGCTAACCAAGGTCAGAAGTCATCGATGCCAAGACTGACCACAACCTCCTCTTGGCACAGATGCGACTCTGACTGAGTCCAGACCGGGGAGACCGGGGAATCCTCGGGTCTCCCAGCTCACGTAGCAAACACTGTGGAGCCAAGAGCATTAGCCCTGTGCCAAACCCTGACCTTCCCTCCCTTCTACAGCCCCAGCCCAGGGCAGGATGCGCCGTGTGTGTGTGTGTGTGTGTGTGTGTGTGTGTGTGTGTGTGTATTTAAAGGCAGAGTCTCACTCCAGCCCAGGCTGACCCGGAACTCATGGCAATCCTCCTACTTCAGCCTCCCAAGTACTGGGATTATAGGCATGAACCACCACACCTGGCTTAAAGATACATTTTGCAATACATGCTCGTGATTTTAGAATTCAAGCAGTACCACAGAGCACAAACAGAGAAGAAATGTCTCTCCCAACACTGTCCTTCCCGCCTTCCTCTTTTATCGGGGTGAACAACATAGACTATAAAATCTACCATTTAACCATTCTTTTATGTTGCATATATGACTGCGTGTGGTGTTCAGGAGTAGGTGGGTTTGTGCGTGTGCGTGTGACCATGGGTGTGAGTGCATGTGGAAGACAGAGGTTGAAGTCCAGTTCTCACTCAGTTGCTCTCTAACTTACTTTTTTTTTTTTTTTTTCTGAGTCAGGGTCTCTCAATGAACCCAGAGCTCACCGACTGAGCTAGACAAACTAGCCCTGAGAATCCAGCTGTCTCTGCCCTCCCCAGCCCAGATTCCAAGCACGCACTGCCACACCTGGCGTCCTAAATGCGTGCTGCGGATCCTGACTCAGGTCCTCATACTGTGAGGCACTTCACGGGCTGAGCCATCTCTGTAGCCCCGTTTTAACCACGCTTAAGTGAGTTGTCAACACAGCGGCTGGATGTTCCTGTGTGGCTCAGCTGAGGCACTGGTCCTTCCCTAGGACCTTCTCTTCTTCCCCAACTGCGGCTGTCCCCGTTCAACACCAACGCCCCTCCCAGCTGCAACTTCCTTCCTACTGTGAACTCCATGCATCTGACAGCTCTGGGTGTCTGTCCAATGACTCTTTGTGCTTTAGGGTCCCCCTCTGCCCAGCGCCTGGTGTGTCCCTCTGCTCTGCCTGCCTGACCAGAGAACCTTGGTCACGATCCCCCATAGCACTCTGTCTGCCTCCTTCCTCCTCTACCTTCATTCAAATGTGCGGCTGGGTGACCATTCTAGCTAGTCCCCCTCTTATGGGCCTTATGTTGTCCCCAGTCTCCTCGCCACTGTGAAAGAGGCCATGTGCCCTGGCACACAGCTTACTGTGCACGTGATGTACCTCTGGGGTGGTGGAACTGCATTGTCAGTCCTGGGAGCTTCTTCTGGTCAGCCTCAAAGAGGAGATTTGAGATGTATACCCCACCCATGGCGGGAGCTGTCTGAGGGCAGCTGGGTGACATCAGGGGAGGAGGCAAGGGCTGGTGAGATCGCTCAGCGGGTAAAGCACTTGCTGTGCAATGTGCCAGGACTTAGACTCCCAGAATCTACGTGACGCTGAACACAGTAGCACAGATTTGTAACCTCAGCACGCCTACAGCAAGATAGAAGGTGGGGACAGGGGCTGAAGAGATGGCTTAGCGGTTAAGGCACTTGCCTGTGAAGCTAAAAGACCCAGGTTCGATTCCCCAGGATCCATGTAAGCCAAATGTCCAAGGTAGCACATGCATGTGGAGTTAGCTTGCAGTGGCTAGAGGCCTTGGCACGCACATTCTCTCTCTATCTGCTTCTTTCTCTCTCTCAAATATATATATATATATATGTAATTTAAAAAAGAAGATGGAGATAGGAGAATCCCTGAAGCTCATGGACCTGCTAGGTGGAAGGTGAAGACTAACACTCAAGACTGTCCTCTGACTTCCACATATGTGTTGTAGCTTGTGCACACCTGTACTCACATACCTCTCTCTCATACACACACACACACACACACACACACACACACACACACACACACACGATGAGAGAGGACAGAAGGACCAGAAATTGAGCCAGGCACAGTGACTCTCAGCTCTCTCAACATCCCTCTGGCTTACAGGGGACCAGGCTGGTGACTCTCACATACTGTCCCCCGTGATGTAGCTGTCCCCCTTGGACTCTGGCCTGAAAGCTAGTCTAGACTATTTGAGGCTCAGCCCCTGGGTGGTGGTGGGGGGGGGAGGGCCGTATAATTCCTTTCAGCTCTCCCACCGCAGGCCTGCAGCCCACGGCGGCTCCTGCAGCTGCCGGGGAGGCCCTGGCTGAATTACGGCCCATGTGGTTCTTTGGTGGATTCGTCCGAGGGTATTTATCTTGGGTCTTTCTTTCCCTGAGATAAATGGAGAAAATTCATAGCCGGTGGCTCTCCAGGGCAAGCTGGAAATGGGAGGCCCGAGGAAGGGCTTGGGACGCTGTAGAGAGACAGCACTGGACCAGACCTAGGCAGGGGTTGACTGATGTGCGAGCCATATAGGCCATCAGGGAAAGGGCCCCAATCCACACACTGTGCTTCCAGTCCAGCATCCTCAGCAAGCCTGTGTCCCGACCCTTGGGAACGGCAAGGGGCAATTAAACAAGACCACCCAACTATTGCTCAAGGAGCCCTCCGTGGTGCCAGCCTCTATATATTTGTATTTCCTCACTTAACTCTCCCCCAGAGCCTACACCCTGGAAGTAATCCCACTCTACAGAGAAAGAGGCCCAGGCTGTGGGAACCACAGAACTGGTAAGCAGGCAGAGCTAGACTCTTACCCAAGGCCTCCTGGCTCCACACCCCAGTCCCATCCTATGAGAAAGTGACCGTGAGCTTCCACAACAGGAAGCTGAGTTTGTGGATTATTTCCTCTGCCGAGCACCTTCCCGAGGCTATTGCTGGCTGCCAATGACTCTCTCTGCACAGATCCTCTTGCTCTTCACAGTGACACAGCCATGAACCCCTGCTGTGCAGATGCACCATGCAGAAACCACATCATCCAGATGCAACCCACCCATTTAGGAAAGCTAGAAGCCATCCATGGAAGCTTCTGGAATCTAGTGTCTGGGGACGTCGTGGTCTGTTTCCTCTGTGCACCACACCCGTAGCCCAACCCTTTTCCCTCAGACAAATGTAAGAAACACAAAATGCCCCTGAAATCTCTCTCCTGAGTAGCTTTGGGGATGGGTCCTCCTCTCTTGAGGCTGGGTTGACAATCATCAAAGGCCAGAGGTTGCCATGAACTTCAAGACAGTGTCACAGAGGACCCAGTCCTTGAAAGGGGAAGATTAGGAACAAGACCCTGTGGGGGTCCACAGCTGAGCCAGTCACACCTGGACCTCTGGGGAGCACAGCTGAGTCATTCATACCTTGGGCCCCTCAATAGCTCATGTGCCCTCAGGCCATCCTAGGTCCCAGCCCCAGGCCTCTGCCTGGCTCCTGGCCTAACTCTGCAGTCTTCTAGGACTTACTGCTGATGATAATTAGGTCTCCCAAGGATAAAGCACAAATGAGTCAGAAGCCTTTAGGGACAGTATTATTAGCACGCTAACTCTGTTTGTGACTTACATATTAATGTCGGAGTGTCACCACTACCCCTCTGTGGAAGGCAGCACCTTGAGAATAGTCTCGGTCCAGAAATCCAACCATCCTGAACAGCACTGTGTAGCATTCTAGAGCTGGGGAGTTCAGGATCTTTTCGAACTTGGGGCATTTAGAACAAGGATTACTATTGATAATATGTGGGCCCTACCTAGCAGGCATATCTGTTCTTAGGTGCTGACTCCTAACAGGTTCACACACAAAGATGTATTTATATGGAGACCTCGTTCTAGCATCTTTCTTGAGCAATGAGGAATTGTGGCCATTCTGGGCCACCATCCCATTCAGTAACTGTGGAAGAGAGGCTGTGCCCTCAACACGGGCATTTACTTCCAGTTTGCTGCGCTCTTCACTGCTCCCTGATGGCCACAATCAACCCACTTGGCCTGCCTGCTTCGCTTTCTGGGTCTGTGAACATTTGAGTTTGATTTTTGAATTTGGAAAGTTTAGAAATGAAGAAGGCTTGTGACCGACCGCAGAGCTAAGAACCAGGTCCCAGGACCCTCCAAAGGAAATGAGCCCTTGATGTCAGGGAGGAATGTGGCTGAGTGTAGCATTACTGCTTTTTCTGTCCTGCACGTTCAGGTGTCTCTGAACAGGTCCTGTGGCCCTGTTAAAGCTTTGTGTGCATGCATGCATGTGTGCAGCTGCACATGTGTGTGCAATGAGTGTGGAGGCCAGAGGACAGCCTCTGGCATTGTTGCTCAGGTGTCTTCCACATTTTTTTAAATAAGTAATTTATTCATTTATTTTTAATATTTTATTTTTATTTATTTATTTGAGGCGTGGAGAGAGAGAGAGAGAGAGAGCATGGGCACACTAGGGCCTCTAGCCACTGCAAACGAACTCCAGTTGCATGCGCCACCATGCGCATCTGGCTTACGTGGGACCTGGAGAATTGAACCTGGGTCCTTAGGTTTCACAGGCATACGCCTTAACCACTAAGCCATATCTCCAGCCCAATGTATTTATTTATTAGAGAGAGAGAATGGGCACAGCAGAACCTCTAGCCACTGCAAACGAACTCCAGATGCATGTGCCACATTGTGTAGCTGGCTTACGTGGGTCCAGGGGAATCGAACCTGGGTCCTCTGGCTTTGCAGGCAAGGCCCTTAACCGCTAAGCCATCTCTCCAGCCCCACATTTGTTTTTGAGTCACTGTCACTCACTGGAGTTCACCAAGTAAGCTGGGTGGGCTGGCCAGTAAGCCCCAGAGCTCCTGTCTCTGCCTCCCCAGCACAGGGATTACAAGCACACTCCACCACATCTGGCTTTGTTTGTATGTGGGTTCTGGGGATCAAACTCAGGTCCTCATGGTTGTATGGCCAGCACTTTACTGACTGAGCTAGCTCCTCGGCCTTTTTTTTAATTTAAATTTTTGAGATATGATCTTTACTCTGTAGTCCAGGTTATCCTGGAAACTTAAAGCAGTTCTCCTGCCTTGGCCTCAAAACTGGGCTAACCAGCATGTGTCTACCATATTTGGCGCAAACTTGTCCATCCAATATCGTGCCAACTTGACTCAGTTACCCCATCTCACTCAGGGCATGGTGGTTACGTAGGCACCCTTACTCAGATAGGGGGGGTCACATGCCTTACCACTGAAAGAGGGCACCCGTGGCCCTTAGCACATAGAGGGGACTTTGTTGAGGACAGCACTGAGTGAGAATGTGAGGCCGCTGCCAGGGGTGCCCCCTCACCAGCTGTTTGGACTCGGCCAGTCCTGTGCCATCCTATCTTCCTAGCCTGTGAATGAGAGAAGCAGTGCCCACTGCGGGGGGCTGTAGGTGAATGAGCGAAGCCCCAGGTCCAGCTCTCAGCAGAGCCAGGTGCTAGAAGCTGGATGCTGGACAGGACCTACTCAACTGCAGTCAGAAGGATGAAGCCTCCACGTGAGCTGGGAGACCCCAGAATACAGGAAAGCTGGTAAGAAGTGGACAGAGGATAGATAGGGGGGCCTGAAAGCAGGGGTGGGCTGCGTCTCCTACATAAGACCTACAGAATCAGGGTCATGTCAAGACACGGATGGTTGCCAGGGCTACAATCCCTCCTGGGCTCACCTGTACCAAGAGGAGTTATTCTATAGTTTTAGAGGTTCCTCGTGTACCACACACAGGAGGGGAAGCAAATGGAAAGTGCAGGATGGGAATGGCTGCTCCCTGACTCGGTGTTCCCATCTTGTGCATGTATTAACCTGCTCTTGGGTCTCTTGGAGCCCCTTCTATTCCGTGTCTCTGTGTCTTGCTGTCTCTCTTCCCCCTTTGCTGCCGTCTATCTATCATCTACATACATACACACACAAATATATCCCTCTCCCTGTCCCTCACTCCTCTTTGTCTCTACCTCTCCATTGCTCTCTCTCTCTCTCCTTCTCCCCATCTCTCTGTCTCTACCTCTCTCATGTCCCTTCTTTCTCCATTTCCTCATCCCTCTTTCTGTCTTCAAATTCCTCTCCATCTCTCTACCTACCTGCATTTCTCTGTTTCCTCTCTTCTCTCCCCTTCTCTCATTCTCCCTCTCTCCTACTATTGTAGTTACCTTCTTATTTCTTGAAACAAAATACCCCACCCCACCCAAAGCAGCTGATGAGAGGAAAGGGTTTATTTTTGCTTATGGTCTCTCCAGGGGAAGTTTCATCATGACAAGGAAAAAGGTAGCAGAGCAGAGGCTGAACATCACGCCTTGCCACAGCAGCTGACAGAAAGTAGCAAAAGTGAGCTGAGGTCTGGCAAGGGGGAAGCTGGGCTATCACACCCCTAAGCCCGCCCTCAGTGACATGCCTCCTCCAGCAAGGGTCCACCTCCAAACTGCTACCCAACTGGGGACCAAGCATTGAAAAGACACGAGTCCGTTGGGGGGGGGGACATCTGACTCAAACCACCACAGCTCCTCTTCTGAAGTCTCTCGCCCTTCATCCCGAAGGGCCTCCCCTCTTCTCTGCTGCGTGGACGGACATTCTCTTCCCTTCTCACTGGCTCTCCCTCTGCTCCATGGGGAGGGACAGCATGACCAGGGAGGCCCTAGCTCTGCCTTCAGAGGGTGAACAGGCTTGCCCTAGCCTGACTTCAAAACCTGAAAGGAAGCTGAGGGGACAGCCAGGTCTTGCACCTCACATCCTGATGGCTCATGGCCTGAGGATTTGGCACTGGTTGGCAGCTCCAGACATACCTACCCCAAGACCTGGTGATAAGATAATACTGCCAGAGTCAGTCCTTGGCTGGCAGCTAGCATTGGGAGGCTAGCTTTGTGTGGCAGTGACCCTGACAATTGGCAGGGAGTGGGGGCTTTGGGACCAATATCCAGCCATAACTGCCTGAATGGAGATAGAATAGGATGTTCAAGCCCGGAAAGAATGTGACACCCCCCCCCCCCGCCGCCCCAGAGGAGTAATGAGGTTCCTGAGACACCTGGACCCTTATCACCTGACCCGGGCCCAGAACACCCACCCGCCTCACCTACCACGCAGAGCAGCAGAGGGGAGTGGCTGGTGAATTGCAGGGACATTCTTTGCACCACAGGGGACAGTGGCTGAATGGCTTCACGAATGAGTGAGTGTGTCACTCAGACTTCTGTCTCTGACAATTCACCTGGAGAGAAACAACTCATTTGTTTTTTACTGAAGTCTTTAATACATGAACACAGAATAATTTGACAGTGTTCCCATCCCTTTTTCCTTTTTTCTGTTCCCTCTCCCTCACCCCCATACCTTGAGGACCCTCCTCTTTCAAAGTAGTCTTTGTTTTGTTGTCTCATTCCATTTGTCTCCCTCCATCCTCTGCATCAGAGGGTTGATGCGCTGGTGAGCTGGTCTCATGAGGGTGTTGCTACCCACTGTGGGGTCATGAGTGTACCAGTGGGCTGGTCTCAGGAGGGTACCAGTACCTACGATGGGGTCATGAGTGCACCAGTCAGCTCATGTCTGGAGGACAGTGTGCCAGAACACACCTTCCCACCCTGTGGCTCTTACATTCTTTCTATTCCTTATTCTGAAATGTTCCCTGGGCCTTGGAAGATGTGATAGAAATCTCCTTTGGTGTTGAGCTCTCAACAGCCTCTCATTTTCTACTCTGATGAGTTCTGAGTCTCCTCAGTGTCTCCACCATCTCCACAGAGAAGGTTCTCTGGCCGGCAGTGGAGCAGTGCTCACACTCTTTCCTCTGCAGGGTGCCTGGACCCTGGCCACTGGGCTAGGGATGACCATCCAGTGCTGAGCCCTGGGCTTTCTCTCCATGCCATTTGGATGGGTCTTGGGTCTCCCCAGTATTTGCTGTCATCTGTACAAAGAAGTTCGAGATAAACAACGTAAAGGGAGGAAAGGTTTATTGGGATTCACGGGTCCAGAAGTTCCAGTCTATGGTCGCTTGGCTGTGTGGTTTTGGTGGTGGTGAAGGAGAACATCACAGTGGAGCACACAGTTTGAGGAAAGTTGCTTACCTCGTGGTGCCTGGACAAGATGCTTACCTCATGGTGGGTGGACAAGATGCTTACCTCGTGGTGCCTGGACAAGATGCTTACCTCATGGTGGTCAGACAAGATGCTTACCTCATGGTGGGAGGACAAGATGCTTACCTCGTGGTGGATGGACAAGATGCTTACCTCATGGTGGTCAGACAAGATGCTTACCTCATGGTGGATGGACAAGATGCTTACCTCATGGTGGGAGGACAAGATGCTTACCTCATGGTGGGAGGACAAGATGCTTACCTCATGGTGGGCGGACAAGATGCTGACCTCATGGTGGGAGGACAAGATGCTTAGCTCATGGTGGATGGACAAGATGCTTACCTCATGGTGGGAGGACAAGATGCTTACCTCATGGTGGATGGACAAGATGCTTACCTCATGGTGGGAGGACAAGATGCTTACCTCATGGTGGGAGGACAAGATGCTGACCTCATGGTGGGAGGACAAGATGCTTACCTCATGGTGGATGGACAAGATGCTTACCTCATGGTGGGAGGACAAGATGCTGACCTCATGGTGGGAGGACAAGATGCTTAGCTCATGGTGGATGGACAAGATGCTTACCTCATGGTGGGAGGACAAGATGCTTACCTCATGGTGGGAGGACAAGATGCTTACCTCATGGTGGATGGACAAGATGCTTACCTCATGGTGGGAGGACAAGATGCTTACCTCATGGTGGGAGGACAAGATGCTTACCTCATGGTGGATGGACAAGATGCTTACCTCATGGTGGATGGACAAGATGCTTACCTATTGGTGGGAGGACAAGATGCTTACCTCATGGTGGGAGGACAAGATGCTTACCTCATGGTGGATGGACAAGATGCTTACCTCATGGTGGGAGGACAAGATGCTTACCTCATGGTGGGAGGACAAGATGCTTACCTCATGGTGGATGGACAAGATGCTTACCTCATGGTGGATGGACAAGATGCTTACCTATTGGTGGGAGGACAAGATGCTTACCTCATGGTGGGAGGACAAGATGCTTACCTCATGGTGGGAGGACAAGATGCTTACCTCATGGTGGGAGGACAAGATGCTGACCTCATGGTGGGAGGACAAGATGCTTAGCTCATGGTGGATGGACAAGATGCTTACCTCATGGTGGGAGGACAAGATGCTTACCTCATGGTGGATGGACAAGATGCTTACCTCATGGTGGGAGGACAAGATGCTTACCTCATGGTGGGAGGACAAGATGCTTACCTCATGGTGGGAGGACAAGATGCTTACCTCATGGTGGATGGACAAGATGCTTACCTCATGGTGGGAGGACAAGATGCTTACCTCATGGTGGGAGGACAAGATGCTGACCTCATGGTGGGAGGACAAGATGCTTAGCTCATGGTGGATGGACAAGATGCTTACCTCATGGTGGGAGGACAAGATGCTTACCTCATGGTGGGAGGACAAGATGCTTACCTCATGGTGGATGGACAAGATGCTTACCTCATGGTGGGAGGACAAGATGCTTACCTCATGGTGGGAGGACAAGATGCTTACCTCATGGTGGATGGACAAGATGCTTACCTCATGGTGGATGGACAAGATGCTTACCTCATGGTGGGAGGACAAGATGCTTACCTCATGGTGGGAGGACAAGATGCTTACCTCATGGTGGGAGGACAAGATGCTTACCTCATGGTGGGAGGACAAGATGCTGACCTCATGGTGGGAGGACAAGATGCTTAGCTCATGGTGGGAGGACAAGATGCTTACCTCATGGTGGGAGGACAAGATGCTTACCTCATGGTGGGAGGACAAGATGCTTACCTCATGGTGGGAGGACAAGATGCTGACCTCATGGTGGGAGGACAAGATGCTTAGCTCATGGTGGATGGACAAGATGCTTACCTCATGGTGGGAGGACAAGATGCTGACCTCATGGTGGGAGGACAAGATGCTTACCTCATGGTGGGAGGACAAGATGCTTACCTCATGGTGGGAGGACAAGATGCTTACCTCATGGTGGGAGGACAAGATGCTTACCTCATGGTGGGAGGACAAGATGCTTACCTCATGGTGGGAGGACAAGATGCTGACCTCATGGTGGGCGGACAAGATGCTTACCTCATGGTGGGAGGACAAGATGCTTACCTCATGGTGGGAGGACAAGATGCTGACCTCATGGTGGATGGACAAGATGCTGACCTCATGGTGGGAGGACAAGATGCTTAGCTCATGGTGGATGGACAAGATGCTGACCTCATGGTGGGAGGACAAGATGCTGACCTCATGGTGGGAGGACAAGATGCTTACCTCATGGTGGGAGGACAAGATGCTTACCTCATGGTGGATGGACAAGATGCTTACCTCATGGTGGGAGGACAAGATGCTTACCTCATGGGAGTCAAGCAGCAGCAAGGTGGGTATAGGGATAAGAGACAACCCCAAATGAACACCCTAAGAAACCTCTGCCTTCAGCAAGGTCCCACTTCCTAATGGGCCTCCCAATAGTCCTTCAGATTATGAAGCCATCAGTGGCTTAGTCTGTTGATAACTCAAAGTGCTCTTGTTCTAATCACCTCCCGTAGCCCTGCCTCTAAACACTGCCGCATTAGGGAGCAAGCCTCCAACATAGGGGCTTTGGGGCATTTCAGATCCAAAGTAGAACAAGGGTTAATTGTGGGGTGGAGTTTTTTGAGAAGTGCTACTATGTGATCCAGGTTGGCCTTGAACTCCTGAGTTCCATTGAATCTCCCACTTTCAGCCTCCCAAGGAGCTGGGACTCTAAATTTGGAGTCACAATTTTTTGTTGTTGTTGTTTGCTTTGTTTTTGAGACAGGGTCTCATTCTAGCCCAGACTAACCTGGAACTCATGCTATAGCACAGAGTGGCCTTGACTTAGACTGGCCTTGAACTCATTGCAATCGTCCCACCTTAGCCTCCCAAGTAGCTGAGACTCTAGGTATGAGTCACCACAGCCAGTCTGAGTCACAGATTTTAATGGAACAGGAAGAGGACATGGGCAGAAGGAGTCCCGAGGAGGCCGTGAGGAGCAGAGGGGAGAGCGCAGAGACGGGAAGGAGCGCTGTAATTCATTTCACTCCATCTCTGTTCATTTTGGACAAATAGAGCAGAAACTATAGACCAAGGAGGGAGGAAACAGGGCATGAAATTGCACTGTACCTTGTAATAGCTCCACCAGCCAGGTGGTCAGGGCTAATAACACACCGGCTCAGGCCAGCCCCACCCCATGTGATGGGGTGGGTACTCCAACCGCTAGGCAACCGGGGTGCACTGTGGAAGCCTGGTTCCTGCCAGAGCAGCTTCTCGCATTCACCCACCTCCCAGGGCCCAGAAGCTGCTGGGCGCCTCAGCTAAGGGCATGGCAGGGAATCCAGAAGGGATCTCTAACAGGCATTGGAGAAAAGCCCTGGGAATTTAAGGGATATGACCAATCAATACAACTGGATTCGGATGATCTTTTGATGTCTTGAAGAAGAGGCCTGGAAACTGTGACAGGACAGGGTTGCAGGAAGATTTCTTACGGCCCTGGTAGGATGAGGTGGTAGGGGATGGGCTAAGAAGGGCCTCGGGAGAAGGCAGACGGGTGTGCAGGCTTCCAGTACTTCCTACGTCCCGAACGCGGGGCCTGGGGTGGCATACACACTCCTCCAGTCCCTCCGGATACTCACCACCCTCATTTCAACAGCGAGACCTCTGAGTCACAAGAGGTGTGGAGAAATCGGGCTACACGGTAACAAGTGGCCACACGCACTCTTGTGTGTGTATGTGGTGAACGTATGTGCATGCATGTTCATATGCGTGTGGGTGCATGTGTGTACACAGGTGTGTGAAGGCCAGAAATTGGCATTGGGTGTCTTCTATTGGTTACTCAACTTATTTTTTCAAAAATATTTTTTTCTTAATTTTTATTAACATTTTTCCATGATTATAAAAAATATCCCATGGTGCTACCCTCCCTCCCCCCACTTTCCCCTTTGAAATTCCATTCTCCATCATATCCCCTCCCCATCTCAATCAGTCTCTCTTTCATTTTGATGTCATGATCTTTTCCTCCTCTTATGATGGTCTTGTGTAGGTAGTGTCGGGCACTATGAGGTCATGGATATCCAGGCCATTTTATGTTTGGAGGGAGCACGTTGTAAGGAGTCCTACCCTTCCTTTGGCTCTTACATTCTTTCCGTCACCTCTTCCACATTAGACCCTGAGCCTTAGAAGGTGTGATCGAGATGTTACTCAGTTCTCCAGTCACTTCTTTCCAGCACTATGATACCTTCTGAGTCATCCCAAGGTCACTGCCATCTGAAAAGAGAAGATTCTCTACCCAAAGTGAGAGTAGTGTTAATATAAGGGTATAAATAGTAAGAAAAGTGCTTACTGGGCAGTTTGATATGCATAGTATATACATTTTTCCAGACATCAGCAGATGTTACACCCCTAGGGCTCATGACTACCCCTGTTTTAAGTTTTCAGTATCAGGGAGGATGTGGAGTGGGCCTCCAGTCCAATTAGAGGGCAGTTGGTTTCCACCATGACAGACGTGCCACTATTGCACCCGTTGGCTCATTTGGCCTGGCTGGCCAATTATAAGGCTTGCAGTGTCCACTGTTGAGTATCTTCACGGGTGGTATCTCTTTCTCCCATTGAACTAAATGTAGAATGGCTTCTTCCAGCTTTCTCTCAGCTGGACTACATGGAGGAGGTTATCAGCTCAGTTCCAGCAGAATTTCTCAGTGGCCTTGCCACCCAAGTATGTGGACTCTTCAGCAATAGGGTCTTACCATCTATTCCTGGTGGGAAACCAAGGGCCTCGGCAATTCAGAAATATTTTTAAAATTTATTTGCAAGCAGACAGGTAGAGAGAGGAGACATGGAGAGAGAGAGAAAATGCGTACACCGGAGCCTCCAGCTGCTGAAGACAAACTCTGGATGCACAATACATCTGACTTATGTGGGTGCTAGCCAATCAAACCTGGGATGTTAGGCTTTGCAGGCAAGCCCAACTGCTGAGCCATCTCTATAGCCCCCTACCCACCTTATTTTTGAAACAGGGTCTCACAATCAACCCAGAGCTTACTGATTGGCTAGAACATCTAGCCCACAAGCCCCAGGGTCCTCCAAGTGCTGGGGAGGTAGGGACACACTACTACAGCCAGCATTTTGCAGGATACAAACTCAGGTCCCCATGCTTGTGTGGCAAGCCCCTTACCCACTGAACAATCCACCTGGCCCCAAAACATATGTCTTCTGGCCTCCAAATCTTTCCTCACTGTTTTTTAATTTTTATTTTTTGAGGCAGGGTTTTACTCTAGCCCAGGCTGACCTGGAATTCACTATGTAGTCTCAGGATGGCCTCAAACTCATGAAGATCCTCCTGCCTCTGCCTCCCAAGTGCTGGGACTAAAGGAGTGCACCCTCATGCCTGGCTCTCACTGTTTGTTTGTTTTTTTTGCATACATGTATGTATAGGTTTTGTGAGGTGTGTGTACATGTGCTCACATGCATGTGGAAGCCAGAGGACAACCTTGGGCGCTGCCCTCAGGAACACCGTCCACCTCCTTTGGGACAGGTTCTCTCATTGGCCTTGAACTCACTAGTGCAGAGGAGCTGGCCAGTGATCCCCAGGGGTCCTCCTGCCTCCACCTCCTCAGTGCTGGAATTACCAGTGCACGCCGCCATGCCTGGTGATTTTAGGTGGGTTCCGGGGCTTGAACTCAGATCCTCACACTTGAGAGGCAGGCACTTTATTGAATGAACCATATCCCCAGCACCTTCCTGTTCTTCTCACCAAGCACCCATCCCTCCTCTCCTCCCCTTGCTTCACAACCCCCTCAAGGCTCAGCCCAAATTCTCTGTCACCATCTCATGCCACCATAGGAAAGGGCAAGTTCACCTCTGTAGCAGCCTGAGCCCTTCCTGTTGGTTCACCTTACACATCATCAGCTGCTTATCCTGCCGGTCACCTCTGCCTTCCAAGGGAGCCTGGAAGGCTCCAGAAGGCAGGCACTATGAGTTCCTCTCAGCGCATGTGCTGGCGCGTGTTCAGTGCCAGGTATGGTGGTGAGAGAAAATCGTGGCCAAGAAATGCCAAGGGTTCCTTTTCAGTGACTCTCTGCCATGCGTCCTGGAGTCTTCAGAACCAGTTTCCAAGACACAGAAGAGTGAGGACTCTGAGCCCCAGCTACTGCCCTATGTGTCTCCTTCCAAGGTCCCTCTATGTAGGGCACCGTCAGTCATGAGGTCACAAGCCACAGGTGCTGCAGAGAGCAGGTGCCAGGCTGCAAAAGGTTCCCCAGGGCAGCACACAGCAGGACCGTGCACTGAGGAAGGGACCCACAGCCCAGGGCCTCACCCCAGAAGCTTCATGGAGCACCGAGACCCGTGTGGGAAGCAGAGGTCGGAGCAGGAGTGATCTAAGCCAGTGCCTGCGGATGAGGTGGCCTAGTGGTTAAGGAGACAGACTGCTAATCCAGTGTCTGGCAGCCGTCCTTGAGGCCACAGGTCACCCCTCCTGGATAGCTGAACCCTATGGCATGCTACACCGTGCTTGTGCGTGTCAAGTACTGTCCCCTCCTATCTTTACCCTCCTGTGGGAAGAGCAGAGGGGTGCTGGGAGGAGAGCGAGCCTCCCCCCCCCCCATCAAGACAGCTACTTTCCTGTTAATTGGTATTTGCGTGGCAGAACCCGGTAAAGACGTGATCATTTGCATGTTCTGGGGGTAATGATATTTGATGTTGTCAACTTATTACAACCTTAATCACCACTCAATTTCCTGCTTTCCAAGCTCCCAATCACACTGCCACCTAAAATAAGCATCTCTTTGAAACCTGTTCACAGCTCCCCTAGGAGGGAGCCATGTGGGGATCCCAGGCTGGGGGGAACTGAATGACACCCACTCCACTATGATATTCCCCTTCTCTTCCCCACACACTCCTCCCTCTCCTGCTCTCCCCTCCTCTCCCTGGTGTTTCCATCTCCTCCCCTTTTCTGCTTCTCCTCTTTCCCTCCTGCCCCTCCCTTCTCCTCTCTTTTCCTCCCCTCCCTGTCCTTCTTCCCCCTTTTCCTGTTGGAGCTCTCTCTCGCTACTTCCCTCTTCTCTTCCCTCTCCTCTCTTTCCTCCCCACTCCTGCTCATTCTTCCTTGCCCAGGGACTTCTCCTGCAGTGAGCCATCACTTTGTGAAACCCTTTTTCTCAAGGGAAGCAGGACCAAAGAACGGTCTCCATGGCAAAAACAGGAAAAGAGATTCCTGTGGCGGGGCAAGTATCTCATTGAGCAATGTTTGTTTCTGGGTGCAAGAGAGTACCTTCCTCCTTTCTTTCACAGAAAAGATCTCAGAGGAAAAACAAGCATGCAACGAGTGCTACCTGCGCCTGGCACTTTACCTATGCCCAACACCTCACCCACTCCAGGGGAAGACCCTGAGGAAGCCCCTGCCACGCCCTGACCCCCTGTGTGCTGGCTCTCGGGCTCCAGCCATGTGACCTGACATGAGGAAGTGTGTCCCTTTGGGCTCTGCCCCGGCTGTTCCCTCACAGGGCCTTCTCTCTCCCCAGATGTCTCTCTCCTTCCCCAGACTTCCTGCCCCAGACTTTCCCCCATTTAATCCTGAGACCATGGCTGCTCCTGTGCATGTATGCTCAGAGGCTAGAAGGAAGATATGGTGTCTGTCCCCTTTATCACTCATCTGGATGTTTCCTTGAGACACAGTCTCTCACTGATTCCAGCCCTTAAGGTGTTCGCCAGCCCCAGTGATCCGGCCTCTGCTCCCCAGAGGGCTGGGGTTACAGACATGCATGGCCATACCCAGCTGTTTCCATAGGTGCTGGGGAATTGAGCTCAGGAAGTCTCAGGTCTCCTTAGGCCCTCATGCTTGCATGGAAAGTGCTCTTGTCTGCTGAGCCACCTCTCCAGCCCTCTCTTGTCCTTTAATCCACACCCCGTTACCTTGCTTAGTAAGCATACTCATCATCTCCTGTCGCAAGACCAAGGCTAATGACTGTTGTCTGAATAGCACATCTGGGTCTTTCACGTTTGCGTGTGTGTGCTGTGCATACGTATACGCATGTTTGTACGTGTGTGGGTGTGCATATGTGTGCACATGAATGTGAAGCTCAGAGGTTGATATTGGGTGCTTTCCTCAATCACTCTCCATCTTATTATTTGAAACAGTTTCTCACTAAACCTGGAGCTCACCAATTTGGCTAGAGCAGCTGGCCAGCAGGCTCCAGGGAACCTCCTGTCTCCGTCTCCCCATTCCTGGGATTAAAGGTGTATGCCGCTGTACTGACTTTTATGTGGGTTCTGGGGATCCGAACTCAGGTCTTCATACTTATGTAGTACTTCTCTCACTGAACCATCTCCCTTGCCCCATTTTTTTTTTTTTTTTGCTTTATTTTGTTGGGAAACAGTCTTGCTAGGTAGCCCAGGCTGGCTTTACACCACTGCCTCCTGGGTGCTGGGTTATCTGGGTTATGGGCACATATACCACCACACCCAGCTTGATAGAGTAATCCCCACAGAGCCTTCGAAGGTCAGTACTGGCATGTAACATCCTCATTTAACAGATGAGGAAACTTAAGACATGAAGAAGCTCAGTAACCTGCCTAGGGTCACACTATGATTTGGGGAAGGGGGCCAGGCCCCAGACCTGAGACCAGTTTGTCCCCAGCATTGCCTAGGCGTGACAAGGTCCCAGGGTCAGACAGACTAGGTGTGAACTCACATGCTAGCACCCAGCATTAAATGGATGAATACTTACAGGGTCCAGGCTGACCCGGTTTGCTCATCCAGGAAGCAGCACCCTGTCCTAGAGGTGGGAGAGGGCTTGGGGAGCAGCGCCAGTAGCCCCACATTGGACAGCATCTACACAGACCCTGTGTGCCACCAGTGGATGCTGGCTGCTCTTGGCACCTTTACTAAGGAATCTGATACATGCTTTGTGATGTGAGGTGTGTGGCTTTTCACACCCGGGCTCTCTGCACGGTGGGATCCCCAGGATGAGGAACAGCCCAGCTGGTCCAAGGAGACCCAAGCCCAGCCATGCTTTGTCCCCAGAGGTCTACTCTTCACGACCCTGAGATTCCTAAGGGGCACAGACGTGGCTTCTGGTCACAAACTTGGTTGACATGATGAAGTCCCATTGGGCATTCTCCAAACCGGAAGCGATCTCGGAATACACACGTCACGGAATGGGTAGTGCAAGGAGGAGCATGGTGACACGGGGATTCATGAGGGAGGAAAGGAGACAGGCTTCCTTGTCCTGCCCCTGGCGGAGCCAGACAGGAAAAGGGGACCCGTGTGCTTGACCCCCCACCCTCAAGCTCAACCTGAATCTCTCAGGAGTGTAGGAAGGTGGGGTAGGCATGGGGCTCTAGCCCAGATACAGATGTTTAAACCAGCCTATCATTAAGGAACTGGGGAAGCTGGGACCTTCGAGCATACAGGGAAGAGAAGCCCCTGCCCCCCCCCACATGGTCCCAGGGGACCCTGCGCAGGAATTGAGTCTATGTTCAGGCCTCCAGCAACAGCTCTTCTATTCTGATGACAGGGGTTCCCCAGGCACTGCTTCCTAAGGTCCCCTCCATGCCAGCAGCATCCTCCTGCACACGCTCACCTTAGGAAGCCAGAGCCTCTAATCAGCACCATTGGGTAATCAATGTCCTCATTTTTTTTTTTTTTTTTTTTTTTTTTTTTTGCCTCTAAATGGCCAAGGAAGCTGGTCATTAAATACTCATGTAGTATTTCAACAAACCGCAGCCAGTTACAGCATCTGAAGGAGGCGAACCTGGGCGTGCACCCAGCCACGTGCCTTATAGATTTCTCCAGCTGCATCACAAATCACTGGGGCCACGGAGGGGCCGGGGCGGAAGGAAGGCGGCTTGCTGGTTTCTGTGCAAGAAGCCGGGGTGACAGCCCTTCTGCCGCAAGGGTTTCCCGGGGAAAGCACTTTGAAGGAAGGAGGTGTTGGGGGGGGACCAGTTGGGAACCAATGAATTAAACATTTGTTGAGCTCTTTGGAAGCAGCTGCTGGCAAAGAGGGGGACGCTTTAATTAATGAAGCGCAGTTGGAGAGAGGGAGCCCTCTCCCCAGCCGTGCCGCAGGGTGACCAGGGCACGACAAGCAGTGAGAAGCTGCCACAGCCACATGAAGCCAGGCCGGGCAGGTGTCCTTCTCATGGGGACTGCGGGTGACGTCACTCAACTGCCACCTAGTCCCAAGGAAGCGAGAAGATGGCCTTTCTTGGTCTCAAAGCACAGACCAGAGCTAAGGCCACCCACCCTGTGGAGACCTTGGAGCTGGGGCAGAAGAAGCCCTGAGCTGGGAGTCCCGGGCTGGTGCTCTGGTTGCAGTGTGACCTTGGGTAAGTCATTTCTCCTCTAGACCTTGGGTTTCTTACCTATGCTGCCAAGACGGGGTTCCAGCAGCCAATTGGGTTCTTTGAAGGTGTCTCAAGAGTGTCTTTGGTGGAGGAGGTATAGGTAGCTGGGTCTTTGAACCCCAAACCTAGCTTTGACCAGAACAGTTTTGCTTTCATCTGCAAATATACCACACTTCAAGTAAGATGTCCTTTGAAGAAAGAACATTGCAGGCTTTTCTGAAAAATTGAAAGCGATTGGCTTAGATGTTTTCTGCTATCTCTTCAGGAGCCCTGGCCTCAAAGTGGAGCTATCCCCAGTTTGCCAGTCAGCCCACATCAGGCATGAGTGGGCATCTACCCTACGCCAGTTGCTCAAGTTCTGCAAAGAAAACCAAGAAGGCCCTAGCTTATTTCCAGAAGCTTCCAATCTAACCCAATGTGGCAGATGTGTGGCATAGATGCCATTACAGCTGACTATGTCAGTGGCAGACATTACTAAACAACCACAGATCTCTCTCCTTCAGAGAGGTCATTTGTAATGGTCACACCCTGATTTTAGTGCTGCTCTGTCATCTATGCCTGCTCTAACAGAAGTTTCCCCAGGTGCAATGGGTGCCTCCCACAGAGGGAGAATCCCATACACCATAGGTTTGTGCATTCGGTGTTTTTTTATTGGGTATCTACTTTGTGCCAGACTCTGCTCGAGGGGCACAGCAGTTCTTATGGGTTTTCTAATAAAGAGATGGGTGGGGAACATATAAATGAATCGAAAAAGCAAGCACATCTCAGAAGGTGAAAAATGATGTAGGGGGCTGGAGAGATGGCCCAAGTGGTTAAAGGTGCTTGCTTGCAAAGCCTACTGGTCCAGATTTGATTCCTTAGTACCCACATAAAGCCAAATGCATGAAGTGGCAAACACAAATGGAGTTCTTTTGTAGTGGGAAGAGGCCCTGGTGCACCCATTCTCTCTCTCTCTCTCTCTCTCTGACAACCAGAGCAATAAGAGAGAAAAGGACTGGCCATTGACTTGGTCTCTTTGAGGAGAGGATATGACAGGCAATATCTGCATAATGGGCTGGAAGTCCAACAAACAACTAGGAGGAATCTCTTGTTCACAAAGAATAACCAGTGCAAAGGCAGGATGGGACTTGAGCATCCAGGGATGGCAAAGAGGCCCATAGGCTGGGATGTGAGGGAAGGAAAAAGATCTATAGAATGTGGAGGAGGAGGCAGGAAGGGGCTGGATCTCATGAACAGTGGGAATTTATTTAAGTTGGGAGCAATGGAAGCCACTGGAGGGGAGCCATGGGCCTGATTGATTTTAGAACAGTCCTTCAGTACGAACTGAACAATTGCCTGTGAGACCACCATAAGTGGGATGCCCCCCCCCCACACACACACCAGGAGCTGAGATTGGTCAGCCTGCCATGGAGACTTCTCATCAGCCTGGTCGAACCCTGAAGAAAGCCGGGCGTCCACATGGCCCCACCTCCACTTCTGGCCAGTTCTACCGAGGCGTCTGTTCCTTTCCTTTCATTTCAGAGGTTCTCCTGCTGCCCCGCTGTGGCCTTACTACGGCCTTGTCTCAGCTAAGCCCCCAAGTCCTGTTCCCCACATCATCTGCCACTCTCAGCCATCAAACTGCTGTTGAATCCCTGTCCAGCCAGCTCACCATGCTACTGACATGTCTATGGCCTTGCAAGGGGCTGGCCTCCTCGGGTCATGCCTGGGGTGGAGAGGACAGGGAAGGGCTGGAGAGAGGTTGAGAAGCCCCTCACCTAAGGAAGTGACTAGAGCCCGAGGATGAGGGGAGGGAAGTGGGAGGCCAGCAGCAAATCACAGCTAACGTTGTAAGCGGCTCGTGCACCATTGTGGTGGTTTGATTCAGGTGTCCCCCATTAACTCAGGTGTTCTGAATGCTAGGTTCTCAGCTGATGGAGATTTGGGAATTAACGCCTACTGGAGGGAGTGTATTGTTGGGGGCGGGCTTATGGCTGTTATAGCCAGTGTCCCCTTGCCAGTGTTTGGCACACTCTCCTGTCCCTGTTGTCCATCTGATGTTGGCCAGGGGGTGATGGACACCCTCTGCTCATGCCATCACTTTCCCCTGCCATCGTGGAGCTTCTCCCTCAAGCCAGTAAGCCAAAATAAACCTCTTTTTCCCACAAGCTGCTCTTGGTTGGGTGATTTCTGCCAGCAATGCGAACCTGACTGCAACCAACACGTAGGACACCATGGGGACAAAAACCACCCTTCTTTGGAGTGCAGCACTGGCTGTTCTTGCTGCCTCCTCCCACCTCAAGCAGGTCACAGATCCTAAGGGCCCACACACTGATGATAAGGGTTCACGCACCCATTCACGATGACCTATAGACTGGACAAAGTGCCTTGCCCGTCTCCATAAGGCCATTCCTGAAGGTAGGAAGACACTGCTGTGACTGATGAAGCAGGAAAGTATGGATGCGAGTCCTCTGGAGTCACACTCTGCTGTCATTAGGAATGTTTCCAGTCAATGAATGAGAAAGCGTAGCTAATGTCACGTGGGCCCCAGTGGACCAGCTGGGCATGGGTGTGAAGAGTGTTCTGAGAACAACATTCACAGTTCAGTCAGGCACTGGGAAAGCACCTCACAGAGAAGCAGGCACGGCGGAGCCTGCGTTGGCAAACACAGAAGGCACTAGAAGAGACTGCAGTTCAGGAAACAGCAATTCTTTCCTTTGTGTGTTTCCCTTTTCTCGATATTCTTCCATGAGCTTTATCTGCTAAACCTTGAGGGACCCTCAAGGTGGGAAGATGGGAAGCCCCACAGGGGTCAAGAGAAAATCTTACTCGCTGCTGTTCTAGAGCTGGGCGGGGCGGAGCAGAAGCCAGGAGCGAGTCCCAGAGCCAGGTGGGCAGCGTGGAGTCGGGGAGGGATGCAGCCAGAGTCCTGGGGCCCAGAGCTCCTGGGCTACACGAAAGCTTCGAGGGTGGCCCTGGAGAAAGCCAATCAGGGAAGGAAAGCCTGTGTCCCCTGTGGGGGCTGTGGGTGGCTAGATTCCCTCCACCCTATTTACCCCACCCCCGAGAGCCTTGTCAGGCTTTGGCTGGAGAACCCCCCCCCCTTGTGGACTTGTTTCAGACAGAGGAAGGCAAGTCCACACAGAACAACTTTCTATTGGCAGCTCCGACACTCTCTCTGCCTTCAAGGTGCTTTATTTCACTCCACGGGAAAATTCCTCCCAACAATTACTGCTTTGGACGAGCCTGCCGGGCTGCGGACAGCTTGCCCTTCATACCTGCCTGTGGGAGACATACTGCCTGGCCTCCCTCTGGGGCAGAACAGATGGGAGACAGTGATGGGCATGCTGTGTGTGATGCCTGGGCTCCCACCACTGCCAGGCAGCTCGGTGGGGACTTGGACGGACTTCACTCCCTGAGACAGACTCTGGCCTGAGGGTGGCTGAGAAAAGAAGGTTATCTGAAATCCCCAGCCCGGTACTCGGAGTCGCTGATGTCCACTCTGGCTCTCCGTCTCAGGTCCCAGGTGCCCTTTTCCAGTCCCTCTGGGTATCTATGTTGGATGTGGACCTGTGAGGGGACAGAGGACATGCGCTCCTCCGTGAGCAGGTTTGGGGAGCACGATGCCTGTGGCCCAGCCATCTGCTGTCTTCTCCCTGCAGAGCTAGAACAGCCAGCAGCAGTAGGGCCGGGATGGAAACACAGGAAGATCAGGCATGACAAGTGACAGTGATGAGTGTGTTCCGGAGGAGTTTGGTCCTCAGTGGATGAAGTGCCCTTTGGTCTCTGGTTCATAGGCTTGGCCTTGTCCCTAGCATAAGAGCATGCCAAGGCTGTGACGGGGCTTCCTGGTCCAGAGCAGGTGCACTTCCAGCCAGCCAATGCGAGTGTACCACCACCACAGTGGCCTGAGCAGCTGGGATTATCAAAGCTGAAGGTCTAGGCTGGACACTGGCCAGCTGTCCCCAGAGAGTCACGTCAGCAAATGGCACACACAGCCGCTTCTCAGGAGGGTTTGCCTCTGTGACACACCGATAGGGTCCCTGTGCACCATCTCCCTTCGGGCAGGGTATTGGCACACTGACAACAGTGGGTTTATTGTATTAGGGACCTTCTCATTGCTGGGGCAAAATACCTGACAAAAATCAGTTTAGGGAAGGAAGGGTATTTTTCTTTTTTTTTTTTTTTCCTCCCCCCGGTTTTGCAAGGTAGGGTCTCACACTAGTCCAGGCTGACCTGGAATTCACTATGTAGTCTCAGGGTGGCCTTGAGCTCACGGCGATCCACCTACCTCTGCCTCCCTGGTGCTGGGATTAAAGGCGTGCGCCACCATGCCAGGCTAGGAAGGGTATTTTTGAGATTACAGTCCATCACAGGAGGGAAAGCCTGGCGGAAGGAGTTTGAAGCAGCTGGTCACATCCAGCCCACAGTGAGGAAGCACACAGTGATGAACACTACTGCTCAGCCAGCTCTTTGCTTTTTCATTCAGTCCAAACCCAAGCCCATGGAAGGGTGGTGACCAGGTAAGGTGGGTTTTCCCATCTCAATTTGTCAAATCAAGATAAGTCCTCACAGATGTGCCCAGGGGCTAGCCTGACCTACACAGTCCCTCACTGGTGATTCTAGCTCCTGTCAAGTTGACAGTCAGTATAGACCATCATGGTTACAGACCAAAGACTTCCGTGCTGGGCTGGTGGTGAGCCCTCTCCTTGACTGGCTCCATTGTGTTGTCCAGGGCTCAGGGCAAGAGTGTCATTCATTCAGCAGATCTTAGCTCAGCACCTGTGCTGGGCTGGGCACTGTGGCTAGAGCTGTTAGTGAGACAGAGAGGACAGTCACCCTCCCTGGTCATATTTCATTGACTTTGAGGACCCTGTACAACCTCAAAGCCTGGAGATAAAAGCTGCTCCCCTCTCAATAGGTTTATTACTAATGAGAACAAAAGCATACCAGGTCATCCCTGAGGACCCAATTCTCTGTTCCTTGGGCCATAATTGTAAAGAATGAGTGAACCAGGGCCTCCAGCCACTGCAAACGAACTCCAGATACATGTGCCACCTTGTATATCTGGCTTTATGTGGGTCCTGGGGAGTTGAACCTGGGACCTTAGTCTTTGCATACTCGTGCCTTCACTGCTGAGCCATCTCTCCAGCCCCTCATTTGTTTATTTAACAAATGTTTTTGAGCACCTTCTATGTGTTAGGTACCAAGGATGGATCGATGAACAAAATACACAAGCCCAAGTCCTTGTGAAGGAAACGGAAGCAAACACAGTAACTTCTGTGGTAGGCAGTGAGTGGGGTGGGGAAAATGAAGCAGGAGAGGGAAAGAGTGAAAGCAGGCTTTCAAGAGGTAGCCAAGGCTGGGTGTGGTGGCGCACGCCTTTAATCCCAGCACTTGGGAGGCAGAGGTAGGAGGAATGCCGTGAGTTCGGGGCCACCCTGAGAATACATAGTGAATTCCAGGTCAGCCTGAGCTAGAATGAGACCCTGCCTTAAAAAAAAAAAAAAAAAAAAGAGGTAGCTAAGGACATCCTCACTTGCTTATAAAGCTTGTTGACACAAGTTCAGTCCTCCCCCATGCCCATGTAAAGCTGGATACACGCTTGTGGGTTAACTAAGAGACCCTGTCTCACATAGATACCTCAGACCTGAGAACATAGATACCTCAAGGTCATTCTCTGACCTTCACACACATTCCATGCCCCCCAGACTCACACACCCAAATAGACTTAAAAAAAAACAACAACAACAGAGTGTAAACACTGTTGTGCCCATTTTGCAGGTGCAGAGACTGAGGCTTGGTCAAACTCACAGAGGGAGCAAGGATAGAGCTAGTACTAGAAACACTACGGTATGAGGCCAAGACCGAGGCTCTCATGTATGGAGAGGTGGGAAGGAAGGAAAGAGCTCAGCCAACAAAACAGGCAACAGAGGGCAGAGCTAGGAAACCAGCCCAGGACCCCTGAGGGTCGACAAAGCACAGATTCACATATGCGTGAAGCCCAAGTCACCCTGGCAGCTTCTGAAGCAGACAAGCTGGCCAAGGGTGGTGGAACGCACGGGACATAACGTGCGTGGACACATGGATACAGGAGGAGCAGGTGAGGCCTGAATCAGACAACCCTTCCCTGAGGCCAGCTCCTCCCTGCTAACTGATCACCAAGGTCCTTGGCAGCTGGCCCAAGCTACCTCTGGTGCCATCATTCTCAAGCTGCAGACTGATGAGGAGCCAGGACCCTCCTATGGTACCAAAGAAGCAATCGCTTGGAACCGGGACCAGAGGCTGTCCCAGAAGGAGCCCGCTAGGCCTTCAGGACCCCTCCAAGCTCTTCCGGCTATCTCATCAGCACAGCTTGAGCCAGACACTGGTGCTTTGTTTTAATTGTTTCCAGATACCCGTTCTAATTATTATGCAATTCTGAATCGGAAGTGACGGCAGGACCATACAGCTGGTTTCGGTGACATGAGGAATGAGAGATTACATGTTCTCAGCAGCTGCCTCGGGGACCCCAGACCCCGCCGTCTCGCCGGGTATTTTGTCTCTTCTTGTAGCTGTTCCTAATAACTACATCAGGCCAGAGAGTGAAGCGAGGAGCTGACACCTTCCATAAAACAGCCCTCAGAGAGAGGACCCTGGGGAGGCCCGGCTGATGGGCAGGAGAGAAATAGAACATGGCGTGGTAGCTGGCAGTGGGGCCAGCCCGCTGCATGTGGAGCACAAGCGTGTGCTTGGCTGGCCTTGTGATGTCGTGCAGCTGGCTGGCATGGGAGAGTGGGATAGGGGTAGGGTAGAAAGATGGAGAGAGCTGGTACCTTCCCCCCACCCCTCACCCAAATCCAGCTCTACGTCTACACAGGCACGTACACACCTGCATGCATGCCCCTTGGCTAAACTTACCTCCTCCCCCAATGAAACTGACCATTCCACTCATGTCAGACAAGAGCAAGACTTACTTTGAGGGGTTTCGGACCCTTTTGAGAATCTGTCAAAAGCAATGTTCTCTCCCCTAGAAGACGGGTACACGTAAGCTGTGGGGGTGGAGCTGCAGCCCCGACTTCTCCCTGGGTCCCCAGGGCTAGAAGGCAGCAACTAAAGCTTCCCGTTGGAAGGTTTCCCTGGCCTGCCATTTTTTTTCTTTTATTTATTTGAGAGAGAGAGAATGGGTACGCCAGGGCCTCTAGCCATTGTAAACAAACTCCAGACGCATGCACCACCTTGTCCATCTGGCTTACGTGGATCCTGGGGAATCAAACCTGAGCCCTTAGCCCTCACAGGCAAGCGTCTTAACTGCTAAGCCATCTCTCCAGCCCAGCTTGGCATTTTGACTCCACAAGTTACCCATGAAGGGATCTTAGAGTGAGCTCTGTGGCTCACCAGGGCTTGACTGCACCTGTGGAAGCAGGAAGCAGATACTGTGGGTCCCATTTCGGCAGAGCTATGAGCAGACAGGCAAACTCCAGCAGGTTCCCAGTCCTCAGAGAGTGACCTTGAAAGGGAGCTGAATTAAAAAAAAAAAAAATTCCATTAAATACATTTAGTGGAAATACCCATATTTCTAAATTGCTAACATCTTATTTTCAATACGTGCCTTTCCATAGATACGTGTAATTAAACTAATACACTCAATATTATAAGTGAGTGTGTAACTCCTCTTGCCAACGGCACTGGAAAATGCACATACGCTCAATTGGGAGATGGAAAATCCCTTTGTATTTGGAGCTGTGTTCGCTAGCTTAGCTCATGGTTGGTTGACTCCATTGCTGTGGGCCTGAGATGAGACTGAAACATCACAGCAGTGGGAACATGTGGCTGGGACTGCTCCCCTCATGGTGGCCAGGAAGCAGAGAGAGAAACATGAAGGGGCTGAGGAGAGGGTATCACTTCCCAGGGCACAGTCCTAGGCACCGACTTCCTCTAACTAGACCCCCCTCCTGCCATTCCCCATCTACCAATGATGACATCCTACTGATTGGTCCATCAGTGAGGTCAGATCCCTCAGGCTCTAATTCCCTCTCAATGATTTGGAGCCACCAGCTGGGGACAAAGCCTTCAACACGTAAGTTTTTGGGAGGGGGCATTCCATATCCGCATCATGACAAGATTCATGTGCCTGGGAGCACTCCTCATGTCCTCCATCTGTGGGTGGCATGAAGATGGTGATTAACCACTGACATTCAGGCTGGGCAGAAAAGAAGCATATTTGTTCACTCATTAAACAGATATTCTTGAACACTGTGTGCCATGGATTTGGGATGCAACCATGCAGGGGGAAAGTACAAAAGGGCCCTTTATTGTGAGTTGATATTCCGGTGGGAAACTTGGACAATCAGATCAATTCAGAAATAAATAGAATTCATAGTGTGTGGTAGTTTGAATGTAGCGGCCTCGTGTGTTTGTGATGCAGCTTCATACCTAGTCCCCAGCTGGTGGAGCCTTTGGGAGGTGGAGCCTTGCTGGAGGAGGTGTGTCACTGGGGGCGGGCCTTGAGGTTTATTAGTCCAGCCCACTAGGTGTTCAGAGCTAGCCCACTCTTGCTGCTCCCACCCAGCTGCTGATGTGAAGATGTGAGCCGGATGCCTGCTCTGCCATGCTTTCCCCACCATCATGAAACTTCCCCCCTTGAAACTGTAAGCCTGGAATAAACCCTTTCCTGCCATCACTGCTTCTGGTCTGGTGTTTCATCCCAGTAATGAGAAGGTCACTACTACATAGTGCTGGGGTCAGGAGCTGAGGAGAAAACTAGAGCATGTAAGAGGGCTGGAGGGGGTGACCTTTAAGGATGCCAGGAAGGCTAAAGATCTGATGGGAAGGGAGGAAGCATGAGCCACGTGGGTGAACTGGGGAAAGAAAATAACAGCAGGCAGCGGGAGAAGGAAGTGCTAAGGCCCTGAGGCGGGGCATGCAGACGGTGTTTGAGGAGTAGCAAGGAAGAGGAAAGTGGGAGAAGAATGATGAGGACAGAGACGCCCTGACAAGCAGCGTGTGCAGGGAGCCGCAAGCAGTCGCCATTACAAGATGGCTCTGGCTTCCTGTCTGTGTTGAGGTAAACAACTCCATATATGGCTAAAGCTTCCGCCTTCCACCTCCCCGATGGTGAGTGCTTCCTCTGTCGTAAACAACTCCATATTAGGCAGTGCCTTGACTCAACCTGTCCCGAGCCTATCCCGTGGCGCCTGGTGGTGGCAAGCTGGTAACAACCAATCAGTGGGCGCCTCGTTGCACCTTCCCTCTATAAAAGCAGCCGCACATTCTGCCCCTTGCCCCTCGCCATCAACCTTCATGTCAACCAAGAGCTCTCCAATAAAAGTGTGATCAAGAAGGATCCTCGTCTTGTGGTCGTTCTTCCCTGCGGGTCAGGGGGCTCGCCGCAAACTGGTGCCGAAACCCGGGACGCCGGGAGCCTTGTGGTCACCACTCGAGGGGTCGAAGAGGATTCAGAACTTGACACACGGAGAGGAAGGCGCCGGTAAGTCATTGTATTCCCCATCTCTTATGTCAGTGAGGAATACAAGGAAAGGACCAGAAAAGGGTCCAGGGACATTAAGCCCAGTCATTCACAAGTTTCGGGAGGATTTCCCAGTCATTTTGAGATCTCAGAGCCCCTCATTGAGGTGCTAGGAGAGAATGCTCCTGCTCGACAGGGAGAGGATGGAGGTCCACCTAAATCTGGTCCAACAGAGGTGAAGGAGCGCAGAGGCACTGGTTTTAAGGAAGCTCAGATTAAGGAAATTCAAAAAGAGGAAGTTGGACCTAGGGTGTGGCCCACAGCCCCCCCGGAGCCTGTTATTCCCCCCCCATATGCTCTGGTCCAGGACCGATGTCACTTTGTTAAATCTCAGACTTGGTCCCGCTTAGCATCGGCCTTCCCTGTCTTTGTGAATCCAGCCACCCATCGGAGGACTTGGGAGCCTGTGCCATATAGACAGCTTAGGGATCTAGTGCAAGCATGCAAGGATTTTGGCCCCACTGCAGACTACTCTGATACGCTGCTCCGTAGGCTCCTCGCGGCTCCACTCACCCCTTCAGATTGGACAGAGCTGGCGAGAGCATGTCTTACAGGGGGACAATATTTGGATTTCAGGTCTTTAGTTGCTGATAGAGCACAGGAGCAAGCCCGGTTGAATATTCAAAATGGTCAGCCGGATTGGACGGTGGATATGCTCCTAGGGACTGGGCCCTATCTTGGTAATCAACTAGAGCTCCCTTTGGAGGTTTATCAGCAGATTAGTGATATCCACTACCGCGCATGGAAAGCACTCCCTAATAAGGGAGAGGTGGTCGGTAATCTGACCAAGATAGTTCAGGGTTCTACGGAGCCTTTTGCTGATTACGCAGCCAGGGTAATGGACGCAGCAGAAAAGACAATTGGTGTCACAGATTTTAGTTTGCCTTTTGTAGGGGAGCTGTTTGTGTTTTCCCACAGGACCAAGAATCACCTCACTGGGTTCCCAGTCGGTTGGTAAAAACGGTCCGACTCTCCTCAGAGGACAACCCGGAGATCCAGAATGATCCTGAAGAAGCAGATGTGGAGGAATCTATGGATGCTGGCCTTCCAGTGCCTGGCGCTCAGTAGAGGAGAACAATGCTGGGGCATCTTGTCAGCCTTTCCTAAGCCCCTGCCAGTACATCATGCTGCAGCGGTCTTCCCTCGCTTCTTCACAACTCAGAAGGAGCTGGGTCTCCCCACTGTGATTGGGGATACCACGTATGTCAGCTTAGGGGAAGATCGGAATTTTGGGGAGGTCGGAGCCCTTTGCTTCACAATTGATTCACCCCGTAATTTTTGTATAGGGCTGAGAAAACAGGCCTCTGGTTGGTTTGCCGCCTGCGAGCCCAGACCAGGCGGGACAAGGTGGTTATTTCTCAGGCACTTGCCGCTTTGGAGTGTGGGTCCTCCCCCCAGATTTGGCTGTCGGCCCTAAAGAGCACCTAGTTTCCCCTGGCCCTTGCACCCTTAGGGCCTGAAGTGCCCATTGCACAAGGACGGGCAGAGGGTTGGTGTTGGGAGCACGACACTCTTCACGCACAGGATGCGAGACAAGGTACTGCACATGGGGTAAGCTCTTAGCAGCCTCATGCAGGGCATGTCTGATTGCATATGGGTTGGTACTGTAATCCCATCTCTGAGAAAAGGTACCGGACGGGTGTGACACCAGCCTGGCTGGCCACTAGACCTGGAGTCATCACAATGTCCTTTCGAACATCAGAGATCAGACCTCTACCCTGGCCTGTTGCGTTTAAACAAAAAGGGGGAACTGCAGGGAGCCGCAAGCAGTCGCCATTACAAGATGGCTCTGGCTTCCTGTCTGTGTTGAGGTAAACAACTCCATATATGGCTAAAGCTTCCGCCTTCCACCTCCCCGATGGTGAGTGCTTCCTCTGTCGTAAACAACTCCATATTAGGCAGTGCCTTGACTCAACCTGTCCCGAGCCTATCCCGTGGCGCCTGGTGGTGGCAAGCTGGTAACAACCAATCAGTGGGCGCCTCGTTGCACCTTCCCTCTATAAAAGCAGCCGCACATTCTGCCCCTTGCCCCTCGCCATCAACCTTCATGTCAACCAAGAGCTCTCCAATAAAAGTGTGATCAAGAAGGATCCTCGTCTTGTGGTCGTTCTTCCCTGCGGGTCAGGGGGCTCGCCGCAAGCGTGTGTGAAAGCCTTTCAGGTCACAGCCAAACCAGGACTCGGTGCTCAGTGGCATGAGAAGCCATCTGCAGGCTTCCAGGAAGGAAGGCACGTGATTTGGTCACATTCAGTGTGACTCCTCTGTATGTGGTTCCACGGGCAAAGGCACAGGGACAAGAGAGAAGCCTAGAGAGTGGCAAAGAAGCCATTGCCACAAAGCAGGAGAGGTGATGTGCACTCTGAGGCCTGGAATCAGAGAGGTAAAAGAAAGTGGTCAGGGGCTGGGGAGATGTCTCAGTCAGCAACGTGCTTTCCACTGAAGTGTGGTAACCTGAGCCAAGATCCCCAGAACCCAGGAAAATGCTGGGTGTGGTGATTCAGGCCTGTCATCAACAATACATGGAAGATGTTGCTTTCACAGCAGGGGCCATGTATAAGCTCCAGCACCAAACAAACATCCTGGGCACATCACACCTGCCACCACCGCTGCCTCCGCTGGAAGGCAAGTGGTACTTCCATTGTACACAGAGGCTCCAGGGGTGAGCCTGGTCAGTTGTGGGCACAAGAGATGAACCCAGAGTCCCTGGTCCCATGTTTGCCTCTCAGTGAGAAGCCTGGATGGGGACTTTTCAAGTGCCTGAGGATCTATGCTTCTGCCTCTGTCCCGCCCAGCTGCAGAGAGGCGTCTCTGCCCATCCCTGCTTCCCCACCCCCACAGGTTCTCAACACGCAGCCAGGAGCCACCCTGGCACAGGATCAGTGACTTCTCCAAGCCCCCATCCAGCCTCCTTTCCAGAAGTCTGCAAGCCATGGCCTAGGGGACAGAGAATTGTGCCCTCCTGGAAGGTTCAGAACCCACTGGAACACAGCAAGCCTGGGTCCACGGCCCCCAGGAAGGCCTAATTGTCATGTCCATTTCAACAACTGCTGGTGGGCCAAGGACATACCCGGTAGGGCCCTAGCCAGGTACTGAGCAACAGGGGGAAGCCCCCATCTCCGGTCTGTTGGAGTGTGGAGAATTGCCAAGATAGCTTTGCTTAGGAAAATAAGTCCCAGAGATGGGCTTTAGTGTCCTTTTAGTGTCTCCTCCTCTGTATAGGAAGATAATGGAGCCATCTCTCAAGGGCAGCTGGATTCACAGTCAGTCAACAAACAGTGAGCATTCACCCAGGTTAAGATGCTGGGTGTGTGGATACAGAAAGGCTCTCGGAGATCTGCAGGCTTCTGTGAGCACAAGGGAGCCAGGAGGGCTCAGAAGGGCTCCTCCAGGATACTGGGGTGGGGGGTGGTAGGTCTGGTAGGCTTCTGGGAAAAGCAGCCCTTGAGCTGAGGCGAGGAGATAGACGGAGTTCTGAGAGGCAGGACCAGCAGAGGCTCGGAGACCCCAAGAGTGGGACACGTCTGAAGATGGAAGTGACTCCTTCAGGGCTGGAACATAGGGTGTGTGTGAGCTGCTGGGGCCGGGGGCTTGGCAGGGCCAGATCACAGAGCATGAGGGTCTAGGCAGGGAAGCAGGAGCCTCACCCGTGGCTGCCACACAAGGAAGCTCAGGCATCTCAGAGATGTCTGGTGAAAAGGACTAAGGGCTGAGGACAGCAGGAACCAGCTCCCAGTCAGAGGAAAAAGTAGATCCACCAGTTGTAGCCACAGCCTAAGCTCACCCTGAACTGGTCCCTCACAGAGGACCCCTCTGGAGGCAGGAGACAGCCTTTTGCCCATGCACACCGGTTACTGACTGGAGGCTGGACCCTGAGAGGAGGGGGAGGGAGACAGGGTGTCCCGGATCAGGCAATTCTAAGGCCCTGAGAGGAGGGTGCAGCTGTCAGCTGTCAGCAGCTCATGATTGCAGGCCTAGGTGGGTGCAGTCCCCAGGAAAGGGACACGGGAGGACAGCACAGTACTCGAGACACCCTGCATGACCTTGAAGAAGCCCCTCTCCTCTCAAGAGCTCAGGTGCTCATCCTGGAAAAACCAGGGTGGGGCCTTCTGGTGGGCAGGAAGATATCCTAAAGACACTCAGTCCTCACTTCCAGAACCTGTGAACAGGTTGGAGGATAGGGGTAAGGGGTTTTTGCAGGCATAGATGAATTAAGTACTTTGAGATGGGAGAACAACCTGGTTTACCTGGGTGGGGCGAATCTAATCAACCGAGTCTTGGAAAGGCATGGGGCAGGGCCCTTCCCGGCTACAGTAGACAGAAACAGACCTGGCCTTTCTGGCTTTGAAGACAAAGGGGGACCATGGAATGGACCTTCAGAAGCTGGAAAAAGCAAGGAAATAAATCCTCCCCTAGACTCCCCCGGAAAGGAGCCCAGCCCTGCCACCATCTCCATGTTAGCCCAGTGGAATCCACAGAAACGTCTGACCTCCACAGCTGTAGGCTTATAAATTTGTGTCAAGCGAAGCCACTACATTTGTGGCCATTTGTTACAATAGCTACAGGACACTAAGCCTAGCCATCACTTTCATGAACATGAACAACACCTTCTAGAGACAGTTAATGATAAGAATTAAGACACAGTTTAGCCTCCATTTTGTAGGTCGCTAGTCAAGGTTATGGGCCCAAGAAGACTATCACCTCCAGATGCATGTGCCCCCTTGTGCAGCTGGCTCATGTGGGTCCTGGAGAATCGAACCAGAATCCTTTGGCTTTGTAGGCAAACACCTTAACTGCTAAGCCATCTCTCCAGCCCCTCCCCCCTTTTTTAAATCAAGAGCTTCCATGTGTACTCAAGGTAACCCAGTTTAGTCCACCCTGACCTGATGCCTCATCTGCATCCCTGAGGGCATAAGAACCTTCGGTCCAGCCATGAAGTGGTCACTGCTGGAGCCCCTCCCAGTTTGGGAGCGCTCTGCTTTACTGTCTAAGAACCTCGCTTAACTTGCCCGTCTGCTATGTCTATACCTGTCAATTCTTCGCGGGTCATACTCAGGAGAGTCACAGGCTTGAGGAGTTCTCATGACTGTTGTGTGTCCAGCATGCCAACCCCTAAGGCTAAGCCCAACCAGAGCTGAGAAAAGCCCCATTGCTCTTAAAACCTGAGACAGAGACTGGACAGAAGCGACCATGCCCAGGGACCCAGGCTGGCACTGTCCCATAGAGTTTTCTTCAGTGATAGAAATGGTCAGTGTTTGTGTTATCTGATACATGATCTATTAGCCAGGTGTGGCTGTCAAGTACTTGAGACGCGGCCAGTGCAGATGTGAACTGAAGATCCAATTTTCTTTGATTTTGATTTAAACTGAAACAGCCACACGTGGCCAGTGGTTGCTATATCGAGCAGTTTGTTGCATGGGGCAGCGCTGTGTGGGGCTCAAAGCTGGAGTCAGGGAGAGAAACTGAGCCAGCAGTGAGGTTGTGGAGTCCTCATCCTCCACTCAGACTTGATGTCCAGCTTGCCTTGGTTCCCAACGCTGGTCTGCTAATGAGGCAGTGACTTCTCTGTCTTTACAGCCCCAAGGTACCCCCAGGAGAACCCATCTCCTGTCTTCAAGCACCTTACCACCTTCAAGAGTCAAGGTGAAGGTCGTGGCTGCAAGAAGGCGATGCTGGCCAGAGGGGCTGCTGGTGGCCCGAGGCTCAGGGAAGAGCTGAGGCTGTGCAACGCTGCCTGGTGTCTCTGCATCTTGAAAGCCCTGGGCGGCTCTAGATGGCCACCAGCTCCCAGCAAAACACCCCCTCACTTTTGTTTTTGTGGTACTAGAGATCAAACCCACCCCGTCCCACATGCTAGGCAAGCACTCTGCTATTAAACTATACCCACAAGCCTCTTTATGTATTATCTTGAGACAGAGGCTGAGTTGCCCAGGCTGAACTTGAACTCACTGTAGCACAGGTAGACCTTGAACTTGAGCTCCTTCTGCCTCAGCCTCCTGAATCACTGAGATTACATGGCCTGTATTCGCATGCTCAGCCAGACCTTTGATTTCTCAAGATAAAAGATTGTCTAGCCAGGCATAGTAGTGCACACCTTTAATGGCAGCATTTGGGGGGGGGGCAGAGGTAGAAGGATTGCTGTGAGTTCAAGGCCAGGCTGGGACTACGGAGTGAATTCCAGGTCAGCCTTGACCAAAGTGAAACCCTACCTCAGAAAAGAAATAAATAAATTCTTAAAAAGGAATGGCCCAAGTTACAAGTCACTAAGAAGCCCTGTTTCTGCAGAATTATCTGGTTTCCTAAAAGGTCAGGATGCAGCTGCCTGAGAGTCTGGAATGCGGGAGTCACATTTTTCTAGCTAATGGTGTTAATAGCTTTCATTTGATTTGCAGAGGGTCTGTGATCCCTGGAAAGTTCAAGAAGCACTCTGCTTTCTCATGGCCTCAGAGAGGCCTGCTCTCTCTCTCTCTCTCCCCCCCACCCCAGCTCTCAGTCCTCTGAGCCACAAGCCTCACTCCACCTCCCCCACCTGCCCCACCTGGGCCTTGCTGTCCCCCTTGCCAGGCTCATCCATGGGAGGGAGAAAGCCACATCAAGTGTACTTCTGGGAAGATAAAGTGAGGTGTAAAGGGGAGCACGTGCACCCAGCTCCAGAAGAGAGGAATTACTTGAGTTACAATTGATTTTCCACCGCTAATGAAGCATGAACCCGTGTGATTGCATCACCCAAAGATTTATAATTATTCATTGAATCTTGGAAGATAATTAAACTTCATTAAACGCAGACATGACAAGCTTTCAGAGCAAGCGGAGACCTCCACATGGGGTTTCCAGATTGAAGCAGGAGATGCAAGGCTGAGCGCTGTTGGGTGGGAGGTAGGGGTGGGTGGATGAAGGGGAAACTGGGAGAGAGTTAGACCAGGTCTCCAGATCATTGTCCTGATGTTCTGGGGGCCCTAACCTTCCACCAGCCCCTGCCCAGGCTGCACAAGATCAAATATATGCTGTTCAGAACTGACGCTTGGCCCAGTCCAGGGAGAGGCTTAAGGAAGGGGAGAATGGGAGATTCCTAGCAATGGAGAGATGGAGGAACCCACAGAGTCCTCTAGGTGTGCGTGCATGTGCACACACACAGTGGGAGGAGCAATCACTGAGGCGGGTGTGCAGTACGCGTACAGGGTTCTGAAGGAGCTGAAAGAATGAACTGTCACGATGGCTGGGACAAGAGGAGGTGTGTGTGTGCAGGGTGTGAATTTTAGTTGGGCTCCATGATACTTGTCTTTACTGCTTGAATTGTACAATGAGTCCATGTTCAGATGTAATATGTGCAGTGATTAAAGGCACTTGCTTGCAAAGCCTACCTGCCCAGATTCAGTTCCCCAGTACCCATATAAAGCCAGATGCACAAAATGTGGCACATACATCTGGAGTTTGTTTGCAGTGGCAGTAGCTCCTGGTGCGCCCATAGTCTCTTTCTCACTTTCTTTTTCTATCTCACAATTAAATTATTATTATTATTTTTTAAATTTAGCTGTGTGTGGGTTGGGGACATGGCCCAGTGGCTAAGAGCTCTTGGTACTTAATCATGGGGCAGGAGACCACCAAGTTTGACTTCCCAGAGCCCAAGTAAAAAGCTGGGCATAGAGGGATGGGAAGTTGGCTCATCAGTTAAAGGTGCTTGCTTGCAAAGCCTGCCAGCCCCAGGTTAATTCCCAAGCCACCCATATAATAAGTTCTGGGATACAAAAAGAGGCATCCTACACGCGTGCAAATAAATAAAAAAATTCTTTTAAAAAGCTCTGCTGGAGAGATGGTCTAGTGGTTAAGGTACTTGCCTGTGAAGCCTAAGGACCCAGGTTTGCCTCCCCAGTACCTACATAAGTCAGAGTGCACAAAGTGGCACATGCGTCTGGAGCTGTTTGCGGTGGCTTCAGGCCCTGATTCTCTCTGTGTTTATCATCTGTCTCTTTCTCTCAAATAAATAAGTACATATATTTTTAAAAAAGTTTTTTAAAAGCTGGGCTGGGGAGACGGCTCAGTAGTTAAAGACACTTACTTGTAAAGTCTGATGATCTGGGTTTGATTTCCTAGTAGCCACATAAAGCTAGATGCATGAAGTAGCTCATGTCTCTAGAGTTCATTTGCAGGGGCAAGAGACCCTAACGCACTGTACTGTCTCATATCTCATAGACACACACACACACACACAAATTAGCTGTGTAGAGCCATGATCTCTTCATCAGCTATTTGTGATGGAGAACTAGGCTCTGAGGTAAGTGCCCTGGGGACAAAGATGACCCAGACTGGTCCTTCCTGGCGTTTGCCCAGCCATATCTCTCTCTCCCTCTCTTTCTCTCTCTTTCTCTCTCGCTCTGTGTGTGTGTTTTCTGAATGCCTCCTACCTCTCTCAATGGTCCAAAGAAGTCAGGCCCAGATGAGATGTGGCCTGGTGCTGTTTTCCTCACCCTTCAACCATTCCAGACCATTGTCCTATCCTTTGCGATCTCCTCTTGAGGGCCCTTCCCACCCCTCCACTCATTCTGGCCCCTCTGCCAGGCATACACCTGCTGGTGTGAATGATGCCACCTGTCCCCCTTGCTATACATACAGCCCCCTCCCAGTGTCTCCCCACCAAGGTGACGTGACAGAAGGAGAATATTAATGAAACTGCCCTTGCCTCTCCTCCTCACAGAGCCACTTCTGGTGGGGAGGAGCTAAGGACAGAAGGGAGGAGAGGCTGTCACAGAAAGACAGACAGAGTCATCATGCCACCATATGACCCAGGGCAACTCACTTAACCTCTTTGTGCCCAAGTTTCCTCACCAGAGGGCTAAGAGTGCCACCTTCATAGTGAGAGCAGTCAATGCATCAATACATGTAGAATGTCTGGCATGGCACAAGAGCTCAGTAACTGGCACTATTCTGTAATTGTAGAATTTGTATTCTTTCGCCAAACAACACTCATCTATTTTTAAGGGCATTTATTTATTCATTTATTGTGAGCTCCCAAGAGTAGAGACAAGTCTTATAGATCTTTCTCTCCTCACTGTCCCCCTCAGGACATGGCACCATGTATATACCAAGGATGTGTTTGTTGTATGACTAAGTGAATTAAGAATAAGTAATATGGGGGCTGGAGAGATGGCTCAGTGGTTAAAAGTGCTTGCTTTAAAAAGCCTGCCAGAGCCATGTGTGGTAGCACACACCTTGTAGCACTTGGGAGGCAGAGGTAGGCAGATCACTGTAAGTTCGAGGTCAGCCTGAGAATAGTGAGTTCCAGGTCAGCCTGGGCTAGAGCAAGACTCTTCCTCGAAAAGCCAAAATAAATTAATAGTCTGCTGGCTTAGGTTCTAATTCCCCAGAACCCAAATAAAGCCAGGTGCACAAAATAAAGCATGCATCTAGAGTTTTGCCCAGCCATGCTCTCCCTCCCCTGACTCAAATAAATATATAAAAATACTTGAAAAAAATAACATGGAGCTGAGTGTGGTGGTGCATTACTTTAATCCCAGCAAACGGGCAGCAGAGGTAGGAGGATCATTAGAAGTTTGACGCCAGCCTGAGACTGCATAGTGAGTTCCACATCAGCCTGAGCTAGAGTGAGACCCTGCCTTGAAAAACCAAAATAATAATAATAGTAGCAGTAGTAGTAACAGTAATAATAATACTGATAATATGGGGGCTGGAGAGGTGGTTCAGCTAAAGGGACTTGCTTGCAAAGCCTGCTGGCTCAGGTTTGATTCCCAGAACCCACATAAAGCTGGATGCAACCAGGTGTGGTGGCACACATGCCTTCAATCTCAGCACTCAGGAGGCAGAGGTAGGAGGGTCACCATGAGTTCGAGGCCACCCTGAGACTACATAGTGAATTCCAGGTCAGCCTGAGCTAGAGTGAGACCCTACCTCAAAAAACAAAACAAGAGCAAACAAACCAAAAACGCTGGATGCAAAGTGGTGTGTCTGGCATTTGTTTGCAGCTACAAGAGAACTTGAAATGCTCACCTCACAAACAAATAATTAAAAAATTTTTAAACAAATAAATGAGGCTGCACAACTAACTTCTGGATATCCTTCCCTAACACAAGACACCCAAAGTTGCTGGATGAACTGTTTAAAATATTTTTAACACATGGCCAGGCTTGTAGAGAAGTAAAGAAAATCTCTGGAGGTCAGATAGAGCAAGAAATGAAATTAGATCTGGAGCAGGAAATGTCCTGGTCCTGAAGCCAACATTCCCCAGAGATAGCTGGTCGACCCACCCAAAGCCAGGGCGTTCGTGATCTGCATTACCAAAGCTGGAGAGCAGGCCTGAACCTGAGCCGAGCCTGTGTAGAGAAAATCCCAGACATGATCTGAGAAAAGCCTGTCTGGGCTCTGGGGGGAGGGAAGAAAACAGAGGAGGGAAATATCACCCTCTGTGAGAATCAAGCCCTGTCTTCTCCCTCATGTAGGTGTGAGGCCAGCATTTATTCTCGTCGTGTGTCCTAAAAAACTATCAGCAGTAAAGCCGGGCGTGGTGGCGCACGCCTTTAATCCCAGCACTCGGGAGGCAGAAGTAGGAGGATCACAGTGAGTTCGAGGCCACCCTGAGAATACAGAGTGAATTCCAGGTCAGCCTGAGCTGGAGTGAGACTCTACCTCAAAAAACCAAAACAAAAAAACAAAAAAACAAAAAAAACCTACCAGCAGTAAATTGGCCCCCCATTGGTAGAGGCAACTGGCAGGAACATAGACAGGCCTCTCAAGACACATCCTCAGCTCAGGCTGCAAAGGATTCCTTTAGTCAGTTAGCAGTGGGGCACTGTGAACTTCCAAAAGGAAGGAATGTGGAAGCTTTGGCCACAGGGATGATCAGTGTTTGAGGAGACAGATGGATTTTAAACATGACACAGTGTAGACATCTATCAAAACAATACATGACACCTCATTAATATGCATGGTTTTTATGTTCAAAAAATTTTTGAACTGAAGAGATGGCTTAGGAGTTAAAACTCTTGCCTGTGAAGCCCAAGGACCCAGGTTCAGGTTCAGTTCTCCAGTACCCACTTAAACCAGGTGCATAAACTGGCACATGCATCTGGAGTTCATTTCTAGTGCCTAGAGGCTCTGGCATGCCTATTTTTTCTCTCTCATTCTCTCCTCTGTGTGTGTGTGTGTGTGTGTCTTTCTCTGTCTCTCTCTCAAATAAATAAATAAATAAAATATTTAATAAAAATTTAATTATAAAGGATAATTCCAGGGCTGGGGATGTAACTCAGTTGCTAGAGTGCTTATCTAACACACACAAAGCTCTGGGTCTGATCCCAAGCATCACATAAACCAGCTATTGGTGGTGCACACCTGTAATACCAGGGAGGTAGATGGAAGAGGATCAGGAGTTCAAGGTCATCGTCAACAAATTTGAGGCCAGCCTGAGCTACATGAGACCTTGTACCAGGAAAAAAAAAAAAAAAACAATAAAATAAAAATAAGAAAGAATTCCTAAAGAAAACAAGTTCTAAGAAACATGAATGTATAATTTTAAAAAGTCAAGGCCAGATGTAGTGGTACACACCTGTAATCCTCAGCTTGGGAGGCTGAGGTAGAAGGATTTAAGGTTTGAAGCTAGCCTGGGCTCAAAACATAACAAAACAAAACAGCCTGCCTGAGAATTGATACACAGTTAACAGTTGCTAGAGGGAGGAGACCCCAGGAACCCACCCCTTTCTGAGGGTGTATAGGCAGCTAATGGTTGCTTGGGGAGAGAGAGATTCAGTAGCATGGTAACTGGTCAGGTGCTCATGTTCCAGTAAAGAACTCTAACCCATGTTCCTGTGAGCAACTGTAATGAAAACACATTGGGTCCCACACACACACACACACAAAAAAAAAAAAAAAATAGGAGCCGGGCGTGGTGGTGTACACCTTTAATCCCAGCACTTGGGAGGCAGAGGTAGGAGGATCACCATGAGTTTGAGGCCACCTTGAGATTACATAGTGAATTCCATGTTGGCCTGGGCTAGAGCGAGACCCTACCTCGAAAAACCAAAAAAAAAAAAAAAAAAAAAATAGGATCTAGAGAGATGGTTCAGTGGTTAAGGCACTTGCCTGCAAAACCTGACAACGCAAGTCCAATTCCCCAGTACCTATGTAAAACCAGAAGCACAAAGTGGCTCATGCATCTGGAGTTGGTTTGCAGCAGCTAGAGGCCCTGGCACGCCCATTCTCTCTGTCTTCTGTCTATCTCTGTCTGCTTGCAAATAAGTAAATAAAAATATTTTTAAGGGCGGGAGAGATGGCTTAGCGGTTAAGGTGCATGCCTATGAAGCCTAAAGACCCAGGTTCGATTCTCCAGGTCCCACATTAGCCAGATGCACATGGTGGCACATGCATCTGGAGTTCGTTTGCAGTGGCTAGAAGCCCTGGCGTGCCCATTTTTTCTCTCTCTCTCTCTCACTGTAATAAACAAATAAAAATAAAATCTAAAAAAATGTTTTTTAAGAAAGACATGAAAGTAGAAGGGACTAGTTGGGGAAAAGACAGGACGCAGTGGTCGCGGGAGAAAGACAAGAGAGTTAATGGGATACTAGGCGTAGTGACGCGTGCCTGTGAACCCAGTGCTCGGGAGACAGACAGGAGAATCCTAGGGCGAGTGGGCTAAGTAGACTAGCAAGAGATCCTGTCTCCATAAATAAGGCGAAGAGTGACAGAGGAAGACACTCAATGCCAACCTCTGGCCTTCCACGTTCGTGTGCACGCACGTGTACCCAACATACATATACACTCAGGAAAGAGGGTAATGGGCATTGAAGATGACCAAAATACATTATATGCATGTATGTTAATGTCAGAATAAAACCCATCATTGATACCTTCCAGTGAGTTGTTAGTCAGGGAGGTCCCTGATGCCCCAAAAACATTATAGGCCATTGCTGAGGCTCTTGGTTTGTCACCAAAAATAGATGGTAAGACTCTATTGCTGAAGACTCCACATGCTTGGGCTGCAAGGTCACTGAGAAATCAAGCTGGAGCTAAGCTGAAAACCTCCTCCGTGTAGACCAGCTGACAGAAAGCTAAATAAATAAATAAGTAAAATAAATAAATAAATAAGAAAAGCCACGCCACATGCAGCCCTATGGGAGAGAGAAGTCATCAGTGGTGAAAACAGTGGACACTGCAAACCTTAAGTTTGGCCAGCCAGGCCAAGTGACCTAACGGGTGCAATAGTGGCATTTCTGTTATGGGGGAAACAACTGCTCTCTAATTGGACTGGAGGCCTGCTCCATGAGAGGTAATACATGCTGGATGCTGAAAACCTAGTCAAAAGCCTATGGCAGGGAAGGTCATGAGCCGTAGGAGTGTAACACCTGCTCTTTTCTGGCTAAATGCATATATTATGCTCACCAAACTGCCCTGTGAGCACTTACTTAAACATTAATAGCCATAGATTAATGCTACTCTCACTTTTGGATTAGAGAAGCTTCTCTTTTCAGATAATGATGATCACTGGGATGACCCAACAGACAACATAGTGCTGAGAAGACGAGACAGAGGAGTGTTCAGTGCTGAAACATCTCTATCAAACCTTCCAAGGCTCAGGGTCTATTGTGGAAGAGGTGACGGAAGGAATGTAAAAGCTGAAGGAAGGGTAGGACTGCTTACAGTGAAATCTTCCACACAGAAATTGGCCTCAATATCTATGACTTCACAGTGCCTCACACCACCTTCACAAGACCCTCATAATAGGAGGAAGAGATGATGACATCAAAATAGAAGAGAGAAGCCGAGCGTGGTGGCGCACGCCTTTAATCCCAGCATTTGGGAGGCAGAGGGAGGAGGATCACTGTGAGTTTGAAGCCACCCTGAGACTACGGAGACTACATAGTGAATTCTACGTCAGCCTGGGCTAGAGCAAGACCCTACCTCAAAAAACAAAACAAAAAAAAATTAAAATGAATAAATAAAAGACTAATTGGGGGGGATATTATGGAGAGTGGGTTTGTGAAGGGGAAAGTGGGGGGATTATCATGGTTTATTGTCTATAATTATGGAAGTTGTCAATAAAAAAGTTTTTTAACATCATTATGTATAATTAATATATGCTAACAAAAATCGTAAAGATAGGGGGCTGGAGAGATGGCTTAGGGAAAGCCAAAGGATCCCAGTTCGATTCTCCAGGACCCACATAAACCAGATGCACAGGCCGGGGAGGGGGCGGCGCATGCATCTGGAGTTTGTTTGTAGTGGCTGGAGGCCCTGGTGTGCCCATTCTTTCTCTCTCTCTCTCTCATATATAAATAAATAAAAGTTTTAAACAATCTTAAAGATAAATACACGGGACACAAGCTACTTAGAGCTGAACTGACAACTGCTCACCCGACCTGCAAAGATGCTGAACTTTCACATATGGAATGTAAGATGTGCATGTAAATATTTTAGGTATAAAGTGGATATTGGACTGGGAAGATGGCTTAGTGGTTAAAGGCACTTGCTTGCAAAGCCTGCTGACTAGAGCTCAATTTCCTAGAAGGTCTTGTAAAGCTGGAAGCAAAAGTTTTGCATGTACCTGGAGTTTGTCTGCAATAGCAGGAGACTCTGGTACAAGCACGTGCACACGTGTAAACACACACACGGACACAGACAAAAAATAAATTAAATTAAAAAAAAAAACTAAAAGTTGGACATCAAAAGTATGACAGAGGGAAATGAGATGGCATAAAACCAACCAGGCTAATTTGGAAAAGAGTCAAACATGTAGAAATGAGAAACTTCTAGACTGCATTTAACAATGTAATATTAACCAGTGAGGATGATGAGACACAGCTGAGAACATTTGTGACCTGGAACAGAGGTAACCCCACATTTCTTAGAAGGTAGCAGAGAGGGAAAGAAATGGAAAACATAAAAGCAGGATCCTGGAAAAAGCGCGGAGGTTAAGCCGAAGCAAGCGTTACAATAGTGGAGAGTCAAGTCCGAGGAGAGAACTGCTGAGAGTTTTCCAGGATACTTGAAAACTCTCCAACTGTCAGAAAACTCAGTGAATCCCGAGCAAGATAAATAAGGAGATTTCCACCTGATCACACCTTGGTCAAACTACAGAATCTCATAGACAAAGAGGAAATCTTTAAATCAGCCCAAGATAAAAGAGGCTGCCAAGAGATGTCAATTAGACTGAGAGCTGGGATCTCAAAGGGACCGCGCCTTCAAAAAGCCAACAGAACACCGCTGTCACTTGAGAATCTGAAATAATTTTCCAATCAGACAAACAAACAGACAAAAATGCCAGGTTGGGGCCAGGGCTCAAGAGACCCCCTGCTGAGGAGCCAGCAGCAGTCAGTGGTGGCTGGGGGAGGGGCGGTTGCATTCTCCAGTGGTGTAGCTGGAGGTAAATTGCCTACACTTAGTAAATAATCCTGCCCAGGCTCATAAGGCACCCTAATGAAACTCAGTGGGTCATAAAAAAATTAAAGATAACAATAAAGGGGCTGGGGAGATGGCTCAGTGGTTAAAGGAACTGCTTACAAGGTCTGTGTGCCTGGGTTCGATTCCCCAGTAGCCATGTACAGCCAGTTGCACAGTGGTGTGGCGCGTACATCTGGAGTTTGTTTGCAATGGCAAGAGGATCTGGTGCACCCATTCTCGATATATTTCTCTCCCTATTTCTCTGCAAATAAATAAAATTAAAATAGTTTAAAAATAACAACGGGTCTGGAGAGATGGCTTAGCAGTTAAGGCACTCGCCTGCGAAGTCTAAAGATCCAGGTTCAATTCTCCTGGTCCCATGTAAGCCAGATGCCCAGGGCAGCACGTGCATCTGGAGTTTGCTTCCAGTGGCTGGAGGCCCTGGTGTGCCATTCTTTCTCTCTTTCTCTCCCCCTCTGTCGCTAATAAATAAATAAGTAAAAATCAAAAATTTTAAAAATAAAATAAATAACAATGAAGCATGAAAGAAGATAGAAAGGGGATTAATTAGAAAGAAGGAGGGGTTTAGTGGGAGGGGTCTAAAAAGAGATAGTGGGGGTGAATATGATCAAAATACATTATATACATGCGTAAATTTATCAAAAATAAAATAAACAGGGCTGGAGAGATGGCTTAGTGGTTAAGCGCTTGCCTGTGAAGCCTAAGGACCCGGGTTTGAGGCTCAGTTCCCCAGGACCCACGTTAGCCATGTGCACAAGAAGGCACACGCGTCTGGAGTTTGTTTACAGAAGCTGGAAGCTGTGGCGCGCCCATTCTCTCTCTCTCTCTCTCTCTCTGTCTCTCTCTGCCTCCTTCTCTCTGTCGCTCTCAAACAAACAAACAAACAAACAAACAAAAAATTTAAAAATAAAATAAAATAAACAAACAAAAATCCGCCATGTTTAAAACCAAGATCCGCATTGGACGTCCTGAATGATAACCTCCAGGAGAAAGGGAGGGAGAGCAGACAGGTCTGTGGCCATTTGGGGGAAAGCAATGAGTGGAAACAAGGTAAACACATCAGCAGGTTTAAACAAACACGGACTGTGTAAAATGTTCCTCGATGGCATCAGAACAAATAAGAGAGAATGGGAACACAGCGCACCAGTGCACAGAAGCAGGAAGGGGCAAGACCAGGGTGAGCGCATGTCAAGGTCCTGGCATTGTGCCGGAGGAGGGCACAGACAGAAGTCGGAGGTGACAATTAGAACCGCAATATGCATGTCAAAATTCTTCTACGGTAATTATGGGAGAATAGAAATAGCATGTATTATAATTTCCACATTAATAGGAAAAATAGAATGACGGGAGGAGCTTCAATTAACAATGGCAGGAAAGGAGGGAGGGAGGAAGAAAGAGAGGAAGAGAGGGGAATTTGGGATCAGAGAGCAAGCAACCTGTCACGCAGCAAGTTTAGAGGCCAGCTGAGCACTAAATCCAGAGTTCTTGTCCCCATTCCAACGTTTTCCTCAGCCAAACCACGCATCCCCCTCCCTCCGAATGGGACTAGCAGAACAGGTCTTCCAAGCACAGTGAAGCCACGCTGCTCTGGAGAAATACTGAAAGGTCTGTGACAAAAGCCCCTTGATCAACAGGCACAAAGAACAATAGCTGTTTCGGTGATGAAAGCCACTCAGGTCTGCACAGCCATCTGTGCCATAGCCCACTGGAGGCTCACAGCAGCCCCATGAGCTGGATGATGGTACACTCCTTTAGCAGGCACGGAAGGCACAGGAACGGGAAGTTACACCCTAAGGTCACACAGCTGGGAAGGGGCAAAGCAGGGCATGAACCCAGGCAGCGCTGCCCCTAGCTGTCACTCACTGCGCTTCCCTGCCTCAGCTGGATGTGGCTCTGGCCCTCCCCTCACCCCTTGGCAGGAACAGGCTTGGGGAAGGAGGAGGCAGTGTCCTGGAATGATCCTAATTAGAGCCTCAGCCTGAAACAATACATACAACAGCTGTAAATGCTGGTTTTGGGTGCTTGGGGGAAATTTGAATATAGACTCAATATTAGATGATATTATTGCAACACTCTTTTGTGTACTGAATGGGATCGTTATATTATGGTTATGTAAGAGGGTGTCCTTAGGGGACTGGTGGTGAAGTCTTTAGGGTAGAAACACCAGGATGTTGGTAACTTTCAAGTGTTTCAGGAAATGAGGCACTAAAGGAGCAGGAAGAAAAATCTTGCCAAGTGGAACTCCTAGGTAAAGATAAGTGGACATTTATTGTATCAATAATCAAACCACAGACAAGCTTACAACGGCTATGATTTGTCATGTCTTGCCAGCCCACAGATCATTTTTTTAATATTTTATTTATTTATTAGTTATTTATTTGAGAGAGACAGAGATAAAGAGGGAGAGAGAGAGAGAATGGGCATACTCGGGCCTCCAGCCACTGCAAACGAACTCCAGACGCCTGGGCCCCCTTGTGCATCTGGCTTACATGGATCCTGGGGAATTGAACCTGGGTCCTTTGGCTGTGCAGACAGGCGCCTTAACCTCTAAACCATCTCTCCAGCCCATGTACTTGACATTTATGAGGGTGCTGGGGATCCAAACTCAGGTCTTCATGTCCGTGTGGCAAGCGTCTTACTGACTGAGCCATCTCCCCAGCCTCTGGCCAAGCAATTCCGTCTATCCCAAGCTGGAGTGGCTCATAGATGTGCCACCCATTAGTGAGCAGTCTGGAGGTGGGATGGTCTCTGGTGACGATGGCAGCTTGCACAACTCAACCTGTCTCCACAGATCACTTTGCACTTGGGCCGGCTGGGCTGCAAACGTCCTCAGAAACCCAACAGAGGAAGAGGAAAAGGAAACTACATTTTCATTTGCCATGTGCCTCAGCTGTATTGCTGTCCCACTGATCCAAGCAAGTCCGTAGCCAGACCAAAGTCACTATGGGACAAGGGAGAGAAGTGTCACTAACACAATCAGTGTGCCACAACGGTATTGCGATCTAAGTGTTTCGGTCATTTGAAAGCTTTCAAATAAAAAGGCACAGGCACAAAAGAGCAATTAGAAGCCACCACACGCCTGTAAGAATGGTCACGTACAAAGCATTAGCAGCACCAGTGGGTGCTGGGACAACGTGGGCAGCAGGAGCTCTCCTCCGCTGGCGGGACAGCTGTCCTGACAGCTGCCTTGGCGATTTCTTACCAAACTCAACATTCTGACCACGAACCCAACAGTCGTGCTCCTTGGTATTTGCTAAATGGATTGAGGATGTATGGTTACAAAACCCAAACAAAGGGGGCTGGAGCATGACTCAGTGGATAAAGCACCTGCCTCCCAAGCATAAGAACCTGGGTTCAGAGCCCCAGCACCCGGGTAAAATGCACCTGTAATCTCGGGGAGGCAGAGACAGAAGGGTCCTCGGGGCTTCCTTGCTTGCTTGCTGAGCTGAATCAGTGAGCTCTAGGTTCAGTGAGAGATGGTATCTTGGAAAACAAGGTATAAGCCAGGGGCACACACCTTTAATCCCAGCACTTGGGAGGCAGAGGTAGGAGGATCACCGTGAGTTCGAGGCCACCCTGAGACTACAGAGTGAATTCCAGGTCAGCCTGGGCTACAGTGAAACTCTACCTCAAAAAAAATAAAAAACAAAAACAAAAAAAAGGTGTAGAATGAATAAAGAAGACACTCAATGTTAACCTCTTGCGCAAGAACACATATATACACATGCACACAAGCACACACAACACCCCACACACACATATACACATGCAAACAATAAGAAGCACACTTAAGAATGTGCATAGCATATTGTCAAAACTCAGAAATGACCAAGACATCCTTCAGATAAATGGCTAGACAGTCAGCCAAACTGTGGGATATCCAGATAATAGCACAATATTCGCTGCTAAGAATAATGAGTAAACCCCGAAAAGACATGGAAGAGCCTTAATGCATACCACAGAATGAAAGACGCAAGCTTGGAAAGGCTTTCCACGGTGAGTCCGTGGCATTCTGACAAAGGTAAAACTATGGTGACAGGAAGACCAGGGGTTGTGACAGGAGGGGAAGAATGAGCAAGGCGAAATTTACAGCAGTGGTGGCACTCTACGTGACACCAGAACGGTGTCTGCATGTCATTGTACATAACCGCTGTAGAAGGGTATAACTCCGGGAGTGAACCCTGGAGTCAGCGATGGACTTTGGATTCACCCGTTGTTCACACAATACCACTCCAGTGAAGGGTGTTGACAACAGGGAAAGCTACACATGCATGGGGTAGGGTGAGTACGAGAAAGCTCTGCATCTGCCTTTTAATTTTTATTTATTTATTTGTGTGTGTGTGTGTGTGTGAGCCAAAAAACTGCTCTAAGCAATAGTCTCTACTTTAAAAAAAATTATTTTTAGGGCTGGAGATATGGCTTAGCAGTTAAGTGCTTGCCTGTGAAGCCTAAGGACTCCGGTTCGAGGCTCGATTCCCCAGGACCCACGTTAGCCAGATGCACAAGGTGGCACACGCGTCTGGAGTTCGTTTGCAGTGGCTGGAGGCCCTGGCGCATCCATTCTCTTCTCGCTCTCTCTCTCCCCTCTTCTCTCTCTGTCTGTTGCTCTCAAATAAATAAATAAAAAACAACAAAAATTATTTCTATTTATTTATTTGAGAGAGATAGAATGGGTGCACCAGGGCCACTGCAAACCAACTCTAAATGATGTGCCACCTTGTGCATCTGGCTTATGTGGGTCCTGGGGAATTGAACTTGGGTCCTTTGGATTTGCAGGTAAGTGTCTTAACCAAAAAACCATCTCTCTAGCTCCTAAAGCAATAGTCTTTAAAAGAAAGGTAAAGGGGGCTGGGGAAATGGCTTAGCCGTTAAGGTGTTTGCCTGCGAAGGCTAAGGGCTCTGGTTCTATTCCCCAGGACCCACGTAAACCAGATGCACAAGGGGGCACGTGCGTCTGGAGTTTGTTTGCAGTGGCTGGAGGCCCTGGTGTGCCCCTTCTCTTTCTCTCTATCTTCCTCTTTCTCTCTCTCTTCAAATAAATTAATTAATTAATATTAAAAAAAAAAGGTAAGGGGGCAAAATTCAAAAAGAAGCCAATCTCATCATGTCAATCCTCCACTTGGAATTCTTTCTCACTGCTTTGGAACACTGTCCTCTGGACATAAAGCGGCCATTGCCTGCATGACCCAACAGTGGCTGTTGTTACCTGCACAATATCAGGTCCATCAACATGTCATCATGAATGATGGAGGAAGGGGGGAGAAAGGACCTCAATCTAGAACTAGTTAGAAAAGAAGGCAAGGTTATGTGGAAAGGACATGGGATGGGGAAACTGAAGAAAATAATGGGAGAGGATTGTGATCAAAATACGTTATGTACATGTATGGAAATTGTCAATAAAAATTTTACTATCATGCCAGGTGTGGTGGCACATGCTTTTAATCCCAGCACTTGAAAGGCTAAGGTGGAGGATTGCTGTTGAGTTCAAGGCCACCCTGAGACTACAGAGTGAATTCCAGGTTAGCATAGGCTAGAGCGAGACCCTACTTGAAAAAACAAACAAAAAAAAAGTTAGCCGGGCATGGTGGTGCATGCCTTTAATCCCAGCACTCGGGAAGCAGAGGTAGGAGGATCTCGGTGAGTTCAAGGCTACCCTGAGACTACATAGTGAATTCCAGGTCAGCCTAGGCTAGAGAGAGACCCTACCTTGAAAAACCAAAAAATAAAATAAAAATAAAAATAAAAAAGTTTTATTATCAAAAAAATTCTTTCAGGGCTGGAGATGGCTCAGTGGTTAAGTGTGCTTCCTGCACAAGCATGAGAGCGTGTTCATGACACCTGTGTCCATGAGAGCGGGTCCCAGTCTACAGAGACAAGCAGAGCAGGGAATCCCCTGGCACTTAGGAAAAAGAGCAAGCTCTGGGGTCAGCAAGAGACTCAAAAGGAGACTGAGCAGAACAATGATGGCGTGGGACACTCAGGTTTCACTCCGGCCACCACAAGCAAATGCCCCAGGTGACATCTCTCTCCCTCTCCCTCTGTCTCTCTCTCTCTCACACACACGAAATCCAAAATAATTCTTTCTCATGCCCACTGGAAGACACATGTGAGAACATTCACAGCAGTGCCGCTCGTCAGAGCCTCAGCCCAAGTCACCTGTCCACAGCAGCGAAGATGAAAGAGAATGGGCTGCTGTATGCAAGGTGAGCAGACCTATGATAATGACAAGCAAAGGAAGGAAGAAGAGAGAGCTTGCTCACGGTGCGATGCAAGCATGTGACGTCCAGGGGCAGAGAACATGAATCCACAGCCACTATCTTGGGTAGCATCAGTCAGGAAGGGGCACAAAGGAACTTTCTGGGCCGCTGCTAATGCTCTGTATCTCTATCTGAGTGGTGGCTACATGGATGTGTGATGTGGAAAAAAATTATCAAGACATGCCCTTAAGATGTGTGCTTTTTAAAATTTTTAATTTTTTTCTGTGTGGTATGTGTGGTGTGTGGTGTATGCATGTGTGTGCAGATGTGCGTACGTCACTGGTAGGCTTATCTTGGCACTCATCCATGTATTTCTTTCCTTAATATGGAATATCTCCTGTAGCTGCTGCTCATCAGAGAGCCCAGTGATCATCTGGTCTTTCCTCCTCCCCTCCATGGACTGGGGTTATCGATGTGCATGGCCACACCCAGTTTTTCACATGGGTTCTGGGGAGTCAAACCTGCTGCTCTTAGACCTGAGAGACACTCTTGTCTAAGTAGCAAGTGCGCTTAATAGTTGAGCTATCTCCCCAGCCTAAGATATGTGTGTGTGTGCTTTATAAGATGTATCTCAGGGCTGGGAGGTGGCTCAGTGGGTAAAAGTGCTTGCTGCCCAAGCATGAGGACCTAAGTTTGATCCCCAACATCCATGTACAAAGCCAGGTGCAGATGTGCATGCCTGTCATCCTAGCACTGAGGGAGGCAGAGGCAGGGGGATTGCTGGGGCTCACTGGTCAGCCAGTTTAACTAAAAAACAATGAGGGCTGGAGAGATGGCTCAGCAGTTAAGCAGTTTGCCTTGCAAAGCCTAACAATCCAGTTCGATTCCCCAGTACCCAAGTAGAGCCAGATGCACAAAGTGGTGCATGCATCTGGAATTCCTTTGCAGAGGCTAGAGGCCCTGATACACCCATTCTCCCTCTCTCTCTCTTTCTCTGTCTTGAAAATAAATAAATAAAAATATTTTTAAAACAATGAGCTTGGGGCTGAAGAGATGGCTTAGTGGTTAAGGTGCTTACCTGAGAAGCCTAAGGACTCAGGTTTGATTCTCCAGTACCCAGGTAAGCCAGATACAGAAGATGGCGTAATGTATCTGGAGTTCCTCTGCGGTGGCTGGAGGCCCTGGAGCACCCATTCTCTCTCTCTTTCTCTGCCTTTCTCTCTCTCTGTCTCAAAATAAATAATACACACACACACACACACATATATGTAAAAAAAAAAAAAATGAGCTCTAGGTTCAGTGAGAGACTGTGACTCCAGGAAATAAGGCGGATGAGAGAGAGAGAGAACATCCAGTGTCCTCCTCTGACCTTGGCGTGGGGTGTGTACAGTTACAGGTGCGCTTGCGCGCGCGCCCACACACGCTAAATCTCAAAAAATGTAAACACATGACATGCAGATCCTTAAAACTTGGTTTCTTGGTAACCCCTGGACAAGATCCAAATTTCTTAACACTCGATTTAACTTAGTTTAATTTAACTGAGCACATTTCATCTTCTGTCCCCAGCATGGCAACTACAGCAAGTGAAACAACCTTCCCCCCTCCCGACTCAGCACAAACGCTTGATAAACGGGTGTGGATCTGTATGGAGACCTCAAGTGACTGGGCCCTTAAGAGGACCCAGGCATCAGGTGAGTGGCATCTTTGATCCCTGGGCACCTTCCAGACCACCTTGGTAACTTCACCATCGCCATCAGGCAGGTGTCCCCTTCCCCAAGCAGCCGACCCCACCCCTTACTGTTATACACTTTATAGCCATTGTCAAACATAATGATTCTTACCCTGGAGAGAAATTGGGTTCCATTTTATATTTTATTGCCTCAAAAAGGACATTTTTTACTTTCCCACCGTCCACAGCCGGCAGGAGCAGGCCGATAAATCTCGGCAAAGGTTTCCACTGAGATAGATGGTCCAGCCAGGAGGCCGCAGTGTTCCAAGCAAGGAACACGAGCATAAACAAGCTATTGGTACTGCTTTGCCACCCCCCACAGATTCCCTGTCCCCAGCCCCAGCACCACCTGTGCAGCCTCAGGAACATGGACAGCTGAGGGAGGGGCTGTGGCTCTGAGCCCCAGAGGCAGGTGGCTCTAGGAAGAAAGATTGCGATTCTCATCAGCCTCTCTTCCAACCTTCCCACTTTCAGTCAAAGACATCTCTCCAGGGCTGGAGATGTGGCTCAGTTGGTACAGTGCTTACCTATCATGTACAAAATTCTGGGTTTGATCCCCAGCACCCCATAAGTCAGGGTGATACACACCTATAGTAATCACAGCACTCAGGGAGATGGAGTCAGGAAGATCAGGTTCCAGGTCATCTTTCACCACATAGCAAGAAGCAAGTTCGAGGCTAGCCTGGCTTACACGAGACCCTATCCCATTTTCAAACAAAAAAAGTCTCATGGTGGTGGGGATATGGAACAGCAGATGAAGGTGCTTGCTTGAAAAACCTGCCAGCCTAGGCAGAATCTTCCAGTACCCACGTAAATCCATATGCACAAACTAGTGCACATGTCTCAAGTTCATTTGCAGCAGCAAGCCACTCTGGCGCACCCATACTCTGTCTCTCTGTGCTTGCACATAAATAAATAAAAAAAATTTTAGGGCTGGAGAGATAGCTTAGCAGTTAAGGCATTTGCCTGCAAAGCCAAAGGATCCCAGTTCGACTCTCCAGGACCCACATAAGCCAGATGCACAAGGGGGCGCATGCATCTGGAGTTCATCTGCAGTGGCTGGAGGCCCTGGCGCGCCCATTCTCTCTCTCTCTCTCTCTCTCTCTCTCTCTCTCTCTTTCTCTCTTTCAAATAAACAAGTAAAATATATTTTTTAAAAAAAATTTTAAGTGTCTCTTCCCTAGGGAGTACAAATGATTTGTCCAGCCCTCATGCCTGCCCACCTAGTAGTTTATTACATATAGGTTTTTAAAAATATTTTTTATTTATTTACTTAAGAGAAAAGGAAAGGCAGAAGCAGATATCAAGGCTCCTGATGCTTGGCCCAGGGTCTTGCTTCTTACCTAGTACTACCCCTCCAACTGCCTTCTAAACATCATTTCTTTGTTTAAGAAAAAAAAATATTTATTTTGTTGTTGCTGCTGTGTTCTTTCTTTTTTTTTTTTTTTTTTTTCGAGGTAGGGTCTCACTCTGGTCCAGGCTGACCTGGAATTAACTCTGTAGTCTCAGGGTGGCCTTGAACTCATGGTGATCCTCCTACCTCTGCCTCCCGAGTACTGGGATTAAAGGCGTGCGCCACCACGCCCGGCTCTAGCTGCTGTGTTTTAAATTTAAACTTAATTGAATTTATTTACATAGAGAGAGACAGACAAACAGAGAGAGAATGGGTACACCAGGGCCTCTAGCCACTGCAAACAAACTCCAGAAACATGCTCCCCCTTGTGCATCTGGCTTACATGGGCAATAGGGAATTGAACCTAGGTCCTTTGGCTTTGCAAGCAAGCACCTTAACCACTAAGACATCTCTCCAGTCCCCCCCTTTTTTAGAAGCAGTTTTACTATGTAGCCTAGGCTGGCCTCAAACTTTTTTTAAAAAATATCTTATTTTTATTTATTTGACAGAGAAAGAGGGAATGGGCGCGCCAGGGCCTCCAGCCGCTGCAAATGAACTCCAGACGTGTGCGCCTCCTTGTGCATCTGGCTAACATGGGTCCTGGGGAATCGAACCTGGGTCCTTTGGCTTTGTGGGCACACACCTTAGCCGCTAAGCCATCCCTCCAGCCCTGGCCTCAGACTCTTGATCCTGCTTTGTCTACTTGTCATGCTAGGATTACAGGCAGGAGCCACCACACTCAGCTACTATCATTCCCTTCTAATACACTTGAAAAGGTGAGGGTTAACCATCAGTTACTTAATAACAAGGTCATGGAGTTGTAAAACCTAGCACTTGTGAATTAAACCAGTCACACAATTCTATATATTGCATGATTTCCATATATATGAAATACACAGAACAGAAAAATCCATGGAGACGGAAAGTAGATTAGCAGTTGCCTGGGGCTGGGGCATTGTCACGAATGGGAAATGACTACTATGGCAGGGTGAGGGGGGAAATATTCTGAAAATGGTCTATGAATATGCTAAAAACCACTGAGCCATGCACTTAAACTGGGTGGACTTTATGCTAGGCAAATTGGATCTCAATAAAGCTATTTTTAAATAAAATCATTAAACTTTCTCAGCCCATTTGCTCGCCCGTAAACTGGTGGTCATGAGAGCTACTCGTGTGGCCCTTCCGTGGCTCCCTCTCCCTCTCAGCTCTTCCCCTCCCTGTCTTCTGTCTCTCTCCCTCTGACCTTCTCCTCTCCCCCTCCTTCCTTCTCTTTCCCGCTCTTCTCCCCCCTTCCCCCTCCTCCCCCTCTCCCTCTCACCTCTTTTCCTCCCTCTCCTTTCTCTCTATCTCGGCCCTCTCCCCTTCCTCCTCTTTCCCTGTCCTCTCTCCCCTTGGCCTCCTTCTCTCTTCTTTCCTTTCTGGCCACCACGAGGTGAGCTGCCTCCTCTGTTCCCCACCACCACCCTGCCCCAAAACCATGTTCCACCTCACCACAGATCCTTGACCGTGGAGCCAGCTGACTATGGACCAAAACCTCTGAAACCAAAATAAGCCTGTCCTCCTTGGAGTTGGTTTTCACAGGCACTTTGTCACAGTAATGAAAACTGACCAACACCACATTGATTCATGAATTTGTTTACTGAAAGCCAGCAATGCCCAACAGAACTTTCTCTAGTCAGAGACGTTCACAGTATTTTGCAGTATCTGATACAGACGCCAGCCTCATGAGGCTACTGAGCCCATGAAGTGTGGCTATTGGAACTGAGGAACTAGAGTTGTGATTAGATTTTTCACTAATTTACATTGAAAGAGCCACCTGTGAGCTGGGCCCGGTGGCTCAGGCCATCATCCCAGCTACTCAGGAAGCTAAGGCAGAATTGCAAGTTCAAGGCTGGCTTGAGCTACCAGAATGAGCTCAAAAGCCCAAGTTAAACAACTTAGTGAGACCAAAGGTGTGATGGCTCGTGTATAGGATCCTAGCACTCAGAAGGCTGAGGCAGGAAGATTGCCAAGAGTTCGAGGCCAGTGGGGGCCACATAATCAGTTCCAGGTCAGCTTGGGCGACAGTGAAACCCTGTCTCAAAAAAATTAAGGTGGTAAACCGGGTGTGGTGGGGCATGCCTTTAATTCCAGCACTCGGGAGGCAGAGGTAGGAGGATCACCATGAGTTCAAGGCCACCCTGAGACTACATAGTGAATTCCAGGTCAGCCTGAGCTAGAGTGAGACTCTACACCCCCCCCAAAAAAAAAAAATAAAAAATTAAGGTGGAAAGCAACCATAGAAGACAGCCAACATCAATCTCTGGCTTCCACATGCATGTGCACACATATGCAAACCTACCTGCACATACATGTGCACCCCCATATGCAGACATGCACACACATACACACATAGAAAAATAAAAAGTAAAACACGTTTGGGATGTAGCTTAGTGACAGAGCACTTGCCTAACATATTTGAGTCTCTAGATTCAATCCCTAGTATGAGAGAGAGAGAGAGAGAGAGAGAGAGAACATGTGTCTAGCCAGTATCATGTGAGACAGTGCAATGGAAACAAACAGCCAACAAAACAATTCCCTGCTGAGATAGGCAAGGGAGACTTCTGAAATATAAAGCCAGACAGAGCTTGCAGAAACAGCAGGTGAGAGGGTTGAGAGGGATGGTGCATTCGTTCATTTTGCATTGTTTTAACAATAGACCTGGGTCTGGGCACCCTAGTGGGAGGTTTATGCGGCTCAAGATTTTAGTGACTAGAGGGTTCAAGCAGCATGGAGCTGGCAACTCAGTGAGGAATCCCTGTCTGTGCTACAACATAGCAGAGAAGCAGAAAGGGACCCCTCGGCTGCCGGGAGAAGCGGTCAGGTGGGAGCCTGGTTTTCTGACAGCCTGCTCTGTGAGGCCAGTGTCAATGACAGTCTCTTCCAAGGATGATGTTCCTGCCTAAATACCTCCCACCAGGCTCCACATCTCACACTTTGCCACTCTGGGGACCAAGCTTCCAGCACAGAAACATTTAGGGGACAAACCACATCCAAACCCCTAACAGATGGAGTGGGTGGTCAGGGAGAGACAGGAGGTGAAATCTGATCAGAAACGTGAAGGAGGGGGTGAGCCACACAGGGTCCTAGAGGACCTTCAGACAGAGGGACACAGACAGCACAGGCCCAGCAGAAGCGGGCTTGTTAAATGAAGGTATGCTTGAGGGGGCCTCAGAAGATGGCTTAGTGGGCAAAGTGCTTGCCTCATAGCATGAGAGCCTGAGTTTGGATCCCCAACACACCCCTAAAGGCCAGGCATGGTAGTATGCACCTATAATCCCAGTGTTGGGGAGGCTGAGATGGGTGCATCCCCAAGACATACTGGCTAGCTAGTGCCAGTTCAATGAGAGATTCTGTAACAATAATAATAATGTGTAAAGCCGGGTGTGGTGGCGCACGCCTTTAATCTCAGCACTCGGGAGGCAGAGGTGGGAGGATCACCGTGAGTTCGAGGCTGCCCTGAGAATACATAGTGAATTCCAGGTCAGCCTGAGCTAGAGTGAAACCCTACCTCGAAAAAACAAAAATAAAAATAATGTGGAGGAATGACTGAGGAAGACACCCAATGTTTACCCCCGGCTTACACAGACACATACACACACAGACATACATCCCCCCCCCACACACACATATGTACACGCTCCTTTCCCCGACTGGAGTGTACAGAGGACAGCCATGAATTGGGAAAGACAGAATAGAAGAGACCTGACAGAATTCCTGAGAGAGGCTGGGGCTCCCACCAGGGTACAGACAGCCACAACTGGGGGAGCTGCAGAACTCCAGTTATCCTTTGCAGGCCGTGCTGACAGGATCTCTTGGTAGGTTGTGCGTGTGACTGAGGTATCTCGGACACGCCCAAGGCTAGACACCTTTCATGGAGCTTCTTCTTGGGTCGCTTGCATTTGGGAAGCCAATTGGCAATGAGCAGGATGGCATGTTTTAGGGGTCAGGGGCCTGGCCAGCAAAGCGACCCTAAGTGTCAATGGTGAGGGAACAGACACAGCTCCACACTGCCCCCCTCAGCAGCCCAAGGAGTTCCCTTAGTATTTTAGGAGCCTCAGCCCAGGCAAACTCTAGATTCGTGTTTTGATGCAAAATAGAACTTTTTTTTTTTTTTTCCCCAAGGTAGGGTTTCACTCTAGCTCAGGCTGACCTAGAATTCACTATGTAGTCTCAGGCTGGCCTCAGACTCACCGCGATCCTCCTACCTCTGCCTCCGGAGTGCTGGGATTAAAGGCATGCGCCACTACACCCAGCTCAAAATAGAACTTTAAAAAAATATATTTTCTGTATCTATTTATTGGAAAGAGAGAACATGGGTCCTGGGGAATCAAACCTGGGTCCTTAGGCTTTACAGGCAAGTGCTTTAACCACTAAGCCATCTCTCTATCCCCCAAAAGGAACTTCAGTCCTTGCCAGTAAGCAGAATTGGAGTTTATCAGAGGTATTTTCCTATAGACTCTTAAGCATGAGAGTAAGAAGAAAGAGGTGCTCTGAAGGAATAGTAAGACACACCCAACATACCGAGTACGGTATGGGCTTGCTTCTCAAGGGACAGTTGCAATCAACTGTCCCAGCATTAACTACCTATACCATTTTTGGCGGTTCTCAAGTTATATTTCAAAAGGTTGCTAAGAAACCTTCTCCCTCCCCCTTTTTATCTCTCTGTCTAAGCTAAAAATAGGGTGGGTCTAAAGGTACCTTGGGTGAGATGGCAACCTAATGTACTAAAACCAAGAGCCACTGGAGTTGCAAAAGGGGGTTAGAATGCAGATTTTACTGTAAACGGGGCTTCTGATGAGATTCCTAGCAAATTGTAGGTTTATAGCTGGGAATAGAGAGCAGTCTTAAGCAAATGTACTAAATGCTACTGGAGTTCTTGAGTCTGGCTAGCAGGAGGCTTTAATCAGACTCCTGAGTAAGATGCTTGCGGTGGTTTGAATGCCACCCATGGCCTCAGGTGTTTGCAATTAAGCCTCATGTTTGGCTTCCAGCTGGGGCCTCTGGGAGGCGGAGCCTGGCTGGAGGAGTTGTGTCACTGGGGGCTGACCTTGAGGTTCATTAGTCTAGCCTGTGGGTGTTCAGAGCTAGCCTCTCCCTTGCTGCTTCCTCCTTGCTGCTAACGTACGATGATGTGAACCAGCTCTGTCCGCCGTGCTTTCTCCACAGTCACGAAACTTCCCCTGGAAACTGTCAGCCGAAATAAACCCCTTCCTTCAATAAGCTGCTCCGGGGTCTGGCGTTTTGTCCCAGCAATGAGAAGGTCACTGCTGCGAAATGTCCCTGTCCTTTTATCCTGTTTTATGAGGACACGAAAGGAGACAATCCACTTGTCCTTTCCCAAGTAGGAGGAGGCAATTGGCAGCACTCGGAAGGAAGGAAGGGCCTCCCGTACCAGCTCCTTACCGCCACCAGCCTCCTCAGCCACTGGCCTCTCTCAGTGGTTCCTTGTTGGGTAGGAGCCACGTGGGCACAGAGATCACTGCTGGGCAGACAAGCATGGACAAAGGCTTCTGAGGAGGTGGTTCTGGAACTCCGAGGCTGCCCTTGTGGAGATGCCAAGATGCTGTACCAGGACCCCTGGAGCAAGGTTCACTCTCAAGGCTGTGGAGAGTCCCAAGAGGTGGCCCATTCTGTCCTAGATGTGATGTCAGAGGCATTCGAGCTGGGAAAGGAGAGAAGGGCGGTGGGCTTGGGAAAAGGGAACCATGGCCACCACCTGGCTTTATCACCGGAAGTCCACCCACTGGCCCAGGAGTCTCCCATGAACCTTTGCAAAAACAGGACATGGGACACTCTAGGGACTCACAGGGCCCCACACCATAGCATAGTGGACTTAAGAGTTACCCTGCCTGAGCGAAAGCCACTCACCATGTGCTTTTAGGTTAGTCGTCTAGATACTCCTCGAATGTCTGCTAGGAAGGTCACCTTAGACACATGTGTGAACACAAGAAACATTCCTACAAGGGGGGGGGAGGTCACCAGAGACCAAAAATAAGGAATCAACATAATAAAGCAATATATTCATTACTTTTTTGTTGCTATAGCCAGATACCCAACAGAAGCAACTTAAGGGAAGAAGGGTTGATTTGAGCTCATCGTGTTAGAGAGTTCATTCCATGATGGCTGGGAAGGCATGGTGGCCGGGGTGTGTGGGTGGGTGGTGGTGGGAGTTTTTGTTTTTTGTTTTTTTTAACAAGATCATTTTTTTTACTTTATTTTTATTTACTAATCTGAGAGAGAGAGAAAGAGAGAATGGGCACTCCAGGGCCTCCAGCCACTGCAAACGAACTCCAGACACGTGCGCCCCCTTGTGCATCTGGCTTACATGGGTCCTGGGAAACAGAACCAAGGTCCTTCGGCTTTGCAGGCAAACGCCTTAACCACTAAGCCACCTGTCCAGCCTGTGGTGAGAGTTTTTCACATGGTGGGAAATGAGAAGTGGATATCACCTTCAAGACCCACCCCCCAGCTACTCCCTTCTGCTAGCTAGAGCCCCCCCATCCCAAAGGATCCACAGCCTCCCAAAATTGCACCACCAGTTGGGAACCAAGTGTTCCAACATAGAGACATTTTACATTCAAATGATCCCAAACAGTAAGTTATATGGCTTGTTAGAAGAGAATGTGGGCTCTTCAAGGAAAAAAAAAAAAAAAAAAGAGGAGAGTGGGCAACAGGTGAGCAGGTATCAGAGTAAATGCGAAGCAGGGGCTGGGAACAAAGCCTAAGGCCTCGGCTAGTCCCTCCTCCCTTCCTTCCTCCTCTCTCTTTCTCCTCGATTCCCTCCCCACCTCTTCACCCTCTCCCTGCTATCTTCTTTCTGCTTTCTTGACCTCTTTCTTGTCCCGGTCCCTCTTGTTGAAGGACAGAGTGGCCTACGATGTAAGCCATGGAGTTCAATGGGGGAGAGAAGACTTGTGGTACCCCACCCTCTGCATACTAAAACAGGAAAATGGCAATGAACTCGCTGATGCTCCAAGCAGCCACAGCCTAATGGGTTTCTGGTTGGCTAGAACCTGAGAGCAGGTGTCTAAAGCTGGGCCAGGTTTGCTGAGGGGCTTTGTTTAGTCCCACCAGAGGAAGAGTCTGCCCAGAGTCTTCCTAACTCAGATCCCACAGAGGGGCCTCTAGATGCTACGTCCCAGGAGCTTCTCTATCCCTCCCTGAGCCCACCCTTTGATCATAGCAGGGTGTGATGAAGGTGGCCTGAGCACTAGCACCCTTTCAGTGCACCCACCTTCTCCATCCCCCGTAGCCATGTCCCTCAGCACTGCAAGCCAGGTTTGGAAGTCCTGTGTTCTCCACCCAGGAGAGGCAAGGGTTGGCAGATAATCTTCACTGTACTTCTGGCCTGAGAAGAGTGCTTGAGGTCTAGCGACAGTCTGATTACCTCTAGTTCCTCTAGGCTAACTTGCCCTGGCCAGGCCACTCCCAAGAGGAGAAAGGCCTGACAATGTCCTTCTGCTTGTTTGGAGGGCAGATGGGACTTAGGTGTCTCCAGAAACTTTTCAGCCCAGGGCAGGACCCTCCCAGGCTCATCCTTAGCTTGACTGGCAAGAAGCAGGTTTACTCATGGAGCCACCGTGGAGCTCTTGGCCACGTGCCATGGTCTGGTTCAACAAGTCTGTCTCGCTCTTGGAGTCTTCAGAGGTTATGCTGTCCATGGCAGGACTCCCCTTCTCCTGACACCCCACCTCAGTGCTTCTCAGGAGGCAGTAGAGAGAGTGACTGTGATGAGAGAGATTCTTTATCAACCTGAGACACATCTGTGAACAAGTACTTCCAACCTGAGAGGGGTGGGGCCCTTAAGACAGAGAGACAGAGGGCCTCAGGGTTCCAGAGCAACGGGCTGTATCCTGAGCTTTGTCTCTGGTATTTCTACCCAATGTACACTGAGCTGCAGCGAGACCTGCGCGTGGGTGGCGTGCAAGGAAACAGGTCAGTGTGTGGTGGTGGGGGGCACTGGGAGATTGGGCTATGTCCTTGGGGAGCAGGAAACAAAGGATCATCACTGTAGCAACCACATGCCTCCTGGTGGGGAGAAGAGGCTGCAAGGCTCCCACACAATGCTGCCTCATCCCAAGCTCGAGGCCACCCTGCAAGGTGGGAAGGAACACACACAGTGAGCAGGACGGCTTAGCGGTTGGCCCAGCTGGCCACAGAAATGCGCTAAGATGCCCAACGGGGGCTGGGGATATGGCTCAGACGTTCAAGGCTCTTGTTTGCAAAGCCTACCAGGTTGGATTCAATTCCCCAGCATCCAGGTAAAGCCAGATGCAAAGTGGTGCATGAATCTTGAGTTTGTTTGTAGCACCAAGAGACCCTGGCATATACATGCATGTATGCATGCATACATACATATGATGACCAACAGAAAGTCCCCAGCCAAGAACAGAGCTGTGGACCAAACTGGGCTATCCAGGCAAAGGGTACCACCCAATAGCAGAGGGGTGGGGACAGGACTAAAAAGGCAGTCACAGGCAGGCCATGCAGTGAAGGGGACAGCAGTGAGTCAGAGGTTAAGCTGCAGTATTATGGTAAAAGGTTTGCACATTCTGGGTCTTATGCACGGAGGGGGCCCTCAGGGTACCGGGGCATCATCACCTAAGGCATTCTGAACTCAAAGCGCCGAGTGCTTGATGGCTGTCAAGCGAGATGTGGAGAATAGGGCAAACAGTGAATGGCTTAAGCTCTCCGGCTTCTTATTCATCTGGACAATGGGATGATAATAAATAACGATCCATTCTCCCTAGCACTGGAAGGATTAAATCCATCGATCCATGTGAAGTCCCTAGAGCAGCGCCCAGCCCTGTGAGCGCCTGAATGTCACGGGTGACTGCCCTGGTCGTGATGTGTGGGACGGCTGCCGTGGAGGCTCCTGTGTGGTGTGAGCATTGTGCATGGGGCGTGTGCGGGCAGAGGTAGATGACTCATGTGTGATGTCTGGGTTGCACATTCTGTGTGTGTATGTCCATGTGTACCCATGCATGTGCATGTATTTATATGTGCTGCATGGCTCTGTGGCATGGGAGGGGTGGGGTGTGTGGGTTTGGTGGGCATATGGATATTGCATGCTGCTTGTGGTGTACTTTCTGAGTTGCCTCTGGGTCTTTTTAACTTTTTGTTCGTTTGGTTGGTTTTTTTGAGGTAGGGTCTCACTCTAGCCCATGCTGCCTTGGAACTCACTGTGTACTCTCAGGGTGGCTTCAAACTCACAGAGATTCTCCTACCTCTGCCTCCCAAGTGCTAGGATTAAAGGCATGCACCACCACACCCAGCTAAAATTATTTATTTATTTATGAATTAATTTATTTATGGGTGTGTGTGTGTGTGGCTGCCTCTGCAAACGGATGCTTAAGTCCAGATGACTTCCGGCTCGCTTAAGTCAGCTTGCTTATTTACAGCTTATGTAGATGGCTTTGGAATTGAACCCAGAATGGCAGACTTCGCTAGCAAGCACCTCTGTTTGGGATTTTGTTGCTGTTGTTTTTCAAGGTAGGGTCTCACCGTAGCCCAGGCTGACCTGGGACTCACTCTGTAGTCTCAGGCTGGCCTTGAACTTGCAGAAATCTTCATGTTGCTGCTTCCTGAGTGCTGGGATTTAAGCAAGCACCCTTACCCATGGAGCCATCTTTCCAGATCAAATCTGTGGGTCTTTTACAGTGTGCACATGTTTTGCGCTTTAACCTTGGTCAGGTGACAGAAAACCTGGCCTCTCTCCAGGGCTCCTCTTTCCTGGGCATGAGTTAGAGACAGCATGTGGGTACGTCCTGAACTGCTCACCCCTTCAGCAAGAACCCCTCAGTGGCAACTCTATGGGGCCCACGTGGGGACCTGTATTAGTCAGGGTTCTCTAGAGGAACAGAACTGCTAGAATGAATTATTTTAAAAAGGGGATTTATTGGATCAGCTTACAGTAGTCCAATAGCAGTTGCAGGCCCGAGAATCACTAAACCTGGTAGCTGCTCAGTCCTCGTGGCCAGATGCCTCAGCAGTCCCGACCTGGCACTGCAGATGGTGCCGGAAAGCCTGGAGGCTTCCTGAGGAGCCGCTGGGTTTCAATCCATGCGGGTCTTCAGTTGATGCTGGTCTTTAGTCCGCGCTGGTCTTCAATCCACGCTGGAAGGTAGCGAGCAGCTCCGGCAGCCAAGTGGAAGGAAAGAAGGAAGGAAGGGACTCTTTTTACCCAGAGCTTCTTTATATCAAGTCCCCCCTGAGTGGGGCCCCCCACTCTGGGGGAAGGGCTCACTTTGGGGGAAGGACTTCCTCCTTTAGTTGATCCTTCCTAAAAGCAACCTCCGAGACTCACCCGAAACGGATTTCTGTGGATTACTAAACAGATCAAGTTGACAACACCTTAACTATCACAGGGCCCAAACCGTTTTTTAGAAAAATATTTTATTTATTTTAATTTATTTGAGAGAGAGAAAGAAAGAATGAGCACACCAGGGCCTCTAGCCACTGCAAACGAACTCCAGACGCATGCACCACCATGTGCATCTGGCTTATATATGGGTTCTGGGGAAATCCAACCTGGGTCCTTAGGCTTCACAGGCAAGTGCCTGAACCACTAAGCCACCCCTCCAGTCTCCTGCAAACCTTTTAGTGACCAGATTTTCTAGAGGAGGACTAGGATCAAGAAGGGAGGGGAAGGAGCGAGGAAGCTGAGAAATTCTACCTACCCACACCCCTCGCCCCAGGGCCCAGGGTAGGCATGGAGAACTCATCCCACAGCCTGAAACCAGGAAAGCCTCTCTGCTACACTCAAGGGCAGTGGACCAACCACCTCAGATGAGGCCGCAGCTAGAGTAGAGCTAGGGGATTGTAGTTATGGCTATAGGGGAGAAGTCACGTGGCTTTTATTTCTTCCTGTGGCTCACTCACTTGGATATGGCAATCCTATGGGTGACTGGACATTTGGGGATAAGCTAGGTCTGTATCCAAGACAGTGCTAGCAATCTGAGGTGGCTCTGAAAGGGTTGCTCTCACCCTCTCTGGGACTCCAATATCATGTAATAAGGAGTAATGTTCAGCAGAGGGATGATGCTCTACGTCGCTGCAGCCACACCCAGCTGACAGCAGCAATCGAACGTTCCAGCTCTGGCTTCTCCCTTCCTACTACTCTCCCCCACACACTCCACCAATAGTTTCCACTCACCCTTCAGGTCTCAGCTAAACAGTTCCATCAAGTTGGACATTCTCCAGGGTCTCCTTGTCCCCAGCTGGGGTGGCCATCCTTTCTCAGGCTCCTGACTTCTCCTAGCATGGGCAAATTTATGGTATAATTGCCTATTCACCCAGGGAACCTGAGAAAAAGGTGCCATCTCTCATTTATTTCTTTGTCCTCAGAGCCTGGCAGGGAGCCTGGAACACAGAGCCCTCAACACATGTTGGCTTAGTGAATAGATGGGCTTTGGAGTGAATGGATGGATGGGTGTATGGATAAAGTCCTGCAGATTTTGGAAGGACGTGTTTTCTAGATGTAAATTGATCACTTGATGCATCACATGTGAATAATATTCCCTGTGAGCATCAGTCCCATGTGAGCGAGTGACTCAAACACACAAAGGTTGTATCATGCATATATGTCCAGATGTAGACAGTCCAGGGCTAGGAAGCTCTTCTCATCAAATTCTCAAGGACCTAGAATCTTTCTGTATTTCTGATCCACCTGCCTCAAGGTCACCTCTTAGTTCAATATGGCCGCTGATGCACCAACTATCACAACTAGATTATAGGCAGCAAGAAGGACAGGAGAGAGGAGACAAAGGGAACCATTCCTCCCTCTTGAAGACTTCCTACAAGCCCAATATATCACTGTCCCCTACATCTCAGAGATGGACATGTTTATCTCTGGGGCCTTTGCTTGGTACAAGTTCCCTTGAGAGCCCTGGGTCCCTCTGAACCTGTATATCTGATGGCTCTTGTCGGCACCACAGCAGCCCAGCATCTTCTCTGTGAGCCTTCCTCTTTGCCCAGACCCCGCAGCCTTCCTGTCTTTGCTGCTCATGCTCTTAGGCACTCGGCCCCACTACTTCCTTGAGTCCTGGGGTTCTGGTTTCACTCTTTACCAACCGTGTGACCTGAGCCAAGCCCTCTAGCAAAAGTCCTCTAAGCCTCTCTTCTGGGGAAGGTGGGAGGAATAATGACCTCCAGTAGCTGACTCGTAGAGCAAGACGGAGGACGAACATACGGACAGGTCAAGATCACGTATGGAGCAGGCCAAGAAATCGAGGCTCTAAATCAGTTGGATGCTTGAGTTGAATTCACGAGAAAGAAGATAGGCCCTACTGCTGCTTGGACTTTGTTGCAGACTGGACTAGCGGAAGAGTCCATTGTACAGTAAGTAGGAGGCACTTGAGGTCCTTGGAACAGTACATTCGACACGGCACAGTGAGAAGAATAAACTATCCAAACTTCTCTCCAAAGTATCTATGTACCGCCAGGTGTTTCTCTTCCCCCAAGATGTTCATTGCAGGGCTGATGGAATCCTCTCTCCATCTTCTCTCTCTGGCCCTGAGCCCCCAGCCCCATCACTGTCAGTGGATCCAGAGAGGAACAGACTGCAGAAGGAGGTTGCCCATTGCTATGGAAACCAAGGCCAGAGCCCAGCACCCTGCAGCTCCTGGGCACATGGCAGATGTGCTGCTTCTGACTCCCAAGCCCCCAGATATCCTCCTACCCAGTAGACACACACAGAGAGAGAGAGAGAGAGAGAGCCAATTGGCTGACCTACTACACTAGCAGACAGAGCTCTGGGCTACCCTGGGGGCCAAGATCCCCCCATTTGGTGGAAGACTAGCTCTCTGGTCAAAGAAGCCAGTTCTTGTGGTCAAAGACAACAAAGAAAAAGGTAGATGAAAGGGGGCTGAAAGAGACCACCGAGGCTAATCCTTGCTGTCATGCTCAGGAAGCCACCCACCTGAGCCCCATGCATGGCCATGCATATCAACTACGCACCAGCAGAAGCTCTGGCCCTTTAAGAGATAACTCCCATCCAAGTGAGCCAGTCAGTGGATTCAGTGTATCCACACAGCCTATCGATACCACCAAGATTACACATCCATTACAAAAGAGAAAGGAGATACCTTCCCAGAGGAGCAATCTAGTCATGATCACCTTCAACATCTGATCCAATATAAGGTTGCCAAAAATAGACAAAAGTACATAACATGTCTCCTTGGGTAATGTCATAATAAGGACATGACATCCCCTATTCAGTATGCTCACTGAGAATGCTTGAACGGAATCAAATCAAGAAGAGACAATCAGACACATTCAGGTTTCGGGCTTTTTACAAGACATCTGATATGGACTCTTCAAAACGTCAATTACAAGAAAACCCCGAAGGCTAGATTGGAGTAGACCAAGGAACGTGACAATTAAATACAATGCACGGTCGGGGTAAAGCAGCTATAACCGAATTTTGGGAACAATTGGGAAACTCTGATAAGAAATGGCAGCGAAGTTCTAGTTCATGATAACCACAGCATTCTGCTCATTGCTCCTAGGAGATAGGCACCAATTATTTGGGCACCTAGAGTCAGATGTCTGCAGTTTGTTTTCAAATGATCAAAAAGAAAAAAAAGAAAGAAAGAAAGAAGGAGAAGGTAAAATAGGTAGTATAGATGCCTTCTGATTCTCTGTGAGGGATGGAGGGACAGTGGAGGGTCTGTGCCCACTGCAGACATTCCTGGAGGTTTGAAATGTTCAAAACTCCCTAAATAAACAGGGGGAAAGATGGAAACATCGCTCCACCTTACAGCCTGCAGCAGCCTGAGAATTTCTTCTTCAGAGGTCTCCAAGGATCCTTGGCCACATTGCAGAAAAGAATATCAGGACGAGTCCGTAGGAAGCAGAGTTGGATAGGATCATAGCTAATAAGGCAAACCCTAGGTGACCAGGGTCACAGGGGAAGCTAAAATATTCTTACTGTACACACACACACACACACACACACACACGTACATGCTCATACACGCACATGCTGCCAACTGGTTGACCCACTGCACTAGCAGACATAGAACTCGGCTACCCCTTAGGACCAAGATTCCCCAGTTGGTAGAAGACCAACTCTCTAGCTAATCTCCTCTGCCTTCTCCCTCTTTCTCTCCTTTTCTCTGATCACTTGAAGACAAATTTCAGACATCTCCAAACAATTTGAACCTATCTCCTGGGAGCAAGGACCTTTCCCTGCATAGGAATGGTGTAGTTATCATGAGCAAGAACTTCACTGCTGTTAGTCTTATTGAGTAGGAATCAAATCAAGAAAGGTTAGCCTTGGGCTGGAGAGATGGCTTAGCAATTAAGGTGCTTGCCTGCAAAGCCAAAGAAGCCAGGTTTGATTCCCCAGTACCCATGTTAAGCCAGATGCACAAAGTAGCACATTCATCTGGAGTTTGTTCGCAGTGTCTAGAGGCACTGGTGCACTTATTCTCTATCTGCCTCTCTCTCTCTCTCTCTCTCAAATAAATAAATGAAATTTAAAATTTTCCCAGAAAATCAATAGGGCCATACTTGAAATTTAAATAACCTTAAACCTGAAGCATAGTTCATAGCCTTCCTAACCTTGCCTATATAAAAGGAATGCAATGTTGTCTCTGTGTCAACAACCTTTATAGTAAAGGTTAATTGTGCTAGAATTCTTTCTTGTTTTTCAAGGTAGAGTCTCACTTTAGCTCAGGCTGACCTGGAATTCTCTATGTAGTCTCAGGGTGGCCTCAAACTCACGGTGATCCTCCTACCTCTACCTCCCAAGTGCTGGGATTAAAGGCGTGCGCCACCACGCCCAGCTGGAATTCTTTTTTAAAACATTTATTTATTATTTGCAAACAGAATGGGAGAGAGGGAGAGAGGGAGAGAGTGGGCATGCTAGGGCCTCTTGCCATTGCAAATGAACTCAAGATGCATGTATCACTTCATGCATCTGGCTTGAGATGGGTACTGGGGAATTGAACCTGGGCCATAGTCCTTTGCAAGCAAGTGACTTTAACTGAGGAACCATTTCTCCAGCCCCTGTGCTGGGATTCTTGCTTCTCACCTGGTGAGAAGCTTCCACAAGACTTCTGAGCAAGGGGCTCCTTTCCCATCACCATCATTTTCCCTGTCTTTCCAGCTTGCCTCAAAACGATCCCATATTAGGTAATTCCTCAGCAAAGCGTGGAAGGTCTGTTCCTTTTTTTTTTTTTTCTGATCACCTTGATGGACAAGCTCCATCTTCCCTACAGCCAGAGAGTCCGTTCCTCTTCTTACCTCCACACAGGCTTTCCCTACATGTGGGGGTCTTTCTCCTACATTCCTGTGGAGAGAGTGAAAACCTTTGTGGCATTTTACTTTATTGATTGATAGGTTGGTTTTGAGGCAGGTTTTCACTCTGTAGCCCAGACTGGCCTTCAACTTCCTCTGGCTTTCAGAATGCTAGGATTATAGATGTGTGCCACTACACCTGGCTTAGTCTTCCATTCTACGAACTTGACTTTTTGTTTTACTCTTTTTTCTGTTTGTTTTTGTTTTGCGAGGTAGGGTCTCACTCTAACTCAGGATGACCTGGAGCTCACTGTGTAGTCTCAGGGTGGCCTCGAACTCACGGCAATCCTCCTGCCTCTGCCTCCCGAATGCTGGGATTAAAGGCGTACGCCACCACACCTGGCTTGTTTTGCTTTCTAAAAGTAGGGTCTCGCTCCATTCCAGGCTTACCTAGAACTCACTCTGTAGCCCAGACTGGCCTTGAACTCATGGCAACCCTCCTACCTTAGTATCACTAGTATGGGATTAAAGGCATGTGCCACCATGCCCAGCTGAACTTGACTCAAAAGTCTTAGAATCCCCCCCCCCAACACCAGCTCTTATTTTTGGAGCATTAAATGCATCACTGAAGCAGGCACTTTGGGCACACTCTCCAGCACTTCCACCAACCCCACGGGAAGCACGCTGGGGACGTTGAGATTCAGGATGCTGAGCTTCCAACCCCAAGACCACAGCAAGCAAGCAGAGATGCTGCCCAGTCTGGGCCTCAAAATATGCTAGCCAACTTTGCCGTCGTATTTCAGAAGCAGAACACCATCAAGGTGCTGTGGGAGGGCCGCGGTACTGTCACCGACTTTCTGTCAGTTGACAGTCTCATGAAGGTGAAGAATGGTGATGGACAGCCGAAGGGCAAGCAAGCAAAGTTCCATTGAAGACGTGAAAATAAAGTAACAGTTCCCTGCAACAAGGCAGGCGTCCCAAGAAGCCCTCTGTGCTGGGGGATTTTATATCTTAAGAATGAGCCTGATGGCTTTCCGTCCACATGTAAATTAGGCATCAGATTAGGACGAGTCTGGTTTGTTAATGTGAACATAAGTGCGGGCTTGATTGGTCAAGGGATTCAGCAGAAGAGTGAACACTCAGAAAAGATCTGTCCAAAGAGAAAACTTGTAAAAGGTCCAAGGAGGAAAAAGAATCAGAAAGTTTAAAAAAAAAAAAAAAAGCTAACAAAAATAAATGGAAGGTGTCCAGCTGACATCTTGATGAGTCAAAGCTTTTCTAGTTTAGATTTTAGTTATTTTCTGGTCTTGCCAGGGAAAATTGATGATATCCTTTTGGGCCTGTGTCTCTCTGACTAGCTTCCTGTAAGACAGGGCTACCTTGCTCCTAATTTTTTTTTTTTTTTTTAAGCAAGACCAACAGACTGGCCTTTTTTTATGAGAGAGAGAGAGGGAGAGAGAATTGGCATACCAGGGCCTCTAGCCATTGTAACTCCAGATGTGTATGACCCTTGTGCACATGTGCCACCTTGCACACCTGCATCACTTTGTGCATCTGGCTTACGTGGGATCTAGAGAGTTGAACGTGGGTCCTTGGGCTTCACAGGCAAGCGCCTTAACCACTAAGCCATCTCTCCAGCCCCATTGCAGCAGCTGGAGGCCTGGTGCAGCCGTTCTCTTTCTCTCTCTCTCTCTCTGTGTGTGTGTGTGTGTCTTCTATCTCTCTGTTTGCAGATAAATAAATAATAAAGTTATTTTAAAAATAAAAAAAATAAGCTGGGTTTGGTGACACACACCTTTAATCCCAGCACTCAGGAGGCAGAGGTAGGAGGATCCTCATGAGTTTGAGGCCACCCTGAGACTACATAGTGACTTCCAGGTCAGCTTGAGCTAGAGTGAGATCCTACCTCAAAAAACCAATAAATAAATAAATAGGGGCTTGAGTGATGGCTTAGTGGTTAAGGCACTTGCCTTCAAAGCTTAAGGACCCAGGTTCAATTCCCCAGTACCCACATAAGCCAGATGTACCAGGTGGCCCATGTGTCTGGATTTTGTTTGCTGTGGCTGGAGGCCCTGATACACCCATTCTTTCTCTCTTTATCTGCCCTTCTCTCTCTCTCTCTCTCAAATAAATAAATAAAATATTTTAAAATTAAAAAATAAAAATGGGCCTGGAGAGATTGCTTAGTGGTTAAGGTGCTTGCCTGCAAAGCCAAAGGACCTAGTGTAAGCCAGCTGCACAAGGTGGCACATGCATCTGGAGTTTGTTTGCATTGGCTGGAAGCCCTGGAGTGCCCATTCTCATTCTCTCACTCTCAAATAAATGAATAAAAATAAAAAAAATAAGCTAAGGTAAAAATAAAAATACTACAGAGAGTTCCACTCTATCAATAAGACTGTAGAAGAGAAAGTCCTGCACGCAAAAAAAAAAAAGCTATGTGTAGTGTCCAGATGTCAAGAGGGGCCACAAACTGCCTTCACTGAAGGGGAAGATGAAGCCTGTAGGTCAGAGTGTCTAGAAAATAAAATGCAAGAGGTACTCTGTGCTTCGTTGCAGAAATGCCAAGGAAAATTAGGAAGGACATGGAATCAGGTAACTCCTTTTAAGAAGTTTTCCCCCGAAGTGTTTGAGATTTAGACATTTCAAACCTGAGCCACTTGTCCAAGATCACATGACCACTTAGGTAAACAGGATGGGGGATGAGGAGGGGGCGGACCTCAGGATGCCCTCCCCCCAGGGCAGGACTTTCATCTGCTGTCACCCTGGGCACCTCCCTCCTGAAGAGAGAAGAAGGCTGGTGAGAAAGGCAAGTGGAGGTGTCTGAAACGGACCCTGGTTTGAGAGCCAGGAGTTGGCACTGAAAAGCGACTTCCTGGAACTCCAGTGACCTCAAGGTGGAACCAAGGGAACTGCAGGCAAGCTGAGTGTTGAGAGCAGCCTGCCCTAACTTACTCCATATTGTGTAAAGTAGTGCCTTTCACACTGTGCCCTGCCCCGAAAGACTCCATTTTACAAATAGCTCCTTTTTTCCTCTTTTGGTTTTTCGAGGTAAGGTTTCCACTCTAGCCCAGGCTGACTTGGAATTCAGTATGTCGTCTCAGCGTGTCCTCGAACTCACGGCAATCCTCCTACCTCTGCCTCCCGAGTGCTGGGATTAAAGGCGTGCGCCACCATGCGTGGCTACAAACAGCTTTTGACTCCATTTTCAGGGTGCAGCATAATTCTGCACCTGGGTGGACACGTGACCAGCACCACCTGTGTGCCACGGACTGATAAAATAATTGATTCCTGAGAGTAGAAAGGGTGCCACCCTATACATTTTCAGAGTGACTTGAGATTGTAGGGGCGTGTGGCATATTAAAGTCGTAGCAGGAAAACCAGGCCAAAGCTTATTGGACACACCAGAAAGGGTGTCACTCCCTCCCTTGGACCCTATAAAGAAATGAACACCCAGCAATGGCCCCAACCAGCCTACTACCCAGTGTGTGCATCCAAGAACTCCTGTTTCAGGGGCTTTGGCTCGGCTCAGCTCCGTCCCGGCTACTGATAGGCACCTGCTCAATTGTCGTCCACCGATCTACTTGTTCTCTCACGTGGACCTGCCGTCCATCCATTTACCTTCGCTTCCGCCACTGCCCTTCGCTTCTCCTTGTCCTGCAGCTCGGCCCCGACCCTGCCCTTGACTCTGCAGCCAGCAGCAGCTCCTCCAGCCTCCCCCACCACAGGTTGTCTATCAATACAGAGCCCTGGGCATTTCTATCAGCTTCCAGCTCTGGGCTCTCAGGCCTCGGAAAGGCTTCCTCTTTAACCCTTTGTAGTCATCCTGTAACCTACATTTATGTCTATAGATAGATATTTACAGTGTGATGTGTAATGCATGGTTTTGAGAGCTAACATTACTAATCAAGGTTAGAATAAAAGAATCTGTGAGCTGGAGAGATGGCTCAGTGGTTTAGACACTTGCCTGCAAAGCCAAAGGACCCAGTCTTTCTCATTCTCTCTCTCAAATAAATAAATGACATATTTTTTTAAAAAAAAAGAACTTATGTTTGCCTTGGCCAGGGCTATTGAGGAAAGCAGGAGTATCTGGCAAATTACTGCCATTGAAACCCCTGTACACTGTAAATTTGCTGTGACTCAACAAATCCTGATGATGCAAACACAACATGCTCTTCTATGTTCCTGACAGTCACGACACTGGCCCAGCTGAGCCTCATGCTTGAGAGTGGATTGAGTTTCTAGGGCCCGCAGGGTAAGCAGGTGATACTAGGAAAGGACTACAGAGGAAGGGTGTGGGCAGAAGCCAGGAAGGAAAGTCCGGGAAACAATGATGCATCTGCTCAGAGCCCCTCCCCAGAACATGGATACAAGGCATCCTCCAAATCAGGAAGAGACACTGTCCCCCACCACCCTCATAATCTCCAGGCTCTCCAGCCTGCCCTCAAAGTTCAGCCATCTCCATGCCCCCCTCCAGCCCCATGCCAGCCAGGGGAAATAAACTCAAAAGGAGACTGGAAATTTAATCAAAAGTAGCAACAGTCCACTGTGTTCTGGAAAGCAGGAGGCAATTGAGTTTCCAGAGTGCTGTGAAGAGCGGCTGGGGGCTGAGGCCCCAAGAACCGGGGAACGCAGGATAGGGCAGAGGTACCGGGGAGGGAGAGGAGACAGCTTTTCCTAACCTCCAAGGGGAGGATGGGACAAGGTCCACTCTCTTGCATAACCTAGAAGATATTAGATCTAGACGGGAGCCTTGTATTTTTTTTTTTTTCTGAAATATAAACGAAGAGCCTCTCAGTCTGGGGACATCAGAGGCAGGTGAGAGGAGAAATTAAGAACCAGGAATAGAGAGACAGAGAAAAAGACAGAGAACTGGAGAGATGACTTAGTGGTTAAGGCGCTAGACTGCAAAGCCTAAGGACCCAGGTTCGATTCCCCAGTACCCATGTAAGTCAGATGCACAAAGTGGCACATGCATCTGGAGTTTGTTTGCAGTGGCTAGAGGCCCTGGCGTGCCTATTCTCTCTTCCTCTATTTGCCTCTCTCTCTCTCTCTCGTTCTGTCTCTCTCTCAAATAAATAAATATATTTTTAAAAGAAAGAGAGGCCACACCTTTTGTGAGAATACCATGCCCTTTCGTGTGTATTCTGATTTAGCACAGTAATCTCTAGTGGAAGAAGTTACACTCACTTCGTAGGTAAGAAGACAAACTCAGAGAGGTTGAGTTACCTGCCCAAAGTCACATAGTCAAAAAGACATTCATAGCCAGCATTTGGCTCATGCCGATAATCCCAACACTCAGAGGCTGGGTTAAGAGGATTGCCATGAGTGTGAGTCCAGTCTGGGCTACAGAATAAGTTCCAGGTCATCCTAGGCTTGAGTGAGAGAGACCCTACCTCAAAAAGGGGGGTTGGGGTTGGAGAGATGGTACAGCCTTTAAAGTCACTTGCTTGAAAAGCCTGTTGGCCCAGGTTTGATTTTCCAGTACCTGCATAACCCCAGATGCACAAAGTGATGAATGTGTCTGGAGTTCATTTACAGTGGCATGAGGCCTGGTGTGCCCATGTGTTCTCTGTCTCTGTCTCTGTCTCTGTCTCTTTCTCTCTCTCTCTCTCACACACACACACACATGTCCACAAATAAATAAATAAAGTATGTTTTTTAAAAAAACACTGATGGGCTGGGCGTGGTAACACACGCCTTTAATCCCAGCACTTGGGAGGCAAAGGTAAGAGGATCGCCATGAGTTTGAGGCCACCCTGAGACTACATAATGAGTTCCAGGTTATCCTGAGCTACCTCAAAAAAACAAACAAAAAAAGTCATTGATGTGATGGGCATGGTGACTCATACCTTTGATCCCAGCACTCAGGAGGCAAAGGTAGGAGGATCACCATGAGTTCAAGGCTACTACTATGAGACTACATAGTGAATTAGTGAATTTCAGGTCAGCTTGGGCTACAACTAAAACCAAAAAAAAAAAAAAAAAGCCATTGCCTGCAGCCTCCTAGACTGGACAGACATGGGTATCTATTGGAGCTTACCATCACAATGAAGTCTCTGAGTTCTTGGCACCAATAGGAATCCCAGAATGGTTTTCGTGTTTGAAGTCACTTGCTGAGTCCAGCGGCCAGGGGTGATGAGCAAGTGGGAGCAGAGGGACAGGCAGACCTAGAGCTGAAGGCAGAGCGGCCGCTACAGGAGGCTGACTGGGAGAAAGCTCCCCTCAGCAGGGTCGACGTTGAATGGTGATGATCTGAAGTGGCATGGCCCTTTGCACTTGTCCCAAATCCATGCAAGGGAGTTAAAACTTCGTACCCCTAGCAGTGACCAGTCACTGGATCCAGGCTGCCTCGAGAAAGGGCATGTCATCATTAACCATAACCGTCAACTTTCTGAAGTTAGAGTCACCATGGAAACACCACTGGGAAGATTTAAGCGAAGAGGAAAGACGCACCCCAAATAGGGATGGCACAATCCATGGGCTGGTGACCCAGACTGAGGAAAAGGAGAAGCCAGCTGAGCACCAGCATTGATACCTGACGCCCTCTCTCTCTTCTTCCTGACTGGGGCTTGCCCGACCCGCTCCCTGCTTCGTGCCCCTGCCGCTACGCCTTCCCCACCATCGTGAACTATATCCCTTCTGAACCTGTGAGCCAAAACAAGCCCTTCCCTTCTTAAGCAGCTTTGGCCAGGTTATTTGCCACAGCAATGAGTAAAACAATACAGGGCATAATCTTGGGCAGGAGGGCTGTGAGCTCAAGGTCAAGGCCAGTCTGGGTTATATGACAGGAAGCATCAACACTGGCCTTCCTGCTCACAGCCTGTGACAGCTGTCGTATCTTCCCCTACCAGTTGATGAGCTCAGTGGTTTCCGACAACATGGTGACATGGTTTTTGGCCTTTTGGTTAAAAACAAATGACCAGGAGGTAGGGGCAGACTAAAGGGCTTTTTAAAAATTTTTTTATTTACTTTATTTGTACATGTGTGTGTATGGGTACGCCAGGGCCTCCTGCCACTACGAATGAACACCAGATGTTTGAGCCACTTTTATGTGTCTGGCTTTACGTGGGTGGCTTGGGAATTGAACCTAGGCTGGCAGACTTTGCAGGCAAGCATCTTTAACTGCTGAGCCATCTCCCCAGCCCCCATGTTAAAATTTACTGGCGCCCTCGCCCCATGCCTTCGTGAAAGGGTTCCTTGTCCGAGAACCAGAATAGGCCTTTAGACACACAGGGCTTAACACTGCAGGAGCAAGGAGGTGCCAACATGAGCACCTGAGTGACCGTAAGGCTCCCTCTACTCTCGGCTTCTTCTTAATTCTACGTCACCTCCTGGGGACCCGGGACCAAATAACGATCCTTAATTTGGGTGCGGATCATATCCTGGAGATCAGCCTTCCATCGCTTCAGGGTCTCCATCATCTCGAAGCTGTCTCTGTCAGCCTGAACCTGGCCGCTGAGCTCCCTAGACCCATGTGGAAGCCTTTTTTTTTTTTTTTTAAAGCGGCACATAATTTTCCATTCCAGATGGCAGGGCCTTGCTCCAGAACTCTAGGAATGAATCTGTGTGGTTGCTCTCCTATTCCATAAACTCATACTGTCTTTTCCCACCACGGATCCATCTGTTCCCTGAGTCTCCTGGGTCACATGACCCCAGCTGCAGGACTGCTTGTCCCCAGCCTGGACCTGCTGCAGAGCCTTCTCCTTTGGGATCTCTCAAAGATGCCAGCCTTCCATGACACTTGGTAATATAGCATGGGGTGACAGTCACCAAGTGAGCAATATCTTCCTTAACCGGGGGGCGGTAGGGGGGGAGCCCCGTCTGGTGCTGTGTTTGCTTCGGATGTGTGGGAACTGGAAGGTGCAATAACATGTCCTTTCCTTTAGAGGGGGTGTCCCTGCGTGCCCCAAACTACTATGTCTCCCAAAAAACGTCACTGGTGTTGAGTCCCCACTTCTGAAGTACCATCTGTCCTGCCAAGGCTCCAGGAATACTTGCCAATCCTTGCCCACCCTGGGTAGTACTGTGGTGCCACTGATACAATGCCTGGTGTGTGTTGATGGGATGTACTGGCACGTTAGTCAGTGGAAGGAAAGACTGTCCCGGTCTCTCTAGCTAGGCCTTCTCCATCTTGGCACTGTTCACATTTTGGAGCAGATCATTCTCTGTTGCGGGGCCACTTGACGCATTTGGTTGTTCAGTAACATCCTTGACCTCCACCCCCTCGATGCCCATGGCACCACCATGGCCACCCAGCCCTGACAACCAGAAATATCCCCTGATGTGATGGTCAATGTTCATTGTCAATCTGACTACATTTGGAATCACCTAAGAGACGTGCCTCTGGGTGTGTCTGTGAGGGTATTTACAGAAAAGTTTAAATCAGGTGGGCAGAAACAACCTGAGTGTGGGTGGCACCATGCCACAGGCTAGGGTCTCAGACTGAGTAAAGAAGAGAAAGCAAGCTGGGTACCACTTTGCAACTTTGCCTCTGCTTCCTGACTGCAGGTACAATGTGATCCCGAAGCTTCCTCCCGCTTCTGCCTCCAAGTCTTCCCTACCATTGTCGACTGGATTCCCTCAAACCGTGAACCAATATAAACCCTCCCTCCCTTCTCTCCTTCCTTCCTTCCTTCCTTTAGTTGCTTTTGTCAAGTATTTTTTTCATAGCAATGAGAAAAGTAACTACTATCCCACACATTGCCAAACTCCCCAGTGAGAACCAATTTTATTATTACACCAGAGGGTAGTAAAGACACGTAAGTCAGGCCTGTGTGTGCACATTAACATGGGATCTTTTCCTGCCACAGTTTGCAGGACCCTTTAAAAACTGCCCTGGGTCGCCTATGTTAACAGAAATGGAAAAGGGAGGTATTGGCCAAATCACCAGCCACATCCACGTCCCTGTGCTGATCTGCCCTGGCACCTGGCAGAGACTCCATATGCAGGAGAGCCCCTGCAGCTGCCCCTCTGCTGCGCTGTGTTTATGGATGTCCACCCTCATCGTCTAGAATTCACCCGGGGCTTTTGGAGTGACCACACTAGTGAACTGATGCCTCAAATGCATCCTGGGACTTTCATGGTGACACTCATTTCTGTCATTCTCCCTGGGATGTGGCACTGCTTGGTTTGCGGTTTTACCCTTGGTCAGGATGAGACACCATATCCCAGACTTCCACTTGGAACCAGGAAATGGAGCAGACTCTCTGATTTGGTGGACTGACTGTGGTAGAAGTTTGGGCAGGATTCCGCTTACCTTCGGGCACCCATCTGCCTCTCCTCTCACTGGAAGTCAAGATGACACTTTGCAAGGTGGAGCCTTGCTGGAGGAGGTGCGACACTGGGGGTGGGCCTTGATGTTTATTAGTCCGACTCTACTGGGTGCTGATAGCTAGCTCACTCTTGCCGCTTCCTCCCAGCTGATGAGATGACATGTGACACACCGCTCTATGTTCTTGCCATGACTTCCCCACCATAATGCAAGCTCCCTCGAGACTATAAGCTGAAACGAACCCTTTCCTCCTATGAGCGGCTTCTGGTCAAGTGTTTTGTCCTAGCAATGAGAAGGTAATGTTACTGAGGTATAGTCTATCACAGTTGGGAAGGTATGGCCACAGGAGCCTGAGGCAAAGCTTGTCACAGCCAGGCCACAGTGAGGAAGCAGAGAGCAATGAATGTTGATGCTCAGCCAGCTCTTATTTTATTTTATTATTTTATTTTATTTTATTTTATTTTATTTTGGTTTTCCAAGGTAGGGACTTACTCTGGCCCAGGCTGACCTGAAATTCACTACGTAGCCTTAGGGTGGTCGCAAACTCACAGCGATCCTCCTGCCTCTGCCTCTCAAGTGCTGGGATCAAAGGCGTGCACCACCACGCCCAGCTTCAGCTCTCTCCTTTTTATACATTATAGAGCCCCCATCCCCCCCTTCCACAGTTGATGTGGGTCTTCTCAATGAACCGAATCAAGATCATTCTTCACAGGGGATTCTAGGCTGTGTCGAGTTGACAGTAGAAGCCATCACACCTGTGTATACACTTCTGATCCCTCCCAGTGACCATTTAGGTGCTACAGCCTCTTTGGCATATTGTCCTTTTCTTCTTCTTCTTCTTCTCTTAGCTCAACAATTGCACTGCAACGTGATCTCATGCAAAGTACATATCCGTCCTGAGGTGGGATTGTAGTGTCTTGCAAGCCGGAGGCTTCTGACTGCATTATCAAACAAGCAGGAATGCTGCCTTGAACCATGCGCGGCCCCGTCTGCAGGCTCAGAGGGCTGGGGTGGGCTTAGGGATTCAAGATTTTCAAGTGCATCCTCCCAGATGACCCCACCACAGATCACCATCCAACTCTTGCCCAGGGCTCTGACTTTGGAGACTCCAGCCTTCTTCTAATTAAGCTCCCAGCCTGATCCTTAGCTCTTCCTGCCCTCGAGCCATAGGAGCAGAGAGTCTGGATATTTGCAGCCAAGGAGGCCTTCAGGGTTTCACACTTCACTTTGGTGGTGATTAATCACCCCCAGTGTGTGGTAATTCTTCTCCCATGCATTGTTCCCTGGCCCCCTCACACACACACACCCCCCCCTGCAGCAATCACTCTGGCTTTGTAGTAATTATAACGATTACTTCCCCACACCTCTCAAGTGCTCGAAATACCGTGCAAGTCAGTGTGCCACCTCCCACAGACTCTCCATCCCACTTCACACCCTACTGCACTTTGTGTGTGTGTGTGTGTGTGTGTGTGTGTGTGTGTACATGAGTGTATGAGTATTCGTAAGTGTGTGTGGCTCACGTATGGGTGCAAGGGTGCATGCACCCATCAAGTCTTCCTCAGTCACTTTCCATGTTATTTAACTTCTTGTTGCTGGGGCAAAACACCCAGCCAAAAGCAGCTTATAGGAAGAAAGGGTTTATTTCAGGTTTGCAGTTTTGAAGGGAAGTTCATGACAGCTGGGAAGGCCTGCCATGAGCAGGAAGCTGTCACATATCTGGGTGGAAGTTGTCCACGTGAGCTAGCTCTGGCAAGGGAGAGCTGGGCTATAATGCCTCAAACCCCACCCCAAGCAATATACCGCCTCCACAAAGCTCCACCTTCCAAATTCCAACCAACTGGGGACTAAGTATGAAGCTTAAAAACACCTGAGACTGTGGGGGTTACTTTCTATACAAAGTACCACGCAGCCTCTCACTGTACCTAGAGCTCACTGATTCAGCTAATCTAGGTGTCAGCTTTCCCCTGGGATCTGCCTGTCTCCACCTCCCAGACACTGAGATTACAGGTGCACATCACCATGTCTGACTTTTACTTGGGTCCTGGGGATCCAAACTCAGGTCCTCAATGCTTGTGTAGTAAGTGCTCTAATGACAGAACCATTTCCCAGGCCCTCCGAGCCAGTCTTAACCATCACAGTGCTAGAATGTGGCAGGCTCTATCAGTACCCCACCTACCACCAAGAGACCAGAAAGTCACAAAACACAAACTGCTTGAGCTGTCTCAAGTTGAAAGAACTGTGTTTGATTCTCAGATGATTCTGGAAGGCACTAACATGATCCTCTATTTCTAAGTGAGGAGACTGTGCTCAGCGACTAAGTCACCAGCCCCAGACTAAATGATTGAGGCTTAGGCCTTTGGAATTCTCTTTTGGCCCCTCTGCATCTGGCTAGCAGGAAAATGGAGGCACCAAGGGGAGGAGTGGGAGTATGGAAAGCCTCACAGGCCAGATCTGGATATGACAGCCATCTCTTCCAGTGACTTTTCATTGGCAGAACTCAGTCATGTGGCCCAGAACCACTAATTACAAGGGATGCTGGGACGTGTAGCCTAGCTGTGCATCCTGAAGCAAAAGAGAAAAGATACAGTCAAGTTTGGGCCACAGTGAGGAAGCTGGGTCTCTGCCTGTAGAACCACGAGCAGTATCCAGAGCTGGCTGACTCCAGAATATATCCATAGCAGAGGGAACGAAACCAGCACCAGCAAGCACAAGCTGGCTGGGCACACCCCTAGGAGGGCTAGACTCAAGATCCACCCTCAGTGACACGCCTCCCCCAGCACAGCTCTGCCTGCTGAGACTAAGTAGGAAGCTTAATCTTAATCAAAACATATCTCAGGCTATGGGGGACCTACATTCACATTCAAACCACCTCACCTGGGGCTGGGGAAATGGCTTAGCTGGTTAAGGCACTTGCCTGCAAAGCCTAAGGACCCCGGTTTGATTCCCCAGGACCCATGTTAGCCAGATGCACAAGGAGGTGCATGCATCTGGAGTTCGTTTGCAGTGGCTGGAGGTCCTGATGCACCCATTCTCTCCCTCCTCCCTCTCTCTCTCTCTCTCTCTCTCTCTCTCTGTGCCTCTTTCTCTGTCTGTTGCTCACATATAAATAAATAAAAATAAACCAAAAATAAAAATAAAAAATAAACACCTCACCTGCATAATAGGAGGGGAAAAAAATGATGTCAAAACAGAAGAGACACTAACTGGAAAGAAGGAATTCAGTGTATGGGGATTTTGATAATGGTTTATTGTTTATATTTATGAAAGTTGTCAATAACTTTTTTTAAAGCCAGGCATGGTGGCACACGCCTTTAATCTCAACATTTGGGAGGCAGAGGTAGAAGGATTGATACGAGGATTGATTGATATGAGCTAGTCTGGGACTACAGAGTGAGCACCAGGTCAGCCTGGGCTAGCGTAAGACCCTGCCTTGAAAACAACAACAAAAAATGTTAAATAAAATAAACTTCAGCAATCCTCCTGTCTCCACTTCTGTCAGCACTGGGGTGATGGGGATGCACGACAGTTCTGGCTTTTTACATGGGTGCTAGTGATGAGACGCAGGCCGTTGTGTTTGGGCAGCAAGCGCTCTGACCCCTGAGCCATCTCCTTGGCCCCTGGGTTTTTGTTGTTGTTGTTGTTGTAATTTTTTTTTTTGTTGTTGTTGTTTGGCTTTTCAAGATAGGGTCTCACTCTATTCCAGGCTGACCTGAAATTCACTATGTAGTCTCACTCTGGGTGGCCTCAAACTCATGGGGATCCTCCTACCTCTGCCTCCCAAGTGCCCAGCCCTGCTGTTGTTTTTGAGACAGGGTAGCATGTAACCTGAGCTGGCCTTGAACACACTACATGTGTGTAAGTGATTGTGCACACATGTGTGCATGCCAGAAGTTGGTATCAGGTGTCTTCCTCCATCACCCTTCTCTTTATTTCCAGAGGTAGGGCCCCTCACTGAAACCCAGTACTCACCAGTCTGGCGAGTCTAGCTAATCAGCTTGCCCCAGGGATAACCTGCTGAGCACAGGGGTCATAGTTGGTCAGCCACAGCCACCTGGCATTTTTAAGAATCCTGGAGATCTGAACTCCAGTGTTCACACTTGCACGGCAAGCACTTGAAACACTGAATCATCTCCACAGCCCTCGTCCTCTGCTTATAAGTAAACCAGGTCCATTGGACGAGAGCCTACTCTTAACTGTCCCCTAAAGATCCATGCAATAAAGGCTTGGTTCCCCCAGAGTGGCACTATTGGAAAGTGGTAGACCCTCAAAAAGATGGGGACCAGTGGAAGGTCTTGAGATGGTTGGGAGCTAACTAAGGGTCCTTAGTTACTAGTTACTTTGCTGCTGTAATCCTGATAAAACTCAGGGTCTCAACTCAAGGGAGGAAGGGTTATTTTGGCTCACAGTTTTATGGGATATAGTGCGTCAGGGCAGGTAAGACATGGTGGCAGGCAGCTCCATGGGAGCAGTGTGCAGCTGGTACTCCTCTCTGCCTCACTCCTTCACAGAACATATAGCAGACAGCAGATAGCAGATAGAAGACAGGCAGTGGGCAGGGCTATAAAACCTCAAAGTCCATCCCCAGTGATCCACTTCCTCCAGCAAGGCTCCGCCTCCTGAAAGTCCCACAATCTTCCAAATCAGTACCACCAGCTGGGGACCAAGTGCTCAAACACATGAGCCTATAGGGCGACATTTCACATTCAAACCTCAGCAAGCCCTGAAGGAGACAGTATGTATGACCTTGGCCCTCATCTCTTTTGCCTCCTTGGCCATGAAGTGAGTGGTTTTGCTCTGCCACTGGCCCCGCCCCTCTGCTGTTATGATGTGGTACAGACATGGCTCACACTGGGACCATTCCACCATGGACTGGAGCTGCTGAAACAGTGAGCCAAAATACTCTTTTCTTCTCTCAGCTGATTATTTCAGGAATTCATCATAGTCACAGAGAGCAGAGTAACACATCACCCCACCATAATGACCTCATTTCACTGTATTTGCCCCCTTAAAGGCTCTGACTCTCTAAATATAGTCACTTTAGACATCAAAGCTTCAATATGGAGTTTTGGGAGCACTCATTTCTGTCTGTAGCAGATGGGAAAGCATACTCCCCCTACTTGAGAGCTCTGCTCCATGACATGGCCAGGGGGTGTTAAGGCAAACTTCTATCCCAGAGAGGGAAAAGACAGCAGGGCTATCCAATCTACCAGAGCTATCACAAGGGGTAAAAGAATGTTCATCACAAAGAGCACATGAGACAGTGTTTGGATTTGGCAAATTCAAAACAAGTTTGTCTCTTTGCTATTTATTTTTATTTTTATTTATTTGCACACACAGATAGAGAGACAGATAAGCATCTGGCTTTAGGTGGGCACTGGTGAATTTAATCCAGGTCATTGGGCTTTGCAGGCAAGCCCTTCAACCACTGAACCATCTCCCCAGCCCCATCTTTGTTATTTTTTAAAATATTTTATTTGTTTAGTTATTTGCAAGCAGAGACAGATGAAAAAAACAGAGAGGGTGAGAAAGAGAATGGGTATTCCAGGCCCTCTTGTCATTGCAAATGAACTCTAGATGCATATGCCACTTTGTGCCTCTGGCTTTATTATGTGGGTACTGGCCAGGCAGTCAGGCTTTGCAAACAAGCACCTAAACTATGAGCCATATTCTAGGTCCCTCTTTGCTCTTTTGAGGTTCAGAAGAAATATATACTGTTGCAGTCAGGTCCACATTGCTGGCAGAAAACACCTGACCAAGAGCAGCTTGTGGGAAAAAGGATTTATTTTGGCTTATAGACTCAAGATTAAGCTCCATGATGGCAGAGGAAAACAATGGCATGAGCAGAAGGTGGACATCACCTCCTGGCCAACATCAGGTGGACAACAGCAACAGGAGGGTGTGCCAAACACTGGCAAGAGGAAGCTGGCTAAAACACCCATAAGCCTGCCCCCAACAATACACTGCCTCCAAGAGGCTTTAATTCCCAAATTGTCATCAGTTGGAGACCTAGCATTTAGAGCACCTATGTTTATGGGGGACACTGGAATCAAACCACCACACCTGCCATGTGATGGTTTCACAGGTGTCAGCACATGGCACACTCATCAGAATGTCTATTTTAGGGGCTTGGAAGATAGCTCAGAAGGTAAGTACACTTGTGTGCTGCACTTACCTTCTCTCTACTGGGACAAAACACTCGACAAGAAGCAGCTTGTAGGAGGAAAGGGTTGATTTTTGGCTTACAGTTTCAAGAGGAAGTATTTATTTTGGCTTTTAATTTCAAATGGAGAAAGCATGGTAGAGCAGGCAGCTAGGGCATCCCGTCTTGTCACACCAGCTGGAAGGCATAAGTCAGCATGAGTTTGCTTGGAACACCCAGGCTGGACTGATAAGCTTCCAGGCCCCGCCCCCAGTAACACACCTCCTCCAGTAAGGCTTTACCTCCTAGAGGCTCCGTAACTTCCCCAAATTGCCACCAGCCGGGAACCAAGTATTCAAAACACATGAGCCTACAGGGGACATTTCATTTAAGCCACCAATCATACTGTGTAAGTATGAGGGCCTGAGACCACCTGACTTCAAGTCCATAGCACCCACATAAATTGCTGGGTGTGGCCACACATGCCTATAACCCCAGTCCTATGGGAAACAGAGACTAGAGAATTTCTGAGGCTCACTGGTCAGCCAGTCTGACTAAAAACACGGCAGTACTGGGTTCAGTGCAAGTCTCTGTCTCAAGGAAACACATGGATGCGTGATAGAGGGGGACACCTAACTCCCTCTGGTCTCCACACACATGTTCATACAGCCCCCCCACACACACACACACATGAAATAAGCAATACTTTTTTTATTTTTTTTAATTATTTATTTGAGAGATAGAAAGAGAGAGAGGGGCAGATAAAGAGAGAGAGAGAGAGAATGGATGCAGCAGGTCCTCTAGTCACTGCAAACCAACTCCAGACACATGCGCCACCATGTGCATCTGGCTTTACATGGGTACTGGGGAATCAAATCTGGGTCCTTAGGCTTTGTTGGCAAGCGCCTTAACTGCTAAGCCATCTCTCCAGCCCAACACTACATTTTAAAAATGCATATTTGGGGCTGGAGAGATGGCTCAGTGGCTAAAGGCGCTTGCTTGCAAAGCCAGACAGCATAGGTTCAATTCCTCAGTAACCATGGAAAGCCACATGTGCAAAGTGGCACATGTGTCTGGAGCTCATTTGCTATGGCAAGAGGCCCTTGCATGCCCATGGTCACTTGTGCTCTCTCTCTCTCCCTCTCTCTCTCTCTCTGCTTCTCCCCCCCCCATCTCTCTCAAATAAATAAAAATTAAGAATACACATTTTACATGTGTGAAATTCACTGTCCACTGTACCTCAATAAAGCTGTTTTATAAATAGGCCTGATAAATTTATACATTTATAGAAATCAAAACCCCAAATTAAAGTGACATCCTAGATTGAATTCTAAAACAGACAAAGGACATTGGTGAAAAACTGGTGATGTTTTTAACAAAGCTGAGTGTGTAGTTAATCATACAGTACCGGTGTCCACATCTTGATTTGACAAGTGTGCTTTGGTTATGTAAGAAAGGAGACTGGATGGAGGGTGAAGTCTATACTATCTATGTAACTTTACTGTATATCTGTATTTTCTGTATATACTATAACTGTAAAAATACCAATACCATCTCGCTTTCTCTCTTTACCTGTCACAGAGTGGGGGGGACACCTGGCACCTGAACTTCACCTTCAGCTCCCCAAAAGGTGTGTGGACCACCTCCTTGATAAAGATTCTGACCCTGTTGAATGGAGAGGCACTGGGATGAATAGCTTTATTAACACTGGCTACTCTGGTGTCAATAAAGTGGGGGTGGGAGAGTCTCAAGGTGGTCAAAGGCAGCCGCTCTCAGGACAAAGGAAATTCCTTATTATGGTTATAACCTTTTAAGGGGAGGGGTCTTGAATTAGAGATAAGGCTTTGCTACATACAGTCTTGGGTTACCAGTGTCCGGGGCTGAGACAGAGCACAAGACAGGTTACAAAGTCTTAAATCAGAGCCTTATCTGCTCCTGCTGTTTTGCCCAGGCTGGAAACACTTTCTCTCTCCCTGTACCTGAATCAGAAGAAATTGCAGGGGCTTGTGGCTACTTTGTCTCCATAGAACTGACATCTAACCTCTTAAAGGGACAGTGACTATGGCCTAACACTCCGAACATCAGATCTCAGATCAGAATTAATACACAGCTGATATCATTCTAGTGAAAACGAGAGGCTGGGATGAAATGAAAGTCCTTCAGATTTTTGCAGACTTCAGGCTGATTTCTAGTACCATGTGATGGCCAGGCATGGTGGCTACCACCCCATGTGGTTACTAAGAACACTTGAGATGTGGCTGAAGTAAATGGAGATATGTTAGGAAGATAAAGACAAAAATAGAATGGAAAATGTCTCATTAATCATTTATTCCACTGGTCACATATTGAAACCTTAGCATCTTGGACATATCAGGTTAAATAAAATATATTGTTGAATTAATTTCACCAGTTGTTTTTTTTTACATTTGATGTCAAATTCTTTTTTCTTTTTCTTGCTGCTTCAATTTTAATTTTCTTTTTTTTTTCCTTTTTCTTCTTTATTAGTTACTTTTGTATTCAGCAAATACAGTCAGTTTGGTACCATTATTAGGCTCATCCATGACCTGCCCCCTCCCCCTAGCCCCTCCTTGTTGAGGTATATGGGTCATGCATTGTGGAGTTAGCCCACAGTTATGGGTAAGATAAATGTCTCTGCATATCATGACCCAACATGTGGCTCTGACATTCTTTCTGCCCCCTCTTCCGCAAAATTTCCCTGAGCCATGTTGGGTTCATTTTTGGTCTGCTTCAGTGATGAGGTGTTGGGGGCCTCTGAGACTCTGGCTCTCTGATTTGGTAGGAGTTGATTTTTCTCTGTGTTGATCTCCTTCCCTCTTGTGCTGGTATCCGGTTCATCAGGAAAACAGCACCCTTGCTTGTTTAGCCAATTTTTCTTAGTTGCAGCTGGGGCCCTTTTGAGGTATGATGGGGTGGCTCTCTCCTTAGGATCTACATCTATCTTTCTTTCCCCGGGATTTGCAGCGCAGCTAGGCAGTTGCCATCTTGGCCGGAAGTCCCTAAAATTCTTAATTATATATGCAACTCACTTTTCCCAGAGATTCATGGTGCTGTGCTAGAGAGAAGGAGGTCTGTAAGGATGCAGGGGCCTTCTCTATCATGAAGAGGAGACAAACTCAGTCAGCCGCCCCGCCAGAGTTTAAACAAGGCCCAAACCTGTGACATCAGAGGCAAAGGATGGTGACAGAAAAGTGAGATTTTACACAAGCACCTCATGCAAACTAAACCTTTCTACCTGCTAAGTAGACAGACTGTGTTTACAGGCCAGGCTGTCTACATAAGGGCAGGCTAGCCAATTACAGGGCAGACTGAAAAGGCCAAAGGCCACGGACCCTGCCAGGAGATCACCCTAGAGCTGGATCAGACCTCAACCTGGGTCCACCTGGGAGTGGTAGGCACCAAGTGCTGGGACTGGCCACCAAGAGCTTGGGTCCTCTGTTTAGGAGTCACCTCACAGGGGAAGCCATGGCCATGGATCTCAATGTCACCTTTCCCAGCAGAGCTGCCCAGTTGTCCATGCTTATAATCTCAGCACTCAGGAGACAGAAGCAGGAGGATTTCTGGAAGTTTAAGTTCTGGGTCAGCCAGCCAGGGTTACGTAGATTTTTTAAAAAATCTTTCTTATTCAAAGTCAAAGGGGGAAGAGAGGCCCTTCCAAGAATGATTTTTTTTTTCCTTTTTTGAGGCACAGTTTCACTCTAGTCCAGACTTACCTGGAATTCACTATGTAGTCTCAGGGTAGCCTTGAACTCATGGTGATCCTCCTACCTCTGCCTCCTTGGTGCTGGGATTAAAGACATGTACCACCACGCCCGGCTTTTGAAAAATTTTTTATTGACAACTTCCATAATTATAGACAATAAACCATGATAATTCCCTCCCCCCTCACTTTCCCCTTCACAACTCCACTGTCCATCATATCCCCTCCCCCTCACAATTAGTCTCTGTTTTATTTTGATGTCATCATCTTTTCTTCCTATTATGAAGGTCTTGTGTAGGTAGGATATCCAGGCCATGTTGTGTCTGGATGATTGTGTTGTAAGCAGTCCTACCCTTCCTTTGGCTCTTACATTCTTTCCGGCACCTCTTCCAAATGGACCCTGAGCCTTGGAAGGTGTGATAGAGATGTTTCAGTGCTAAACACTCCTCTATCACTTCTTCTCAGCACTGTGATGCCTTTTGAGTCATCCCAGAGGTCACTGCCATCTGAAAAGATGAACTTCTCTAACCAAAAGTGAGAGTGGCATTAATATATGGGTATGAACATTAAGAGAAGTGCTTACTGGGTAGCTTGGTGAGCATAATTTATGTATTTAGCCAGATACCAGCAGGTGTTACACCCCTAGGGCTCATGCCTTCCCCTGTCATAGGTTTTCAGTGTCAGGCATTAATTCCCTCCTGTGCAGCAGGCCTCCAGTCTGATTAGAGAGTGGTTGGTTTCTCCCATAACAGACATTCCATTATTGCACGTGTTGGCTTATTTGGCCTTGCTGGCCAAACTTAAGGCTTTTAATGTGCACTGTTGTTTATCTCTACTGATGACTTCTCTTTCTCCCATACAGCTACATGTAGCATAGCTTTTTCCAGCTTTCTGTCAGCTGGTCTACATACAGAAGGTTCTTACCTCAGCTCCAGCAAGATTCCTCAGTGACCTTGCAGCCCAACCATGTGGAGTCTTCATCAATAGGGTCTTACCATCTATTTCTGGTAGGAAACCAAGGGCCTCAGCAATGGCCTATAATGTTTTGGGGCATCAAGGACCTCCATGGCCAACAACTCAATGGAAGGTATCCCATCCCTGGCACTGAGATTTTTCTAGTAACAATATATGGCTTCTGGGTGCACCATTGCCCAAAAAAAAGTAGGTTTCCATATGGCTTATTCATACCCTCTTAGATTTTGATTAACCCTCCCCCTACCCTTCCTTTACTCAGTCTCTTCTGACCTCCCTTAGGCCTTTTCACCCCCAGTAATCTGTTCATCTACTTATATATACATACAATACCATCCCCTTAAGTCCCCTCCTCTTCTCCTCCCTCCCTTATAGCCCCTTTCTAGCTTACTGGCCTCTGCTACTGAGTTTTATTCCAACTCACACACAAGTCTAAACATTTGTAGCTAGGATCTACACATGAGAGAGAACGTGCGGTGCTTGGCTGTCTGGGTCTGAGTTACCTCACTAAGTATAATCCTTTCCAGATCCATTCCTTTCCCAGGGAAGGATTCTGGCTGGTTCTGCTTGGGCTCATGTGTGCTAGATCATACACTGTTCCTTTAAGAGGACAGGTGTTAGTCCTACGAAGACAAAGTAGCCACACAACCCTGCAGTTCCTTCTGACCTCAGGTACAGCCAGAGAGAGAGCTGCCAACCTGGGCAGGACAGTGGGACCAGGTAATACTCTGAATAATGACTTTGTAACCTGTCAGTGTCCAGTGCCTTCTTTGGGCCCCTGACACTAACATCCATTCTATAGCAAGGCCTTATTTCTAGTTAGAGACTCTTTCCCTTAAAAGGTTATAAAAGTAAGGAATTTCTTTTGTTCTGAGAGTTTCTGCCATTGACCATCTTCTGAGAATCTCCTGAGAGGGGAGTAGGCTGTTAGGGTGACTGGGCCCCTGAAAGTAAAAAAAGCAGGAAGCTCTCTACTTTGCTGGAGATCAAAGTATGATCTGACTTCTGATCTCTTCCCCAGGTCTGTTTTTCCACAAACAACCGGGGTTCCTCCTGGGAGAGAGGTCTCTCCTAAGATTTAAATCTAATCCTGACATTGTGGTTGGTCAAGCTTAGACCCGAGAACTTGGCATCATGGCTAGCCTCTTCCTGAGACAGCCCCTAGCTCAAACCAATCAGCTGTCCCGCTGGCTCACCTGAGCTGGAAGGTAGGGCCCACCACCATAAGGTTATAAACACATTTGTGAAGGAAGGACAAGGTCTCTGGGCTGTCTGACAGCTGGTGAACCTCCAGCTGCTCGTGTCTCTCCTCCGCTCAGCCTAGCTGGGAGAACCCCCGAGCCCTGACTTGCCACGTGGCCTCTTTAGCCACTCCTGCTCTCCACAAGTCAAGGGCTCTTTGAACTTTCTTCTCTGTCCTCTCCAAGGTTTTTCTAGGTCCTCCAGGTAGGCTCTCAAGCCACGTGGGTGTCTTTCCTTGGTTCTGTTATTTCCCTAAATAAATACAGTAGTTTAATAATATCCTTCTCAGTCTTATTTTATTCAATTCTTTGATTAAATTAAACATGAACCTAGGGTTTGGAATTCAAGAACTTTCCTGAATCCCTAGTACCCCTTTGCAGAGTGGCCAGTGTTAATAAAGAAATTTCAAGCCAGGAGTGGTGGTGCACGCTTTTAATCCCAGCACTCGGGAGGCAGAAGTAGGAGGATCGCTGTGAGTTCAAGGCCACCCTGAGACTACATAGTGAATTCCAGGTCAGCCTGGGCTAGAGCAAAACCATACCTCAAAACAATAAAAAGAAAGAGAGAAAGAAAGAAAGAAAGTTCCACCTAGAAATCTGTTTCAGTGCCTCACCATTTGAATGAAGTCAAAATCTGCATCAATATGCCCATTCCTAGGCCAATCACTGGAGCTGTTTGGGGCACCTAGTTACAAGAATAAAATGACATCATGTCCAGATACAGTGAGGAAGGTGAGAGAAGAATGATTCTTCAGAAGAGGAAGGGGCACTATGGAAAGAGAAGCAGGACAGAAAACCAAAACCAGGAACTTTCCTAAACCCTTCAAGGGGCCCCTGGGCCCTTCACACCCCCAATTCTAGCCAGGCTGCATTTTCCCCAGTCTTGAAGGTAAACAACATGGACACTTAGAGAGCTAGGGTAGACTCCTGGAGGCTAAGGCTCTGGAGCTTCCTAGGCATCCCTGTTCTTGCCTCTCAAAGGCAAGGAGGAGGGAACCGTTCTAGGGGTGAGCTACAGCATCCATCCCCACCCCCACCCAATGACTTGGTTTCCCCTCATGTATGTTTCCTGAATTGGTGCTGCATGCTGGACTCTGGACAGCACATTGGGGAACAGAGAGAAAAAGTAGTTGCCCTGTCCTCAGGAAGCCGCCCATGGAAGGAGAATGGGGAGCAGAGAAAGCATCAGGGAAGTGGCACCCATTAGGACAGTCCCCACCTCATCTTCTGTCATAGGCAAACAGACATTAGTAGGCTCCTGCCTCCCTGGTAACCTCTATGAGGAGGATATCACACTTGCCCTTCTATAGGAATTTAAAAATATATTTTTATTTATGAGAGAGAGGGAGAACGAGAGCCCACCAGGGTCTCCTGCCACTACAAACGAAGTCCAGACACATGTGTCACTTTGTGCATCTGGCTTTATGTAGGTACTAGGGAATCAAACCCAGGTCAGCCGACTTCACAAACAAGCACCCTTAACCACTGAACCATCTCCACAGCCCCTTCCATAGGATTTAAAATAGACTAATGAAAGGAGAGTGGAGTTATGGTCTCCTCTCTCAAGAGTTAATCAGAAGCTGAGTACAGTGGCACATGCCTTTAATCCCAGCACTTGGGAAGCAGAAATAGGAAGATTGCCATGAGTTCAAGGTCAGCCTGGGATACATAGTGAATTCCAGTTCAGCCTTAGCTACCTGGGTGAGGAGGGCAGAGTTAATCAGAGTTGGACTTGGTGGCATATGTCTTTAATCTAGTACTGGATCAAGGCAATCCTGGGTCAGCTTGGGCTGGAGGGAGACCCTGCCTCAAAATAAAATAAAATAAAATAAAATAAAATAAAATAAAATAAAATAAAATAAAATAAAATAAGATAAAATAAAATAAAATGAGTTAATTCAACAGATGTGGTCACTCTAAAGATCACCCTGTCAGGTGTTTTTGGCACCTAAAAACATGCTAAGGTGGTAAGAGAATAGTTTCCCCTTAGTGAGATAATGCACTATACCCCCCCCCAAACCCTTTCCCTCAGTAGAGCTGCTTACAGATCTTTACTGTTGAGCCTATTCACTTCTCTGAGTTCTAAATCAGAAAGTGTAACTTTTCCTTTTCTCCTTTCTTTCTCTTCTTTGGATACTGGCCAAAAATCCTAAGGACGCTTGCCTTGACACTTTGAGGCTTTTTCACCCTTTTCTCAATAAATCTCCTCTGCTTGGCTCACTCCTCTCATCCCAGTGCCTAGTTTTTCCGTGGTCATGAGACAGAAGACTCCACAGTAAGAAAACGTGCGACACTTTGAACAGCTTCGTCCCCAGGGCCAGCACCTCCAGGCCCTGCGGATCAAAGACAGCCCTGCAGTCCTCTGGGGCCCGACTGCAGGAGACACAGTGCCTTTCACAAGAAGTCGCTCGGAATCAGCCCCTGCAGCCTGCAGCAGCAACCTCAGGGTGACACCTAACATGGCTTGTCCCTCCCCACCCCTCTGTTAGATTTGAGAGAGCTTCCGCCTTCTCTCCACAGCTGGGACAGGCAGCTCCCGCAGAGTATCCGGGGCTGTGACTTTGCGATCCCCACTGTCAGGGAAAAGGAGGAAGGCCTACTGCCCTGGGGCTTGGAGGAGGAATGTGGCCTCCCCCCAGCCAGTACTGCTAGCTCTGGGTAGAGAGGACTTTTCACTCCTCAGATAGGCTTAGATAGGTGGCCTCTTGACTACTGCTCGCACCTTGTCCCAAAGGTCCCATGCAGGGTCCCTCCCTCACAGTGTAAGATCCTTCGCCCCCAAAAGCCTTAAAAGCTCCTCCCGGCCCCTACCCAGGGATCCTTTGCTTCTGGATCCCATTGGTCTCTGGCCTGGCGTTAAGTGAAGTCTTGGGCCCCAAAAATAGTTCATCTTATTCCTCTGTTCTTAAACTCAACCTTACACACACCCTCAAGTCCTTGTCACAGGTTCTGCTTGAGGTGGGAGTAGTCCTCCCTTGCGATAATCAGGGGCACACTGGCATCTGGGGACAGGGAGGCATCTAAGAGGTCTACATCACTTCTGCAGGAGCAAACCAAGCCTCGTCTTCTGGTATGCTGTGGTATGGGACAGCTTCCAGAGAGCTCTCAGAAGACTCCCTTCCTCAGCTCACCCTAGGCCCCCCTCGGTCCCTCGTAGTCCTACGTGTCACCCCAGAGCAGTTTTCCTGGCCATAGCTACACCCATCTGGCTCCGAGTACAGCCCTCCAAATCCCCTATGGGAGCTCAAAGCAAAAAAAAAAAAAAAAAAGAAAGAAAGAAAAAAATCCATTTTTTTCATTAATTGCTGCCTGTAGCCTGGCTACTCCTCCTCCTCCTCCTCCTCCCCTTCTCCTTTCTCTGCCTCCCAAGGACAAAAACCCAGTGATACAGCCCCCCTGGGTCCAGCTTGTCTCTCTCAAAACAAATTTCTGAAATGCAATCCCAGTTGGCTGGGGCTGGCACAGCTCCCCTGGGAGCAATGGCTCCAAACAACTGCCAGGGACCTTGGAACTTGGGCCTGGCCTGAGAAGTTGCCAGGCTGAGGAAGGAGCCCTAACATTTACTCTGTTTCCTCCCCTGCTCCCCTCCTGTCTCCCTCCTCCCATCACTTAGCTGCGCTAGTGGAGATGGTTGTCTGGCCTCCACAATGCCACCCTCCTGAGCGTCTTTCAGACCTTTTGCACTTGGGAAGGGTCAGTGAACTTGACATAAGTTCCCTTACAGGCTGGAACAGGAACGAACCAGTGTAGGATCCTCATGTTGTGGCAACCACAGGGTCTCATCTCTGACTGTTGCAGACCTTGAAGCCTGGGTCTTTGGCTCTGGAGTCCCTGTGCTGACAGAGTGTCCTCATGCCTTCTAGAGCATGCTGAGCCATGGGAGCCTTGGGTAGGTTAAGCTTAAGGTCTGGCGCTATCTTACTGTCCAGCATAACCCCTGCTTGCCTAACTGATCCTTTTGAGACTGGGCCAGCATTTCTTTGTCCCCTTCTCCCTCCTCTTCCCTCCTACTATGTGCACCTGGGAGCAGAAAGCCCAGCTGGCCACACTGGCTGGTGGGTGCTGACATGTCTGAAGGTGGTGGTTGAGCACATAAATTCAACTGAGCAGACGGGTCTCTCTGCAGCTTGACCACGTTATTGAAGGGCTGCCCCAGGTCACATTTCCTACAGCAGCATTGCTAGCCAAAGGGAACAAGAGGGGGTGACATCATGGAGAAGGGCTTCCACAGAACATCCTGCTTCAAGCCTTTACCAGGTAAGCTCTCTTCCCAGCCCTAAGTACCCCACTTTAAACAGCCTCGTCAGCCACCAGATGCCACATCCAGTCTCACGGATTAGGAAACTTAGGTCACAGATTCTCAATCTGACCCACGTGCGGGTGGTGAGGAGCCAAGCCCCAGATTGCCACCTTGCCCTACAGCCTCCTAGGTCAAGATAAGGTCACACCTCCTTCAGTTAGAAGGATATTTGGGAGCTGGAGAGATGGCTCTGTAGTTTAAGGCACTTGCTCACAAAGCCTGTCTGCACAGGTTCAATTCCTCAGTACCCACATTAATCCAGATGTACAAAGTGGTGCACGCATCTGGAGTCCATTTGAGGTGGCAAGAGACTTATGGACCCCTTTTCATTCTCTCTCAAATAAATTTTATACAAAGGGAAAAAAAAAAGAAAGGAAAACGGATCTTTGGGGGAAATAAGAATGCCAAGGCAGCCAGGCGTAGTGGTGCACGCCTTTAATCCCAGCACTCGGGAGGCAGAGGTAGGAGGATCACCATGAGTTCGAGGCCACCCTGAGACTCCATAGTGAATTCCAGGTCAGCCTGGCTAGAGTGAGATCCTACCTCGAAAAAAAAGAATGCCAAGGCAAGCATTCTGGACACTGGAACGCTGTGTCCTGACAAGAGACATCCTTCACCAAATATTTCCTATGTGCTCAGTCGAATGAACTAGTTCTTGTTTTTAAATATTTATTTAACTGTTAAACACAGAGAGAAAGACAGAGAGGGAGAGAGAGAGAGAGAGAGAGACAAAGAGAGAGAATGGGTATGCCAGGGCCTCTTGCCACTGCAAACAAACTCCAGCTACATGTGCCACTTTGTGCATCTGCATGGGCACTGGGGAATAGAACTTGGGCTGTTAGACATTGCAAGCAAGTGTCTTAACCACTGAGCAATCTCTCCAGCCCTCCCCTGATGGGCTATTTCAATGAAAACAGAAATCTAAGATGCAGCACCAGCTCAGGGAGCTAAGTAGCCAATAGGTGGGAGTTGAGGACAAAGACTCTCAAATAAGGGACACAGATAGAGTGACCTCATCTGATCATAACCACCAGCACAAAGGGGTTCACCCTAGCAGCCTTACTTTCTTTGCCTGAAGCTCAGGGAACACCCCTCAACACCTCTTTAAGCTCTTGCTTTGCTCTTTATGCTTCGTGGGCCCAGGGCTCTCCCCAGCAAACCTCGCCATCATGTGTTCTTAGATTTCCATGACACCCCCACCAGGGGTGTCAGCTAAGACAGCCAGGTGCCATGAACACCTTAACAGCACCTTCCACAAGTCTCACCTGAGATTAGAAGCCCCCTCTGTCACCCAAGCCCCATACTAAGGTAGCTATTCCTCAAGTGCCCAGCCAAGGTGTGACTTCCTCCAGGAGGGCTTTTCTGCCCCACCCCATGGGCAAAGGTAGCCCTGAGCAAAGTCAGGTGGCTCGGGATGGTTAATAGTGATTATCAAGCTGGGTGTGGTGGCGCACGCCTTTAATCCCAGCACTTGGGAGGCAGAGGTAGGAGAATCGCCATGAGTTCGAGGCTACCCTGAGACTACATAGTGAATTCCAGGTCAGCCTGGGCTAGAGTGAGACCCTACCTCAAAAAAAAAAAAAAAAAAAAGTGATTGCCAATTTGACAGATCTAGAATCACCCAGGAGACAGTGAGAGAGCTTCTAGATTGGGTTAACTGAAGTGGTCAAACTTGCCCTGTGGACACTACTATCCCACGGGCTGGAGTCCCAGATTGCATAAAAAGGATAAAATAAGGGCTGGGGAGATGGCTCAGTAGTTAAAAGTTATTACATACATGCCTGCCAACCTGGGTTTGATTCCCCAGTACCCACATAAAGCCAAATGCACAAAGTGGTGCATGTGTATGGAATTCATTTGCAGTGGCAAGAGGCCCTGGCATGCCCATACTCTCTCCGTGTTTCTCTCTTTATCTCTTTCTATCTCTCCTCCCAAATAAATAAATATATTTTTTAAAAGGTGAAAGCGAGAGGCTGGAGAGATTGCTCAGCTGTTAAGGTGCTTGCCTGCAAAGCCTAACAATCTGAGTTAGATTCCCCAGGTTCGATGTATGTACCCACCCACATACCCACACAAAACCAGATGCACAAAGTGACATATACATTTGAAGTTGGCTTGCATCTGGAGTTGGTTTGCAGTAGCTGGAGGCCCTGGCATAGCCATTCTCTCTATTTCTCTCTCTGCTTGCAAATAAATAAAAATATTTTTTAAAAAGGTAGGAGAATACCATGGTTTGTTGTCTGTAAATATAGAAGTTGTCAATTAAAAAAAAAAAAAAGAAGAGGTGAGGCCGGGCGTGATGGCACACGCCTTTAATCCCAGCACTTGGGAGGCAGAGGTAGGAGGATTGCCATGAGTTCGAGGCCACCCTGAGACTACATAGTTAATTCCAGGTCAGCTTTGACCAGAGTGAGACCCTACCTGGAAAAACCAAAAAAAAAAAAAAAAAGGTAAAAGTGAAAGTGAGGTGAGCCCAGCACTCATCTCTCTGCTTCATGACTGCAGACACCACGTGCGCAGCTGCCTCACGCTTCTGTTGCCAGGCCTCCCCCCCACGATGGGCTGTGTTCCCCTGGAGCTGTGAGCCCGAGAAACTCTTCTTCCCTTAAGTGGTTTCTGTCAGGTATTTCGTCGCAGCAATGAAGAAAGTAACTAGTACACAATGTTTGCCCACGTTCCGGCATTCTGGGCACGGTACCTGACTTTAGGACTCACTGTGGTTTCTGTGGGCGAGGCTTGCTACGACGAGCAGTGACTGGGTTCTGCTCATTCCTGGGTCTGTTGTGTCTAGCATGGCTTGGCACTTTGGAGAAGCTTGTTGGGTGTTTGTTGAAAGCAGGTGTAAGTGTGCAGGAGGCAGGACTGCGAGTGAACATAATGTAGTAAATGTGAAATTCCATATGTTGGGGTGCGGTGTGTGTGTGTAATGTGTGTGTGTGTGTGTGTGTGTGTGTGTGTTGCTAAGGGCCTATGTCATTCAGTCCTTCCCATCACACTGCACAGATACAACCCCTCACTTACTGTTTGCAATTTCCTGGCAACCCTGATATTCTGTCTGATTGCTACCCAGATCATACCCCATAGCACGTGTTCTGGTGTGGGGGTTCCGTTAACTCCAGGACCTGTACTTGCCAAAGCCTTTCAAAGGCAGGATATAATAATGCAGGAGGTGGAGAGAAGAGAGCAGGCTGTGGGTGACCCCTGTTCATCTCCATCGATCTTGAACAGGAAGACAGTAGGAGACCACTAACACTTGCAGCATGTCCCACCGGTGTGGGGCAGCCACACTGCCCCTGACTGTGGGTGGAGAAATTAGCCACTGGTAAAAACTCATCGGCCACTCTGCCACCCCAGGGGGCTCTCTAGAACAGAGCGAATAGGAAAGCTGAGAGGTAAGGTGGCTCAGCCACACTCTGGCAGCCCAGAGGACCCTCTGACCTCTCCTGACCCTCCTCTGCAAAAAAATAAGCGGCAGCCCTCACTTGGGCATCTCCTGTGCTGTGCCACGGGCTCCACTCCCACGTCTCTCATCACTCCTGTGTGCTTGACTATGTCCACGTGTCCTGCTTTGCCACTCCTGAGCCCCTCACTGCAGAGCCTATGTCCCAGTCACTCATGCACCAGGTATTTGGCAATGAGTTTGATGGGTACGTTGACTGCTGCATGGGTGGAAAGCTCTGCCCAGGAGACACCGGTGAAGACAGGCCCTGTTTGCCAGCTCCTGTGACGTGCGGATGTCCCCCGGCTCAGCCCTCCTGATGTGTATTTTTGCTCAGGTATTTGTCTAGCAGCCCTGAGGTTAGTAAGCCTTGCTGAGTTCATGATAAGACAAATACAAAACAAAACAAAAGCCGGGCATGGTCACTTGTGCTTGTAATACTAGTACTTGAGGGACCGAGGCTGGAGGCTCACTGAGGGTTTGAGGTCAGCCTAAGCTACAAAGTGAGATCCTGTCTCAAGAAAACAGAAGAAGAGGAAGAGAAAGAAAAAGACAAAAAAGAGGAGGAGGAAAAGAAGAACGAGAGGCATAGGGAAGGAAGAGGAGAGGAGGAGAGGAAAAAAAAAGAAGGAGGAGGGGAGCTGGAGAGATGGCTTAGTGGTTAAGGCGCTTGCCTGCGAAGCCTAAGAACCAAGGTTTGATTCCCCAGTACCCATGTAAGCCAGATGCACAAGGTGGCACATGTGTCTGGAGTGTGTTTGCAGTGGCTAGAGGCCATAGTACACCCATTCTCTCTCTCTCCATATATATATATATATCCTTCTCTCTCAAATAAATAAAATATTTTTAAAAGGAGGAGAGCCAGACACGGTGGTGCACACCTTTAATCCCAGAACTCCTGAGGCAGAGGTAGGAGTATCACTGTGAGATGGAGGGCCACTCTGAGACTACAGAGTGAATTCCAAAAGAAGGAAGAGGAGGAAGAGGAATAGGGAAGGAGGAGGAGGAGACACCATCCAGAGTGTCTGGGGCCCCTGGATGCCAAATCCCTAACCACCCTGGCTTATAACCTCCTAGGAACATCTGGCTTTTCTCTGAGGCTTAGTTTATTCATCCTTAAAATGCTGGTGACAGGGGTTGGAGACATGGTTCAGTGGTTAAGGTGCTTGCCTGCAAAGCCTAACAACCCAGGGTTTGATTCCCTAGTAGCCACGTAGAGCCAGATGCAGAAGGTGGTGCACACATCTGGAGTTTGTTTGCAGTGGCTGGAGGCTCTGGCAATCCATTCTCTCCATCCTCCCCTCGCTCTCTGTTTTCTCTTCTCATCTCCCTGCTTACAAATAAATGAATAAAAATATTTTTTTTTATTTTTAGAAAGAGAGAATTGGTCAGGGCCTCGGCCACTAGGTCGAACTCCAGACACTTGTGCCACCTAGTGAGCATGTGCAACCTTGGACTTGCCTCACCTTTCTACATCTGGCTTACATGGGATCTGGAGAGTCAAACATGGGTTCTTAGGCTTTTTAAAAATTGAGGTGACAGGGGCTGGAGTGATGGCTCAATGGGTAAGGCACTTACCTGCAAAGCCTAACAACCCAGGTTTGGTTCCCTAGTACCCATGTAAAGCCAGATGCACAAAGTCGCTCAGACATCTGGAGTTTGTTTGCAATGGCAAAAGGTCCTAGTACACCAATTCTCTTTCTCTGCTTGCAAATAAATAAAAGTTAGTTTTTAAAGTGGAGATGACAGTCTCACTTTGCACTGTGCACCTTTGAGGACACAGTTGGGGCACTGTGCCTTCCAAATTCATGTGTCATTCTGGTTCTTTAGTTTATGCCTTGGGGACCAGCATCCACAAAGCCACTTCCCTGGCTACTGCCCTCTCCCAAGGGCTCTTCCACCTGTCCCTCGAGCTTAAGAGCCTGTTCTACAAAATGAAAATTATGCCTTTTTTTTTTTTGACAAGCTGGCCCTGAACCCGTGATCCTTCTGCCTCAGCTGAAATCACAGGCATGTGCCATCATGCTGAATTCCATTTTTGTTTGTTCGTTGTTGTTTCGTTTTATTTTGCCACTAAGGCCACTCCAACTCCCTGGGGCCTAGCTTCCTCGTGTTTCAGAAAACCAGAAAGACAGCAGTGGGTAGTCCAAGCTTGCCAGGGATAGCAGAGAGCCCCTTTCAGAGGCTTCCCTGACTGCCTCTGCGCCCCCCCCCCATCCCATCCTCGGCGAGCATAGCAGCCCGTGAGTATGGAATGGAGCCATTGCAGCTCTCTGAGGCAGCTGGGGAGTCCCCCCGCCCCCCGGCCTCACCCCCTGTGCCGCTTCTCCACACATACTCACAATGGCCCAGGTGCTGAGGGACCCTGAAAGTGCCAGGCCCAAAGGCAGCTGTGGGGGTCAGCACTGGTGCCCAGACTCTACCTCTGTGACTCTTTGGGAATGAATGGTGTCTAGCAACTTTCCCAGGCTATTTGAAAGTAGTGTCCTGAGAGCCTGACTGACAGGGACAAGGGCATTCTTAGTGGCCCCAGCACTATCAGGAAGAAAAGGGATTCAAACTGACTTCGAGATGAGTTTGGGGCAGTGAGGAGAACAGGGTTAGGGACAAAGCTTAGACGATGCAATGTTTAGCCTGGCATGGTGGTGCATGCTTGTAATCCCAGCACTTGGAGGGGTGAAGCAGAAAGATCTGGAATTCAAGACCAACCTGGGCTACACAGAGAGATCCTGTTTGAAGAAGAAGAAGGAGAAGGAGAAGGATGAGGAACAGGAGGAGGAGGAGGAAGAGAAGAAGAAGAAGAAAAACAAAATACAATGTTTCTTTGAATGTGAGAGGAGATGGAGAAGGGAGAAGGGCAGGCAAGGTTTACTTGCCTGCTGACAAGATGTCTGAGGAACCAGAGCCTAGGATGGCAGGACGGGTATTGGGGAGGGGGATTAAAGTAAGGAGGAGGGCATTCAGAGGAGGCCAAGGTGGCAGGCAGTAAGTGTGTGGCCAGCCTGGCTCAGAGAATTGCTGTTCCTGCCAGAAGGAAACAGCTAAACCTAAGGAATGAATAGCCTGGCTAATTGGCCATTTTGTTTTTTATGTATTTTCATTAGCAAGATGAAATAACAACTAATCATGCAACTGTCGCCTCACTTAGGACATAGCTGCTCACTAAATACCTGAGTGTTCTTGCTGCTGCGGAAGCTCCTGTTGGCAGGATGGGGTGAGTGGGGGGGACCATTCATGAGGTACAGCAGGGCAGGGGCAAAATGACCAGAGAGAATGGCTCCTCTGAACCCAGGACCTCCCGCAGAGGCAGGGCAGCAGAAGTGGATCTGGGCAGCAGCCTGGGAAGGGGAGGGGAGGGGAGGAATGAGATCCAAGCCAGGCCCCTCCCCGGACCATGCACAGCCCCCCAAAAGACACTTCACCTAGAGCCAGCCACACAGCTCTTGTTTAAGCGCAGAGAGGGTCTCGGGGCATTTGTTTCCTTGTCTTGCAGACCACTTGATCCCAGGGGCCCTTCCCCGGGGCCTGATGACCATGTTGAGACAGGTGCTTTGAAAAGGGGGCAGCAGGAGGGGGAGCCGGGTCTCCATGGTGACCCGTCCATGTACTCAGCTGTCCATCATGAAGAGGGGGCAGGGCTGAGGAGGTTTGGTTGGTAGGGAAGTGGGGCAAAAGAGCCTGGTTACCGAGGCAACTCCCAGAGGTCCTAGCCAAGGGCTTGGCTTCCACACGTGGGGGCTGGGTGTTGTCATGGAGATGTCCTGGCTGTTTTGCCAAGGAGGAGGCCCTCCCAGAGCCCCTCTGGGCCCTCCCCAGATCCCACCACAGGAGGTAAAGGCTCAAGGACCACTCAGGATAAAGTAGACATGACCTTATAGAGACAAAAGTAGCAGTTTTCCAGGGAAGAAAGTTCCAGAAAACAGTGCTCTAACCTCCCGCTCCCACCCCAATCATCCTGCCCTTGTTCTCGACTCACCTGGAGAAGTCCTGTCCCTCACCCAGTGACCATGTGGTCCTAACTCTCCACCTCTTGGCCCTTCTTTCTCAGGGACTTGGAACATTTTCAGGCATAGAACCTACCCAAGAGTCACCATGACGACCAACCAAGCTTTCAGTCTCCATGGTGACAAGCCCTCAAAGTTATTTTTATTTATTTATTGGGAATTTCAAAGGATTTTCCACACTTCCTTGGCCAAGCCTGGCGTTCAGGAGACTGAGGTAGATAGAACCAGCACTCTCTCTGAGCCTTGAGAAAGGGCTAGAATAAAGTCAGGGGCTGTTGGGTGACAGCTGAAATGTTGTGTCTGCCAGGCAGCCAAGAGGCCCTCCTTGGAGCTGTGGAAGAAGAGCCCTTTCTCAGCGTTTCCCCCAGCCTGCCAGATGCCTGGGGAGGCTCTCAAGAGCCACTTAGCAGCCACCGTCCTCAGGGTGGTACCAAGTACAACTTCAGGGGACGGATAGATCCACTAAGGCATCTCCTCTTTCACAGTAACACAACTTACAGAAACACATGGAGTTTGTCAACAGGTTAAAAATGGGTAAGCAGAGGACGGAGAGATGGCTTAGTGGTTAAGGTGCTTGCCTGCAAAACCTGATGACCTGGTTTCAATTCCCCAGTTCCCTCATAAAGCCAGATGCACAAAGTCTGGAGTTCGTTTGCAGCGGCTGGAGGCCCTGGTGCATACCCATTCTCTCTGCCTGTTTCTCTTCTCTCTCTCTCTCTCTGCTTGCAAATAAATAGATAAAATTATTAAAAAAAAAATAAAAACAGAGAAATGGGGAACTTAGAGCCAAAGGGAAATAAGATAATACTAGTCTAAATTGCTAATTTTGCTATTTGATACAAACATGGGCACTCTAAGGTGCTGACCATAGCGAGAAGTGACACAAAGCCAGCTTTGAACGTCCTGGTGGCCATAGCAAAGGACTCACAGATACTATAAGGAGAAAAGCAATGTTTTGGAAGATACTGGATCCAGGGAGGATAAGTGTACCTGAGGTCCTTTTCGCTGACTCTGAGCTTGTGCCTTCAATGTGTTTCCTTGTAGGCACTGACTGGTTAGTAGTTTATCCCCAACTATCAGGCAGTGTGGGTTAAGGAAGAGACTTAATTGGAAAAAGAAGGCACTATCTCGGGCTAGGGGCCTGGGGCCTGGGCTGCAGGGGCTTCCTCTCCTCACCCTCGTGTGGCCTTCCAGGAGGTAGCCCCCACCCTGGCCCACACTTGAGTTTCCCAGAGAGATCCCACGAGCAGCCTGTGGGGAGTTCCCAGCAAGCTGGTCACTGACCCCAAGGCCGGGGCTCTCCTCAGAAACTGTGTCTCCTTAAGAAGCGGCTCAGCTGTTATTCTGGGAGAAAGTGTGAATGAATTCATAGCGAATCCACTGGGTGTCACCTCATGTGGTTGTCACAGCCTGGGTGGGTGTCATAGTGCCACCTTCAGCACCCCGAGGCAGGGGAGAGAAACAGAGGGCACAGAGATGACGTCACTTACCTGCCATCACCGCCCCTCCCCCCCGCAAGGGAACCAGGTCCCAATCACCTTCCCAGTGGATTCCAGAAGACTTCTTTCCCACGTAGAGTCCCTGTATCCTCGTGGTCTGTATGTCTGTCTATCCCACCTCCTCCTGCACTGGGCCTTGAGCTCACGGGAAGACTAGGCCCCTCTGTTCCCTCCTGATGTCCATGCAGCACCCGTGAGAGCATCACCTCTAGGATTACCATCTGGTATTCGCAGACCTGCCTTTTCTCTCTCCTTCAGGGCACTAAGTTGGTGGCACTTCCTACCCACTTGAAGCGCGGTGTGACAAGGCAGTGAGCTTTGGTCCATGAAGTGGAAACAGAAGTGACATATTTCTGAGCAGTGTGTTGGACAGCAGTGTGCAAGATGGTGTGAGCTGGCCCGGCATCATGATGACACAGGCCTGTCATGATAGTGCTGCTGAGTTCCATCCTCAATAGGTGGGTCAGAAAGGAAGGGAAGGGAAAAAGGAAGGGGGAAGGGAAGGGAAGAAGGTAGGAAAAAGAAGAGGGAAGGAAAAGAAGAAAAGAGGTAGGGGAAGGGAATGGAAGGAAAAGGAGAAATGAAGAAGGAAGGGAAGAGGAAAAGGAAGAGGGAAGAGAAGGGGCAAGGGAAGAGAGTAGGGAAGGAAGGAAGGAAAAGGGAGAAGGGAAGGAAAGAGAGGGGGAAGGGAAGAAATTGGCGGGGGGGGTTGTTACTATGGCATAACTGCCATGCACACCCTGCTAGGTATGCCATGTATCAGATACTCAGTAAATCTAGAAGGAAGTAAAGAAGGAAGGGGAGGGGCCCCTGGATATGAACCACGACTGTGTTTCCCCAGCCATGGACCCGGCAGCCCACAGCTCAGAGTCGAGAGGCTATTTCCCCCTCCAACAGAAAACTGTTTGCAGCCAAATGAATAATTCATTGTAAATGACTTTGCGATGAGTCGAGGCTCCATGTTGCCACCCGATTATATGTACCATAAAAAGCAATGACAGTAATTTATCTCCTTTCTCTTGCTGGGTTGGGCTGGGGCTGGGGAGGAAGACTCGGTGCCTGGAACGGGGTTATGAATCATTCCTCTGAGCAGTTAAGCCGCAAGCTGCTGGCGCTTTTACTGATTTGGCATTAAATAATTCCAGCCTTGGTCTGGAAGCAGTCAGAGGGTCTCACTTCCCTTCCCCTGGGATATCGAAGGGGAGTGACAGAAGCAGGCCCAGGACCCACGGGGGAGGAGGGTGTGGAGAGAGGAGGCCCTCAGTACGGCCTCATTACTTCACCCAGGCGACTGACTTTTCGCTGAGATCCACGGACCAAGCCTGCAGCCCGTGCTACCAGTGACAATCGAACATCTGAGCAGTCCCAGCTACCTGGGCTGCAGGGGGACACAAAGCAGGGACTGGCATCTTCCCAGCTGAGGCAGGAGCTCCTTCCCAGCCCACACAAGTCTCAGTCCCCAAAACTTTACCACCACTGACAACTGTACTTGCCTCTCTCCCTCCTTCTCTCTCTCCCTCCCTCCCTCTCTCCTTCCCTTCCCTTCTTCCATTCATCCATCCATCCTCTCTCCCTTTCTCTTTTTCTTTTCTTTATTTGAAGGCAAAGGAGATTTATTGGGGGAAAAAAAAAAAATGAAAAGGCCTCAAAGGACAAGCATGCTCAAAATTTGGGCTGGCATCCAAAGGAGAGAAAGAAAAGGAAAAGTTACGTTTCTAGAGTTTGAATTCAAAATAGCAGGCAGGCTCAGCATAGAGTATGTAAGTAACTGCCATTTTGGTTTGGTTTGGTTTTTCGAGGTAGGTCACAGTCTAGCCCAAACTGACCTGGAATTCACTGTGTAGTCTCAGGGTGGCCTTGAACTCACATGGGTCCTCCCATCTAAGCCTCGCAGCAAGTGTTAGGATTAATTAAGAACATGTGCTACCACACTGGCCTGATTTTTTGTTTGTTTGTTTTTGTTTTTGTTTTTGTTTTTCAAGGTAGGGTCTCTCTGTAGTCCAGGCTGACCTGGAATTCACTCTGTAGTTTCAAGGTGTCCTTGAACTCTCAGCAACCTTCCTACCTCTGCCTCCCGAGTGCTGGGACTAAAGGTGTGCGCCACTATGCCCAGCTCTAGTTTTGTTTTTGTTTTTGTTTTTGTTTTTGAGGCAGAGTCTCACTCAAGCCCAGGCTAACCTGAAACTCACTCTGTAGCCCAAGCTGGCCTTGAACTCACAGTGATCCTCCTACTTTAGCCACTCAAGTGCAAAACTGCTGGTAGCGTGCAGATAGCGACACTGAGGCTGTGGTGAAGCAACGGTGACATAAAAGGGACAAAGAAAGGTTGATGGGCCACACATGCTCCAAAATTCATCTCAAAGTTTTTGCGCAAGCCCAAATTGCCTTTTCTGCTCACAGTCAGCCAGGATAGACATAACTCCAGAGAACTGTGGAACTGTAATACACAAGGTACACAACCTTATGTTTGCAGAAAGAAAAAAAAAAAGCTTTTGTTGAGGCTACAGATACACTCCAAGGGGCAGAGTACCTGCCTAGCATGCATGGAGTCCTGGTTCGATCCCCAGCACTGCATAAACTACATGTGGTGACATACATCTTTAATCCCAGCACTCAGGAGATGAAGGCGGAAAGAGTCAAGGTCATGCTCAGCTACACAGTGAGTTTGAGGCCAACCTGGGCATGATGTTAACACTGTGGAAAACTGGGTGAAGGGCGCATGAGATTACTCTCTTTATTTCTTACCGTTGAAGGCACAGCTATAGTCATCTCAAATTGAAAAGATTTGCTTTCAAAAAATTTCTCCCCAAGCCAGAGTGGTGGCACAGGCCTTTAATCCCAGCACTCAGGAGGCAGAGGTAGGAGGATCACTATGAATTCGAGGCCACCCTGAGACTATGGAGTGAATTCCAGGTCAGCGTGGGGGTAGAGTAAGACAGACCCTACCTTGAAAAAAAAAAATTCTCCCCAAATTTCCCTAAGTGATTTCATTCTGCCAGGAATGAAAGCATCTACTGTATTTCTCACCACCCCCCCTTTTTTTTCTAGGTAGGGTTTCATTCTAGCTCAGGCTGACCTGGAATTCACTATGTAGTCTCAGGGTGGCCTCGACCTCATGGCGATCCTCCTACCTCTGCCTCCAGAGTGCTGGGATTAAAGGCATGCGCCACCATGCCCACTCACCCCCCTATTTATTTATTTATTTATTTATTTGAGAGTGACAGACACAGAGAAAGGAGGCAGATAGAGAGAGAGGGAATGGGCGCGCCAGGGCTTCCAGCCACTGCAAACGGAACTCCAGATGTGTGCGCCCCCTTGTGCACCTGGCTAACGTGGGTCCTGGGGAGTTGAGTCTCAAACCGGGGTCTTTAGGCTTCACAGGCAAGCGCTTAACTGCTAAGCCATCTCTCCAGCCCTCACCCCCCTTTTTAACTCAACTTTTACTTCACTGTCCCAATCAATATAGTCTACCCACTTCTCCCTTAGTTTTTTTTTCTCCTTAGGCAATTGTGATTTATATATAGCAAATATCTTCAAAATGCTTCCTTCTACCTTTTTTTCCTTCCTTACTTCTTAAAAAAATATGGTTTTTTTATTTATTTGAGAGAAACATGGTGAGTGAGTATGAGCACGCCAGGGCCTCTTGCCACTGAAACAAACTCCAGACATATGTACCACTTTGTATATCTTGCTTTATGTGAGTACTGGGGAATCAAAGCCAAGCTGTCAGGCTTTGCAAGAAAGTGCCTTTAATGGCTGAGCCATCTCTCCACCCTCCTTTACTTCCCCCCCCACCCCCAAGGTAGACTCTTGCTCTAGCAAGAAATAGTCTCAGGGTGGCCTCAAATTCACAGTGATCCTCCTACCTCAGCCTGTCAAGTGCTAGGATGGAAGGCATCTGCAACCGCACCTGGCTTCCCTTTTTATTTAACCTTATTCTATATAGCCTAATCTATTATATATATATTTAAGAGAGAGAAAGAACAAGGGAGTAAGAGAATAGGCACATCAGGGCCTCCAACCACTGCTAACAAACTCCAGACACACATGCCACCTTGTTTATCTGGCTTACATGGGTCCTGGGAAATTGAACCTGGGTCCTTTGGCTTTGCAGGCAAGTACCTTAACTGCTAAGCCATCTCTCTAGCCATATCATATATCTACTTTTGAGACAGGGTCTCATATATCCCATGCTGGCCTGGAATTCCATATGTCACTGAGAATAACCTTGATCTTCCGATCCTTCTGCCTCCACCTCTGAGTGTGGAATGGCAGGCATGCACCACCATGCCAGTTTATGCAGTGCTGGGGATTGAACCCCGGGCTTCTTGCATGGGAGGCAAGTGCACTACCAACTGATCTACATTCCCTGCCCACTGTGCTTTTAAGCTTTTTATTGACAATTTTCATACATACACATAATTATTTTTAAATACTTTATTTATGAATTTATTTATGATATATATAGAGTATGGGTATGTCAAGGCTTCCTGCTTCTTCAAACAAACTCTAGATGTGTATGCCACTTTGTGCATCTGGCTTTACATGGATATTGGGGAGTTGAACCAGGTCTGTCAGGCGTTGCAAGCAAGTGCCTTCAACCACTGAGCGAGCCATCTCTCCAGCCTCACATAATGTATTTTGATCATAATCCCCTTCCATTACTTTCTTTTGTCTCCATTCCTATATCTTCTTTCCACTGAACCCTCCCTTCTTTCCAACTAGTTTATCTTCTATTTTGATGTAATTTTTTTTGCCTGTGTGTGGGTGTGTGTGTGTCTGTGTGTTGTGTGTGTCTCCATATGCATGCCCGTGGTGCGGAGTGCTTGCCTACCATACCCAGAGTGGAACTTCGGGTATCCATCTCCATCACGGTCTCTTTACTGATGCCAATGCTTGCAGGGTTCTGATGATTTTCAGGTGGATGCTCCCCTGTGGTACTAGGTTGTCAGGGTGTGTGGCCACACCTTCCTGTTTATGTGGGATTTGGAGATTCAAACTCTGGTAGTCTAGGACCACCTCAGGCCTTCATGCCTTCACAGGAAATGCACTTAACCATGGAGCAATCGCTTCAGTCCTTAATTTAATGTCTTTCCTTCTGTCCTCCTCCATCTCCCGTGACATGTTGATTGGTCCAGTAATGTACAGATCTTGTGCAGGTAACAACCATTGGGAGACCATGAATGCAATGCTTGTTCACTATGTGGTCATTTTTATATTTTTACTTTTTTTATTTTCAAGCAGAGAGAGAGAGAGAGAGAGAGAATGAGTGTGTCAGGGCCCACAAACACTGCAAATGAACTCCAGATGCATGCACCACTTTGTGCATCTGGCTTTACATGGATACTGGGGAATCGAACTTGGGTCGTTAGACTTTGCAGGCAAGCGCCTTAACTAAGCCATCTCTCTAGCCCTTGCTATGCTTTCAATTATTTTATTTTATTATTTCAACTTTCCCTTCCAATGGTTCCCACCTAGCAACTTCTATTTCTAGGCCTCTCGCCTCAGTTACCTCCAGCTGTACAACCAGCATAGGCTTTACAGTGAGTTCAAGGCTAGCCTGGTCTACACAGAGGAACCCTGTCTCAAAAAGAAGATGTGCATTCTTCAGCAGACGCCCACGTCTGGCAGGACAGTGGGTGGTTGAATCCATCATTGGGAAGTAATGAACAGGGAGTAATGAGCAGTGGACCAGCTCTGCGGCTTTGGGCCGGTTAACCCACCTCTGACCAGCTGACCAGCTCTGCAAAACAGGGCATCAGTTCACCTGCTTTAAAGGTGGGTAGACGAGGATGTAGTGTAATGTGCCTGCAATCCCAGCACTTGGGATGCTCTAGCAGTTACCTTCTCATTGTTGGGACAAAATATCTGACCAGATCCGGGCGTGGCAGCACAAGCCTTTAATCCCAGCACACGGGAGGCAGAGGTAGGAGGATCCCTGTGAGTTTGAGGCCACCCTCAGACTACATAGTGAATTCTAGGACTAGAGTAAGACCCTACCTTGAAAAATCAATAAAATAAAATAAAATAAAATCTGACCATAAGCAGCTTATGGGGGGGGAGTTTATTTTTGGCTTACAGTCTGGAGGGGAAACTTGATCGTGGCATGGCAGAGCAGAGGCTGAGCAATCACGTCTTGTCACATTAGCTGGGAGGTAGCAGCAAGAATGAACTAGTTCTGGCAAGGGAGAGCTGGGCTGTACAAAGCTCAAGGCTTATCCCCAGGGACACACCTCCTTCAGCAAGGCTCTACCTGCCAAAGGCTCTGTGGGCTAAGGATTGAGTAGGAGGCTTAGTCACAAACACAGGAGGCAATTATGGACATGTTACATTCAAACTATCAGAGAGGCTGAGATGGGAAGATTGAAAGTTTGAGGCCAGCATAGGCTATAGTGAGTTCACGGCCAGCCTGGTCTACATAGAGATACACTGTCTCACAAAGAAAAATAAAAGAAAGTGGTTGTAAAGCTGGAAGTAACTGAGATGAGAGGTCTGGAAATAGAAGTTGCTAGGTGGAAATTAAAATATACATAATACATATATATATATATATATATATATATATATATATATATATATATACACACACACACACACACACATACATGGGCTGGAGAGATGGCTTAGCAGTGAAGGCACTTGCCTGCCAAGCCAAAGGACCCAGGTTCAATTCCCCAGTACCCACATAAGCCAGATGAACAAGGTGGTGCCTACATTTGGAGTTCATTTGCAGTGGCTGGAGGCCCTGGCACGCCCAGTCTCTCTCTATCTGCCTCTTTCTCTACCTGGCTGTCTCTTAAATCTATATACATATAAAGTTGCTAGGTGGGGGGCTGGAGCGATGGCTTAGCAGTTAAGCACTTGCCTGTGAAGCTTGGGGACCCCGGTTCAAGGCTTGATTCTCCAGGACCCACGTTAGCCAGATGCACAAGGGGGCGCACACGTCTGGAGTTCATTTGCAGTGGCTGGAGGCCCTGGCGTGCCCATCCTCTCTCTCTATCTGCCTCTTTCTCTTTCTCTGTCCATTGCTTTCAAATAAATAAATAAAAATAAACAAAAAAATTTAAGTTGCTAGGTGGGGAAAGCTCTTGTAGAGTCCTCATGGAGTAGTGAGGAGAGGGGCACAGGTCTTCACCTTCAATCCCAGGCTCCAATCTGCATGGACACAGCTTTTCCCTCCACATCTCACACCTCCTGCCCCAAATGTCCCTAACAACTCTCCATAGCCCAAGACTGAGGGACAAAGGTGATTTCTCCTCTGTCCTTTGAAAACCCATTGTGTCTGTAAAGGGCCGGCACAGAGAAGAACAGACTGTGCTTCTGAATCACACACAGGTCTGCCCCAACCCAAGTCCATAGATCCCGTGAGGATGTTGGGGCTGGATATAACTGGATGATGCCTGCTATTGTCCCCTGCTCGAGAAATCCACTGCATGTACAGACCCCTCCCTGGGTAGGCCAGTGCACACAGGCATGCAGGAACACACACACCTGAGCAACACACGTGTCTTCCTATGCGGAGCATGAGTTCAAGCTCTGGCGAAGGCGGTCTATGAATGCCAGGGCCCTTCTCCCACATGAGTGGGTTCCTGAGGAGCCCATCCCTCACCTGGGCAGGGCAAGAGGGAAGCGCAGACACAGCTGGGACACAGGCTTTTTCATTATTTATGAAGCTTTCCTTATTTCACGTATAAATAATCAATGACTGCAAAGCGTGTCAGGCACTGGCGTGGAATATTCATGAGCCACGTTTGTGGGGATTTCGGCAGCCGCTTGGGCCCCAGATGTGCCCGCTTTCACACGCACGTGCGCACACACACACACAAACACACACACCCGCCCCAAATAAAAATTATCATAATAAAGACTTCATCTGTCAGGCCCAGGCCTCATCTCTGGGAGAGAGGCAGCTTGTGCATTCTAGGCACTTGGAGGGCTTGCAAGCCTGGTGATGGCTGGAGCCCCACATGGAGCTGGCCCCTCAGTGCGGAACTCTGGTCCTCTACAGGTGATCCACTGAGCCCTGTTTCACCAGCCCTGGGACTGAATCACGTGCTCCTCCGAGGCTGACCCTTGCTTACTTCCCTGCCTCCAGCCTGCTCCAAGGCCACTTTGCAGCGGCTGGTCGCCCTCTCTCCTCCAGCCGCCCCATTCCCTTTGCTCAGACACTTTTCCCTTCCCTGCTGTTGCCTGTCTAGTACATACTCATCCCTCAGTCTTTGTGTGCATGCTACCCTTTCTGGGTCATTTTCCTCAGTCCCCTAGGCTGGAACAGGCCCCTCCTTTGGGGAGCCCTGGGCTCCCCAGTTCTGTCTCATTCCAGCATGTTGTCAGGGTCTTTGTGTTCACGGGCTCCTCTCCCCATGCTGGGTTGTCAACTACATGACCACGGCAGGCTTCGGCACTCAAGCTGTTTCAACCCAACCTCTGCTACTTCCTAGCTGCGTGTCCTTCAGCAAGTTGTTGAACCTCTTTGTGCCTGGATTTCCTCTTCTGTAAAGATGGAGTAACAAAAACAGAATGGACCTGGCCTGGAGAGATAGCTTAGTGGTTAAGCGCTTGCCTGTGAAGCTTAAGGACCCTGGTTTGAGGCTTGATTGCCCAGGTCTCACGTTAGCCAGATGCACAAGGGGGCGCACACGTCTGGAGTTCGTTTGCAGTGGCTGGAGGCCCTGGCGTGCCCATTCTCTCTCTCTCTCTCTCTCTCTCTCTGTCTCCGTCTGTTACTCTCAAATAAATAAATATAAACAAAAATTTTTAAAAAAATAGAATGGACCTCATGGGGCTGTTATGGAGGGCCAGGGAAAGTGCTTAGCCTGGTGCCTGCCCAGAGCATAGGAATTGGACTGTCCCTTGTCCCTTCTTCACAATTCCAATGTCCTCAAAGCTCTGAAAACCAACAAGCTTCTTGAGTCGTTCTTGGCAGCAAAATCTGAGCTGAACTAACCTTAGAGGTACTTACAGTCTTTATTTATCCCACTTGATAGGCCTAGTCATATAGATTTTTCTATAGAGATATAAATATGTTGGAGTGGCTCATAAATACAGAAAACATTAGATTTCTAAAATCGTGTGGGGGGGGGGATCCATATCTGAATGCAACTGACCCCGAAGGTTTCTCTGCTGACTGGCTGACGGCATTCCCATGATTCTCATGATGGATGGTCTATTCATATCAAGTGCCTAGCCAGGCTCTTAATCCTAGTGCTTAGGAGGTGGAGGAAAGAGGATGACAGGTTTGAGGCCAACCTGGGCTACAAAAAATAAAGAAAAATGAGTTGCTGGGGAGGTGGCTCAGTGGGTTAAGTGCTTGGCATGAGGAGCTGAGTTTGGTTCTCCTGCACCCACGTAAAAGCTCATGGTGCCTCCCACCTGTAATCCCAGTGCCAAGGAGGCACAGACAGAGGATCCCTGAGGCCTCCTGGACAACTAGTCTAGCCTAACCTTTGAGCCCCAGGTTCAGCAAGAGACCCTGTCTCAAAAAGTAAGGTGAACCTGGGTGTGGTGCTGCACACCTTTAATCCCAGCACTTGGGAACTTGAATAAGAGGATCACCATGAGTTTGCAGGCCAGCTTGGGCTAGAATAAGACCCTACCTTGAAAACAACTAAAAGAAATAAGGCGGAAAGTGACTAAGGAAGACACTCAACACAGACCTCTGGCCTCCACATGTGCACACATTCACACACACACACACACACACAAGGAAAGAGAATTAAGTGCCTGGTGTCCAGGACCATGTCATCTTTCCTTTTCAACACCATGCCTGACCCAGACCAATGCTCTCTAAACACTGGGTGGTAGTTGAGATGGCCCTTGAGGTGGCTTTTCTTTCCCACTGTGCCCTGCCACCCATCCCTGCAGAGCCCAGAGCCCCAGCCCTGATGTGCCGACTTCCCTGAGGTCACCCTTTGCTGTTGGCAGAACAGAGTTAACGCCTCCTCCAGCCTCCTAACCACTCATTGGTAACACACAGCTAATATGTGTGCCGAAATCTCAGTGGAGGGCAGAAAGAAAGTGGAGGGCTGTTCCTGCTCCTGGTAAGTGGCCCATAGGTCCCAGGGCTGGTCTGCTCTTCCAGGAAGGCCTGAAAAGAGGAACCCTACCAGGTGAAATGAATCCAGGAGCCCACGTGTGCCAGGTTCGACTATGCACTGGCGGTCTGGGGATGGATGGGATAAAACCAGTTGCCTGGACATACTTGACACAGACACACGGTAGACCATAGAGTCCCTCTTCTACCCTTCCTCCCAGCCCAGGGACAGGACTGCTAAGGTAAGTGGGTCCTAATGAACAAACTCCAATCCTCCTACCCCAAGGTCAGAACCAATGGACAGGACAGATTCCCAAGGTAAAGGAAGATACATCAGGCTGGTACTTGACCAAAGCTCACAGGCAAAATGGGACAGGGTGGGGAAGGGTTCGACAGTTTCCTCATGGAAGCGGGAATCTGTCTTGCACATGAGGAAACTGAGGCCAAGGCAGTAAACCCAGGTCTGTGTGCCTGTCCCCAAGTCACCTCTCTGCCTCCCTGCAGCCCCCTGGAGCTGCATGTGGGATCACAGCTATAAACCTGTGCCACATGACACCTCTCAGGGTCCCAGGAGACCCGAGCACAGTGACTGTGACTGCGACAGGAAGAGGTGGCTGCGGCTGGGACTTGCAGCAGAGCTCTGGGGTTTCCCAAAGGCTGTCCTCGATGTCCTTGCCTTTTTCTCCTCTCCTGCTCCCCTCTGTCCTCCTGTCCTTACTCTTTGCTGTCAGACCCCCCCCCCAACTCATTTCTTTCTGGCTCCTCAACTCCTGAGCAGCTTCTGCAGTTGCACGTCTGATCTTCAGGGTGGGCAGAGCCTAGCTGAGAAAAGAACTCCCCTTCAGGAGCCACTTCTGCCCCAGCTCATTAAACCCCTGGTGTCCTTGTCTGAGGTCCATGTCTGACAGCTAGAACGGAACTGACCAGGGATGCCGGGCGTGGTGGCGCACACCTTTAATCCCAGCACTCGGGAGGCAGAGGTAGGAGGACTGGTGGGAGTTCGAAGCCACCCTGAGACTACATAGTGAATTCCAGGTTGTCCTGGGCTAGAGTGAGACCCTACCTCGAAAAAAAAGAAAGAAAGGAAGAAAGGAAGAAAGGAAGAAAGGAAGAAAGGAAGAAAGGAAGAAAGGAAGAAAGGAAGAAAGAAGAAAGAAAGAAAGAAAGAAAGAAAGAAAGAAAGAAAGAAAAAGAACTGACTAGGGATGCAAATGGCCCCAGCTACTCTGCTCCTTGGTAAGGAGGGTAGAGCCCCGGCCACCCAAAAGTCAGACCATAAGTAGCACCTATAAGACACCACTGATCTGAGTTCATGGGCCACAGTCATGGTCAGTTTATAAATCAGGCAAAGAGCTGCCAAAGTTTCAAGGACAGGGCTCCAAGTACAGGGACCAGACCACTCCCACTCCCCACCCCTAAGAGAGAGGACTCTGAGATCACTTACTCCGGTGGCAGAGATGGCAAATGTTTCCTCTTATAAGCCCAACCCCACGTGGGCTCTTCAGAACTCGGGCTGCATCTGAGCTCAGCAGGAAGGAGCTCTGTGATTGATTAGGGATGTCTGCCAAGGCTGCAGCCTGGGAGATGGCAGTGCTCATGCCATGTATTTCACCTGCTTGGCATTCATTATGCCTCTGGAGATGGGTTGTTCTGTTGTGTTGTTTTTCTGAGACAGGGTCTCATTATGCAGTCTCGGCTGTCCTCAAACTTACAGTGATCCTACTACCTCAGCTAACCAGGAACTGAATCATAGCTGCGTGCTACCGCACCCAGCTGGCAGAAGCGTTTTGGAGAAAGATCCCATCCCACTCTGGGATTCTCTCTCTCTCTCTCTCTCTCTCTCTGTTGGAAGTAAACACCTTTGAGCAGCCGCTCATAAAACTGCGGTCAGCCACATCCATTTCATCCACACCATATGGCCTGCACGGCCTCCAGCAAGCACAGAACCCGCCGAAGCCTAGCGGCCAGATTTACAAAGCAGAAGATGAAGCTGCCAGGTTGGTACAAGGGTTCGCGCATTCGACTCCTCTCCATCTCTGGCAATAAAGAAGAATTTTTTAATTAAAAAAAAAACTCCTAGCTGTGTGCCATAGATCAGAAATAGACAGCGGTGAGCCCCGAAGGTGCCTCTGGCTTCGTGGTCTGTAGGTCCTGAGCAGGTAGACGTAACTGGAACCAAACGGCCTCCCACAGCAGGTGAACTTCGCTATGCCAACGCTGCCAGGGCGCTTTGTTTCCTCGGGACAACAGACGGAGTCCTCACCACAAGACACCCTCTTTCCCCTTCAGTGGTCTCTTCTGCCAGCCTCCCTTTAATCGAGCCACACTCCTCCTCCTCACTGCACCTCAAACCCGCCAAAGCTGCCCTTTGCCTTGGAGCCTTTGCACTTGACTTTCTCGCTGCCTTGTATCACTTCCTCATATCTGTACAGCTCGAGCCTTGACTTCCTCAAGGTCTCTGTTCAACTGTTACTGTGTCGGAGCAGTCTGCCCAGCACCTTATATAGAACAGCTTCTCCCACCTCACCACTCTTCATGGTCCTTAAGAAGACAGCTCGTGGGCTGGAGCGATGGCTTAGTGGTTAAGGCGCTTGCCTGAAAAGCCAAAGGACCCAAGTTCGATTCCCCAGGACCACACAAGCCAGATGCACAAAGTAGCGCATGTGTCTGGAGTTCATTTGCAGCAGGTAAAGGCCCTGGCGTACCCATTCTCTTTCTGTCGCTCTTCCTCTTTCTCAAATAAATAATTGTTTAAAAAAAAAAAAAAAGAAGAAGAAGACAGCCAGGCGTGGTGGCGCGTGCCTTTAATCCCAGCACTCAGGAGGCAGTGGTAGGAGAATTGCTGTGAGTTTAAGGCCTCCCTGAGACTGCATAGTGAATTCCAGGTCAGCATGAGCTAGAGTGAGACTGTACCTTGAAAAAAAAAAAAAAAAAAAGACAGCTTGTGCTGCCCTGTATCTAGTTAGAATGCTGGGCCCAGAGGACAAATATCCTCTCTGCTTTGTGAATCTCCCTGTCTGTGGCAGGGCTCCATCCCTATGTGTGGTTGGCCACACTGAGGCTTGGAACAGTTGATGTCTGGCCCAACAATAGAAGCTGCGCTTTGAGTAGTCCTCCCTATGAGTACTGAGCAGAGTACACACTGCCTCTTAAATTCATTGCAGCTTTGTGAAGTAGAGCTGTCCTCATTTTATAGACGGAGACCAGGTAAGTGGAGTGATTTGGCCAAAATCACACAGCAGAACAGGGGCGGGCTGAGATCCAATATGCCACGCAGTATCACAATATGTACACATCCGCCCTCTGGTAACATGTGCGTTCTTCTAGACCCCAGCATCCTTTTTTTCTTTTTCTTTTTTTTCCTTTCTTAGATCCCAATGTCACTTCTAAAAGGCAAAGGCTGTGGGCTGGAGAGATGGCTTAGCAGTTAAGAGATGCTTGCCTGCAAAGTAAAAGGACCCAGGTTCGATTCCTCAGGTCCCACATAAGCCATATGCACATGGTGGTGCATGCATCTGGAGTCTGTTTGCAGTGGCTAGAGGTCCTGGCCCACCCATTCTCTCTCTCTCTCTCTCTCTCTCTCTCTCTCTCCTTCCCTCTCTCTGTCTCTAATAAATAAAATAAAAAATCTTAAAATAAAATAAAAGGTGCTGGGCTGGAGGGATGGCTTAGCGGTTAAGGCACTTGCCTGTGAAGCCTAAGGACCCATGTTTGACTCTCCAGATCCCATGTAAGCCAGACAGACAAAGGTGAGGCAAGCTAAAATTCACACACGCCCACTAGGTGGCACAAGCATCTGGAGTTCGATTGCAGTGGCTGAGGCCCTGGCGCCAATTCTCTTTCTCTCTCTTTCTCCTTCTCTCTTTCTCTCTAAAAAAATAAAAGACAAAGGCTTCTGCGCTGGGTGGACCATTTAGTCCATCTCCCTGTCTCTACCAGATAGAACCCATCCATATTTTATAAGTTCCAGCCTAAATCCCACTGGTTTCATATTCAACCTATTTCTCCTCTTCCCACCTTCCACAGAGCAGGACCAGGCCAGTGCAAGAGCATTTGACACTAGCAATGCCATGTGATGCTTCAGTGAACCAGGAGGGGAGCAAAGTCACAGGTTCCACACCCCAGTGGTTCACAACAACCCCTGGACTCCTGGCTCCCGAGGCTGGTATCAGGTCAGCGCTTTGCCCCTGTCCCTTCCCAAGGCCCCACCTTGCCACAGTGATTTATGGGCCCTGCCAAACCACAGGCTGAGCGGTGGACACAGCTGGAAGCGGCAGGATCAGGAGCAGCCATCCGTCAGACTGAGGGGGATGGGGGCTTGTGGGTAGCATGGGTAAGAGGGCAGGGGGCCCACATCCCTCCCAGGAGACATATGATAGAGACCCCAGCATACTCGGTCAGAAAGCCACCGGACTGCAGCAGGGCCAGTAGCTGAGGGACGAAGACACGTGAATGAGAGTGTAATGAAGAAAGCAGGCAGGGGCAGGGAGGGATGAAAAGTCAGATGTGTCAAACCCACCCCTGGAGTTGCTGATTCTCTTTATTCTGAAGACAAAAGCAAAATGGAAATGACAGACGGTGAAAGATAGTTAACGGGCTTTCCTCCTCAGGAAGCCTCTCTGGAGAACCTGCTTGAAATCAACCCCCCCACCCCCCGCCAGGGAAGAGACCAGAACCACCACACCCAGCCGGAGGCACCCCACAGTCCCAGCCTCTGCCCCAGAGGCTGCCACCGTCGTTGGTTCTGCCCACTGTCCCATCTGTCTCACTGCCTCTGGCTCTCAGACCCCTTGGTGACATCTCTCTACTCGTCTCCATCTGGATACAGCTTCCATCCCAAGCGATCCCATTTTTCAGCTGGCAATTGACCTCAGGGGTGCACACACGTGTGAGTACACGTGCATGTTTGTGTGTTTGTGTGTGTATCACACAGAGGGTCCTGTCACCCTGCAAAGGTATGCTTTGCTGTGGGCAGGAGAGCCCCAGATAAGTCTCAGCCCTGGGCGTCCTAGCACAGGTGCAAGGTGCCCGGAGCTAGGGGAGACAGAGCAGGCAGCCCACAGTTCCACCTTATCCAGCATGGAGTTGATATTCTGGGCCAGGCCCCACTGAATGTTCAGGTGTGCGTGCACACATACACATACTCATACAGGGACGGCCATGTGCAATAGATGTGCTCCAAGCAGTTCAGATGGTGTTATAACCAAGACTCAAAAATTTACATCTCTTGGGCTGGAGGGATTGCTTAGTGGTTAAGGTGTTTGCCTGCAAAGCCAAAGGGTCCTGGTTCAATTCTCCAGGACCCACATTAGCCAAATGCACAAGGGGGTGCATGCATCTGGAGTTCGTTTGCAGTGGCTGGAAACCCTGATGCACCCATTCTCTCTCTCTCTCTCTCTCTCTCTCTCTCTCTCTCTCTCCCCCTCCCTCTTTCTCTGTCAAATAAATAAAAAGAAAAGAAAAAGAAAAAAAAATTACATCTCTCTATAGACATACACCCAGGAACCAGAGACACCCCACCACCCAGTGCTTCCAACCCCAAACAACACCCCACAGAGCTGTATTCCCCCAGGGCTGCAGGGGCCAGGGAAGGTGCCTCTGGGAGCACCCACCACCCCAGCAGGGAGGATATCGGTTCCCTGACTTCACCCACCCACGGACGGCAGGGGAAGGAGGGGCAGCTCCGGGCCAGCTCTTCGGACGGGGAAGATTTGTTCCCAGGACACTGTGTAGCCTAGAAACCTGCTCCTCTCTCTGATCTGCCTGCCCAGTTGTCTCCAGGCCCCTCCTGAGATTTCTTTGTTTCCCTCTTTCTTTGTAGGCCCTTGATTTATGAGGCTGGGCCTGAAGATCTCTTCTCATTTAACTTAGGTTGAAGCCCATTCAGCTTGTTTCGATAATAAATCAGTCGAAATAAAAAGCGAAGTTTCCACCTGCTGGCGTGGGACCTGGAGGGTGGCCGCTGCCACAATGGCACAGGCAGAGGGGCAGGGCATTCCCGAAGGGCATGAGTGGAGGTGGCAGTGCCTGCTCTGCAAAGCAGGCAGAAGGGTCAGTCTGCAGCAGTGTGTATTCCACATATGCCTTACATGCACACCACATGTACACTACGTGCATACCACATATACACTCCATACATATATATACTACACATGCACTGCCTTGCACACCACTTGTAGGCCACATGTACAGACCATATAGGCACCAAATGTGTACTGTATGTTCACTACATGAATATCACATGTGCACCGCATGTAAATTACATGCACATAACATATACACCATCTATGGGCTGCATGTATACGATAAGCACACCATATGGGTCCTGCACATGCATCCTATGTGCACTATATGTATACAGTAATCCTACTACACTCAATCCAGGTTGTCATGAGGTCAGAGGAGTGACTCAGGCAAACCCCATGTCTACCCATGCCCCCACCCTAAGGAGGCCTCCCCGGGGCTGCTCTTCCGCACTGGCTGGGACAGCTTCCAGCTGCGCTTTGTTAGGGAAGGACAGAGACAGGGAGAGCTCTTCCAAAGCCAGGCCCCACTCTTCTCCATTCTAGTTTCTGGCTCTGCTCCCTTGAGAAAACACTCAGTATATGCAGCTGAGTTGCCTCCTGCATGCCCGGGCAGGATCTGGAGCTAACAGTGACGCTCAGGGTTGTACGGGGGTACCCTGCACCACTTCATCCCGCAGAAGGAGGCTTCAGAGAGAGGAGGATGGAAGGTGTGACTTTTCACAAGTTCCCACGCCACCTCCGAGCAGTGAGGTATAAGGAGTGTGATGTTTCTGTGACACACTGCACAAGCTGTCTTGACAGCCCAGAAGTGTGGCCCAGTTAGGGATCCACTAGTTATACCCTCTGTCCCCTCAGGACTGAAGGAGTGGCCTGCAAACCTCCAGCCATAGCCCTGAGCCATCAGGGGCTATATCCGAGAGTGGGAGGTCATGGGACTCAGGATGAAGGGCTAGTTGCAATTCAAAGACATGGCTCGGTTTGCAGGCTGGGCCGGAGCGACTGTGCTAGAAGCTCTGCGGCTGAGAGGCAGGGCTTGCTGTCCAGGGCCAAATGGACTCAAGACTGGGGATCGGGGCAGGAACAGTGCTGGGCCACAAACAGGGCCCAGTGAGATAGGAGCTGGCCAGCAATGGTAGCCAGGGAAGGGGTTCCATGCAGGTTGTGGAAGGGGGCAAGGGTATCCCTCAGCTGAGCCATTGTGAAGCCTGTTGGGCCATCAGGTCTGAGTGGACAAGCCAGATCCTGGAGTGGTGTGGGTATCAGGGCTGTCCACAGCTGTCTTCCTTGGTGGCTCCTGGGAGCTGTCGCTTGCTGAGAACAGAGGCTGTTCCAGGAGGTGACAGGGTGCTGTGTTCCCCTAAAAATAACAGTGACAGGCTCTTTGCTTGTCAGAATAGAGAACAGCTCAACTCTCTTCATTGGCGGTTGTGCTGGCCCCTCAAAACCCTCTGCCCATGAGGATCAGAGCAGAACCCAGTGCCAGGTGGGATCTGGAGCCTTTCTGCCCCATCCCTGGGCAGCCACCAAGCAGCCATTTGTCTGCCATGTCTCCCTTTCCTGCTCTTGCCTCTCCCTCCCATACTCATCTTCATTTCTGTTCCCCAGTGTTTACCCCAGGGGATATTGGACTAAGCTTTCCCTCTTGGTCCCATGATTCAGACTCTACCCCTCTTGGCTGTGGCCTCAGTGGGAAAGAACATCCTTCGGTTCTCCCTGGCTGGCCTCGGAGCCCAGCTCGCTGTGGCAGGCCTCTCCATGCGCAGGAGGGCCCAGACTCAACTACAGCCCGTCTTCGAGCCAGGTCTAATATAAAGCAGCGCTCCCATCGTCTATAAACCAGGGCGCTATTTCCCTGCGCGTGCCCATCCCAGCTTGTAGCAGGGGTAACCTTTCATCTCCCTGGCCACCACCACCCTCCCCACCTCCTGGCAGGTGCTACTGCTGTTATTAATAGCGAGCCACTTCTCGGGGCAGCCGGCTGGGCAGGTGCATCTATCTCCCTGGGAGGAGCTGTCACCCCCAGGCTCTGTGCCACGCAGGCAGCTCAGGCTAGGAGTGCCAGCCTCTTACCTCCCAAGACCGACATATCAAGGCCTGGGGGTCAGAGGGAGCTAAGCTGGGCTGTGCAGCGGGGACGCCTCCAGGAGAGAACTTCTCGCCAAGGCAGGAGGTTCCCTCATTCATTCATTCAACCAGCATGGATTGGGCGCTTGCAATGAGATGTGTAGCATTCTAGGCCCCAGGGTCATAGCAGTGGACAGAGGCTGTTCCTGCCCCTCAGGAAGCTGTTTGATGCGCTGGAAATGGGTGGGGGTGGGCATGAAATGAATCAACTGTGAATAAATGACCTAATCTTAGATATTAGACTCACAGGGGTCAAGTGCAATATGCCATTAAAACATGGATGGAGAGGTCAGGAGAGTTCTTTCCAGAGAGTCCTTTGTGCACTGAGACCTGAGCGAGGACACTTGGTGATAAGGAAGGTGCCAGGCAGAAAGAAGGACAATGGAAAGACAGGGATGGGGCTCCAGCTGCCAGGGGTCAGAGCAGCAGGGGGCTCGGGGGGTCTGGGGAAGAGAGAAGAACCTGGACACAGACGAGGGGCGGAAGGGTTCAGATGCTTCTGAAGGTAGATCAGGAAGCCACACAGTGCTGTAAGTGGGCAGTGATGACGTGATTTGATCTTTCTAAAGTCACTATGGTTTCTGGGTACAGAATAGACTGCAGGGGGGTGGTCAAAGTGGGAGGAGGGCTACTTGGAATATACAGAACAAGGTAATGGGGGCCTGAGCAGTGGGTAGGATGAGATAGAGATGCAGTTGTATTTCACAGGCTGACTGAGTTAGCCTCCTTCCCCTCCCTAAGCAGGGAGGAGCGATGTGGCCTTCATATCCCTACCCACAGGACATCTGAAAGGAAAATGAGAAACAGCCCAAGCCAGAAAAAGTGTCCCACAGCCAGGTTCCCACTCAGGTGTTACTGCTGTTATTAATAGCAGCAAGCTGCTTCTAGGGGCAGCCGGCCAGGCAGGCGCATCTATCTCCCTGGGAGCAGCTGTCAGCCCCGGGCTCTGTGCTGCGCAGGCAGCTCGGTCTGGGAGCTCCAGCCTCATCCCCTTTCCCTCTCATCTCCCAGGATTGACATAACAAGGCCTGGGGCCAGAAGGAGCTAAGCTGTTCAGGGTGCATCTACCCTGGCTCCTGGCACCACTGGGAAGCTCAGCCCATTGTGCAGAGGGGAACACAAAGGCAGCCAGATCAAGGTTACTCTTGGCTCCTCCCGGCTACACCATTGCAACCTAGATGTAGATTCCAGCTTTATTCCATACAAGCAGTGCGACTCCAAGAAGTTGATTGACCTTTCAGAGCCTATTCACTTCATTAAGTTCTCATCCATTCAACAAAGATTTAAAAAAATTTTTTTTAAATATTTTATTTTTGCTGAGTGTGGTAGTGCATGCTTAATCCAAGCACTCAGGAGGCAGAGGTAGGAGGATTGCTGAGAGTTCAAAGCCACCCTGAGACTACATAATGAATTCCAGGTCAATCCGGGCTAGAGCAAGACTCTACCTTGATAAACCAAAAAAAATTATTTTTATTTATTAGAGAGAGAGAATGGGTGCATCAGGGTCTCTAGCCACTGCAAACAAATTCCAGAAGCAGACACCATCATATGCATCTGGCTTACATAGTTACCGGGGAATTAATTAATCCCAGCACTTGGGAGGCAGAGGTAGGAGAATTGCTCTGAGTTTGAGTCCAGCCTGAGACTACAGAGTGAATTCCAGGTCAGCCTGAGCTAGAGCAAGAGCCTACCTCGACAAAAGAAAAGAAAGCCAGGCATGGGCTGGAGAGACGGTGCTTGCGGAGCCTGCCAGCCTGGAGTTCGATTCCCCATTTCCTACATAAAGCCAGATGCACAAAGTAGGACATAAATCTTGAGGATGTAGCAGCAAGATGCCCTCTTGTGTTTTTTTTTTTTTCTCTCTCTCTCATAAATAAAAATTTTAAAAAGGAGAAATCCAAGTATGGTGACTCATGCCTATAATCCTAACACTCAGGAAGTAGAGGCAGGATGGTCAGGAATTCAAGGCCATCCTTGGCTACATAGTAAGTTTGAGGACAGCCTGGGCTATATGAGACCATGTCTCAAAGAAACAAATGAGAAAACAAATGCCTTTACGTGGTGGTGCACGTCTATAATTTCAGCCCTCAGGTTTGAACAAGGAGGATCATGAGCTTGTGGCCTGCCTGGGCTACACATGTAGACCTTGTCTCAGAAAAAAAAAAAAAAAAAAGTACAACCTACCAAATGACATACCTGGGTGGAGAGATGGCTTAGTGGTTGAGCGCTTGCCTGTGAAGCCTAAGGACCCCAGTTCAAGGCTCGATTCCCCAGGACCCACGTTAGCCAGATGCACAAGGGGACACATGCATCTGGAGTTCGTTTGCAGTGGCTGGAAGCCCTGGCGTGCCCATTCTCTCTCTCTCTCTTTCTCTCTGCCTCTCTCTCTCTGTCACTCTCAAATAAATAAATAAAAATGAACAAAAAAATTAAAAAAATACAAATATACAAATGACATACCTTACCCTGGCCTACCTGGACCTTGCTCAGAGCCAGTCTTCAGCTCACAGTTAGGCAAATCCTGCAAGCCCGTTTTACCACAAAGCGCTGTGTAATGTGGTAAATGCTTCACTGAAGGAGCACAGGAGGGGTTGAATGCTGTACAGAACGGTTGTATGGGTGAGGCTTTGCACCACCGGGAAGCCCAAACATGACTAGAGGAACCATTTTCAGTTGGAAATCAGCACATGGTGTTGGAAAGATAAAAAATAAAATAAAATAAAATCATTTGGAAGCCTACTTACTTCATTGTTAGCTAATTCAGACACATTTTTTAAAAACTTTTTTTGTTGTCAACTTCCATAATTATAGACAATAAACCATGATAATTCCCTTCCCTCTCCCTCTCAATTAGTCTCTTTTATTTTGATGTCATCCTCTTTTCCTCCAATTATTATGAGGGGCTTGTGTAGGTAGTGTCAGGCACTGTGAGGTCACAGGCCATTTTGTGTCTGGGGGGAGCACGTTGTAAGGAGTCCTACCCTTCCTTTGGCTCTTACATTCTTTCCACCGCCTCTTCTGCAATGGACCCTGAGCCTTGGGAGGTGTGATAGAGATATTGCAGTGCTGAGCACTCCTCTGTTAAGACACATTATAAAAAAAAAAAAAGAGTTTGAACACAAGTACCCTGTGTGGGTGGGTAATACTGCTCCCAGAAACCATAGGTTATGGGAAAATCTCAGTAGCAGAGGTGGGATACCTCCAAGTTAACTGTTCATCAGAGAGACAGACCCCTGAGACACCCAAAACAACACAGGCTATTGCTACTGCCACAGAACTAGATGGTAGGCTCCTATTACAGGAAGACAACACATATTTTGGTTGCAGGACACTGCGGAGTCAAGCTGGAACTGAGCTAGAAGCTTCCTCTCTGCTGGCTGGCTGTCTTGTTGCCGGAAAGTGTCATGTAGGCTGCTGAAAAGTCACCAACAATCTCACCCAGCAGTAGACCCTGTGAGCCACACAATTAACCGGCCAAGCAAGATGTGCCCACTGGTACGACAGGGGCATGACTATGACAGAGGTAATACCATATCAACAATAGGGCCAGCAGCCCCCTCCCCCCACTAACAAATGCATCAGAAAATCCAGGTAACCGATGAACTAGGTAACAGATGCACCAGGTAACCAGTGCATCAGGGTAAATGATGTGCCAGATAACAGATGCACCAGGTAATGGATACATTAGGTAACCAATGCACCAGGTAATGGATGCACCAGGTAACGGATACACCAGGGAACCAATGCACCAGGTATCTGATGCACCAGATAACTGATGCCCCAAGTAACTGATGTGCCATGTAACTGATGAACTCGGTAACCAATGTCCTAGGTAATCAATGAACTAGGTCCCTGATGTATCCGATACCTGATGTACTAGGTAACCAATAATCCAGGTAACACATGCACCAGGTCCCAGATAGGGTGCTGTCCCTCTTGGCACTGGCCTCTGTGTCCCATGTCCAACACACAATACCTAGCCTGCAACCCCTTGCTACCCACAAGAGTCTGTGACTGAGATTATAGGAGGGTGGAGTACTGGGGTAAGATGTCCCAGGCCAGTGAAGGATCCATGCTGGGATTGGGCAGGACAGAGCACAGAAGAGACACCGGCCTCCCCCTGGCCTCATCGACTTCTTGTACGAAGTTAATAAAATTGCTACAAGAATGACCCAGAGGACGTGATTTACGCAGGCTGGGGAAAAGCTTTCAATAAGGTCCCTCCATAAAAGGCCATTAAGGGAGTGGAATAACCACAGGCTAAGGGGCAAGCGTTATGGATTCCAGAGTGGTTTAAGCAGAAGAATTAAAGAGGCATTCAGAACCCAGAGACATTATTAATAACATCACGAGCCGTGTGCAAAGCTTTTTGCTCCTAGCCGGCTTTACAGGCCCTGACTCCTCAGCTGCCCAGTCTCTGGAGGAGGCAAAAGGCACCCACCAGCTGGGTGATGCAGACTGGATGTATGGATGGGAGGACTGGGGTCCTGGAGCTCAGAGGGCCCTTCGAGACTTTGAGTGACATACTTCCTGGTGCTGAAAGAGGAGCCTCTGGCGAGGAGGGAGAGGGGGACGGGAGCCTCCATGAGTATGTGTCAAGCCTTACCGGCAGGCAGAGGGGTACTTCCATTTTGCAGCTGTAATGGACACACCAGGTAGCTGATGCACCACATAAGCAATGCATCATGGTCCCCCAAAGGATCCAGGTCAGGAGCGTCTCCAAGAAAGAAGAGACTGCTGTCCCCAACCTCCTTGCCCTTTGGGATCCTGATGGAGCCTGGACACAGGCTACGAGGGTCTCACCTCAAATGTGAGCCACTCAATCCCCAGGCCGTAAGCTCCCCAATTTGGGGCCACAGTCATATCCTTTTCCTGGTAAAAATCCTAAATCCATAAGCCCCGCCCCTCCTTCCCATCCATCATTCAAGGCTCAGTGCAAATGACACCCCTGCCTTGAAGTCCCTTTAAGCAGCACCCCATGGCCCATTCCCTACTCTGGGTAGTACAGATCAGGACCAAACTTCTGGAAGTCTCCAGCCCAGCCCCGCTTCCCACCAGTTTTTCCTGTAAGCCTTCCCACAGGCCTGTGTCCCTGGAGGTAAGTGGACGCAGAGGCTTTCGGGAGAACCTTGACCCCCCCCCCGCCCCCATGGAGTTAATTTCTGAGCAGGGCCACCCAGCATACCTACCCCAGTCCTACCCAGCTCTGTCCTCTTCCAGTTCTCCTTGGGAAAATGTATTTCTCCTGCTGAAATTAGCATTCCTTTTAAATGTTTTCACACTCTCCAACGGTTCCTTAAATGTGCATATTAACTGGCAAAATGACTTGCCTCAGCTGCTTCGAGCGCCTCACATTAATCTCCGCACAACCCCGGAACACTTGACACGGCCCGTTCTCTCCGCTCGGCCTCCTAAAGTCAGGGCAGCTTCAGAACAGTCCCCTGGGCCAGGAACTTGCAGCCGCAGAAGCCAGATGCCACCTGGAGGGCTAAGGGTAGAGCCGTCCCACTGGGCTTGCCTGACACGGGGGAGAAGTTGGAGTAGGCGCCGCCATGGCCGCATGCACCGTTCCTCAGTCGCTCCACTTTGCTGCTGCAGCTCAGCCTTTGGTGAGTGACTTTACCCAGCTTCGATGCACGGCGGCTGAGAGGAGAGCAGCACCCACCTGTCTCGAACCAAGCTGATGCCAGGATTTGAACCCCAGGTCCCCTGCTCTGAAGCTCAAGCCCTTGGCTACCACTGGCACCGCCCAGAGTGGGTTGCAGAAAGTAGGGAAGAGGGATACGTCAAGAGACAGGAGGCGATCACCGGACGGCGCTTGGCATGATCTTAGGTGTGGGCAAAGAGCAGGAAAGAGTGGGCCTTTATTATGTATAGACCTTTCCGTATGCTACATTTAACCCTCATCGTAGCTCTACAGGCTAGATGGCCGGTGCACTGAGGGTGAATACCCTGCCCAAAGACGGACAGCTAATACATGGCTTTTTTTTTTTTTTTTTTTTTGGTTTTTTGAAGTAGGGTCTCCCTCTAGCCCAGGCTGACCTAGAACTCACAATATAGTCTCAGACTGGCCTCAAACTCTTGGCAGTCCTCCTACCTCTGCCTCATGAGTGCTGGGATTAATGGTGTGTGTGCCTAGCAGTGTCTTAAAAAAAAAAAAAAAACTTTTTGTGGTTCTGGGCATTGAACTTTTGCATGCTAGGCAAGTGCTCTATCATGGAGCTTTATTCCCAGGACCTTTTTTAAAAAGTTTAAAATTTTTGGGGGGAAAGGGTCTTGCTAAGTAATCAAGGCTGGTCTTGGACTCACTCTGTAACCCAAGCAGGCCTTGAATTTTTAAAAAATACTTTATTTTTATTTACTTATTTATGAGAGAAAGAGAGAGAGAGAGAAAATGGGTGCACCAGGGCCTCTAGCCACTGGAAACAAACCCCAGACACATGTGGCACCACATGCATCTGGCTTACATGGGTTCTGGGAAATCAAACCTGGGTCCTTTGCCTTAACCGCTGAGCCATCTCTCCAGGCCTTGAATTTTTTTTTTTTTTTTTTTGATCCCTCCTGCCTTAGCCTCCTCAGTAACTGGGATTACAGGCCTGCCCCACCAGGCCCAGCTGGACTCTGCCCTCTTAACCTTCCCCATCCTTGCCAGTGCACATTATCTTTCTACTTTTCCCAGTCACAAACTGCTTGTAACTACTTGTCCCAAGCCCAGTGACTTTCAGAACCGACTGCATCTTTGCAGCCACGTAGCGCAGAGATGTCAACGAGAGCGGTCCTAACCCCAGCCAGACAACTGTCACTTGGCCAGAGCCCCAACAAATCAATGGTCACCTGGTACCTGAGTGTGTGTAGCCAGAATCCTTTGGGCTTTTCCAGATGAGGCCTCCTGGTTGGCCTGTGGGAACAGCTTCTCTAAATCAGCCTGTGACTAAGAGGGGAGTCAGGACAGTGTCCAGAACCTTCAGGCCCCAGACTCCTGACCTTACTAGGCAGATGCCACTAACAGAAGGGACCTAGAACACCACCCCACCCCAGGCCCATCGTCTGCTGGGCAAATCCTTTGAAGACCCACTGTCAGGTTGCATTGTAAGAATCCAGCCAAGGGCAGAAACCTCGGTCCTTCTGAATGTCTACATTGTCCCACCCTCGGCCTCTGAGGGTCCTCAGGCCACTTTCAGATGACAGGACACACGCTGCCAGAGTTTGCTGCATAGCCACCCGTCTTAGCAGCCTTGCTAGCAGGAGGGAGGCAAAGAGGCAGGTAGGGTGAGGTTTCAGGTAAGAACAGGGGGCTCTCTCTCCTTCGCTGGGGTATAGCAGTCCAGGGACCTCCCTGATATGACTTATCAGACCATGACAACCTTTACTGTCCGCTCTGTTACAATCTCCTTTATCTTAATACAATCTTTTGCTGTTGAACTCTCTAGAGTCCCAACCTCTTATTTTCAACGAAGGGATTTTTTTTTTATATTAGTATTACGACTTGATACTGTGATTACTGTCGAACTCTCAGTCTTTGTAGAGGGGAAACTAATAAGTTTTTCTTAAGCACTCAGCACCACACTGCATCCTGATGAAGCTGCTCAGCTCCCCCATGGCAGGAGTCAATTACCAATCTGGCCTCTTGCCTGCTGAGACCCAGCAGTTCCCATGTCTGGGGGAGCTGGTCATTAAGACCAGCACCTCTGGAAAGTGCAGGCATCCTGAGAGGGGCCAGGAGTCTGCCTTGCTCTGTTCGAGGCTGAGCCTTAGGGCAGGAATTATAGATATTGGCTCTCAGAACCAGAAGAGACCTGTTTCCAGCTGTTCAATCCTTCTCCACTGGCATAACAGGGGAGGGACTCGAAAGCAAGCAAGATGTGACCCGTCTCTGTCATAGATAGCTAGTGGCAAGACTGGGGCCATCACTCCTGGGGTGACATCCAGTTCTCCAACTCACTTCCCCTCCAAGATGTGCTTGCCCTCGTGTCTGGCTGCAATCCCTCTTGCTGCATCGTTTGTCTTTGTTCTGCCCTAATTGGGCTAAAGGATTGACAGGCAGAGTCCTTTATCCTTGCATAGAGAGCAAGTGAAAACAGTCTATCCCCAATCAACCTGCCCCCACCCTGCCCTGGTCATGCTTGGCTTGGTTGAAGGAAAGGCTCCCTGGAACAACCAGCCAGCTGCCAGCCCGTTCCAGCAGGCACGGCAGTGAGCAGACAAGACAAATGTCATCCCTTTCTCCAAAGCTGGTACAAGGTCTGAGGAATGTGATGGTCTTGGTGCCAGGACATACAGGAACCTCGAAAAGGTCCCGAGCTGGACCTGTCAGGCGGAGCAAAGCTTCAGAGAATTGGTTGTATGCCAGCTCCAGACTCTGCTCTGATAGAGAGTAATCTGGTGCCAAGGGAGTGGCAGACTAGTATCCTGTCAATCATGAGAAAGTTTTGACCCTGCTGGGAGCACCAGGAAGATGACAGCCATCAAATGCAGCTCAAGTTGAAGGCTTGAAGCTCTCCCTGGAAGGCAAGACCAGGCTTCTGTGGCCTCCAGAGCAAGAGGCTCTGAGAGGCTTAACATCCTTGTCCCAGCAGACATAGTGGGTCCAAGTTACCAGGTCAGGGCTCCTGTTCAGCCTCCTTCCAAGAGAGCTTGCATTTCTCTGGTTGTGGAATGAATACACTGGGCTACTTGTCACCTCTAGACATCACCTGTGAAGAGGGATGAGAAGAAAGACACTCAAGAGAAAACCACCAGGTCGTAAGGACTGAGGCACGCAGTGTTGGGATTAGACTCTGACTCACTCACTCACCCATCCAATGAGCAGCTCTTGGAAAGATCCTTGCCCTGTTCCAGAGTCACAGGTGGTCAAGTGACAGGTAACCCCACATGGTATGACGCGTGAAATAGAAAGAAGTGGGGAAATGGAAATGAGACCAGACGCTCTCTGTGCCCTGTGCAGAGGTGACTTGGAGAGATGGGAAGGTCCATCTTCCCTGACCAGCTGTGATCCCACCACTGTCTAGCAGTGGGGACAGATGATTGGCTTCATCACCACCATGTGGCATCAGAGAGCTTCCACTCCCCCCCCCCACAGGGCATGAGGATGGGCCCATCAGGTGCAGGGCTAAAGGGTGCCAGCCAGCAATGGGGAGGCTGTAGGAAGGAGCAGAGCTGTGACGACAGAGTGATGTCTTTTCAAGTAAATTAAACCCGTTCATCACTGTAATTAGCAGAGCTGCCCAGCAGAGCTATGGCCTGGCTATCAGTACTTTGGTACAAGTTTCCCCGTGGCCTAGGTGACCTCCCCACAGATGGCCAGTGCAGTAAATCCTGGAGCTAGCTGCCAGGCTTTGCAGGGGCAAAACGGAGGAGGGGCCAGGTATTCTGGATAGGGGAAAGCCCACTCACTCTTCACACATCTCCCTCTGGTCTCAAGATTTCTTTGGGCTCCCTAATGGTTACATTCTCCCAGCATGTAAGCATCATGAGGCAGGGACCTCGCTTTCCTGGCTCACTGCTGTAGCCAGTCACAAGAAGAGTTGGACACATATTAGGGGCTTGAAAGCATTTATTGAATAGATGGGAGGATGGATGGGTGGATGGCTAGGTGGGTGAATGGATCGGTAGGTGAGTAGATAGGTGGATGAATGTATGAATTTATGTATGTCTATATAGCTGGGTGGGTAGATGGGTGGGCGGATGGGTAAGTGGATAGATGGATAGGTGGATGGATGGATAGGTAGGTGAGTAGATGAGTGGGCGGATGAATGAATGGATGGAAGGGTGGATGAGTGGATGGGGTAGGTGGATGGGTAAGTGGGTGGATGGATGAACAGGTGAGTGGATGGTTGGGTAGGTAGTTGGATGGATAGAGGGATAAGGAAGCAGATGAGTAGATGTGTATATGGATGAGCTAGTGGTTAGATGGGAGGATCGATGGAAGGATATCATCTCACCCCTGGGCAAACCAAGTGCTCTATCTAGAACTTTCTGCCTTGCCTGCCTATTCTTCAGTCCCACTGGGCTTAGCTGTCATCTCCTCTTGGGAAGCCATTTTGTCAATTCTGGTAATGGTTAGGTGATACCTTTTTTTTTGCACCCAGGGTCTCCTGCTTATGCCTATCATAGGCATTAATGCACAACCTTGCAATTGCTTATCTTCCTCTCTGTATGCCATGGAGGCAGGACTATGAGCCCAAGGTCTGGTACATAGTAAGGGCTCAGTAAATCCTCGGGTAGGACTCAGTGGCATGAGGAATGGGAAGCTGGCTGCTGGCCCCTGAATCACGGTACTCTTCTGACTTCCAGTGCACAGAGGAGGGAAGGTGGAGTCTGAGCTCTGCCCACAGATATCCTGGCTCCTCTTCCAAGCACTTGCATCTCCAAGGCCCTGTAATTTAATAGTGAAGGTGTTGATGTCATAGACCAAAGCCTCTGGGTGTCCCAGTGGGGTCAACTTGTCAGGACATCTCTGCTTTTGGAAACCTCTTGGCAGAACATCCCCAGGTCTTCTGCCCCATGCCCCCTCCGCCCGCCCCTCAGTGCCCCAGAAAGGAACATGGCCACACTGGGAGTGCCCTCTAGTAGCAGACATGTGCTGAGGCTCCACTTGGCCCTGACCTAAGGCTAGGAATGGACTGGTGCATGATGGTCCTGAGTGATGATGGAGCAGCTCCAAGGATCCAATGTCATCCTTTGATGGTGAGATATGTGAAAGTGCTTGGAAACAAACATAGATGCTGCCCTGATGTGAATGGGAGCAGAAGACATGATGTGGGGGAGGCTGCAGGAGGACTGGTGGGAGTGTGGGGTGGTGGAAATCAAGGAGCCCATCACTGTGAGAAGTGCTGCAGGGGTAGGGCCTGTCTGTATGGGGCTTGACTCTGTGACCCTGTCCAGTGGGTTCTGGGCAGGGCTCTGGAACCAGCACACCTGAGGGCCTGTTTGCTTACCAACAAAACAGCACCTACTTAACAGGGAGAGGGTGGGGCTGTGTGAGACGAAGCAAGGTGAAGCTTTTAGAGCTGAAAGTAGTTACCATCCCCCCAAAACACCTCCACCAATCCACCAACCACGGGGCCAGGAACCCCACTCAGTCCCTGCTCTCTGACATGGACACCTCCTGACCTACCCCTGTGCTCAAGGTCATATTGGCATTGATATTGAGTAAACCTCTGTTGTGACAGTTACCTTCATGTCACTGGGACAAAGCACCCGACCAAAAGTAGCTGATGGCAGGAAAGTTTTTATTGTGTCTTACAGTTTCAAGGGGAAGCTTCATGGTGGCAGGGGAACACATGGTATGAGCAGAGGATGGACATCACTTCTGCCACAGAAGGTGGAAAACAGCAGCAAGAGAGTGAGCCAAACTCTGGCGAGGGAGAGCTGGTTATAACACCCTAAACTTGCTGCCACAATGCATCTCCTTCAGCAAGGCTCCACTTCCCAAATTACCATCAGCTGGGAACCAAGCATTCAAAACACATGAGTTAATAGGGATACCTGATTAAACCACCACAACCCTTGATCCCAGATCTTTTACTTGCAGGATTGGAAGGAGGTTTCCATCTGTAATAAGTCAATGGTTGAGCCCTTTGTGGGTACCCTGACTCCTTTCCTCCTTTCTTGGGGCCCAGAGTCTTGCAAGCCTGTTGGGAAAGTCAGTAGCCAAGGAAAGGCAGGACTGTAATTTCCCTCCACTTTCACAATAGTGGTTGGTTCAAGTGTCAACTTGTGACTCAAACAAAGCCAACCCCATGCCTCTGGGACGTAAGCTGCAGGAGGATAAGGGGTTGTGGTGGTTTGATTAGGTGTACCCCATAAACTCACGTGTTCTGAATGCTGGGTTCCCCAGGTGATGGCAATTTGGTGATTGCAGCTTATCTGGAGGAAGGTGTTGTTGGGCTTGGGCTTATGAGTGTTATAGCAAGTTTCTCCTTGCCAGTGTTTGGTACACTCTCCTGCTGTTGTGTTTCTACCAGCTGTGGCAGAGATGATGTCCAGGCTCTGCTCATGGCACATTTTCTTCTGCCCTCATGTAGTTTCCCCTCCAGTCTGTAAGCTAAAACAAACCCTTTCTTCCCACAAGCCCCACCTTTGATTTGGTACTTTCTGCCAGCAATGCAAAGCTAACTGCAACAGTAACTTCCAACCCTACTCCTAGTACCAAATTTAACTGTTGTAGTCAGCTCCACCTTGCTGAGACAAACATCCAACCAGACACAGTTTACAGGGAAAGGAAGGGCTTTATTTCAGGCTTATAGGATCCAGGAGAAGTTCCATCAATGGCAGGAGAAGTTGGCTCCCTTTCTAGTTCCAAGCAGAGAGAGAAAAAAAAAAAATCAAATAGCCAGGCACCACAAGCAAACACCAGAAGGAAGCAGCGAGCACAAGCCCCTGAGCTCAAGCTGTGCTCTCTTTCCTTTGGGCTGGAATAAAGATCCGCCCCAAACGCACTTTAGGGCTGGACTCAGATCTGCTCCCAGAGACATGTGCCCCCACCTCAGCAAGAATCTGCCTGTTAGGGACTCTAGTAGAAGTTTAATGAAAAATGACTGAGTTGAGCTGGAGAGATGGCTTAGCGGTTAAGGCGTTTGTCTGTAAAGCCAAAGGATCCTGGTTCGATTCTCCAGGACCCATGTAAGTCAGATGCACAAGGGGGCGCATGTATCTGGAGTTCATTTGCAGTGGCTGGAGGCCCTGGCATGCTCTCTCTCTCTCTCCTTCTCCCTCTCAAATAAATAAATAAGAAAAATTTAAAAATGACTGAGTCTATAGGACCAAACATTCAAACTACCACAGGGGTTTTCTAGGCAGCAGTTGGAGGTAGCTCTGTAAAGATTACACACTGTGGCCAGTGGATCTGATGGTGTTATCATGGTTGGCAGGGAAGCTGGCACAGGCTGGCCTCAGGGACTGCACCCCCCTAGTCGGTACAGCCTCATGTGTGTTAGGACTGGGCTGCAGATGAGTCAGGAAAAGTGCTTCTCTGGGTCAGTGCTGCCTTGTCCCAGAGCGAGAGCTTGGCAAGCAGTTCTGTATGTGTTTCAGCTTCTGACCCACCTCTCAGCTGGGGATCTTTGAGCAATGTCCAAACTGCCCACATATGTGTCCTCCTTCAGGAGGACAGGAGGGAGAACTGTGATTAAATGAGCCCTAAAGAGAGACAGACAGATTTCAATGATATAATTTGATCCCAAGATCCACCCCCAGACTCCCCTGCCATGAAAGCCAGTGAAGTCCCCTTCCTGCTTATATTACTGGAGTTCAATTTCTGCAGCTTGACCCTGAAATAATCTGGTTGAGACACACAGTCAGAACTCTGCTTTACAGCTCTCAGCATCCTCAGGTCCCTGATCCCATCCCTCCAACTCCCACTCTGCCATGGCATGAAGGGTGCCCTGCCAAGAATAGTTCTGAGGAACTATTATTAAATACAGGAACTGGGTTTGCATTTGAAGCATTAGCCCCAATTGCTAGATCCACCACCTGGTCCTTGGGGCCATCTGGCCTGGATTTGGATCCCCACTCATTACCTTGGGGCAGCTACTTAACCCCCACCGGCTCTCCATTTCCTCATCTATAAATGGCGGATGATAGCAGGGTCAATTTCATAGCACTGTTGAGAAAAATCAATAAATAACCATGAGTATTGGTGTAATACCTGGCACATGGTAAGAACATGGAATAACCTAATGTCAGCTCAGGGCATTATTACTGACAAGGACTCTTTTTTGTTGAGTCAGACCCTCACTATTGCAACCCAGCCTACTTTGGAACTTGACTTACCTGTCTCAACCTCCCAAGCACTGGGCTTTCAAGTGTGTGCCACCATGCCTGCCTGGCTTACTAACAGGAGACTCTGGAAGAAGTCTCTTTTCTCTTCTGGAGAATAAGAGCAAGAATCTCGATCTCAGAGGGTTGTCAGTTCAGGTAAGGGGGTAGGAAGGCTCGCCACAGATGTGTAGTAATTACCTTCTCGTTGCTGGGACAAAACACCAGACCAGAAGAGGCTTATGGAATGAAAGGGTTAATTTCCAGCGTACAGCAGACAACTGGATGTCCCATCGGCAGGGAGGGAGAGAGAGCGGGAGAGAGTGAGCTCAGTGTGTTAAGTGGGGCTGGTAAGGTGGGACTGTAACACCCCAAGGTCCGCCCCATGACACAGCTCCTCCAGCAAGGCCCCACCTCCCGAAAGCTCCACCAGCTGGGGATTAAATATGAGGCTGTGGGGGACATTGGACATTCAAATCACTACAGCAGTATGTCTGCATACAGATGGCACCCAGGTTTCCCTGGAAATAGAGGCAGGTGCTCGTCCCAGAGCCCAGCACACATGCACACCACACTAAAGCCCGGCTACGAGGAGAGGAACCCTCGTGCAGACTGTTCCTGAGGAAAAGTTCTCCTGGGATACTGCATGGAGCTTGTTGCTGGTGTTGCCCACACTGCAGTGCCCCTCTGGCTTGCTGGGTTGCTTGCTGGCCACTTGCCTGGACCTTGGAGGCAAGAGAGGAGAGGAAATTGGAAAGTCTGATTTGTCAGGGAGCCCGGCAGCACTGGGGAACGTCACTGGGCTCTGAGGCATGGTTCACATGATCAGCGGGGTCCCCTCCCTGTCTGTGTCCTCCGCTGATCTTTTTTTTTTTTTTTTCTTTTCTTTGTTGTTTTTTTTTTTTTTTTTCTTTATTAGTTAGTTTTGTATTCAGCAAATACAGTCAGTTTGGTACCATTATTAGGCTCATCCGTGACCTACCCCCTCCCCTTGGGCCCTCCTTGTTGAGGTATACGGGTCATGCATTGTGGAGTTAGCCCACAGTTATGGCTAAGCTAAATGTGTCTGCATATCATGACCCAACATGTGGCTCTGACATTCTTTCCACCCCCTCTTCCGCAAAATTTCCCTGAGCCATGTTGGGTTCATTTTTGGTCTGCTTCAGTGATGAGGTGTTGGGGGCCTCTGAGGCGCTGGCTCTCTGATTTGGTAGGAGTTGATTTTTCTCCTCTGCTGATCTTTATTAGTCTGTCTGAACCGTCTATGGAATCCCTGGGGAACCATGTAGGAATGGGGTGAAAAGGTGGCTTGGAGCCTCAAGACTGGAGAGCAAAGCAGAGCAGAGGGGAACCCCTGAGCCAGCCAGTCTCAGGGACAAGGAGCAGAAGAGTCTCAGAGACACACCCTAACTAGGTGGCTCCTGTGATCTAACTAAGCTATCTGCTGGCCTGTGACTTCAGAGAAAGCCAAACCTGCAGCTAGTCAGCCAGCCTGGACTTGTTATAGCCCTGGGCCTGAGACTCAGGGCCGGGGCACAGGGAAGGGAATGGATTCCTCATCTGAAATGAGAAGCAACATCTGCCAACTTAGCCTGAGACGTCACAAGGATTCCAAGGAATCTGGGGCGTGGATGGTGATGTGAACTGTTCACCCCACCTTTTGAGAAAGTGCTCTGTCCCAGAGTTCCAAGCCAGCTTCTTGGCCAACTGTCTCCTGGGGTCCAGGGATGACTGAGGTTGACTCTCTGTTTTGGAGATGAAGTGAAGGGCCATTGTCTCAGAGAGAGGCAGATGGCCTGGCAAGGAGGCTGTAAGCCAGGTATGGGGGTGGTAGTCTGTAAACCCAGCACTCCAGAGGCTGAGGCAGGAAGGATCACAAGGTTAAGATCAGCCTGGGCAACTTCGGAGATCCAGTCTCAAAATAGAAAGTTAAAACAAATCAAAACAAAACAAAAACAGCACTGGGAATTAGCTCAACCGAAAAATACTTGCCCAGCATGTGGGAGGCCCTGCGTTCTGATCTCCAGTACGGGAGAAAGAGAGAGAGGATGAATGAGAGAGAACATATGATCCTGAGCTGGGGAAGCAGGTCCCAGCCCTATCATTTTCTAGCTGCTTCATTCAGGCAAGTCACTCTTCCACCTCAGTTTTCTTATTTGTCCAGTGACAGTGTAGTGATAAGAATGGGGGAGATGGCTAAATGGTTAAAGTTGCCAGCCTGGGTTTGATTCCCCAATACCCACATAAAACCAGACATACAAAGTGCTGCATGTATCTAGAGCTGGTTTGCTGTGGCGCACCCATTCTGGTACACCCATTCTCTCCCCCACTCAACTAAATTAATAAAAATATTTCAAAAAAGAATAGCAGCCGAGCATGGTGGCATACACCTTTAATCCCAGCACTTGTGAGGTTGAGGTAGGAGGATTGCCTTGAGATTGAGGTCACCTTAAGACTACATAGTGAATTCTAGGTCACCCTGGGTTAGAGTGAGACCCTACCTCAAAACAAACAAATAAAAAAGCATAAAAATAAATCGTGAATAAAGTACATGACATGCAAGAAGCATCCAAAACAGTGGCCAGCGCTGACAGCTGTCTCTAGTGCAGTACTAAGTGCCGCTATTAGCACTGGTGTTTGTGGTGCTTTGATTCAGGCGATCCCCTTAAACCCAGGCGTTCTGAATGCTAGGTTCCCAGCTGATGGAGATTTGGGAATTAACACCTCCTGGAGGCAGTGTGTTGTTGGGGGTGGGCTTATAGGTATTATAGCCAGTGTCCCCTTGCCAGTGTGTGACACACTCTCCTGCTGCTATGGTCCACCTTATGTTGGCCAGGGGGTGATGTCCACTCTCTCTGCTCATGCCATCATTTTCCCCTGCCATCATGGAGCTTCCTCTTGAGTCTGTAAGCAAAAATAAACCTTTTTTTAAAAAAATAACTTTCTTATTTTTTAAAGATTTTATTTTTATTTATTTATTAGAGACAGAGAGAGGGAGAATGGGCGTGTCAGGGCCTCTAGCCATTGCAAACAAACTCCAGACACATGCACCACCATGTATGTGCATCTGGCTTACGTGGAACCTGGAGAATCGAACTGGGGTCCTTAGGCTTTGCAGGCATGCACCTTGACTGCTAAGCCATCTCTCCAGCCCCAAAATAAACTTTCCCCCCCCCAAAAAGCTGTTCTTGGTCGGGTGATTTCTGCCAGCAATGGGAACCTGACTGCAACAGTGTTAGGATCTCATCAGTGAAAGCCCCCTCTGGTTTCCCACTTCCAGGGGAGCTGCTCTGCCTGGGCTGCCACTGCTGCTCTGGCTTCCTTTCTGTCACAGAAACATCCTCCAGAAAGCTGTTTCTTGCCCCTTCTACAGATAGCAAGATGGGCAATGAAGGTCATGAAAGCATCCTCCAGTTTGGGGGTGTCCCTGGAAAGGAGCGTTTGGTGGCCTTTGTTTTTCTAGAAGGCTCTCTCAGGAGGCACCTCTCTGAGCCCCTCTGCAGTTTCCATCCACGAATGAGAGAGACTCAGAATCCACACCAGCTCTACATACAAGCTGCTGGGAAACCCTATTAAAAAAAAAAAAGAAAAAAAGCTCCCACTATTTCCCTAATTTTCTGAGATGATGGTTTATGGAGACGTCGTCTTCCAGACGAAATCTACTTCCTAGAACTTGAGCCGTCATTGATGTAAAACTAATGAAAGGTTTATGAGTTCCCCAGCTCCAGGTACTATTGATAAACTCCCTTTCATGCCGTTGTTCCAGCCCGTCATCCGCAGAGCTGCTGTGGGTCTTTGAAGCAGAGTGAACCTCAAAGGTGGATCATTTTAATACCTCCCCTCAGAGGAGGAAAGAAACCCATTTGAGCTGCCGCCTCACAGCAGCTCCTCCTCCCTCACGCTGTCCAGCTCCCTCCGTGTGCAGGGAAGCAGGCTGGTAGGAGTTCTCGGGACCTGCAGAAGAGATCACATGAAAGATCTTTGGACATGAGGGTGGTGACATACAACAAAACGAAGGTCCTAAATGCCACTGAGCTATCCCCTTCACTATGGCCACAATGGCAATTTTATCTTAGGGTTATATTAACATAATAAAAAAAATCCCCTTTGGCTGTGTTTATCGCAGCCCCGGAAGACCCCATTTTTTGAACCCACCCAGGACAAAGCTGCACTGAGACCCCACCACCTATGGCCCAGAGATCTTCCAGGTGTCCAGCCTCTGTCTTTGTTGCTGATCTCTGAGCTCTAATCTCTATCTGATGATTGTGACTTCCTTATCCAGAATTTAGCTTCACCTCACAGACTCGATAAAGGAGAACTATCAGGGCTGGAGAGATTTCTTAGCAGTTAAGGAGATTGCCTGCAAAGCCAAAGGACCCAAGTTCAATTCCTCAGGACCCAAGTAAGCCAGACACAGAAGATGGTGCATGCATCTGAGTTTGTTTGCAGCAAATAGCGGCCCTGGCACACCCATCCTCTCTCTCAAGTAATTTTTTAAAAGAGAGACAGAGAGAAAGATCACTGGTGCTCAGTCCCTAGCCCTGCTACTTAAGAGCTGTGTGGCATCACCAAGTGCTTACCCTCTGTGTACCCGTTTCCTCATCTGTAAGATGGGAGAGGGCACGTATCCCGTTAAGAGGCTGAAAAGAGTTAGTGCTTTTCCTAGGCTTGGTACCAACCTAACACCTAGCTAGTTCTCTGTAACTGTGCCCATACGCCAATTGCTGCAGACAGCATCTTTCTGGAAGAAAGATATGCTGTGATGGGGGTGGAGGAGTGGCAGAGCTTGAAGTGGGTGGGCAGCAAGAGTCTGTTTCTCACATTGAAACTGCTCAAATCAGGATTCTGAAAAAGGGTGCTGGGGACACTAATGTCACACCTCTAGGGGCTGTAGTCAGCCACCCCACAAACCCGGGCAGCTCTGCTTTGGCCACTGATTGTCAGGGATAGAGGCAAAGCTGTGAGTAGTAATATGTGACCTTTAGGACCACATGTGACGTCTGAGGTTGGGTCCTAAAATCACGTAGCAGCTCAGCCTGGTTCCTCTGTGTCACTCACTCTGGAGAAACGCCCCTATGGTGTAGGGAAGCTCCTGTCAGGGGAATGAAGGCCTTGGCCAAGCAGCTACATAATGGGGCAGCCCTGGCCTCATATGACTAAGCCTCATGACAGCCCCGGAGCATAATTATTCCCCAGTTCCTGACCCACAGAAACCACAGGGAGGGTTCTGCTGCTTAAGCTGCTAAACATAGAGGCCATAGAGCAAAATTTAACAAATATAGGAGGAGAGAGAGGTGGGTGGGCAGAGCCAGAGTGACCTCACCCTGCAGTGTGGAGCTCATGGAAGACTTTTGGGCGTCCTTCCCTACACAAGTGAAATCCCTTCTGTGTTTTGCCTCTTCCGGAACACTTGCTCATCCACCTCTGTATCTTGACCACACTGCTGTCCCAGTAGCTCAAGCCTGGGGCCTCAGCCCTTGCCACCACCAGAGAAGGCTTTGTTGGGCTGTCTAATAGAGAGATAGCAGTGCAGACTCTGAGAAAGGCTCTGCAGAGCGCAGGAGCCCTGTAGATTCTAATCCTTTCCCTCTTTAATCTCTTTCTCCTCTGCTGGCTCATAGGTTTTACAGGCACTGCAGTTTCGGGAGATACAGGCTCACAGCCACAGGCAGTCCTCCCCTCCCTCTGCCTATGACAGGTAGAGGATTCTGCTGAACAGGAAACTGCCAGGTCTCTTTGGCTTCTGCAGGCCAAGGAAATTTGAGGTGTTGAAGAACGGAAGAATTCCAGCCCCGGGCTATCGTTTCTTCCACTCCCGACTCAGTCCTGCAGAAATTCTATAAGCCTCTGGATAGACTAGAGGCTGCGGGCCTCATTACCTCTGAAGTGGCCAATCCAGGGAATCACAGGCTGAGACAGTGTGGGCTGATGGTCAAGGACCTTGAAGCCAGAGAGACCTGGGAAGAAAACTCAACCCTGCTATTTCTTACCATGGGAACGTAGCCAAATGACTTGAGGTCTCTGAGCCTGCAAAGCATTCAGTGAGTTGGAGCTGGCAGCTGTAGGACTAGCGTCTGTAGGGATGTTCCCTGACCTCTGGTGTCCATTGTCCCCCCCCCGCAGACTTCCTCTCAGAAAGCAGACAAGAAAGCTCTCTGGCCTCTGAGCACTGGCCAGGCTGAGAAGCTGGGAGACATTGGGACATTAAGCATCCTTCAGGCCAAAGAATCCTCACATAACAAATTCATTCTGTGCAATAAAGAACTCGGCTGCACCCCTGCTCGGCGCATTTGAAATCTGAATTGCTGCCTTGGCACTTTGGAGACAACAGAAAGAAGAAATGAGCTTGGGGTCTCTGGGAAAAGACCTTTAAACCTGTTTTAGAAATTACATTTGTCTGACTGCTGCTCATCTGCCTCGCAGGTTTGGAAGGAGAGGAAGGGACTAGCAGAGCTGCTTATTGGGCATGAAAACAATGGGCAAGGGAGGACAGGGTTCAGGCAGAGGGGGTGGCAGAGACACATTGACATAGGGGCCTCCCGAGTGATGCTTCATCCAGGGATACTCTGGGGCTATAGGAGAGAAGAATGCACCTGTGGGACTAAAATAAACAGGGCTGAAACCTAAAATAAACAGCCTGTACCCTTCCAACAGTCAAGCTCCAACCCTCCCCCCCATGAAGCTGCATACAGTTCCCTCTTCTTCCCCATGACCACCATGCCCTTACCCTGAGGACCAGGGAAGGAGGACAGAGTTGATCAATGTAATTCAAACTCTACACTCTGAGTAGCTTAGTCACCTTAAGTTTTCCTTAAGGAATAGATAGAGGGTCCAAAAGCTTCCCAAGGCAGACCTGGGTGAGCTTCACAGGGGATGGGAGCTGGATCTTCAAGGCTAAGTAGGAGTCATCTGGGGAAGAAGAGAAGGAGGAAGGGCATTCCAGTCAAGGAGAGTCATACCATCCAGGCACAGAGGTGGGTAGGCAGGTGTCTACCAGAAGGGCCAAAACACACAAGGGATTTCACTTGTGCAAATATCTTCCCTAAACTTCCCATTAAGACTTCCCATTAAGGGCTAGAGAGATGGCATAGTGGTTAAGGCACTTGCCTGCAAAGCCTCAGGACTCAGATTTGATTCCCCAGTATCCACATAAGTTGGATACACAAGGTGGTGCATGCATCTGGAGTTCATTTGCAGTGGCTAGAGGCTCTGACACACCCATTCTCTGTCTATCCACCTCTCTCTCTCTCTCTCTCTCTCTCTCTCTAATAAATAAATAAAATATTAAAATAATAATAAAAAATTTGAAAAAAGACTTCCTATTAAGATGGCAGCATATTAGCCACACCAAGGCACCCTAGGGGGAGAAATAGGTAGAAAACACACACAAAAAAATGAAAGTTATAAGGGATTATCAACCACAGCAGAGAAACAGGAGAGCCAGAGCTTCTGGCAACCACAGAAGCAGGCAGAATCAGCTCCCACTGGGGTGCCGGTTCCAGTCCCACCCAGCCACTGCCCGAACCAAAGGAGCAGAACCCAGGTGGGGAGAGGGGACTGTCCAGTCACACCAGCTTCCTTGCAAAGTCAAAAACCCAAAGACATCAGGGACCAGCTGAGCAGCTCCTGAGGAAGAGGGCCACGGGGACCAGCTACACAGCTCTGGTACAACTTCAGCACCCTCCACAGCCTCCCATCTCCCAGCCGCCAGTGCTGGCAACCACTGGAGACCTGGGGAAGAGAACTCAGCTACACAGCACCCAGCACAGGTGAATAGAGCACTGACCCAGCCATCCTGGTGAAGCCCACAGCGCAGTAAAGAGGGACCCAAGCAGGAACGCAGCATAGGCGAAACCAGAAGCCATACCAAAAGGTAATGGCCTACTTACACCACGTCAGTACCTGTCCCAGAGCCTAGTATGTAGGTCTGTATTGGAATCACACCTTCCATGCCAGGACAGGTTATGTGTTAGATTTGATTGATGGTTGGCTTTGCCAGTCTTAAATAAGCTGTATTTGGATTCAGGGTATAGTAGAAGGAGAAGAATTTTACTCCAAAAGCATAGTAGTTATTTGCAACAAAAATCATAGAATAGAATTTCCCCCCCAATAGGGAAAGTGATGCCGATAGAGATAGAGGAAGCCTTTAGAATGCCAAACAGACAAAATCAGGAAAGAACCTCTCACCAAACTACCAAACACATAAACAAAAGAAAATATATTGAAAGCAGTTAGAGAAAAAAAATCAAGTCACATCTAAAGGCAAGCCCTTGAGGATCACAGCAGATTACTCAACATAAACTTTAAAAACCAGAAGGGCTTGGAATGATATATTCCAAGTTCTGAAAGATAACAACTGTCAACCAAGATTACTTTATCCAGCAAAGCTATCCATCCAAATTGATGGAGAAATAAGGACATTCCACAACAAAAACAGGCTAAAGGAATATATGACCACTAAGCCAGCTCTACAGAAAATACTTGAAGGGATCCTTCACACTGAAGAGAAAGGAAAGCACACACATGAGGAAACAGAAAAAAAATAAACCACACTCAAATAATAGCCAATACAAGAGTGTAAAGAAAAAACAGGAAGCACTACAAAACAAGAATGGCAAGAATAAACACATGCCTTTCAATAATAATAATTCTTAATATCAATGGCCTCAATGCCCCAACCAAAGACACAGCCTTGCAGACTGGATTAAAAGCCAGGATCCTGCTGTTTGCTGCCTCTAAGAAACTCACCTCTCCATAAAAGACAGACACTATCTTAGAGTGAAAGGATGCAAAATGGCATTTCAAGCAAATGGGCCTAGAAAACAAGCAGATGTTGCTATCCTAATATCTGATAGATTTCAAATCAACACTAGTTAGGAAAAATAAAGGTCACTTTATATTGATTAAAGGAATAATTCAAATGGAGGACTTTACAATTCTAAACATATATGCACTTAACATAGGAGCTCCCAATTTCATCAAACACTACTAGACTTAAGGTCCCAAGTAACAAAAACCACAATTGTAGTTGTTAATTTCAATACCCAAATCAACAATCGACAGGTCATCCTGGCCAAAAAAAAAAAAAAAAAACAGACATCTGGATTAAATGATGTCATAGAACAAATGGACCTAACATATATCTACAGAACAATCCATCTGATTGCTGCAGAATACACATTCTTTTCAGCAGCACATGGAACAGTGTCTAAAATAGACCATATATTAGGACACAAAGCAAATCTTAACAAATACAAGAAAATTTAAATAATTCCTTGAACTGTATCTGATCACAATGGGATTGCCACTCTGTTCACAATAGCTAGGAAATAGAAACAGCCTAGATGTCCCTGAACAGATGAATGGATAATGAAGATGTGGTACATTTATACAATGGAGTTCTATTCAGCAATAAAGAAAAACTGAAATTTGTTGGGAAATGGATGTGTCTGGAAAGGATTATACTAAGTGAGGTAACCCCGGCCCAGAAAACCAAACATCACATGTTCTCTCTCATGTGTGGATCCTAGCTCCAAATGTTTAGACTTCTATGTGAGTTGGAGTAAAAATCCATAGCAGAGGCCAGTAAGCTAGAAAGAGACTATAAGGAAGGGAGGAGAGGGGAGAACTTAAGGAGATAGCACTGTATATATGTAAGTAGATGAACAGATTACTAGGGGCAGAATGGTCTAAGTGAGATCGTGGAAGAGACTGAGTAAAAGAAGGGTGGAGGAGGGTTAATCAAAATTTAAGATGTTACAAATAAACCATATGGAAACCTATTGTTTTTTGGATAATGGCATACCCAGAAGCCATAGATGGTTACTAGAAAAATTTCAGTGCCAGAGTTGGGATACCTTCCAGTGAGTTATTGGCCAGGGAGGTTCCTGGTGCCCCCAAAACATTACAGGCCATTGCCAAGGCTCTTGGTTTCCCAAAAGCAATAGATGGTAAGACCCTATTGATGAAAATTCCACATACTTGGGCTGCTGAGAAACCAAGGTCACTGAGAAGTCAAGCTGGAGCTGAGCTGAAAACCTCCTCCCTATAGACTGGCTGACAGAAAGCTGGAAAAAGCTACACTGCATGTAGCCCTATGGGAGAGAGAAGTCATCAGTGGTGATAAACAACAGTGGACACTGCAAGCCTTAACTTGGGCCAGCCAGGCCAAATGAGCCAATGGGTGCAATAGTGACATGTCTGTTATAGAGGAAACCAACTGCTTTCTAATTGGACTGGAGGTCTACTCCACAGGAGGGCATCCATGCCTGATACTGAAAGCCTAGTCAAAAGCCATGGCAGAGGAGGTCACGAGCCCTAGGGGTGTAACACCTGCTATTGTCTGACTAAATGCATATATTATGCTCACCAAACAGTCCTGTAAACACTTTTCTTAATGTTCATGCCTATATATTAATGCTACTCTCACTTTTAGGTTAGAGAAGCTTCTCTTTTCAGATGGCAGTGAACCTCTGTGATGACTCAAAAGGCACCACAGTGCTGAGAAGAAGTGACAGAGGCGTGCTCAGCACTGAAACATCTCTATCACACCCTCCAAGGCTCAGGGTCCATTGCAAAAGAACTGGCAGAAAGAATTTAAGAGCCAACGGAAGGGTAGGACTTCTTACAATGCAATCTTCCATACATAATTTGGCCTCAATATCCATGACCTCACAGTGCCTGGCACTACCTATAACAGGACCCTCATAGTAGGAGGAAAAGATGATGTTGTAGTCAGGTTTGCATTGCTGACAGAAGAAAACTGACCAACAGCAGCTCGTGGAAGAAAAGGTTTATTTTGGCTTACAGACTTGAGGGGAAGCTCCATGATGGCAGGGGAAAATGATGGCATAAGCAGAGGGTGGACATCACCTCCTGGGCAAGATCAGATGGACAACAGCAACAGGAGAGTGTACCAAACACTGGCAAGGGGACACTGGCTATAACACCCATAAGCCCACCCCCAACAATACATGCCTCCAGGAGGCGTTAATTCCCAAATCTCCATCAGCTGGGAACCTAACATTCAGAACCACCTAAGTTTATGGGGGACACCTGAATCAAACCACCACAGATGATGACATTAAAACAAAAGAGAGACTAATTGAGAGGGGAGGGTATATGATGAAGAGTGGATTTGTGAAGGAAAAAGTGGGGAAGGGCAGGGAATTATCATGGCTTATTGTCTATAATTATGGAAGTTGTCAATAAAAAAGTTTTTAAAGAGTTGATGTAGCCTGAGCGTGGTGGCGCATGCCTTTAATCCCAGCACTCGGGAGGCAGAGGTAGGAGGATCGCCGTGAGTTTGAGGCCACCCTGAGACTCCATAGTGAATTCCAGGTCAGCCTGGGATAGAGTGAGACCCTACCTCGAAAAACCAAAAAAAAAAAAAAAAAAAAGAGTTGATGTCACCCGGGCTCCACCAACCCTCTTCCCTTGCCACCTGCATTTGCGAACTTTTACTGCATAACAAGTTGCCCCTAGTAGCTTAAGGCAACTACAAACAACTCCATCACTTGTCTGTGGATCAGGAATTGGGGAACAGCTTAGCTCAGGGGCCATGATGAGGTGTGGTCATCTGAGGGAGTGACTGGGGACATCCCCATGGCACATTGGTTAACAGAGGTCTTTGTTCACCTCCACACATAGGGTCCTCCACACACAGTGACACAGGGAGAAAAGGCTGAGCTGGTGCATGACTTTATGACCCAGCCTCCAAAGTCACACAACTGCTTCTGCAGAATCTCATGGGCTCCTTAGATCAGCCCTTTCAGTATGAGAGAAGACAGCACAAGATGTGACTAGCAGGAGCTGGGGCTCTTACAGGGCTGTGTGGGAGGCTGGCCGCCACACCTGTCCTTGGGGATAGCCCCATGGAACCAACTCAGACTGCCGAGATTCAAGGAAGCAAGTCTCGCACCCTGACGCAGGCTCATCTTGTATCATCCAATACCACCTCCCAATAGTAACCAGTCAGGTGGGTGTAGGTGAGGCAGAGCTGGTGTGAACTTTCTCTTGGAGGAGATCCCTGGGGGTCTGAAGGATGATCTGTGTCCCCAAGCTTTGGACTTTGCCATTGTTCAATAGCACTCATGGCTTCTGGGTGGTTACCCATTATGATCTGAATATGAAATGGCCTCCATGGGCTCATGCATTGAATGTTTGGTGCCCAGCTGATAGCACCATTTTGGAAGGTGGCAGAAACTTTAGGTGGGGCTGAGATAGAGGATTTAGATCACTGGGGATATTCTCTCTCTCTCTCTCTCTCTTTCCTCTTCCTGCTACTATGAGGTGAACAGCGCCCTCCTCTACACACTCCTGCCATGGACCCATAATCAACAGAGACAAAACTTAGGGACTGAAACCGTGAGCTTAAGTTAATATTTCCTCCTTTAAGTCATTCCATCAAGTATTTTAGCCACAGGTATGCAAAAGTAAGTAACACGTTCCGAGAGGAGGCCTGAAAGGTGCCCTTCAGCTGATCCCTGATATGCTGCCAGCTAGGTGACCCACACTTGACCAGGTCCAGTCATACCAATGAGATCCAAGCAGGGGACTGAGACCTGCTCCAAAGTTAGTGAGGGAGTTAAAGGAGTCCAGAGAGGGTGCAAATGCCCAGCCCGGGTCCTGGCCTGTCAGACCCGCCTGCCCCTTGGCTGTGCAGGCCTGGTATAATTGGAATGCCAGGCGGCACCTGCAGACAATTTTATCACACTCTGTATAATGTGTAAATACCATTAAGTTAGACAGATTTTCTCATTAATTCTCGGTCCCAGTGACAGACCAGGAATTAACACAATTGATTTTCCAGTCCCTACTCATTATCAATCATCCCCCAGAACTTAGTCACATTTCATCTGTTCCACCTGGGCCCCAGCATCTATTTGGAGACTTCAACATATATTAAACTAATAAAGAGCAATGGGCACTGCCGTGTCAGCCCCGGAAACTGGTGGGGACGAGGGAAGAAACAAATCTTGGGAAGAAAGTTGTTTCTGAGGCTTCTAGACAGGAGGAGAACAGCAGAGCCTGCGAGGGTGCAGTCCTGCCACCTGGGGTGCTGCATGGGCTTCTGGGTGCTCAGGCGGGGGTGGGGTGGTAATAACTGACTCAATTATGAATTGCTATTTGACAAACCACCCCAACACTTAATGGCTTAGAATGACAACTGTTTATTTGATCATGATCCCGTGGGTTGGGCTTACAGTGTAGCTGCAGCCAGCTCATAGCTGGGATGGCCAGAGATCTCAAAGCAAGATGTGTTCCCTGGGCTGGAGTGATGGCTTGGTGCTTAAGGTGCTTGCCTGTGAAGCCCTAAGGATCCAGGTTTGATTCCCCCAGGACCTACGTAAGCCAGATGCACAAAGTGGCGCACACATCTAGAGTTTGTTTGTAGTGGCTAGAGGGCCTGGTGCACCCATTCTCTTTCTCTTCAATCTCTCTGCTTGTAAATAAATAAAAAGTAAATGCTTGGTGCCGGCATCCACTGGGTGATATGGGGACCTCAGATGGGGTGACTCATCTCTGTTTCATGCGGCTTTCCACCCCTGGGGAGGATGGAGCAGACAGTTCATTGCATTGCAGGCTCCAAAGTTTCAACAGGATCAGGACAGAAATTGAAAGGCCTCTGGCGACCTGGGCATGGATTTGCGCTATGCCCTACTGGTCTGATAGGTCAAGAGACAGATCCAATCCAGGTGCTGGGGACCCAGACTCCAACTGTAGACAAGATCGATAAGGGCTGGAGAGATGGCTCAGCCATTAAGGCGTTGCCTGAAAAGCCTAACGAACTACCTGAGTTTGAGTCCCCAGGACCCACGTAAAGCCAGATGCACAAAGTGGCACATGCATCTGGAGTTCATTTACAGTGACTAGGGGCTGTAATGCACCCATTCTCTTTCTTTCTGCTGGGAGGACATGGTGGCACACACCCTTAATCCCAGGACTCAGGGTGCCAAGGTAAGAAGATCACTATGAGTTTGAGGCCAGCCTGAGACTACACAGTGAATTCCAGTTCAGCCTGGGCTAGAGAGAGACCCTACCTTGGAAAAAAAGAAAAGGAAAAAAAAAAAAAAAGAAGAAGATGAAAAGCAATTGACAGTCAGTGTGGTGGCACACGCCTTTAATCCCAGCATTCAGGAGGCAGAGGTAGGAGGATCGCCGTGAGTTTGAGGCCACCCTGAGACTACATAGTGAATTCCAGGTCAGCCTGGGTTACAGCAAGACCCTATCTCAAAAAAACTAAAAAACTAAATAAATAAAAGTGATGAAGGCTTGTGGCACAGACATGTGCCCCAGTGATGAGGGGCTGTTCTAAACACAGCACCACAGTGACCAGTCTGGGGTCAGGTTCTGGAGCTCTCTGCAGTGGTCAGTTTCTTCTTGACCCTCCCGCCAAGAGAAGGCAGCTCTCATTCTCCAAGGCCTTTCTTTGTGACCATTGGAGCAGGATTCAAATGTCCACTGCGGTAGGCTGAGCAGCGGCAACACTCCACACTGAGCTAAGGGGCAGAGGGAGAGGTGCTCTGTGTCTCATCCTCAGCTCCACCTCTGTCTCACTTCCTTGCCCTTCTGGAATGCTTCTGAGCCACCTCACCCTCCAAGCCGAGGAGCATGTGTTCAGAAAATGCCAATGGATTCTAACATCAGTGACGGCATGCACACTCACAAAAGCAAACCCTGGGCCTGGGGAGATGACTCGGTGGATAAAGTACTTTTCATGCAAGCAGCCTTGTAAAATGCTGGGCACCGTGGTATGTGCCTGTGACCTCGGAATGGGGGAGGTGGAGACAGGAGGATCCCGAGGCTTTGCAGGCTAGCTTGTCTAGCCCAATCTGTGAGCTTTGAGTTTAGCTAGAAGGGGTAGGAGGATTGCCATGAGTTCGAGGCCACCCTGAGACTACATAGTGAATTCCAGGTCAGCCTGAGCTAGAGCAAGACCCTACCTTGGAAAAAAAGAAAAGGAAAAAAAAAAAAAAAAGAAGATGAAAAGCAATTGACAGTCAGGTGTGGTGGCGCACGCCTTTAATCCCAGCACTTGGGAGGCAGAGGTAGGAGGATCACCATGAGTTCAAGGCCATCCTGAGACTACATAGTGAATTCCAGGTCAGTGAGACTCTACCTCGAAAAAGAAAGAAAGAAAGAGAGAGAGAGAGACAGAGAGAGAGAGAGAGAGAGAGAGAGGGAGGAAGAAGAAGAAAAGGAAGGAAGGCAGGCAGGCAGAAAGAAAGCCGGGCGTGGTGGCACATGCCTTTAATCCCAGCATTCAGGAGGCAGAGGTAGGAGGATCGCCTATGAGTTTGAGGCCACCCTGAGACTCCATAGTGAATTCCAGGAGAGCCCGAGCTAGAGTGAAACCCTACCTTGAAAAAATAAAAAAAAAAGAAGCCAAGAAAGAAAATCAGTTGAGTAAGACATCCTATGCTGACTTCTGGCATATACACATACACTTGCATGCATGCACATATGTACCCACACACATGCACGCACACACATTTATGCATACCACACACAGACATGCAAAAAAAAATCAAATCTTTCCCAAACAAGATGGCTGGGCATGGCGATGCCCACCTGGAATCCACCTGGAATTCCAGCACTCAGGAGGCAGAAGAAGGAGAATCCAGCCAACGGCAGCCACATAAAATCCTGTCATAAAACGAAACAAAAGATCTTAATTCCAAATCCAAGTGGGAGGCAACTGGGATTTGACCTACTGCCTTCGCTCCCTGTACCACCCTGCCCTAATGTAACGAGGGCAGGAACAACAATCCACTTCACAGACAGCTTTTGGGAAAAATTTGTGTTGAGGTGTCAAGCTGGCTGCTGACATTGTATGTGTGTCATTCAATGAGTCTCCACAAGCAAACACACCACTTAATGCCCGCGGGCCCCCCCTTGCATGTCCCCAACAAGAGAAGCTGCCATGCTGACCTTTGATGGCTGCCACAGATTAACAGTTCTGAGTAGGAAATATGTTGTAAGGGGTCCATGGGCTCAGGTCCCAGACCAAGGCCATGATTAAGGCACAGTCACTGCCTTCACAGGGACAAGGTGGCTCTTCAATTCCTCATTTTCATATGTCCACCTCAGGCCAAAGCTCTCTGTTACTCACGGTGCTTCTTTTTGCATCTGAGACTTAAGCATGGAGCTAGGGTGGACAAGTGAGAGGAAGGGGAGGGAAGACACAGCCAGCAGAGATCAGCAGGCCTTTGAGGGACTCAGGACAGTGTCTTACATTTTTCTCTTAGACAACATTCTTCATCCAACCTCTTGTTACCTAGCGGGGAAGGATAAGTTGTCAAATGCAATGTTCATATGCAAGCAGGGTTTTTGGTGGGGACATAAGAGGGACAGTGTCCAGGTTTTTAGAGATGCTGGACAGACCTTTCCCCCGGACTTTCTGGAGTAGTAAAGAATGTAGATCCAGGGTCTGGACAGTCTGCAGGGCCCATTTATCCCCAGTGTCCCTCTACCTCAGCTCCAGCACTGAGTAAACCTAAGCACCCACTGAGAATTATCACTGATAATAATAACTGTCTTTATGGAAACCATTTAAGGTGAATTCTAATGGGCTTCGTGAAGGCATTTTTTTTTTTTTCCTAGAAGCTCTGTTACAAGAAGGTAAAATAGGTTCTGAATAGAAGGTTACAGAGGACATCGTGTCTGGTGGGAACCCCGCTCCCAGTTAGTTAGCTCCCTAACACCCACCAGGCAAACGGGGTGGCAGAACAGCCTCCCGCCCACCCCCTCCCCAACAATGACTAGGTTCTCAAATCTCATTAAAATTGTCCAGGGGGTAGGTATGATGGCACTTACCTATAATTCCAGTACTTTGGAGAAGAGTCACTGAAAGTTCAAAGTCAACCTGGTCAACATAGTAAGTTAGAGACAGCCAGGGCTATATTGTGAGATCCTATCTCACAACAAAACAAACAAATAATAATTTTTTAAAAACCCAGCTGGGTATGGTGGTGCATATCTCTAATCCTGGCACTCAGGAGGCAGAGGTAAGAGGATCACTTGAGTTCAAGTCCACCCTGAGACTACATAGGAAATTCCAGGTCAGCCTGGGCTATAGTGAGACCCTAGCTGGAGGGGGGGAGCCCTACCCAATTGAACCAGGGCACCTTTTGCCCTTGGGAGCCCCTGAGGGTCCTGAGTGCACATGCAATCAGTCCTCACTCTGCGCGGGAGGGGAGGGAAGGTGACAGGCTTGGCCAGAGGGGTGGGAAGAGGGGTGGATTGCTGCAGCCTCCACTTCTCCCCTGCTGAGATGTGAGGGAGGTACCTGTGGAAACAAAGGTGGGATCCCAGTTTTCAAGGTCAGTAGCACATAAAAACACATCCCAAGCCAGGTGTGGTGGCACATGCCTTTAATCTCAGCACTTGGGAGGCAGAAATGAGAGGATTGCAGTGAGTTCAAGGCTACCCTGAGACTACATAAATTCCAGGTCAGCCTGGGCTTGAGTGAGACTCTACCTCGAAAAAGGAAGAAAGGAAGGAAGGAAGGAAGAAAGAAAGAAAGAAAATGCATCCAAAAAATAATAAAGAAAGACAGACAAAAAAGGGCTGGAGAGATGCAAAGCCTAAGGACCCAGGTTCAATTCCCCAGTATCCATGTAAGCCAGATGCACAAGGTGGCACATGCGTCTGGAATTCGTTTACAGCATCTAGAGGCCCTGGCACATACTCATTCTCTCAACCTCCCATTCTGTCTCTCTCTCATAAATATATATATTTATATATATTTATATATATATATATTTTATATATTTTATATATATATATATATATTTTATATATATATATAATATATATTATATATATATAATATATAAAATATATATATAAAATATATATTATATATAAAAATATATAAATATATATATATTATATATATAAAAATATATAAAATATATATATATATATTTTATATATATATAAATATATATTTTTAATGTGTCCCCTGGGCTGGGGAGATGTCCCAGTGAATAAAGTGCTCACTGCTTAAGCCTGAGTACCTGAATTTGATCCTCCAATCCCCGGTAAAAAGCCAGAAGCTGTGGCGGGCTTCTGTAATCAAATCACTCTGACTGTGACATGGGAGGCAGAGAGGATTTCTTAGAAGCCCCAGGTGAGCACAACAAAAAGCAGCAAGGGCACCCTTCTTCAAATGAGATGGAACGGCAGCAAGGACAGACTCAAAAGTCGCCCTCTGCTCACTCACACAGGTGAACACCTATACGCATGCATACACACAAACAAAAATAAACGTTTTTTAAATGCATCCCCCATCTCTACCAGGACCAGAAAGTCTGAATTATTATTATTTTTTTGGGGGGGGGCAGGTGTGTGGGGGGCTTGTCTATGCTGACCTCAATGGTTTCCAAGCAGAAAGGGGCATCCAGTAAAGCATAGAGCCAGGCCCCTCCAAGAACAGCTCCTCCTAAATCCCTAGTGCCTTGGGCCGTCCCTTATATCCACTGTCCCAGGGCACCTGCCATAGGCTGACTGACCCTGCCTCTCTCCCATCATGTCACATAGCATCATTCCAGGCCCTGATCCGCTGCTCTCCACAGTGACGGGCGCGGACTTTCTTCCATGAGAATCTGTTATGCACCAGCATTTTAGCACGGACCTCTGGGAAACAGGATGTCTTTGTTTGTGGGGCTGAATAATAGTATAGCTCAGGGCTCCCAGGGCAGGTTGATGCAGAGCTATTTAGGGCAGGAAAGCCTCTAAGCTCCCATTAAATCACAGTGGCCATGGCTGAGCAGATATAAGAGGTGGACAGTCCTTTCTAGTTAATGTTTTTTACTTGAGAACTACATGCTGCTGCCAGAAACTGAACGTGCTGTGTATGCACAGGATGGGTGGAAGCAGAGCCGGATGAACAGGACTGATGACGCCTATACAAGAAGGGAACAAAACACCTTGATCTCATCAGCATTTGACCTCATCTAATGTTCCAAACTCTGGGAGTCTAGGCAGAAGGCCAGAGGTCCCCGGGATCTCTTTCCTCTAACATCAGCTTGGGACCAGTCCAGGTGATGGGCTGAAGAAAGCACTCTCAAAAATGAGTCTGCAGCCAGGCGTGGTGGCGCACGCCTTTAATCCCAGTACTCAGGAGGCAGAGGTAGGAGGGTGGCTGTGAGTTCGAGGCCACCCTGAGGCTACATAGTGAATTCCAGGTCAGCCTGGGCCAGAGTGAGACCCTACCTGGGAAAAGAGAGAGAGTCTACAGTACCCACTTCCCCGTGTCACTGTCACCAGAGTAGCTTCTCCCAGGACTAAGGACAGGGGAGGAGTGTATGTCCTCCCCTGTACCCACTCCCTCCCTCCCTCCCTCCCTTTTTCCCTCCCACAACTCAAGTCTGCAGAAGCACACACTTCCAGAAAGAGCCTAAAATACTCAACATGATTCTGCCTCTGGCTCTCTGCCCCTCCCATACTTAAGTACCTATTAGGGACAAAGGGGCAGGGACAGAGGACAATAACATCTGTTTTTACAACAGGCCAGTGACGATGCGGATCTGGAGGAAGCTTCGGCACCGGGGCCCAGATGCAGCTCTGCAGCTGCGGAAGGAAGGAATTGGCACTCCATCACTTCTCAGCGAGATTATCTCCCAATCAGCGGCTCCTCGCCCCGTTGGTATTTATCCTCACCGGGGGAGTCATAGCCACACCGCAAGGCAGATCATGCCGACCTCTTGCTTGTTTTTGGATCTCTGGTGGGTTAGTCCCTGGTTTCATGAGGGGCCTGGAAGCTACAAGTCCTCCAGCCTCAGTCCTACCTTCTCGAAAATGGCGCTATGTAGGGTGGGAAGGCTGCTGGTGGGCACGGTGGCAGGAGCACTGGGTTAGGAGTCAAAGGACCCAGTTCCAAATTCCAGCTCTACCACCAGCACTATGACTCTGTACTACCGAATCCGTCTAAGGACGTTGACAACAGGGTGCCAAGCTTGCTGAAGGTACCTTCGTTCCCTCGTCAATAAACTGGATCATGGTATTGCTACAAGTCTCAAATGTGACAACCTGCTTATGTGACCTAATCCAGGTGAAATTGAAAGGTGGGTACAGTTAGGGTGACTGGGCCTTAAAGGTAAAAAAAAAAAAAAAAAAAAGGCAATAAAGTTTGCACTTGCTAGAAACCAAAGATGATCTGACTTCTTAGCTGTTGCTTAGTTCCCTAGACCTGTTTTTCCACAAACAACCAGGACCCCTCCTGGGAGGGAGGTCTTTCATAGGATTCAAACATTGTGGCTGGTCAAGTTCAGCCTCTAGAACTTGGTGCCAGGGCAAACTTTTTTCTGAGACAGCCCTAGCTCTAACCAACCAGCTGGGCCTCTGGTTCACCAGAAGACAGCCCACCACTAAAAGGCTATAAATACCTTTGCAAGGGGAGGGCAGGTTCTCTGACCACTTGGGAACTTCCAGCTGTGGGTGAGGTTTTCCTTTGGCTGGGCCTAGGAGGGCCCCCTAGCTCTTACTCACCACATGGGTTCTTTTACCTTCTCCAGCTCCCCACGTGGCAGGAGCGCCTTGAACATTCTTTTCTTTCTTCTCTTTCTGTGTTTTTTTTCCAGGCCCTCCACGTGGGATCTCTAGCCATGTGGGAGCCTTTTCTTGGCTCTGTACTTCCCTCAATACATGTAATAATTATGTTTCTCCGTCTTCTTTTTTAATTCGATTCTTTGATTAAAATTAGAAACAAGGGTTTGGAGTTCAAGGACTTCCCTGGACCCCTAGCACCAGTTACAAAATGGCAGAAGAACCAAGAGCCAGGCAATGAGAGATCCAGCATGTGGTGTTTCTGCACGTGACTTCACCTGAGCCCACTGCAGCCTAAGGCTGGTCTCAGATCTCAAGGACAGCTGAGGTGTCTTCCAGGGGGCAATGGCACAAAGCTAACTGAGTCGTCCTTTTCTCAACAGTAGCCCTGAGCCCCTCTCTCTGGTGGGGACCCTCTACCCTGTCTCTTCCCAGCCATCCTGGGAAGATTGTGCCAGGAAGCAGAAAGGGTACCAAGATGCAAGGAAAGGGTTAAGGGAGGGGAAGGAGCCGGGCATGGTGGCACACGACGCCTTTAATCCCAGCCCTCAGGAGGTAGGAGGATGGCCATGGGTTCGAGGCCACCCTGAGACTACATGGTGAATTCCAGGTCAGCCTGGACCAGAGTGAAACCCTACCTCGAAAAACAAAATAACAAAAAAAAAAAAAAAAAAAAGAGAGAGAGAGAGAGAGAGAGGGGAAGGAGATTTAAAGTGGGGAGTAAATAGAATGCAATGACCAGAGAGCAGCTGCAGCTCTTTTGACATTAAAAAATTTTTAATTGAAAATGAAATTTATATTTCTAAACAAAAAAATCACACCTCCCTTCCCCACTCCAAAAGAAACATTGGAAATGAAAAAGACTTAAATGAATGAGTGCTACATTTAGAGTTAGAACAGAGGTGATTCTCCACCGTGCTACCACCGGGTGTCTGTGTGACCTTGAACAGTCACCTAACCCTTCAGACCATCATGACATGAACCACACAGGCATCTCTAAGGATGGGGAAAGCAAGCTGAAAAACCCAAGTGTCCCCCTGGGTCCTGAATTTGGTGGCTGTCATGACTATGGTTATGTGGTCTCGACAGGCTGCTCTTACTCCACTGCTGAGAGATGTGTCCCCCACTCCTATCCCCAGGGCAGGGCCTGGCCTCTTCTAAAAGATGGGCTGTCTTGCAGAAGCAAGGCTTCTCCCAGCGCCTGCTGAGCCAGCTCCGTGGCATCCACTCACATGGCCCAGGGCATGGATTATACCAGCTCTGCCTCATTTGAGGGTTTCGCCTATCTTCTCTCTCGCCCCATCATCATCTCACTGCTGCTCCTTTCCAGGGAGGAATGGTTTCTCTCAGCAGCACCGGCAGGCCCTGAGCCCAGCCTCTGCCCTGAGCTGGCAGGATAAGGAAGGCCCCATCTCTCCAGCTCTACCCAGAGCTGCTCTGGTTATCATTTGCTCACAGCCCCCGTGGTTTCCTTTTATCCTCCCGGGAACTGCACAGAGATTGGTTATCTGGCAATTGAGATTGTCTTACAAGGTGCCACTCATTGCATTGGATACCATTTATTTTCACTGCCTTCTGAATGCCTGGGAAAATTGCCCTGGTGAAGACACTGCTCTGTTGTATGTGGGGGAGGGGGTCAGGATGTGCATGTGGATGCTGGCTAACACGCATGCGCATATGCAGACATGTTGGAAATTTAAAAAATATAGAGGTGGAGAGATGGCTTAGCAGTTAAGGTGCTTGCCTGAGAAGCCTAAGGACCCATGTTCAATCTCTCTCCAGGTCCCACATAAGCCAGATGCACAAAGGTGACGCAAGCACAAGGTCACACATGCGCACTAGGTGGCACAAATGCCTGGAGTTCGATTGCAATGGCTGAGGCCCTGGTGCTCATATATATATATGATAGGTTGAGGGGGACGGCTGGGCTGGGGAAATGGCTAAAGTACTTGCCGTGCAATTCTGAATACCAAAAGCTGTGGTGGGTTTCTGTAATTCCAGTGCACCTACGGTGAGAAGGCGTACAGAGACAGGACAATTTCCTGGAAGCTCGCAGAGTGGGGACCAACAAGAGACCTTGTGCCTCAAAGGATGTGCAAGGTGAGGACCAACCCAAAAGCTGTCCTCTGACCTCCGCAGTATGCTGTGCCACACATACACTTACACTCGGACACACAAAATATGGGACTGGGAAGATGGCTAAGCAGTTAAAGGTGCTTGCTTGTGTAGCCCGCTGGTCCGGGTTCAATTCCTAAGCCACACAACAGAAGCCAGATGGAAGCAGTGGTACAAATGTCTGGCATTCACTAGCAGTGGCAAGAGGGCTTGACATGCCTATATACATGCTTATACACAAATAATTTTTAAACTATTTAAAAAAATAGGGATGGAGAGATGGCTTAGTGGTTAAGGCATTTGCCTGCAAAGCCTAAGTATCTGGGTTTGATTCACCAGAACCCATCATAGGTCAGATGCACAAGGTGGCATATGTTTCTGGAGTTTGTTTGCAGTGGCTGGAGGCCCTGGAACACCCACTCTCTCTTTATCTAAATAAATAAATATAAAATATTTTTAAAATATATAATAGCAACTCTGGTAAAATGGACCTTAGGCGTTTAAGGGATGGTCTAACTTGGCTGAATGGTGACTATAAGCCAAGTAAATGTGGCCTTATCCTAGGAAGCCTCTTTGTTTTATTTATTTATTTATTTGAGAAAGAGAAAGAGGGAGAGGGAGAATGGGTGCACCAGGGCCTTCAGCTGCTGCAAACAAACTCCAGACACATGCGCCACTTTGTGTATCTGGCTAACGTGGGTCCCGGGGAATCGAACCTGAGTTCTTTGGCTTTACAGGCAAATACGTTAATGGCTAAACCATCCCTCCAGCCCAAGGAAGCCTCTTTGTATGACAGGCTACCCCCAGCCTCTCCAGCCAGGACTGTTCCCGGTCCTCCCCAAGACTGTGGGGTGTTCAGACAGAAGCTATTTGGACAATTTCTGGCCCCAAGACCACACTCCAAACTTCTGTGTGGTCACCCCACTGGGATTCCCACCTCAGCAAAAGCAGGCTTGGCTCTGCTGAAAGAAAGGCTCAGGCGGTCCTCAGTTTCTGCAGAGGACCCGGTGCTGGAACTAGAGCACAGAAGGTGTTCAGTTGACCTCACAGAACACCATGAAGAGATGGATGACAGAAACGTGCTTGTCACAGTGCTGTAGGCTTTTCCAGCCAAGATCAAGGTGGGCTTGGTGCCTGTCGAGGGTTCACTTTCTGCTTCTCAGGTGGCACTTTCGGCAGTGTCCTGGCATGGTGAAGGGGGCAAGGCAGCTCTCTGGGGTCGTTTATATGAGAGCACTGATTCAGGGACTCTGCTTTCAGGACCCAGACATCTCCGAAAGCCCCACCTCTGGTGCCATCACATTGTGGATGAGATTTCTGCATATAAACTGGAGTTGGACCACAACACATGGTTTCACAATGAATAGCTATTGGCTTTTCCCTGTCTTTCTTAATATCTTATAAACTATATGAGAGCAGGGGCCTGATCTTGTTTATCTTCTGCTTTTAATTTTTTTTTCTTTTTTTTTTTCAAGGTAGGGTCTCACTCCAGTTCATGCTGACCTGGAATTCACTATGTAGTCTCAGGGTGGCCTTGAACTCATGGCAATCCTCCTACCTCTGCTCCTGAGTGCTGGGATTAAAGGTGTGCACCACCATGCCTGGCTTTCTTTTTCTTTTCATTTTGTTCTTTTTTTAAAAAAATATTTATTTATTTGAGATAAAGAGGCAGAGAGAAAGAGAGAGAGAGAATGGGCATACCAGGGCCTCCAGCCCCTGCAAACGAACTACAGACACATGCGCCACCATGTGCATCTGGCTTATGTGGGTCCTGGGGAATCAAACCTGGGTCCTTTGGCTTTGCAGGCAAGTGCCTTAACCACTGAGCCATCACTCCAGCCCTGCTTTTCTTTCTTTTTAATATTTTTGTTTATTTGCAAACAGAGAAAAGAGATTATGGGTGTGCCAGGGCCTCTTGCCATTGCAAACAAACTCCTGACACCTGCATCACTTTGTGCAGCTGGGTTTATATGGGTTCTAGAGATTTGAACCTGGGCTAGCAGGCCTTGTAAGCAAGTGCCTCTAACCACCGAGTCATCTGTCTAGCCCATTTTGTTTGTTTTTCAATGTTGAGGGAAATCCAGAGCCTCAGATATGATAGGCAAGCTCTATACTCCAACCTCACTGTTTTTTTTTTGTTTTTTTTTTTAGTTTTTAACAGCACCAGATATTTTTCAGGTGCCCTATAAGTGTTTATTGCATGAGTGAATGAATGTGCCACGAGTTGTACTGGGTATTGTAAAAACCATGACCAGGTCAGCCATGCCCCTGCCCATTGAGAGGAAAGTGTGAGTCTGTACCACAATGGCCACGTCCTAACATATCCACCAACAAGAAGAGACAGGGACTCACTCTGTGCAGTGTCTACTTGGTACCCAGCACTCTGCTGAGCTCTACTTCATTTCAAACTCAGAATTGCGCTGAGCAGGAAACAGGAGGAATTGGAGCTCACGGAGGTTTCAAAGCTGTTTGAAGACATCCAGTGGGATGAGACAGAGCCGGGATTTAGACTCACGGCTGTCAGGCTCCACTGTGCTCTTCGCCGTGGAGCTTCTCAGGTGCTATAAGTCTGCGCTTGGCTGGCTGTCTGTTCTCAGAACTGCAGGTCTTCTAAGGATAAAGACCAGGACCTATTTATCATTATACCCCAGAGCCTGGCAAAGTGCCTGTAACATAACACGTGCCCAATTTAGTAGAATTAGACCTACAGCTACTGCGAAAAGTGCCAGAGGGGATCTGTGATGGTTTATATTGACTGTCAACTTGACTGGACTAGACTCAGCCGTGAGGGATTATGTAGCTCAGGTTAGCCTCTGGTCATGCTGGTCTTGATCAGGTTAATCGAGGAGGAAAGACTCGCCTTAACTGGGCAGCACTAGTCCATGGGCTGGTGTTGCAGTCAGGTTCGCACTGCTGGCAGAAATCACCCAAGAGCAGCTTGTGGGGAAAAAAGGGTTTGTTTTGGCTTACAGGCTTGAGGGGAAGCTCCACAATGGCAGGGGGAAACAATGGCAAGAGCAGAGGGTGGACATCACCCCCTGGCCAACATAAGGTGGACAACAGGAGAGTGTGCAAACTGGCTATAACACCCATAAACCCACCCCAACAATGCACTGCCTCTTGGAGGTGTTAATTCCCAAATCTCCATCAGCTGGGAACCTAGCACTCAGAACACCTAAGTTTATGGGACACACCTGACTCAAACCACCAGAGCTGGGGTCTGGACTGTATAAAAAGGAGAGAGCTTCCAGTTGTGGTGGCACATGCCTTTAATCCCAGCACTCTAGAGGCACACGTAGGAGGATTGCTGTGAGTCTGAGGTCACCCTGAGACTACATAGGGAATTACAGGTTAGCCTGGGCTAAAGGAGACCCTACCTCAAAAAAAAAAAAAAAAAAAAAAAGAAGAGAGTGTCTGAGCAGTAGCATTCATCACTCTGCTTCCTCACTGTAGGCTGCATGTAACCAGCCATCTCAAACAGCTGCCTTTATTATCTTTCCAACCACAATGGACTGTAACCTGCAATGGTAAGATAAAATAAACACTTCCCCCCTAAACTGATTTATGTCAGGTATTTTGTCCCAGCAATGTGATTAATGGAGGATCAGAAGCCAAAAGGCATGCGGGGAGGCTTGCAGTCATAGGTCTGAACTGAGCAGTGTGTGAACACTGGAGAAGTTAAGCCTCTTGCCCTCATCCTACCACAGTCCTTCAAGCCTCTATTAAGACATCTGGGATGACACTGGGATAATCCTGCCTTAGGGTTCTCCTTCTACTAACTCAGTGTGAGTACCTGGCAGGAGGGCTCGGGCCTGATTTATTGCCAGTCCTGCTGGGACACAGCAGGCTCTCAGTGAAGGTGGTGACCTGGAGAAGAGCCAGCCAGAAGGCCTCGTGGATGACAAGTAATCACACTAGTGACCATTGAACCACTCCTCTGAAGCTCCCCTGCTCTTGCCATTCCCTTGGCCTCAGGGCCTCCCACAGCTGAGGGCCCGTCCAGCCTGCAGGAGGTACAGGCTCCGTGCCCTGTTTCTCCCCATGCTTCCCTGGGCTTCATCTGGATTAGGCACTAGCAGCCTGGGCTGGTTAAATGACCCACCCCCTCATTTGTTTTACAGGTGTCAGGTTCTCCAGGAAGCTTTGACCTTGGCAGTGGTAAGTGTACTGTTGGCACACCCTGCCTCAGGACACCAGATGTCTGGCTGCGCAGCTGGAAGAGGCTTAAGGAAAATTACCTTTGGATGGTCTCAGTAGCAATTGGGACTTTTCTCCAGCTGGGGAAATAGGTCTGCCAGCACCACTCATGGCCACCTCTTCCTAGGAACCTACTCACTGCCCATCGTCACTTCTCCCTAGAAAGTTCTCGGCATTGGCTATAATCAGCAGTCCATCTCTACCTTGAATACACTGTGATTATTAGTGTTTATTTTACAGCTGGTACATGTAGATTGCCTCTCCCTAATGTAAGAACATTAAACCCAAGGTCGGGGAAGGGGATGGGATCTGTGTAACACCCATTTAACGATCATCTATAGGTGCTGATCCTAAAAGAGAAGAAGGGCTCTCTCCAATGCCTGCAAGTAGCTGGCTACATTCTGAAAAGGCAAGGCAGGTGGATTACTTCCAGGAACATAGGCCCTCAGATGCAGTGGCTGTGTGAGGGCTAGAAAAGAAATCTGAAGGCAGGCAGGTGGAGAAGCAGGACCATAAACTGAACCTGAGAACAGCCCTTTCTCTCTCATGGTAGATGGGCCATCATCACCACCACCATCCAAGATGGACAGGCTCTAACTGGAAACTTTGACCCAGAATAGATAAGCAAGCTTACTTCTTATCCCCATAGAGCTGGCCTCCTGGGCAACTGGAGGGCTCAGGGCAGAGAGTCCAAGGGGACCTCACTTTGGAGCACTGTAGTCAGTATCTAAGGGGAAGGGGACTCCTCTCACTTGTTTCTTCCACCTGGTCCCAGGTTGTCCCCTGTCCACCTGGGAATGCTACCCAGGGGACAGTTAGCTCACCCTAAAGGAAACCACCTCCTAAGCCTGTAGCTGGCCCAGTCACTCCCACATTCAAGACCAACTCTAAAAGCTCCTGCTTGAGAGCCTTAAGGACTATGATGGCCATGTGAAGGTCATATGGCTTCTGCCTCAAGTAACCACCACTATCAGCCTTGTTGCTTCTCACCACCTCCCACTCCCCACCCCAACCTCTGCCCCTTGGAAGACACTGTGCATACAAAACCAGGGCAGAACTTACACTGGCAGAGATCAAGGTTTGAATGGTGGCTCTCTCACTAGCGGGGTGACATAGGCAAGTTTCTTTTTTAACTTCTAAAAAATATTTTTATTTTTTGAAGCAAGCCCCAACAGACTGGTCTTTTTTTTATGCAAGGGGGGAGAGAATTGGCACTCCAGAGCCTCCAGCCACTGCAATCAAACTCCAGATGCGTGTGCCACCTTGTGCACTGTGTCACTGTGCATCAGGCTTATGTGGATGAGCGTCGAACATGCGTCCTTTAGCTTCACAGGCAAGTGCCTTAACCACTAAGCCATCACTCCAGCCCTATTTTTTATTTTTAGATATTTTTGAGAGTGGGAGAGAGAGAGAGGCAGATAGAAAGAGAGACAGTGGGTGCGCCAGATCCTCCAGCCATTGCAAATGAACTCCACCTTGTACATCTGGCTTACGTGGGTCCTTTGGCTTCGCAGGCAAGTGCCTTAATCGCTAAGCCATCTCTCCAGCCCAACTTCAATATAATTTATTTTTATTTTTTATGAATTAGAAGGTGGAGGGAAAGAGAGAGAGAGAGGAGAGAACTGGTACACCAGGGCCTCCAGCCGCTGCAAACAAACTCCAGATGCATATGTCACCTTGTGCATCGGCTTAGGTGGGTCCTGGGAAATTTAACCTGGGTCCTTTGGCTTTGTAGGCAAGTGCCATAATTGCTAAGCCATATCTCCAGCCCTAACTTTTATTTTTTAATGTTGTGTGTGTGTGTGCACATATGCGTGCAGGTGGAAGCCAGAGGACAACTTCGGGTGTCCTCCTTAGGAACGCTGTCCTCCTTAGAGGCAGTCTTTCATTAGCCTGGAGCTCACCAGCTGGGCTAGACTAGCTGGCCAATGAGCCCCAGGAAGTCTCTTTTCTCTGCCTCCCCAGTGCTGGGATTACAGGTGCATGTTACCATGCCAAGCATTTTATATGGCTCTGGAGATTGGACCCATGCTTGCGAGGCAAGCACTGTACCAACTGAGCCATTTCCTCAGTCCAAACCTAGACGAGTTTAATCATCTCCCTGTACCTCAGCTTCCTATCTTATGAAAAAGGGATCTTAATACCTTATTCATGGAGTTGTTATGAGCATTAAATGAGTGGATTTAAATTTCAGAACAGAGCCTGTCATCTAGTGAGCATGCAATCGATGGTAGCTTTATCACTGCCATTCTCTCAGTCATTCATCCAACCATTACTAGAGGCTGGCAAGAGCTAAGAACACGAGCTAGACTTTAAAAGCTCTTTAGAGTTACTGCCATACTTCCCTCTCAAGCCCAACCTTGAGCGGAACACACCTGTCCTAACTGCTCAGGGTCAGCCAGCTAGGTGATGTGTCAGCCTAGGTCCCACATCTGTTCCATGGGGTCCAGCCATTCCCATGCCATGTGAGGTCCCGCTTTCTCAGTTGCACCAAGTGCTGTGCAAGTTAGTCTGACCACCTGCCGGGGCACATCGAATAACAACCACTGACAAGTAGATGCAGGGCACACGCTGATCAGTTACCTTCCCTATTAAGCCCATCTGTGGCTCTAATGGCAGGTAATTCTAAGGCACGGTGGGGAAAACAGGTAAGGATACAGCTAGAGCACATGAGTGTGGACTTTGGGGCATGTCGTAAATCCACAGCCCTACCTCTCCAGACCTTTTGTCACCATAGATTCCCAGACCTTCCTTTAACTCTCTCCCCAACACAGCTTGCTCTGGACTATGCGAGCAAGACCTTCACCGGCCCCTCCAGAGCACCTGCATTTTCAGAGCTGGGTGTGTGTTTTGCAATTATACCTCCCCCTACCCCTGTGGATGAGCTAGGCTTAGTCCTTGCCAGGGCCTCAGGCAGAGACCAGCCAGGTTTATGCCACCATTTGGCATCGTGGCTTAGCTGTCACTCACCATGGGAGGGATGTCCCGATTTGAAGAAGGGCAAATCACAAATGTCAACTGGCTGAGAATCAAGTGCAGGTTCTTGCCAGAGGCACTCCTGTGACAGCAGCCTGCACAGTCTGGAGCCAGTAATGAAGGAAACTGACAGTCCATTAGTAGCAGAGTGGACAGCAGGCTCGGAAGAGTCATTAGCCACCTCACTTCAAGGGTGAAGTCAACTGTGGGCATGTGCTTGGGTGTGTGGCTGCATGTAATTCTTTTAAAAAAAAAAAAACAACAAAAACCCAGGGGCTGGAGCGATGTCTCAGTGGTTAAGGCCCTTGGCTGTAAAGCCTAATGACCTGGGTTCGATTCCCCAGTACCCAGATAAAGCCAGATGCACAAGGTAGTGCATGCATCTAGAGTTTATTTGCAGTGGCTGGAGGCCCTGGTGCACCCATTCTCTACTTGCCAAAAAAAAAAAAAAAAAAACAAGGAGTATCAGTCATCACACAGCTGTGCCTGTTATAACAGGTAGGTAGACCTCCAGTTGACACCTAGGGGAAGAAATGTCAACTTGTTTCTTATAACCTGTACTCCCAACCGCCAGGGGGAAGGTCTGAGAAGCAATTCTCTAACAGAACAACTATACCACAGGGTTGGAGGACCCTTACAAGTTTTCTCATCCAACCCCTGCTGGAGGCAACTCTTCAATGTTCTTGATAAGGAATTATCCTTTCTTTTGAACGCCTCTGGTTGCAGGTAGCCCACTGGGATGCCAAGCATCCTACTTACTAATTCCACTGATGGCTAGAGGGTTCCTCTTGACTTCAGAGCGTCGATATGGGGCCACGTAACTAACTCCTGCTGGTCCTAGTTTTACCCTTTGAAGACACACATAGCCCAATCCCCTGTCCCTAAGATAGCACTCTAGCCAGGTTTCTTTCCACGCTGACATGGTTCTTGCATCCTTGCCTGTCTGCCAAATGCTTCCTGGACAAGATCCAGTTAACATCTTCAAAATATGATTCCCACACTGAAAAGCATAGTGTCTGCTGCAGCTGATACCAGTGCAAAAGCACACACATGTATGCACACAGGCGTGAAGCTCCTGACTGCACTTATCCACTCCACATTTCATATGTTGTCAAACCCTTGGAGTCCAAGTACATGGACTTGGAATGCTCTTGATCTGTGTCCACATTGACTTCATCCAACATCAGGCTCTGTCTACTCCCTGGGAAGTGGCCAGCCCAGGGTTAACCAGGACTTCTACCTTCCTTGTCCTGGACCATGATCTCCTGTTTATCTACCTGAAGCCTCAAGGCCATTGTTCTCCACCTGAGCTTAGTTAGGGCCAGGTCCCAGGTGAAGGTTAATCGTAGGAGAGTAAGGTAACATATGATGGATTCACAATTCTCTCCCCATCCCAGGCCCTCAACAGACTAGCCCTAGCTTTCAAGGTCTTCCAAGCATGAGATTTTGTGCAAAGGTCCAGCTAACATAAGAAGGCAGTGCTCTAAGCAGTGGAGGTGGATGGGGAAATCATGGAAGGGCAGCCCATCAAGCCCAGACAGAATGGGAATAGGGTAGCAAGGACCAGCACCCTACAGCCCCTTGGCTCTTTGTCAGCAGGAAGAGGTACCTGGAACCCTTCGAGAGCAGCAGTGTCCAAGACAAGGCTGAGCCCCAGTATCAGGAAGCAGAGAGGTGACCTTATAGCTGGTTAACCAAAGGAGCAAGGCTCAGCCCAAATCCCTGGCTTCTGACCCCACAGACACTTGGGAGTCCCAAGGGAGGGTAGGGGCATGGGAAGAGTCCGAGGTGACTTCAGTTCAATTTCTGGCCGCTCTCTGGGGAAGCAGAATAAATCTGACTCAAACAACAAAGGCAGGGTTGAGTATATAGCTCCGTTGGTAACATGCTTGCCTAGCCTGCAGGAAACCCAGGATTTGATCCCTAGCACTGAATAAACCAGGTATGCTGGCACACACATCCCAGTACTCCAGAGGAAGAGGCAGGAGGATCAGGAGTTCAAGGGCACCCTCAACTACATAGCAAGTTTGAAGGCAGACTCAGCTACATGAGCTCCTCTCAAATAAGGCATGTTCAACTCCACATCTCTCCTGGTATGGATCACCAACCCTTTCTTGATGCTGTGCTGGTATTTTGGTGACCCAACTGTATTACTCTGTATTTATTCATGTTCAAGTTGTTCTCTGACCCATCAAAGCAGCCTTCTAATTTATGAGCATCCTAATTATCAGTCATTTTATAAGCTCTCCCTCCAAGGTTCATGAAAGCTGCAATTTGGGCTGCCTCGCTTGTCATTAATAACAGGTGTTGAGTCTAGCTGGGCAGAGGGCAGAGCTCACCCGTGCCACTGAAGGCTTCTTTCCCCCTGCTGCCGCCAACATGTTGATCTGTCAGCTCTCTCCCACAGCGTGTTCAGCCTCAGGAATTTATCTAAGTACAGTGTTATCCATTCCACATATCTCTGTGTTGTTCATAAGGATATGATATACTGTCAAGTGCCTAGCTGAAACCCAGATGTACTCAATCCACTACATGTTCTCAATCTATCAGCACAGTGACCCTATCAGAAGAAAAACGCCAAGTGGGGATGGATAGAAGGAAACGAGGTCAATACAGTCTGACCACTGACTAGCTCTAAGTGGTCCCTACTGCCTTTCCTAAAGACCTGTCAGCTCTGGTCAAACCGTATCCAAAATCATCACCAAAGATCCCCCACCCTCGACATGTCCCAATGTCCCTGACCTGGTCTTCCTGAGACTTCAACATGAGATTTCACAGTCTGACAGTAGGAGGAAAGTAAAGACAAAACTGGAAGCCAGACAGACATTTATCTTTTTTTAATGAATGGGTCTACAGAAAACCTTCAATGAATCAGGGGACATAATACAAACTATGGTGACCTGCTTATAAAATCTGGCATTAAATATGGCCTTGGGGATCATTATATATAAAAATATGTGTGAAAATCTGCACCAGAAAACAAAGCAGCTTGCAGACAGTTGGGCTGGGGGCAGCCACCCGTCAGGTCTGGTCCATAGATGCTAGGAGACATTGGTCCTTCAACCTGGAGGTGACAATGGCCAGCCCCGAGCAGGAGTCACAGGAGCTTCTCTGAAGGCAGAACCCCAAGAGCACCAAAATGTCAAAAGCCTGGTGTGAAACAAAAACGGTGCTAGGAAGAAAAGGAGGAAGTGCTGCCTTCTTTCCTGAGGTCCTCACTGGCCCAAACTCGAGGACCCCGGCTGTCTGCTGGACAAACCACCCTGACTACAAAGGAACTCCTGGTCATTTTCAAGGAAGTGGCCCTGTGCTAACTCAATGAGCCAAATGATAATTAGCCTAATCTGAAGGATTTAGAACAAACTCTTCTGTTATTTTCTGCAGGCCAAGACCCTGAAATACCTACCAGACAGCTGTGCATGCAAAACCAAATGATGACCATCTGCTTCAGTCTTGAATAAAATTTTTAAAAGTGAGTGACCCCAGCCCCGAAGTTATACTTTGAAGGCTATGACAGGAAGCAACATGACTAGTATTGGTCCCCTGGGTGTGACCTCACACTGTGTGTGTACTGTGACAGAGAGACAAAGACCCAGTTTCACTCTGCGTCTGTCACTCTGCCTGAGCAGGGCCAGGACTGCTATCCACTGGTTTGAACATTCACTGGGTCCCTGCCTGTCCTGCCCTGCCCTGTCCACGCTGAGGCTCTGGCTGGGAATCGAGAACTGAAACAAGGGATAGGGATGCAGTGTGGGCACAAGGGAAATTAGGGGAGGCTATCAAGAGGAAAGATGCCCCCTAGGCTTTAATGACCATCTTTCTCTAACTTTAGAGTCTATCCTGTCCTCCTACAAAGGGAAGACAGCCACTGTGCTGCTTTTCAGCTGTGAGAAGAGTGCTTCTCTCAGCTGCTTCTAGGCGAGGTTTTCTCCTCCCAGCCTGGGCTTCACTGTCTTGCTCCATGGTGATCTGACACTTTTCTTTGTGGCAATGTGTGAAAGGAGAGATGAAGGATAAAAGTATCTAGATCACAATTTAGGCAAAAGGCCGGGAGCCACACAGTGTTGTTAATGAGGGACTTGCTCTTGCAAGCTGCGTATTCAGGACACCAGTGCCGAGTAGGGGACAGGTGCTCCCATGTTAATGGGGCCTGGCAGCAATTACTACCATTTCCTATGTGGCCAAGATAACAGGACAGCGCTGTGGCTCTTTTGGGACATGAGGCCTACCTGGCACCTCCTTCATAAATTCTTAGGGCATTCTGTCTAGAACAAGGAGGACCTTGGTCCATTCCATTCTAAAGTGACCTAGTAACACCCCCTAGTGGAAATTATAAATAAAACAAGGACAGTATGTCCATTTCCCTTCTGGAACTAAAGTGGTTTCAAGGTTCCCCATAACATGGAAAACAAATTGCAAACAGATTATCTTTATGAAGATAATCATGCCGGGCGTGGTGGCGCACTCAGGAGGCAGAGGTAGGAGGACTGCTGTGAGTTCGAGGCCACCCTGAGATTATATAGTGAATTCCAGGTCAGCCTGAGCTAGAGTGAGACCCTACCTCAAAAAAGCAAAAGAAAAAAGAAAATAATCATAATACAAAAAGGTAGGCGTTCACAGCCCATGGTTGGTACCACCCTGGCAAGTCCCATTCCCTTCTCAGGGACTTGCTTCCACACATTCTAAGGAAGGGGCAGTGTTATAGGAGGTGTTGCTGGTTGGTCCCTCAGAGTCTGGGCAGGCTGCCTGCTGGTGCCAGGATGATACCAAAGACGTAGAAAAGCCCCAGTAGGAGGTTGAGCTTGGCTGTCCTCTGAGGCAGCTTGTTGAAAGCCTGGCTGCGGAACTGCCTCTCGAGGGAGAAGGCCATGGGGATGGTGAGCAGGGGCAGCGCCAGGCTGATGCTGCAGTGTGTGGCCAGAATGCTGAAGATCAGGTAGGGCAGGAAGAGCAGCGTGTTGTAGAGCACGTAGGAGAAGGTGGGCCCAATTAGGATGGCCAGTGTGACGATGCCAGCCTCCCTGTCAGACTCCATGTCCCTGGTGTTGTTGGAATGGAGAATGGCCTCAGTGCTGAGGGCCAGAGGGATGGCGTAGAGCAGAGGGAAGATGGCCAGGGACCCCACCTGGACGGCATAGGCAAACATCACTGCCAGCGGGCCGAAAGTGATGAGGATGACGAGATCTCCAAGAGCCACGTACTTGAATCCAATTCCTGCGGCCAGAAAACCCAGAGAGGTGGTGTCAGATCAGGGCTGGACTGGGGGACTGCTCATCTGTCAAGGGATAGGCCAGATCCAGCAGGAGTCTATGAAGATGGGCACTCACTCATGTCCCCCACAACAAATATGATTCCATCTCTAGTGAGTCAGGTCCTCAAAGAATACTCAGGCTTCAGAATCCAAATGCCTGGGTTTCTACCCAAGTTTGCCCTCCTTCTGTCTCCCAAACAGTGTGCCCCAGGCTCCCAGGACACACTGGTCAATACAAAAGCCCATGATGGCCTAAAATGTCTTATGGTTCAGTCCCCTGGGTTCCTTCAGCCATCTCCAGCCCCTTGAGACTGACTGTCTCTTCTGGCTTTGAACCCAGTGAATCGGTGACACTTCCGGATCCTTAAACTTCCACATAAAGAAACTATCACCCACATAAAGAGGAAAATAGCAGAAGCTATCATGCAGCATCCCCTGCAGTTAAAACCAGACCATCCCTAGTGACCACTTACACTCCAAAGACTACCTAACCCTCCTTTCCCCAATGTTAACTCCATCCCCAGAACCAAGTCAGGGTCATCTTACTCTTAGATACTGCAACACCCTCCCCTCCCATCCCAGTGATGTTTTAAAACTATGGATCTGGCCAGGTGTGCTGGCACATGCCTTTAATCCCAGCACTTGGGAGGCAGAGGTAAGAGGATCACTGGGAGTTTGAGGCCAGCCTAGGTTAGAGAGAGACCCTGCTTGAAAAAAAGACAAACTTAACAACAACAACAAAAACTATAGCTCTATCTGACAATAAGACCATCTGTCCTTCTCCTCAACATATACCTTAAACCCTCGCCAACAAACCTGTTCAACCTCTAGACCAGCCCTCCCCTCCCATACTTCTTTCAGTGCCTCTTGGACTTCAGAGATCCCCCCGCCCCCGGGTAACTCCTATGTACCACCTTCATGGCTTAATGACCATTTCCCTTATCCCCTAAACCACATTCTGTTTCCTTGAGTGTACCCTGTGGAGCCCTGGCTGCCACTTTCTTTTTTATTTTTATTCATTTATTTATGAGAGAGAAAGGGCGTGTTAGAGCCTCCAGCCATTGCAAACGAACTCCAGATGTGTGCACCACCTTGTGCATCTAGCTTACCTGGGTCCTGGGGAATTGAACCTGGGTTCTTTGGCTTTGCAGGCAAGCGCCTTAACCTCTAAGCCATCCCCTCCAGCTTCCTTTCAAGTGCCATCCTTATACAAACTGTCCTGCCCACACAACCCTTCCTTCCATGAGTGGGACTTTATGCCTGGCTTGTTCACAGCTTCTTGCCCAAAGCTTGACACTAGGACTGAGCTGAATACAGAATTACAACACCTTGAACTGGGAACCAAGGGCAAGAGATCAAAAAAAAAAAAAAAAAACTCTCTTACTGGAACAGGTACGAGGAGCCCACCAACAGAGATGACCCACACTTGCAATATTACAGAAGCCTAGAAAGCCTGCAGATCTAATGAAGTTACATGGTGTGGTTGGTGTCAGAAAACCCTTAAGCAGCCAATACACTTTAACCAGTCTAAAACAGTGACAGTGATTTGCAGAGGACCCCAAGCCACGGGAACCAAGCACCAAGATTCTGCACAAATCTACCTTCCCAGAAGGAGTTGAGGTACATAGCACCAAACAAGCATGCTTGGTTTTTAGAATGTAGCATTCCCACAAGGCTCACAGACATGATCCCAATACTCTAGCACCAGCAAGCTATTTCTGTACCCCAAGCCATGTGCTGGTAATAACTTGGTTGTCTGAGACATGGCCTCAGAAGGTTCTTGTACACCAACACCAATCCTGAGCCAGTAAACCCACATCTCTTGCAATACTACACACAGCTAGGGGCCTCCCTCCCTTGAAGCCACCTCCCAGGCCAGGTCCGCTGCTGCTCTACCACTCCCAATCTTCTTTGCTGATGTTCTGAGCTCCACACACCAACGGCAGGGCTACAGCTGTGGAAGAAAATGCAATCGTTCTACAGCCTTGACCTCTGGCTGGATGCTCCAAGGACTCCCCTCTCTCAGTCTGGCAGGCAAAAACTGATGAGGGAACTTGAGCAGAAACTTTGTCCCCACCTTGAATAGGTCCGATACAAAAAGCAAACAACATGCGCAAAGCCACTCAAGGGATAAGAAAGGTCTGCTAATTTTCATTAGGCTATCTGACCCAAGAAAATGACAGCACCCTCGCAGGGAGAGCACTCCTCAAGGCTGAGTGTGTGCCACCTGACTCAGAGTTGTGACCCACATGGTAGTCTCTTTTAGGTATGACCACCCCTCCCAACACCAATTTCTGAATAAGCTGGCACAGTGAAACACTGGGTCAGTTCTCCATAGAACAGCCAGAATTAATCTATAAGACACACATCAAAGTTATCTGGGGGTTGAAGAGATGACTTAGTGGTTAAGGTGCTTACCTGCAAAGCCTAAGGACCCAGGTTCGATTCCCCAGAACCCACATAAGCCAGATGCACATGGTGGTTGGTGCATGTGTCTGTAGTTTGATTGCAGTGGCTAGAGGCCCTGGCACATCCATTCTCTCCCTCTCTCTCTCTCTCTCTCTCTAATAAGTAAATTTTAAAAAAAGAAAAAAAGTTATCTGGGAGATTTCTCAGTGGTAAGAGTACTTGCTGCTCAAATATGAGGGTCTGAGTTTGATCCCCAGCATTCACATAAAAGCCAAGCATGGGGGCTGAAGAGATGGCTCAGCAGTTAAAGGCACTTGCTTGCAGAGCTTGACAGTCCAGGTTCAATTCCGCAGTACCCATGTAAGACCAGATGCACAAAGTGGTGCATGTGTCTAAAGTTCATTTGCAGTGGCAGAGGACCCTGGTTTGCTCATTCTATCTGTACCCTACTCAAATAAATAATATATTTTTTAAAAAAGCCATGGCCATGCACACCTGCAACCCCAGTTACAGCTGAGGAGGGGTAGAAGCAAAATTGCTGGAGCTCACTGGTCAGATAGTCTGACCAAAAGACAACAGCTCCAGATTCAGCGATCTGTCTCAAGGAGGTATCTCGGGAGGGCAAAGAGAATACCTGCTGTTCTCCTCTAGCCTCCACATGTGTGTGCACAGGGTGTGTGCATCTGCGTGTGCACACACACACATGCAATATATATACACAGAAAGTTGGCAAGGGCCAGGTGATGGTGCATGCCTGTAATACTAGCACTTGGAAAGCTGAAGCAGAAGGATCATGAGATGAAGAGTTTCCCACCAGCCTGGGCTCCACATAGAGAGCCGACCTCAGAGTACAGAGCCACTGGAGGTTATATGCACTGCTGCTAAGGATGGAAGGGAGTGCAACCACTTCTGAAAGTGCGCTGGTAGTTCCTGGAACATCAACTAGTTCCCATCTACTCCATTTCTAGACACTCATTCAAGAGAAATGAAAGAGGAACATGAATGTTCAGTGGCAATAGCTTTGTGGCTAAAGAACTACAAGGAGGAGCTGAATGTGGTGGCATACACCTTTAACACCAGCAGAGGCCAGCCTGGGACTACAGAGTAAGTTCCAGGTTAGCCTGGGCTAGAGAGAGACCCTACCTCGAAATAAACAAACAAACAAACAAAACAAAACAACAGAAAGAACTACAAGGATGAAGCTGCCATTACTGAGTGAGTGGGGTGTAGTTTAGTGGCAGAGTGCTTGCCTAACATGTGAGAGGCCTTGGGCTCAACTCCCAGCATAAACCAACCATTGCCATTTTGAGAAATGAAGAAAACTGTGGGTACAGCGAGTAATTTTGGTAAGATTAGGAATTTGATTTCATACATTTTCTAGAAGTTACTGGGGAACTAAGCAAATGAAGAGAGGGAAAAGAGGCCCAAGAACTGAGTCCTGGAGCCTGCAAAATGGGGATAACTAGAAGGCAGACAAAGACCTCAAGAGAGCAGCAGGATGGAGCTCTTGCCTCCCCCTCGCCTACAGTGGCTTCTTCGAGGATCCCAGACAATGCTAAGCTTTTTCCTACCCTTAGCCCTGCAGGACTCAGCACTGTGATAGATTCAAATTCTACCCAATGGCTGGTTCTTTATGTTTCAAATCTTGGTTTAAATATCACCAACATTAAGAGGGTGATCTTGCTGGGTGTCGTGGCACACACCTTTAATCCCACTACTTGGAAGGCAGAGGTAAGAGGATCACCGTGAATTCAAGGCCATCCTGAGACTACATAGTGAATTCCAGGTCAGCCTGAGCTAGAGTAAGACCTTACCTTGATTAAAAATATATATATATCTGGTTACAGTGAGTACTCCTCAAATGTTCATGTGTTGAAGGCTTGATCCCCAGCTATGGTGGAATGTCAAAAGTGGTAGAGCCACCGGATATGGTAGCGCACGCCTTTAGTCCCAGCACTCGAGGCAGACGTAGGAAGATCACCTGAGACTACATTGTGAATTTAAGGTCAGCCTGGGCTAGAGTGAGACCCTACCTCGAAAAACAAAAACAAACAAACAAACAAAAAAAGAAAACAAAAGAGGTAGAGCCTTTGCTTCTGATAGCATATCCCCATAGCCAAATGGCATATGAGAGCTGGAGAGATGGCTTAGCAGTTAAGGCGCTTGCTGCAAAGCCAAAGGACCTCAGTTTGATTCCCCAGGACCCACATAAGCCAGATGCACAAGGTGGCATATGCATCTGGTGTTCGTTTGCAGTGGCTGGAAGCCCTGGTGTGCCCATTCTCTCTCTCCCCCCCCCTCACTCTGCCTCTTTCACTCTCTCAAATAAATAAATAAAAATAAAATATTTTAAAAATGGCATATGTCTCCGAACAAAAGTCCCACATCCTAGGCACCCCTTTAAACTTGAGCAAACCAAGATACTAGTTATTTTAAATTTACTATCTTCACTTTATGTTTTTTCTCATGCTGGGTGTGGTGACACACACCTTTAATTCCAGCATCTGGGAAGCAGAAGTAAGATTACTGTGAGTTCACCGCCAGCCTGAGACTACATAGAGAATTCCAGGTCAGCCTTGGTTGCAGAGTCTTACCTTAAAACAAACAAACAAAATTTCCTCATGATAGGTTCCATGCAGACAGGAATGTGTGCCTGCTGGGTTTACATAGAACAGTGCCTGGTGCATAACAGGTGCTCAGTAAGTACAGCTTAACACCTGCCTATCACCTTAATCAGCTCCAAGAAGACATTGTGACAAGGGCCTAAGCTGGAGAAGGACATAAGTGACTCCATATTATGAACTTACACAAGGAAGTTCAGCTTAGCTGGTACCTTAGGATGTGGTCTCACCTGCACTTAAACTTTATGTTTGGCTTGCTTTAACACAATGGGTCACCACAAGACAAAATGTTTTTCTCACTATTGCTAAATGCAATCTTCAGCTTCTGTATTAACTGCTGCTTGCTTGCAGTTGCAGAAGAGGGAAAATGCAGGGAAGGGAGATTCCAGAAAAGTTTTTTTTTTTTTTTAATCAACTGAAATTAACTCTTGGTTTTATAAGATTATGATTACTGAATTTCTGAACTGTAAAACTAAGTTGTGCAATCTTATGGATTTCTCCTTATAAAAGAAGCCCTGAAGTTCATCCTGGTACTGCATTCAGGCTCCCGAGTCCTGGATGTAGTTGCTGGCCAGCTAATAAAGATTCCTTTCCTACTACTTGGTGTCCATGTGGTCTTCCCTGGAGGTCCTCACCATAACAATATCATCTAGTAAGATAGCTGAAAGTTATGTGCTATATAATTTTCACCTTTCTAGATTTAATTCCACCATAGTTTAAAACTGGTATTTAAGGGATGATCAAACAAAGGGAATTAAGATTTTTTAAATGTCCAAACCTAGGGGCTAGAGAAATGGCTTAGCGGTTAAGGTGCTTGCCTGCAGAGTCTAACAATCTGGGTTCGATTTCCCAGTACCACATAAAGCCGGATGCACAAAGTGGCACGTGCATCTGGAGTTCATTTGCAGTGGCTACAGAAAAATGCCCACGCCTATATTTGAGTAATGTCAAGCAAGGATCTTCACAACTTACTGGGCATGTTTCATTTTATATATATATATATGTATATATATATATGTATGTATGTATGTATGTATGTGTGTGTGTGTGTACACACACACATATATACACATACATATATATTTATTTATACACACACACATATATATTTGCAAACAGAGAGAGAATGGGTATGCCAGGGCCTCTTGCCACTGCAAATGAACTCCAGATGCATGAGTCACTTTGTGCATCTGGTTTTATATGGGTACTGGGGAACTAAACCCAGGCCATCAAGCTTTGCAAGCAAACGCCTTTAACCACTGAGGCACCTCTCCAGCGTGGGTGGGTGGGTGTAGGTGTCTTGCCGCTCACAAATGAACACCAGATCCACCTTTTGTGTCTGGATTTCCATATGTGTTGGGGAGTTGAACCCAGTCAGCCTGACTTTACAAGAAAGCGCCTTAAACCAATGAGCCATCTCCCCAGTCTACAACTTACTGTTTACTGTTTTCAAAGCATCCATGACCTAGATATTTTAGATTTCAGGTAAAATGGCCTACTTTAACAAAGAAACCTTTCATGTCTACAATTTCTAGGTAAAGTGGCAGTTTCCAGTACAGGCCAGTTCTTACCTCCTGTGTAGAGAAAGGAACCAGACAGGCCTCCAAAGTAGATGAGAGCCAAGTGTTCCAGTTTCAGCGTGGAAAGGTAGTAGAGGCAAGCAGCACAGACACAGCCCAAGGTGTAGAGGAAGACTCCAAACCGAACCACATCCTGGGGCTCCAAGATTCGGTCCACCAGCGTCCTGTCATCACTCTTTTTGTGGTCAATGCCCTTGGAAAAGTCATAGTAAGTGTTGACTAAATTGCCCGCTCCGTGCACAGCCAGGACAGTCACGGCACAACCTACCAACAGTCTAGGATCCAGGACGCCCTGGGATCTGAATGCCAGGGCGCTGCCCAGGGCCACGGGGGTGAGTGAGGCACTGAAGCTCCAGGGTCTCAGAGCCAACACGTAGGAGGCACATTTCTTTCTCCAGGAGCGCGGCAGGGGACCGTCCTCCTGCTCTGGCCAGTCTTTCCTCAGCGGGTCCCTGTCCCCAGCTTTGACCGTCTCTCCCGCCTGGATATTAATCTTCTCCCCCGGAGCCAACAAGGTAGCCATGGAAGATGCACGTGGCTATAAAGTTAACTCTAAAAGTGAACCACTCACTGTGACCGCCCCAGGGCGAATAGCGGCGGTGGGTGGGGGCACAGGCGGGCCTGACCTTTCTTTGGTTCCGCCCCGGAGCAGGGCTGAGGAGGTGGTGGAAAGGAAAGACAGCAGCGAGCAGGATACACATCCCACAAGGGCCGGCGACGCCGCCCCGACCACCTGTCACCTGGGGGAAGCCTGTCTTTAGTCCCCAGGCCCGCTCTAGAACTCAAGGACCAGGGTCAGCCTGCGGACTCCAGCTGGCCGCCGGCGCCGCCATGTTGTGCGTCGGCCTCAGGAGACCGGCTCGGAAACCGAGGCGCGAGCGCGGGCTGGGCCGGCCACCCGCGGCCGGAGGGTGGGGCGTGCACTGGGAGGGCCTAGAGAGTCTGCCAACTGCGAGAGTCACTTGAAACAACTTCGCCTAGCACCCCAAAAAAGGGTTCCAAGGAGTGTCCTTTGAGCTTTGAGATATACCCCGGTGTTTCACTCCTGAAGTAAGACTTGCTAATTTATTCATCCAGCAATCATTTATGGAGCGCCTACTATGTGCAAGTACCATTCAGGTTATATCTATCCTATCTGCATTGTGGAAATACAGATGGTGGTCGATTTGCGATGGGGATGATTATCCCAGTAAATCCTGCACTGAAAATATTGTACTCAGTGGAAAGAGAGGGAAAATAAAAAATAAAAGGAAAGAAAAGTCTGTAAACAAAGGGCTGGGAAAAGAAATCATAGCTGGGTGTCCTAGTGCAGGCCTTTAATTCCAGCACTCGGGAGCAAGAGATAGGTGGATCACTGTGAGTTCAAGGCCAACCTGGGACTACAGAGTGAATTCCAGGTCAGCCTGGGCTAGCGTGAGACGCTACCTCAGAAAGAAAGAAAGAAAGGAAGGAAGGAAGGAGGGAGGGAGGGAATCATAGTACTATATGATGGAATACTATGTAATGTAACTATAACAAAATCACAAAAGAACAAGTATTCTGTATAATAAGATAGAAAGACCTCCAAAATACATTTTAAAAAATTTGGGGGGAGGGAGCTGGAGAGATGGCTTAGTGGTTAAGTGTTTGCCTGTGAAGCCTAAGGACCCCGGTTCAAGGCTCTATTCCCCAGGACCCACATTAGCCAGATGCACAAGGGGGGCACACGTACCTGGAGTTCTTTTGCAGTGGCTAGAAGCCCTGGCGTGCCCATTCTCTCTCTCTCTCTCTCTCTCTCTCTCTCTGCCTTTCTCTCTTTGTCACTCTCAAATAAATAAATAAAAAAAATTTTTTTTGAGACAGGTTTTCATGTATCCTAGGCTGGTCTCTGATTCTATGTAGCTGAGGAATAACCTTGAACTTCTGATTTTCCTGCCTAAGGTCCTGAGTGCTGGGATTACAGGAGTGCTCCACCACACCTGTTTTTTTTATATATATTTTTATTTATTCATTTGAGAGAGAGGGAGAGAGTAGGCATGCCAGGGCATCCGGCCACTGCAAACGAACTCCAAATGCATGTACCACCTTGTGCATCTGGCTTATGTGAGTCCTGGGGAATCAAACCTGGGTCGTTTGGCTTTGCAGGCAAGCACCTTAACTGTTAAATCATGTCTCCAGCCTACACACCCAGTTTTATAAGATGCTGTGGATGGAACCCGGGGTTTCCTACATGTTAGGCAAGCACTCTACCAATTGAGCAACATTTCAGCCTCTACAGTTGATTTATTTCTAAATGATGTTGTTTAAAATGTTTTATTTACAAGGAACTCAAGGCGACTGCTTCTTGAGAATGACTTCATGAATGACTTTTAGGAAAGTCAGAATAAAAAAGCTTTCTTTGCGGTAGTGGTTAAGGCACTTGCCTGCAAAGCCAAAGGACCTCGGTTTGATTCCCCAGGACCCAGATGCACAAGATGGTGCATGCATGCATCTGGACTTCGTTTGCAGTGGCTGGAAGCCCTGGCACGCCCATACTCTCCCTCCCTCCCTTTCTCTCTCTACCTCTTTCCCTTTCTCAAATAAATAAATAAAAATGAATTTAAAAAAAAACCTTAGAAAAAGCGTTCTTTGTGTTGCTGATTTTTCGAAGTATGGTTTCGCTCTAGCTCAGACTGACCTGGAATTCACTATGTAGTCTCTGGGTGGTCTCGAACTCACAGCGATCCTCCTACCTCTGCCTCGCAAGGGCTGGGATTAAAGACGTGCGCCACCACGCCCGGCTTTTTTTTTTTTTTTTCAAATGCATAGTATGTTTTACAAAAGGGAAAGCACCGATCCCTGAGTACACCTGGCCCCGATATTGTACGTCTTCTGCTACAGGAATTAGAAAGCGCGGGCGACATGCCATTTTAAAATCACACCCGGCACTCGCTACCAGGACTCCTCACAGCCACAGCCCCTGCAGCGAGGGGAATCGTAGTAGTGCTGCACCGGACGTGTGCGTGGAAGTGACTGAAGTCAACTCACGACTGATTGGTTCTCCTGAACGGACCTCAGCCTCCCTTCACCTGCCACTGGCGGAGTGGTTTGTCTATTTGAACAATCCCCGCCCCTCCTGAAGAAGCCGGTCTCCCGAAGCTTCACTTCTCCTTCGTTGCTATTGGTCGGCGTTTCAGTCCATCTTCTTTCCGCACCGGTAGATTGGTCATCGGGCTTGGAAGCCCGCCTTCCCTCCCTCCCTCCCTCCCGGCTTAGAGGACAGCGGGCGAAGGCGGGTGGTGTGGGGCTGGGGGCCTGAAGCGGCGGTACCGGCGCTGGCGGCTGCAGCTGAGGCCCTGGCCGAAGCCGCGCGGTGAGTCTGGGGCCTGGCACCGAGCCCTTCAAGGCAGCGGAATGTGCAGACTCACGGCCAGCCTGCTCCGTGGTGGGGAGGGCCTGGGAAGTCGTCCGTCTGGAACGTGGAGTCGCTTCAGTAACCGGCCCCACGACCTAGGCGCCGCCCGATCTCTTGGCCCGCCCGCCCGCCCGCACCCCGCGAGGCGACGCCCACCTCTGCGGGCAGCGCTTCCGGACACCCCCGCAGACCCTTCAGGCCGCGGTGCTTCCCAAAGGCCGGAGGACCGGCTCTGATTCTGCCGTGGCGTCTTTAAGGTCCCCCTTCCCTGTCGCCATCACCCCTTCTTCCGAGTCACCCCAGCGATGGTGGAACCTGTCTCAGGGTTCGCTAGCCTGTGTCAAGCCCCTCCCCCCCCCCGCTCCCCCGCACTCCTTCACTCCATCATTGCAGACCTGTCCTCGGAGCTGAACTTGATTCCATCCTTGAGGGCTCATGGTCTCTGCCTCTCCCACGTCCCCATCCTGTGTTTCAGCCATCCCACTTGAACTTCCCTTAGGCATTATCAAGACCCGTCAGATATGTGACTTAAAGTAGTTGCATTGAACTCACCTTGGAGCTTCCGATGCTAAAAAAAGATATATATATACACGTTTTTTTTTTCCTGAGAATGGAAATTCCTGTCCTCCCTCCTTCCTCAAGTACACACAACCACGCGCCCCCAAGCTGTCACACACTCACAATGTAGTGGTTTCCTTTGACTTTTATATCAGCCCTGGAATTTTTTGTTGTTTTTTGTTTTTCAAGGTAGGGTTTCACTGTACCTGGAATTCACTATGCAGTCTCAGGGTGGTCCTGAACTCACGATGATCCTCTTACCTCTGCTGGGATTAAAGGCATGTGCCACCATGCCCAGCGGCACTGGAATTTTTGAAACCTGTTCAAAACCAGTTTCTTGGATTTTTTTTTTCCCTCTGTATTTCACAAACTCATGCAAAACCAAGACTTTTCAGGAATTGGTTTTTTAGTGTATTACTCTCATGAGAGTATGGGCTGGCCCCTTTTCTGGCCTCTTTCTTGTGGTCACCTGACTATTTTCCATTCTGGCTTGTAAATTCACTGAAGGAAGAAGTAGTACATGATTGAGGAATGACTGGTCTTTTGCTTCTGTTCAAAGTACAGTTACACCTTGGTATTTGGGAGAGAGTGTTCTTAAGACTGGCCTGCTCAAAGTGGAAAGTGCTTGTCCCTTATATAAAACAGTGTGATACTTGCACATATGCCATGTATATCCTCTTGTGTACTTTAAATTATAGCTGGGATGCTTATTATACCAAATACAGTGCAAAAAGTGACCATAATGTATTGTTTAACAAATAATGACAGGAAAAAAGAGGCCTGTATATGTTCAGTACAGACTAACAGTTTTCCTGCTTATTTTCTGTTCACATATGGTTGAATCCACAGGTGCAGAGCCAACAGATGGGAAGAGCCAGCTACACTAGTATTCTACAGAACTCACTACACCAGTACAGTAACCAGCAACAACATGTGGCTTACAGAGAGCTTCAAGTGTGACCAATTCAAATTGAGATAGCTAGAAGTATAAATTGCCCACTAGATACTGGAAAGTGGGAAAGCTATCAATATTGATAACCTGTTAAGATGCTTTTTGATATACTGGATTAAATAAAATATATTAATTCACCTTTTTTTTTTTATTTTTTCAAGGTAAGGTCTCACTGTAGCCCAAGCCAAGCTCTAACTCTGTAGCCCCAGGCTGGCTTTGAACTCAGGGCAGTCTTCCTACCTCAGCCTCCCGAGTGCTGGGACTAAAGGTCTAGCAACACTTTTTTTTTTTAACCTTCAATATGATTACTAGCAAATTTAAAATTCCATATGTGAAGCCAAGCGTGGCACATGCCTGTAATCCCAGCACTCAGGAGACACAAGGAGCAGGAATGCTGTGAGTTTGAGGCTCCCCTGAGACTACATAAGGAATTCTAGTTCAGCCTGGGCTAGAGCAAGATCCTACCTCAGGGGAAAAAAAATCCATACGTGATTCATATTACTACTGGACAGTGTTAGTATAGAGTAGTGATCAGTCTCCCTGTTTAGATTGAGCTCTTAGGAACAGAGCAGTTGTCATTTTTAATGCTTTCCTTACATCCCTACCTCTGGGACCTGGCACTATTCCGTGTCCTTAGTAATTATAATAACTAATAGCTAGCAATAATTAAGAGCTTACTGTATGCCCAGTAATGCCTTAAATGCTTTCAAACATGTTAATCCTTACCCCAACATTTAATCCTCCCCTCAACCCTTGAGTTAGGTACTACAAGTCTCGTTGGTGGCTGAGGAAGCAGTTATTTGTCTTCCTCAAGGTATATAACTTTGGAACAGTACTCAGACTCTGATAGTCCAACTTCACACCCCACAGTGTGACCCCCACAGTGTGACCCTCACTAGTGTGTTGTGTTTTGTTTGGTTGGTTTGGTCTCACTGAAGCCCTGGCTAGCCTGGAACTCACTGTGCAGGCTACTCTCAAAGTCACAGTGATCCTCCTGCCTCTGCTTTCCAAGTGCTGGGATTAAAGGTGTGTGCCACCACACCTGGCTACAGTGAATCTTTCAAGCATCAATCATTCTTGAATGAATGTAGATTTTCTAGAAGGACTTTAGGAAGATCTCCCGGTTTTATAAAATACTCTTCCTAACACGAGTTGAGTGGAAATCTATGTTAGGAGCTAGGGTCATAAATTTGTCAGCATAGTTCATCTCTACGATATTGGAAGATGGGGTTGAGGATATAGCATAGTTGGGAAAGTGTTACCTAGCATGTATGAAGCTGCTTAAGAGAGTTCAAGCTCCGCCTGTGATATGTGAGACCCTGTCTCAACAAAGAAAGAGTATTGAAAGATACTTCTTCCCAAAGACCCTCAGGACAAGATGCTTGGAACCGGCCCTGCCGCCGCCACTGCCACCACCACCACATCCAGCAACGTGAGCGTTCTGCAGCAGTTTGCCAGTGGCCTGAAGAGCCGGAATGAGGAGACCAGAGCCAAAGCTGCCAAGGAGCTCCAGCACTATGTCACCATGGAGCTTCGAGAGGTTGGCCTTCTGTGACTTAGGGCCAGTTCTTGTGGGATGCTGGGGCTAATGTCATCATGGATGTAAATTCCTTCAATAGCCCTGTGAGGGCTTTTAGGAATGTACCCTCTCCCCCTTTTCCTACCCATAGAATATGGATTCCTTTGCAGCAGTTACTCATTACTTTTCTCGTGTTTGTGGTCACATTTTAGGAGTGAGCATAGAGTCAGGGTTTTGGGTTTTTTTTGTTCTGTTTTTTACCTTTTCCCAACCAGACCCTCTGTTCTAGCTGTCTAGTAACAGCCACTGGGGTAGGCTTGGAGAGTTGAAGCCTGGGGCTTTCTAAACTGGAACCACACTTGACATCAGAGACAGTGCCTGTTCTTCCTTGTACCACTGGCACTAGAAAGCATCTAGAAGTGGATGTTTTCTGCCACAGAGTGGGGATCAGTAAATAGTTAGATAAACAGATGAATCATACAGTCAGTTGTCCAACACTTTAAAGCTGTGAAAATGGGCAGTAGCTCTCTCTTCTCTGATTTGCATGGTACATACTACCTCTCAGTTCCTACCCTTGAGATGTCAGCCCACAAGTGCTAATACCATCAGAAAGATACAAGAAACTGTTCTGTGCACATCTTCCCTTGCAGATGAGCCAAGAGGAGTCTACACGCTTCTATGATCAGCTGAACCATCACATTTTTGAATTGGTTTCCAGCTCAGATGCCAATGAGAGGAAAGGTGGCATCTTGGCCATTGGTAAGGATAGACTCTTATAACGATAATGGGAATACAGGGTAGCTCACCTTTGGGTGCTCTGTATCCCTGTCTGCCACAGGATTAGTGCCTAGTGCATCTTTGTTTAAGGAGCCTATAGCCTTCAGTACACTTAGAGAAGTGTTCATTTTAGCAGCAATAATGGGACACAAGCAAAACAGGTATTTTTAGGTGTGGAAACTTGAGTCTCAGAACTGATAGGTGACTTTTTTGTGGCCATTTTGCCAAGGGAGAGCCTTGAAGCCAACTTTCTTCTATGCCAGGTTGCCTATTACATGTCTGCTTTCACATTAGAGCAGGTTTTTGACATAGTGAGGCTCACAACACCGTTGTTAATAAAACACAGGTCATTTTCAACTCCCAAGGACTAATTAATAATCCTGTAAATTATTCACTCCCAGTTTAGTTTCGTTTTTTCTTGGGAAAGAAAATATATTTGTTAAAAACAAGATTATTTTGCTTTATATTAAAATAGTTCTGGCACAAACATCAAATGTATTGGTTAAAATGAAAATCTCTCTGCCTCCTTTTCATGTAGAACTGTATTCAGAATGAACGAAGAGGTCACTCACCGGCTTTCAGTCCCAGGTCGTGCACAGCCCCGCCCAGCATGTGCTACATCATCACCTTTTGCTCTCTTTTACAGCCAGCCTCATAGGAGTGGAAGGTGGGAATGCCACCCGAATTGGCAGATTTGCCAACTATCTTCGGAACCTCCTCCCCTCCAATGACCCAGTTGTCATGGAAATGGCATCCAAGGCCATTGGCAGACTCGCTATGGCAGGGGACACTTTCACGGCTGAGTATGTGGAGTTTGAAGTGAAGCGAGCTCTGGAATGGCTGGGTGCTGACCGCAACGAGGGCCGGAGACATGCAGCTGTGAGTGTCTAAAAGGAGGGGTACAGCCAGAGCTGGGGAGCAGTGTGCTCTGTTGGGAGCCTTACTTTCTTGTCCCTGGAAAAAGCTGGTTTGATGGGCAGGGATTTCAGGCTGGTGGGATAGACTGAGTCTGTGAGAGAGAGGACCTAGGAGTGGGTGCAGTGGGAATTGGAAGCATCACTACTGCTGTCCAGTTGGCTCAAGGAACGAGTGTGAACATTCACCCTCATCAAGTCTCAGCTTTTCTCTTCTTTGTAAATTGGCAGTCTTTGGCCTTTAGTTTCTTACCCTCAGAAATGGAACTATTATAGCATTGAATATTCAACACATTTTCACTCAATAACTACTAATAACCTGCTGTCTCCATGCATGGTTCTAGGTCCTCAGCATAGTGTTACAGAAAACATACTCATGCCTGCTCTTCCAGAGCATGATGAGAGTTTTGTTTGCCCTTCTGTCCCAGGTCCTGGTTCTCCGTGAGCTGGCCATCAGTGTCCCCACCTTCTTCTTCCAACAAGTGCAGCCCTTCTTTGACAACATCTTTGTGGCCGTGTGGGACCCCAAGCAGGCCATCCGCGAGGGAGCTGTAGCTGCCCTTCGTGCCTGTCTGATCCTCACCACCCAGCGGGAGCCGAAGGAGATGCAGAAACCTCAGTGGTACAGGGTGAGAAGGTGGCTCCACTCTCGCCACTAGCACAGCATATTTGCCTAGAGATTCAGTTGGCCTAAAGGGTGGCAGCAGGCTTCAGGCCACAGAGCTAGTTTCACAATTGTTGGGCCTTCCATGGTTTTCTTTGGTATACTGTGACTTAGTATTACTTTATTGCACTTATTAAAGATCAACAGGAAGCTGGGTGTGGTGGTGCACACCTCTAATCCCAATACTTGGGAGGCAGAGGTTGGAGGAACGTGGTGAGTTTTAGGCCACCCTGAAACTACATAGTTAGCCACACCATTATTTTACGCATCGCTAAGAATGAAAATGTACTGATTGGACTGTGGTTCAAGGCCAGTTGTGTTGACACCTGTATCATCCCAGCACTTCAGAGGCTGAGACCAGAGAATTGAGAATTTGAGGGCAGCCTGGGCTACATAGCAAAATTTGAATCAGTGAGACATGGTTGGTACTGATTTGGAAAGAGGAAGGCTGAGGTAGGAGGATTGCTGTGAGTTCAAGGCCAGCCTGAGACTACACAGTGAATTCCAGGTCAGCCTGGGCTAGAGCGAGACCCTGCCTCAAAAAAACCACTAACAACAAAAAAAAGAATCCTGATTTAGAAAGAGCCAGTTCTCTTTTTCAGTCTTGTCCTGATGGCTACTGCCCAGAAAACTTACTAGTGAGGGATATATCAAGAAAGGAGCCCTAGGGACTGAAGAGATGGCTTAGTGGTTAAGGCACTTGCCTGCAAAGACTTAAGGACCCAGGTTCAGTTCCCCAGATCCCACAGAAGCCAGATGCATAAGGTGGTGCTTGTGTCTGGAGTGCTTGCAATGGCTAGAGACCCTGTCTCTCCCCTTCTCTCTAATAAATAAAAACAATTTTTTTTAAATAAAGAAAAGAAAGGAGCCTTAAACATAGACGAGGAGAGGTGACTTCCTTTCTGACCTTGGACAGTAATTTCCTTTGGGTGTTTACTTAGCTGTTAAATGGGTGATAGTGGTATCTGCCTCCGAGGCATATAATGAGAGCTGAGGCTAAATTAAACAAGACCACTTGATGACTCTGCACTGATGCTGGCACAGATACCTAGCAGGACTGGAAAACCTTAGGTGGGCCTGTGCTCACTCCCTGGGTAACCAAGGTATTCTCTATACCTAGCACACGTTTGAAGAAGCAGAAAAGGGGTTTGATGAGACGCTGGCCAAAGAGAAGGGTATGAATCGGGATGACCGGATCCACGGAGCCCTGCTGATCCTGAATGAGCTGGTCCGAATCAGCAGCATGGAGGGAGAGGTGAGAAGCCGCCTCTGGCAGGTTCCAGCTCCCATGGGCCGTTCTGTAGCAGGCAAGGCAAGGTCCTTGTGCTCAAGGAGCTCATGCTTTACTGTAGGAGAAACAGACAGTAAATGATATGGTTGCAGACAGCAGCAAGTCCCATGAAGAGAAAAAATAGGAAGTAAGATAGGAGACAGTCACAGACACATCCAACTATCAAGACCCATCCAGCCACAGCCAACCAAGGATAGCTGTGAACGAATGCCTAACCCAGTACAAAACTGTAAACTTACTTAAAATGTTATGAGACTTCTTCAAAAAATTTTTTTATTACTCAATTGCACAGTTTTCAAGTGTGGACTTTGTGGATTATAACTATGTTGCAGTTTCAAAAGGTTGAGCACACCTGGCCAGTGTGGGTTGGAAGGATGCATGGAGGATCAGGCTGGGACGTGGCTCAATAGGTAAGGCACTTGCCTTGCGAGTGTGAGGACCTGAGTTTGGATTTCCAACACTCATGTAAAATGCCAAGCACAATTACATGAGTTCTGGGTTCAGTGAGAGACCCTGTCTCATAAAAAAGGTGGAGAAGCAATAGGGAAAGACACTGACATGTACTTGCATTCACAGATGCCCCCAAAAAATTAATGGTTTTATAGCCTGCAAAAGTAAACAGGAGGGACTGAGTCAATAGCTGATGATGAAATGAACAAGAGAAGGAAGAAACACTGGATGGAATCTCCTTGATTCTGTGTGAGGCCATCATGGGTTCCTTAAGTCCAAGTTAGGAGACCTGCTGCAGGCCTCTGCCATGTCCTTCCATTGACTGGGAGCAGAGCATGGAAAATGGCTGTAGCACAGATTGGGTGATGGGTGGGGCTCAGAGCAGCCCCTGGGGCTCTTGGTCAGTTAAGGTCCTGGCATCTGGAGGTTGCCCTCGAGGCCTCCATGGCAGGCTTCTGCATTGGTCTGGGTGAGCCACAGCAATGGCTTCAAGTAGGTGTGGCAGCACAGATACTGCGGGGTGGGGGGGTTCAGGATATATTTAGGAGTAGCGCTTCATCTGTGAGACTTCCTGTGAGGGCTTGTTGGTATAGAAGCCCTGCTTGAGTGAACAGTGGTGATTGGTAAGGCCTGTGCCCTATCTGTAGAAGCGTCACATGGAGCAGTAGTAGCAGACATCCGGCTCCTCTTCTGTGTACTGTGAGACTCAGACAAGGTACTTGACCCTTTGGCCTCATCTTCTTCCCTTTGGACAGGAGTTCTTCCGCACTCTCTGGACTTGTGAGGTTTCTAAATACATACAAAGTGCCTGGGACAGCACCTGTATCCAGCTGGCATGCTATAAATGGTAGCAAACAGAAAAGTCCCCCAACTGAGGTTGACACCATGTTTTCTGCTATAGTCCAGACCTCCCAGTAAAATAGGATGTCACCTAACATATAAAGTTGTTGTAATTAAGTGAAATGTGGTTCTCATGAAGGTGCTTTGAAGAACCTGTTTACACATAAGGATTCTAATGTCATTATTTGTCTACTCATTCAGCAGCTATTGATGGAGCGCCTTATATGTACCAGCAATAGTGTACCCTGGGAACTAGAGCAATGCAGCAGGGACTAAACAGACGAAGTACTAGCAGGGGAGACAGTTCTCTAATGTGTAGAAATAGATTGTTATACGTAATCTGGTGAAAGGACTGTAACAAGGGAAGCGGAGTAGAGGCTGCTCAGATGGGTGTTCAAGCCCAGTCATGAGGATGTAAGCAGAAAGAAGAGCGCCCCAGGCAGCTGATGGACCACCACAAAGGCTCCAAGGCAGGAGCGTGCTGGTGCAACTAGGAGTAGCAGGGATGTCCCTGTGCCTGAGCAGAGTAAGCAGAGTAGGAGGAAAATCAGGCCCGAGGAACGCCTGGGGCAGGATGGGAGCATATTACCAGGATCTAGGAGGCTACCGAAGGGACTTTGTGTGTGCAGTGAAAGGTTATTAGTGGATTCTGAGTAAAAGAATCACTTTTGACTCATATTTCAAAAGGGCCACTCAAGCTCTTGTGTTGAGAATAGATTGTTAAAGAGGGTCATGGGCTGAAGCCAGGAATCCATTTAAAAAGGAACTATAGCAGTCTTATTCTTAGAGCTCTCTCCAGAGAGAGCTATGGAGGCACAAGAAACTGCTAGGTTCTGAATTTGGGATTTTTGATAGACTGGAAGTGAGTGAAAAGAAGAAAAGTCAACCCAAGGATGTAGTTTGCCATGTACTGGGACAGAAAGACCAAGTTTTGGGGGGACAGAATAGAGAGAAAGTCAGGGGTTTGTTTTGACCATGTTAAGTTTGAGATGACTTTTGGGCATCTTGGTGAGATATTGAGTAGTTTAGTGGAGAGAGTGTGGACAAGAGAAGTGGATTTGGGGGTCACCAACTTATAGATGCAACTTTAAGTCACGAGACTGGGTGAGCACTATGAAGAAGCTAGTGTAGTTGGAGGCGAAGAGATGGGGTCTGTGAACCTGAGGTTGCAAGATAAGAGGGAATCTAAGGAGACATGGGAGGAGCTGAGAAGAAGGAGAGGCTAGAGAGTGGGGTCCAGGCGAAGAAAGGGTCTTAAGGAAGAGGAATCACAATTGAATCAAATAAGTCATATCAGATGCAGACTAAAAATTGGCCCTTGGATTTAGCAGCAGCAAAGAACCAGTGGTGACTCTGATAGGAAGAGTGGGCATGATTTTCTGAACGATCAATATATCTGTACCAAGAAGAGTTTGGAAAACTCTTGTTTTTCTCAGTTTGATCTATAGGAGGATGAGTTGGGAAGTAGCCCTTCAGCAGTAGATAGACCAGTGGTCTAAGCCAGCTTATTCCATACCTCCTTTGGACTGGGGTTCTGAGAAAATGACTTGTCTGAGTTTCTGCGTCAATTTCAGGAGAAAAGAAAGAGACCAGAATATCCTTAGTAGGATGTTGGCATAGGGCTGCCTTCACCTTTATGAGATAGCTTTATGGGATCTTAGGTGTATAGCAATTTACAAGTCAGCCCTCCTGGGGTAAGGAAGTAGAATACTTGGAGGTAAGAGGCCCAGCCAGGCAGTGAACCCTGTGCTTCCCTCCTTGCTCAGTAGGTGGTGCTCTTTGGTCTACATCAGAACAAGACCAGTTACCCTGCAAAATTCTGGGGAAACGGTAGTTCTGAAGATGAAGTGTCTGCTCCCCACTTGGGGAACAGTTGCATCTCAGCGTTGACCAAGGTCATTGCTCTGTAGACGCCATAGGGCTAGGGGTGAAAACCACTCACAAGTAAAGGCGATTTTTTTTCCTTCCCTACCATGTATAGCGTCTGAGAGAAGAAATGGAAGAAATCACACAGCAGCAGCTGGTGCATGATAAGTACTGCAAAGACCTCATGGGCTTTGGGACAAAGCCTCGTCACATTACCCCCTTCACCAGTTTTCAGGCTGTACAGCCCCAGCAGTCAAATGCCTTGGTGGGACTGCTGGGGTACAGCTCTCACCAAGGCCTCATGGGATTTGGGGCTTCGCCCAGCCCAGCTAAGTCCACTCTGGTGGAGAGCCGATGTTGCAGAGATTTGATGGAAGAGAAGTTTGATCAGGTAAATGCAAGAGGCATTTCCCTGTTCTCTCAAGCTCCACACCCCTTTCTCTGCCAACCTGTTGTTCTTCCTCTCTCAGGTGTGCCAGTGGGTCCTGAAATGCAGGAATAGCAAGAACTCGCTGATCCAAATGACAATCCTTAATTTGTTGCCTCGCTTGGCTGCGTTTCGACCTTCTGCCTTCACAGGTGAGGATGTCCACAAAAGATATTGGTAACCCCCTAAGGACACTCAGACAAGGAAGGAGTGATTCCACAAAGTTGTGTCTGCTTCTCATTGGAAACAACAGTAACATAAGGGCTGTTTTTTTTTTTTTTTAATCATTTATTTATTTGAGACACAGAGAGAATGGGCATGCCAGGGCCTCCAGCTGCTACAAACTCCAGACACATGTACCACCTTGTGCAATCTGGCTTACATGGGTCCTGGGGAATTGAACCTAGTTCCTTTGGCTTTGCAGGCAAGCACCTTAACCACTAAGCAATTCCTCCAGCCCAAAGGCTGTTTGTGCCTTCTGTCTGATTTTCTGTTTTTCTACTAAGAAACCTAGTAACAATCAAAATGTATAGGCAATTGCTGGACATATTGTGCTGGCACATGTCTATAACCCAGCACTTGGAGGTGGAAGCAGGAGAATCAGAAACTTATCCTTGGCCACATAGTTTGAGGTCAGCCTAGACAGAAGATCCTATCTCAAAAGAAAAACAAAATAAAGAGAAAAGAAAAGAAAATCAGGGCTGGAGACATGGCTTAGCGGTTAAGGCACTTGCCTGCAAAGTATAAGGACCCAGGTTCGATTCCCCAGTACCCACGTAAGCCAGATGCATAAGGTGGCTCATGCATCTGGAGTTTGTATGCAGTGCCTAGAGGCCCTGATGTACCCATTCTCTATCTCTCTCCTTCTGTCTGCCTCTTTCCTCCTCTTTCTTTTTCTCTTAAATAAATAAATAATATTAAAATATTTTTTAAATGAAAACCAAACCAATCAAAATGTATAGGTAGAAGGACAGTTCATATCCTTGCAGGATGCCTTGTAATCCCAGAACTTGGGAGACTGATATAGGAGGATCTTTGAAAGTTTGAGGTCAGCCTGTGCTATTTAGTGAGTTTCTAGCCAGCCTGGGCTTTAGAACGAGACCAAAGGAAGGGCATTTTGGGGTCCATATTGTGTAGTGGCACCCTGTCTGGGACAGGGGTGTGGTGGTTGATGACTTGCCTTTGTACCCATAGTGATCATTGAGCTCCCTCGCCACCTTCAGGAAGGAAAGAGTGCTTCAGAGGCAGGTTCCACCTGCTTCCTTATCCCTGCACTGTCGCCAGTGGTTAGTGTGCATTTCTGGCTGTGGAGTCTGGCCCATCTCAGATTCAGGCTTCCCATGAAGCCCTTCTTTCCCAGTTGCTCCAGCTGGAAACTGGAAACTCCTTTTCTCTTCCAAATAACAACGCTGCCTCACGTCCTATGAGTAGATAAGCACCTTCATCCATCCATCCATCCGTCTATCTGTTTGTCTATCTATCATCTATCCATCTGTAGTGCTTACAGAGTAAACCCAATCAGTGGCAGCCATATTATTACTGCCTCCTCGAGCTACTTCAGATCCATTCTGGAAATAAGGAGAATCACATTACACTACTGCTACTCAGAGTGAAACCTCATCTCGAACCTCTCTTTGGACTTCACTGTGGTTGCCTGTGCTTAGGAAGCATTCAGAACTGAGGGAAAGCTGGAGGCATAAGGTGAAAGCCAGCCTGACCCTCGGCAGCTGTTACTTCCAGCACAGACTCATCTCATGCCTTCCAGACCAGATCAAACTGGGAGAGGACTAGATGGCAAGGTGTTAAACCTACTGTGTTTAAGAAGTAGAACGTGTTGGGTAACAGAAAGACAATTGGTCACATAAAATTGCTGAACCAGAGAGAAATGATAGACTGAAAATTGCCCATAATTTTTAAATTTTCTATTCTGCCTGCCTGGTTCTCAGCAGCTTTGCTCTTTCCTAACGATCAGACATGCCCCTGATCAGTAGAGCTCTAAATGGTCTTAGGTTGAAGGTCTATAATTCAAAGGAAACTAATAACTAGGCCAAATTTGATCAAAGGCTACATGCTGTAGAAACAGTTACTGGCATATGTTCAGAAGATTGCCTAGCAGCAGCTATTAAGTCTCACAAGACCCCTGCCTGGCTGTGTCCTGTTGATGTAGGTTTGTTGTTTTATTAAGAATATAGTAAACTAGCCGGGCATGGTGGCGCATGCCTTTAATCCCAGCACTTGGGAGGCAGAGGTAGGAGGATCGTCGTGAGTTCGAGGCCACCCTGAGACTCCTTAGTGAATTCCCGGTCAGCCTGGGCTACAGTGAGACCCTACCTCAAAAAACCAAAAAAAAAAAAAGAATATACTAAACTATGTCAGTGAAAATCGGTATGGGTGTCCCCCACAGTTGTGCACCTTCTTACATAAATGACATTTGTTTAAAGCTCACAGTTTTCAAAATCACTGCTGGACTTCCTACTGGTGGAGGCTTTAGGAATACCAAAAATACTCACCCTAAAGTAAATTTAAAAAAAAATAGGTGGGCATTGGGACATACACACCTAAGTTTAAAAATAAATAGTAGGGAGCCAGGTGTGGTGGCGCACACCTTTAATCCCAGCACTCAGGAGGCAGAGGTAGAAGGATCACGGTGAGTTCAAGGCCACCCTGAAATTTCATAGTGAATTCCAGGTCAGTCTGGGCTAGAGCGAGACCCTACCTCAAGAAAAATAAATAAATAGTAGGGGCTGGCTTAGCGTTTAAGGTGCTTGCCTGCAAAGCCAAAGGACCCAAGTTCATTTCCCCAGGACCCACGTAAGCCAGATGCACAAGGTGGCGCATGTGTCTGGAGTTTATTTGCACTGGTTGGATGCCCTGGCATGTTCATTCTCTCTCTCTTCCTCCCACCCTTTGTGCTCCTTTCTCAAATAAATAAAAATAAATTTAAAAAAGTAAATAAATGAATGGATAAATAAATACATAAATAAGGATATTTACCCTAAGACCCAAATAGAATCTTCATCCCTAATCTCTTAGTGTGCTACATCTGGAAGAGTAAAATCCACTCTTGACTTATTTCCAATACTGTCTCCATATAGAAAGCTAGTTCCCTGTATTGGTTCAGTTCAGTTTTGGGGGTACGTCACCTGGATCTACCCGTGTTCAGGCCGTAACATGCTTCCTTGCCATCTGACCACAAAGCTGTAGACCTTTTTTTTTTTTTTTTTTTGAGGCAAGCCCAACAGACTGGCCTTTTTTATTTTATGTGTGAGAGAGAATTGGTGCACCACAGCCTCCAGCCACTGTAATCAAACTCCAGACGCTTGTGCCCTTGCACACTCGTGTCACCTTGTGTGTCTGGCTTACATGGGACCTGGAGAGTAGAACATGGGTCCTTAGGCTTCACAAGCAAGTGCCTTAACTGCCAAGCCATCTCTCCTTCCTGTAGAAGACATTTCTTTCGTGTGTGTGTGTGTGTGCCCACGCGCACATGCATGCATGCACGCATACATACGCAAATGTATGTAGGTAGTGCCATGGAGCATGTGTGGAGGTCAGAGGACATTTGTGCCAGTCCTCACCTGGAAGACATTTCCTGTTGGAGTCAATGCAGTGCTGTTTGGGAGTTTTTACTAAGTATGGTCTGGTAACTCTCATCATTCCTGCTTTCCCAATGGTTGTGTGATCTTCTGTGCTGTAATAAATATGCTCCTGGGCCACCAGCTAAGGCTACAATCAGTGACAGAGAAGAAGCCAGACAGACAAGAATCAGAAAATGCTAGTATTCAGAAGAAAAACAATGTTTCCACTGAAGGTGCCCAAGGACTCTTGCATAGTGTCTTATATAAACTAATGCGCATGCACGTGTGGCTTTCCACACTGCAGACTAAATCTTAGTCTATTAAATATAATGTAGTAAAACTCTGCAGGAAATAGCCAAGTGATTTCCAGACCTGTGCTGAATGCAAATGACTTGCTAACTGTAAGCAGTACTCAATATTATTTTAAGCAAGCTCCTTTAACCGCTGAGCTATCTCTCCAGCCCACAATATTATTTTAAGTGTCATTCTAATAAAAGATAGTTTAGATAAGCTCTTAGTTTAAAAACAAGAAGATATAATCTTCCCCCATAATAACACTAATGGGGATAATTATGTGATACTCCTGTGGAGCTCCCCTTTTTGCCTTTTTTTTTTTTTTTTTTTTTTTTTTAAGGAGCTAGGCACCGTGGCTCCTGCTTTTAATTCCAGCACATGGGAGGCTGAGGTAGGAAGCTCACTGTGAGTTCGAGGCCAGCCTGAGACTACATAGTGAATTCCAGGTCAGCCTGAGCTAAAGCGAGACCCTATCTCAAAAAACCAAAAAATTAAATTAATAAAATTTAAAGGAGAACAGTATATTTCTTATCTCTCAAAAGATGTATCTGAGAAATGATTATCAAGCATAAGATGTCCTGTAAATTTTGTACATCCTTTCAGTCCTTAGCCTCTTTCCAAAGGCCTTCTTCACTATTCTTGCATAGGAACTCTGACCTTTGATGACTAGGCCAATTCTGACCTCGAGCCGTGCCCTTTGTCTTTTCTACACTCAGATACCCAGTACCTCCAAGACACCATGAACCATGTCCTGAGCTGTGTCAAGAAGGAGAAAGAACGGACAGCAGCATTCCAGGCCCTGGGGCTGCTGTCTGTGGCTGTGAGGTCCGAATTTAAGGTCTACTTGCCTCGCGTGCTAGACATCATCCGAGCAGCCCTGCCCCCTAAGGACTTTGCCCACAAGTAAGCAGCTCTTATGGCTTCACCTTGGGCTCCATTTGGTTGGAGACCAAGCATGGTCCATCCCAGTTCCACAGAGCTTAAGCCCACACCACTCATCCTTTGCAGCAGGGTATGGCAGAGAAAGAATAGTCCTTCCTCACATGAGTGCTCTCTTCCAGGTGAAGTGGGTGTTTATAAATATTTGTGGAGGTGGAATATCCTGAGACCTTGTTGGATGCCAGCACATTCTCTAGTTTTTCTCTTTTCTATGACATTCAAAGGTCTTATGTTGATGGAAGGTCTAAAGAATGGAATCCTTCCCTGGAACTGAAGGGATATAGCAGTCATATTTTCCCTTATCTCCAAAGCTGAATATATTATTCCATCTGGTTCAACCACCCAGTGAATAGCATACAAAAGAAACCCTGACAGACGGAGTGGTTAGAATGTCTTGGCTAGAGCTAGGGAGTCTGTTCATAGAATTGTATCTTATATTTCCCTATTTATTGATCAGCCCTGGCAGATTAAGAAGCCCTGCTTAGGGGGCCAGAGGGATGGCTTAGGGGGCTGGAAGGATGCCTTAGCGGTTAAGGCATTTGCCTACAAAGCCACAGGACCCCGGTTTGATTCCTCCGTACCCACATACGCCAGATGCACAAGGGGGCACACATGCATCTGGAGTTCATTTGCAGCAGCTGGAGTCCTTGGCATGCCCATTCTCTCTCTCTCTCCATCTCTCTGCCTCTTTCTCTCAAATAAATAAATAAAAAGGTGTTTTGTTTTTGTTTTTGTTTTTAAGAAGAAGCAGCAGCTCTACTTAGGGCTGGAGAGATGGCTTAGTGCTTAGGGCGCTTGCCTGCAAAGCCTAAGGACCCATGTTCAACTACTCAGGTCCCACATAAGCCTGATGTACAAGGTGATGCATGCACCAGGTCGCACATGCACACAGAGTGGTGCATGCATCTGGAATTCGATTAAAGTGGGTGGAGGCCCTGGTGTTCCAATTCTCTCTCTCTTTCTCTCTCTCTATCATTAAAAAAAAGAAGCCCTGCTTATCCTGAAGGCCAGCATTGCAATCATAGAAGAGTTTCTTTTTATACATAGTACTTATTTGAGAGAAAGAAAGAAAAGGAGGCAAATAGAGTGAGAGAGAATGAGCGTGCCAGGGCCTCCAGCCACTACAAACGAACTCCAGATGCATGTGCCACCTTGTGCATCTGGCTTACGTAGGTACTGGGGAATTGAACCCAGGTCCTTTGGCTTTGCAGGCAAGCTCCTTAACCATTGGACCATCTCTCTAGCCCCAAGAGAGAAGTTTCTTTCCACAGGATGACTTAGTTCCTGATGAACATATTGCTCAGTTTGCTTCCCAAATAGGTACTTTGATCAACCCCACTCTAACCTGTGTGGTGCCTCTGAATTCAGGAAAAAGGGTTCCTTCGTTGAGACACACTACTGCCATCTGCTGGATTGTCATTATAAATCCACATTTCTACAATGGTTGAAGCTATAGATCCTCTAGAATTGTGCAGTAGATAATTTACACACTCACACATTGTGGTCCTCCCTAAATAGGCTACCCTCCTTGCCCCAAGGTGATTTTGAGGTGGGACATTATGGAATTTCTTTACATCTAACCTAGCTGCTCTGTGTCTCTGCAGGAGGCAGAAAGCGATGCAGGTGGACGCCACCGTGTTCACATGCATCAGCATGCTGGCGCGAGCAATGGGGCCAGGCATCCAGCAGGACATCAAGGAGCTGTTGGAGCCCATGCTGGCAGTGGGACTGAGGTGTGTGGCAGCAACTATGCCTGCTCTCCCTTGAGACAGGCCTGGCTTAAAAGAGTATAGTTGATTGTTGATATATGAAACAGGATATGCAGGGTAGCCCAGACTTAACACATGGGTTAGTTATGACTCCTCATTTTGGCACTATCTGTTTTGATGCTTCTCTGAGCCTCCGTTTTCTCATCTGAAGAGCGAGTAGAGTAAGTTTGTGGGTGGTACTCAGTAAATGGATTGGCTAAACACCCTCTCCTTGAGTTCTTTTCTCCACTAGAAAAGGATGATGCTCTTGGTCTGCTTCCTGGTGGCTTACTGAAACTCCGTCTCCTACAGTGGCTGAATTATATTATATAAGCTCTCTTGTAGTACAGACCACACATTTATGGATTCTTCTGAAAATCTGAAAGTAGGCCAAGAAAGTTAAGCATTTTAGAGACCAAGCAATGATGGGGCCTGGTCCCCTTTCTGGGCAAGAAGGGCTGTTTTTTCCCAAGAGCAGTGCCACACAGCCAGCCCCCAGTGACTGGTTTTCTCTCCTCAGCCCTGCCCTCACTGCCGTGCTTTATGACCTGAGCCGCCAGATCCCGCAGCTGAAAAAGGACATCCAGGATGGGCTCCTGAAAATGCTGTCTCTGGTCCTTATGCACAAACCCCTCCGCCACCCAGGCATGCCCAAGGGCCTGGCCCACCAGCTGGCCTCTCCTGGCCTCGCCACCTTCCCTGAAGCCAGCGATGTGGGCAGCATCACTCTTGCCCTCCGTACCCTCGGCAGCTTTGAATTTGAAGGTAAGAAATTGGAATGGCTCTTGCCAAAGTAGAGTGATGCTGGAAGCCTCGAGAAGGATAAGGGTACCTAGAATTCCCGGATCTTACCTGAATCCTTGAGCTGATTCTGTAGTGGCTTCTCCTTCCTATACTCCCACCCTGTATTGTTCATTCTTACTCCGTGTTTCTTTGTCACATACTGAGTCTGGGGGCAGATGGTGTTCAGGAAAAATAAGCATTGATCCAAGGAAATAATGCATGTGAGGTGGGAAAGTGCAGGATGATACCAGCTCCTCACCTTCCCACTCCTCCTGTACCTGAGAGAGTATTTAATACTTTAAAATGTGGAAGTAGGGATTTTCTGGGTGTTTCCATTCCTGTGACAGGATGAGATACATGAGTGATGTACTGTGTAGTTTGGTTTGGAATTCTAAACTGCAGGTAAGTCCACATTAATAGCCAGTGGAAAAATGGATCTTTAAGTAAGCTGGTTGAAGCTACAGAGAAACGTCCTGCTGTCTGGAGACATACAGTCATACATGGGTTTCCCGTCGCAGCTCTTGCACTAACGGCCACAGTGTACTTCTAATGAGTACAAAGTAGGCATGTTTAAGCTCAGCCTACATCAGACTTCATATTTAGGTATCTGAGAGCTAAAGTAGACATGGTAAACTCAATCAAGAATTATTTTCACCTAGAAACAGAATGGTTAGGGTCAAAATAAACAACAGTCTATTCTTTGAAAGGGATGTAAAAGGCTGAAGGTGGGAGTAAAACTTTTCTGGCCCCTCCTTTAGCACTTTATTCTGTTTCTGCATATTCTTTAACAGCTCTGAATAATTTCTTTTTCCCTTTGGTTTTTTGATGTAGGATCTTGCTCTAGTCCAGGCTGATCTGGAATCCAGTCTCAGGCTGGCCTCAAGCTCACAGTGATCCTCCTACCTCTGCCTCCCGAGTGCTGGAATTAAATGCATGCACCACCACACCTAGCTTTTCTTTTCTTTTTTTTTCCCCCTGAAACAGGGTCTTGTGTACCCTAGGCTGGCCTTCAGCAGTCCATGTCAACCATATTGGTGAACTCCTTATCCTCCTACCTCCACCTCCAAAGTGCTGGTATTACAGGTATGCGCCACTGTACCTAGCTGTGAGGCAGTTATCGTGTGTGTGTGTGTGTGTGTGTGTGTGTGTGTCTACCTACATGTGTGCGCACACACACACATCTACCTGCCTCTCTCTCTCTAATAAATAAAAAATAAGATTAGAAAAAACCCTCAAATGTCATTCCTCAGCAACATCATGCACCTTCTTTGAGACAAGGTCTCTCATTGGCCAGGTGCTCACCAATTAGGCTCGACTTACTGCGCAGCAGCCCCAGGGATCCTCCTGTCTCTGCCTCCCCGATATTGGGATTACAGGCATGTGCCACTGCCTGGCATTTTCACATGAACTCAGGTCTTCATGCTTGCAAGGCACGCACTTTACTGACTGAGCTGTCGCCCCAGCCCCTGAGGTTCTTAATGACCAGTAGCTTGTAGCTAGCAACAACAGACTTACCTGTCCAAAGCAGCAGCGTTTATTCTATTTTCCTCTGTATGCAGGCCACTCTCTGACCCAGTTTGTCCGCCACTGTGCGGATCACTTCCTGAACAGCGAGCACAAGGAGATCCGCATGGAAGCTGCGCGCACCTGCTCCCGCCTGCTCACGCCCTCCATCCACCTCATTAGCGGGCATGCTCACGTGGTCAGCCAGACCGCCGTGCAAGTGGTGGCAGACGTGCTCAGCAAACTGCTCGTGGTTGGGATAACAGATCCTGGTAAAGCTTACAACCGAAGCAGTCTGGGGATTTAGGAGCTTGGGACAGTTGAAAGTAGCCAGATTCATAACACGGCCTCTCAGAGGTCACCAGCTTACTGATATAAGCTCAGACTTAGGTGTTTTTCTGCCGATGCATTGATTGACTGGCTCCTCACTCCTTTTGGTAGAAGATAATCTGTCTTTAATTATTTTTGTTTTAGTCCTATGAGTAGAGAAGAAAATGGCAGAAGGGTAATTGAAAGGTGTCAAGAGTCCTCCCACTAGACTGACAGCAGTAGAGGTAGAAACTGGGAAAGGGCTGGAGAGATGAAGAGGGGCTCAATGACACCCTTGCTCTTGCAGACCCTGATATCCGCTACTGTGTTTTGGCATCTCTGGATGAGCGCTTTGATGCCCACTTGGCCCAGGCAGAGAATTTGCAGGCTCTGTTTGTGGCCCTGAATGACCAAGTCTTTGAGATCCGAGAGCTGGCCATCTGCACCGTGGGCCGCCTCAGCAGCATGAACCCAGCTTTCGTTATGCCTTTCCTACGCAAGATGCTCATCCAGGTAAGTGGTGATAGCCATGGGGTGAAAACTCCCACGTGAGAGCTTTTTGGGGACATGTGTGACAGAGTTGGAGCAGGAGAGATTGTGATGTCTGGCAAAGACACATTTGGCACCAAGGATCTACATGTCTCCCTACTTTGAAGTACAGCTCTGTTGCTCCTCACCTTGTGACCCCCTTGCTAGTGTGACAGCAGGGTGCTTCTCAGCTCCAGGCTCACCTCTCAGGCAGCTCTTCTATGTGTGTAGCAAGTCGCCAGCAATTCCATTTCTTGACCCTCTTCTTGTGCTTCCTCCCTCTGCTTCAGGTGGAGTCAGTCTTCATTTCCCTATCCTATTTCTGTTCTCCAGTTCTTGCTGATACTAGGTCAAGCACAGGCACCACTGTTACTTTGTGGGCATTGTTCTAACACTTCTGAGATCACTGCCCTTGGTCTGGAGTCCCTGGCTTTCATTCTTAAATAATATGAGATGTCCAGCTACACTGCTTGTACTATAGCCTGAAAGAGATTCAGGTTGGCCTTGCTACCAATCTAATAGAATTTTCACTTCCTACTGAAACCTGTGTCTTAGATTTTTGTCTTCACCTACTCAAGTAAGCTCTCAGGCCTCCTTGTGAACAACACCTGGTTCATTCCTTCTCTACTTTTGTTTGGTTTTGAGGCAGTGTCTTATTATAGCTCAGTCAGACCTGCAACTCATTCTATAGCCCAGCCTGGCCTTGGACTCATGGTGATTCTCCTACCTCAGCATGAGCTACCATGCCTGGCTTTGGTGCAATTCTTCCAGACTTTTTTTTTTTTTACTCTAGCCCAGGCTAACCTGGAGTAGCCTCAAACTCACAGCAGTCCTCCTATCTCTGCCTCTCAAGTGCTGCAATTAAAGACGTGTGCTACCATGCCTGGCTCTTCTAGACTCATTTTTTTCACCCACTTCCTCTCAGTGTCTCAGTCAATTCTTTGTTTCTTGGTTTTTGTTTTTTGTTTGTTTGTTTTTTTCCAAGGTAGGGTCTCACTGTAGCTCAGGCTGACCTGGAATTCACTATGTCATCTCAGGGTGGCCTTGAACTCACAGTGATCCTCCTACCTCTGCCTCCCAAATGCTAGGATTAAAGGTGTGCACTACCACACCTGGCTTCACTCAGTCAATTCTTATCCTCCTTCTTCCATGCTGTATCCTCCTTGCCTTCTGCTTCCTGGCTCTCCACCAGGGCATCTTTTAGAGATGGCTCGGCAGTTAAAGGTGCTTGCTTGAAATCTACATTTTGTATAACATTTAAAGTGCTTAGACATTGGCTATCATTAACATATATAACTCACCCTAGAGAAATGACATTTAGCCAGGCATGGTGGCACACACCTATAATCCCAGCACTAGGGAGACAGAGGTAGGAGGATCATTCTGAGTTCAAGGCCACCCTGAGACGACATAGTGAATTTTAGGTCAGCCTGGGTTAGAGTGAGACCCTACCAGGAAAGAAAAAACAATGGGTGTGGTGACACACGCCTTTAATTCCAGCACTCGGGAGGCAGAGGTAGGAGGATCACTGTGAGTTCGAGGTCAGCCTGAGCTAGAGTGAGACCCTACCTCAAACAACCAAAGAACAGAGAGAGAGAGAGAGAGAGATGGCATTTACTCATATTTGTCACATTTAAAATTAACTGTAAATTATGGCATCAGTTTACAACTTTGAAAATTATACTTATGTTGACACTTTTTTGCGGGGGGAGGGTTATAAGGTAGGGTTTCACTATAGCCGAGGATGACCTGGAATTCACTATGTAGTCCCAGGCTGGCCTTGAACTCATGGCAGTCCTCCTACCTCTGCCTCGTGATTGCTGGGATTATGGACATGCACCACTATGCCCAACTTTATGTTGACATTTCCATTTTCAGCCTGATGATGTATTTCCTTAACTGCTGGTCCATATTAAAGAAGGCTTGTTAGTCTAAATTTTTAAAGATACCTCAGGCATTTTCTTTTTTTTTTTTTTAACTTTATTGTTATGTATTTATTTGAGAGAGAGAAAGAGAAAGAGAGGGAGAGAGAGGGAGAGAGAGAATGGGCACACCAGGGCCTCCAGCCACTGCAAATGAACTCCAGACGCATACACCCACTTGGCATCTGGGTTATGTGGGTCCTGGGGAATTGAACCAAGGTCTTTTGGCTTTGCAGGCAAATGCCTTAACTGCTAAGCCATCCCTCCAGCCCACCTCAGGCATTTTCAAGCAAACAAAATCATCATTGACCCTGCCAGCTCAGATCTTAGATCTCTCTCTCTCTCTCTCTCTTTTTTTTTGGTTTTTCAAGTTAGGGTCTCGCTCTAGTCCAGGCTGGCCTGAAACTCACTATGTAGTCTCAGATCTTCTTACCTCTGCCTCCTAAGTGCTGGGATTAAAGGCGTGCACCACTACATCTGGCTTGGAAATATCTCTTAATGAGAACATTGGTGTGTTCCTTCATTCAGGACCTACACTGTTCATGCACTGCTGGGTGCTGGCAGTGTATCTGTAAACAGCTAACATTCATCCAGCAGACCACCTCATTGTTGTAGTATTGGAGAATGCAAATATCCATCAAATCAATTGGCCATGTGCTGAATTTAACCCTTAAAATCAAAACCTTTATTTAGGCAGATGTAGGGGGTTGAAAACCAAGGCCTTATGTATATTAGGAAAACACTGCACCACTGACCTATACCCCTAGTTCTGAAATTCCAAAATTAAATTAGAGGAAGAAATTGACCCTTTTTTTAAAAAAAATAATATTTTATACATTGTGTGTGTGTTTTCAAGGTAGGGTATCATTCTAATCCAGGCTCACCTGTAACTCACTCTGTAGTCCCAGCCTGGCCTTGAACCCACAGCAATCCTCCTACCTCTTCCTCCTGAGTACTGGGATTAAAGGTGTGTACCACCATGCCCAGGTATATATTTTCATCATATTCACCATTCGTTTCCTTCTTTTGTTCCTCTCCTGCTGAACACCTTCTTTCCAACTGGTCCCAATTCTATTTTGATGTCTCTTTTGTTGTTGTTGCTTTTTTTTTTGTTTGTTTGTTTTTGTTTTTGTTTTTCGGTTTTTCGAGGTAGGGTCTCACTCTAGCCCAGGCTGACCTGGAATTCACTATGGAGTCTCAGGGTGGCCTCGAACTCACGGCAATCCTCCTACCTCTGCCTCCCGAGTGCTGGGATTAAAGGCGTGTGCCACCACGCCCGGCTTTGTTGTTGCTTTTTAATTAACTTTGATAATAATTTTTCTAAATGTCTATTTTCATGTGTTTGTGAAGGATTTGGCCTTTTCTTGAGGTTTGGGTCATTGAGGTGCTGGCTATTACTATTATAGTGCAGGAAGCCCTCTGACTCTGGTCTGGCTTGCAATGCCTGTCAACAGTTGTATTCTGCTCCCTCAGTAGTGCACGTTTCCCTGAGCAACCTGTCTTCCTCGTTGTTAAACCACTCTCTAACTGCTTTCACTGCTGTCTACTGTGACTAGAAAAGCAGGCTGACAAGGGGATGTAGAAAATCAGTTAATAAGTCAGTAACCTAAGACAGAATATATTATTATGCTATAGACCTTCCCTCTGGGTAGCTGAGTTAACCTGGGATTTGTGATGTTTACTTTCCTCATTGCTTAAATTTCCTTCTGGCAACCTCAGCTGTACTGAAGTCTTGACTATACTAAGCTGTCTCCACTTCACAATGAGCGTAATGTGCTAATATGCTAGTGTTTCAAGGATATCTGAACAAGCATGGTGGTTCTGTTCAGTAAGGCCAAAGGGCTCCATTGGTGTGATGCTTAGTGCTGTCTCTTTACCTTGTTGTGTTCAGTGCAGCTGTGGAGCGTCTGCATGCCTCTCTTTCATAACTGCTCTGGCGCTTCTTTTGCTCCTTTGTCATTATTTATAGATCTTCTTGGCTTATAGATTTTCTGTCTGGATAAAGATTTTTTTTCCCTAAAGGAGCCCTTCATTCCTCATATCTGCAAACCCCTAATCACAGTTCTTATGACTGTGGCTTCTGCCAGTGCTGCAGGATTTTACAGCGGTGCTAAGATAGGAGAAGGAGCTGTTTCAGTTTTCCTCCTAGTCACAGTTGCTGTTCTGTTAGCTGTTTGTTGAGTATTGGTAGAGACTTGATCCACTATTGAGGCCTGGTTCCTTCCCCTAGCTCACTGTCACATTCCCCTTTTGACACATCGTTCTTCTCTGTAATGCTGTCTGCCTACATGAGCCTTTCTTCCCTGCAGATTTTGACAGAGTTGGAGCACAGCGGTATTGGGAGAATCAAAGAACAGAGTGCCCGCATGTTGGGGCACCTGGTCTCCAACGCCCCCCGACTCATCCGCCCCTATATGGAACCTATTCTGAAGGTAACATACAACTTGTGTATGACTGACACTTTCTCTCCTGTTACCTCTTGTTTGAGAGATGGGAGTGCTTAATGCCCACTGATAAACAGAACAGAGTAGATCATGTCTTGTGTCCAGACTGGGAGCAAGGGCCACACCCAGCACCTTGAGATAAAGAATCTCACCAGTTGCAGGAAAGAGCTCTGCAGTAAGTAAGATGCTTCTCTGTAAGACATAAGACATAGGCTCATCCTCATATGTGCTTACAAAGGAGAAGCAGGTGGATAGCATAAAGTAACTTCCCCAAAATGAAGTAAATGAGCTTTAAAATATGAAACAGGGCTGGAGAGATGGCTTAGTAGTTAAGGTGCATGACTGCAAAGCCTAAGGACCCAAATTCGATTCCCCAGGACCCACATAAGCCAGACACACAAGGTGGCACATATGTCTGGAGTTTATTTGCAGTGGCTAGAGGGCCTGGCACACCCATTCTCTCTTTCTTTCTCTATCTGCCTCTGTATTAGTCAGCTTCAGGTTCACTGAGATGAACCTCCAGACCAGGCACAGTTATGGAGGAAGGGATATTTATTGAAGCTTACAGATCCAGGGGAAGTTCCATAATGGCAGAAGAAACTGGCCTGCCTTCACAGGACCAAGCAGAGAGAGAGAAGCACAAGCCTAAAAAACCACACAGCACAGCACACTTCAGGAACTCCTGCTAGGCACACTTTGCATATCTTTAGATTGAAATCTGAAATCCACCACCACACCTTAAGATCCACACAATGGCATTGCCTCCAGCCAGATGGCTAGAGATGCAAACTACAAACAAATAAACAACTGAATATATTGGGGGCCATCTATTCTATTCAAACCACCACATTCCGCCCCTGGCCCCCAATAGATTTATAACCATCACACATTATAAATTGTACTCAGGTCAATTTCAAAGGTCTCCACAGTCTTGACCAATTTAAGATATGAAGGCCTGTAAAATCAAACAAGTTAAACACTGCTAACATATAAAGGCACAGAGTAAACATTTTCAACTGGCATAAGGCACAGCAAGGAGAGACTAAAACAATGCAAACTCAACCACCATCAAACAAACATCAAACTTCTGCAGTTCAAGTTCAATATACCCAGAGACTAACAGTCTCCAGACTTTCCAATTCTGCCCCTCCAGCTGGGCAGAGTACCCGGGGAACACTTCCATCCCAGGCCAACAGTGTGCTCTATGGTAGCCCTTGCACAGTCCTGGTATATACAACACATCTTCAGGTCTTCATGCAAACCATGGTCCATCTTCCAAAGGCTCTTTCAGCCTATCAGGGCATCATGCCCTGCCTCATGCCACATCTCAGCAGCAGCTCCTGGAACCATGTGCAATTCATGACCACTCTTCACATTTTCCAAAGGCTCTTTCAGCCTATCAGGGCATCAGGCCCTACCTCATGCCGCATCACAGCAGCGGCTCCTGGAAGCATGCGCAATTCACGGCCACTCCATGCATTTTTCATGCTTCTGAAACCAATACCAGGTGTGCAGGACACAGCCATATTCTTAATTCAGGGACAAAACAAATCATAGCCTTGAAAAGCAGGTTCCTTCTCCAGTCAACTCTTTCCAAAAGTGTTTGCATTTCTATGATAGTCTTTCCTCAGGCATCCTTTCCATTGTTTTAATGTAAAGCAGTTGGACCATCTTCCTTAAGATTGCTAATGTGTTTGACAATAGCAGGTTCAGTAACCTAAAACCAGTCTCAGTGTCTGTAATTTTTAACTTGCTTGAGGTTTTCCAGTTTAAAATCTTAAATCTCTCAGTCCAGTATCTCTAGCCAAGCACATCAGTCCATTACAAATTTAACCTTGATCAAACACTCTGGGCCTGGGCAGCAGGACGCAGCCAGCCCTTATGCCAGTAGCCCAGTTCCAACAAAGTCCTCTGCAGTCTTTCCTTCCCCTTAGAAAGCTCATAAGCCAAGCCTCGAAGTTCAATGCTGTCTGCACTTAGCATTCTCAGACTCTCATCACAATAGTCCATAAAACTTGGCTTACCACTCCAGAAGACATCTTCGGTTGCAAGCACCAAATCCATGCCTATTCCTCCAAAACAAAGGTTCCACAAGATCAACATCCACATAGTAAGGTTCATCTCACCCCACTCCTCGGTACCAAATTCTGTATCAGACAGCTTTTGGTTCACTGAGATGAACCTCCAGACCAGGCACAGTTATGGAGGAAGGGATATTTATTGAAGCTTACAGATCCAGGGGAAGTTCCATAATGGCAGAAGAAACTGGCCTGCCTTCACAGGACCAAGCAGAGAGAGAGAGAAGCACAAGCCTAAAAAACCACACAGCACAGCACACTTCAGGAACTCCTGCTAGGCACACTTTGCATATCTTTAGATTGAAATCTGAAATCCACCACCACACCTTAAGATCCACACAATGGCATTGCCTCCAGCCAGATGGCTAGAGATGCAAACTACAAACAAATAAACAACTGAATATATTGGGGGCCATCTATTCTATTCAAACCACCACAGCCTCTTTCTCTGTCTCTCAAATAAATGAATAAAAATAAAGTCCTTATGTATAAAATATGAAACAATGTCAAATCTGAAGTGGAGATTTTCACTTATGTTGGACACATGAAACTAGAAAGGTGGTCAGCAGGTATATTTGAAAGAACACATGAGGAATGTCTTCAGTCATGCTGTTTGCTGGTTCCTACACTGGATTTGTACCCAGTATGGAGAAAAGCTTGGACAGCCACATTCATAAAGTCTAGAAGTAATTACTTTAAGACTGAGACCGTCTTTGGAGTGTTTTTGTTTAGTTTGCAGTGCTAGGGATTGAACCCAGGGCTTTGCATGTACTAGGGAAGTGTACTGCCAGTAAGCCACACTCCCAGCCCTCTTGGGTTTAGAAAGCTCTCTTAGAGATTCCACTCTGCATTCATTTTCTTATGTCATCTTTCTGTAGGCTTTAATTTTGAAGCTGAAAGATCCAGACCCTGATCCGAATCCAGGTGTGATCAATAATGTGTTGGCAACGATAGGAGAACTGGCTCAGGTAAGGCAACAACTGCTTTTTCTATAGGGTGGAAAGAAACACTGTAACCTTCAAGGACACCAAAATACTTGTTTCTTTTTTGTTTGTGGAGACAGGGTCTCACTATGATGTCTAGGCTGGCCTTGTCCTTGGAGTAACCCTAAGCCTCAATTTCCTGAGTAATAGATTACAAGCATGAGCCCCCACACCCATTCAAAGTATTCTTCATCCCATCGTTTCTCATCCAGCCTAGCACCCTCTTCATCATGTTCATTGCAGGTTAGCGGCCTAGAGATGAGGAAGTGGGTTGATGAGCTTTTCATCATCATCATGGACATGCTTCAGGACTCCTCACTGTTGGCCAAAAGGCAGGTGAGTACCACTGTTCCCTGGTTGAGCAGGCATGCCCATGCTACCAGGGGCCTTGTTTCTCTCTGTTCACCTCAGTGTGCCTAGCCAGTGCTTTACACAGAGTTGATATATGATAAGTGCTTAACATTATATGTTGAATGCATAGAAAGAGAACAGCCAGGCAGGGTGGCACATGCCTTTAAGCTTAGCACTCAGAAGGCAGAGGTAGGAGGATTACTGTGTGTTTAAGACCATCCTAAGACTACATAGTGAATTCCAGGTCAGCCTAAGCTAGAGTGAAACCCTAACTCAAAAAAAAAAAAAAGGCCGAGTGCAGTGGTGCTTACCTTTAATCCCAGCACTTGGGAAGCAGAGCTGTGAGTTCAAGGCCAGCCTGAGACTACAGTCATAACACCACAAGTATGCCTGTGCTTCCATTTCTCTCACATTGGCTTGAAGAACCACGTGGTCTCTTTCTCTTGTTCGTCTAGGTGGCTCTGTGGACCCTTGGGCAGTTGGTGGCCAGCACTGGCTATGTGGTGGAACCCTACAGGAAGTACCCCACCCTGCTTGAAGTGCTGCTGAATTTTCTGAAGACGGAGCAGAACCAGGGCACACGGAGAGAGGTAGAGTGCATGGGAACGCGGTCTCCAAAGACATGCCTGGGACAGTGAAGAGAGATGGAATGTCATTAGCGTGCCCACTGTGTGGATTCGGCTTCCTACCCTGCATTTTGTTCATGTTGCCAGTCTCTTGGGTGTGAACTGGCGAATATGAAACCCTGTTGTAATCACATGGGGTGAATGTTTTCTTTGTCTTCTCCCCTTTCCTACTCAGGCTATCCGTGTGTTAGGGCTCCTGGGGGCTTTGGATCCCTACAAGCACAAAGTGAACATCGGCATGATTGACCAGTCCCGGGATGCTTCTGCTGTCAGTCTGTCAGAATCCAAGTCAAGTCAGGATTCCTGTAAGTAGGGGAACCATGAGAGACGTGCCAGTTTCAGACTCACAAAGCTATCCCAGGCCATGTTTAGGAAGCGTGTTGGGCTGGATAATTGAAATGAGAAGATACTGGTTCTCTTCAGAACTTTCAAGTGAAAAGCCTAGTTTCTGCTTGAATTCCAGCAGAGATGTTACTCCAGTGGAGCCAGTCCTCAGTCTGTTTAAATTCTTTGTCAAGGGTTAACATGTTAAGTCCACTACCCTGTCTGATGCCAACGAGATGTAGGAATTATCAGTCCATTACCTCTTCCATCTGTCAGTGCTTCTTTCATGGTTTTTATTCCCTTGCACTAAGGGAGAAAAAGGATTAACCTTATTGTCCTTTTTTCTTTTAAATTTTTTTCTTTTTCATTTTTGTGAAGGCAGAGTCTCACTGTAGCTCAAGCTGACCTGGAACTCACTCTGTATCCCAGTGATCCTCCTACCTCAGCCTCCCAAATGCTGAGATTATAGGCATAGCCATAGCACCCAGCCTTATTCTCTGTTGTTGTTGTTGTTGTTTTTAAAATATTTTTCATTTTTATTTATTTATTTGTGATAGGGAGAGAGAGACAGATAGAGGGAGAGACAGATAGAGGAAGAGACAGACAGTGAGAGAGAAAATAGAATAAATAGAAAAACTATTAGCAATCAGTAACTAGTCCTGAGCTCTTTTTTCCACCCAGTCTGGCCAAGAGCCCCATTGCCTATGCCTTGGCCCATAGGACAGGTCTGGTTTTGAACATGAAGGCTTAACAGTGGCTTGGCTTCCCCACTATTTTCAGAACAGTTGTTTTCCCAAAATGAAATGATTGTTCACAAACTGTGAATAGGTGCACTCATTTTGCTTCTGATTCCTTCTTCCATGGCCGTAGGGGACAGAGCCTGGGCCAGGTCTCCTGGTGTTCTTGTCAGCAGTATGGGTCAGTCAGCCTGTTGGCCTGTCCTGCTTCTTACCTCCTCATTGCAGAGTCCTTGGGAGCCTTACTCCTCAGGTCACAGCATGTGCCTGCCAACTCGTCTTCATTCTCTAGGGATCAGGCAGCTGTGGAGCAGATGTTTGCCTAATTTAATTCCCTTTAATTCTTTTTATTGATGGTTTCAGCTACAAAGTTGTGAGACCTAATGCTGTAAAGCTAAGTTAAACCTTGCAATTAAAAAAAAATATTTTGTGCAGTTTTAGGCTTTAGCGGTTTGGGTGATAGAAAAGGCAGGATGTGTTTCATTCCTGATGGTGAGAAAGCCTGCTCATTGGTTCCTAGGAGACCCCGTATTCTGTACTCCCAGTGCTGTGGGAACATGCCAGGGAAGATGATATGAATGCTAATGTCTCGGAAGGGGTTCCGTTGCTGTTCACCATGGTTTACCCAACATCAGAGTCATGTCACGAATACTTATCACTCTCTCTCTCTCTGACTATCCTAGCGGACTACAGCACCAGTGAAATGCTAGTCAACATGGGAAACCTGCCGCTGGATGAGTTTTACCCAGCTGTGTCAATGGTGGCCCTGATGCGGATCTTCCGAGACCAGTCCCTCTCCCACCATCACACTATGGTAGTTCAGGCCATCACCTTCATCTTCAAGTCCCTGGGGCTCAAGTGTGTGCAGTTCTTGCCCCAGGTCATGCCAACATTCCTCAATGTCATTCGAGTCTGTGATGGTGCCATCCGGGAAGTAAGTACATAAAACCCCTTTCACTGCTCCACATCACACCTGCACAGAAGACCCATAGCCCTGCATTCTGCTTGCTGCTGGAAGCTAATGCATGTCCTCCCCTCGACTGCTAGCACCTAAGTGTACAGTTGGTTCAATCCAATTCTCTGTTTGATCCCACAGGATAGCTACAAGATGAATGCCCGAGGGGAGGACAGCAGTAGTATTCTCAGTAATGAAATCTAGTGGTGGAATGTGCTGCAGGACAGATTTCTGGCTGCGTCTTCATAACTAGACTTAAATTTTCTTTCAGGTTTTTTTTTTTTTTTTTTTTGAGGTAGGGTCTCACTCTAGCCCAGGCTGACCTGGAATTCACTATGTACTTTCAGGGTGGCCTGGAACTTACTGCGATCCTCCTACCTCTGCCTGTCAAGTGCTGGGACTAAAGGCATGGTCACCACCATGCCACTTCAGTGTGGATTAGTCGCAATAATACTGGAACCTGGGGTCCTTAGGCTTCACAGGCAAATGCATTAACTGCTAAGCCATCTCTCCAGCCCCCCCTTTTTTTTGAGACAGGGTCTTATGTATCTAACTTGATATAACTTGCTATGTAGTAGAGGATGACCTTGAACTCCTGATCCTCCTGCCTTTACCTGCCAAGTGCTAGAATTTTATGCCCAGTTTATGCAGTGCTGGGGGTCAAACCCAGGGCTTCATGCATGCTAGGCAAGTGCTCTACCAACTGAACCACATCTCCAGGTTTTGTGTGGTTGCTTTTACTTGTCATAATACTACTGAAGTTCACCATGTATTACTAGTTCACTACTCTGGTTTTTTGTTTGTTTTGTTTTTTTGAGCAAAGTCTTGGTCTCACTCTAGCCCAGGCTAATCTGGAACTCACTGTAGTCTCAGGCTGGTGAACTCACAGCGATCCTCTTACTTCTGCCACCCAAGTGCTGGGACTAAAGACATGCACCACAATACCCGGTTCCGGTTGTTCACTACTCTTTGCTGAATAATAATGCATTCTCATTATTGTACATAAATAAGTCTTTTCTAATGTTTGTTTTGGTTTCTCCTTTCACCCTTGGATAATTTAGAAGTGGATATTTTATTTGCAAACTTACAAGGTTTTACATTTTTTTCATATTGATTTTGAAGTTAATTGCATTGAGTTTATCATTCTTTCATGTTTGCCGAAACTGCTTGAATGGTCCAGTGCTTCATTGATTTTCACAGGCTTCCTGAGCTTGGGAACAGTATGTATTTGCTAACTTTATGCACAGGATTTTACATACACAATTAGATTGAATTTGTTAACATACTATGTTCAAATCTTTTGCCTTATTGTTACGCTTTGTTTGCTAAATCTGTCAATTATGGAAAGAAATGAGCTCAAAATCTTATGATGGACATATTTATGTTGCTTTATTTTTCCTAGGAGTCTCTTTCTGTTCTATTAGATAGAGAGGGTAGCAACAAAACAAGGCAAGGATTCCATCCAAGTCTAGCTTGGAAAACCAGTGAGTTCATTGGCATTCCTTAGAGGAGCATGGTTGACTAGGGCAACTGCATCACAAAATTCTTAGCCCAGCGTGGGTGACAACTCTGGTACCCAACACAGTGGGAAGACAGCTATACATTAGAGTCTCCTCTCCCTTCCTGGCCCCTCCCTTCAATTACTTACCTTGGGGAGGGCTTGTGAGTCTTGCAAATTTCCTGAACTTCTTGGGTTTTACAAGTTTCCTGTGAATCTCATGAGCCTCCTTCTTCCCTTAAGGGGGACAGTTTCTATCCAGAAGAAACAGCAGCTATGCAACTAGTTTTTAGATTTTCTTTGATGAATTTTTTTTTTTTTCATTTGCAAGGAGAGAAAGAATGAACATGCCAGAGCCTTCTGCCATGCAAACCAATGCCAGATTTATGCACCACTTTCTGCTTTTGGCTTTACATGGGTACTGGGGAATAAGACCAGCATCATTAGGCTTTGCAGGCAAGCACCTTAACTACTGAGCCATCTCTCCAGCTCTTCTTTGATTTGTTGTTGTTTTTAGAGGTAGGGTCTAGCCCTAGCCCAGGCTGACCTGGAATTCACTCTGTATTCTCAGGGTGGCCTCAGACTCATGACAATCTTCTCCCTCTTTCTCCTAGTGCTGGCATTAAAGGCGTGCGTCACCACGCCCAGCTTCATCCTCCTTTTAAATCTTCCTTTAGCTAGTTGAGGACATTCTTCATTCTCCTACAACTCTAGAGATTATCCCACCATTTTCTGCCTTCTTTTTGTTGCTGTTGAAAAATAATGGCTTATTTCTACTTAATCCCTCTTTTCTCTGTGGTTATCTTACAGTTATTTGAGTTGCTTTTCTTCTTTTTCCTCTTCTCCTCCTCTTCCTTATCCTTCCTCCTTCCTTTTCTTCCAGGAGTACTGGCAGGCCAAACTCTGGTCCTCTTGCTCATGCAGCAGTTGCTTCATCCATGGAACCATCTCCCCAGCCCCCATCTTTTTCTATCATTTTATTTATTTATCTTTTATTTTTATTTCTTTATTTGAGAGAGGGAAAGAGACAGAGAGAGAGAGAGAATGGGTGCGCCAGGGCTTCCAGCCATTGCAAACGAACTCCAGATGTATGCATGCGCCCCCTTGTGTGTCTGGCTTATGTGGGTCCTGGGGAATGGAACCAAGGTCCTTTGGCTTTGCAGGCAAACGCCTTAACTGCTAAGCCATATCTCCAGCCTTTTTTTTTTTTTTTTTTTTTTTTTTGAGACAGGGTCTTAGTATGAGCCCTCTGAGCCCTCTGAGTGCTGGGATTATAGGCATGCACCACCATGCCCCACTTTCACATATTCTTCAGTTATATCTTTTTTTTTTAACCTGCTGCTGGCTTATTTAGTTTCAATAGCAGTATGTTCTTTAGCTAGGCTAGTTTTTTTCATTATGCTCAAAATTTCTGGTGGCATTTTGTTCCTTGCCATCTGTTGTAGTCCTACTTTGATTTTTGTAAGTAAAACAGATTAATTAGCTGGGAATGGTGGCACACACCTTTAATCCCAGCACTCAGGAGGCAGAGGTAGGAGGATCGCCATGAGTTTAAGGTCAGCCTGAGACTACATAGTGAATTCCAGGTCAGCTTGGGCTAAAGTAAAACCCTATCTAAAAACAAACAAACAAAAATAACAGATTTATTTTATATTTTCTGTCTGATAATACCATTTTTAAAAAATCTTTGATGAGTCTAATTTTGCTGCCTATTTCTTCTGAGTCATGTTGTGGCAGTCTCTTTCTTGGTGGATTTTATATGGGTCACGTATCAGGCTCATTGTGGTGCTACCCAAAGCAGCACTAGAACCTCTGCCCTGAAGTTGCCTGTCTGGAGAAGAGTACATGTGCTTGTACTTGTGCTTCTGCCACATGATCAGGAAAACTCAAAATTAATGCTTGGCTTAGGGTTTCCCAGGTCACCCACATAGCTTAACCCATATGAGAGTAGGCCTGAAATTATCAGCTCTTAGGGGACACATCATTTATCCAGATAGACCTCACATCAAAACTAACAAATTATTTCACCTACTTTAGCCAGTGGACAGGAGTTTTGTTTTGTTTTGTTTTTGAGATTCACAGTTTCTCTTAAAATGCAGCTCTTTGCAGTTCTACCTGTATGCAAAAAGGTTCAGTTCTAATGATCATCTCTCTTTTTTTTGGAGGTGGGGAGGTTCAAGGTAGGGTCTTATTCTAGCCCAGGCTGACCTGGCATTCACTATGTAGTCTCAGGTTGCCCTCAGACTCACAGGGATCCTCTTACATCTGCCTCCTAAGTGCTGGGATTAAAGGTGTGTGCCACCACACCTGGCATCTCTCTTTTTTTAATGCATTGATTTTCAATTTTTCATAGTAGAAGGATTGGCATATCTAGTCTTCATACATTTCAGGAAGGAAACAATAATTCTTATAAAATACCGATATTCAGAGCTTTAAAAAGAGAAGAAGCTTGTGAAAGAATGTTAGGGAGGAGAACAGTGGTGGACCCCTTGAGCTTTCCCTGAGTGAGGAGCCTGCCCTCTGGCCTTGCATGACCACTCCTTTTTACCCACTGGACCATCTCCCCAGCCCTGTTTTCTGAAGATCTTAACAAAATAACAAACTGTACCTTAAAGACAAGTCTAACTTGGAATGTCATTGGGACTTCCCTTACTGAAGCCCTCCTTATTCTCAGCTTTGTTTAGTGATGGCAACTCTTCTTGCAGTTAAAAGGCTCACCCCTGTAATCCTAGTTCTTAGGAAGCGAAAACAAGAGAATTGCTGTCCATTCATATAGACTGGGCCTTACAGTGAGACCCTGTCTCAAAACAAACAACAAAATGATGCCACCTTAAATAGACTCATCTGTGTATGGCTCTCTTTATTCCTTACTTAGTCCCTCTCTCAGTTTGCTCACCATTTGGGCTTTTAATTTCTTGAAGACACTTAATTGAAACCTAATTGAGAGCTAGATATGGCACAGCTGTACTTTCAGCTCTTGGGAAATAGAGACAGGAGGGTCAGAACTTCAAGATCATCCATGGCTACATAGCAAATTCATGGTCAATGTGTACTTCATGAGGCCTTGTCTCCAAAGAAATAAGAAAAGAAAGATATTATTGAGTTAATTGTTTATAAATGAGCTACAACACCTATAATGAATATTTAGCTATATTTATTGTAGAAATTAAGTAGAAATAAATTAGGGACATGTTACATTTTATATTTAATAATTTCATATTCTTTTTTAAATTTTATTTTACTTATATGAGAGTAAGAGAGAGAGAATGGGCATACCCGGGCCTTTAGCTGCTGCAAACAAACTCCAGAAGCATGTTCCACCTTGTGCATCTGGCTTACATGGGTCCTGGGGAATAGAACCTGGGACCTTTGGCTTGGCAGGCAAACGCCTTAACCACTGTGCCATCTCTCCCATCCTCATGTTCATTTTTAAGTTGTTAGTCTCTCCAGGAATTTTATGCCAGCTGGTGTTCATTGCATGCAGAGTTGTTTTCAGCTCCCTATGACAAAAGTACTATTATCTCCAATTTCTCACTGACAAGGCAGTGCACAAGAAGGTTAAATGATGGCCACAAAGGTCATGAGTGACAAAGTGGCATAAAACAACGTATTCATCTAAAGCTCCTGCCATCTAATAATAGGCTGGTCTGACGTGTGGGGCCAATGCCACCATCACCACCATAGGTTTTAAGTCTGTTTTGGAAACATATTTTCAGTAGATGGGGTGGTGTGAATACCAATTCCATTGTTGTCTTTGCTCTGGGTAAGCCTGGGAGAACTGTGTCCTTCGTGGTGCTAATCTTCTGATCTTGTCTGTTTTAGTTTCTCTTCCAGCAGCTGGGAATGTTGGTGTCCTTTGTGAAGAGCCACATCAGACCTTACATGGATGAGATAGTCACCCTCATGAGAGTGAGTAGAAGTTAATGCTTTTACTTCTTGTCTGTCTGTGGATCAAGGGATGCTCAGAAATGAGTTTGAATAGCATGTTTTCTTAATGAGTCACTATACAGGTGTCATACCAAGTATTACAAGTAGTCCAGTGGACTCTGGGGGAGTGGGGCATTGTTATTCCAGGCTTCCCAGCTCCAAGAACAAGAATACAAGTTGTAAAGTCTGGGTCAGAATCCTGAAAGAGTGATCTGCCCAAGTATCTAGAGTTACTGCCTAGCCCTCAACAAAGCAATTTCACTTTAATATTACCACAGTGCTTTCCTGCTCCCACAAAGCCCCTCTTCCTTACTGCCTGTAAAGCCATGCCTGAAGAGGGGGAATTGGGAGTCCAGGTTTCCAACACCTGTGAAATGCCATATTCATCCCCCAGGTACTGAGGACCAAGGTGATGCTTTGCCTCACATCCTCTGAAAGCATAAGTGGCACCTTCTGGCTGCACTGGCGCCTGTGGAAGGGCTTAGGCCCAGGGTTTGATAACATGCATTAGCAGGGGCTGGAAGACACTGCAATGATAGCACTATCATTTTCCTACTACTCTAGGCAATTTAAATGGTTCTGTGGGGCAGTTTGTGTGGCAATCATGACTATATCCACAGAAAGTTGGGTGGTGACTTCTGCTTCCCCACCCCTTTCTTGTGTTTTTTTGGTTTTTGTTTGTTTGTTTGTTTTTGAGGTAGGGTCTCACTCTAGCCCTGACCTGGAATTCACCATGTAGTCTCAGAGTGGCATCAAACTCATAGTGATCCTCCTACCTCTGCCTCCCAAGTGCTGGGATTAAAGGTGTGCGCCACCACACCCAGCTCCCTTTCTTGTGTATTAGCTTACAGAGTGCAGCAGGATCAAACTCAATATGACTAGCCTCCCAAGTGGAACTTTCTTGAACCTAGGTCTTAGAAGTAAAAGGCTTCTCCATGTATAAATCATTAAGAGCTGCTGTGTTCCATACTCCTACCACAAAGTGTTGAGTACAAGGAAGATTTAGACCAAATGAATGGCCTTGCAGGGTAAGAAAGGCAAGGAGGAAACTATGTACTCAGAATAGGAAGCTGGTATTATCTCTGAATCATTCCCAAAAATCAGTATGAGCAGAGCACAGGGATTTGAGGCAGGGAGCCCCCTGCAGTGTGTAGATCACGCTCACTTCATTTCAGTGGAGAAGTATAGCAGGCATTCTTCTTTGGGCTCCTGGACCTGGACATTTTAACGAGCTCCCTTGAGCCTGGGAAGAGAACTGTCTGTGAGCAGTGATAGGCCCACCTCCCCAAGCAGGTTGCTGGCTTCTCTTAGTAGAGGAACCCTGTGAGGAGCCTGTGGTGGTGTGGTTAGGGGAAGGCAGGCTTTCTCTGAAGAAGAGTACAGTCCAAGTGAATGAACATCAGATGAACTCATGGCCTGAAAACCAGTGTTTTTATCTAGAGGGAAGATGAATTTTTCACAGAGAATATTTTTCTTCCAGCAGAGAGAAAGTAAGTCTTGCCAGCATTTTCTAGTTTGGTTTTTGCATTCTCAGTTGTTAATGATTTTTAGGGGGGGGGGGGGGATGAGGAGTTTTGAGGTAAGGTCTTAATCTAGAGCAGGCTGACCTGGAACTCACTCTGTACTCCCATGCTGGCCTCAAACTCACAGCAGTCCTTCTACCTCTGCCTCCAAAGTGCTGGGATTAAAGGAGTACACCACCATGTCCAGCCCCAGTTGTTAATGCTTTAAAAAAATTGTGTGTGTGTGTGTGTGTGTGTTTACATGGTCTTTCTTTATAGCCCAGGCTGTCCAGAACTTACTCTGTAGACCAGGCTGGCCTTGAATTCATGGCAGTCTGCCTGCCTTAGTCTCCCAGAGTGCTAAGATTATAGGCATGAGCCATCACACCCAGCTTTAAAAAAAAAAAAAAGTGGGCCTGGAGAGATGGCTTAGCAGTTAAGGAACTTGCCTGCAAAGCCAAAGGACCTAGGTTCAATTCCCCAGGACCCAGGTAAGCCAGGTGCACAAGGTGGTACGTGCATCTGGAGTTCGTTTACAGTGGCTGGAGGCCCTGGTGTGCCCATTCTCTCTCTGTCTTTCTCTCTGCTTCTCTCTTTCTGTCTCTCTCAAATAAATAAATAAAATATTGTTTAAAAAGTTGTGTGTATGTGTGTGCATGCATGTGTAGTATAGTATGGTGTGTGTGTGTGTGTGTGTGTGTGTATGTGGTATGTGCTCCTGTTTATGTGCAGATGTGTGCAGAGACCAGAGGAGAAAGTCAGGTGTCCTCTGTCACTCATCTGTGCATTTCCTTGAGGACAGAGTTTCTCACTGAACTCAGAGTTGCCATTTTCACAAGTTCAGAGATTCTCAGTCTCTGCTCCACAACAGTCGGGGCTACAGATAATACATGGCCCTATCATTTACATAGGTGTTGAAGAATCAAACTCAGGACAAATCAGGCCTTCTCAGGACCTCATACTTGTGTGGCAAGTGCTCTTACCCATTTAGCCATCTCCCAAGCCCCATTTTGTTGTTGTTGTTAGATAAAAATGCTTTATCCTTCTGTAAAGCTTCTCATTTGAGAAATTATCCTTGTTTTTATTGACTGCTTATCTGAAGTGTTTAGAGGCTCTGCAAGTATTACTACGTATGTGTTGCCATCATTGATAGGGTTTCTATTGTGGATTACTTTCTGCTCTAGAGGGTTTTTTGGCTTTTTTTTCTTTTTGGTATGGTTATTTTGGGGGCGGTTGGGTTTTTTGTTTTGATTTTTTTTAATATTTTATTTTTATTTATGTATTTGAGAGAAAGACATGAGGAGGGGGAGAGAGAGAGAGAGAGAATGGGCGTGCCAGGGCCTCCAGCCACTGCAAAGGAACTCCAGACACATGCACTACCTTGTGCATCTGGCTTATGTGGGTCCTGGGGAGTTGAACCTGGGTCCTTAGGTTTAGCAGGCAAGCACCTTAATTGCTAAGCCATCTTTCCAGCCCTCAGGCTGGCCTTGAACTCACAGTGATCATCCTACCTCTGTCTCCCAAGTGCAGAGATTAAAGGTGTGAGCCACCATGCCCACCTCATTTTGCTTCTTTTTAGCCCTCTCAGATCTTAGGTTCACTTTTCAGGAAAGGAGCACCTGACTGCCCGTCTGTCTCTTCCTCCTTATAGGAGTTCTGGGTCATGAACACATCAATCCAGAGCACAATCATTCTTCTCATTGAGCAAATTGTGGTAGCTCTTGGAGGTGAATTTAAGCTGTACCTGCCCCAGCTGATCCCACATATGCTACGTGTCTTCATGCATGACAACAGCCCAGGCCGCATTGTCTCTATCAAGGTGAGTAGCCTGGGATGCTCTAGAGAGATTCCCAGCCTCTCAGAGTCCTTGGATGATCAACTAAGATGTGTGAAACCCTGTTCTGAGTGGCAAGCTAATGTCTTTTCCATGAGACTAAATCCCAGGAACACTAATTCCTGATGTTTGCAGATTCTTACGTATGTTCACAATCCTCTCTCCTTGTATTTTGTCTCCTTTAATGGATTATTCTTGGTAAATGTTCCACCTTGGGCCAGTTTTCTGTATTATGTAGCAACTGATTCATTATCAATAGAAATCAGCAGAGAAAGCAAAATAATATGTAATCAAATGAAATAAGGGGGAAGAGACAAAAGACTGCACTTCAAAGCTGCTGGACAATGCTTTTCAGAGTCCCTACAGAGATTTGAATTACCCACCCCCTGCCCCATCCCATCCTGGGCCACTTGATACCTGTTTGTTGGTACATCACCATGCTCTTGCTCCCTTTGCAGTTGTTGGCAGCAATCCAGCTCTTTGGAGCCAATCTGGATGACTATCTGCATTTGTTGCTGCCTCCTATCGTGAAGCTGTTTGATGCCCCTGAAGTCCCACTGCCATCGCGCAAGTGAGCATCTGTCCTTGTGGACCAGCAGCCTTTACACTTTAGAATTGTACTGAAAATGCCCTTCTCCCAAGTTGCTAGGCCATCTTTCTGGTTTTTAATTTCATCTGCCATTATTTTAGTCCAGAAATGTCCCCAATTTGTGGAAATTCTATCCCCCACCACACTGTCATATAATTTGTATTCATTTCACCCCCATACATCAAAGCACTGATGGCTAAGATAGCCTGGGCGTGCACTTGTTGTAGGGCAGCCCTAGAGACCGTGGACCGCCTGACAGAGTCCCTGGATTTCACTGACTATGCCTCCCGGATCATTCACCCGATTGTTCGAACGCTGGACCAGAGCCCAGAGCTGCGTTCTACAGCCATGGACACACTGTCTTCTCTTGTCTTTCAGCTGGGGAAGAAGGTAAGGTGGGAGTTCTGAACAGGCCTCATGCCCTTTTTTGGGAAGAAGAGTTTGTCCGCATCTCCAGTTAGAATATAGGTCTCAACCACCACTGGAGAACATAGAATCACTGTGGCTTTTTGTGTTGTCATTTGTCCCACAAGCATTGAGCCACCCGTGTGGCCTGAATGTCATCCCAGAGGTAACAGAAAAGAAAAATACAGTGAAGTGAGCAAACTCATTTGTCTCATAAGCATGATGGGTGGAAGTGGTGAGAAATGCTGTTTATTCAAGGTATGTAGGCAGGACGTCCCCGGTGAGCTGACATGTGAGCAGAGACCTGAATGCTGTAGCAGCAGTTCCAGAGAAGGGACTCAGGCATGAGCAGCAGCCAGTGTGTGGAGTGAAGCTGGCTGGAAGAGGCTATGGCACAGCTGGAGGGCAGTGTTCCTTCAGCACTGATGGGGACGTGTTTGGAGAAATTAGACTGCATGTGATGATGAGACAGTCACCATCAGCATCTGTGCGCCTGTGTGTTTGCTGGGAAAGCGGAACCTTGAGCCTGTGCCAGGTGTACTGATTCAGAAAGTCGGGCTGTGAAGCCCAGCAGTCTCTGGTATCATCAAGCCACTAGCATGTGCAGGTCACTGCTGGGGCCATTACAGGAAAACTGTCATTGACAGTATTTTTAAATCAGGCCTCTCAATGGCAATGGGAAAATGCACTGGGGACAAGAGACCTAGGACTGTAAGAAGCAGGTGGAAGACAGTGGAGACCTGGACGGGGGTTATAGCTGCAGTGGTAAACTGGGTTCCTAGAAATTACAAAACTAGCCAGACACCCCAAAGTAGCCACACTGTAGTTGTGGTAACACATTTTTCTCTACTTTTATTCTCCAAAGTAGTAGTTTCTGATATCTTCCTATTTCCTGTCTTAGTACCAAATTTTCATACCCATGGTGAATAAAGTGTTAGTGCGACACCGAATCAACCACCAGCGCTACGATGTGCTCATTTGCAGAATTGTTAAGGTGAGTAGTGTCCTGTTTTCAAGGCTCTAGTTAGTGTCTTTCCTCCTTGGTATTCCATCCTCTGTATCTAGCTGCTGCTGCTTGTCGTAGGGTCTTGCTCTGGCCCAGGCTGACCTGAAACTCACTGTGTTGTCCCAGGCTGGCCTTGAACTGACAGCGATCCTCCTACCTCTGCCTCCCAAGTACTGGGATTAAAGGTGTGCACCATCATGCCCAGCTGCTGCTACTTTTTTTTTTTTTTTTTTTTTTTTGGTAAATTATTGTTCTTGGCATGCCTAACTCTTTTTTTTTTAATATTTTTATTTATTTAAGAGAGAGATACAAAGAAAAAGAAGCAAAGAAAGAGAGAGAGGAGAATGTGCACAACAGGGGCTTCTTGCCACTGCAAATGAATTCCAAATGTGTATACCACTTAGTGCATTTGGCTTTACGTGGGTACTGGGGAATCCAATCCAGACATCAGGCTTTGCAAGCAAACACCTTTAACCACTGAGACAATTCTCCAACCCATGTGAAGCTTCTTGGTGAATTTTTTTGATGCAGTTTATTCAGCACTGTGGGCTGTGTAGTTTCTGTTGTGGCCATGCTATTCTGCCTTAGCCAAAGAGCAGCCCTGTGCAGCACAGAAACTGCTGGGCCTGCCTACATCCCAGTTAAACTTTATTTATGGACACTGAAAGTTGAGTTTCACATAATCTTTGTGTATCACAAAATGTTCATCATCTTTTTTGCACCATTTGAGATTGTGAAAAACCATTTTCAGCTCTTGAGCTGAAACAGGCAGTGGGCAGTTTGCCACCTGTGCTGTAGACAGTCGACCACGTATGTCCTGGCTCATGGTGGCTTCATCTTTGCCATTGCCATGACTCCACCACTAATGACATCAGCACTCCTCAGTGGCCAGCAACAATTCATCTACAAGTGGGGAGGTCAGCTTACTTGGGGTTCATTTTATGCATACATGCAGCTTTTTACTGCATTGTTGAAATGCTGGCTCTTTTCCAAATACTATTCATTTATTTGCAAGCAGAGATAGAGAGACAGAATGGGTGCACCAGGGCCTCCAGCCGTTGCAACCAGACTCCAGATGCACGTACCACTTTGTGCATAGGCTTTCCATGGGTACTGAGGAATCAAACTCTGGTTGTTAGGCTTTGCAGGCAAGTGCCTTAACCGCTAAACCAGCTCTCCAGCCCAATGCTGGCTCTTCTAGAAGGTCTGAATCGCCAGAGATTTCTCAAAGGTCTGTAAACTGGGAATGTCTAGAGGAGTTGTGGATGTTTTCTATGTATCTCTGTTGCAGGGATACACGCTTGCTGATGAGGAAGAAGACCCTTTGATTTACCAGCATCGAATGCTGAGGAGTGGCCAAGGAGATGCATTGGCTAGTGGACCAGTAGAAACGGGACCCATGAAAAAACTGCACGTCAGCACCATCAACCTCCAAAAGGCAGGTCCATTGTTTCCAGAGGACTTGGGAAGGAAAGTTCTGTTCTCTGTCATTCAAAACTTGCATCTCCTGCTACCCTAAATTCAAACCAACTGGAAACCACCCCAAGTATTTTTCTGGAACTGGGGACCATGAGCTCAGTTGTCTGTCTTATTTTTTGTTTTTGTTTTGTTTTAAGATAGGATTTTGTTGTTGTTGTTTTAAGGCAAGGTCTAGCATGTAGCCCTGGATGCCTTCAAACTCATGGCAGTTCTCTTGCCTTGACCTCCCAAGTGCTGGTATTATAGGCCTGTACCTGACCTATTTTTTTTTGTTTTGTTTTAGACAGGGTGTTACCATGTAGCCTCTGATCCTCTTACCTCCACCTCCAAGTGCTGAGATTACAGGCATGAGCCACCATGCCTGACTGAAATATTTTTGATAGAGAAAAAGCAGAGGATCAAGTATCCTTTTGTATTTACTTACTGAGAACTTCAGTACTAGAACCTTTTTTTTTACAAATGACATACCCTTTTTTTATTTTTTAAATTTATTTGCTTATTTATTTAAGAGAGAAAGAGGGAGAGAGAGAGAGAATGGGCACGCACACCAGGGCTTCCAGCCACTGCAAACGAACTCCAAATGTGTGCACCCCCTTGTGCATCTGGCTAAAGTGGGTCCTGGGGAATCGAACCTGGGTCCTTTGGCTTTGCAGGCAAATGCCTTAACCACTAAACCATTCCTCCTGCCCTTTTTTAAAAAAATATTTTTATTTATTTATTTAACATACCCATTTTTTTATGTGAACAGAACAAAACTGGTGATCCCCCTGTCAGCAGTAAGACTGATGCAGGATGTTTAAAGCAGTGCTTTTCCAGCTTTCCAATCTCATTGAGTTCATCAAATTCTGAAGATCTTATTAAAACGCTTACTATGGTGCAGATTGTCTGAGGTTAGACCTGGTGTTCTGCATTTTTAACAGACTCCCAAGGGATATGATACTGCTGGTCTATGAACGTACTTTGAATGTCTAGCTTTTAGTTCTTTGCAAGTGAAGTACTAAATGATCTCTGCTGACCAAAGCCTGGAATGTGGCCAGCTTTTCACCATATGTAACATTATGTATTCACCTGAAAACACTCAATTCAGGGTTTCTCTCGTGAAACTGCGCAGTCATCGTAATCACTTGATATGTACCAGGTGGCTCATTGTTGGTCTTCAATACGTCTGGAGACTGTAGACAGCTGTCAGTTCAGAGTTCATCCTGCTGGTTCTCTTCCTTGATTAACAGCTGACTTGCAGCAGCTGTGCTTCGTTGTAGCAGCAGCAAAGAAAGGTAAAGAAGTGTGCAGGCCTGTGTCCCAGGTAGCCTGCTTTCTTCAACATAGTCCGCCCATCCTCTCATTGCCCTAAAAGAAAAGAGTATTAAAAATACAAAGGCTGGGGGTGTAGCTTAGTGGTGGAGCTGTTGCCTGGTATGTGTAAGGCCTTGGGTTTGATCCTAGCACAAGAAAGCTAGGAAAGGGAGGGAGGAAGAAAGGGAGGCTTTTTAAAAAAGTAATAAATATACCAATGATCACATGAGTATATAAAAACACATTTTACTTTCCTTCTTTAAATATTCCTATTTATTTTGTGTATCTGGTTTACATGATCCCTGGGGAATTGAGCCTGGGCAGGCAGGCTTTGCAAGCATCTTTAACCAATGCTCTATCTCCCTAGCCCCACATTTTACTTTTCAGTGAAATGGATTAGAGAGTCAACTATGGAGAATTCTGCTTAGAGTTATTATTTTGTTTTTGGTTTTGTTTTTGTTTGTTTCAAGATAGGGTCTCACTCTAGCCTGTGTAACCTGGAACTCACTGTAGTCTCAGGCTGGTCTCGAATTCACAGTGATCCTCCTACCTCTGCCTCCCAAGTGCTGGGATTAAAGGCGTGTGTCACCACTCCTGGCTTGCTTAGGGTTCTTGAACCTGATTTGTCCTCTCAGGGGCTCTTCTTGTCTGACTGACAAGGTTCGTACTTACTTTCCAAGTTCTGGGTAGAAAGCAAAACTTGCTAGAAGCAGATGAGACTGTGAGGAAAATTTCCTAACACTGGGAGAGGAAAGCTCTAAAGCAAGGTGGATAGCTGCCTGCAAGGACTCTCTGAACCTAGGAAGCTACAAACATCTGGGTGCACATGTGCCTTCCCTCCCTCAAGTGTGGGGCCTAGGCAGGGAGCCAACAGTAACCGTGTGAGGATGCCAGCTGACTGATGACCTTGCTCCTTTCCTGAAGTCTCAGAGCAGCAATTAGGAAATCCCCAGAGAGAAGGCAGCATCCCTGCAGATCCAGAGATCATTTTACAACCCTTCCATCTTAAGTCAGCAAGTATCTCTTAGCCATTTGTGGAGGTGAAGTAACTAATATACCGTTGGTGTTGCAAAGCTGGATCTGAGCAGGCTCACTCACACCCAGGACAGTGCCCACAGCAATAATAATGGCAGTAATAGCATCAGCCTCTAACATTTGCTGACTGCTTGTCATCTGCCAGACATTGGTGCAAGCACTTTATTTTAGTTTGTTATTCTTTTTTTTATTGTGAGTTTCTTTCTTTCTTTTTTTTTTTTTTTTTTTTCTGAAGTAGAGTCTCACTCTAGCCCATGCTGACCTGGAACTGACTCCGTAGTCCTAGGCATGCCTGGAACCCACAGCAATTCTTTTCTCAGCCTCCTGAGTGCTGGGATTAAAGGTGTGCGCCATCACGCCCAGCTTCTTTTCATTATTGTTGACGGGGTCTTCCTCTGTAGCCCAGGCCAACCTTGAATTGGTGATCCTCCTCCTTTTGCCCCCTGAGTGCCAGAATTTCTGGTGTGTACCACCATGGCTAATCATAATTTTTCAGTCTGATTCTTAAAATATCTCCAGCTTGGTTGTTACATAAAGTAATAGTTTATGCTTCCTGATGAGCCCCAGTAGGATCAGTAATAGACATAATGTTCTAGGATATGTGGGGTGCCTGTTTATCCTAATGAATCTCTTCTGTTCAAGTATGTTATGACCCTCTGTGTTTTCGTTTCTGACTTAAATAATTTCAAAATAGTAAGAAGGAGGAAGTTCACACCCATTGGCAGGTCAGCAGCAGCAGGAGCAGATCTCCAATTTGTTCCAAGGAGATGGTCAGAGTCAGTGGCTAGAGGTCCTTTCATTTCCCATGCTGCTCTAACTTACATCAGTCCCCCATGTCTGTTCTGCTATTGAAGTCTTTTTAAGAACATAGTTTTGAGGTCAGGGATCCAGTAGCTTAAGGATAGATCATTATTTAAAAATATGTATTTATTTATTATTTATTTGAGAGAGAGAGAATGGGCACCCCAGGGCCTCCAGCTACTCAAAGCAAACTCCAGATGCATGCACCACCTTGTGCATCTAGCTTATGTGGGTCCTGGGGAATCGAACCTAGGTCCTTTGGCTTTGTAGGCAAACACCTTAACTGCTAAGCCATCTCCACAGCCAAGGCTAGATCATTTTGAGTAAATGGCATTTTGATAATTGCAATCACTTATTTATTTATTTGAGGGAATGGGTGCACCAGGGCCTTTAGCCACTGCAGATGAACTCCAGACGCTTGTGCCACTTGTGCATCTGGCTTATATGGGTACTAGGGAATCAAACCAGGGTACTTAAGCTTTGCAGGCAAATGCCTTAAATAGTAAGCCATCTTTCCAGTCCTGCAACCCCCCTTTTTTTATTGACAACTTTCTTTTTTCATATATTTTTTATTGATAACTTCCATAATTGTAAACAATATCCCATGGTAATTCCCTCCCCCACTTTCCCCTTTGAAACTCCACTCTCCATCATATTCCCTCTGCCTCTCAATCAGTTTCTCTTTTATTTTGATGTCATGATCTTTTCTTCCTGTTATGATAGTCTTGAATAGGTATTGTCAGGCACTGTGAGGTCATAGATATCCAGGCCATTTTGTGTATGGAGGAACACGTTGTAAGAAGTCCCACCCTTTGGCTCTTACATTCTTTCCACAATGGACCCTGAGCCATGGAAGGTGTAATAGAGATATTTCAGTGTTGAGCACTCCTCTGTCACTTCTTCTCAGCACCATGGTGCCTTCTGAGTTATCCCAAGGTCACTGCCAACTGAAAAGAAGGTTCTCTAGCCAAAAGTGAGAGTAGCATTAATATATGGGTATGAACATTAAGAGAAGCGCTTACTGGGCAGTTTGGTGAGTATAGTATATACTTGACTACCCCTGTTGTAGGTTTTCAGTATCAGGGATATATTCCTTCCTATGGAAGGGGCCTGCAGTACAATTAGAGGGCAGTTGGTTTCCCCCATAACAGACGTGCCACTATTGCACCAGTTGGCACATTTGGCCTGGCTGGCCAAATATAAGGCTTGCAGTGTCCACTGTTGGATATCTTCACTGGTGATTTCTCTCTCTCCCATGGAACTGCATGCAGTGTGTCTTTTTCCAGCTTTCTGTCAGCTGGTCTACATGGAGGAGGTTTTCAGCTCAGTTCCAGCAGGATTTCTCAGTGACCTTGTAGCCCAAGTATGTGGAGTCTTCAGCAATAGGGTCTTATTGTCTATTCCTGGTGGGAAATCAAGGGCCTCAGCAATGGCCTGTAATGTTTTGGGGACATCAGGGACCTCCCTGGCCGACAACTTACTGGAAGGTATCCCGCCCCTGGCACTGATAATTTTCTAGTAACAATCTATGGCTTCTAAGTCTTTCATTGTTCAAAAAGTAGGTTTCGGCTCTCTCCCTCACTACCACTGTGCCGGACTGTGTGGACAGAGCCCAGGCCTAGGCTTGCAATAAAGAAACCTGTTGCTTTAAAAAAAAAAAAGTAGGTTTCCATATGACCTATTTATATCCTCTTAGATTTTGATTAGCCCTCCCTCTACCTTTCCTTTACCTAGTCTCTTCCTCTGACCTCACTTAGGCCTTTTCACCCCCATTAATCTGTTCTTCTACTTACATATATACAATACCATCCTATTAAGTGGCCCCCTCCCTTCCTTTCTATCCCCTTTATATCCCCTTTCTAGCTTACTGGCCTGCTACTGAATTTTATTCCAACTCACATAAAAGTCCAATCATTTGTAGCTAGGATCCACATATGAGAGAGAAGATGTAGTGTTTGGCTTTCCAGGCCTGGGTTACCTCACTTAAGTATAATCCTTTCCAGATCCATTTTCCTGCAAATTTCATAATTTCATTTTTCTTTACTGCTGAATAGAATTCCATTGTATAAATGTGCCACATCTTCATTATCCACACATCAGTTGAAGGACATCTAGGCTGGTTCCATTTCCTAGCTATTGTGAATAGAGTGGCAATAAACATGGTTGAGGAAGTATCTCTAAAGTAGTGAGACATGGGCTGGAGGGATGGCTTAGCAGTTAAGGCGTTTGCCTGCAAAGCCAAAGGACCCAGGTTTGATTCTCCAGGACCCACATAAGCCAGATGTACGAGGGGGTACATGCGTCTGGAGTTCGTTTGCAGTGGCTAGAAGCCCTGGCTCACTCATTCTCTCTCTCTCTCTCTCTCTCTCTCTCTCTCTCTCTCTCTCTGCCTCTTTCTCTGTCAAATGAATAAATAAAATAAAATATTTTAAAGTAGTAAGACAAGTCCTTAGGATATATGCCTAGAAGTGGTATAGCTGGGTCCTATGTTAAGTCTATTTTTAGCTGTCGTAGGAACCTCCACACTGATTTCCACAATGGCTGCACCAGTTTACATTCCCACCAACAGTGTAGAAGGGTTCCTCTTTTTCCGCTTCCTCGCCAGCATTTATAGTCATTTGTTTTCATGATGGTAGCCAATCTGACAGGAGTGAGATGGGATCTCAACGTAGTTTTAATGTGCTAGGGATCCCTGAAGGCTAGGGATGTAGAACACTTATTTTTTAGATGTTTGTAGGCCATCTGTATTTATTCTTTTGAGAACTCTCTATTTACTTCCAAAGCCCATTTTTAATTGGGTTGTTTGGTTTCTTATTAATTAGTTTTTTTTTAGTTCTTTGTATATTTTGGATATTAATCCTCTGTCAGATGTACAGCTAGCAAAGATTTTAGCCCATTCTGTAGATTGCCTCTTTGCTCTATTCACAGTGTCCTTTGCTATACAAAAGCTTTGTAATTTCATGAGGATCCAGTGGTTGATCAGTGGTTTTATTTCCTGAGCAATTGGGGTTATATTCAGAAAGACCAAGACCAATATGTTGAAGGGTTTCCCCTACTTTTTCCACTAGCAGTTTCAGAGTTTCAGGTCTGATATTAAGGTTTTTTGATCCATTTGTACATATAATTCTTGTGCATGGAGAGAAATAAGGATCTATTTTCATCCTTCTTCACATAAATACCCATTTCCAGCACCATTTGCTAGAGAGTCTGTCTTTTCTCCAATGGGTATTTTTGGTATCTTTGTTGAAGATCAATTGATAGTTGCTACCCAGACTTACATCAGGGTCTGTTCCATTCCATTGATCTACATGTCTGTGTTTGTGCCAGTACCATGCTGTTTTTGTTACTATAGCTCTATAATATAGGTTAAAATCAGGTATGGTGATACCACCTGCCTTATTTTTGTTGCTCAAAATTGTTTTAGATATGTTAAGGTTTTTTTGTGCTTCAAAATGAATTTTTGGATTTTTTTTTCCTATTTCTCTGAAGAATGCCATTAGAGTTTTTTTTTTTTTACTCATCTATATTTATTTATTTATTACTATAAAACTTAGATTTGAAGACACAGAAAAATATTAGAAGCTGCTAATGGTATTCAAAGTGACTATGGCAAAAATTAACAGGAATGATCATTCTATGTCAAAAGAATTGTTTACATATATAATAAAACTGATTTTGATTTATTTATTGTACTACAAATGTCATACATTTTTAATGATAAAAATCATTGTAATAAACATTTCTGTGTAGTATTTTAAATTCTCAAACAGGAATATTATGTTCATATCAATATACATCTTCACAACAAAATGACAGTTTTCAGGTAAGCCACCCAATCAAAACAATTGATAGGCACTGGGGAGATAACCAAATTTTGCTATATTCTGTTTTCAGTACTTTACAGAAAGGGGAATAAAAAAAATGAAAAGGTGACTTGAGGGGAGTCAAAGCTTCCTTAATATTGTTTTAAATTTTTTATTTATTTATTATTTATTTATAAGACAGAGAGAATGGGTTACCAGGGCCTCTAGCCACTGCGAATGAACTCCAGATACATGTGCCACTTTGTGCATCTGGCTTTATGTGGATACTGGGGAATCCAACCTGTGTTGATAGGCTTTGCAGGCAAGCACCTTAACCGCTGAGCCATCTCTCTAGCCCCAATAAATATTTGTTATTACCTTTTCCTGTTGTTCAGTGTGTTTGTGGGTGTCTAGAGAATGCTTCCCTAAGTCTATAGTCCTTATTTTCTCTACAACACAAAAGCCCTGAGCAGAACCATCCATTAACTTCCCATTCCTTTACACTAAGAAAACAGTGGAAGTTCTGCCTTGTTTTGCTGTCACAACCTCTCTGTTGTAATGGACTACTTTCCCACTTTCCTGTTAGAAACACCATGTCTATTCAGTGATGGTTAAGTTCTCATAACTGGCTGCCTGCGGCCTCCTACACACGTTTCTGTGATATGCGAAGTGTGGAGAGAACTCTCTGAACGAATTCATAGCTCTTGACATGTTTTGGTCTTGGAGAGAGGGAAGGGACCAGTCTTATTCAGTATTCTCCTTTCTGGTAATTGGTCATCCGTGCAGCCTCCTGACTATGGCTGGCAAGCATCTACTCTTAAGTGTTGCCCACTACTGCTAACCTGACCAACAGTGACTGTAAGTAGTCACCCGATAAAATTAAGACATCTCAAATGTTTCTTGGTGAAGTAAAAGCAAAAATGTAGGCACTGGAGGAGTTTGTGAACCCATGAATTAACTGTAAAAGTAAAATAGGCAAATAAAAGCAATCTGTCTTGGTGGGCAGACAAATCAAAGTACTTTCAGGAATTCTATTTTAATGTGCACTGACCAAGGAGAGAAAGCATATTGGTGGCTCATGTACCTGGACTCACTGGAGATCAGGCATAAATTTAACTTCCAGATTGTGCCCACCATACAGGCTGATCTTGAAGAATGCCCAGGCAGTGAGATCCTGGCAAGATTTGTCCTGGATAGTCGGGCAGAGAAGCTCTAACTCACCTCTGTAGTGATTGACAGGTATTTATTCCCTGGAAGTGGCTCATTTCCTGATTGGGACCACTAAATTGTAAAGTGATTTAAACTTCATCTTTTATTGGAATAAATTCCAATGGAGGACCAATTAATAAGACACAGGTGTAATCATTAGTAGTGGATATATGTTAATATCCCTAGTTGGATGATTTTTATTTTGAAGATGTGAATGCCCTAAGTTGCACCTGTAGGAGGAAAGCGGTAAAATAAAATATTAAAAATACATTCCCTGGGCTGGAGAGATGGCTTAGTGGTTAAGGCACTTGCCTGAAAAGCCAAAGGACCTTGGTTCAATTCCCCAGGACCCATGTAAGCCAGATGCACAAGGTGGCGCATGCATCTGGAGTTCGTTTGCAGTGGCTGGAAGCCCTGGTGTGCCCATTCTTTCTCTCTCTCTCTCTCTCCCTCCCTCCCTCTCTCTCTCTCTGCCTCTTTCCCTCTCTCAAATAAATAAAAATAAAATATTTTAAAAAATATATTCCCCACTTATAAAATACAGTTCTCAAAAAGATTTGAGAAGTACATTTTATATATTAGTTTTGAGATCTTGGATTTTACTGTGATTTTTATGTTGATAGTGAAATCAGAAACTGGGCTATGGATTGTCTAGTTTTGAAACTTATAACTTATGTTGAATTGATAGGTCTTTTACCATTTTTATATAAATTAGTATACTGAATTACAGAATAGCTTTTTCTAGTCACTAGCACTTTGAATTTTAAAAATGAAGTATGCTCATTATAGAATAATTCTTTAGAAACTGGCAAATTCTACTTTCTGATTTGAGGTATAACAGATTCCAGCCACCATCTGAAAACCTTTACCTGCTCTGCAGTTAGCACAGCATTAGTGCTACTGTCCTACATCACACAAATGCTATCTAACTTATCTTCTACTCTAGTATCTTTCATTAAAAACTCTTGGATTATTTGATCAGAAAAAAAAAAAAAATCTGACAACAGGTAGCCATTAGAGTTTTGATGGGGATTGCATTAAATGTGTAGTTTGCTTTTGGTAAGATCACCATTTTCATAATATTGATTCTTCCAATCCAGAAACATGGGATGTCTTTCCATTTCCCAGTGTCTTCTGCATTTTCTAACTTGGGTGCTTTAAAGTTTTCATTGTAGAGATCCTTTACTTCCTTGGTTAAGTCTTGTTTGTTTGTTTTTCGAGGTAGGGTCTCACTCTAGCTCAGACTGACCTGGAATTCACTGTGTAGTCTCAGGATGACCTTGAACTCACGGAGATCCTCCTACCTCTGCCTCCTGAGTGCTGGGATTAAAGGTGTGCGCCACCACGCCCGGCTCCTTGGTTAGGTTTATTCCAAGGTAGTTTTTTTTTTAATGCAGTTGTGAATGGGAATGATTCTCTGATTTTATCCCCTGTGTGTTTGTTGTTAGCATATAGGAAGGCTGCTGATTTCTGTGTATTTATTTTGTATCTTGCTACATGGCTATAGGTGTATATCAGCTCTAACAGTTTGCTGGTAGAGTCTTTAGGGTCCTTCATGTATAGAATCATATCTGCAAATAATGATTACTTGATCTCTTCCTTTTCAATTTGTATCCCTTTTATGTGTGTCTCTTGCCTTATTGCTATGGCTAAGACTTCCAGTACTATATTAAATAAAAGTGGGGACAGTAGACACCCTTGCCTTATTCCTGATTTTAATGGAAAAGCTTCAAGTTTTTTTTTCCATTTAGTATTATGTTGGCTATAGGTTTGTCATAAATATCCTGTATTACATTGAGATATCTTCCTTCTATTCCCAGTTTCTGTAGGACTTTTGTCATAAAGGGATGTTTCATTTTGTCAAATGCCTTTTCTGTATCTAAGGAGATGATCATATGATTTTTGTCCTTCAGTCCATTTATATAATGTATTACATTTATTGATTTGCATATGTTGAACCACCCCTGCATCTCTGGGATAAAGTGTACTTGGTCAGGGTGAATGATCTTTCTGATATATTCTTGTATTCTATTTGGCAATATTTTGTTGAGAATTTTTGCATCTATGTTCATGAGGGAGATTGGTCTGTAATTTTTTTTTTCTATCTTTGTTTGGTTTTGGTATCAGGGTGATGCTGGCTTCGTAGGAGTTTAGTAGGATTCCTTCCTTTTCTATTTTATGGAAAAGTTTGAAAAGCATTGGTGGTAGTTCTTCCATGAAGGTCTGGTAAAATTCACCAGTGAATCCATCTGGGACTGGACTTTTTATAGTTTGGAGATTTTTTAAATAACTGCTTGGATCTCTATACTTGTTATGTCTGTTTAAATGGTTAATCTCATCTTTGATTTAATTTTGATGGCTCATATAAATCAAGGAAATCATCCATTTCTTTCAGATTTTCAAACTTAGTGGAGTATATGTTCTTATAGTATGTCCTTATTAGTTTTTGAATTTCTCTGGCATCCGTTGTGATGTTGCCTTTTTCATCTCTAATTTTATTAATGTGTGTCTCTTCTCTCTTTCTTTTGGTCAGATTTGCTAAGGGTTTATCAATCTTGTTTATCCTTTCAAAGAACCAACTCTTTGTTTCGTTGATTGTTTGGATTTTTTTTTTCTATTTCATTAATTTCTCCCCAATCTTTATTATTTCTTCCCATCTACTGATTTTTGATTTGCCTTGTTCTTCTTTTTCCAATGCCTTAAGGTGAAGCATTAAGTTGTTTACTTGTGACCTTTCTAATTTCTTAATATAGGCACTTATAAATTTCCCTTTTAGGACTGACTTCATTGTGTCCCAAAGGTTTTGATATAATGTATTTGCATTATAATTTGACTCTATGAATTTTTTTATTTCCTTCTTGATTTCTTCATTGACCTATTCATCATTTAGTAGCGTATTGTTTAGTTTCCATGATGTTGTGTGTGTGTGTGTGTATATATATATATATAATGTATATAATGAATACCATATATATATTTATATATGGTCTATTTTAAAATGTTCCATTTGCTGCTGAAAAGAATGTGTATTCTGCAGCATTTGGATGATATGTCCTATAGATATGTATTAGGTCCATTTGTCCCATGACCTCATTTAATCCAGATGCATCTCTGTTTATTTTTTGCCAGGATGACATGTTAATTATTAGAGTGGGGTGTTGAAGTCACCCACTACAACTATCCGGTGCTATCTGTGACCTTAGTTCTAATAGCATTTGTTTGATGAAATTGGGAGCCCCTATGTTAGGTGCATATATGTTTAGGATTGTAATGTCCTCCTGTTGGAGTGTTCCTTTAATCAACATAAAGTGACCTTCCTTATCTTTCCTAACTAATGTTGATGTGAAGTCTGCCCTGTCAGATATTAGGACAGGGACCCCTGCTTGTTTTCTAGGCCCATTTGCTTGAAACACCATTTTCCAACCTTTCACCCTAAGATAGTGTCCATCCTTTGTAGAAAGGTGAGTTTCTTGTGGGCAACACATTGAAGGATCCTTTTTTTTTTTTTTTTTGAGATAGGGTTTTACTCTAGTCCAGGCTGACCTGAAATTCACTCTGTATTCTCAGCGAATTTGCGGCAATCCTCCTACCTCTGCCTCCCAAGTGCTGGGATTAAAGGCGTGTGCCACCATGCCCAGCTGAAGGATCCTGCTTTTTAACTCAGTCTGCAATCCTGTGACTTTTGGTTGGGGCATTGAGGCCGTTGATATTAAGAGTTATGATTGAGGCCAGGGGAGATGGTGCATGCCTTTAATCCCAGCACCTTGGAGGCAAAGGTAGGAGGATCACCGTGAGTTCAAGGCCACCCTGAGACTACATAGTGAATTCCAGGTCAGCCTGAGCTAGTGTGAGACCCTACCTCAGGAACACCGCCTCCCCCCACACACACAAAGAGTTGATTGAAAAGTGTGTATTTATTTTTGCCATTTTTCTTGTTTTGTTCTACCGGTTTTACCTTTGCTCTCTTATATTAACTAGTATTTGAGTATGGTTTGTTTTTTCCAGGTTCTTTATATGTGTGCTTTTCTTTATCTTCAGCATGGAGGATCCTTTCAAGTATATTCTCTAGAGTTGGTTTTGTCTTCAGATATTCCTTTAGCCTGCGTTTGTTGTGGAATGTCCTTATTTCTCTGTCTGTTTGAATGGATAGCTTTGCAGGATAAAGTAACTTTGATTGACGTTTGTTATCTTTCAGAACTTGGAATACATCATTCCAAGCCTTTCTGGCTTTTAAAGTTTGTATTGAGTAATCTGCTATGATCCTGATGGGCTTGCCTTTGCATGTGACTTGATTTTTTTCTTTAACTGCTTTCAATATATTTTCTTTCATTTGTATATTTGGTAATTTAATTATAATATGGCAAGGAGAGGTTCTTTCCAGGTTTTGTCTGTTTGGTGTTCTAAAGGCTTCCTGTATCTGCGTTGGCATCTCTTTCCCAATTTAGGGGAACTTCTCTTTTGTGATTTTGTTGAAAATGTCTACTATGCCCTTGGAATGAAATTCTCCTACTGTACCTGAATTCTTTTTTTTTTTTTTTTTTGGTTTTTGGTTTTTGGTTTTTGGTTTTTGGTTTTTGGTTTTTGGAGGTAGGGTATCACTCTAGCTCAGGCTGACCTGGAACTCACTATGTAGTCTCAGGTTGGCCTCGAACTCACAACGATCCTCCTACCTCTGCCTCCCATATGCTAGGGTTAAAGGCTTGTACCATCACACCTGCCTCCCCTGAATTCTTATGTTTGATCTTTTCATAGTGTCCAAAATGTCATGAAATTCCCATTCATTCCTTCCTATTAGTTTGTCTTTCTCTTTGTTGGACTGTATTAGATCTGCTACCTAGTCTTCTAGTTTAGATATTCTGTTTTCTCCTTCATCCATTCTACTGTTAAGATTTTCTACAGAGTTTTTTATTTGACTTACTGTGTTTTTCTTTGCTAGTATTTCTGACTTTTTTTTTTTTGTTTCCTTGTGCATGTCTTGTATTGACCTCATTTCATTAAATTGTTTTCCTGTGTCTTTGTTGATTCCTTTGAATTCCTCTTTGATTTCTTTGAGCATATTTATAATCACTTGTTTGAAATCTTAGGCATTTCCTCTAACTCAGTCTCACTGGAAGTCATTTCTAATGAATTTATAATTTTTGGTGGATTTAAATTGTCTTGATTTTTTGTGTTTCTTGTATTATAATATAGAGATTTTTGCATCTTGGATTAATTTAATGCTTGGGTGTTCTAATTATGTGCAGTATTATTAGATGTATCAATCAATCTGACATTATATATATTCAGGATAGGCACTTAAGGTGCTAGGTGTGGTCTTAAGACTCTCAGAGTAACCACAAAAGTGACCCTAGGTGTTTTGTTTGCCTGTTATGAAAGTGTTTGTGTAGGCTGTGTGGAATATAGGCAAAACATAGGTAAAATTCTAAAATTTAACTGAATAATATACACATTCAATGAAAACCAGCACAGAGTCTTTATGCAAGAGTAGGTATTATGACAAACCGATCCTCTAACAACCTCAAAGTCCCTAAGGTTGTGTGTTGACCCACACCCTTAATCCTGTCAACTGGGAGGCTGAGGTTTCTGGACTGTAGAGGCTTCCAAGGTCAGCTTATGACCAAGTGAGACCCTTCCCCAACGAATGACAGAAGAGGAGACAAAGACACTATAAATCAGGAAGCAACAATGACAAGCCCAAAATATAGCTTATTTAAGAATGGCAAATCCAGGGCCGGGCATGGTGGCACATGCCTTTAATCCCAGCACTGGGGTGGCAGAGGTAGGAGGATTGCCGTGAGTTCGAGGCCAGCCTGAGACTACATAGTGAATTCCAGTTCAGCCTGGGCTAGAGCAAGACCCTACCTCAAAAAAAATAAAATAAAATAAAATAAAAAATAAAAATAAAAATAAAAGGAAGAAGAAGAGGAGGAGGAAGAGGAAGAAGGAGAAGAATAAGAATGGCAAATCTGACCATCCATCAGATTTAACACATAATTTTCCCTGACATGGAAGGTTCAATTAGCCCTTCTGATGCAGGCCTGTATACCAGGCCTTTTTGGCGGGTACTGACCTGGTGTATGCCCAGTTACCTTTTGGGATGGCTTTAGCTTCAATTATGCTGCACACCTGCTTGGGTCCCACTTTGCTGCGCTGTGGGTTCAGCTAGCCTGGCTGGGTCAGTGGGTCAGTGGGTCACTGCTCTAATAGCCTGTGCTGGGTGCTGTGTAGTGAGCTCCCTTCCCCGGGTCTCTGGTGCTTGCTGGCGCTTGTGCTGGCAGTGGGGCCAGGGGAGGCTGTGGATGGTGACTGAAGTTCTCCTGCTGGTTCTTGTGATTCTCTTCCTCACAAGCTGCTTCGCTGGTCCCTGCTGTCCTCCCTTCACATTTCTTGAGTTTGCAAGGAACTTGGGTGTGAGTGGAAAATCCCCTCACCTGGCTTTTCCTATGGCTTAGGCTGAGCCTGGCGGCTGTGGCCACACAAACCTGGTGCCTGGTGCCTGGTGCCGCTGCTTCTGGAGCCACTCTGCCTGCTTCTGTGGGCTCTTGACACTCTGGATCTCTCCTACTTCTATGCTGTGGTTGATAATTTCTTATATACCTTCACTTTTTAGTAGAAGTGTGTATTTTGCTGTTTTTGCTTTTTCTCCCCTAGGCTGCTTTGGTGTGGTTCCTACACCACCATCTTAACCAGAATGCAGCCCTTTTGTTCATCTGCTTGCCTTAGACTCCTTGGTACATTGTTCTTAGATGAGGAAACTGAATCAGTGAGACACTGTTGGTACTCATTTGGAAAGAGGAAGGCTGAGGTAGGAGGAACACTGTGAGTTTGAGGTCAGCCTGAGACTATGTACTTAATTCCAGGTCAGCCTGAACTAGAGCGAGGCCCTATCTCAAAATAAAACGAAAGAAGGGCTGGAGAGATGGCTTAGCAGTTAAGGCACTTGCCTGCAAAGCCTAAGGACCGAGGTTCAATTCCCAGATCCCACATAAGCCAGATGCACAAGGTGGCACATGCATCTGGAGTTCGTTTGCCCTGGCATGCCCATTCTCCTCTCTCTCTATATCTACCTTTTTTCTCTCAGTCTCTCAAATATAAAAATAAAATGTTTTAAAAAAAAGAAAAAGGCACACACAGCACTAGCATTATACAAAACACTTATAAATTCATCACACTTAACTAGTAAATTCTTAAGGCACTCTGTGAGGTAGAAGCTGTCATCTTCATTTTATAAATGAGGAAACTGAGAGTATTAAGTAATATGTCAAAGATCAGAGAGCCAAGCTAAGTGTGGTGGCACATGCCTTTAATTCTACTAGTCGGGAAGCTAAAGTAGGAGAATTCCCATGAGCCAGCCTAGGCTACAAAGTGAGATCCAGCTCCGCCTGGTCTAGAGTGAGACCCTGCTTCAAAACCAAAACGAAACAACAGAAAAGATCAGAGAGGCAGGTGGCACACGCCTTTAATCCCAGCACTTGGAAGGCAGAGGTAGGAGGATGGCCATAAGTTTGAGGCCACCCTGAGACTACATAGTGAATTCCAGATCAAGCTGGGCTACAGCCAGATGGTACCTCAAAAAACAAAACAAAAAATAAATCAAGCTGGGTGTGGTGGCACACGCCTTTAATCCCAGCACTCGGGAGGTGGAGGTTGGAGGCTCACCATGAGTTTGAGGCCTCCCTGAGTATACAGAGTGAATTCCAGGTCAGCCTGAGCTAGAGTGAGACCCTACCTCAAAAAAAAAAAAAAAAAAAAAATAGATCAGAGAACCAATAAATTACATAACAGTATGAACTCATGCCATTGAGCTCGAATGTGTCTTTGGTCACTACACTAGACCACTTCTTCTAAGAGCCCAATATTTCCATTTACCTGCCCAAGCTGCTCCAAGAATACTCTTTGTGGTACCAAGGAAGGGACCCCAGGGCTTCACACTTGGTAGGTAAGTTCTCTACCACTGAGCCAAGCCCTAGCCCATCCAAGTTCTCTTGATGGCTGGAGAGCTCAGAATTTTTAGGAAAGTTGGAGAAGACAGAGAATAGAAATTAAATATGTTCAACTTTTGTCCTTGCTCCACCACAGTGCTGTGACTTTGCACTCACTGGTCACTGTGTAGCATCACTTGTAACCTGACCCTTTCTCTCTTCCTGTGACTCTTCACTGCCAGATGAGCTGAGGTCCTAACTTGCTTCCTGCAAAGCAGGAGGCCATTAGGCTCTGATGAAGTATGATAGTACCCATTTATTCTGGCTCTGTAGAGCTCTGTGCTCCACTGATGGTCAGAGTGCAGCACAAGCAAAGCCAGTCCTCTACTGTGGTATGTTCCAGAGGTCACTGGAACATGCTCTTGAATCTGTGCTCTGGAAGAATTTTGTTATGAGGTGTGATTTTTTTGTCTTTTAACTCCTCAAAGTAGACTAATTGTTAAATAGATGGCAGCTCTTGACAACTGGGCCTTAAAGCTGATGGTTTTTCCATTGTCACTTGTGGGATCATAGGCCTGGGGAGCTGCCAGAAGGGTCTCCAAAGATGACTGGCTGGAGTGGCTGAGACGGTTGAGCTTGGAGCTGCTGAAGGACTCCTCGTCACCTTCCCTGCGCTCATGCTGGGCCCTGGCACAGGCCTACAACCCGATGGCCAGGTATGGTGTGCCAGGGCTCCCTTCTGCCCGCTTCTTTTCCCTATTTTCAAGGTTTTTCTGCAGTGAACATTTATTGCTTATAATGAGGCATAAACTGGTGACTTAATTCACAGGCAGCCCTTCTCATTAGCAAATAGCAGAAGCAAGGCATTTCATTTCCCTTTTATCAGCACAGCTGGCTTGCCCTGAGAATTTAGCAGCTGTGATCATCCCCGAGGCTAAGGCTTTGATACCATGATTGGTTCTTCTAATTTCTTTCAAGTACTTTTTGACATGTATATTTGTATGTATGATGCGTGTGTTTGTCAACATCAGGTGTCTTCCTTGATTGTACTCTACTCTATTTTTTGAGCCAGGGCCTCTCAGTGAACCTAGACTCAGCTATTTAGCTAAACTAGCTAGAAGGCCTAGGAATTTGCCTGTCTCTGCCTCCCCAGCTCTGGAATTATCAGGGTGCACCACCATGCCCAGTGTTGTACATGAGTTCTGGGGGTGCAAACTCAGGTCCTAATACTTGTGCAGCAAGCGCTTTATCCACTGAGCCATCTCCTCCACCCCTTTAATTTTTGGGGGGGCCGTTTTTCAAGGTAGGGCCTCGCTCTAGCCCAGGCTGTCCTGGAATTCATGTATGTAGTCTCAGGCTGGCCTCAAACTCACAAGGATCGGCCTGCCTCAGCCTCCCAAGTGCTGGGATTAAAGGTGTGAGCCACCATGCCCAGCTCTCTAATATTTTTTTTTTTTTTGAGGCAAGCCCAATAAACTGGTCTTTTTTTTTTTAATTGTAGAGAGAGAGAGAGAGAGCGAGAAAGAAAGACAGAAGGAGTGAGAAAGACAGAAAGCAAGTGAGAGAGAGAGAGAGAATTGACAAGCCAGTGCCTCAGCTACTGCAATTGAATTCCAGATGCTTGCGCCACCTAGTGGGCATGTGTAACCTTGAGCTTGCCTTACCTTTGTGCATCTGGCTTCCATGAGATCTGGAGAATTGAACATGGGTCCTTAGGCTTCCCAGGCAAGCGCCTGAACTGCTAAGCCATCTTTTCAGCCTCCTTCTTCCCCACCCCCTCCTTTCTTTTTCTTCTGAGGTAGGGTCTCACTCTAGCCCAGGCTGACCTGCAATTCACTATATAGTCTCAGGGTAGCCTTGAACTCACAGCGATCCTCCTACCTCTGCCTCCCTAGTGAATGCTGAGATTAAAGACGTGCCCCACCACGCCCAGCTCACCCCCGCTTTATCTTAATAAGAGATACTAACAGAGATAATTGGTGTACCAGGGCCTCTAGACACTGTTACTAAACTCCAGACGCGTGTGCCGTCTTGTGTGTATGTGCTACCTTGTGCATGTGTCACCTTGTGCCATCTGGCTTACATGGGATCTGGAGTTGAACATGGGTCCTTAGGCTTCTCAGGCAAGCGCCTGAACTGCTAAGCCATCACTCCAGCCCTCCCTTTAATTTTTTACAAGCAGTTTCTAGGAATTCTGTGCCCATAGATTGATATGCTTGGCTGGTGTAGTGATGAAGTATCTGGGTGATTTTTGCCCAAGTTACCTCTGAGAACAGTGCTATCCAAAAGAAGCTATGATAAATACACATGTGTGTGTTTGAGTTACTTCTGAACGTGTGCGTTGAAATCCAGTGTAACCTCTGACCCAGGCCAGGAAGGTTATGACTTAATTATACATAACTTTTAGACTTCAGGTTAGGTTTTTTTTCTCATCACATTCCAAATTTACACATTGGTTTAACTTAATCTTTAATATGCAACAGAAAGAGAGAAGCACCAAATGCTAAACCTGTCCATTCCAGGCATGTGTTATAGTTCCAACTTCTCTCTGTTCACAGTGCCCAGAAATGTGGAGGAAATAACACTGGATGTCTAGGATGCCAAAGTATGTTCACCTATGCAATGCTGTAGTGATTTCAAGTCATTGTAGTATCCTAGAAATAGCAGTTCTTGGGCGTGGTGGTACCCTCCTTTAATCTCAATACTCAGGAGGCAGACGTAGGAGAATTGCAGTGAGTTTGAGGCCAGCCTGAGAATACATAATCGATTCCAGATCAGCCTGGACCAGAGTGAGACCCTACCTCAAAAATAAAATAAAATAAAATAAAATAAAATAAAATAAAATAAAATAAAATAAAATAAATAAAAAATAAAAAATAAAATAAAATAAAATAAAATGAGAGAGAGAGAGGGAGAGAGAAATAGCAGTTCTTGGGGCTAGGGAGATGGCTCAGTTGTCAGAGGTGCTTGCTTACAAAGCCTGCCAGCCCAGGTTTGATCACATAGCATCCACCTAAAGCCAGATGCAAAAAGTGGTACAAATATCCTGTGTTCATTTGCAGCAGCAAGAGACTCCAGTATCCCTCCCCCACTACCACACACATACTCACAAACACACGTGCAAATAAATTTTAAAAAAAGAAGTAGCAGCTCTTGTTCCAGGTATGTGCAAGGCCCCAGCTGGGGCATGGCAGAGAGAACCTTCAAGACTTCTTTGCTGGTGCTTCTGATTTCTTAAGTTTAGTGTCAACATCTTTCTCCATATCAACACCCAACAAAGGGTTCTGATTACATTTGGAAAGCATTAGCAGATGCTGCCTTTGCCATTTCTGATCTTAAGACATTGGACATTACCTGAAAAGCACTTAAGGATTATTATACCTAATTCTTCTAATTCCAGTTTCTATGTTAGAAGTGCCTTTCCTGATCATCCCTCAGTGAAGAGAAATGACACCAGAACTGCCAAGAAATCTTTCTGTGAAGACGAGTTCTTTGCTGTTCTCCTTCCCATCCTACTCTCCCACAGTCTCTTATGTCACAGCGTATACCTGCTGTATAAGATACTGTAGTTGGGCTGGGAGATGGCTCAGCACGTGTGAGCACTTGCCACATAAGCATGAGAGAGCCCGGTTCACCCTGAGTTCAATTCTCCAGCACCCACATAAAAAAGGCTAGGCATGGCCAAGCAATTCTATAACTCCAGTCCTGTTGGGGGTGGGGCAAGACCAGAGACTTTCTGAGACTTGCTGCCCAGCCAGCCAAGTCTGAAAATGGCAGTTCTGAGTTCAGTGAGAGACTCCCATCTCAAGGAAACACTTAACAGGGCTAAAGAAAGACCTCTTATAAATTCATCACACTTAACTAGTAAATTCTTAAGGCACTCTGTAAGGTAAAAGCTGTCATCTTCATTTTATAAATGAGGAAACTGAGAGTATTAAGCAATATGTCAAAGATCAGAGAGCCAAGCTAAGTGTGGTGGCACATGCCTTTAATTCCACTAGTCGGGAAGCTAAAGTAGGAGAATTCCCATGAGCCAGCCTAGGCTACAAAGTGAGATCTAGCTCCGCCTGGTCTAGAGTGAGACCCTGCTTCAAAACCAAAATGAAACAACAGAAAAGATCAGAGAGGCAGGTGGCACACGCCTTTAATCCCAGCACTTGGAAGGCAGAGGTAGGAGGATGGCCATAAGTTTGAGGCCACCCTGAGACTACATAGTGAATTCCAGATCAAGCTGGGCTACAGCCAGATGGTACCTCAAAAAACAAAACAAAAAATAAATCAAGCTGGGTGTGGTGGCACACGCCTTTAATCCCAGCACTCGGGAGGTGGAGGTTGGAGGATCACCATGAGTTTGAGGCCTCCCTAAGTATACAGAGTGAATTCCAGGTCAGCCTGAGCTAGAGTGAGACCCTACCTCAAAAAAAAAAAAAAAAAAAAAAAAATTAGATCAGAGAACCAATAAATTACATAACAGTATGAACTCATGCCATTGAGCTCAAATGTGTCTTTGGTCACTACACTAGACCACTTCTCCAAAGAGCCCAATATTTCCATTTACCTGCCCAAGCTGCTCCAAGAATACTCTTTGTGGTACCAAGGAAGGGACCCTAGGGCTTCACACTTAGTAGGTAAGTTCTCTACCACTGAGCCAAGCCCTAGCCCATCCAAGTTCTCTTGATGGCTGGAGAGCTCAGAATTTTTAGGAAAGTTGGAGAAGACAGAGAATAGAAATTAAATATGTTCAACTTTTGTCCTTGCTCCACCACAGTGCTGTGACTTTGCACTCACTGGTCACTGTGTAGCATCACTTGTAACCTGACCCTTTCTCTCTTCCTGTGACTCTTCACTGCCAGATGAGCTGAGGTCCTAACTTGCTTCCTGCAAAGCAGGAGGCCATTAGGCTCTGATGAAGTATGATAGTACCCATTTATTCTGGCTCTGTAGAGCTCTGTGCTCCACTGATGGTCAGAGTGCAGCACAAGCAAAGCCAGTCCTCTACTGTGGTATGTTCCAGAGGTCACTGGAACATGCTCTTGAATCTGTGCTCTGGAAGAATTTTGTTATGAGGTGTGATTTTTTTGTCTTTTAACTCCTCAAAGTAGACTAATTGTTAAATAGATGGCAGCTCTTGACAACTGGGCCTTAAAGCTGATGGTTTTTCCATTGTCACTTGTGGGATCATAGGCGTGGGGAGCTGCCAGAAGGGTCTCCAAAGATGACTGGCTGGAGTGGCTGAGACGGTTGAGCTTGGAGCTGCTGAAGGACTCCTCGTCACCTTCCCTGCGCTCATGCTGGGCCCTGGCACAGGCCTACAACCCGATGGCCAGGTATGGTGTGCCAGGGCTCCCTTCTGCCTACTTCTTTTCCCTATTTTCAAGGTTTTTCTGCAGTGAACATTTATTGCTTATAATGAGGCATAAACTGGTGACTTAATTCACAGGCAGCCCTTCTCATTAGCAAATAGCAGAAGCAAGGCATTTCATTTCCCTTTTATCAGCACAGCTGGCTTGCCCTGAGAATTTAGCAGCTGTGATCATTCCCGAGGCTATGGCTTTGATACCATGATTGGTTCTTCTAATTTCTTTCAAGTACTTTTTGACATGTATATTTGTATGTATGATGCGTGTGTTTGTCAACATCAGGTGTCTTCCTTGATTGTACTCTACTCTATTTTTTGAGCCAGGGCCTCTCAGTGAACCTAGACTCAGCTATTTAGCTAAACTAGCTAGAAGGCCTAGGAATTTGCCTGTCTCTGCCTCCCCAGCTCTGGAATTATCAGGGTGCACCACCATGCCCAGCGTTGTACATGAGTACTGGGGATGCAAACTCAGGTCCTAATACTTGTGCAGCAAGCGCTTTATCCACTGAGCCATCTCCTCCACCCCTTTAATTTTTGGGGGGCCCGTTTTTCAAGGTAGGGCCTCACTCTAGCCCAGGCTGTCCTGGAATTCATGTATGTAGTCTCAGGCTGGCCTCAAACTCACAAGGATCGGCCTGCCTTAGCCTCCCAAGTGCTGGGATTAAAGGTGTGAGCCACCATGCCCAACTCTCTAATTTTTTTTTTTTTTTTTTGAGGCAAGCCCAACAGACTGGTCTTTTTTTTTTTTTAATTGTAGAGAGAGAGAGAGAGTGAGAAAGAAAGACAGAAGGAGTGAGAAAGACAGAAAGCAAGTGAGAGAGAGAGAATTGACAAGCCAGTGCCTCAGCTACTGCAATTGAATTCCAGATGCTTGCGCCACCTAGTGGGAATGTGTAACCTTGAGCTTGCCTTACCTTTGTGCATCTGGCTTACATGAGATCTGGAGAGTTGAACATGGGTCCTTAGGCTTCCCAGGCAAGCGCCTGAACTGCTAAGCCATCTTTTCAGCCTCCTTCTTCCCCACCCCCTCCTTTCTTTTTCTTCTGAGGTAGGGTCTCACTGTAGCCCAGGCTGACCTGCAATTCACTATATAGTCTCAGGGTAACCTTGAACTCACAGCGATCCTCCTACCTCTGCCTCCCTAGTGAATGCTGAGATTAAAGACGTGCCCCACCACACCCAGCTCACCCCCCTTTATCTTAATAAGAGATAGTAACAGAGATAATTGGTGTACCAGGGCCTCTAGATACTGTTACTAAACTCCAGACGCGTGTGCCGTCTTGTGTGTATGTGCTACCTTGTGCATGTGTCACCTTGTGCCATCTGGCTTACATGGGATCTGGAGTTGAACATGGGTCCTTAGGCTTCTCAGGCAAGCACTTTAGCTGCTAAGCCATCACTCCAGCCCTCCCTTTAATTTTTTACAAGCAGTTTCTAGGAATTCTGTGCCCATAGATTGATATGCTTGGCTGGTGTAGTGATGAAGTATCTGGGTGATTTTTGCCCAAGTTACCTCTGAGAACAGTGCTATCCAAAAGAAGCTATGATAAATACACATGTGTGTGTTTGAGTTACTTCTGAACGTGTGCGTTGAGATCCAGTGTAACCTCTGACCCAGGCCAGGAAGGTTATGACTTAATTATTCATAACTTTTAGACTTCAGGTTAGTTTTTTTTTCTCATCACATTCCAAATTTACACATTGGTTTAACTTAATCTTTAATATGCAACAGAAAGAGAGAAGCACCAAATGCTAAACCTGTCCATTCCAGGCATGTGTTATAGTTCCAACTTCTCTCTGTTCACGGTGCCCAGAAATGTGGAGGAAATAACACTGGATGTCTAGGATGCCAAAGTATGTTCACCTATGCAATGCTGTAGTGATTTCAAGTCATTGTAGTATCCTAGAAATAGCAGTTCTTGGGCGTGGTGGTACCCTCCTTTAATCTCAGCACTCAGGAGGCAGACGTAGGAGAATTGCAGTGAGTTTGAGGCCAGCCTGAGAATACATAATCGATTCCAGATCAGCCTGGACCAGAGTGAGACCCTACCTCAAAAATAAAATAAAATAAAAAGAGAGAGAGAGGGAGAGAGAAATAGCAGTTCTTGGGGCTAGGGAGATGGCTCAGTTGTCAGAGGTGCTTGCTTACAAAGCCTGCCAGCCCAGGTTTGATCACATAGCACCCACCTAAAGCCAGATGCAAAAAGTGGCACAAATATCCTGTGTTCATTTACAGCAGCAAGAGACTCCAGTATTCCCCCCCCCCACCACTGCCACACACATACTCACAAACACAACGTGCAAATAAAGTTTAAAAAAAGAAGTAGCAGCTCTTGTTCCAGGTATGTGCAAGGCCCCAGTTGGGGCATGGCAGAGAGAACCTTCGAGACTTCTTTGCTGGTGCTTCTGATTTCTTAAGTTTAGTGTCAACATTTTTCTCCATATCAACACCCAACAAAGGGTTCTGATTACATTTGGAAAGCATTAGCAGATGCTGCCTTTGCCATTTCTGATCTTAAGGCATTAGACATTACCTGAAAAGCACTTAAGGATTATTATACCTAATTCTGCTAATTCCAGTTTCTATGATCATCCCCTCAGTGAAGAGAAATGACAGCGGAACTGCCAAGAAATCTTTCTGTGAAGACAAGTTCTTTGCTGTTCTCCTTCCCATCCTACTCTCCCACAGTCTCGTATGTCACAGTGTATACCTGCTGTATAAGATACTGTGGTTGGGCTGGGAGATGGCTCAGCACGTGTGAGCACTTGCCACATAGCATGAGAGAGCCCGGTTCACCCTGAGTTCAATTCTCCAGCACCCACATAAAAAAGGCTAGGCATGGCCAAGCAATTCTATAACACCAGTCCTGTTGGGGGTGGGGCAAGACCAGAGACTTTCTGAGACTTGCTGCCCAGCCAGCCAAGTCTGAAAATGGCAGTTCTGAGTTCAGTGAGAGACTCCCATCTCAAGGAAACACTTAACAGGGCGTAAAAGAAAGACCTCTTATACTTTCCTGGCATCCACACTTGTGAGCAAAAGGTGTATACATCTCTGCACACACTACCACCATCCCATACATACATCACACCACATATACTACACATACACACAACACACACTAAAGATACAGTAATCACCACTGGGTTTAGCACTTTTGAGGTTGAGGCAAGAGAATTTCTGTGAGTTTGAGACCAATCTGAGCTGCAGTATGAGACTGTCTCAAAAATAAATAAATAAATAAATAAAATAAGCCAGGCGTGGTGGCGCATGCCTTTAATCCCAGCACTTGGCAGGCAGAGGTAGGAGAATCACCAACAGTTCGAGGCCACCCTGAGACTACACAGTTAATTCCAGGTCAGCCTGGGCTAGAGTGAGACCCTACCTCGAAAAAACAAAAAAAAAAAAAAAATAGAGCTGGACGTGGTGGCGCACGCCTTTAATCCCAGCACTCAGGAGGCAGAGGTAGGAAGATTGCCATGAGTTTGAGGCCACCCTGAGACTACATAGTGAATTCCAGGTCAGCTGAGCTAGAATGAGACCCTACCTCAAAAAAAAAAAAAAAAAGTAATCATTACCTAGGTATGATTCTTTTAGTTTAATTGAAGTTAAGATTTAAAATTCACTTCTTTGGTTCAAGTGCTTAATGACCAACAGCTACCATATTGTTTGGAATATTTAGATCATTCCAACAAGTTCTGTCAGACATCATGGGTTTACATAACCCAAATCTGCAATATCAAAAGCAGATTGAAAAGGTGACTTTGTGGCATTGGACAGGTACATGGGAGGGCTTTTCAACACCCTTCTCCACTCCCCTGTGCCTCCAGGGATCTCTTCAATGCTGCGTTTGTGTCCTGCTGGTCTGAACTCAATGAAGACCAGCAGGATGAGCTCATCAGGAGCATTGAGTTAGCCCTCACCTCTCAAGACATCGCTGAGGTCACACAAACCCTCTTGAACTTGGCTGAGTTCATGGAACACAGTGACAAGGTGAGACTCTTCCCCACTGTCTAAGTAGGGGGTGGCAGGGAACCAGCGGGTCAGGTGGGGAGGGGAGCCCCTGCATGCAGCCCACTCTTACATGCGCCCTCTCTGCCATTTTCTTATGCTTTCCTCTAGGGCCCTCTGCCACTGAGAGACGACAATGGCATTGTTCTACTAGGTGAGAGGGCTGCCAAGTGCCGAGCATATGCCAAAGCACTACACTACAAGGAACTGGAGTTCCAGAAAGGTCCCACCCCTGCCATCCTTGAGTCCCTCATTAGGTAAGCCATGAGCCCTTTTATCTGCTGCTTTATCCAGAATAACCTCCCTTCTCCCACTGCCTGGTTCTTTGGTTCAAGTGCTTAATGATCAACAGCTACCATATTGCTTGGAATATTTAGATCATTCCAGCAAGTTCTATCAGACAGCATGGGTTTACATAACCCGAATCTGCAATATCAAAAGCAGATTGAAAGGGTGACTTTGTGGTACTGGACAGGTGCATAGGAGGGCTTTTCAACACCCTCCTCCACTCTCCTGTGCCTCCATAGTCACTTGTAGACTTCAGCTCTGTGAAATCTGCCACCAGGTCTTGTCAGCACATGTAAATGACATGCACATATAGATAGCTGTCCCTAGCAGTCAAGCCATGATTACCATATCTGTTGACCCTTACCACCTGAGCTCCCATTGTTTTCTAGTGTGTGCTTTCTTGTTCCAGTGAAAATAATCGAAGCAATTCTACAGCCACAGAAGCAGGTCTTTGTTTAGGCATCTGGGTTACATGGTGCTCTGTGGACAGGAAGGAGCAGGAGGTGTACTGGCTGCTGGGCTTCCAGGGCCACACCAAGGCAGGGTTGAATCATAGTGACTGAATCTGTTAGTGCCTGGCCGCCTTCTTTGGAGACCTGTGAGTACCAAAGGCAGAGCAAAATCTGAGACACAGTGGTCTTTCCCTTCTTCTAAAATGGGTTTGAGTCCTCTGAGTATGGAAAAGATGGTTGTTTAATGAGTTTTGTTCTGTTATGAAATTACAAGCAGCTAGAAACATTAGCTTCAGTTCCTAGAAAACTGTTCACTGCCCCAGTGATTAAAAAAGGATATTAGCTCTGCAATCTAATTATCTTCATATAATTGTGAGCATGGTTGATCATATAGCTGCAGATAGTTCAGGACAAATCAGCTGCTCATAAGCTCCTCACCTGGCTGATAGAGGAACTCCAGTTGTATCCACCAGCTAGGTTCCTAGCAGGCCCTGCCTGCAGCAGGTGCTGAAAGCTTTCCTTTAAATACCTCATCAGGCTGAATGTGGTGTCTCACACCTTTAATCCTAGCACTCAAGAGTCAGAGGTAGGAGGATCACTGTGAATTGGAGGCCAGCCTGAGACTACAGAGTGAATTAATTCCAGGTCAGCCTGGGCTAAAAGCAAGACCCTACCTCGAAAAACCAAAAAATAAATACCTGATCAATTGACCCAAAAAGTAGGAATAAGTCATGTTTCTATCCAGGTACGCTGGACTTAGAGATTGTTGATTTCTGAAGTACCTTATAGGGACAGTTATAGATGTGCCATCCCATGAGGAATGCTTCAGCAAAATAAATGTGACCTGCATTTCTTCTTCCCATCTCTACCTGGTAGTGCAACCTCATGATATAAGTGATGGAAAATGTGGCAACTTAGGGAATGGGGCCCTGACGCAGTGGTAGAGCGCCTGCCTCGAAAATATGATAACTGATACATTAAGCTCAATTTCAGATAACTGATTTTTCCCATTTGTGTTCTTGCTGACTTTTCTGAGGTCTATTTGAAGCCTTCTCATCTCACGCTTCTTTGGGTTTTCCTCATATTTGAGGCAGTGTAAAAACATTAAAAATAAGTCCTCTTAGCAGGGTGTGCTGGCACACACCTTTAGTTTCAGCACTTGAGAGGCCATGGTAGGAGGATCACTGTGAGCCTGAGACCAGCCTGGGGCTACAGAGCAAGTCCAAGGTCAGCCTTAGCTAGAGTGAGTCCCTGCTGGTCCCCCAGGACAAATTAAGTCCCACATGGAATCCCCAAAACGCTATGCAACATGCATTGCTTCTGGGGAAAAACACACAACAGCTACTTGTTGGCTAGAACGTAAGAGTGGGGACTTCTAGCCATCAGCTTGCACCCGAACAGGTGCCTGGAAAATGCATTGCTGTCAGTCTACACCACTGTGGGGAAGCTGCTCTCCCTCTGTCCCCCTCCATGAAGTTTCTCTCCAAAGTGTCGTGATGGCAGAGGCTGGTTTGAATCAAAAACCCCAGGGGGTTTTCAGTTGTGAGGTCTGTAGTAAATGAGGGAGAAAATCATCAGCTACTTCTGCCAAGGGCATCATGCTTTCTTCACTCCTTTCAAGTCCCGTTCTTTCTGTGTATTTCTCCTGGCAGCATAGTGCTCAGCACCCTGGATTCTCCTGCCTGCCTGAGGAAGTTTCTCTTTGACTGTCAGTTCCATGGGAACCCTACTTCAGTGTAGTTCTTCTCTTCTCACTTCATTTCTCTGAAAACCGCCAAATTTCTTGTTTTTAAGATGAAGTAGGCTCCCCAACAATCAGTAGAAAATAGAGTAAGAATAATGGCTTGCCTTGTACTCACTGATTTCAGAGGGTGATTCTTTTTATAAAGATCAAAATTATTTGATATCCCTTGCAGTTAAAGACTTTATCTTAGCCAAGCCTAGTGGCACATGAGTCCCAGTAGTCAGGAGGCTAAGGTAGAAGGATCACCGTAAGTTCAAGGCTAGCCCAGGACTACAGAGTAAATTCCAGGTCAGTCTGAGCTAGAGTGTGTCCCTGCCTCGAAGAAAACAAACAAAAAATTTATCTTAGTGTGTATTGTGTGTATGTTTGTGCTCATGTGTGTGAGTACAGGCATGCATGTGCCACAGTCTGTGGAGGTCATAGGACAACCTCATGTGTCTGCTTTCACCTTCTACCTTGTTTGAAGCAGGATCTCATGTTGTTCACCACTGCACGTACCAGGCCAGTTGACCTGCACACTTCCAGCAATTCTCCTGTCTCACCAGCCATCTCACCATGGTGGACTTGAGACTTGACATGCACTGCTATGTCTGGCTTTACATGAGGTTCTTGGGACCTTTATTATTATTTTTATTTATTTACTTACTTATTTTGGGGGGGGGGGTTCGAGGTAGGGTTTCACTCTAGTCCAGGCTGACCTGGAATTCACTTTGAGTTGAACTCAACGGTGATTCTCCTACCTCTGCTTCCCAAGTGCTGGGGTTAAAGTCATGCACCACCACACTTGGCTGGTTCTGGGGATCTTAACTCAGGTCCTCAGGTTTACACAGCAGGTGCTTTACCCACTGAGCCATCTCTCTAGCTCCAAGGTAATTTTCCTCTGTATTTTTAATTAGAAAGTAGAAACACATCTTTGCAAGGCATTTTGAAACCAAGTGGGGTGAGAGTTGGTTAGAGGCCCAGCATCCACCCCAGTGCAGGGCCTTTTGCCCTTTTCCCCCTTGCCTGTTCTTTATTGACTTCCTGTTCCTCCCTTGGTTTCCCTGAATCCTGAACAAATTCCAGAGTCACTGCTTACTCTCTGGCTTACTTTTTTTTTTTTAGAGAGAGATAGAATTGGCATGCCAGAGCCTCAGCCACTGCACTGGAACTCCAGATGCTTGTGCCACCTAGTGAGCATGTGTCACCTTGTGCTTGCCTCACCTTTGTGTGTCTGGCTTACGTGGGATCTGGAGAGTTGAAGGCAAGTGCCTTAACCACTAAACCATCTCTCCAGCCCCTCTCTGGCTTTTTACTTGGAGTTCTTACCATGCTCTAAGTGTTATGATAGAATTACAAAAGAAAATATTCAAGTTTTTATAGTGTTTATTATAGAAGGAAAAGACACTTTGAAGTTTAAAACAAAAACTACAATATTTATTTATTTATTTATTACAAAGCAAGATGCTATGTACAGCATAAATTTTTAACCATAGCTCCAGCTACATTCATTTTCCAGCCATTTCTTATAGACCAGATTAAAAACCAAATTTCTTTGAGCCCATTTCTGATAATGTGAGTAAAAATGGGTATGTCTGTGTTAGGTGGGAATGTTTTAAGGTAGTTTTGTGTAATTTCTGAGAAAGCCCCACTGGTGCCCCCTACTGTGTCAGACCCAGGTGGGCAAGGGAGGTGCCAAGACTCTGACTGCAAGGCCCGGGACCCTGGAGTGTCTACAGATAAGTCCAGCCCGGAGCAGTTAATCTTCAGCTCAACAACTTTTTGTGTTTTTAAAAAATCTTATAGACTGAGGTAATTGGATTCAAAAACAGAAAGAAATTCTCCTTCTCCACTATCCTACAAAGTTCTTTTCTAATTCTCAAGGCCTCTCCTGTGAGAATCAAAATCATATAGTTATTTTTAGCAAGGGGATTTGCTTTTTGCCCTCAGCATAAGCCTTAGAGAAAATGGATAAGTCACCTCACAATTACTGTTTTCCACTTGTGGAAAAGAGGAGACCGGGGATCTTCAGGGATCAGGGGCAGAGAGTCTGCTCGGTCTCAACCCCCTGAGAAATCTGGCAGGACCACTGGATTTAACTGCTTCACCCTTTTGCTATAATGGCCTTGGTACATATAATTCTATTGTGCTCACTTCAGCACAAGTTCTGAGGTCCTGTCATGGTTTGCAGAGAATGAGTCCTCCATTAGAGATGATAGACCGTTCCCCATCCTCCCCTTTCTATCCCCTCTTCCTATACTCCCCAGCCTCCATTTGCCTCACTTCCACAGTCCTGCTCTGCAGCAGCCTCCTTTCAGGGCTTAAAGGCTTCCGGGCGGATCTTCATTTCCACCCGCTTGAGGGAGTAGTTGGCTCCATGCCAGCCATACCAGGTGATGCCATCCATGTGCTTCCTGTGTTCCCCTAGGCGGTAGTACACTCCGTTGAGGTTGGAATCTGTGCAGCAGTTGTACCAATATCCACCTGGCATGAGAAACAGATTGGGCTACTAGGCTGGGACAGACTGTTGTGAGCTGTTACATCTGCTAGCAAAGAGGACACCCCAGCCAGAACACCAGCTGCCCAGCTGTAATTCACTCTCTGTCCTCAAGGGGGGATTGTAGGCTTATGCTTGAATTTCCCCTTTCCCCAGGTCCCAAACTCACCTTTGCGGAGCTGTGCACACTTGTCCAAGCAGTTATCGTTGTCCTTGTCCTTGGTGCTGAAGACCGTGTTGTTATGGTAGAGGAGGGCATCTTTCCCTACATTGCCACTGTAGTTCCCCAGGAAGAGGCGATAGCTGTTCAATTCATTGCTCACAGCAAAGTGGCTGTACTCTGCATAGCGTGCATTGCCCTCCCAGTCCTAGTAGGGAAGAGCAGAGTCTTAGAGAAACTGTAGAGGACTTCAGTTCATACAGTCCCTAGGACTGCTCCTCTCTTTCCAGCCTCACGGCCAAACGTGGATTTGGTGGGGTTTTTTTTTAAGTTTTTTAAATATTTTATTTATTTATTTGAGAGAGAGAAAGAGGCAAATATATATATATGTAGAGAGAGAGAGAGAGAGAGAGAGAGAGAGAGAAAGAAAATGGGCACACCAGGGCCCCCAGCTACTGCAAACAAACTCCAGACACATGTGCCACCTTGTGCATCCGGCTTTATGTGGGTACTGGGGAATCCAACCCAGGTACTTCGGCTTTGCAGGCAAGCACCTTAACCACTCCAGCCCCAATGTGTTTGGTTTTTGAGGCAGGGTCTCACTCTAGCCCAGACTGGGTTTGAAGTTATGGTGATCCTCTAACCATGACCAGTCAAACATCTTTTTTATAGGTGTGAATCTAGTAAAAACTTTATTGGTTGTTATCTATAATATACCATTCTAGCTGGGAAATAGCAAATAAGGATCTTGGGTCAAACTTCTCTCTGGTTAGTATATGGCATTGATTGGTCTTTCTATATGCTATAACTTCCCTGACTGACGGTCTAGATGTGTGATTTGGCTAAATCCAACTCAAAGATGCTGTAAAAGTAATGTGAGGACATAGTGCTTTAAGGCCTTTTTAGAGGGTTACCAGCCAGTATCAATAAGATTTGCACTTAGAAGACCTCCCAAGCAGAGATGGTATTTTGACCCAACTGACTGCTGGGTTTGCTCTGTTCTTCCTGGGCCTGCCTTGTCCTGGACCAGCTATATCCCTACTTTTCTGAGAAATAGAAATAGTAATCAGCAAGGAAACTGTGAGAGTGAGTATACAGTCCTTAGTGAGCAGACTAGCATTGGCACTTTCACGGTCTTGGGCTTCAGTCTCACCTCAAGCTCCACACGGAGCCGTGTTGGCTGTCTGGTAAGCCGATGGATGTGTTCATTTCCCAGCCAGAAGTCCCCACGAATACTGCCAAAGCCCTGCTTATACTGTCTCCAGTCTTGGTAGAAGGAAACGAGGCCACTTTTGCGTCTTTGGATGATGGTCCAGCCTCCACCTGAAGTCTCCATATCGCAGAACACCTAGAGCAAAGAGGAGTCAGGGAGGGACTTGGGCCAGGCAGCAGGAGCTTGAAGGCAGGCTTCCCTACAGAGTCAGCAGTGTATGCACTCCCAGACTCACTGAGCAGCAATACTGCCTCAGTGTTGAAGGCTAGAGCAGGGTGCTGGTTGGCTTAGAAAGAAATACATACATTGAGGATGGGGTTTGTGTATACAGCTTGAACGAGAAAATCAGATACTTCCAATATATCACTTTCATACTGTTTTTTTTTTTTCTCTCCCCAAACAATAGCTGTTCTAGAACATCACAAGAGATTTAAACTAGTTATCTGGTGGTTATAATAATTAGAAGATTTAAAGATGATGAGTAGCTGCCTGGGATTTGGCGAGGAGGGTTCCATAATCAAATGTTCTCATCGCTCTCCCCTAGAGTATATTTGCTTCTTTGAGTTTTCCTTTTTGAAGACCTGGGCAAGCCCTGTTGTGTTTGTGCCTTTGAAGGGTGGCAGACAGAGGGTAGAACATGGAAAGTGGGCAGTGATGACCTTACCTCCAGCTCAGGGCTGCCCAAGAATTCGTCAGGAGGAAGCTTGTATACTCCAGAGATGCGGTAGTTCTTCTGATAGAGGGAAGAGCAGTCATAGATGGCATCTGTAAGAAAGGCACACATGGGTGAACAGAGACTGGGGCCCTGAGGTGGGCAGGGAATGCCTGTTGCATCCAAACTGGATGGTTAAAAATCAAGACTGCATTCCTACCATGAAGTTCCCATGGGTAATTCCCATGGTTTAGAGGGTAAGTATCAGGAGATCAAGAGGGGCACATGTGGACTTCCCTGGTAGTGCTGCAATGCGGTGCCAAAGGGACAAACAGGTGACTTCCAGTTAAGACTGAAGTAAATTGTCCTGCTGTAAATTTAGGCCAGGAATTCTAGAAATAGTGTGGTGGGTGAAGGCCACTTAACAGATGCCCTTGTGAGTAGCTTCAGGCTTCTTGGGCAGCATCTCTATTAGAGGATGAGTTGATGAGTATCTCAGAGGGTCTGATGTTTCTCAATGCTAGTGGCTACTGCCAACTGGAACCCTAATGAAGGGAGACAGACTTTTCAACTTTATCCCTCCCCCCAGTATAGTAATGCTAGATGTGCAGCTGAAAACCAAAACCCCGAAGAGCACTTTGGGACCTTCCTTGAAAGTTTGGTTAAAACAAGGGAAGAGCCAAGCATGGTGGTGCACACCTTTAATCCCAGCATTTGGGAGGCAGAAGTAGGTGAATCACCATGAGTTCAAGGCCACCCTGACACTACATAGTGAATTCCAGGTCAGCCTAGACTAGATTGAGACCCTACCTTGAAAAACTGAAAAAAAAAAAAAAAAAAAAAAGGAAGGGATGTTTTCCCATTTTCCCTTCTGGGGTTGTCTTAATGTCTCTTTGCTGCCCCTAGAGCTGCGCTCTGTGTGGGCTCTTGTCTTCTTACTCCAGGTAGCAGAGTGGGTTTGCAAGAAGCCTCTGCTTCTGGTGGAGTCAGAGAGTGGGCCATTACTGTCCTGGAGACGCTGTCTGCTCTCTCTGTCTTGGGGTTTTTTTTCTGATGACCACTGGGCTGGAGTCTTGGGGAGAAGGACAGGGGTAGCAGTGGAAGTTGTCCAAAGTACCTCAGTTTCCTTGCAGAGCATGTTGGGTAAGGGGAAGTGGGATACACTTGCCCTCATTCCTTAGAGCTCTTCTTGGTACTGGTACAAGTCTCAGCACTTGCCCCAGGGGATACTCAGAGTTTACAGGTGACCTAACACCTGGCCACAGCAAAGAAAATAAGAACTATGTCCTGAAGAATAAGAGGTGTGGCAAGAGGCAGTGTACCATCCTAGGATGCTCCATGCTGGGGTGAGAAAGTGCCCTGTTTGGAGGAGCAGGAAGTAACTGGCATCGTTAGGCCTGACCTTCCAGATACCTACTTTCATGTCACAGACTAAATCAGGACTCCCCTCTCAGGCAGATGGCCTGAGGATACCTTTCCATTCCCAAACTGGAAGACCAGGCTTTGAAAGTGATCTGCAAATTTGTTTAGTTAGATAACAACTTTTACATTGAAACTTTTTCCTCATTTGAACCGAGGGTTGCCAAGGACTTATTCATTGTAAGCTAATCATGTCTTCTTGACATAATGCAGCCAGCAGTTTTTATATTAGCCAGAAATGCTGCATCTACAAGACACTCCTTTCAAATGTTTTCCAGTAATTTCAGAAAATCAGATTTGTCTATGAGTGGGAAGTTCATGTTGGTTCATCTATGCAACAACTGAGAGTTATTTTGCCAATGAAAGCATAAAATATGCCTTGCTTTGGGCTGTTAATCATTTTTTTTTTCAGCATTGCATTTAGTTATTTCCTCTGTTATTTGGGAGAATTTTATTTGAGGCCATAGGAAATAGAAATATCAGAACTAAGGGGTATTGGAACCCATCATTTCCTGAGCACAAAGGGTTTCTTCCAGTGGCTGTGGGCAGTGTGCCTATACTTCACTGTGAGCCATGAAGTGAGCTGGCTTTACAGAGAGAAGATACAAAATTCATTCATTCCATTTCTACCAAACCCTAGGGATCACTGAGAACTGTTTAGGGCAGAGGAGCAAGGTGTTGAAGGCTGGTGCTCATTCCTGCTTTCTTGAGAGGTACAGTCTGCTCTTGGTAAGGTAGAAGCCTGGCTACACCAACCTGTCACTCTGGACAGCCCCATCATAGCTTAGTGCTCCAAGGTGGGAAGTCATACTCTCCTAATTTGCTGAAGAATTGTGGTTAAGAGAGACCTTCAGAGCCACTAGGCAAGGTAGCTCATGCCTATAATTCTAGTGGTTGGGAGACAGAGGCAGAAAGATCAAGAGTTCAAGGCTAGCCTGGACTACATGAAACCTTGTTGAGGGGGAATGAGACAGAGAGAGCGTGAGTGTCTGACACCTGTGGGTACTGACTAAATTTACATACCATGACAAGCCAAAAGAAATTCTCTATGAGCCTTTACTAAAGGAGAAGTGTATCCCCCGAAAGTCCCCAACAATTGTTCTGATGAGCAGGTCACCTAGAAGCAGTGCTGGGGCAGGGAACCCCTCAGCCATGTGACGGGAGGTAGCTAGTATGTGTGAGGGTGCGCCCTTACCTGCTGAGGTCTGCGTCACCGTCTGGGCCGCCTGTAGCTGCATGATGTCGAGCTGGTTGTTCATCTCGGAGTACTTGCTCTCGGCGTCTGTGAGCCGCGACTCCATGCGCTTGCTGCTGCTCTCCAGCTCCATCACCTGCATGACCACACTGACCCAGTCACTCTCCTGCTTCCTGCCCAGTTCAGCCAGCAGGCTGCTTAGGTTGGCCACCTGGGCTTTGAGCTCCGTCATCTCCTCACAGCACACAGCCGCTTTGAGCTGTGTGGGTGTCTTGCGCTTAGGGGGCTTCTGCAGCCACACCGGGTGGCTGATGAAGGCCACCACGAACATACAGAGCCAGGCCTTCCTCAGCATCCTGTGGAGGCTCGCTAAAGAAGGCTGTTCCTTTGGGGTCTGGATGTACCCAGCTGTGGCCTGTGCACCTACAAGCAAGCCTCACTCCTTCACTCTGGGGGCCCTCACACTGTCCTTTTCTTTCCTTCTTAGCCTTTCTCAAAGCTAAAGTTTCTGAAATAGAATTTAGTGGCTATCGGATCGCCTTCTTTTCTAAGCCTGAATGCTCCACCAAGTAAGCATCTTAAATACGCTTTGCGCCTTCACCTCCACCCCCACCATGGCCCTGTGCGGGGCTTCAGCCCCTCCCATCTCATTTGGGAGGGTCAGGTGCCTGTTGGGTGAAGTCAGCGTAAACTTAGGCCAGAGGAGAGGAGGAGGGAGACAGGGCAAGTCTTTTTTTTTTCCTTGCCTGCACAGTCTCTGGGCTCAGACAGGGACTGTGAATGTGTGTTTCCAGTTTTGCCCATTGGATTATGCCCTTGCCAGCCACTGGCTCAGCTCTATCAGTGACAGGCAGGGCTAGAGGGATTTCTGAATTCCAGTCTGAAGGTTACATAAGCATAGAGGGAGGGTAAGGTAGGCGTACCGGAGGTGGGAAGAAGACTGCTGGCCCAGGGAGCCCTGCTAATGTAATCCATGCTGTGCACACGAGCTTCTGGTAGATTTTATGCTGTTGACTAGGCTGGCTAGTCCCTTCTCTGGTCAGGATTTTACAAAATACATTTTTTTGTTTTTGTTTTTGTTATTCAAGGTAAGGTCTCACTCTAGCCCAGGCTGACCTGGAATTCACTCGGTGCCCTCAAACTCAGGGCGATCCTCCTACCTCTGCCTCCTGAGTGCTGGGATTAAAGGCGTGTGCCAGCACGCCCAGGCTTACAAAAATTCTTATTGAACATGAATCGAACACTATCTCATATTTGAAATTTTCCAACTTAGAAAGCTTCTAGACATAGAATAAATATCTTTGAGAGAAAAAAAAAAAAACTGTCATTTGTATCTGTGGAGTTGTCTTTCCTTTTACATACTCTTCTTCTACAAGGAGCAGCCAGTAGTAGCTTCTCACACTTGACATTTTGCAAGGAGGTGTCAGAAGCCTAGAGCAGAGATGAAAGCTCAGCCTGGTAGTTCTGGAGTTCGTCATTCACAAATCTGCCAGGGTCTGGGCAGCACAGAACAGCAGGCCCGCCCTTGGCCTGGGCTTCAAAACTTATAACATGCATTTAAGTATAGAAAAAAGACTCCCATCAGCTAGTAAACCCCCACTGAGAATCATTTCCCTCTTTTTATACAATTTGGTTTGCAATTTGGAATTAGTGTCTGGCTTTGTATCTGAGAAGCAAGATTATTACAATTTTTATATACTTGATTTGAAGGACATTGTACTTCTGAAAACATGTAAAAATGTAAAATAGCAAACAGCCTTTACATAAGCTTTTCTTTCCCAAAAAGTCCTCTGTCCTTGAACAGTAGCTCCGTAGGGACATATGATTGCCTTTCCTGTGTTAGGGAGCCACTGAGGCAGTTACCTGACTGTTGACACTCATTGTGGGGCCTCCTTTTCCAGTCAGAGCAGAAAGTGATTTCTGTACAGGAAGTTGGCATTACCAAGCAAGTTGTTGTTTCTGAATTAAAAAGCCAAAGGGAGGGCTGGAGGGATGGCTTAGCGGTTAAGGCATTTGTCTGCAAAGCCAAAGGATCCAGGTTTGATTCCCCAGGGACCCATGTTAGCCAGATACACAAGGGGGCATACACATCTGAAGTTTGTTTGCAGTGTCTAGAGGCCCTGGTGTGCCCATTCTCTCTTTCTTTCTTTCTCTCTCTCTCTCTCCTTCTTTCTCTGTCAAATAAATAAATATTAAAAAAAAAAAAAAAAGCCAAAGTGGCTTGGATGGGTCATGATCTGTTTCCTCATATCCTTTGTCTCTCTGGCCTCCGTGGGGATGAGGAAGCTCTGGTTCCTTCCGGAGTTTCTTATTCTCCCCAACAGTTCTGATCAGAGTAGGCACTGTGTTAGTCCTGCTCTTTTTTTTTTTTTTTTTTTTTTTCTTTTTTGCAAGTAGTTAGCTCAGTGGCTCAGTGGAGCACTACAGCCTTCGCCAGCTCCATGGAGTTCATCATACAACATCTGCTACACTCCACGGAGCTCTTCAAGGTAATCTCCTGACTATCCAGTGACATTGTGCTTAAACCATGCGTCACAGAAGTGCCATGCACAATACATCTGTATCTCACATAACCCTGCCACTCTGGATCTGTAGTGTAGTAACACAGCAAGGAAAACGTGTCACCTAAACAGTGACTAAGTTTTCATAACTGGGCAGAAAATGAATCTTCCATATTTATATAGCCCCTGTGCCAGTCTTCAGTGGGAGAGGGTTCAGAAACTTCTAGCTTTGAGCATCAGTTTCTGGTCTCTGGCATGTATTTCCAGAAGCTTCTTTCTAGCATAAGACATAACATAGAGACAGAAGCTTTTTAAAGAAGGAATGCAGTTTTTAATTGATTTTTAAAATATTTTATGTCTTATTTTCAAGCAGAGAGAATTGGCATGCTAAGGCCTCTTGCCGCTGCAAATCAACTCCAGACAGGAGCCACTTTGTGTATCTGTCTTTACATGATTACTGGGGAATCAAACCCAGGCTCAAGCAGCTTTAACCACTGAACCATCTCTTCTATAGCACAGAAGCTTTTTTTTTTTTTTTCTTTTTTGATTTTTCAAGGTAGGGTCTCACTCTAGCCCAGGCTGACTTGGAATTCACTCTGAGGTCTCAGGGTGGCCTTGAACTCATGGCAATCCTCCTACCTCTGCCTCCTGAGTGCTGGGATTAAAGGCAACCATGCCCGGCCAGAAGCTTTTCTTATTTGAAGATTTTCTTAAACTGCCTAAGCTGTCCAGATGTCAATAAATCCCCTCAAATTTTGAGAAAAACAACTAAGTAAGGGTATTTCTCATGCCAGAATATTACTAATTTCCAGAACACCCACAATCTAAGACTCTATGATGGCTTAGATTCCGACTTTTTGAGAAAAAGAAATCAGTCCTTGTGTCTAGAGCTGCTAATTACTTAGAAGAAGCCATGAAGCACAGCAATGGCTCCTGCTCAGGGTGGCTTCTCATTCCTACTTCCCTCCAGTGAGCAGAGCGACCACAAAAACAGGAACTCACTGAGAAAATGTGGAAAACGTGGGCTGCATTCCATACAGCTCTTTTTGTGTTTGTTTGAATTCAGTTTATAAAGTAAACATAGGGTTGGACAGATGGCTCAGCAGTTAAGGTGCTTACCTACAAAACCTAACAACCTGGGTTCAATTCCCTAGTAGCCATGTAAAGCCAGATGCACAATGTGGCACGTGCATCTGGAGTCCATTTGCAGTGTCTGGAGGTCCTGGCATTCTCTCTCTCTCTCTCTCTCTCTCTCCTCCCCCCTCCCTCCTCCCTCCCTCCCTCCCTCTCTCTCTCTTGTAAATAAATAAATAAAAATATTTCAAGGGCTGGAGAGATGGCTTTGTGGTTAAGGCTTTTGCCTGCTAAGCCAAAGGACCCAGGTTCGATTCCCCAGTACCCACATAAATCAGATGCACAAGGTGGTGCATGCATCTAAGGTGCGTTTGCAGTGGCTAGAGGCCTTAGCATGCCCATTCTATTCTCTTATTTGTCCCCTCTCTCATAGACACTCTCTCTCAAATAAATAAGTAAATATTTTTAAAAGGTAAACATATATTCAGCTGATAAAACAGCTAATATACTAAAGTTCATATATATATATATATATATATGATGAAATACATATACAGCTTTCTTCATTTTGCTAGTGATAAGAGAGGGCTAAATAGTTTGATGTTTGTGGAGTAGATGCTTATGGAAGTATAGCTTACAGGCTTCATTAAACAGTAGCACACATTCACATAGCCTGTCAGATTTCAGACTTTCCAGTATTGAGACGACTGCCTTACGCTGGCCCCAAGGACTGGAAGCAGCAGAGCAGCCTGAAGGCTGTGGAGTGGGCCAACCCTAGGAGTGGCCGCTCCCTCCACCTATAAAGGAGAGTCAGGTCTCGCTACTTGAAGGGGTCCCTTCTAGAGAGGCTTCTCCTTTCTGATGTGTTGCACCTGTGCTTGCCTGCTTTTCAACCATCTCTTTCCAAACTGGTGAGGGAGGGAAGCAGGGCCCTCAGCACCCTGCTCTCGCCGTGGGACGAAGCCTTCTCAGAAGTGGCTGCTGGCCATTGGTTTAGCTGGGTGTTTCAAATGATTGTTCAGCTTCTGCTACCCTTCAGTGGGTCACCCCCTGGATTACTGTTCATAGCCATTGACTGCCCCAGCCTTTCCGTCACTCCCCAATCCTATTTCTAGCTCAGCTGAAAGCCCAGGTCCACCACAGAACCTATGTCTATCTCTGTCCTAAACCTTTTGATGGGCCACATCTACCAAAGAATGTCCTGGACCTATTGGAAATCATTTTTCTTGCTGGGGGTGTAAGTATAATTCTGTAGGGACCTTGGGTTCAGTCCCTAGTACCAAAAGGAAAAAAATAAAGCATATTTCTTGGGCCTCCTCTTTAGAGCCCCTTATTTAATTATAACACATAGTAAAATACCTGTCTCTGATTGCTCTCAGGACTTTGTAGCAGACATCCTTTCTGTTAGCCACCAGTTAAGTTGCAGAGTAAACCAATAGTGCTGACACAGTTGTCTCACAGTCTGGTTGGAAAGGCAGCAGAACTTCAAGATGATGTGACATGCTACAGTAGGGGCTCACAGTAGTGTTTAACCCAGATGATACTCTAGAGGACTTCACCAATTAAGTGTACCCAAAGTACACAAAGAAAAAAGAAGTTGCCAGGAACGGAGAAGGGCATTTTAAGCACAGATCAGGTATGTGAAAGGCCTTGTGAATAGGAGAAAGTAAGTTGGCAAGTATAGCCCCAGAGTAAAAAGAGAGGGGTCCAGAGGCTATAGAGATGGCTTATTGGTTAAAGGCACTTGCTTGGAAGCCTGACAACTGAGGTTCAATTCCCTAGTACCCATGTAAAATCAGATTCACAAAGTGGCACATGCATCTGGAGTTCATTTACAGTAGCAAGAGGCCCTAGTGTGCCAATTCTCTCTCTCTCTCTCTTTTTCTACTTGCAAATGAATAAATAAAATATTTAAAAAGAGCAAGAGGAGCTGGATGTGATGGCACGTGTCTTTAATTCAGCACTCAGGAGGAAGGCAGAGGTAGGAGGATCGCCAGTGAATTCAAGGCCACCCTAAGACTACATAATTAATTCCAAGTCAGCCTGAGCTAGAGGAAGACCGTACCTCAAAAAAAAATATGAATAAATAATTTTTGAAAGAAAGAAGGGATACAATAGGAGTTAAAGCAGAAGTTGGGCTGGAGAGAGCTCAGCAGTTAAAGGCGCTTGCTTGCAAAACCTGACAGCCCAGGTTTGATTCCCCAGTACCCATGCAAAGCCAAATACATAAAGTGGTAGGCACATCTGGAATTCATTTGCAGTGGTGGGAGGCTCTGGCATGCTCATTGTGTCCTCTTCCTCGCTCTCTCCAAAAAAATAGAGAAGAAGAGGCAGCAGGAGGGCAGCCAATCCTCAGGGACCCCACACATCCAACTGAGTATGATTGTCCCTCCATAGACAGGGCTGCAGTTGGAACCCAAGGAGTTTTGGTTCCTTGTTGCTTTGTTTTTCAATCTTACCATAAAAATAGTCTTTTGTGGGCTGGAGAGATGGCTTAGAGGTTAAGGCGCTTGTCTGCAAAGCCTAAGGACCCAGGTTCCACTCTCCAGTACCCATGTAAAGCCAGATGCACAAGGTGGCACATGCATCTGGTGTTCATTTACAGTGGCTGGAGGCCCTGGTATGCCCATTTATTCTCATATTCTCTCTCTCTCTCTCTCTCTCTTCTCTCAATCTCTCTCTCTCACACGCACACACAAATGAGTAAATTTTTTAAAAAATAACCTTTGTGATTGCCAAATAAGATTTTTAACTAGGAATGATGAGTTGTGGCATTGAATTTTTAAAACCTATAATACATTTATATTCATTTCCCTGGTTAAGGAAAGTGGTACATGAAGCACTAAGTACTTATTTCTAGACTCAGACTAATCTTGCTGGCAGTCCCTACCAACACTTGAAAGCCAGCCATATAATCACTCTGCTCTTCTGAATTTTATCTGCAAAGTCAAGATAAAGATGAAAATTATGGACTGGTGGATGATTCAGTGTGCAGAGCACTTGCCGCACAGGCCAAAGAACCTGAGTTCAGATCCACATAAAACACCCACATAAAATGCTGGGTGTGGCCGCGGGCACCTTTAACACCAGCACTAAACAGGTGGAAACAAGAGAAGCCCCAGGGCTTGCTGGGAAGCTTACTAGCCAAACCAGTGAGCTCCAACATCACTGAGATGGAGAGCAATTGAGAAAGACACTCAATGTCGACCTCTGGCTTCCACATACATGTACACACGCATCCATCTGCACACACATGTGTACACATGTCCCCCAAAAAGAAAAATACCTTACCTGCTAGGGGTGCAGCTTAATGGTAGAGTGCTTGCCTAATATGTACAAAGCCTTAGATTCTATCTTCAGCATTGTATAGACACCAGATAAGCTCCCTTACCTCACAGTGTTTTGTGGTAGATTAAGTGAAATAAAACGAAAAGATGCCAGTCATTGTGGCACACACTTTTAATCCCAGCACTTGGGAGGCAGAGGTAGTGAGTTCAAGGCCACCCTGAGATTACAAAGTGAATTCCAGGTCAGCCTGAGCTAGAGCAAGACCCTACCTTGAAAAACCAAAAATAAACAAACAAACAAACAAAAAGTTAAGAATAGCTAAAAATATACTTACTTCAGCAGCATATATACTAAAATTGAAATGATACAGAAAAGATTAGCGTGGCCCCTGCATAAGGATGACACATAAATTTGTGAAGTGTTCTATGTTTTTAGAATAAAGAATAAAAGATAAATATAAAACTAAGACATTCTTGGGTTTTTAATGGTTTATATGTTTAATTTACTATTTTTCTTTTCTTTTTTTTTTTGAGGTAGGGTCTTACTCTGGCTCAGGCTGACCTGGAATTAACTATATAGTCTCAGGGTGGCCTCGAACTTACGGCAATCCTCCTACCTCTGCCCTCTGAGTGCTGGGATTAAAGTCGTGCACCACCACGCCCGGCATAATTTGCTATTTTTCAAGAATATAACTGGGGCTAGAGAGATGGCTTAGCAGTTAAGTGCTTGCCTGTGAAGCCTAAGGAGCCCAGTCTGAGACTCCATTCACCAGGACCCACGTTAGCCAGATGCACAAGGGGTTGCACACATCTGGAGTTCGTTTGCAGTAGCTGGAAACCTTGGCGCGCCCATTCTCTCTCTCTGTCTGCCTCTTTCTCTCTGTCTCTCTGTTACTCTCAAATAAATAAATAAAAATGAACAAAAAAAAGAAAGAAAAAGAAATTTTTAAAAAAAGAATATAACTGTAGTCACTAAAATTCTGGTGATCTTCCTACTTCTGCCTCCTACAAGTACTAGGGTTACAGATGTGAGCCACTACACTCAGCTATATCTCTTAAGCTTATTTCTCATATCTGGAATTTTGTATCCTTTGACCAACATTTCTTCAACCCCAGCTACTACCCCACCCCTGCCTTCAGCCTCTATTCAACTATTCTGCTCTCAACTTCATTGAGACAAACCTTTTTTAAGATTCCACTAATGGTCATGCAGTATTTCTTTCTGTGTCTGGCATATTTTACTTGACTTAATGTCAGGCTTCATCCTTATGGTCACAAATGTGAGATGTCTTGGAATAAAGGGAAAAAAAATTGGAGAATTCACACGACTAGATAGCAAGATTTATCATAAAGCTGTAGTCAGTAATTAAGGCAATGTATTTAGGATAGACTAAGAGAACAATTAAATTTCCAGAAACAGACCCCATGCATATGAATATTTGGCTTATGATAAGATAGCATTCAGGGGGCTAGAGAGATGGCTTAGCGGTTAAGGTGCTTGCCTGTAAAGGACCTCAGTTCAACTCCCCAGAACCCATGTAAGCCAGATGCAAAAAGTGGTGCATGCATCTGGAGTTTGTTTGCAGTTGGTAGAAGCCCTGGCACACCCATATTCATTCTCTCTCTCTCTCTCATAAATAAAAATAAATATTTTTTAAGATAGCATGCAGAACAGTGAGGAAAGGATGTAGTAAGTGTAACTAGGTGAGCTAGGTCATATTCAGAGAGAGAGAGAAAGCTCTTGAGCCTTACCTCACCCCACACATAAAAGCTCAAGTCCAAAAGATTTAAATTCTGAACATGGGCCCTGGGGAAATGGCTCAGGAATTAGAAGCATTACTTGCAAAACCTCTTGGCCAGAGTTCAATTCCCCAGTACCCATGTAAAGCCAGATGCACACCCTCACTCTCTGTCTCTCTATTACAAATAAATAAATAAAAATTCTGAGTGCGAAAGGCAGCATAATGATGCCAGAAGATGGCATAGGAGATATCGTCAGCATTTTGGGATAGCAAAGATCTTTTAAACAAGATACCAAAGTTGTCAGTCACAGTGGAAAACATTAACAATTAATAGGTGTGGTAGCACTCTCCTGTGATACCAGCACAGGGGTGTGTGGGGAGGGCAGAGGCAGGAGGATCACAAGTTCTTGTCCAGCATGGGCTACATAGTAAAAAAGAAATGCATGAAAAACATTCATTTCTTTTCAGTGCAAGATACCATGAAGAGAATGAAGAAAAAAAACAGTTCCAGTGTATGCTCTCATATCCAGAGGACAGAAAGCACTCCTAGCAGACAGAGAGCTGGGCGGTAGCTCAGTCACAATACATGAGCAGGCACCGGGTTCACGAAAGAGAATCTCCAAAAGACCTATAAACACATGACAGCCCACTCCATTTTATTAGTCATGGAAATTCAAATTACAAACATCATAAAGTGCCACGGTACCAGCTAGAAGGGCTAAAATGGAAAAACTGAAAACACCACATGTTGACAGAAAAGTGCAGTGGCTGGGAGTTTCATGTACTACTGTTGGAACTAGATATAGTAAAACCTCCACAAAGAATAATTTGTCCATCTTACAAAGCTGAACATGTCCTGTAACATAGCAATTCTGCTTCTAGGTATTTTCTCAACAGAAGTGCAAGGATACATTTAGGTGTACGTTAGACTTCAGTATAGAAGCTTACTTAAAAATAGTGATGCGTCAGGCTGGAAAGATGGCTTAGCAGTTAAGCGCTTGCCTGTAAAGCCTAAGGAACCCGGTTCGAGGCTCAATTTCCCAGGGCCCACGTTAGCCAGATGCACAAGGGGGCGCATGCATCTGGAATTCATTTGCAGTGTCTGGAGGCCCTGGCACTCCCATTCTCTCTCTCTCTCTCTCTCTCTCTCTCTTTTTCTGTCACTCTCAAATAAATAAATAAAAATGGACAAAAAAAATTTTTTTTAAATAGTGATGCGCCAGGCATGGTGGCACACATATTTAATCCCAGCACTCAGGAGGCAGAGGTAGAAGAATTGCCGTGAGTTCAAGGCCACCCTGAGACTACATAGTGAATTCCAGGTTATCCTGAGCTAGAGTGAGACACTACCTAAATAAATAAATAAATAAATAAAAACATAGGGCTGGAGAGATGGCTTAGCAGTTATTGCGCTTGCCTGCAAAGCCAAAGGACCTCAGTTTGATTCCCCAGGACCCACATAAGCCAGATGCATAAGATGGCACATGTGTCTAGAGTCTGTTTGCAGTGGCTGGAAGCCCTGGTGTGCTCATGTTCATTCTCTGTCTCTCTCTTTCAAATAAATAAATAAATAAATAAAAATATTTAAAAAATCGTGATGCACATAAAATACAGAGACCTAGTATCTGACTCAGGTACAAGGGCCAGCAAACATACAACATTACCATTAGTGCACAGTTGTCATCACTGCAAATGAACTGCAGGTGCATGTGACCACTTCGTTGTTGTTGTTTATTTATTTTTATTTATTTATTTGAGAGTGACAGACAGAGAGAGAGAGAGAATGGGCATGCCAGGGCCTCCAGCCATTGCAAACAAACTCCAGTCACGTACGCCCCCTTGTGCATCTGGCTAACGTGGGTCCTGGGGAATCGAGCCTCGAACCGGGTTCCTTAGGCTTCACAGGCAAGCACTTAACTGCTAAGCCACCTCTCCAGCCCTGCATGGGACCACTTTGTGTCCAGCTTTACATGGGTACTGGTGAATCAAACCCAGGCCATCAGGCTTTTCAAACAAATGCCTTTAACCTCTGAGCCATCTCTCCTTAATGTGCTCTTCTGTTCTGGAGACCTGGATGAGTGGCGTGTCTAATTAGTTCAGTCTACCTCATCCTGAGGTGTCATGCGCAGCAGCTAATGCTGAAGGCAGAACAAACACGGTGCCATTTCTCCTTAAAACAGCCTTATCTCTGGGCGTCCTTAGTCTCTATAATTTATTTTAGAATCTAATGTTTCTGTCCCACATAGAGACCAGACACCCGTTTTATTAGTTTCACTCAATTACTCTTAGCCAGAAACAGACCTGTCAGATGCTATAGAAGATCACAGGTCTGTGCCCCAGCTGACCTGTGAACTCAGGGTATCTCCATGGACTAGACTGCCTCCACCCTGACTTAGGCACCACAAAATGGAAAACCGGCCTGTCATTCCTTAAGAATGTCAAAGAATTTGTGCCAGTGGTGCCTGAGCAACCAATTAATGGCAGGAGAGACTGGGTTTTGCAATCTGCAGGCATGAGGCTAGATGGGGGAATAAAGCCCACTCTGAGTCTTAATTATAAGCACGTGTTTCTATGCTGTTAGAAGTATGAGCCCTGGGCTGAAGACATGGCTTAGCAGTTAAGGCACTTGCCTGCAAAGCCTAAGGACGCATGTTCCACTCCCCAGTACCACCATAAGCCAGATGCACATGGTGGTGCATGTGTCTGGAGTTATTTGCAGTGGCTGGAGGCCTTGGAATGCCCATATTCTCTCTCTCTCTCTCTCTCTCTCTCTCTCTCTCTCTCTCTCTCTTTAATTTTAAAAAGAAGTATGAGCCCTGCTTTTCTGGCTGTTTCCTGGCTTCTGGAAAAGGCATGTAATCCTGTTCTCTTCCATACCTCTGTTGGGAGAAAGAGCACTTGGTCCCAAAAGATGAGGATTTTCTTCCAGCAAAACACATGCCCACCTTGGCATCATGCTGCAAAGGTGCCAGTGTTCCCCTAGGAATTGGTTGTCTTATAGAAAAGCCTTAAGAAGGGCTAGATGTGGTAGAATGTGTGCTTAGCATGCAGAAGGTCTTGGGTTCAATCCCAGCACAGACAGACAGACAGACAGACAGACAGAAAGAGAGAGAGAGAGAGAGAGAGAGAGGGAAAGGGAAAGGGAGGAAAGGAAGGAAAGGAAAGGAAAGGAAAGGAAAGGAAAGGAAGACAGAAAGAGAGAGAGGAGAGAGGAGGGGAGGGGAAAAGGGAAGGAAGGAAGAAAGAAAGAGAGAAAGAAAGTACTCTACACAGCCAAAGTAGAAAAGTGAGAAACTTGTATGGCGAAAGTACAAGTGCAGCTTGTCTTTCTGGCCCATCTCTTAGTGCACCTTTAGGTCCCACCCTAGGCAGCAGGTCCAGGCTCTTGCCGATCATCAGCAGAGCACAAGTTGACTTCTGGCCGCTGGAAAAGCTTCCCACAGGCTCATTACATTGCATGCCTTTGCAGTGCATCTTACAAACCCCTCAGACAGCTTTTCAGTGCAGAAAGCCGCTGCCAGTAAGGAATTATAATAAGGGAGCATTCTGGTGTTTCTGCTGAGCTGGCCAAAACACAGGGGATCTATGACTTGTGCAGGAAGAAGTATGCTGGGTTTCAGCAGCATGGAGCACGCCATGCCCTCAGGAGTGCCTTGGGGTCTGATGAAGCCATGCTCTTCATGAGTTAAACCGCTTCGGACTTGTATGAACTGTTGTCAGGAACAGACCACTGGTTGTGAGACTGGGTAAGAGTGCTGTGCAGCCTTGAATTGTATGTGGCACTGATTTCAGAGGTGTCAAAGTGTGTATCTTGTACATGTGTATGTGTGTGTGTTCATGTGTACCAGAGTACACATGCCTCTGTATATGAGGAAGTCAGAGGCTGACTTCTGGTGTAGGTCCTCACCTTCCTCCTTGTTTTGACACAGAGTCTTTTTTGTTCATTGCTACATTTTTCAGGCTAGCTGACTTGTGTGCTTCCAGGTGATTCTCCCATCCCCATCTCCCTTCTTGCTGTAGGCATAATGGTATTGCAAACACCCACTCCACCAACCCCACTTTATGAGGGATCAGGGGATCAGAACTCAAGTTCTCACACTTGTGCAGCAAGCGCTCTGTCCACTGAGCCATTGCCCCAACCCAAAGTGTGCATCTTAGACTCTGCCTCATGACAGCTTCTGTCATTCATCCCAGGAACAATGGAATGTATCAGTGGTGACCCCACTGATATGTGTCCAAATATTTTGGGGCATTTTATTGCCTATGAGCCTTAGTAATCCAATTATGGTTTGTCATACTTCTCCATAAACTTTCTTCTTCCCCCCCCCCCAAAAAAAAGTAGGCATGGTTGTTCTTTTCTCTGGTCCCAGAAGGGGATCTGTATTCCTACAATGTGTCCACACTTCTTGACAGAGTGGAGGACCAGCCCACATCTGCTTATACAGCGAAGTGTGAGTGCCAGAAGCTGCCCAGTGCTCAGTGCCAGCGCACTTTCTTTTGCATCTCAGCCCATCCACATAACAGACAACTCAGAGCCCTTGAGCCTCCAGAGGCCAAGAAATCAGACTTCACCCGGGTCTCACTGTGCCTTGACTCAAGGTGGATAAAACAAGCTTCCAGTTCAGCTCATGAGCTCCCTACTTCCCCCACCCCAGCTTCTTCTAATAGACTCTCAGAGCTCTTCATTTCATGCTGGATATGAAGAAGCAAAAAGGGGGAGAAAAACCTCCAGGCTTCACCAGAAGAGGAACAGTGCTCATTGTTGTAGAATAAAAAAGATAATGGCCAATTTGTCAAGAAGGGTTGACAAGAAAGATAAAGTTGGAAGTAATTAACTGGCTGACATGCTGGGAGCAATGCGCCTGCCAATAGCTCCCTAAATCAGCCAGAGCCTTGGAAGTGTGACAGCCATTCATCATTTTTACAACACGCCTCTGACAGGCCCCTCAGTTGGAAGCCTGGCCCACACAGATTGTGTGCTCTGCCGCTCTGGGGTTTGTACCACACTGGGCTACATGCTGGGTTATGCTAGGGCATTGGGGCCTATGTCCATGCAGGAGGTGCCTGGAGGTGGTATGTATCTGGCCTGCTACTGGGCAGTACTCTTCCTCCAGGGTAGATCTGATTCCCAGAACCAGTTCTGCCAACTTGCACAAAATCTGCCACTAAGCAGAGAGGATCCAGAATGTGAGCGCAAGAGCAGCTGTCCTGTGTCCTGGACCCAACACACACTGACTGCTGTCAGCAACCCTGGGGTCCATTAGCAAAGACTGGATTGAGTGGCTATCAGAAGATTTACTAGGCCCTAGCATGGTAGCTCATACCTGTCATCTCTGCACTGTCAGAGAATTGCAAGTTCAAGGCCAGACTAATGGCGGGACTTTTTTTTTTTTTTTTGCGTGGGGGGCAGGGCGGGCTTTTTGAGGTAGGGTTTTGCTACTCTAGCCCAGACTGACCTGGAATTCACTATGTAGTCTCAGAGTGGCCTTGAACTCATGGTGATCCTCCTGTCTCTGCCTCCCAAGTGCTGGGATTAAAGGCGTGCACCACCATGCCCCGACTCTAGACCATTTTTTTTTAAAAATCACAATTCAAAACAAAAGAATTATGAATAATTTGAGTAAGGCAGAAAATGCACATGTTGTATGAAAAAGCAGAATGCAGGTATGCTCTGGGCTCTACTTTGTTGAAATATATGTGATTATACAGAATAGTCACAGAGGGAATTATTTTGAACTGACAGTTATGTTGTGATGAACTTCCCTACCATGAATTTTTCCTTAAAGAAAAAAGAGGGTAGGCTAGGCGTTGTGGTGGTGCATATCTTTAATCCCAGCACTCAGGAGGCAGAGGTAGGAGGATCACCATGAGTTCGAGGTCACCCTGAGACTACATAGTGAATTCCAGGTCAACCTGGGCTAAAGCTGCACCCCACCTCGAAAAACCAAAAAAGAAAGAAAAAAGGGGGTTAGGAATATGGCTAGTGATAGAGAGCTTACCTAAGCATGTGTGAGGGTCTGGGTTTGATCCCTCGCACCCTGCCCTCCCCCACCAAAATATATATACATACATACATACTTCTTGGCAATCCCTTCCTCATGAAGCTACAAAGATATTTTGCCAAGTGGCTTATGCCTAGAATTCCAGCAATTGTGAGGCTATGGCAGGAAGATCACTGTGAGTTTGAAGCCAGCCTGGGCTACACAGGAAGACCCTATCTCAAAAAAAAAAAAAAAGAGTGAAATAAGTAATAAAAATTATCAAAAAATATAACCCCCACCACCAATCTTAAAAAGAGGATGGTTTTTTATTCTCTCTACTTAACCTACACAGATGTTATCATTCCCTTTTCCAGTAAGAGTTACTCTTCTCACATATACATTTAGCATGTCCTCTAATAGACAAACTAGGTGTGGTGGCACACGCCTTTAATCCCAGCACTTGGGAGGCAAAGGTAGGAGGATCATTGTGAGCTTGAGGCCAGCCTGAGATTCCATAGTGAAAAAAAGTATCAGACCCTGGAAGCTGTGCCCTCCTCTAAAAGGAGATGAGCTCACTGTGGGAGCTCTTTCTTCTGAGACCGCTCTGGGACGAGACTTCAGGAAGAGTATTAGAAAATAGCCCAAGATCTTTCATCTTTTTTTTTTTTTTTTTTTTTTTAAGTAAAGGTCTTCCTAAGTAGCCCAGATGAGCCTCAAACTTGGGATCTTCTTGCCTCAACCTCTTGAGAGCTGAGATTACAAGACTGTGCTAGCATCATGCCCAGCATACCTGTCATTTTTTATGTTCATGCCTTAGATTCCTGAGAATGCCAAGAGCACTACTGAGAATGTCTAAACTTTGAGTCCCTGTAATGAGACCAGCCAGTTTTTTTTTTTTTTGGGGGGGGGAGTTTTGTTTGTTAGGTAGGTAGGGTCTTGCTGTAGCCCAGGTTGACCTGGGATTCACTATGTAGTTCTCAGGCTGGCCTCAAACTCACAGCAGTCCTCCTACCTTGGCCTCCAAAGTGCTGGGATTAAAGGCATACACCACCATGCCTGGCTAGCCTCTCTTTTATTTATTTATTTTTAGTTAACAATGTCCATGATTGTAAACAACATCCCATGGTAATGCCTTCCCTCTCCCCACTTTCCCCTTTGAAACTCCATTCTCCATCATATCCTCATCCCCTCTCAATCAGTCTCTCTTTTATTTTGATGTCATGATCTTTTCCTCCTATTATGATGGTCTTGTGTAGGTAGTGTCAGGCACTACGAGGTCATGGATATCCAGGCCATTTTTTGTCTGGGGGGAGCACGTTGTAAGGAGTCCTACCCTTCCTTTGGCTCTTACATTCTTTTCGCCACCTTTTCCACAATAGACCCTGAGCATTGGAAGGTGTGATAGAGATATTGCAGTACTGAGCACTCCTGTCACTTCTGCCCAGCACCATGATACCTTCTGAGTCATTCCAAGGACACTGCCATCTGAAAAGAGAAGGTTCTCTACCAAAAGTGAGAGTAGCATTAATATATGGGTATGAGCATTAAGAGAAGTGCTTACTGGGCAGTTTGATAAGCACAGTATATATATTTAGCCAGACAGCAGCAGACGTTACACCCCTAGGGCTCATGACTCTACCCCTGTTTTAGGTTTTCAGTATCAGGGATGTATTCTCTCCCATGGAGCGGGCCTCCAGTCCAATTAGAGGGCAGTTGGTTTCCACCATGACAGTCGTGTCACTGTTGCACCCGTTGGCTCATTTGCCCTGGCTGGCAAAATTTAAGGCTTGCAGTGTCCACTGTTGGGTATCTTCACTGGTGATTTCTCTCTCTCCCATTGAACTGTATGCAGCATGGGTTCTTCCAGCTTTCTGTCAGCTGGTCTACATGGAGGAAGTTATCAGCTCAGCTCCAACAGGATTTCTCAGTGGCCTTGCAGCCCAAGTATGTGGAGTCTTCAGCAATAGGGTCTTGCCATCTATTCCTGGTGGGAAACCAAGTAGTTTCTCTTTTTAATATGTAGAGAGAAAAAAAGAAGAAAAAAACCTAAAACTTCCTTAGTATTAACTCTGCCAGACATGGGGTGCTGTTTTAGCCCCCTGAATCTGCCTCTTGGGTACATAGTTCTAAGACCATCCATCTTCCCTTCTGCCTGTATTTAAATGACCCTGCTTTGCTTCCCTTCATGTCACATTTCAACATTGTCTCTTTGCCGCCTATCTTCACTGCTGTCCTTCATTTTTGAAATTAACTCTATTCCAGAAGAGATTGTTACTCACTTGAGGTCCCCACACAGACCATTCTTCTATTTCCAGACTCCCAAAGGAGCAGCCTGATGAAGACATCAGGGCCCAGCCAACCCTGGCTCTGTAGAGTCATTAGACTATTTTGTTTTTAATCATGTAGCGGGCATAGAGCTGACTGTGCTGGGAGAAGTGACAGGGGAGCTGAAACAGTTCCTACTATATGAAAGAAATGGAAAAACAAAACTGCTTGATATAATGGTAGGGACTCAAAGCAGTCTCCAGCACCTCCGGCAATTTCCTCGTGGCTGGTCAGGACACCCCAGTCCGAATGGCCACAGTCTCCTGTCAGCTGTCATACATGTGTCATCAGCCAAGTGCCAAGGGAATCCAGAGAATTTTATCTTGACAGGGAGCCAAGTAAAAGTCAGACAGCATTCTGCACTGGAAGGAGGGCCCAGAGCCATGTGGAAGCAAGTGGGCAGTGTTCTAGTAAATTCCTGATGGGCACACTGGGGAAACCCAAGCATTCTCCCAGATGTAGTGCAGATGCTCCTGGCCAGGACACCTTCCGCCTGCAGGCGTGGTATGGGAGGCTGCTGTGTCACTTGGCCCTTTACTGCCCCAGGGTTGGTCACCAAAGCTGTGATACTGAGAGTTAAGGGCAGTAACCCAAGGGGCCTCACAGGGAGGAAATGCCAAGCCAGTTACTATACATTTGTCCTCAGTTTAGAGCCTGTGGAGCAGTGACCAAGGAAACCCTTCAAGAGACTGCAGGTTGTTTCCTCAGGTGGCAAGAATTACTATGTTGTAGGTCAGCATGGAGAGCTTGAGCAAACGATGACACACGTTCTTCTCGTCTCTTCCTTCTCTGTGAAGCCTGTGGAGAACACCAAGAGACAGCTTGAGCACAAAGCTCAGGCTTCAGCAGGCCCACTCCCAGCTTTGGCATCTCAGCCATCATCCTCAGTGAGGCCCCTGCAGAGGCAGCAAGATGCTCCCCCAACTCTGAACCGTTCCTTCATGTTTGCACCTCTTACACAGCCTATGTGCCCTCCCAGCCTCGGGAGCCGATTTCCCAGCAGTCGTGAGAAGACTCCGTGAGCAATCTGCTGAGTCTAGGAAGGTAGTGAAGAGGCTTCTGAATGTCCTACTCATTAGTTGTACTCAACTCCAGAAAGTCTTTTCCTTGGTTGCCAAGAATTTTCCAAGTTTCCTGCTCTTGAACTCAGTCTTGTTTTGAAGGAATTCTATCTTGAAGTGGGGAGTGGATCAGAATGAGTGTGTTTCTTCCCCAGCCAACCCCCAGAGTCACTCTGTTCTATCTCTCTTAGTTGCTTCCTAAAACCAGGTTTGTTCGTGGGCTGTAGGTTTTATTTCGATAGGCAGTGTCTCTGTTGGTTCTGTAGACTCAACTGGGTAGTCTCACTGAAAATAGAGAGTACAGACGGACCCTATAGTCAGCAGTGAGCATCAGTACTTAACTTAGAAAACTCATGCATTACAGTTTCTTTTCCTTCTGGTCTCAGCATGAGTAGGGTAGAGATGGGAAATCTGGCTGAGAACAACTGTCATCGTGAGCACAAGGTGCCCAAACCTCGTTCTCTCTGAGCTTGCTCATTGTCGTGTCATGTTCACCGAGCCATTGTTGGAGGAGCCTGATTTGTACTGAATCCTCCTGCTGTTGGGCTAAGTCTTAAACCAGTTTGCCCAGTGTTAATAGGGATAGGCCGTGGTCGGGGGAGGGAGGCGCCACAGAGAGTGTTTTTAGAAGTGACTTCAGAATACTTTCAGCTGCCCCATATACCAAGAGTTTCTCACACGAGCTGGATGTAATGATGCACATCTTCAGTCCCAGCACTTGGGAGGCAGAGGTAGGAGGATCACCATGGGTTCGAGACCAGCCTGAGACTACATAGTGAATAGTGAATCTCCGGTCAGCCTGGGTTTGAATGAGACCCTACCTCAAAAAAAAAAAAGTTGCTCACAGGGTACATGGGAGCAAAGGTGACCTCTTCTCAGGAACGGAGCATACCATCTCCCTCCAGTCACAAAGCCAGAACTAGGTTTAAGGGGGAATATTTCAGAGGGTAATTTGTGTCACTCAAATAGGTAGGTGAGTAGGCTCTTAGTAGGAACATCAAAGTTCCCATACAGCCTTATTCATTTCATACTTTACAACAAGGACTCTAAACTGGCAACCTCAAACAAGCTGCCTACTAAAAGCCTGCTGTGAAATCGTGCTCACTGTTGCACTGGAGGTGTTGTGGCTTCTGAAAGGAAACAAGAAATATAGGATGACAGCTTGGAAGTCAGATATAACTATCAGCCACAGTATCATTGAGGAAGTTAAAATAAAGGCCCAGAAAGGCTCCTTTCTCCTGTTCAGCAAGTTACAAGTTACAGAGAGAACTGGATAACTGCAGTATCCACCCATGGCTTTCACTAACTCAGCTTACAAGTATTTACTGGGTGCCCACTGATGCCCAGAGTAGAAAGCTATAAGCCTGCAATATACCCTTAGTTATTACTTAACATTTTTTTAAATATTTTATTTTATTTTATTTATGAAAGAGATAGAGTAAGGGAGAGAGAGAGAATGGTCATGCCCAGGCCTCTAGCCATTGCAAATGAACTCCAGGTACATGTGTCACCATGTGCATCTGACTTACATGGGTTTTAGGGAATCAAACCTGGGTCCTTTAGGCTTTGCAAGCAAGTGCTTTAACTGCTGAGCCATCTCTCCAGCCCTCAGATAACTTTTTAAAAATATTTTATTTTTATTTATTTATTTGAGAGAGAGAGGCAGATAGAGAGTGGGCATGCCAGGGCCTCCATCCACTGCAAAGGAACTCCAGATGCATATGCCACCTTATGCATCTGGTTTACATCGGTCCTGGGAAATTAAACCCGGGTCCTTTGGCTTTGCAGGCAAGCACCTTAACCAGTAAGCCATCTCTCCATCCCTAAGATAACTTTTAAATGGCAAGATTTTTTTTAAACTTTTTTAAAATTTTAATTTTATTTATTTGACAGAGAAACAGGCAGAGAGAGAGAGAGAATGGACATGTCAGGACTTCCAGCCACTGTAAACAAACTCCAGACACATGTGCATCTGGCTTACATGGGTCCTGGGGAATCGAACCTGGGTCCTTTAGCTTCACAGGCGAGCACCTTAACCGCTAAGCCATCTCTCTAGCCCTAAGTAGCAAGATTTTAATGTCATCCAGCAACCTATGGCCTGTTTCCGTGATACGTACACTGGGAACAATAATAACAGTGTCCGCTTTCTAGTCTTGAGCTGCTGCATGCAGTCCATAAGCACAGTGCCTGGCACCTACACTCAGCCCTCTTCTTGGTGAAGCTTGTTGATAGAACACATTGCCTATCATGTAGAGATCTAGAAATCATGGAAGAAGAAGGAAATGTTAGAGTAGCAAAAAGAGGAGTTGGGGAGATAGTCCAGTGGGTAAACTACTTGTCTGACAAGCATAAGGACCTGAGTTTGATCCCAGCACCTGTGTGAAATGCCAGGTGTGTGGCACGTGCCTGTGATCCCACTGTTAGAGAGGTGGAGGTGAGAAGATCCGTGGAACTCTGGCCAGCTGCTGTAGCCTAAATGGTGAGCTGCAGGCTCTCAAAAAGAGGAGGTAGGGCTGGAGAAATGGCTTAGCGGTTAAGCGCTTGCCTGTGAAGCCTAAGGACCCTGGTTCGAGGCTCAACTCCCCAGGACCCACATTAGCCAGATGCACAAGGGGGCGCACGTGTCTGGAGTTCATTTGCAGTGGCTGGAGGCCCTGGCGCGCCCATTCTCTTCCTCTCTCTCTCTCTCTCTCTCTCTGCCTCTTTCTCTCTGTGTCTGTTGCTCTCAAGTAAATACACATAAACAAAAAATTTAAAAATATATTTAAAAAAAGAGGAGGTAGCATACCCGAGGAATGACACCAGAGGTTGTTCAGTGGCCTCCACACTCATCCACAAACATGTACACATGCACCACACACAGGTATACCACACGTATATACACAAACAGAAATAAAAATTAAGAATTCCGCCAGGTGTGGTGGGGCATGCCTTTAATCCCAGCACTTGGGAGGCAGAGGTAGGAGGATCGCCATGAGTTCAGGGCCACCCTGAGACTACATAGTGAATTCCAGGTCAGCCTGGGCTAGAGTGAAACCCTTCCTTGAAAAAAAAAAAAAATTCCAAAAAGAAGACAGATTTGATCAGTGAGACTTGTCTTCTTTCCAAAAGGTCCTCAAATCCAAGACCAAGAACTTGATTCACACACTGAGCACATTCATTTTTCATAGGTTTTAGTCTGTTTGAGCAAAGCTTATTTTCCAGTGGTTTTCCTGACTGGTAGGCAAGAGCAACTGTGATGACAAGGCATGCCCCATGCTTCATGGCAATTACTAAAGGTCTGAACTCTGCCACAGCCTCCCAGCCCCCAGCACCAACATGGAATGCACTGGTGAGTTACTCCCTGAAGGAGCTAGGGCATGTGAGGACGTTTCATGTTACTTTATTAGTTTGTGGGGTGTGTATGTGTGTGTGCAGGCTCGTGTCAGCGCACATGAGGATCAGAGGAAGCTCAGGTGTCGGTCTTCACCTTCCAGCTTGCGGAGGCAGTCTCTCGTTCAACACTGCCTCGGCTACACTAACTGGCCCACGTGCTTGCAGGGATTCTCCTGTCACTGCCTCCCATCTTGCTGTAGGAGTGCTAGGGTTACAGGTACTCATGCTTCCATGTCTAGCTTTATGTGAGTTCTCGGGATCTGAACTCAGGTCCTTAGTCGTGCACATTGAGCCACCTCCCCAGCAGGAAAGTCTCATTTCTAATTTGCAGGGCTATGCTGGTTTGTCCTCAGGAGAGGAATAACAAAGCTGTGACACTGCGAAAGTAAATTTGAATTTCTGCTTTGCTGTCTCTAATCACTGTTTCCTAATTGTCATCCATGGTTGTTAAACTTTCTTCTATGCGTAAGTGGCAGAGCAGCTTAGGCAGAGGCTGTTATATGGCCTGGGTTTGGATTTTAGTTTAGCCACAGGGTCAGTGAGCCCCAAAGTAAGCCAAACTCTTGGTAATGTTTGTAATGTGTTCTTGAAAGTACAATATATTCCAGAATACAAGATTGGAAGATAGTTGTTAAAACTCCTGGATGCTGGGGGTGGAAGCCAGGGACTAGGCAAGTACTCTGCCCTGAGCTACATCTCCAGCCCAAACTGGATTTTTATTTCTGTTTCTTGCAGTTAGCTTTTTCTGGTTAGAACAAGAGTACTCTATCTTCCTTCTCAGAGCAAGTTAATGCTACCAGGAGTTTGCTGCTGCTAAGAGGCCCAAGTTCCACTGAATAAATGCTGAGAATATGTAACTACAGGTTCCATGTAATTATATATAAGCTGTATTTTTTCTAGTTTCTTATGCTTCCAAAACCTTTATTTGTGTTCGAGGAGCTAGATAGTAACATATCTATGCCTAGTAATGTTAATTATCAATACAGTTTGCTCCATTCCATGTGAGTGGACCACAGAGCCCAGTACTGGGCCAGGAGGCATGGGGACCTGCTTCACAGAGAACCCATGGTGGCATTTGGCCCTATACACTTGCACTTTATTCTCAGCTTAGAAAAACTCATAGGGCTTCCTAAAGGAAACTATAAAGGTATAGCTTCACTTTGACTTGGGAAGGTGTCTCACAGGTTAAAGTGCTTGCAAAGCCTGCTGGCCTAGGTTCAATTCCCAAGACACCCACATAAGCCAGTGCAAGTATCAGGTGTTTGTTTGCAGTGGCAAGAGGCCCTGGCATGCCCATCTGCACATGCAAATAAATTAATAAATACTTTTTGTTTGTATGTGTGTGTGTATATATGTATATGTGGGAGTGCACATGCATACCATGGAATGTGTATGTAGAGATTAGAAGACCACCTCAGGGTGTGGGTCCTCTCCTTCCACCTTTTTTGAGATGGGGGTCTCTCTTACTGTTGTTTGCCACCGGGAAGGCTAGGTAGCTCACCCTCAAGCTTCAGGATTCTCCTGGCTCCGCCTCCCATTGCTGTAGGCACATTAACATTACAGACACATGCACCACTTTACGTCCAATTTTACATGGGTCAGCAGACATGCAGAGCGAGTGCCTTTAACAATTGAGCCATCTCCCCAACCCCTAAAGATATTTCTAAGTCCTTCAGCAGACCAATTCATGGAGAACATTCTGTGTTACTGCTTTTCTAGAACCAATGGGTCTTCCCTGCAGATTCCCCATGTGATGTCACTACTCCTGTAAGCAAAGGAGCCCTTCACCTCTGGTGACAGAGCCTGGAGCCTAGTGTTCAGTAATCTATCCCAGAACAGCTTGGAAGTCACCACACTGATGATTCACGGTGCTAGCAAGACTCAGCTATGGGAGCATGGTCCACCTGAGAACAAGCATGGATTAGTTCTGGCAGCTTTAGACCATGAACAAACACAGATAAAAAAAATCTTTCATATCCGTTGTTTCATTTAATTCCCTGAAGGATCTGTGAACGAGGTAGTATGAGCTATATTTTATAAATGAGGAATTTAAAACTCAAAAAGCATGACCTAGAATGTTAGAGAGATGGCTTAGTGGTTAAGGTGCTTGCCTGTGAAGCCTAAGGAACCAGGTTCGATTCCCCAATACCCATGTTAGCCAGATGCACAAAGTGGTACATGTATCTGGAGTTCATTTGCAGTGACTGGAGGCCCTGGCACACCCATTCTCTCTTTCTCTCTTTGCCTCTTCCTCTCTTTCTCCTCTCTTCTTCTCTCTCTCAAATAAATAAATAAATAAATAAATTTTTTTTTTTAAAGCATGACCTAGGGCTGGAGTAATGGCTTTGTGGTTAAGGTGCTTGCTTGCAAGCCTGATGGCCCAGGTTTGAATCCCTAGTACCCATGTAAAGCCAGATGCACAAGGTGGTACATGCTTCTAGAGTTCATTTGCAGTAGCAAGAGGCCCTGGTGCATCCATTCTCCCCATGTCACCCCTGCTTCCAAGTAATAAGTAAAAAAAAAATTTTAAGCTGGCTATGGTGGCACACACCTTTAATCTCAGCACTTGGGAGGCAGAGGTAGGAGGATCGCTGTGAGTTAGAGGCCAGCCTGGGACTAGAGTGAGTCCCATGTCAGCCTGGACTAGAGTGAGACTCTGCCTCTAAAAGACAAAAAATAAAATTGTGACCTATTTGTACTTTGCAGATTTGGACCTCCAGAAATGTAAACCCAAGTCTTCTGACTCTAAATGAAAAAAAAATTTATCCATCCCCACTTCTCCTTAACAGAAACATCCAATTGTTCCAGATATTGTAGGGACAATCCTGATTCACTGTGACCTTAGGGAAGATCATTGCCCATCCTGGGCCCCCATTTCCTTATTAGTAAGATAAAGCAGATCTTAACCTTTCCCTCCCTATTTTTTCAAAGATGTGTGAGGCCAAAGGAGTGAGAGTTGGAAAGAGTATTTGAAATGTGTTTCGTAAACATAAGCCATCAGATTATTACTTTCACAAATGTTAATGTGTTTGGTTCTTCAGATTTCTGGGCAGTTCCTTTTTAGTTTTATTGGAAGAGATGTGGTGGAATTTTTAAAACTAATATTTGTAATAGCAATCTCTTGCCATATTACCACATCGAACCCAAATCCTGGAATTTCCAAAACCACTTAAAAATTAATTCTCCTCCAATAGACAGTTTGTACTCAGTGAAATAAATTGGATTCTTGCTTGTTAAATCAGTCTAGATTCCCAAGCTGGTATGTCACATTTTGGTGTTCCCCCTGCCAGTCAACAGATACAACCATTGTCCTGCCTCTCCCAAGCCTGCTCCTCCACTCTCTTCCTTTTCCTTCCTTCAAGACCTCAGGCCACGTTTGCTGTTGGGTTTAGTTGCACAAGTTCCTCTTAGAATGAGGGTCTAAGACCCACAAATGTCCAGCCCTGAAAGCCTCCTTGTTTCCTATCTGATAAACCCACTCCAGTGACCAGGCCTTCCAGTGGCACTACCTAGCAGCACCCACACAGTTTTAGAGAAGCCCAGTGAAAAGTGTTCTATGCAGGTGACTAAGTCTAGAAACTCTGGTCACCTCAAGGCTTGCTGTAGGAGAGAGTGGTCCCCAAAGATGGCGGCGGCATGCGGATTGGAAAGTAATGAGCTGTGGCAGGGGAGTACCAGCAAGGATAGCCCAGCTTCTGTGCCACCTTTGTGAGCTTAGCATGCAAAGGTTTTGATTGATTTTTGATTATTCCTGTTAGTGATGAGAACCAATGGGAAGAAATCAGTATTAGAAGTTCAGGCCACTCTTGTAATTAAGCACTACAACAAGGACAGTGTGGGATCCAGGATTGCTAGTTTCTGAAATGTGATGTATGAGTAAGCATGCAGAACTCTTGCCTAGCATGCATGAGGCCCTGAACATGTGCTGCCTGCCAGACAGCAGCAACCAAATGAAGACCAGTCTGTACTAAGTAGAGGACTATTCCCAGAGGACCACCTACTATTGCTAGTGTTCACTTTACTGCCCGCCCCCCCCCCAAAAAAAAAAAACAGAAAAGAAAATCAGAAAGAAAAATAAATTGCCTGGCAGGTGGTATATGCCTTTAATCCCAGCACTCACTCAGGAGGCAGAAGTAGGAGGATCACTGTGACTTCAAGGTCAGCCTGGGCTACAGTGAGACCCTACCTTGAAAAACCAAAAAGAAAAAAGAAAATCAAGGCAGAGGATCACAACCCTTGTCTCATATGAAACCTTTTGAGCTGAGCTTTCTGGGTAGTGATAGGTAATTAACGCTCTCCACTGCACATCTGCAAGACCTTGTCCATTCGTCCTGGTGAGCCATCTGCCTGCAGTGTCCCCACACCTCCTACCTTCAGATGCATGAGTGTAACTACCTCTTCTTTTGTTTCCTCAGCATTAATAATAAACTACAGCAGCCTGAGGCAGCCGCCGGGGTGTTAGAATACGCCATGAAACACTTTGGAGAGCTGGTAAGTGCTTCCTCATTCCTTCTTGAACAGCAAGTAGAGCCTGGCCAAGGAAGCACTCAGCTGCCACCTTGAGAAAGTTACTTTACATTTCTGTGGGATATTTTTCTAACTTTGGGGGAAGGGGTGTAGTTATGTGTGGTGTATGGGTGGATGTCTGATCGTGAATATGCAATCATTCATGGCCTGTGTGCACACAGTGCATGTCCTCTTTTATCATTTTTCTCCCTTATTTCCATGAGGCAGAGTCTCTCACTGAACCTGGAGCTCCCTGATTGTTTGGTTAAATTGGCTGTGCAGCAAGAGCCAGTGACCCTCCTGTCTCTGCCACCATAAGAGCTAAGGTTACAGGCATGTGTGGTCATACAGCCATACACAGCTTGTCATGTGGGTGCTGGGAATCAAACTCAGGTCCCTATGCTGGCACATCAAACAATCTTACCCACTAAGCCATCCTCCAACTTTTTTTTTTTTTAACAATTTGTGACAGTTTAATGCTGGCTTACCTGTACCTTAAGAATGAAAGAGAGGCCAGGTGTGGCGCACGCCTTTAATCCCAGCACTCAGGAGGCAGCCTGAGCTAAAGTGAGACCCAACCTCGAACCCCCCCCCCAAAAAAAAAAGAATGAAAGAGGGCTGGAGAGATTGCTGAGCAGTTAAGGCACTTGTCTGCAAAGCCTAACTACCCAGGTTCTATTCCCTAGTACCCATGTAAATCCAGATGCATTCATTTGCAGCAGCTGGAGGCCCATCCTCTGTCTCTCTTCTCTCTCTCTCTCTCTCTCTCTGTCTCTGCTTGCAAATAAATAAATAAATTTTTTAAAAAAGAATGAAAGAGACAGTGGTTATAGGGACTGCATTCAAACTGCACAAAAGAGCCAGGCATGGTGGTGCATACCTTTAATCCCACCACTTGGGAGGCAGAAGTAGGACCATTGTGAATTTGAGGCCACCCTGAGAGTACAAAGAGCAGGAAGGCAGATTCTAATCAACAATGAGTGGTCCTGGGGATCAGTGCTGAGCATGTTCCTCAGTCTTTGCAGAGTGTCCTGTATTCTTCATCTCACACAGCCCTCCCAGTAACACTGTGAGATAGCGCCTGTCATTACTGTGGACCCAGTAGGTTAAGCACCTGTCTGAGCTAACAACAGAATAAACAGCAGTACCAAGACTCAAACCCAGGCATTCTGGCTTCAGAACTGGCTTTTTTAACTTCACCCACATTATCTTCATGCCACCAGTGGCAGACTACATTGTGTCTGGCCCACAGTTAACATTCAGTGCACACTTTGGAAGACACCATGGTCAACTCTCTCGGAACAGAAGTGCATACCTGATGCATAAGGACTTTCTGCTTCCTTATTGCTGGTGGCTGCTTCTCTGCTGCCGTCCTGTTACTCCTTCAGGTCTTGAGAGGGTGCTTTGATAACACCTAAAGTGATAAAGCACTGACTTAATCAGCTTAGCATTGAAGCCTAGAAGGTCAAGAACTCTGGGTCCGTTTATTTGATAAGGAGCCTTTTATTAATCCTGTGGGCCACTTAGGGTGGTTTGACTTAATCAAGAACCAGGGGGCTTGGCAAAGGCTAGAAAATTAGACTGAAAAGTTTAAGGCAATCTTTTGCCATGTTTAACACATATTGCCCATAACGAGACTAAGGCAACATCTCTCTAGATGATGGCACAATAGAACTAAGTCTCCGTCTTTGCCGTAGTCCCTATTTGCAGAGGACAGGAAGCACACAGTGTACTCCCCCTAGGCCAGGCTGTTCTCTGCTCTGATGTCCCTGGAGCTTACGCTCCAGGAAGTGCTGATTGAAACAAGGACTCTGCACACATCTGGCATTCAGGTGATCTGCCAACAGATGGCTTATTCCCCAGTGCTCAGGATGCTAACCGTAAATGAAAGCTCCTCTATCCTCGGGTTCTAAAGGTGGCATTAGCTCCAGGATTATTGCTAAACCGTGGTGGATTTTCTGTTATATTTAGGTAGCTGAATCATATTAAGCTTGACAATGGTTTGCCTTTTCTTGGCAGAGCCTGTGCTTTCTCAGCACAATTTATGTAACAGCAATCTCATTAGAATTTTGTGTGATTCATTGCTTAAACCTTATAGTTTCTGCAATCCATTGCAATTCAAAATATCTTGCCCCCTGCTTGACCTGCTCCATATGCTGCTCCCTCTGCTTTCTGCTGGTTCACTGAGTGTATGGCACACATTAGTCACTGGCAAATGTACCAGTGCTGCTTTTCATCTGAGAGTTCCTTCCCTCACACGGTCTCTAGAAGTCATTCTTCTCTAAGTTTTCTCTGTCATGTGTAAGTATAGTAGAGAGGTGTTCTGAGCATGCTTAGGAAACGAAGTGTAGCTTACCTTGCACAGATAGGCCGATTTTGGCACATCCCACTACCATTGTGGAAAAGCTATGGGTAGCAATTGGTGCATAGGCAGCAGGGTTACCAGTGCTCACTAGAAGAAGGAGGTACAGTTAACTGTTCTGCAGTAGAAATGACCTCCTTAAGGCAGCCAATTGGTCTGCTCATCTGAATGTGTTTCTGCAGAAATGTAGAGAGCTGGCAATAGTGATGCCATGTTACGAGCCTTAGGGACAGCTCAGGTCATTAGGATCTCTGAAAATGGCTACAATACCTTCATATTGAAGCATTTTCATAAGACTTAATTTTAATGTAACTGGTTCTAAGTTTAATGAAAGCTAAGAGTTAATAAATTGCATGTATTTTTTGGAAGGAAAAAAAAAAGAAATGACTTCCTTAGCAAGGTTCAGCAAGAAGGGGCTCTTTAGGCAATAAGACAGTGGTTGTTAGTGTATCTGCTATACAGACATAAATTTTCTTTAGAAAGGAGAGGAGGACCGTGAGGGAAACTCATGCGGGCCCTGCATGTGTCTTGCACAAATTCCACCTGAGACTCATACCGCTCTTAAAGGGCTCCCTGGAAAACCACTAGTCATCCTGGGGGAGAAATAACCACTTATTGAGCTGATGAAGAAGCCGAAGAGCCTGAGGTGGAGGGCAGTCAAAAGGCAGACAGAAAACCCATAAAACAGTCTCCTGGGCATGTAGAGAATCTGGTCTGTCACCTCAAGACTGTACACCTCTTACTCACATGGACTCGCCGTCAGCGTGGCACTCTGTCTGCCAGAGTAATGGAATCCCTCCTTGGGTCCAGACACTGGTAGAGGTGCCAAGTGCTACACAGAAGGGAACATTGGATGGAAGGCCATAGAAGGAGGAAAAGGTAGTCCAAAGAATTTTAAGTGGTGGTGTTCTATTGTATTTTAAATTATTTCCTGAAATTTTAAAAATGCATTAAGAATCAAGGGCTTTTAAGAGGGCGTTGTTTGCCTCCAGCAACTGTACAGCTGTGTCCTGGTTCCTGTGCTCATCAGGGAAGCAGCTGCGGTCCCTGCCGCGCAGCCCAGTGTCAGCAGCGCAGCAGGCCCAGGCCTTGGCACCTGTGCAGGAGCTGTGGTTTGGGCCCCACTGTCCCTGAATGATTTCCCTTGTACTCAAGTCCCTGAGTACTAATGTTCCGTGACTCCTGGAAGTGATGAGGCTGGAGCATGACCTGACGCGTGCTTTCATCCCAGGAGCCACTGTTTCTACCTCTAGCAAACAACCTCCCTCCAGATAGTCAGCAATTCTCTTCAGTCGAAGCTCAGATACGTTGTAATAGGTGAAATATCACATACATAATAAGCATCTTAGGAAAGAGTGTGTGATTTTAAAACCGTGACTCCCTCATATCAATCTTTTCTTTTCCACTCCCCAGGAAATCCAGGCCACCTGGTATGAAAAATTGCATGAGTGGGAGGATGCTCTTGTGGCCTATGATAAGAAGATGGACACCAACAAGGATGACCCAGAGTTGATGCTGGGCCGCATGCGCTGCCTTGAGGCCTTGGGAGAATGGTGAGTTGCATGAGAATGATTGAGTAGCCATGAGAAAGTCATCTTTCTGGTGAGTCTTCCTCCAGACAGTTCTCTCCTCAGACTCTCTGTCACTTGACACTTGCTTAGGAATCACCATTCACTTTGTTGTTGGATTTTTTTGTTGTTGTTTCATTTTGGTTTTTGGCTTTTCAAGGTAGAGTCTCATTCTAGCTCAGCCCAAGCTGACATGGAATTCACTCTGTACTCTCAGGCTCGTCTCAAACTCATGGCGACTCTCTTATCTGTGAACCAAGTTCATGGATAGAAACAGTGCTACAGAGCTTCCATCCCCACAGTCAGTAAGCTCTACTGCTCAGACGTTGAGTGCCCACAGAGCTTCCATCCTCATAATAAATTGTGTGGGGGTTTTTGGGTTTTTGTTGTTGTTGTTGTTGTTGTTGTTGTTGTTTTGTTTTTTCCTTCGAGGTAGGGTCTTGCTCTACCTAAGACTGACCTGGAATTCACCATGTAGTGTCAGGGTGGCCTTGAACTCATGGCGACCCTCCTACCTCTGCTTCCCAAGTGCTGGGATTAAAGGTGTGCACTACCACGCCTGGCTCCCACACTTAGTTCTATTGTTCAGACAGTGCCCACAGAGCTTCCGTCCCTACAGTAAACTCTGCTGAACAGCACTGATCACAGTCAGGTCAGATATGTCCAGAATAAGCCACAACATTTTTTAAAATATATATTTGCAAGTGGGGGTCAAGGGGAGAGAATATGAGTGCTCCCAGGCCTGTAGCTGCTGTATTGGAACTCCAGATGCATACACCACTATTTTTCTACTTTCAAACCTGCCATATCTTATTAAAAGAAAGATAAAATAAGACATAAATATTCTTAAAATTCAGTTCTAATCAGTTCTCAACATGCTTTAGTGTGTCCCTATTGCCTTTGGATTGGCATGTAAATTGTATCGCCTGATTTTCAAAGTCTTTTGTAATGTGTGGCCTCAGCCTACTACTTCAGTCCATTTCTCAGCAGACTGTACCTTGTGTCTGAGCCCTGGCCAGATTATTCACTCTTCTCCAGACCCAGTATACATTCATTCAGATCCCTAGATTTCTGTCCTTACTGCTCCTTTTCTACTTGTTAAAATTCTCCCCACCATTTTTTCCTGCTTGAACTTTTTCCTAATCTTTCTCTTCCACTTGCCCTCTCTTTCCTAATTACAAGATGAACCGCTTTCCCTGGCTGAGCCAAATAGATAACTTGGATGTATTGGAAAAGACCAGAGATTGGGCTGGAGAGATGGCTTAGTGGTTAATGTACTTGCCTACAAAGCAAAAGGACCTAGGTTCTATTCCCTAGGACCCACATAAGCCAGATACACAAGGTGGCACACGCATCTGGCATTCATTTCCAGGGGCTGGAAACCCTGGCACACCCATTCATATATCCTCTCTCTCTCTCTCTCTCTCTCTCTCTCTCTCTTCTCTCAAATAAACAAAGAAAAAAAAAAAACAGCTGGGCATAGTGGCACACAGCATTAATCCCAGCACTCAGGATGCAGAAGTAGGAGTGTCTTCATGAGTTTGAGGCCACCCTGAGACTACATAGTGAATTCCAGGTCAGGTCAGCCTGGGCTAGAGAGACACTCTACCTCGAAAAACCAATAAATAAATCAAAAACAAACAAACACTAGACATGTGATTTTGTCAATCCCCTCATGTTACAGTTGAGGAAAGTAAAGCTCATAGAACTGCAACAGCTTGCCTGAGGTCTCCCCAAGAGCAGTGATAGGGGTCTCCTAACACTGTGGCTCTCAGTCCCATATACCTTTGATCTCTTGGGTTCTTTCCATGTTTTATAATTACCTATAAAGTCTAAGTGGCTGGTGATGCTGACCAAGGGATTTAAGAATGCTGTAGGCTAAAGAAACTTAAAGAGAGATGAAAGAAACAGAATTTATTTCCGGATCTTGTGCTGGTTTCTGATGTAGTTTATTTAGTCAGTTCTGTTTAGAGTGCATTTTCTAAATTTCTCAGTTTGTGCACATATTCTGAACTTGCCTAAGGCAGGTATTCACTGAAATTGGCATCAGGAATGATCTGGACTGACTATTGAGAGTTAAGACTCTTCCCTTCCTCTGTGCTTATCTGCCTCCTAGAAGCTAACCAGGAGAGATGGATCACCCTCCCCCATCCAGCCCTTTGGTTATGCAGATCCCTTCCCCATATTCTTCCCACATAGCCTGAGTCTTGGAGAATAGATTTCCCAGACTGAGATCACAGGCAGCCAATTTATGGAGGCAGTGCACATGAAAGACCTTGCTAAGCCTTATGCTGTAGCTCTGGGCAGAGTCCTGGAGGGCAACATTTTTACAACAAGAATCTCAGACATTTAGCCTAGTGGGCTGCCCACAGACTAGAGAGAGAGTGTGTGTTTGCCAATGTGCAGCCCTGTGCATATGTATGTGGAGAATAGAAGAGAATGTCAGGTGTTCTCTTTATCACTCATCCACATTCCCTTGAGACAGAATCTCTCACTGAACCTGGAGCTCCCTTTTTTAAAAAAATTTTTTTCATTTATTTTAGATTGAGAGAGAGAGGGTAGGTGGATGGATGGGCATGCCAGGGCCTTCCGCCACTACAAACAAACTCCAGATGCATGCATCACTCTGCATCTGGTGTCATGTGGGCCCTGGATAATGGAAGCCAGGCTGTCAGGCCTTGCAAACAAGCACCCTCAATTGCTGAGCCATTACGCCAGCCCTCATTTTTTGATCAGTCTAGCTGGCTAGTGAGCCCCTCAGATCCTTGTGCTTGCATGACAAATACCCCAGCCAGATGCATAAAGTGGCGTATGCATCTGGAGTTCATTTGCAGTGGCAAGAGGCTCTGGAGTTCCTATAAGCTCTGGCTCTCTGTTTCTCTGCTTGAAAATACATACATACATATATTTATATTTATATTTGTATATATATATATATATGTTTGTTTTGTTTTCAAGGTAGGGTCTAGCTCTAGCCCAGGCTGACCTAGAATTCACTATGTAGTCTCTCAGGGCGGCCTTGAACTCACAGTGATCCTCCGGCCTCTGCCTCCCAAGTTCTAGGATTAAAGGCATGTGCCACCACACTTGGCAAATTAGTTTTTTATTTGTTTGTTTTTGTTGGTTTTTTTTTTTTTTTTTTTGGTTTTTCTAGCTCAGGCTGACCTGGAATTCACTCTGTAGTCTCAGGGTGGCCTTGAACTCACAGTGATCCTTCTACCTCTGTCTCCTGAGTGCTGGGATTAAAGACATGCACTACCACACCCGGCTGTCTTGGTAAATGAGTTTTTAAGGCTAAAAATTAATATATAGCTTTGTCCCTTACCTCTAGAAAACCCTGGGATATCCAGCAAGACCCAAACAAAAATGCAAGGCATGGGTCAGCTGTTCCTATACCCTGAATCAATGAGTCTCAAACTGTATAGCCTCTTGACCCATCCCAGACCTACTAACTAGGAAATAAAAACTTGGAGTGGGTCTCAGAAGAAAATCCTCCAGGGGATTCTGGTGCATGTGGCAGGTTGAATACTACTGCACCGAGCTGAGCCCTGAAAGGCGAGGAGTGAAGGTTTCCAAGTTTTGGGGTAGCAGTAAACTAACACTGAGGTTCATCCTACTCCTGTCACGGAGCTTCAGTAAGTGCATGGGGTGCAGTGGCTACCATTTGGTGTCTCCTGTATATTGAGGCAGAGTGCTTGTGTACCTAGATCTATTGAGCTTGTGCCAGAGAGACCATAAAGTTAGTGTCTGTTGTGCTGAATGATGGGTAATGGCTACGAGCACTTCTGGAGGTGGTCTCATGAGCTTCTCAGAAGACTCAGCAGGCTGACTCCAGTATTTTGTTGTGTTTTGTTTTTTGTTTTCTCAAGGTAAGGCCTCACTCTAGCCCAGGCTGACCTGGAATTCACTATGTAGTCTCAGGGTGGCCTTGAACTCATGACGATCCTCCTACCTCTGCCTCCTGAGTGCTGGGATTAAAGGCGTGCACCACTGTGCCCGGCGACTCCAGCATTTTTATAGACACACACATCACCTGTAGCAGAGCCTCTTAAGTTTTTCCATTCTTGTGCTGGAAAGACAACTTAGCAGTTAAGACACTTGCCTGAGAAGCTTAAGGACCCAGGTTCAATTCCCCAGTACCACGTAAGCCAAATGCACAAGGCAGCGCATGCATCTGGAGTTTGATTGCAGTGGGTAGAGCCCTGGTGCACCCATTCTTTCGCTATCTATCTATCTCTTTCCCCCCCCCCCCAAATAAATAAAGTATTTTTTTAATTTTCCATTCTCAACCTTTTTCATATAAGAAAAAAAATTGTGCGTGCGTGTGTGTGTGTGTGTGTGTGTGTGTGTGTGTATGTGCGCTTGATGTGCAGATGTGTGGGTCTGCATATATGCAGAGGCCAAAAGCAAACATCGGTGTTCTTCATTGCTCATTCACTTACTTCTTTGGGGATGGAATCTCTCTGTGAACACAGAGCAGTGGTTTTCATGAGACCTAGTGGTTCTCGTTCTCTGTTCTCGGCTCCCCATAGGACTGTGGTTACAGACATGCTTGGCCATGACTAGCTGTTTACATAGGTCCTGGGAATTAAACGCAGCAGGCTTAAGGTCCTCTCAGACCTTCCTGCTTGCAGTAATTCTTGCCCAGTGAGCCATCACCCCACCCCTCACGTAAGAAAATTTTACTTCACCCTGAGTATACAGATAAATAAAATAGGTATAAAAATCATTTAGTGCTATAAATCATAAATCTCAGTATCTAGCAGGACCTAGTAGTTTGTGCCCAGTACTTGAGAAGCTGGGGAAGGAGGATCACAAATTTAAGGCCATCTTTGGCTGCCTAGTGAGGTTGAGGCCAGCCTGGGATACATAAGACTTTGTCTAAAAAAATTTTAGAAAAGGGCTGGAGAGATGGCTTAGCAGTTAAGGCCCTTGCCTGAAAAGCCAAAGGACCCAGGTTTGATTCCCCAGTACCCACATAAAGCCAGATGCACAGGATGGTGCACGCATCTGGAGTTTGTTTTCAGTGGCTGGAGGCCCTGGTATGCCCTTTCTGTCTGTCTGTCTGTCTCTCTGTCTCTCTCTCTCTCTCTCTCCCTCCCTCCCTCTCTCATAAATAAATAAATAAACTTTTAAAAATAGAATCTTGGCTGGGGCAATTGCTCAGTGGTTAAAGGTGCTTACTTGCAAAGCCTGCTGGCCTAGGTTCAATTCCCCAGTATCCATGTAAAGCCAAATGCACAAGAGACCCTGCTGTGCCTATTTTCTCCCTCCCTGTCTCTCTTTGTGTGTATTTTTTCTTTCCTTCAAATAAAAATATTTTAAAAGAATAAACAATAGGGGCTGGAGAAATGGCCTAGCAGTTAAGGTACTTGCCTATGAAGCCCTTAAGGATCCAGGTTCAATTCCCCAGAATCCAGTTAATCCAGGCACACAAATGTGGCACATGTGTATGGAGTTTGTTTGCAATGGGCAGAGGCCTAGTGCACCCATTCTCTCTCTCTCGCTCGCTCTTTCTCTGTCAAGTAAATAAAATAAATTAAAATTTTAAAAAGAGCTGGGAGTGGGCGTGGTGGCTCACACCTTTAATCCTAGCACTCAGGAGGCAGAAGTAGGAGGATCGCTGTGAGTTCAAGGCCACCCTGAGACTACATAGTTAATTCCAGGTAAACCTGAACCAGAGTGAGACATTACCTCGAAAAACCAAAAAAAAAAAAAAAAAAAAAAAAAATTAGAAAATCTCCTAATCCTTTCCCATACTCTTAGTAACTGTGCAGCATCTTGAGAGTCTGGATTTCTGCTTGATAGGGTCATGGACAGTCAATGAAACCTTTCCTCTGTACAGATGAACTTCATTTGGCTTTCATTTAGGACTGAGCTTTTAAGAGCCAGCTCTCACTATAGCTAGGGGCCCAAAATGAATGTCCAGGTGGGTCTGTTCACATTGCTTTCTCTGTTAGGCCTGCCACAGGGAAAGGGCCCAGAATGCACTGGAAGAGGAGAGAAGTTCTTTGACATTTATGAAGGGGCCAGATGTTTAGGACATCTCACATCACACACACACTGTCACGGTTCTTGATTAGCTCGCCTGCAGAGTATGAACACCAGGCCATTATAAACCACAGACAGCCCATTCACTTCTCTGTTTACAGACTGCAATTCAAGGCATGCCCCCATGACACTAGTTGTTCGGTAGCTTCAGCTAACCCAAGGGGCTAGAGAGGATGGTTGGTGGGGTGTAGAGGGGGCTTCAGCTGATCTACTTGTTTCTCTTCCTTCAGGGGACAGCTCCACCAGCAGTGCTGTGAAAAGTGGACTCTGGTCAATGATGAGACCCAAGCTAAGATGGCCCGGATGGCCGCAGCAGCAGCATGGGGTTTAGGTGAGGTTTCTCCATGGGACCTGTCCATAGCAACCACGTACAGTCCAGGCACTTCTCTACATACAACCTTCAATTCAAGGATTCCCCTGTCATAACCAGTTCCTGTGTAGCTGACTGAGTAGGGAGAATGAAGCTGGGGACTCTGTTAAAGAATGAGGTGCGAGCCGGCCGTGGTGGCGCACGCCTTTAATCCCAGCACTCGGGAGGCAGAGGTAGGAGGATCGCCGTGAGTTTGAGGCCATCCTGAGACTACAGAGTGAATTCCAGGTCAGCCTGGACTACAGTGAGACCCTACCTCAAAAAATCAAAAATCAAAATAATAATAATAATGAGGTGCTATGAGCCGGGTGTGGTAGAACATGCCTTTAATCCCAGCACTCAGGAGGCAGAGGTAGGAGGATCACTGTGAGTTCGAGGCCACCCTGAGACTACATATGAATTCCAGGTCAGCCTGAGCTAGAGTGAGACCCTACCTTGAAAAACCAAAAAAAAAGAATGAGGTGCTATGTCTATAGAACTGTAGGGACTAGCCAGGGATGGTGGCACATACCCTTAATCCCAGCACTCAGGAGGCAGAGGTAGGAAGATCACCATGAGTTCAAGGTCACCCTAAGACTTCATAGTGAATTCTAGGTCAGCCTGGCCTAGAGCAAGACCCTACCTCGAAGAAAAAAAAAAAAAAAAAAAAGGTGTAAAGACCATCTGCACCCATCTACTTCTGTGTACTCCACCCATCACGTGCACCCAATGATTTTGACTATCTTGTTAGACAGGAGTAAAAATTGGTCTTCATGGGGAAGTTAAGAAAAGCAAGGAGCAGGCATTGGACTTGAGATGCGGTGGGTAAGAACACCCCTCAGTCCAGTATAAGGACCCAGACCCTCAAGACTGCACCCATATTTTACCAGTCTCATGTGCCAGGCTGTGCCTTGTGATTCTGACTAACCTCCCATAAATCAGGATTCCCTCCACCGCCTCCTAAGGTTCTCTAATTTGGCAGGATACCTCACAGAACTCAGAGGAACACTTCACTTGTGTGACTTGTTTGTTGTGAAGAGTACAAATGAACAGGTGCATAAGGTGAAGTCCAGTAAGGCCCGAGCATAAGTGTACTGCCAACTTCCCAGCACATGAATACATAGTACCTCTTTAGGTCCCATCGTTCAAGAACAATCTTTTCACACAGGCTCTATGCCAAGAAAAATGGACAGAGACTGGGTATTTTTTCTTATGCCACAGTGGGATTTATCTTTGTTTTTGACAAAATACTATTGTATTTTTCTATAACTGAAGTCTAGACATAAGCAGTCCCAGACTGATAATTTGGCTCTATAGTCATTCATCTTTCCCCCCATTTCTACATCGCATACTTACTTTACCTCCTAATCCCAGGTGGTGGTTGGAGCTCCACCCATCCTGTCTTTATCTCAGATAGTAAAGGGAGAATGTAGTTTTTTATCTCTTTTTATTTCTTTTTTTAATATTTTTATTATTTGTAAGCAGAGAGAGATAGAAATGAGACTTAAAAAAAAGAATGGGCATACCATGGCCTTCAGCCACTGCAAACAAACTCCAGATGCATGTGGCACATTGTACATCTGGCTTTACGTGGGTACTGGGTAATTGAACCTGGATCATTAGGCTTTGTAGGCAAGTGCCTTAACCACTGAGCTATCTCTCTCCAGCCCTTTTTTTATTTCTCAATGTCTATTGTATATCTTTCCAAACATAGATGTCCTTCACCTTCTCCACCAATGACAAATATTGTGGCTATTTTGTTTTCTGTGTTTTCCTTATTTCCTGACACTCAATAGTCTCACATCTTCTCAAAGTGTGTTGTAAAGCAGAGAATTTTCTTTAATCCCTACAGATATGTAGACTTCTGACACTAGCCCAGCAGAGGCTTGTCACGTGTGTGTTCCAGACATGTTTCTGATGGAAGGGGGAGAGGATAGGTAGGATGGGCCAGGTACAGTGCTTCACCTGTGGAGACAAAGGAAAGTGGCACAATGCCCACCTCCATTCTGTCCCTCCTGAGTCAGAGTTTCTTTCTGACCTGAACTCTGAGCTTCCTCCGGAAACAACTTTTAAAAACAAATTGCTTCCTGAGGAGTCATCCTTTGCTATTTGCTTTTGCCCAGAGGCATTGAAAATGAATGAGCCAGTGGTCTGGAGTGAAAGGCAGAAAAATGCCTTGTAAAATCCACAGCCCTGCAGTTTGCAACTAATGAGGCTGATATCCTCCCTGCAGATGGCCCTGGCAATCCTGGCATTTGATGCCTGCTCAACCCACCGGGGGATGTGCATGCTTCCTCGGGTGCAGCCATCTTCCCATTCTAACCTGACACAGACCACCATGCTGTGACTCAGCCCGTCTTTGTGTTACAACAGCATGCTGAAATATTTACCTCCTCCCCCCTGAGGTGAAGATACTGCCGGAGGGAAAGGGCAAGCAGTCTGTCTAATCCCGTGTTCTGTCTGTGTAATGACCATTTTCAGTTGTTTGGAGGAAAATGTAATTTCCCAGTGTACCACTGGACTGTGAAATACTCACTTGTAAGGAAGAAATGTGATCTTATGTTACCTGGAGAAGCCTGCGGGAGTTCTGTAGGTTAATGAGGGACAACATTAAACCCACTTGTTGTGCAAGCTTGGTGCTCATGCACTCTCTCTTCTTTTATGTTGGTCCCTAGGGCAGCAGTGGAGTCCTTTGTTTAGAAGATAGGTTGGCTTTTTTAAAAAAATTAAATCAGGTTTGAGGAAATGATTTAGCAGATAAAAGCACTTACTTGCAAAGAATGCTGCCTGGGTTCAATTCCCTAGCCACCGAGATGGGCATTCACTTGCAGCCAGGGACCCTGGCACCCATACACACACACATAAATAAACATTTTTTAAACATTAAATCAAGGTGTTTGCTTCGGCAGCATGTATACTAAAATTGGAACAATATAGAGAAGATTAGCATGGCCCCTGCTCAAGAATGCCATGCAAATTCTTGAAGCATTCCATATTTTTGTGCATGTATCTGGAGTTCATTTGCAGCAAGCAGCTGGAGGCTCTGGTGCCCATTCTCTCTCTTTCCCTATCTCTCTCTCTCTCTCTCCCTCTCCCTCTCCCTCTCCCTCTCCCTCTCTCTCTCTCTCTCTCTCTCTCTCTCTCTCTGTGTCTCATATAATAGATAAATAAAATTTTAAAAATAATTAAATCAAGCTAAGCATGGTGACACACACCTCTTATCTCAGTATCCAGGAGGTGGAGGTAGGAGAATCACTGTGAGTTCAAGGCCACCCTGAGACTACATGGTGAATTTCAGGTCAGCCTGGGGCTACAGTGAGGCCCTATCTCAAAAAAAAAAAAAAAAAAAAAAAAAAAAAGCCCCCATGATAGATAGAATGTCTTTGGAGGATTTTGGTGCCTCAGGCTCAGGTCCATTTGAACTGCTTGTACCCAAAGCTAAATGAAAGTAGCAATGATAAATATCGTAATTGCCTCTTTTAGCCCAGACTGCTGGCCACCCTGACGCTTTCTTGTATGTTTGTACACATAGGTCAGTGGGACAGCATGGAGGAGTACACCTGTATGATTCCACGAGATACTCATGATGGGGCATTTTACAGAGCCGTGTTGGCATTACATCAGGACCTCTTCTCCTTGGCCCAGCAGGTAAAACCTAAGTGAGCCCAGACTTCCCAGCAAGGAAAATGTTACTGTGCACAACTCCATGGTTGTGAAGCACACGTTGCCTATAATAAATAGGGTACTGTACTTACATTCTGTTTATTTGGCCCTTTGAACTCATTAGGAAGACAGATCCCAGGTTTCTTCCCTACCCTGGAAAAGCTTTCTCTGCATCACTGGGATCAAAGTGAGATGAAAAACTTGTGCAGCCATTTGGGAAGCACTGCTGTAACCATAAGCTTGCAAGCCTAGAGCCCAGGTTCACAGGTTCCTTGTCTATCTCCTAGTGCATTGACAAGGCCAGGGACCTGCTGGATGCTGAGCTGACGGCCATGGCAGGAGAGAGCTACAGCCGGGCCTATGGGGTGAGTGTTGAATAGTCTGCATGTTGCCACTTTTTGAGACTTACTATAATTCTGTTTTCAGGGCAGACTGTTGAGGAGTCAACAGGCTACAAAGCACTTGCTTGTGCCTGACACTGGAAGATGTGATTTAAATGCATCCTGCCTGTTGGGTTGTCTTTGCAGTAATGAGGTTGAATGTTGTTTGCTTCCATCAGGCCATGGTCTCTTGCCACATGCTGTCTGAGCTGGAGGAGGTTATCCAGTACAAACTTGTCCCTGAGCGACGTGAGATCATCCGCCAGATCTGGTGGGAGAGGCTACAGGTAAGCAAGTAGATAGCCAGGTTTCCTGCATACCCTACCCCGGCTCTGCACAGCACTTACACCTTCCCACTCTCATTGCATGTGCCCTACCTGCCTCCTCTGCCGAGCAGGAAAGGCTCTTCACCTCAGCAATGGCCCTGAGGGAGTGGCACGTGACAGCTTCCTCCTGTGCTTCTGTAGGGATAAAAGAAAATTTGTTTAACAGGTGACCCTTAGGAACAATCATTGGTTCTTGCTGAGCGTGGTGATGCACGCCTTTAGTCCCAGCACTTAGAAGGTTGAGTAGGAAGAATACTGGGTGCAAGGCTAGCTGTGGACTGCAGAGTGAGCTCCTGATCAACCTGGGCTAGGGTGAGACACTGTTTAGAAAATAATGACAGAAGCCAGGTGTGGTAGTGCACTCCTTTAATCCCAGCACTTAGGAGGCAGAGATAGGAAGATTGCCATGAGTTCAAAGCCACCCTGTGACTACATAGCAAATTCCAGGTCAGCCTGGGCTAGAGTGAAACCCTACCTTGAAAAACAAAAAAGAAAAAGAAACAACAGGCCTTTAATCCAGTACTTGGGAGGTATAGATAGGAGTGATACAGGATTTTAGGGTTCAGGAGGGGTATGGGTTCAGTCCTACCTTTAATAAAGAATTAATGGGGCTGGAGAGATGGTTCAGTGGTTAAGGCACTTGCCTGCAAAACCTAATAACACGGATTTGATTCCCCAGTACCCACATAAAGCCAGATGCACAGGGAGGTCCATGCATGTGGAGTTCATTTGCAGTGGCTGAAGGCCCTGGCTCTTCCATTTTCTTTCTTTCTCTCTCTCTCTGCTTGAAAATGAATAAATAAAAATATTTTTAAAAAGAATTAATAAAGACAGGCTCAAATATGAAGTATTAAGTTTACTGAGGGGAAATTGCAAATTGTGGGGTTTATTTAGGGGAGATTAGGATCCAGGAAGGAACGCTAGAAAAGATTCATAGATACATGGGAAGTAGAATCTATGAGCTTTTGTAGGGAGATTTAGAAGAAACCTGCATGGCATCTGCTATGTGTTTTTAGAGAAGTTTAAGAGGACAAATGGTGAGGCTCAAGGGAAAAAAATGAGAAGGGTGCCGGGCATGGTGGCGCACACCTTTAATCCCAGCACTTGGGAGGCAGAGGTAGGAGGATTGCTGTAAGTTCAAGGCCACCCTGAGACAATATAGTGAATTCCAGGTCAGCCTGGGCTAGAGCAAGATCCTACCTTGAAAACCAACCAAAAGAGAGAGAGAGAGAGAGCATGTATCAAAGCAGAGATCAAGCGATTTAGAGGTGAAATGAGTAATGAAGAGAGTTACACTCATGGTTACCTCGAGTTTAAAGAAATTACACAGATAGCAAGCCTCGAGTTGGTGAGAGCACCCAAGTGGTAAATCTGAAGTGTAAGGAAAATATGCACATGCTAGGTTCAGAATCTAAAGGAAAATCAAGAGTAACAAAAGGGAGTAGTTACCCCAAACTATGAAGCAGAAGCAAGCAGAAAAGCCATCCAAACCAAGAAACAGTTTTATGCTGTCCCCCTGCACCCAACCAGTGGTTCAGTGGTTAGAGGCACTTGATTGTAAAGCCTGCAAGCCAGGGTTCAATTTTCCAGTACCCATATAAAGCCAGACGCACAAAGTAGGGCATGTGTTTGGAGTTGTTTGCAGCAGCAAGAGGCCCTAGTGTGCCCATTTTCTCTCTCTCTCTCTCTCTCTCTCTTTCTCTCTCTTTCTCACCTTCCCTCTTTTTCTCATAAATTAATTATTCTTTAAAAAGAAAACAACAAAATTGGTGGTTCTCATGAAAGAGACTGATTAAAGGGAGAGGGGATATGATGAAGAGCGGAGTTGCGAAGGGGAAACTGGGGGGAAGGGAATTGCCATGGTTTATTGTCTATTATTATGGAATTATGGAAGCTGTCAATAAAATAATTTTTTTAAAAATTGATGGCTCTCAACCCTCAAATTGATGGTTCTATACAGTAGAATCAGCTGAAGAACAACTCCTTTGGCTGATGATCACATCTGGGTGTAGACCCAGAATCCAAATCTTCCCCAGCACCCAGGTGACTGATTACAGTGCAGTCTAAACTTAGAGCCATTCTTCTGAACACACATACTGACACGGGCATCCAGCTTTTTTAAAAAAAATATTTTATTTATTTATTTGAGAGACAGAGACAGACAGAGGAAGAGGCAGAGAGAGAGAGAGAATGGGCACGCCCAGGCCTCCAGCCACTGCAAACTAACTCCAGGCACATGCGCCCCCTTGTGCATCTGGCTTACATGGGTTCTGGGGAATCAAACCAGGGTCCTTAGGCTTTGCAGGCAAACGCCTTAACCACTAAGCCATTTCCCCAGCCCCACATCCAGCTTTTTAAACAGCATTGCTTGATGTTCTCAATGCCAGCTCCTGTCAGGACAGATCTTTAGGTCAGAGTCAGCCTAGCACCTTGGTTCAATCAAGCCTTTTGCCACTGCAGTTCCCTTTATAGAGAAACGTTTCCAAGGCCTCCACTGGTGTTTTCATGTAGACTCTGATGGTTGTCATGTGCAGAGCTTCAGCGCCAGGCAGGGAGGGTCTTACTGCACAAGGAAAGGACAGCCAGCCCTCCAACTCAGAACAGTACAAAGGGAAAGACCATCAGCAAAGAGAAAGTGCTCTGAGGATGTGCCTCAGTTCCACAGTGCCTGCCTGGCATCCGTGAGGGGCTGGGTTCTAGCTCCTGCAAAACACACACACACACTCTACCACTCCCTCCTCTGGAAACCACCAGTCTCCCTCCCTGCTTCAGCCCTAAGCCATTTCCTCTCAGCCACATGCATACCTAAGTCCAGGCTTGTCAGTAGCCTGATACAAACACTTTGACTCCATGCTGCATTCCTGTCTAAGAAGGTCAAGGCACATTCCACCGGACACCAGAGAGCAACAGGCACAGGAGCGCCGATGACTGTAGCTGTTTATGGCTCTGAGTGAGCACAGACAGTCCTTCTACACCCTTTATTAGTCATTATAAAGTGTCCAGGGAATGTTTTGATGGAAAATTGTCTACTGGGCACCAGAATTATGAAAAGGAAGCATTTCCCACTTGGCTCCTTCACACCCTGGTGCCTATGATGGGTGAGGAGTTTCCAAATCAGGGACTTGATGAATTTCAGACATGCTGTCAAGTGGGACTTAGAAATAAGGGCTTGAAAGGGAGATGGGATGGAGAGGGGAGTCCCATGCTGACATTGAGAACACCATCACCTCTTTATGCTTTGTGATTTTCCTATCTTCACACAGCAAGATGCTTTTTGGCCTACAGAGAGCCAAATTATTTCAGCATCTGGGAGAAACTAGCTGTTGGTGAGAAGTAACCAAAACAGTCCCTTGATGTACTTTTTCCTGTTTTTCTAACTTTCCAAATCATTGTTGTCAAACTTCATGGGATGAAAAGCTATTATCCAAGGCTGAAAATAAAAGCATTACTGTGGTGGAAACTTGGCTATCGTGGATGGCTCGTAGTCAAAACACTCAATGAACTGCTGGAGCTGGAAAGCTGCCAACGTTGTGGTCAACTCATTTAAGTTAAAATCCCTACCCAAATCAGCGATGGTAGCACACGCCTATAATCCCAGCACTTGGGAGGCTGAGATAGGAGAATTGCCATGGGTTCAAGGCCAGCCTAGGCTACAGAGTGAGTTACAGGTCAGCCTCAGCTAGTGAAACCCTGCCTTTAAAAATAAATAGGGCTGGAGGGATGGCTTAGCTGTTAAGGCATTTGCCTAGAGGCCCTGGCACGCCCATTCTCTCCCTCCCTCTCCCTCTCTCTCTCCCTCTCTCTCTCTCCCCCCCCACCCCCCGCCTATCTCTCTCTCTCAAATAAATAAATAAATAATTTTTTTAAAAACTACAGGGCTGGAGAAATGCTTCAGTGGTTATGGCACTTGCCTGCAAAGCCTAAGGACCCTGGTTCAATTCCCCAGTACCCACATGAAGCCAAGTGCACAGGGTGGCGCATACTTCTGGAGTTCATTTGTTGCAGTGGCAAGAGGCCCTGGTGCACCCATTCTTTCTCTTTCCCCCTCATTCTCTCTCCCATTCTCTCTCTTTCTCAAAATAAATAATCCCTCCCCAGTGTCTGCAACAGGCAGTTTGAGATGTCATGTGCTGGATGTCTTCCTACCTTTGATCCTAAAGTTAAGCCCAGCCTGCACCCTAGTGTACAAGAGCTAGAAATCACTGTTGCTAGGCGTTGTTCTTTTTTGAGATAGGGTCTTGCTCTAGCCCAGGCTGACCTGGAATTCACTCTGTACTCTCAGGCTGGGCCAGAACTCACAGTGATCCTCCTACCTCTGCCTCCCAAGTGCTGGATTAAAGATATGTGCTACCACACCTGGCTGGTGCTATGCTTTTGAGCTTATTTCTAGAGCACAACTCCTTGGGTTGGTAGAATTTGCCCATGAAGTGACAGGTCTCTGGAATCCATTTCATTTCCCGAATATAGCTTCTTACCAGCAAAAGTAAAATGGTGAAGTTCGGGCTGGAGAAATAGTTTAGTGTTTAAGGTGCTTGCCTGCAAAGCCTAAGGACTCAGGTTTAACTCCCCAGAACCCACATAAGCCAGATGCACATTGTGGCGCATGTGTCTGGAGTTAGTTGGCAGTAGCTAGAGGCCCTGGCGTGCCTATCCCTCTTTCTCTCTAATAAATAAGTAAAAAAATATTTAAAATAGTTTTTAAAAAGGTGAAGTTTGCCGGGCGTGGTGGCACATGCCTTTAATCCCAGCACTGGGAGGCAGAGGTAGGAGGATCGCTGTGAGTTCGAGGCTACCCTGAGACTCCGTAGTGAATTCCAGGTCAGCCTGGGCTAGAGTAAGACCCTACCTCGAAAAAAAAAAAAAAAAAAGTGAAGTTCAGTTAACCCCTACTAATCATTTATTGTAAAATCATCTTAACCCTTTGACAATGATTAATTTGTTCTCTTTTCTTCTAATTACAGAGAAGTCACATAAGTAAATTAATGAGACCCTTCCCCTTTTGTATGTAGTATTTGTTTGTTTTGAGGTAGGGTCTCACTCTAGTCCAGGCTGACCTGTAATGCACTATATATTCTCAGGCTGGCCTGGAACTCATAGCAGTCCTCTACCTCTGCCTCATGAGTGCTGGGATTAAAGGCGTGCACCACTACAACCAGCTGTAATTATTTTTGTCTGCTTGCTTACTTAATTTTTATTTACTTATGTGTACATGCATGCATGTGTGTGTGGGCATGCCAGAATCACTAGAAATGAACACCAGACACATGCACCACTGTGTGTCTGGCTTTACATGTGTGCTGGGAAGTTGACCCCGGCCAGCAGGCTTTGTAAGCAAGTGCCTTTAACTTTTGAGCCCTCTTCCCAGCTCCTAGATGTAGTTTTGATCTGAGATCAATAACAGTGAAGAGGAAAGGATCTAAAATGGCCAACAAGGAGACTGTACCCAAAAGTCTGATGCAGACCAAGACTTTGAGAACTTCATCAGTGTACACACTGCCACCATACCAATAGCAACACTTGAAATTTTAATTGTCTCAGTTTCTTATATATGTAATCTTTTGAATTTGAATGATACATTTTAAATTTAATTTTTTATCAGTGATAGTCATAGTTACTTAGAAACCAAAGCAAAATATTAGGAGTATATTATGCAGGGGGGAAGCAAATACACTATTCATAACCTACAAAAGAAATTTAAATAATTCTTTTTTTTTTTTTTTTTTTTTTTTGGTTTTACAAGGTAGGTTCTCGCTTTAGTTCAGGCTGACCTGGAATTCACTCTGTAGTCTCAGAGTAGCCTCAAACACATGGCGACCCTCTTAACCTCGACCTCCCAAGTGCTGGGATTAAAGGCATGTGCCACCACACCCAGATGAAATAATTTATTAATCCTCACCACAGCCCTGTGAAGTTGATACTATTTCTGTTCCACTTTACAGTTCATTCAGAGAAGTTAAGTAACTTGCCCAGGGCCACATAGTGTCAGAACCAGGATTCAGTTTGCTTCTCAAATGGTTGAAATGTCTCTATATTAGGTATTTCATTTGCAGTTCTGTGTTGTTTGTGGGGATCAAGGTAGAGCAGAGGACAGGTCTAACCCTCATTTTTGAATGTTCCAGGGCTGCCAGCGTATTGTGGAGGACTGGCAGAAAATCCTCATGGTACGGTCTCTTGTGGTCAACCCTCATGAGGACATGAGAACCTGGCTCAAGTACGCAAGCCTGTGTGGCAAGAGTGGCAGGCTGGTGAGTAACCGCACACACCACATGACAGGGTGATGCCCCCAGTCCACTTCCATTTATAACGTGCTCTCTCTTGTTTTTAAGGCTCTTGCTCATAAAACCTTAGTGTTGCTCCTGGGAGTTGATCCATCTCGCCAGCTTGACCATCCTCTGCCAACAGTTCACCCTCAGGTGACCTATGCCTACATGAAAAACATGTGGAAAAGTGCTCGCAAGGTGAGTCCCAGTGCACTAGAGGCCACTTCTCCAGAGTGCTCACCTGATCTGCTTCTCATTACAGAAGGAACCAATGTCCTCACTACCACCACCTCCCCACAAATTAACTATACCTTAGATGCACATGCACTGTTGGTCAAACCAGTTCATGTGGTCACCATGGTTTATTGAAAGTGCTGAATGAAGCCGGGCATGGTGGCGCACGCCTTTAATCCCAGCACTCAGGAGGCAGAGGTAGGAGGATCGCTGTGAGTTCGAGGCCACCCTGAGACTCCATAGTGAATTCCAGGTCAGCCTGGGCTAGAGTGAGACCCTACCTCAAAAAACCAAAAAAAAAAAAAAAAAAAAAAAAAAGAAAGTGCTGAAGCCAGTGGCATATATACCTTTAATCCCAGCATTCCAGAGGCAGAGGGGAGGATCACTGTGAGTTCCAGGCCAGCCTGGGACCACAGAGTGAATTCCAGGTCAGCCTGGGCTAGAGCAAGATCCTACCTTGAAAACCAACCAAAAGAGAGAGAGAGAGAGAGCATGTATCAAAGCAGAGATCAAGCGATTTAGAGGTGAAATGAGTAATGAAGAGAGTTACACTCATGGTTACCTCGAGTTTAAAGAAATTACACAGATAGCAAGCCTCGAGTTGGTGAGAGCACCCAAGTGGTAAATCTGAAGTGTAAGGAAAATATGCACATGCTAGGTTCAGAATCTAAAGGAAAATCAAGAGTAACAAAAGGGAGTAGTTACCCCAAACTATGAAGCAGAAGCAAGCAGAAAAGCCATCCAAACCAAGAAACAGTTTTATGCTGTCCCCCTGCACCCAACCAGTGGTTCAGTGGTTAGAGGCACTTGATTGTAAAGCCTGCAAGCCAGGGTTCAATTTTCCAGTACCCATATAAAGCCAGACGCACAAAGTAGGGCATGTGTTTGGAGTTGTTTGCAGCAGCAAGAGGCCCTAGTGTGCCCATTTTCTCTCTCTCTCTCTCTCTCTCTCTTTCTCTCTCTTTCTCACCTTCCCTCTTTTTCTCATAAATTAATTATTCTTTAAAAAGAAAACAACAAAATTGGTGGTTCTCATGAAAGAGACTGATTAAAGGGAGAGGGGATATGATGAAGAGCGGAGTTGCGAAGGGGAAACTGGGGGGAAGGGAATTGCCATGGTTTATTGTCTATTATTATGGAATTATGGAAGCTGTCAATAAAATAATTTTTTTAAAAATTGATGGCTCTCAACCCTCAAATTGATGGTTCTATACAGTAGAATCAGCTGAAGAACAACTCCTTTGGCTGATGATCACATCTGGGTGTAGACCCAGAATCCAAATCTTCCCCAGCACCCAGGTGACTGATTACAGTGCAGTCTAAACTTAGAGCCATTCTTCTGAACACACATACTGACACGGGCATCCAGCTTTTTTAAAAAAAATATTTTATTTATTTATTTGAGAGACAGAGACAGACAGAGGAAGAGGCAGAGAGAGAGAGAGAATGGGCACGCCCAGGCCTCCAGCCACTGCAAACTAACTCCAGGCACATGCGCCCCCTTGTGCATCTGGCTTACATGGGTTCTGGGGAATCAAACCAGGGTCCTTAGGCTTTGCAGGCAAACGCCTTAACCACTAAGCCATTTCCCCAGCCCCACATCCAGCTTTTTAAACAGCATTGCTTGATGTTCTCAATGCCAGCTCCTGTCAGGACAGATCTTTAGGTCAGAGTCAGCCTAGCACCTTGGTTCAATCAAGCCTTTTGCCACTGCAGTTCCCTTTATAGAGAAACGTTTCCAAGGCCTCCACTGGTGTTTTCATGTAGACTCTGATGGTTGTCATGTGCAGAGCTTCAGCGCCAGGCAGGGAGGGTCTTACTGCACAAGGAAAGGACAGCCAGCCCTCCAACTCAGAACAGTACAAAGGGAAAGACCATCAGCAAAGAGAAAGTGCTCTGAGGATGTGCCTCAGTTCCACAGTGCCTGCCTGGCATCCGTGAGGGGCTGGGTTCTAGCTCCTGCAAAACACACACACACACTCTACCACTCCCTCCTCTGGAAACCACCAGTCTCCCTCCCTGCTTCAGCCCTAAGCCATTTCCTCTCAGCCACATGCATACCTAAGTCCAGGCTTGTCAGTAGCCTGATACAAACACTTTGACTCCATGCTGCATTCCTGTCTAAGAAGGTCAAGGCACATTCCACCGGACACCAGAGAGCAACAGGCACAGGAGCGCCGATGACTGTAGCTGTTTATGGCTCTGAGTGAGCACAGACAGTCCTTCTACACCCTTTATTAGTCATTATAAAGTGTCCAGGGAATGTTTTGATGGAAAATTGTCTACTGGGCACCAGAATTATGAAAAGGAAGCATTTCCCACTTGGCTCCTTCACACCCTGGTGCCTATGATGGGTGAGGAGTTTCCAAATCAGGGACTTGATGAATTTCAGACATGCTGTCAAGTGGGACTTAGAAATAAGGGCTTGAAAGGGAGATGGGATGGAGAGGGGAGTCCCATGCTGACATTGAGAACACCATCACCTCTTTATGCTTTGTGATTTTCCTATCTTCACACAGCAAGATGCTTTTTGGCCTACAGAGAGCCAAATTATTTCAGCATCTGGGAGAAACTAGCTGTTGGTGAGAAGTAACCAAAACAGTCCCTTGATGTACTTTTTCCTGTTTTTCTAACTTTCCAAATCATTGTTGTCAAACTTCATGGGATGAAAAGCTATTATCCAAGGCTGAAAATAAAAGCATTACTGTGGTGGAAACTTGGCTATCGTGGATGGCTCGTAGTCAAAACACTCAATGAACTGCTGGAGCTGGAAAGCTGCCAACGTTGTGGTCAACTCATTTAAGTTAAAATCCCTACCCAAATCAGCGATGGTAGCACACGCCTATAATCCCAGCACTTGGGAGGCTGAGATAGGAGAATTGCCATGGGTTCAAGGCCAGCCTAGGCTACAGAGTGAGTTACAGGTCAGCCTCAGCTAGTGAAACCCTGCCTTTAAAAATAAATAGGGCTGGAGGGATGGCTTAGCTGTTAAGGCATTTGCCTAGAGGCCCTGGCACGCCCATTCTCTCCCTCCCTCTCCCTCTCCCTCTCTCTCTCCCTCTCTCTCTCTCCCCCCCCACCCCCCGCCTATCTCTCTCTCTCAAATAAATAAATAAATAATTTTTTTAAAAACTACAGGGCTGGAGAAATGCTTCAGTGGTTATGGCACTTGCCTGCAAAGCCTAAGGACCCTGGTTCAATTCCCCAGTACCCACATGAAGCCAAGTGCACAGGGTGGCGCATACTTCTGGAGTTCATTTGTTGCAGTGGCAAGAGGCCCTGGTGCACCCATTCTTTCTCTTTCCCCCTCATTCTCTCTCCCATTCTCTCTCTTTCTCAAAATAAATAATCCCTCCCCAGTGTCTGCAACAGGCAGTTTGAGATGTCATGTGCTGGATGTCTTCCTACCTTTGATCCTAAAGTTAAGCCCAGCCTGCACCCTAGTGTACAAGAGCTAGAAATCACTGTTGCTAGGCGTTGTTCTTTTTTGAGATAGGGTCTTGCTCTAGCCCAGGCTGACCTGGAATTCACTCTGTACTCTCAGGCTGGGCCAGAACTCACAGTGATCCTCCTACCTCTGCCTCCCAAGTGCTGGATTAAAGATATGTGCTACCACACCTGGCTGGTGCTATGCTTTTGAGCTTATTTCTAGAGCACAACTCCTTGGGTTGGTAGAATTTGCCCATGAAGTGACAGGTCTCTGGAATCCATTTCATTTCCCGAATATAGCTTCTTACCAGCAAAAGTAAAATGGTGAAGTTCGGGCTGGAGAAATAGTTTAGTGTGTAAGGTGCTTGCCTGCAAAGCCTAAGGACTCAGGTTTAACTCCCCAGAACCCACATAAGCCAGATGCACATTGTGGCGCATGTGTCTGGAGTTAGTTGGCAGTAGCTAGAGGCCCTGGCGTGCCTATCCCTCTTTCTCTCTAATAAATAAGTAAAAAAATATTTAAAATAGTTTTTAAAAAGGTGAAGTTTGCCGGGCGTGGTGGCACATGCCTTTAATCCCAGCACTGGGAGGCAGAGGTAGGAGGATCGCTGTGAGTTCGAGGCTACCCTGAGACTCCGTAGTGAATTCCAGGTCAGCCTGGGCTAGAGTAAGACCCTACCTCGAAAAAAAAAAAAAAAAAGTGAAGTTCAGTTAACCCCTACTAATCATTTATTGTAAAATCATCTTAACCCTTTGACAATGATTAATTTGTTCTCTTTTCTTCTAATTACAGAGAAGTCACATAAGTAAATTAATGAGACCCTTCCCCTTTTGTATGTAGTATTTGTTTGTTTTGAGGTAGGGTCTCACTCTAGTCCAGGCTGACCTGTAATGCACTATATATTCTCAGGCTGGCCTGGAACTCATAGCAGTCCTCTACCTCTGCCTCATGAGTGCTGGGATTAAAGGCGTGCACCACTACAACCAGCTGTAATTATTTTTGTCTGCTTGCTTACTTAATTTTTATTTACTTATGTGTACATGCATGCATGTGTGTGTGGGCATGCCAGAATCACTAGAAATGAACACCAGACACATGCACCACTGTGTGTCTGGCTTTACATGTGTGCTGGGAAGTTGACCCCGGCCAGCAGGCTTTGTAAGCAAGTGCCTTTAACTTTTGAGCCCTCTTCCCAGCTCCTAGATGTAGTTTTGATCTGAGATCAATAACAGTGAAGAGGAAAGGATCTAAAATGGCCAACAAGGAGACTGTACCCAAAAGTCTGATGCAGACCAAGACTTTGAGAACTTCATCAGTGTACACACTGCCACCATACCAATAGCAACACTTGAAATTTTAATTGTCTCAGTTTCTTATATATGTAATCTTTTGAATTTGAATGATACATTTTAAATTTAATTTTTTATCAGTGATAGTCATAGTTACTTAGAAACCAAAGCAAAATATTAGGAGTATATTATGCAGGGGGGAAGCAAATACACTATTCATAACCTACAAAAGAAATTTAAATAATTCTTTTTTTTTTTTTTTTTTTTTTTTTTGGTTTTACAAGGTAGGTTCTCGCTTTAGTTCAGGCTGACCTGGAATTCACTCTGTAGTCTCAGAGTAGCCTCAAACACATGGCGACCCTCTTAACCTCGACCTCCCAAGTGCTGGGATTAAAGGCATGTGCCACCACACCCAGATGAAATAATTTATTAATCCTCACCACAGCCCTGTGAAGTTGATACTATTTCTGTTCCACTTTACAGTTCATTCAGAGAAGTTAAGTAACTTGCCCAGGGCCACATAGTGTCAGAACCAGGATTCAGTTTGCTTCTCAAATGGTTGAAATGTCTCTATATTAGGTATTTCATTTGCAGTTCTGTGTTGTTTGTGGGGATCAAGGTAGAGCAGAGGACAGGTCTAACCCTCATTTTTGAATGTTCCAGGGCTGCCAGCGTATTGTGGAGGACTGGCAGAAAATCCTCATGGTACGGTCTCTTGTGGTCAACCCTCATGAGGACATGAGAACCTGGCTCAAGTACGCAAGCCTGTGTGGCAAGAGTGGCAGGCTGGTGAGTAACCGCACACACCACATGACAGGGTGATGCCCCCAGTCCACTTCCATTTATAACGTGCTCTCTCTTGTTTTTAAGGCTCTTGCTCATAAAACCTTAGTGTTGCTCCTGGGAGTTGATCCATCTCGCCAGCTTGACCATCCTCTGCCAACAGTTCACCCTCAGGTGACCTATGCCTACATGAAAAACATGTGGAAAAGTGCTCGCAAGGTGAGTCCCAGTGCACTAGAGGCCACTTCTCCAGAGTGCTCACCTGATCTGCTTCTCATTACAGAAGGAACCAATGTCCTCACTACCACCACCTCCCCACAAATTAACTATACCTTAGATGCACATGCACTGTTGGTCAAACCAGTTCATGTGGTCACCATGGTTTATTGAAAGTGCTGAATGAAGCCGGGCATGGTGGCGCACGCCTTTAATCCCAGCACTCAGGAGGCAGAGGTAGGAGGATCGCTGTGAGTTCGAGGCCACCCTGAGACTCCATAGTGAATTCCAGGTCAGCCTGGGCTAGAGTGAGACCCTACCTCAAAAAACCAAAAAAAAAAAAAAAAAAAAAAAAAAGAAAGTGCTGAAGCCAGTGGCATATATACCTTTAATCCCAGCATTCCAGAGGCAGAGGGGAGGATCACTGTGAGTTCCAGGCCAGCCTGGGACCACAGAGTGAGTTCTATCCATGTCAGCCAGGGCTAGAGTGAGATCCTGCCTTGGGAGAAAAAACAAAAAAGGGGAGGAAGAGAGAATATGCTGGTACATAAAGATACAGTTTGAGGGCTGGAGAGATGGCTTACTGGTTAAGCACTTGCCTATGAAGCCTAAGGACCCTGGTTCGAGGTTTGATTCCCCAGTACCCATGTAAGCCAGATGCACAAGGTGGCACATGCATCTGGAATTCATTTGCAGTGGCTGGAGGCCCTAGCACTCCCTCTCCCTCTCTCCCCCCCCCCCCATCTCTCTTTCTGTCTCTCCCTCTTTCTTTGTCTGTCACCCTCAAATAAATAAAAATAAAAATAATTTTTTTAAAGATACAGTTTGTATCCCACAAGAAAAGATGGAGCAAATGTAACATATTCTTGAAAACACAGACTAGCGCTTTTGCAAGACCAATTTGGTTTTCTCTCAGACTTCTGGCCTCCTTTCCTGTCATCAGTTTGGATTTAGAAGCAACAACAACATGCAGGGTGTGATGCTGAAACAAGAACGGAAAGTTTTCTTGAAGCCACTATAGAATTCTTATTTACAGACAAGCCATTGGGAAACAGTTGTGGGTTTTGGCTTATGTTTTGTTTTTGTTTTTGAAGTAATCTCTCTGGGTGATAGTGGTAATTAATAATAAATAGGCCCTGAAGGTGAAATCACACCTGCTTTGGCTCCCCTATCATCCTCTTTATAACAACATGAGGAGGGGCTCTAGCTGGCCTGCTGTTCCCCACTGTGGTCCTATAATGGTGCTCCAAATGAGAAAAGAGTAAAAACCAGGCACCAGAGCCATAGCTGTGGAAGGAGCTGGTAAGTAGGAGTTGTGTCTGTGAAGGTGTACCAGAAGGTTCTTGCACTGGTCTAGGACCTGACATCTTTTGTAGGTGGTTGTGTCTGCATGACTCTGAATACTCCGCAGAGTGATCCATAGTCCTGCACCCAGGTGCCTAGTCTCTGACTGAGGTTTGCCTCATTGTTAATGATCTGTTTCCTTCTCCAAGTGTACAGTTTAGGGTTTTGGTTTGTTTTTGTTGTTTTGTTTTTCAGTCTCTGAGCCTCTCAAGCCAGAGTATTTGTGATTCAAAGCCTGACTTCCTCCAGGCAAATGAGAAAACCAGAAGATGCCGGATCTGAGTCTGGTTTCTTTCTGGGCAGAGCCTCCAAGTCTTTCTCTTGCTGAAAGCAGCAGAAGGAGCCTTTTAGGGGCCTTAACCAAAGAATGACTTCTTTCAGCATAGGACCAAGGTCCTCCTTCTGCATAGAATATGAACTTTTCTTAGTAGCCCAAATTCTGGTGAGGTTCAAGATTTAGAAAGCTATTTAAAGTTGGTACTTGAACGGGAGGCCTACCTCTAGCAGTGTCACCTTGGCACAGTGTAGGGGCTCCCCAAAGACTGCTCCTTACTGACTGTTCTCTGAGCTAGTCACTTTGCAGCCTGACTTCCCTATCAGCAAGCTTATTTCTTCCCTGCCTTGTCTAAGACAATGTGGAGGACAGCAAAGCCTGTCCTGCAGCACCAAGTGTATGTATATTTGCCTCGGTGAGACTCATGACAGAGTCTAGAGGCAAGTCTGGTCCCTGTCTGAGACTTCACTGGCCAAGGTAATTCCTGCTCATAATCTACCTAGACATAGGACTCTCAAAGCATAGTGCTATGCCCAGCCTCATCTCCATGTTCCTGAGGGAAGCTCTTTCCTCCATTGAACTGCTCCTTTATTTACAAGAGAGAAAGAATTACTTTTCTACTGTCTACTTTTAATTTTTTTGTTTGTTTTGTTCTTGTTTGGGGTTTTTGTTTGTTTGGTTGGTTTTCGTTTTTCGAGATAGTGTCTCACTAGCTCAGTCTGACCTGGAATTCACTATGTAGTCTCAGGGTGGCCTCGAACTCATGGAGATCCTCCTACCTCTGCCTCCCAAGTGCTGGGATTAAAGGCATGCACCACCACACTCAGCTTCTTTGCTTCTTTTAAACACAATGTTTACAATTTCTTGAAACTAGCTTGCCTTATCCTACAAAGTAGAAAAATACTGGATTTTCCTGTGCTGTAGGAACTCAGCATGGGGCCTCACTCCCACCCTCATACCCAGCCTCCCCAGATTGAGCAGTCTGTTATTTGTTCAGCTCATTGTTAAGGCTCCACAGAGCATGAGCCACCTGGATGTCAATGACACACAGCATATGGGCTCCGAAGAGCGCTGGTATCATAGTTCCTGGTTTAGTTTCCACCTGCTGGATGAGCACACCAAGTTAGCGGTCCCAGTCTAGTGAGTGAGCTCTCAGCACTGCCTTCCATGTTCTTTAAGTCAGAGTCATGTCTGGTCAATGGTACCTTCCTGAAAGGAAAACTAAAGGGACATGTATCACTTCGCAGCTAGAAGAAGGTGATCAGTTCAGTTTTCAAAGCATTGGCACTCCGTGAAGGCAGATGTCTGCAGCAGACAGGTGTCTTGCTCGCTTTGGGAACATCTATGTGTCTACCCCATCCTCGTGCATGGGTTGCCTATCTGATAAATGGTTTGTGATGTCATTCTGACTCTGGGTTGATCTCTCTCTCTTTTATTTTATTCTTTAAGGCTATATCCTACTATGTAACCCAGGCTAGTCTTGAATTCTTTTTTAAAATATTTTATTTATTTATTTAAGAGAGAGAGGCAGATAAAAAGAAAGAGGGCTGGAGAAATGGCTTAGCAGTTAAGGTGCTTGCCTGTGGATTCATGTTCAATTCTCCAGGTCCCATGTAAGCTGGACACACAAGATGACACAAGATCGCACATGCACACAAGGTGGCACACATGTCTGGAGTTCGATTGCACTGGCTGGAGGCCCTAGAACATTAATTCTCTCTCTCTCATTAAAAAAAAAAAAAAAATGGCCAAGCCAGGTATAATGGCACACGCCTTTAATCCCAGGACTCAGGAGGCAGAGGTAGGAGGATCTCCGTGAGTTCGAGGCCATCCTAAGAATATAGAGTGAATTCCAGGTCAGCCTGGACTAGAGTGAAGCCCTAATTGGAAAAAAAAAAAAAAAAAGTCAGTCTATTTGGGCTTGCCTCAAAAAAATAAAAATAAAGAGAGAAAGAGAAAATTGGTATGCCAGGGCCTCTAGCCACTGCAAAGAAAACTCCAGATGCATGTGCCACCTTATGCATCTGGCTTATGTGGGTCCTAGGGAATCAAACCTTAGCCCTTACACTTCACAGGCAAGCGCCTTAACTGCTGAGTTATCTCTCCAGCTCAATCTTTCTCTTTTCTCCTTCCTTCCTTCCCTCCCTTCCTCCCTCCCTCTTTCTATCTCTATTGCTATCAAATAAATAAATAAATAAAACAAATCAAAGTAGGGTCTCACTGTAGCCCAGGCTGACCTGGAACTCATTGTGTTGTCTCAGGCTGGCCTCAAACTCACAGTGATCCTCCTACCTTTGCCTCCCAAGTGCTGTGTCCATTTTTTTAAATTAAAGTTTTCATTGACAATTTCATACCTGTACATAATATATTTTTATTTTTTAATATTTTATTTATTTATTTGAGAGAATGGGCACACCAGGGCCTCTAGCCTCTGTAAACAAACTCCAGATGCATGCACCGCCTTGTGCATCTGGCTTACATGAATCGAACCTGACTCCTTGGGCTGCACAGGCAAATGCCTTAACTGCTGAGCCATCTGTCCAGCCTACATAATGTATTTTGATCATGATCCCCTCCCACTACTTTCTTTTGTTCCCTCATTTCCTTTCAGAACCCCTTCTTTCCAAGTAGTCCCCCTTCTATTTTGATGTCTTTTTCCCTCTCCTCTTGACATGTTGATGGGCCCAGTATTGTTCAGGTCTTGCACAGGTAACGACAGCAACTGTGAGGCCATGAATGCAGTGGCCACTTCATGTCTAGAACACAGCATTTCAAAGCACTTCTCCCCATTCTTTGGCTCATTCTTTCCTGCAGTTCTTCCATGTTTCCTGAGCCTTGGCAGATGTGATAGAGATGTCTCATTTAGTGCTGAGAACTCAACTGTCACATTTTCTAATATTTTATTTATTTGAGAGGGAGAAAGGAAGATAGAGAGAATGGGCACACCAGGGCCTCTAACTACTGCAAACAAACTCCAGACACACACACCACCATGTGCACCTGGCTTTACATGGGTACCACAGAATCAAACCTGGATCATTTGTCTTTGTAGGTAAGCGACTTAACTGCTAAGCCATCTCTTCAGCCTCCAACTATCACTTTTTCAAGCAAGTACCCTTAACCACTGAGTCATCTCCCCTGCCCTGTTACTTTTTCTCAGCACTTTGAAGAGCTTTGCATCTCCCCAGTGGTCATGGCCATCTGCAGAAGTTTCTCTGGCTGAAAGTGAGAGCATCACTAGACTATGGCTAGAAACATAAATATTTAAAGGGCAGTATGATGGACATGACATGTTTATTTGTAATACAACAGTAGTAGCTTCCCCACTAGGTCCTATGACCTATAGGTTTTTGACTAAGTTTTCAGTTCCAGGAACAAATTCGCTCTTGTGAAATGGGCCTCAAATCCAACCAGAGAGCAGTTGGTTACCCCCATAACAGGCATGTTACTATTGCACCATCTTGCCTGGCTGGCCAGTTGTGTAGCTTGCAAGGTTCATTGTTGGTTCTTTGTCCCTCCGTAGTTACTATGACAGGGAGCCATCAGGGAGGAGGCCTCCAACTCAGTTCTACCTGGATTTCTCAGTGTCCTACAACTAAAACATGTTATCTTTAGCAATAGGGTCTTACCATCTTGTTCTGGTGGGCAACCAAGAGCATTGGGAATAGCCTTTTTAAGGGCCTCCATGACCAAACAGCTCATTGGGAGGTATGTCCACTCCAGGCACTGGGATTTTTCTGTAACAACCTATCGACCTAGATTTTCTTTTTCTTTTTTTTTTTTTTTTCCAAGGCAGGGTCTCACTCTAGCTCAGGCTGACCTGGAATTCACTATGTAGCCTCAGGGTGGCCTTGAATTCATGGCGATCCCCCTACCTCTTAACTCCCAAGTGCTGGGATTAAAAGCATGCACCACCATACCCAGCTTTTGATTTTCTTTTTAATCCATACTTAGTTCAATCCCAGAAATTAGAATCTGTAAATACATAGTGGCAGCTATGTTTATTATTTGGTTCTTTGCTAGGAAAAAAAAAAAAAAAAACCTGACCCCCTACTATAGAGGCTAACTAAGGAACATGTATGTTTCTAATTTATTTAGCTAGAATGATGGTAGGGGCAGGTAATCCATCATCCAGTCTGGCAGTTTTGACAGTGAGAAGCTATTCATTATAGGGATGAAGTGTGGTCAGATAGTCAAATAGAAATCTAGGACATGTGGTCATCTCTCTTTAGTCCTTGTTCTGCCTATGACCACTGGCTTTGCTTGTTATGTTCTCATAGTTTGTCCATATTGCAGCTCTAGAGCAAGGTTTCTTAAACTTTTTCCACTCATAGCTCTTTTTCACCTGGGAAACTTTTATACATCTCTAGGTAGATAGGCATATAAAACAGGTATACAGGGCTGGAGGGATGGCTTAGCAGTTAAGGCGTTTACCTGTAAAGCCAAAGAACCCAGGTTCGATTTCCCCAGAACCCACATTAGCCAGATGCACAAGGGGGCGCACGCATCTGAGTTTGTTTGCAATGGCTGGAGGCCCTGGAATGCCCATTTTCTCTCTCTCCTCTTTCTCTGTCAAATAAATAAATTAAATTAAATTAATTAAAAATTTAAAATAGAGCTGGAGGGATGGCTTAGCAGTTAAGGCGTTTGCCTGCAAAGCCAATGGACCCAGGTTCAATTCTCCAGGACCCACGTTAGCCAAATACACAAGGGGGTGCACATGTCTAGAGTTCATTTGTAGTGGCTGGAGGCCCTGGTGTACCCATTCTCTCCTCTCTCTCTCTCTCTCTCTCTCTCTCTCTGTCTCTCTGTCTCTCTCTCCCTCTTTCTCTCTGTCAAATAAATAAATAATATACTTTAATAAAAAACAGGTATACAGTGTGCTGATATAAATCATTAATTTATTTTAAAACAATTCTTTAGTATACATTTAATTTTGCTATTTACTAAAGATGAAAACAAATTTGCATGCTATGAGATGGTTGTGCTTGTTTCTTTTTATATAAAGAATTAAATAAAAATAAACTTACATATATTTTTAAATTTATTTTTATTTATTTAAGAGATGGGAGGAGAGAATAAGCACACCAGGGCCTCTAGCCACTGCAAATGAGCTCCACACTCATACGCCACCGTGTGCATCTGGCTTACATGGGACCTGGAGAATCGAACCTGGGTCCTTAGGCTTCACAGGCATGCATCTTAACCGCTAAGCCATCTCTCCAGCCCAAAAAAATAAACATATATATTTTTAAAGGGGGGAGATGGAGAGATTGCTTAGTGGTTAAGGCACCCTGAGACTATATAATGAATTCCAGATCAGCCTGAGCTAGAGTGAGACCCTACCTCGAAAAACCAAAAAAGAAAAAAAAATGTGTCTGGAGTTTGTTTGCAGCCACTGGAAACCCTGTCGTGCCGGTTCTCTCTCTCTCTCTGTCTCTTTTTCTCTCTCTTTATCTCTCTCTCCCTGTCTATTTTTCTCTCTGAAAACAAAAAAAATAAATATAAAATTTTAAAGACTTGTTACATGATTTACCATAGAGACCTACTGCTGTTTCCTTTGTTGATTTCCCCCACTTCCTATAGCAAAGGGCACGTCCCTCATTGATATTCTCATGTCTTTCTTCTCCTCCCTTGTCAGTGGATTCAGTTTACCATTTTCAGCTTACTTTATAGTCAGTCTATCTCTATCTTTAACCACTAATCCATCTCTGTAGTCCCCTATCTGAGTTTTAAATTTGTAGCTTTTGCCATTCTGTCGTATCCAAGTATCATAGTGTTATGAAGAGATACTAAAGTTTTACTAGCCTGACACAGTTCTCCATAAGCCTAATGTCCCTTGGGGCAACTTACTGCTAGTGAAGTAAGCTCTAGTTTCAGATTACTTCATACAAATTGTTATTTGAGTTGGCCAGACACATAACTTTACTAAGACTTTAATAATTGCTAATTGTTTGTTACTAACTAATCAGCAATGTACTCAGTAAAGGAAACCTAAGAATTGAATAAATTGTGAATGTTCCAGCCAATCCTTGGTAGTGCAGGCCTCTGATCCCAGCACTCAGGAGGCAGAGCTAGGAGGATCACTGTGAGTTCTAGGTCAACCTGAGCTAAAGTGAGACTCTACCCAAAAAAAAAAAAAAAATTTAGGCAAGCTGAACAGACTGGCCTGTTTTTTTTTTTTTTTTTTTAATGGGAGAGAGGGAGAGGTAGGGAGGGAAAGAATTGGTGCGCCAGGGCCTCCAGCCACTGTAATTGAATTCCAGACATGTGTGCCACCTTGTGCACATGTGCGACTTTGCACATGCATCATCTTGTTTGTCTTGCAACATGGGATCTGGGGAGTCAAATATGGGCCCTTAGGCTTTGTAGACAAGCCATCTCTCTGGCCCTAAAAAAATATTCTTAAATATTTTATTTTATTTATTTATTAGAGAGAAAGAAAGAAGCAGATAGAGAGAATGGGCACGCCAAGGCCTCCAGCCACTGCAGACGAACTCCAGACACATGAGCCACCTCGTGCATCTGGCTTACATGGGTACTGGCGAATCGAACCTGGGTCCTTAGGTTTTGCAAGCAAGTGTCGTAACCACTAAGCCATTTCTTTATGGCTGGAGAGATGGCTTAGCGGTTAAGGCATTTGCCTACAAAGCCTAAGGACCTAGTTTTGATTCCTCAGGACGTACCTAAGCCAGATGCACAAGGTGGTGCATGTGTCTGGAGTTTGCAGTGGCTAGAGGTCCTAGTATGTCCAGTCTCTTCCCCCCACCGCTGACAAACAGTAAAATAATTTAAAATTTTAAAAATCCCTTAGAAAAAAAAATGTAATGAATGTTCTAGAATAACTGAACTCTCAGCAGCATCCTCTGTGCTCTGTCCAGTGGGGTCCTCCCTGTGTGTCCTAGGATACTGTGTTTGGAGGGGTGTCTTATATGCCAGACAGGTTGGTTCCACATGCCAAGTGGTTCCCTGTGCCTCTGTCCTGCAACAGATCGATGCCTTCCAGCACATGCAGCACTTCGTACAGACCATGCAGCAGCAGGCCCAGCATGCCATTGCTACTGAGGACCAGCAGCACAAGCAAGAGCTGCACAAGCTCATGGCCCGGTGAGCCCTCCACCCCACACTCCCTCAGCAGCTTCCACAGGCCTCTCACCCTTTCCCAGAGTGACCCCAGGCAGTCATGTGTTGCCCTCCTTGTATCTTGCTTTGGGGTTAAACTCCTTGTTTTCAAATGCCACATACATCACCTTAGATGACCTGAGGTAAGGTCATCTCTCTGTGCCTTCTAAGAGCCCAGCACCAAGCACTGAAAGCAGTACCTGGAATGTCGCAGCAAGCAGAAGTCCTTAGCTGTTGATGTTCTATTATCACTGCAAAGAATGCAGGGGAGGAGAAATCAGCCAGAAAGAGTACTCAACACCTGTGTCCCATAGGCATGGATTTAAAGTAAACAGGTCCTTACAAATACACTGGTGCCAGGAACCTGGTTGTGCTGTCATTGGAAGCAGAAGTCATGAAGAAAAGAAACTTCAAGAGGTTGTCCACAGACCCATCCCTCCCTTCCACAGGGCTGAGATTCTTCTGCTCCCATCATGCTGTGCCCCCTCTGGAAAGCAAGAGTCAATGCCAGAGAGACTTCAGGACACCTCCAGCAGCTTTTTGTTCTCCTTAAGGCTTTTTTATGGGGTGAAGCAACATAGGGGCTTCTTTCTCTGTTTCAGGTGTTTCCTGAAGCTTGGGGAGTGGCAGCTGAACCTCCAGGGCATCAACGAGAGCACCATCCCCAAGGTGCTGCAGTACTACAGCGCCGCCACAGAGCACGACCGCAGCTGGTACAAGGTGAGGGCAACAGGCCTCCATTCCCAGCCCCACTGCTCGCTGCGTGGACAACGCTGAATCCCACGGCCCTGCCCGACTCTCCCATGTCCTCCTGGTTACAGTCAGGCCTCTGGCAGCTGCTCTGAGGCTACAGCTTTGCTCCTGGAGTGCCTGGAGCCTGCAGAGGCCCAAGGAGCATGCGCTTTGTGTCCCTTGTGGGAAAGCTTCAGAGATGCAGAGAGATTGATTGAGATTTTTCCCTTAGGAAACTCTTTGACACCATCATTCTGTGTGGCTCATAGCTTCTTAGCTGCCTGTTCTAAAAATAATGCTCATTTTGTGCTGGAGATGTATCAGTGGTAGAGCATTTGCCTAGTGTGTGCAGGGCTATGGGCTCCATCCCTAATACACACAAGCCCATTTTTGTGGTAGGAGCAATAATTGCCCTCTCTAGACAGCTGCATGTCCAAAGTTATAAAAATTAATCCAGTAAATTTTGATTAGTGTGAACCTTACTAATCAATGTCTTAACCAGAGTTAGTGTTTTTATTCAGGTTTTGTTGTTGTTGCTATTGTTTGTTTGTTTGTTTAAATATTTTATTTCTTTGAGAGAGAGAGTGGGTGTGCCAGGACCTCCACCTACTGCAAACGAATTCCAGATGCATGCACCACCTTATGCATCTGGCTTACATGGGTACTGGGGAATTGAGCCTGAGTCCACTGGCTTCACAGGCAAGTGCCTTAACCACTAAGCCATCTCTTCGGCCATTGTTTATTTTTAAATATTTATTTTCAAGGAGAGAGAGAGAGAATGGGCACACCAGGGCCTCTTGCCACTGCAAACAAATTCCAGATGTATGTGCCACTTGGTGTGTCTGGCTTTATGTAGGTACTGGGGAATCAAACCCAGGCCTTCAAGCCTTTGCAAGTAAATGCCTTTATCAGCTGAGCCATCTCTCTAGCCCCTTTGTTGTTTTTGTTTTTGTTTTTTTCAAGGTAGGGTCTTGCTCTAGTTCAGGCTGACTATAACTCACTCTCTAGTCCCAGGATGGCTTTGAACTTATAGAAATCCTCCTATCTCTGCCTCCTATAAGTGCTGGGATTAAAGGCGTATGCTACCACACCTGGATCTTTGGTTGTTTTTGAAACAGGATAACACACTGTAACTCAGAGTGGCCTGAAACTCACTGCGATCTGGAACTTGGAGTGATCCTCCTGGCTCAGCCTCCCCCTAGTTCTGGGATTTTAGGCACACACCACCACACACATCTAGTTTTTTAAAAATGATTACCTAGTATGGCTCTGTTTGGTTTTGTGATGCCTTATACCATGAATCTTATAGCACTGGATGTATGCCAGCACTGTTGGCTTTGTTCACCTTAACCCCAGGCCAGTGCCTGGCACTTGAAGGAAATATACAACAGATATTTGTTGGATAAATGAAGGCATGGGAAAACTGAACCTGGGTGGTTGCCAAAGTCTTACTCATCAAATAAAAGTCAATTAGGACCAGTCTGTTCTGCCTAAATGAGAAACTGGACACATTTATGTTATATAGGTCTTGAGCCAGGGACACAGAGGAATCTGCTGATTACACAGAAAGTCCAGGTATTAGTGGGTTAGTTATTGCTCTATTACCAGTAGAAAGTTACTGTGCCCCAAATCAACTCTGCCTCAGTCTGTCTGCACCATGCAGTGGTGTGCTGCAGATTGATAGAAACCCTGAGTGTCCAGTGAATGAGCAGCAAGCTTCTTGAGTAGAGCAGCTGTCCAATGCTGGCTCTTTGCCAGGCTGTGGGTCAGGTGTTCAGATCAGTCAGTGGGAGAGGCCCACCTCCCTCATGCTCTCAATGCCTGCCCTTGGTTCCAGGCATGGTGGCACTTGCCTTTCATCCTAGCACGTAAGAGAAGGATGCTACATAGTGATTTCTAGGTCAGCCTGGACTACAGTGAAACCTACCTCAAAAAAAAAAAAAATGCAATGCTTGCCCACTGTCATGTGACCTAAGACTCATCATCTTCTGGCTATGGTGGCACATGCCTGTAATACCAACACTTGAGTACCTGAGACAGGAGATCAAGTTCAAAGCCAGCCTGGACTTCTTAGCAAGGTGCTACCTCAAAAAACAAAGAAAATACATTCAGTGTCCTGAAATACTGGAACACCTGCCTGCTTCACACTCAACCTCTGCTAGCTTAAATAATCTGTATCGTATGCTCTTAGCCCCATGAAAGCTGTTTTCCCACAAATGAAGTAGACCACCGTAACCCAGTCCACCACACTCATCCATCATCTGCTCTGGCACTGCGGAAGCCTTCCTCACACTTCTTTGTGAGCCAAAGGTTTCCCCTTGCAGGAAGACCTATTGTTGTTCTCTCTTGTTCCCTTTTTGCCCAGCTACAGCTGCTCTTCACGCTGACCCCAGGTCTTCTTCTTATAAAGTTCCTCAGGCCCCTGATGCTCCCACTGTCACCTGTTGAAGTCCACTTTGCAGTCTGTAGTCCTTTGAACTTTGTGAGCAAGCTCCCCTTTGAGGCCCCTCCAAAGGTCCCTGAGACAAGGTTTGCACCTTTCCACTCTTGCTGTAGCCCTACCCATAGGACCTAATGTCCTGAGTGATTGATCACAAGGTGAGTGGGTCCCATTGACTTCAGTAAAGCTTCTCCTTCCTGAGTGGCTGTGGAAATGGATTCGTTCTCTACCGACCTCAAGGCCCCATCCTCATCGTGGATGCCAAGGCCATCACAGCCCTGCCTTGGCACTGGCCTTACACTCCTCTAAGCCCTCCAGCCAGTCAAGACAGCCGCTCATCTGCCTCGTCTCTCACCCTACACAGGCATGGCACGCATGGGCAGTGATGAACTTCGAAGCTGTACTACACTACAAACATCAAAACCAAGCCCGAGATGAGAAGAAGAAGCTGCGTCATACCAGCGGAGCCAACATTACCAGTGCCACCACTGCCGCCACCACAGCTGCCACCGCCGCTGCCACTGCCAGCACAGAGGGTAGCAACAGCGAGAGTGAGGCTGAGAGCGCCGAGAACAGCCCCACCCCATCCCCTCTGCAGAAGAAGGTCACCGAGGTACAGATCAAGTCAGAGCAGGCTGAGGATATGGCTCAGTGGTTAAAGGTGCTTCCTTCAAAGCCTGCTGGCCTGGATTCAGTTCCCCAGTACCCACATAAAGCCAGATGTACAAAGTGCCATATGTCTCTGAAGTTCATTTGCAGCAGCAATAGACCCAGGCACACCCATACACTCTCTCTTCTCTCTCTTTTATAAATAAAAATATTTTTAAGGGGCTGGAGAGATAGTTTAGGGGGTAAGGTGCTATTTTTTAAGTATTTTTTAAAATATTTTAAATGTTTTTATTTATTTATTTATTTGCAAGCAGAGAGAAAGAATGGGCACACCAGAGCCTCTAGCCTCTGCAAACAGACTCCAGATGCATGCGCCACCTTGTGCATCAAGGAATCAAACCTGGGCCATTGGGCTTTTCAGGCAAATGCCTTAACCACTGAGCCATCTCTCTAGCCACCAAAACAGGTTTTTTTTTAAAGGTGGCCTGATGAGATGGCTCAGTAGTTAAAGGCACTTGTTTAATAAAGCTTGACAATCCAGGTTCAATTCCCCAGTACTCATAAAGCCAAAAGCACAAAATGGTGCATGTGTCTAGAATTCATTTTCAGTGGCAGGAGGACCTGGTGCATGCATTCTCTTTCTCTCATTCATAAATAAATAAATAATAAAAATATTCTTTTTTAAAAGGCCAGGGCATGGCTCTGAGCACTAGCGCTTGTGAAGCTCAAGCCTGAGGCTTTGTCTGGTGCAGGCTGAAGCTGGGTACACTGCCTGTCTGTCTTCACTGTGTGCAGGCAGCTGTGCTCCCTGAGTGCATGTGTTAGGGAGCTGCCCTTGGGGCTGAAGAAAGGCTCCTTATAGTGCTTCCCACACAGCTGAGCTCATCCTCGTAGTGTGCTGCCCCTGTATGTGGGTGGCCACCACAGCTGCAGGTCCATTCTGAGGACAGGGCCTGGGGGAGCCATCCTCTGACCTGCTCTTTCCATATCCACCTCCTCTTGGGCTGTCAAACAGTCCCAGAGAATATGTTCAGAACCTCAGCCCCACTCCATCTGCCTGTCCAAAAGCCACTGTTGTGTCAAAATAATGATTGTAAAGCCAAGCATGATGGCTTATGCCTTCAGTCTCAGCACTTAGGAGGCTGGAATTAATCTCAGCATTTAGGTAGGATTTTCATGAGTTCAAGGCCAACCTGAGCGATAGAATAAGTTCCATGTCAGCCTGAGCCAGAGTAAAATCCTGACTGAAAGAAAGAAGAGAGGGCTGGAGAGATGGCTTAGCGGTTAAGGCTCTTGCCTGCAAAGCTTAAAGACCCAGTTTTAGTGCCCCAGTAGCCACAGAAGCCAGATGCACAAGGTGGCACATGCGTCTGGAGTTGGTTTACAGTGACTAGAGGCCTTAGCGTGCTCATTCTATCTTTCTGCGTCTGCCTTTCTTTCTTTCTCTCTCAAATAAATAAATAAAATACTTTTCAAAAAGGATGACATAGCCAGGCATGGTGGCACACGCCTTTAATCCCAGCACTCGGGAGGCAGAGGTAGGAGGATCACCGTGAGTTTGAGGCCACCCCGAGACTACATAGTGAATTCCAGGTCAGCCTGGGCTAGAGCAAGACCCTACCTCGGGGGGGAGGGAGAATTGAGCCAGGCATGGTGGTACACGCCTTTAATCCCAGCACTCAGGAAGCAGAGGTAGGAGGATTGCCAAGAGTTTGAGGCCAACTTGAGTCTACATAATAAATTCCAGGCCAGCCTGGGCTAGACAGTGAGACCTTATCTCAAAAAACAAACAAAAAAAAGGCAATTATAAAACAATTGCCACTTATGGAGTACTTGCTGTGTATATAGGCTTTTATGAATAACTGATTTCGTAATCATAACTACTCTTTGAGGTACATACTGCTGTGTGCATTTACAGATGTAAAAGATGAGGCAGGAGCATCACTAACATTTCTTTCCCAACAGGATTTATCCAAAACACTCTTGATGTACACTGTCCCTGCTGTCCAAGGTTTCTTCCGTTCTATCTCCTTGTCAAGAGGCAACAACCTTCAGGATACACTCAGGTATCAGAGAAGGGGGAGATGGCTCACTTGTACTGGTCTTTGTCTGGTCCCTGTCCTGGTAGTACATGGAAGGTCAGAATCTGGGATTTCTCTGCCTGTGCTTTGAGGCTGATTAGGCCCTACGTGTGGAGATGAAAGCTGCCAAGCTTAAGGAGAAGTAAGGCGAGAAGGATGAGGCTGCCCTGTCACCTTTGCCTTTGGACTGACAGCATCAACATAGCAGGCCTCCCTGTTGCCCATCCTTCCACATATAGACTATTTCCGTTCTCTTGAGTTAATCCTGCCCATCTTATCTGCTCTCCATTTTAGTTTGTGCCAACCTTAATCGCCAAGCCATCTCTCCAGCCTCTCTCTCTCTCTCTCTCTCTCTCTCTCTCTCTCTCTCTCCAAATAAATAAATAAAATATTTTTTAAAAAAGGTAGGAAACTTTCTGGTGACACTCTCTTTTTCTTTTACAGAGTCCTCACCTTATGGTTTGACTATGGTCACTGGCCCGATGTCAATGAAGCCTTAGTGGAAGGAGTGAAAGCCATCCAGATTGATACCTGGTTACAGGTGAGAAAAGTTGCTGACAGTGTGGGTGTGGCAACAGAGCCTTTTCTGTGTGTCCTATCTTGGAATCATGCAGTGGTGCGATAGTAAGGGCTCATGATCTACACAGTGATGAAGAAACTGAGCTTGGTCCCAAGGACTAGACTGTTTTCTTGGCTTCTACTAGAGAATGGAATGGAATGAACTATTTGAAGCCTAACTGATCAACCAAAAGAAGTTATAAGGGTTCATCTTGGGCCAGGTTTGATGGCACATGCCTATAAACCCAGTACATGGGGGCTGGGGAGATGGCACAGTGGTTAAAGGTACTTTCTTAGAAAGTCTGCCTACCCAGGTTCAATTCCCCAGTACCCACATAAAACCATATACACAAAATGGTGCATGTGTGTTGAGTTTGTATGCAGTGGCAAAAGGCCCTAGGGCACCCATTGTCTCACTCTCATAAATAAATAAATACATTTTTTAAAAAAATATTTTATTTGCTGGTTGTGGTAGCACACGTCTTTGATCCCAGCACTTGGTTTGAGGCCACTCTGAGACAATATAGTGAATTCCAGGTCAGCCTGAGCCAGAGTGAAACCCCACCTTGAAAAGCCTTTAAATTTTTTTTTCATTTATTTATTTATTTATTTATTTATTTGAGAGAGAGTATGAAAAAGAGGCAGAGAGAGAGAGAGTTTTTTATAAAGCAGCACATGGGAGGTGGGGACAGGATAGGAGATTCAAGGCCAGCCTCAGCTTTATATCAGGTTCACGTGAAAGACTAAGTCTTTGGTCAGAGGAATAACTATAGGTATTTCCATGTTTTACATGTTGTATCTTCTTAAATACCAGGTTATACCTCAGCTCATTGCAAGGATTGATACACCCAGGCCCTTGGTGGGCCGGCTCATTCATCAGCTTCTCACAGACATTGGTCGGTACCACCCTCAGGTATGTGGAGACATGGGGCTGTCCCTCTTCTTGTCACTGACCTTTGCTTAGGTGACCATCCTTTGCCAAAGCTTCTCAAGAGACACAGGTGCAGAGATGGGAGCAAGATACCTCATCCTACTCTGCGAGGGTCTATGCAGTTGGCAGGGGTCTGGCCTATGGTGGCCCAGGCATCCCTCCCCCCAAAAAAAAGAGTCCCCTCCAAGATGCAGTGGCCCCTTTCTGGGCCCCTTTCTTTTCTCATGATGCTGCCACCCTCCTTAAAACTCACATGAGGGCTGGAGAGATGGCTTAGCAGTTAAGGTGCATGCCCGAGAAGCCTAATGACCCAGGTTCAATTCTCCAGGTCCCATATAAGCCAAGATACTCAAGGTGGCAAATGCGTCTGGAGTTTGTTTGCAGTGGCTAGAGGCTATGACATGCCCATTCTCTCTCTCTCTCTCTCCCCCTCTCTCTGTAATAAATAAAGAAAACTTAAAAGCTAGGCATGGTGGTGCACGTCTTTAATCCCAACACTTGGGAGGCAGAGATAGGAGGATCACCATGAGTTCAAAGCCACCCTGAGACTAGATAATGAAGTCTAGGTCAGTCTGGGTTAGAATGAGACCCTACCTTGAAAAAAAAAAAAAAAAAACCACATAAGGTTCCTTTCCTTTCAAGCACCCCTTTGCAAATGTTCCATGTTCCTTTGCTTCAGGCCCTCATCTACCCGCTGACAGTGGCTTCCAAGTCTACCACAACTGCCCGTCACAATGCTGCCAACAAGATTCTGAAGAACATGTGTGAACACAGCAACACGCTGGTCCAGCAGGCCATGATGGTGAGTCCAGAGCCAGTGTGGCCTCCACCAACCCAACCACCAGCCAGAGGTGTGGGGGAATCCTACTCCTCACAGCAGTGACACACCCTCCCTCTGGCTGCTGCACAAGTCCTTCCTACTTCTCCTAGGGAGACCTTCCAAGTGTGTCGCTCATCCTGGGTGCTTTCTTCCTCTTCCCTTTGGTCCAGGTGAGTGAGGAGCTGATCCGAGTGGCTATCCTCTGGCATGAGATGTGGCACGAAGGCCTGGAAGAAGCCTCTCGATTGTACTTTGGGGAGAGGAATGTGAAAGGCATGTTTGAGGTGCTGGAGCCCCTGCATGCTATGATGGAACGGGGCCCCCAGACTCTGAAGGAAACATCGTTTAATCAGGTATGGGATGAGAAAGAACAGGACATTACCTACACCTATCAGACTGTTTTCCTTCTAGCTAGGGCTCTTACAAGATACGCTCAAACAGAGATCACAGGATAGAAAAACACCAAAATGAGCCAGGCCTAGTGGCACCTACCTAAAATCCCAGGACTGTGCCAGATTGTACTGTAAGGCCAGCCTGAGCCTGGAAATCTCTCCAGAAAAATAAAACAAAGTGGATTGGAGAGATGACAGCAGTTAAGATGCTTGCTTGCAAAGCCTAAGGACTCATGTCTGACTCTCTAGGTCCCATGTAAGCCAGACTCATAAAGTGACACAAGTATGCATGGTCGCACATGCACACAAAGGGGCACATGTGTCCTGAGTTCAATTGCAGTGGCAGGAGGTCCTGGTGCACCAGTGTTCTCTTGCATTAAAAAAAGGGAGCAGGGCTAGAGAAATGGCTTAGTGGTTAAGGCACTTTCCTGCGAAGCCTAAGGACTCAGATTTGATTCCCCAGTACCCACGTAAGCCAAATGCACAAGGTGGCACATGCATCTGGAGCTCGTTTGCAGTGGCTGTAGGCACTGGCGCACCATTCTCTATCTGTCTCTTCCTCTCTCTCTGTCTCCCTCCCTCCCTCCCTCTTTCTCTCAAATAAATAAATAAATAAAATATTTTTAATATATTATTTTAAAAAGACCAATTTGTTGGGCTTGCCTTGAAAAAATTAAAAAAAAAAATTAGGGCTGGAGAGATGGCTTAACGGTTAAGGCACTTGCCTGCGAAGCCTAAGGACCCAGTTCGATTCTCCAGGTCCCACGTAAGCCAGATGCACATGGTGGCACATGCGTCTGGAGTTCGTTTGCAGTGGCTGGAGTCCCTGGTGTGCCCATTCTTATTCTCTCTCTCTGTCTGTCTCTCTCCCTCTCTCTCTGTCTGTCTTCTAAATAAAGAAAAATAAAATCTTTAAAAAAAATAAAAAAATAAAAAGGAAAACCAAATTACCAGAAATGTAATCATCACTAGGTTACAGGAATCCTTCTTGTTTTTTTTTGGCCATGCTGAGGATTGAACCCAGGGCCTCACAGGTGCCAGGCAAGAAGTACTCTCCCAGTGAGCCACCCTCACTTCCTATAATTTATTTTTAAAGGCAGAGCCTTGTTTGTTTGTTTGGTTGTTTGGTTGGTTGGTTTTTCAAGGTAGGGTCTCAGTCTAGCCCAGGCTGACCTGGAATTCACTATGTAGTCTCAGGCTGGCCTCAAACTCACAGCGATCCTCCTACCTCTGCCTCCCAAGCACTGGGATTAAAGGTGTATGTCACCATGCCTGGCTTCTTTTTTTTTTTTCTTTTTTAAATATTTTATTTATTTGAGAGAAAACAGTCATGCCAAGGCCTCTGGCCAGTGCAAATGAACCCCAGACACATGTGCCACCTTGTGCATCTGGCTTATGTGGGTACTGGGGAATTGAACCTGGAGAGAGAGAAAGAATGAGAGCTCCAGGGCCTCTAGCTACTGCAAACTGACTCCAAATGTGTGTGCCACCTTGTACATCTGGATTTACGTTCTGAGGAATTAAACCTGGGTCCTTTGGCTTTGCTGGCAAACACCTTAACTTTTTTTTTTTTTTTTTTTTTTTTGAGAGGGAGAGGGGACAGAGAGCGAGAGAATGGGCACATCAGGGCCTCTAGCTGCTGCACACAAACTCCAGACATAGTGCACCACCTTATGCAGCTGGCTTATATGGGTCCTGGGGAATTGAACCTGGGTCCTTTGGCTTTGCAGGCAAGCTATCTTAACCATTAAGCCATCTCTCCAACCCAAACTCCTTAACTTCTAAGCCATCTCTCCAGCCCTTGTTAATTTTTTTAACATTTTTGTTTATTTATTTGCACTGAGAGAGAGAATGGGTACACCAGTGCTTTCTGCCACTATAAATAAACTCCAGATGCATGCACCACTCTGTGCACCTGGCTTTACAGCAGTACTGGGAAACTGAACCCGGGCCTGCAAGCACCGCAAACACACACCCCAACCGCTGAGCCATCTCCCCGGCCCAGAATTTCTGCAGTCTGCTTGGGGACTCAATTGCAACCTTGATAACTTGGAAATTTGCCCTGCTTTTCTTCTCAGGCATATGGTCGAGATTTAATGGAGGCCCAGGAGTGGTGCAGGAAGTACATGAAATCCGGGAATGTCAAGGACCTCACCCAAGCCTGGGACCTCTATTATCACGTGTTCAGGAGGATCTCCAAACAGCTGCCCCAGGTAGGATTGTCAGGCTTTTGACAGGGTTAACTGTCAGCATATCACTTTCAGCTGTACCTCCTGTAAACTCCTGGGCTCGTCCTGTGCATCTGGTGTTACTTCTGAAAATTTTAGGATAAGTAATTGCTTATAGCAATTCATTGAAAAGTACTTGAGTTTCAATTAAATTGGAATTAAACTGGAAGGAGAAATCTAAATTCTTTGATAATTATTCACAGCTCACATCCTTAGAGCTACAGTATGTTTCCCCAAAACTTCTGATGTGCCGGGACCTTGAATTGGCTGTACCAGGAACGTATGACCCCAACCAGCCTATCATTCGCATTCAGTCCATAGCCCCGTCTTTGCAAGTTATCACATCCAAGCAGAGGCCCCGGAAGTTGACACTGATGGGTAAGCACTGAGTACTCCTTCCCCCCCACCGTGAGTGAGCCCCCTCCTCTCTCACCTGACTGCCTGCCACTGTTGTTTTACCTGCTGCAGCCCTCTCATATATGTTGGGGCCAGAATGAAGGACAGTGATCTCTTATTTTATTGTGTCTCCTTGGGGCACAGTGAAGGGAGGGCCTGAGGATGTAGCTTAGTTGCTGGAGTGCTTTCCTAGCATGCACAGAGCCACATAAATGAGGTCTGGTGGTGCATATTTGTAATCCCAGCACTCAGGAGTCAGAGGCATGAGGATCACCACAAGTCCAAAGCCAGCCTGGGCTACATGAAACTGTCTTAAAAAAAAAAAAAAAAGTTTAATAAGAAAACCACTGCCAGAAACAGGAGCAGAGTTCAGAAGAACCCAGAGAGCACCCAGGCCCTTGGAACCAGCAGCAGTAAGAAGCTGTTCCTTGCCCTCTCCCCATCCCTCCAGACCTAAAAAGGCAGAGTCTGGCAAGAACTATCACCTTGGGGGCTGGGGAGATGGCTCAGTGGTTAAAAGCACTTGCTTACAAGCCTGCCAGTTCCCCAGTATCCACACATTCACCAAGTGGCGCATGTGTCTGGAGTTCATTTGTTGCAGTAAGAGGCCCTGGTGCACCCATACATACTTTCTCTCTCTCTCAAATAAATAAAAACATTTCAAGAAAAAAAAAAAAAAAAAAACCTAGGCCGGGCGTGGTGGTGCACACCTTTAATCCCAGCACTTGGGAGGCAGAGGTAGGAGGATTGCCGTGAGTTCGAGGCCACCCTGAGACTCCATAGTGAATTCCCGGTCAGCCTGGGTCAGAGTGAGACCCTACCTCGAAAAAAAAAAAAAAAAAAAAAACCTGTAGCCAGGCATACTGGCATATGCCTTCAATCCCAGTACTTGGGAGGCAGAGGTAGGAGGATCTCTGTGAGTTTGAGGCCAGCCTGGGACGACATAGTGAATTCCAGGTCAGCCTGGGCTACAGTGAGACTCTACTTCCAAAAAATTTAAAAAAATAAAACCTGTCACCTTGGGAGTGGCCACCCATTAGAAGCTGTAGCCCAAATACAGACATGGCTACTTCGAGAACTATTGTGGCTTAGCTGGCTGTGGGAGCAAATACCCTGACCTCTCCTTTCTGTCCCCTGGCCTCCTTCCAGTCCCCCATTGGCCACACCCCCACTGGGTCCCCATGTGGTATGTCCTGTAGGAATCAGGAGGGGACCTTCAAATCATTCCTTGTCTCAGAAACAGGTTTTGGCACTCACTTCAGCAGCACATGTACTGAAGAGATTAGCATAGCCCACGTTCAAGAATGACACACAAAGTCATAAGCATCCTATATTTTGCCAAAAAAAAAAGTCTTTGTTTTAATTTGAACAACTTTGGGGAACATCAAAAACACAGCTATTCTTTTTTTTCAGTTCTGGGAAATTGTTCAGAAAGCATGCTTAAGTGAAGTGTACATACTATGTAGAATCTTAGGGATACATTGGGGGTCTCTGGAATGAGTGTGAGGAGCTCTGGTCTGTCTTAACTGCTCTCTCTGTTCCTCACAGGAAGCAATGGGCATGAGTTTGTCTTCCTCCTGAAAGGCCATGAAGATCTACGGCAGGATGAACGAGTTATGCAGCTCTTTGGCCTGGTTAACACACTTCTTGCCAATGACCCAACATCTCTTCGGAAAAACCTCAGGTATTCAGAATGCTACAAAAATGGTAAAACGTAGTAAGATCTTCACATTTTTCTTCTTGACTTATGACCATATAATCATTTATCTTTAAAAAATAAGTTTTAAGCCGGGCATGGTGGTGCACACCTTTAATTGCAGCACTCGGGAGGCAGAGGTAGGAGGATCGCCATGAGTTCGAGGCCACCCTGAGAGTACATAGTGAATTCCAGGTCAGCCTGAGCTAGAGTGAGACCCTACCCTGGAAAACCAAAAACGTTTCAAGCTGGAGAGATGGTTTAGTGGTAAAGGCACTTGCCTACAAAGCCAAAGGACCCATGTTCAATTCCCCAGGAACCATGTAAGCCAAATGCACAAGGTGACACATGTGTCTGGAGTTCGTTTGTGGCAGCTAGAGGCCCTGGCACACCCATTCTCCCTCTCTCTCTCTCTCAAATAAATAAATAAAAATGAAAAATGAAATCTTTGCCGGGCATGGTGGCACACGCCTTTAATCCCAGCACTCGGGGGACAGAGGTAGGAGGATCACCATGAGTTCGAGGCCACGCTGACTACATAGTTAATTCCAGGTCACCCTGGACCAAAGTGAGGCCCTACCTTGAAAAACCAAAAAAAAAAAAAAAATCTTCTAATTTTTATTTATTTATTTGAGAGAGCAAGAGAGAGAAAGAGGCAGACACACAGAGAGAGAGAGAGAGAGAGAGAGAGAGAGAGAGAGAGTGTGTGTGTGTGTGTGTGTGTGTGTGTGTGTGAAAGTGCATCTGGCCTACATGGGTCCTGGGGAATCAAACCAAGGTCCTTTGGCTTTGCAAGCAAATGCTTTAACCACTAAGCCATCTCTCCAGCCCAAAATGAAATATTTTTAAAAAGTAAGTTTTTAAGCCAGGAGTGGTGGTGCATGCGTTTAATCCCAGCCCTCGGGAGACAGAGGTAAGAGGATCACCGTGAGTTCGAGGCCACCCTGAGATGACATGATGAATCCCAGGTCAGCCCTGATTAGAGTGAAACCCTACCTCGTAAAACCAAAAAAATAAGTAAGTTTTAAAATTAGGTGCTTGAGCCAGGCATGGTGTTACATGATTGTAATTCCAGCACTTAGAAGGTAGAGGTAGGAGGATCAGAAGTTTGAGGCCAGCATTGGGTACATAGTGAGTTTGAGGCCAACCTGAACTATACGAGACCCTGTCTCAAAAGGGGGGTGGGCCGGGCATGGTGGTGCACGCCTTTAGTCCCAGCACTCGGGAGGCAAAGGTAGGAGGATCACCATGAGTTTGAGGCCACCCTGAGACTACCTAGTAAATTCCAGGTCAGCCTGGGCCAGAGTGAGACCCTACCTCAAAACAACAAACAAAAAAAAAAAGGGTGGGTGAGTGTGCACTGGAGATATGTCTTAGTGGTTAAGATACTTGCCTACAAAGCCAAAGGACCAAGATTCAATTCCCCAGGACCAATGTAAGCCAGATTCACAAGGTGGCATATGTGTCTGGAGTTGGTTTATAGTGGCTGGAGGCCCTGATGTGCACCTATTTCTCTCTCTCTCTCTATCTCTATCTGTCTATCTGTCTATCTGTCTCTTCTCTCTCTCTCTCTCAAATAAATAAATAAAAATAACTTTTTTTTTTTTTGGTTTTTTGAGGTAGGGTCTCACTCCAGCCCAGGCTGATCTGGAATTCACTATGTAATCTCAGGGTGGCCTTGAACTGTCGGCAATCCTCCTACCTCTGCCTCCCGAGTGCTGGGATTAAAGAGATGTGCCACCACACCCGGCAAAATAAAATATTTTTTAAAAGGGGGTTGGAGTAGAGGGGCTAGAGAGATGGTTCAGTGGTTAAGGCACTTGCCTACAAAGCGTAATGACCCTGGCTCAATTCCTCAGTACCCATGTAAAGCCAGATGCACAGTGGTGCATGCATCTGGAGTTCATTTGTAGTGATTGGAGGCCCTGATGTGCCCTTTCTCTCTCTTCTCTCCCCTTCTCTCTCTCTCTGCTTCCAAATAAATATTTTTTTTTTTTGGAAAAGATGGGTACAGCGGCACATACCTATAATCCCCACACCCTGGAGACAGAGGCTAGAGGGTGGATGTATGTTTAGGGTCAACTTGGTCTATATAGTGAGTTCCATGCCAGGCAGTGCTGCTTTGCAAGACTGTATCTCAAAAAGAGGAAAAAAGCTGGATGTGGTGGCCCATGCCTTTAATCCCAGCACTTGAGAGGCAGAAGTAGGAGGATCACTGAGTTCAGAGACTACAAAGTGATCTGAGACTCTACCTCGAATACAACAACAACAACAAAAGTACATTTTGTTTCCTGTACAATGACCCTGTTTTTGTATGCACCAGCATCCAGAGGTACGCTGTCATCCCTTTGTCCACCAACTCAGGCCTTATTGGCTGGGTCCCCCACTGTGACACGCTGCATGCCCTCATCCGGGACTACAGGGAGAAGAAAAAGATCCTCCTCAACATTGAGCATCGCATCATGCTGCGGGTACGTGATGGGCAACCAGGTCAACACTCTCAGGGCCTGGCAGGGCATACTCTTACCTGTGTGGATGTCTACCAGTGAGAACCCTCACTGAGGAAATTACTTTCCCTTTTTTTTTTGAGGTAGTGTTACTCTAGCCCAGGCTGACCTGAAATTCATGCTGCAGTCCCAGGCTGGCCTTGAACTCACAGTGGTCCTCCTACCTCTGCCTCCCAAGTGCTGGGATTAAAGTCTGGCTTTAGTTTGCAGTGACTAAAGGCCCTGGCATGCCCATTCTCTCACTCTCTTTCTCTTTCAATCTGCCTTAAAAAAGAAAGTGTAGCCGGGTGTGGTGGTGCACGCCTTTAATCCCAGCACTCGGGAGGCAGAGGTAGGAGGATTGCCGAGAGTTCAAGGCCACCCTGAGACTACGTAGTTAATTCCAGGTCAGCCTGGACCAGAGTGAGACCCTACCTCAAAAAAACCAAAAAAAAAGAAAGTGTAATGACGGAATCAATGCTAAAGTAGATAATTTGTTCTAAGAGTCTGAAGCACCTAAAGCCAGGGGCTCAGTACTCTTCATTCTCAGTGGGGCCAGACAGATAAGTACCAAACCATATGGGTTTGCCTAGTAGACAAAGTTTTGGAGAAGTCATGGTTAGTAGATGGGTAAGTAATAAAAGAGACTGGATATGCTGACACATGCCTATAGTTCCAGCACTCAGAAGAAAGAGACAGGAAGATCAGGAATTGAAAGTTATCTTCAGGCCCGGCATGGTGCCACACACCTTCAGTCCCAGCACTGGGGAGGCAGAGGTGGGAGGATCACCATGAGTTCAAGGCCACCCTGAGACTACATAGTGAATTCCAGGTCAGCCTGAGCTAGAGTGAGACCCTACCTCAAAAAAAAAAAAAAAGCTATCTTCAACTACATAGCAAGTTCAAAGTCAGCCAGGGCTACATGAGATCCTATCTCCAGCAACAGGAAACTGGTGGTGGTGAAGTCAGATCCCATCTCTGCTTGGCCCCAAACCTTGCTTCCTCCTAGATATGGGCTTCTTATTATAGGCTGCACACTGACTGATTGCTTGTGTCCTCAACCAGATGGCTCCTGACTATGACCACTTGACTCTGATGCAGAAAGTGGAGGTGTTTGAGCACGCTGTCAACAACACAGCCGGGGATGACCTGGCCAAGCTCCTGTGGCTGAAAAGCCCCAGCTCAGAGGTATGTCCCCTCAGTTCTGCTGACACCCCACCCCACCTTGCACGTCTACATTTGCCAGGATGGACACACTCTTTGTTCTGGTTAGCTATGAATTATGTCCAGTGTTTTATGAAAAACTTTCTGAAAGCTGGTCAAGTTAGGCATGGCAGCTTAGCCTATAAACCCAGCACTTAGAGAGGTGGACACAGGAAGACTGCCGTGAATTCCAGGTCAGTCTAGCTCAGGCTGACCTGGAATTTACTATGTAATCGCAGGGTGGCCTTGAACTCACAGTGATCCTCCTATCCACTGAATGAATATTTTTTTTTCCACTGAATATTTCTTATTTTGGAATTACATTAAATGTATCCGATGATTTAGGAAGATAGGTTCATCTTTATAATCCTAACTGGATGTCCTAAAATGGATATTTTCATTAACTCAAATCTGGTTTTTTGTTTTGTTCTTAATTTACATGACAGAGAAGAAGAGAGAAAAAGAGAGTATAGGTGAGCCTCAACCTCTTGCTACCGCAACCAAACTCTAGACACGTGCCACCTTATGCATCTGGCTTTATGTATATACTGGGGAATTGGACTCAGGCTGGCAGGCTTTTTCAAGCAGGCCCCTTTAACCACTTTAGCCTCTTAAGCCATCTCCCCAGCCCATAAATTCCCCTAAAGCAAGGTGAATCCAGGTGGCTTTCCTCTGCATCACTTGCATTGATTTATAGCATAGCAGTAACATAACTTGAGTTTGCTGAGAAGAAATTTATCACAGTGATTTGCAAGGAAAAAAAAAAATCTTTGTGTTTGAAGAAAAGCTTATTAGCTCATCTAAGCTCATACCTTTGTAATAGTTTATTTTAAGGTATAGTTAATCATTGTAACTGTGAATGGGGTCTGTTCATTATAATTCCAACTGGCTACTGGAAGAACACAAGCAAACAGCTGACCTAGGATATAATTATGCTGCAACTAGCTAGGTTCCAGCACCTTGGTTCACATGTGCTCCTGTGTTGTAGGTGTGGTTTGACCGAAGAACCAATTATACCCGCTCTCTCGCTGTCATGTCCATGGTTGGGTATATCCTAGGCTTGGGAGACAGGTGAGTGATTTGTTTCTTTTAGTCATCTTTTTCCATGATAGCGTTACCGAGTGATTCGTTTAGTGTTCTAGTGAGCTTTATGACCATTGAGTAAATAATGTTGTGTTTCATACTTTAAATTTTTTTTTCTCTTTTGGTTTGTTAAAGGTAGGGCCTCACTCTAGCTCAGACTGATCTGGAACTCACTCTGTAGCCCCAGGCTGGCCTCAAGCAGACTCCTGAGTGCTTAGATTACAGGCGTGGACATGCCTTGCTGTACTTTAGACCTCTTTTCCATCATGGCTTGAGTCTGCCAGCAGAACATATATATACACTAGAAAGAAGCAAAATTGTGGTTCAGGTTTCTCCATAAGTTTGTTCAGTGTTGTAAAAATTATGTTAGAGCCGGGCATGGTGGTGCATGCCTTTAATCTCAGCACTGGGGAGGCAGCGGTAGGAGGATCGCCATGAGTTTGAGGCCACCCTGAGACTGCATAGTGAATTCCAGGTCAGCCTGAGCTACAGTGAAACCCTACCTCGAAAAACAAAAAACAAAAAACAAACAAAAAAAATAACTATATTAGAGCTGGGCATGCTGGCTCTCAGCACTAGAGAGGCAGAAATAGGAGGACTGCTGAGTTCCAGGCTAGTCTAGGGCTACAGAGTAAGTTCCAATGCAGCCTGGGCTAAAGTGAAACCCTACCTTTAAAAAAAAAATGACACAAAAAAAGAAAGCCTGTATTAAATAGGATTGGCTTTATTGATTTAACACTTATCAATCACCACTATACTAAGACAAATAATTATATTTCTTTAATAGAAACCAACCAACTTGTATGTACCAACTGAAAAATAATTGAGAGCTGGCAACAATGTAGCTCAGTTGCAAAGTACTTACATAGCTTGTGCAAGGCCCTGGGTTTGATCCCCAGCACCCCAAAAAAGTAATAAAATTAGAAATGTTCAGAAAGTGAACAAGAATGTAAGGAATACTAGTTCTATAACGTATACTGGTTTTGTTTTGGAATTATATCTCATGCAGTTATTTGAGAGTAAAAAAGTTTAATCCCCCCAAAGGTATAAATAAATAAAAATAAAAAACCTTAAACCAGGCATAGTAGCACATATCTGTAGTCCCCAACACTTGGGAAGCTGAAGTGGGAGATCACTTGAGCCCAAGATTTTGAGCCCATCATGGGTGACAAAGAGACTCCATCTCTAAATAAACAATTTGAAAAAAATACTAGCAGAAGCTAAGCATGATAGTATATGCCTCTAATCCCAGTACTGGGAAGACTGAGGTAGGAGGATTACCATGAGTTTGAGGCCAGCCTGGACTACAGAATGAGTCCCAGGTCAGCTTGGGCTAAAGTAAAACCCTGCCTCAAAACAACAACAAAAATCCTAGCATATTACCTACTGAAAAAAGACAGATATCCTGCCTGGACTGGTTAAGGAGCTCAAGGAGACAAGGCCCTATGATAGCTGCTCAGTAGGAATGACAGAGCTGTGCCACTGTGAGGGGCCATTACTGCCATACTACTTACCATGAGACCCAAGATCACAGGGGTGGTGGGACAGCTTGTGCCTGCCACAGAGAAGTCTGCATTTCTGCTTATCAGGCCTTGACTGTAAAGAGCCAGAAAATAATCTTTTTGGTCTTTGGTCTCTGTTCAAGTACTCACTTCTGCCATTATAGCACAAAAGCAGCCTGTAGCAGTACAGAAACAAGTGAGTGAGGTCATGCCTCAATAAAACCTGACTTAGAGATGCAGGCGGGCCAGACTTCCTGAGAGCTGATTTTTTGCCAACCCCTGGCCTGGAGTTTTATGTTTGTTGATTTATCAATGCTGCCCTGTTGATCCCTCCCTGCTCTCACTTATGTTTGTCTCAAAGACACCCATCCAACTTGATGCTGGACAGGCTGAGTGGAAAGATCCTGCACATTGACTTCGGGGACTGCTTTGAGGTGAGCACACAGCAAGCACACCATCCTGTAGCCGTTCAGGCAAAGCTAAAGCTGAGCCCAAACGCTACTGCGTCAGCTCTGGTTTTCTCTTAGCCAGGTCGCCTGTGGGCAGCACTCTTCCTCCTGTACCTTCTCTTCGTGCTGCCTAAGGCCTTGGCACATTTATCCTGCTTGTTTTGTTTTTTCCCTCTCTCTTTCTCCTTCCCTCTCTCCCTCCCCTTCCCCCTCCCCTCCCCTTTTGTTTTTCTTGTCTGTTTTTCTTGAGGGGAGTGGGTAAGGTAGAGTTTCACTGTAACCCAGGCTGACCTGGAATTCACTCTGTACTCTCAGGGTGGCCTTGCTCTCATGGTGAGCCTCCTACCTCTGCCTCCCTCCCGAGTGCTGAGATTACAGGCATGTGCCTCCACGCCCAGCCCTTTTTTTTGTTTTAAGTCATTTTTCAGATCACTGTGATCAATCACTTCTCACTGAACTCAGCTATCTTGTTGCTATGCTATAAATCAGTGCAAGTGGTGCAGAGGAAATCCACCTGTGTTCACCTTGCTTTAGCTAGAGAAAACAGCCTAACCATGGATTTGCCGTTTCCCTTGATACCTTTTAGGTTGCGATGACCAGAGAGAAATTCCCAGAGAAGATTCCATTTAGACTAACAAGAATGTTGACCAATGCTATGGAGGTGAGTTGATCCTGAGTGCACCCTGCTTTGAAATGGGGCTAATACAGTTACATCCCTCTCTGAGAACAGACTGCTGATTGGAGCTCTTAAGTTCCCCTAAGTGCCTGTAAGGCTTCAGTAGCTGGGCCCCATTATTTCCCATTGGGTTAGGAATGACCCTTGGAAGTCAGCATCGCACGACAGACCTGCACTGCCTCCTAACACTCCTCAGAAAGTGCATGAGCAGTGGCCTGCATCTGCTTCCTGAGTGGGGGTGACGGGCCCTCCCTTACCTTTGGACATTAGTAGTAACTCCTAGGGTACATGGTTCTGTCCCTTCTCCAGGTTACAGGTCTGGATGGTAACTACAGAATCACATGCCACACAGTGATGGAAGTGCTTCGGGAACACAAGGACAGCGTGATGGCTGTGCTGGAAGCTTTCGTCTATGACCCCTTGCTAAACTGGAGGCTGATGGACAGTCAGTATTATCAAGTGCACAGGATGGGTTCTATATCTGTGTAGTGAGTTTAAGGCCGGTCTGGACTGTATAAAAAACACAAAACAAACAAACAAAACTACTAACACATTACACCTCATGAATCTATTCCCCTGGAGCCTGCGATAAATTACTGAGTTATTGTTTTACATTCTCAGAGTAGCTCTGAAGAGAATTTTAAATATTTGGATTCTTTCAAACAGAAAATTCCACTATCAGTTTAGCAGTTAATTAAGATGTTTCCAGGTAGCCAGGCATGGTGGTACACGCCTTTAATCCAGACACTCAAGAGGCAGAGTAGGAGGATCACCATGAGTTTGAGGCCATCCTGAGAATACACAGTGAATTCCAGGTCAGCCTGAGCTACAGTGAGACCCTGCCTCATAAAACAAACAAACAAAGATGTTTCCAGGATAAATAGTAAGCTGTAATTTCAGAAAGAAATGTAATCAATTAGACAGGCGTGGTGGTGCACACCTTTAGTCCCAGAACTTGGGAGGCAGAGATGGGAGGATCACTCTGAGATCAAAGTCAGTCTGATACTACATAGTAAGTTCCAGATCAGCCTGGGCTAGAGTGAGACACTACCTCGAAAAACAAAAAAGAGAGAAAGAAATGAAATGAAATGTAATCAATTGTGAGTTGAGGCAGCAATATCTGCAACTACCCTGTTTCTACCTGCCCTGAGGGACATTTACTGACAGGAGGCTTCTGACACGCAGATTAAACCAGACTTTCACCTTGTATTGTCCGTATACCACTGTTGAAGTCCAGATTTGCAGTATAGCTTGTGCCCCAGGATTTCATATCCCATGCTGACACCCCCCCTTACTCCTGAGTAATAAGTCTTTGCTCACTTTAAAGGATTACAACTATTGAAAAAATTATGTCTTTTATGATTGTAAAAACTTGTCAGTATCAACCAAGTTTCTTTCAAGTTAAGGTTTGAAGCACTTTTTAATCCTTATATTCCTAGCAAATACCAAAGGCAACAAGAGATCCCGAACGAGGACAGATTCCTACTCTGCGGGCCAGTCAGTAGGTGAGTGCATGCCAGGGGAGATGACAGACCCTGGTCCCTTTGTCCATAGTGTTTCTAGAACATGGGAGTCTTGATAAAGCCTTATTAGCAGACAAGACATAAAGGGGTAGGAGGAAAGGTCAATGTTTTTCTCAAGGTTAGTTTTTTGTTTTTGTTTTTGCTTTTTAATTTTTTTAATACTTTTATTTTATTTATTTATTTATTTGAGAGCAACAGACAGAGAGAGAAAGAGGAAGATAGACAGAGAGAGAGAGAGAGAATGGGTGCGCCAGGGCCTCCAGCCACTGCAAACGAACTCCAGACGCGTGCGCCCCCTTGTGCATCTGGCTAACGTGGGTCCTGGGGAATCGAGCCTCGAACCAGGGTCCTTAGGCTTCACAGGCAAGCACTTAACCGCTAAGCCATCTCTCCAGCCCTGTTTTTGCTTTTTTAAATGATGGTGCTGGGATTAAATTTACAACCTCCTGAAGGCTGAGCAAGATCTTTCCCAAGCTCTTAAGGTTCTTTTTTTCTTTTTTTCCCCCTCCTCTCAGAGGAGGAGTCTGTTCTTCTTTTCCTCTTACTTTCAAACAAGCTTTATTCTTTTTTTTTTCTTTTTTGGTTTTTCTAGGTAGGGTCCCCCTCTAGCCCAGGCTGATCTGGAATTCACTATGGAGTCTCAGGGTAGCCTCGAACTCATGGCAATCCCCCTACCTCTGCCTCCCAAGTGCTGGGATTAAAGGCATGTACCGCCACACCCAGCTCTTTTCCTTTAAAATTTTATTTATTTGTTTTCAAGGATAGAGAGAGGGAATGGGTATACCCTAGCTTCTAGCCACTGCAAAAGAATTCGAGATGCATGTGCCACCTTGTGCATCTGGCTTTATGTGGGTACTGAGGAATTGAATCTGGGTCCTTTGGCTTTGCAGGCAAGTGCCTTAACCACTAAGCCATCTCTCCAGCTCCAAAGTTCTTTTTTGTTTGTTTGTTTGTTTATTTTTATTTATTTATTTGAGAGTGACAGACAGAGTGAGAAAGAGGCAGAGCAAGAGAGAGAAAAAGAGAGAGAGAATGAGTGCTCCAGGGCCTCCAGCCACTGCAAACGAACTCCAGACGCGTGCGCCCCCTTGTACATCTGGCTAACGTGGGTCCTGGGGAATCAAGCCTCGAACTGGGGTCCTTAGGCTTCACAGGCAAGCGCTTAACTACTAAGCCATCTCTCCAGCCCCGAAAGTTCTTTTTAAAAAATATTTTGGGGGCTGGAGGGATGGCTTAGCAGTTAAGGCGTTTGTCTGCTAAGCCTAAGGACCCAGGTTCAATTCCCCAGGACCCACGTAAGCCAGATGAACAAGGGGGCGCATGCGTCTGGAGTTCGTTTGCAGTGGCTGGAGCCCTGGCACACCCATTCTCTCTCTCCCTCTCTTCCTTCCTCTTTCTCTCTGTCAAATAAATAAATAAAACTTTTTAAATATATTTTTTGGGGAGCTGGAAAGATGGCTTAGTGGTTAAGACACTTGCCTGCAAAGTCATAGGACCTGGATTCAATTCCCCAGGGCCCACATAAGCCAGTTGCACAAGGTGGCATATACATCTGGAGTTTGTTTGCAGTGGCTGGAAGCCCTGGCATCACCCATTCTCTCTATCTACCTCTCTCTCCCCTAAATAATTAATATATAATTAATTAATTTAAAAATTTTATATTATTTGCAAGGAGAAAGAGAATTAATTAATTAATTAAAATACAAAACCATGGGCTGGAGAGATGGCTTAGCAGTTAAGGCGTTTGTCTGCTAAGCCTAAGGACCCAGGTTCAATTCCCCAGGACCCACATTAGCCAGATGCACAAGGTAGCGCATGCATCTGGAGTTCGTTTGCAGCGGCTGGAGGCCCTGGCATGCCCATTCTCTCTCCCCCCCCCTTCCTGTCTCTGTCTGTCACTCTCAAATAAGTAAAAATAAACAACAAAAAAAAAGAAAGTCAAAGTAGTGACTGAAAAGGAAGATGAAAAGACAAATTGATGATCTTGGAGTGTAGCCTCAAGAATTCCTCTGGGCTATGCTGTGGTTAATTGCTCAAGGCACACTTGGAGGCAGAAATGTGAAAAGGAAGTGTCTTTGTGGGATCTCAAGGCATCAGTTCTTGACTAGAGATGATGAGTGTGTACCACATTACAGGGAAAGCTGTGGGTCTGTCAGAACCTTGTCCTTGAACTTACAAGGTATTCTGGGCTTTGACCCCATGTGGTTCACTGAGTGTCTCTAAGGCAAGTGGAGCACCCTCTCAGGTTCCTGTTCCTGAAGATCCTTAACATTACTTAAGTTTCCATGGTCTCATTCAACTCAGGAAATGAGTAAAGTTCTGTTAGAATCTGGATAGACTCCAAAATCAGCCAACTGCAGGAGGACATCCTTGTTACTGTGTGATTCTGGAGGACCTGCCTGTACTTCGGCAGCTGTCAGGCACAGGAAAATGGAAGGGGAAGCACCCTGTTCTTGTCCTCTTTCTTCTATAGGGAGAAGTATGATGAGAGAGGGAGCCAGAGACCCTGCTCTGCAATCTCAGGGTGGCCTCAAACTCAAAGCAATCCTCTGACCTTTGCCTCCCAAGTGCTGGCTGGGATTAAGGCGTGCCCCACCACGCCCAGCCTGTGTGACTTCTGAACCCATCTCTTCACCTGGAAAATGACAGAGCCCTGACAGAAGGAAGCGAGCATTATATGAGACATGAGATGCCAGGCACTGGCCATCAGAACCTACCACTTTAGCTTTGTGGTCAGACTCTATTGAGCACCTAATCCATGCCAGATGCTGAAGGAACCATGCTGGTAGAAATGTCCAGGCTCCCTGTCTTTGGAGGCAGAAATGTGAAAAGGAAGTGTCTTTGTGGGATCTCAAGGCATCAGTTCTTGACTAGAGATGATGAGTGTGTACCACATTACAGGGAAAGCTGTGGGTCTGTCAGAACCTTGTCCTTGAACTTACAAGGTATCTAGTAAAGCTGTGAAACTGCAGCTAGACAGATGGACTGAGTGGTTTGGTTGGGTGATTTTTTTTTGTTGTTTTTAATTTATTTATTTTATTTATTTAAAAATAATTAATTAATTAATTAATTAATTAAAATACAAAACCATGGGCTGGAGAGATGGCTTAGCGGTTAAGTGCTTGCCTGTGAAGCCTAAGGACCCCAGTTCGAGGCTGGATTCCCCAGGACCCACGTAAGCCAGATGAACAAGGGGGCGCATGCGTCTGGAGTTCGTTTGCAGCGGCTGGAGGCCCTGGCGCGCCCATTCTCTCTCTCTCTCTCTCTCAAATAAATAAATAAAACTTTTTAAATATATTTTTTGGGGAGCTGGAAAGATGGCTTAGTGGTTAAGTGCTTGCCTGTGAAGCCTAAGGACCCCAGTTCGAGGCTGGATTCCCCAGGACCCACATTAGCCAGATGCACAAGGTAGCGCATGCATCTGGAGTTCGTTTGCAGTGGCTGGAGGCCCTGGCATGCCCATTCTCTCTCCCCCCCCCTTCCTGTCTCTGTCTGTCACTCTCAAATAAGTAAAAATAAACAACAAAAAAAAAGAAAGTCAAAGTAGTGACTGAAAAGGAAGATGAAAAGACAAATTGATGATCTTGGAGTGTAGCCTCAAGAATTCCTCTGGGCTATGCTGTGGTTAATTGCTCAAGGCACACTTGGAGGCAGAAATGTGAAAAGGAAGTGTCTTTGTGGGATCTCAAGGCATCAGTTCTTGACTAGAGATGATGAGTGTGTACCACATTACAGGGAAAGCTGTGGGTCTGTCAGAACCTTGTCCTTGAACTTACAAGGTATCTAGTAAAGCTGTGAAACTGCAGCTAGACAGATGGACTGAGTGGTTTGGTTGGGTGATTTTTTTTTGTTGTTTTTAATTTATTTTATTTATTTAAAAATAATTAATTAATTAATTAATTAAAATACAAAACCATGGGCTGGAGAGATGGCTTAGCGGTTAAGTGCTTGCCTGTGAAGCCTAAGGACCCAGGTTCAATTCCCCAGGACCCACGTAAGCCAGATGAACAAGGGGGCGCATGCGTCTGGAGTTCGTTTGCAGTGGCTGGAGGCCCTGGCGCGCCCATTCTCTCTCTCTCTCTCAAATAAATAAATAAAACTTTTTAAATATATTTTTTGGGGAGCTGGAAAGATGGCTTAGTGGTTAAGACACTTGCCTGCAAAGTCATAGGACCTGGATTCAATTCCCCAGGGCCACATAAGCCAGATGCACATGGGGTGCATGCATCTGGAATTTGTTTGCAATGGCTGGAGGCCCTGGCATGCCCATTCTCTCTCCCCCCCCCTTCCTGTCTCTGTCTGTCACTCTCAAATGCCTGGAGCATTGAAAGGCTGAAGCATGAGGATTGCTCAGGAGCTTGAAGCAGCCTGGGTGACAGTGTGAGACCCAGTGACAAAAAAAAAAAAAAATGCTGGGTGTGATAGCTCACACCCTTATTCCCAGCACTTGGGAGACAGAGGTAGGAAGATAGCTGTGAGTACAAAGCCAGCCAAGAGCTACAGAGTGAGTTCCAGGTCAGCCTGGGCTAGAATGAGACCCTACAACAAAACAAATCAAAACAAAAAAGCCAGTGCAGTAGGGCACACCTGCAATCTCAACACATGGGAAGTGGAGGTAGAAAGATCAGGAGGAGTTCAAGACCAGCCTTGACTACATAATTTAAAGCCAGCCTAGACTACATGAGACCCTGTCTCAATAAAATACAAAACCATGGGCTGGAGAGATGGCTTAGTGGTTAAGTGCTTGCCTGTGAAGCCTAAGGACCCCAGTTCGAGGCTGGATTCCCCAGGACCCACATTAGCCAGATGCACAAGGTAGCGCATGCATCTGGAGTTCGTTTGCAGTGGCTGGAGCCCTGGCACACCCATTCTCTCTCTCTCTCTCAAATAAATAAATAAAAATAAACAACAAAAAAAAAGAAAGTCAAAGTAGTGACTGAAAAGGAAGATGAAAAGACAAATTGATGATCTTGGAGTGTAGCCTCAAGAATTCCTCTGGGCTATGCTGTGGTTAATTGCTCAAGGCACACTTGGAGGCAGAAATGTGAAAAGGAAGTGTCTTTGTGGGATCTCAAGGCATCAGTTCTTGACTAGAGATGATGAGTGTGTACCACATTACAGGGAAAGCTGTGGGTCTGTCAGAACCTTGTCCTTGAACTTACAAGGTATCTAGTAAAGCTGTGAAACTGCAGCTAGACAGATGGACTGAGTGGTTTGGTTGGTTGATTTTTTTTGTGGTTTTTAATTTATTTTATTTATTTAAAAGCCACATGAACAAAAGTGGCGCTTATATCTGGAGTTTGTTTGCAGTGGCTGGAAGCCCTGGCATCACCCATTCTCTCTCTCTCTCTCAAATAAATAAATAAAACTTTTTAAATATATTTTTTGGGGAGCTGGAAAGATGGCTTAGTGGTTAAGACACTTGCCTGCAAAGTCATAGGACCTGGATTCAAATTCCCCAGGGCCCACATAAGCCAGTTGCACAAGGTAGCGCATGCATCTGGAGTTCGTTTGCAGTGGCTGGAAGCCCTGGCATCACCCATTCTCTCTATCTACCTCTCTCTCCCCTAAATAATTAATATATAAATTAATTTAATTTAAAAATTTTATATTATTTGCAAGGAGAAAGAGAATGAATGAATGGGCACTCCAGGACCTCTAGTCACTGCAAATGAACTCCATACACATGTGCTACCTTGTGCATCTAGCTTTAAATGGGTACTGCGGAATAGAACCTGGGTTATTAGGCTTTGTAGACAAGTGCTGTAAATGCTGAGCCATCCCTCCACCCACCCTCCTTTAAGGTTCTTTAGCCAGATCTTTACCACTCCTAAGCTTAGCCCACCATTAAGAGGAGACCCACCTGTGTGGGTGCAGATTATGTGGAGGTGGCTTTCTAAATACAGGTGTCATGTGTCCTTCCTGTCATGTGGTAGAATTAGCTGATAATAGCTGCATAGACAGTTGGGCCTGATGGGCAACATGGAGTATGTTGATACCAGGTGCAGGTGACAGCATTTCTGCTTCTCCCTTCTAGGACGAGATTTCTCTCACGATGATACCTTAGATGTTCCAACTCAAGTAGAGCTGCTCATCAAACAAGCGACATCCCATGAAAACCTCTGTCAATGCTACATTGGCTGGTGAGTGGGCCTCGCAAAAAAAAAAAACTTGGCTAAACTCAACAGAAAGGACCCCCTAGAAGCCCCAGATCCAGAAGGCAAAAGAAGATTTGGTAGACTAACCATAAAGGATAGTTGCAGGTTCAGATCTCCTTTTGAAAAGTTTGTGCTCACTGAGTGAGCTCCTTATTTTACAAGGAGAAAATTGAGAAGTACTAGTGCATCTCGGATGTACATTTTAGGAACATCAGAGTAAGCTAAAACTGCGTCAGGAGCCATGGTTTACAGGGGCAGGGCTGCTGTTTGCTTGCTTCTCTCTTTTGGGTCTTTGTTGTCACTGCACATCAAGAAAGCCAAAGTGGGCTGGAGAGATGGCTTAGCGGTTAAGTGCTTGCCTGTGAAGCCTAAGGACCCCGGTTCAAGGCTTGACTCCCCAGCACCCACGTTAGCCAGATGCACAGGGGGGCGCACACGTCTGGAGTTCGAATATGCAGTGGCTGGAGGCCCTGGCATGCCCATTCTCTCTCTCTCCCCCCCCCCTTCCTGTCTCTGTCTGTCACTCTCAAATAAGTAAAAATAAACAACAAAAAAAAAGAAAGTCAAAGTAGTGACTGAAAAGGAAGATGAAAAGACAAATTGATGATCTTGGAGTGTAGCCTCAAGAATTCCTCTGGGCTATGCTGTGGTTAATTGCTCAAGGCACACTTGGAGGCAGAAATGTGAAAAGGAAGTGTCTTTGTGGGATCTCAAGGCATCAGTTCTTGACTAGAGATGATGAGTGTGTACCACATTACAGGGAAAGCTGTGGGTCTGTCAGAACCTTGTCCTTGAACTTACAAGGTATCTAGTAAAGCTGTGAAACTGCAGCTAGACAGATGGCTGAGTGGTTTGGTTGGTTGATTTTTTTTGTTGTTTTTAATTTATTTTATTTTATTTATTTAAAAGCCACATGAACAAAGTGGCGCTTATATCTGGAGTTTGTTTGTAGCAGCTGGAGGTCCTGGCATGCCCATTCTGTCTCTCTTCTATCTTTTTCCACTTACAAATAAATAAATAGAAATAAAAAATAAAATAAAGCTCTGGAACTGAGACTACTAACATGTTCCTTTGCTGTTCACCTTCCTAGGTGTCCCTTCTGGTAACTGGAGGCCTGGCAAACCCCAGCATCTCCTGAGGCTTTTGCACTTCGGTCTGTGCTTCCACTAAACTGAACCGTGGTCAGAAGTTTGACCTTGTTAATATTTTGAAATGTAAATGAAAAGAACTACTGTATATTCAAAGTTGGTTTGAATCAACTTTCTAGCTGCTGTTGAAGATACTGTCAGAAACAGAAACACAAGGCTTGATTTGCTTTCAGGACAGTGAAACATAGTAATACTACATAAATCAAGCCGTTGAAAGTTTAGAAATACGGGTTGTGACTTGACTTACAAGAGAGCTCATCGTAAGCATTTGCTGATAGAACGACCTGGTCATTCCTCCCAGTTGAGTACAGCACACAGTCAAGAAGGCTTGGGTTCTGGAGGACACTGACCAGGGTCTTGGATGGTAAGGAAGCAGTCTTGACCACTTCACCTGTCCTGTTACCTCACCAGTCCCTGGACAGCAGTGGCAACATTTGCAGGATGGGCCAAAATGGCTGAAAAAGGTCTGACTTCCTCCTAACCCAGTGATGCTGCAACTCGCCCTTCACCACAGGCCTGACCTGCCAGGAAGGAGTTAGTTCGAAGCCTGGCGGCCTTGGCTGAGCAGGTGCACTGAGAGGATCACAGTGCAGAGGGGCCTGAACTAGCCCTGCTATATGCAGCGAGATCTGAGCACACTGTGATTAGAGCAGGGACTCATATCACAGTGCTGTCATGGAGGTGCTGAACACAGGGGCACACTAGAGCGGGCTAGGAAGCATAAGCAAAGTAAATGTCAATAAAATGCACAAAGTATAGAGTGTAGCTGTGTCTAGACACCATGTATCTGAATAATTTTTGTGCCAATAAATGACATCAGGATTTTAAAAACGTGTATGACTGGCATTTTATTCATAACTATTAATAAATTCTAAAAAGAAACACTGGACTGGAAATAGGGCTGAGCATTAGACTGCTTGGCTACCATGCACAAAGCCTGGGGTTCAATTTTCAGGACTGCAGAAAACAAAAGGGGGGAAGCTGGGCATGATTACACACATTATAATCCCAGCACTTGGGGGGAATGGGGTCTAAGACAGGAGGATCAGGAGTTTGAGGCCAACTTTGGCCCTGTCTCAAAAAACGAGGGAAGACTTCTGGGTAAGATAACAGCATAGTAGCCACACCAAAGCAGTTTGAGGGTGGGGGATAAGCAGAAAAACAGTAAAATATACTCTTCTAAAGTGTATAAGGAATTATCACCTCCGCAGAGAAGCAGGAGAGACCCAGAACTTCTAGCAACCAGGCAACCAGCCAGAATCGGCTCCCACTGTGGTTCCGGTCTATGTGGCCACTCAGCTCTGCCTGAGTTGCAGAAGCCAGGTGAAGGGACTTTCCACTCACACCAGCCTCCTTGCAAAGACAAGAAACCTGAAGGGGAAGACAGCAGAGACCAGCTGAGCCACTGCTGAAGGAGAACACAAATGGGACCAGCTGAGCAGCTCCAACACAACTCCAGGCACCCTGCCCAGCCGCCTCCCTTTTCCCAAACTCCATTGCCATGAGCTACCAGAGAGCCAGCCCCCAGCCACACAGCATCCAGCACAGCCATTCAGAACATTTTGATTGTTTTTCCACCCAGATCAATCCTGAAAGACTCAAAAGAAACAACAGGGGGGAAAAAAAAAAAACAAAAAAAAAAACAAGAGCTCTGAATAGCTTTGGCATCACCAGCTGGGGTTCTGGTATAAGAAGCCCTTAAGCAGCTTCTTACAGGTCTTCATTGCTAAGTCTGTCCAGTGTTGAGGTCTAACTTAAAATGTGTTACCTTTCATTTTCCCCCTTTCTATCTCTTTTATAGGTATTGGCCAAAATACTAAGCATACTTTCCCTGATAATTTCTCAATAAATTCCCTTTGCTTTGCTTACAAAAAGACTACATAGTGAATTCAAGGTCAGCCTGGGCTAGAGTGAGACCTTACCTCGGAAAACCAAAAGAAAGAAAAATTCAAGATGTTGTGAATAAGTCATATGGAAACCTACTTTTTGGGTAATGGCACACCTAGAAGTCACAGACTAGAAAAAATTCAGTGCCACAGATGGGATATTTTCCAGTGAGTTGTTGGTGAGGGAGGTCCCTGATGCCCCCAAAACATTGCAGGCCATTGCCAAGGTTCTTAGTTTCCCACCGGAAATAGATGGTAAGACCCTTGTTGCAGTCAGGTTCACATTGCTGGCAGAAAACACCCAACCAAGGGCAGCTTGGGGGGTCGGGGTATTTTGGCTTACAGACTCTAGGGGAAGCTCTATGATGGCAGAGGAAACCGATGGCATGAGCAGAGGGTGGATATCACCTCCTGGCCAACGTCAGATGGTCAATAGGAGAGTGTGCCAAACATTGGCAAGAGGAAGCTGGCTGTAACACCTATAAGCCTGCCCCCAATAATACACTGCCTGTCTCTGGGAGGTGTTAATTCCCAAATTGCCATCAGCTGGGAACCTAGCATTCAGAACACCTAAGTTTATGGGAGACACCTGAATCAAAACACCACAACCCTACTGCTGAAGATTCCACAAGGGCTACAAGGTCACTGAGAAATCAAACTGGAGCTGAGCTAAAAACCTCCTCCCTGTCACACCAGCTGACAGAAAGCTGGAAAAAGCTGTACTGCATGCAGCCCTATGGGATACAGAAATCAGTGGTGAAAACAGTAGATACTACAAGCCTTAAGTTTAGCCAACCAGGACAAATGACCAGCTGGGTGCAATAGTGGCATGTCCGTTATGTGGGAAACCAACTGCTCTCTAATTGGACTGGAGGCTTGCTCAATGGGAGGGAATATATGCCTGTACTGAAACCTTATTCAAAAGCCTATGGCAGGGAGGTCATGAGCCCCAGGAGTGTAATTCCTGCTCTTGGCTACATATATTATGCTCACCAAAGTGTCCTGTAAGCATTTTACTTAATGTTCATACCATATATTAATGCTACTCTCACTTTTTGTTAGAGAAATTTCTCTTTTCAGATGGCAGTGACCACTGGCATGGTCCAAAAGGCACCATAGTGCTGAGATGAAGGGACAGAGGAATATTCTGCACTGAAATAGTTCTATCATACCTTCCAAGGCTCAGAGTCTATTGTGGAAGAGGTGGCAGAAAGAATACAAGAGCCAAAGGAAAGGGTAGGACTGCTTACAATGCAGAAATTGGCCTTGATATCCATGACCTCGCAGTGCCTATGCCTAGCACTACCTTCACAAGACCCTCATAATATGAGGAAAAGATGATGACATCAAAATAAAAAAAAAAAAGACTAATGGAGAAAGGGAAGGGAGGTGATGGAGAGTGGATTTGTGAAGGGGAAGGTGGAGGAGGGGAGGGAATTATCATGGCTTATTGTCTGTAATTATGGATGTTAATAAAAAAAAGTTTTAAGGGGGGGGGAACATGGGCTGAAGAGATGGCTTAGTGGTTAAGGCATCTGCCTTCAAAGCCATAGGACCCAGGTTCAGTTCTCCAGGACCCATGTAAGCCAGATGCACGTGTCTGGAGTTTGTTTGGCTGGAGGCCCTGGCATGCCCATTCTCTCTCTCTCTCTTAAATAAATAAATATAAATATTAATATTAAGAAGGGGGAACATACCTTAAGTATTATAAAGGATTTATGACTAGGGAATACATAAAGTAGTCCTTCTCCTGAAGGTGTCCTAGGCCGGTCAGGGTGGAGGTGACCCACCACAAGAGTGAACTGAGGACTCCACTCCTGCTAAGGAGTGAGGAGAGGCATGCATCTCGAGTTCATTTGCATGGCTAGAGGCCCTGGGGCACCCATTCTCTCTCTCTCTCTCTTTAATTAATTATTTAAAAAAAAAAGTGAGCCAGGTGTGGTGGTGCACACTTTTAATCCCAGCACTTAGGAGACAGACGTAGGAGGATTGCTGTGAGTTTGAGTCCACCCTGAGACTGCATAGTTAATTCCAGGTCAGCCTGAGCTAGAGTGAGACCCTACCTTGAAAAAACAAAAATAAATAAATAAATAATGTGAGGGCTGGAGAGCTGGCTTAGCAGTTAAGGTGCTTGCCTACAAAGCCTAAGGACCCACAATTAATTCCCCAGTATCCATGTAAGGCCAGATGTACAAAGTGGCACATGCATCTGGAGTTTGTTTGTAGCAGCTAGAGGCTTGGCTTGCCCATTCTCTCTCACTCACTCCGAGTAAGTTTTAAAAAATGAAAAAAAATACAATTTTTTAATATTTTATTTTCATTTATTTATTTATTTGACAGAGAAAGAGGAAGAGAATGAATGGGCACACCAGGGCCTCCAGCCATAGCAAACAAACTTCAGACGCATGTGTCTCCTTGTACTTCTGGCTAAGGTGGGTCCTGGGAAATCAAACCTGGGTCCTTTGGCTTTGCAGGCAAACTCCTTAACCGCTAAGCCATCCCTCCAGTCCCTAAAATATATTTTTATTATTTTGGGGGATTTGAGGTAGGGTCTCGCCCTCCAGCCCAGGTTGATCTAGAATTCACTATGTAGTCTCTGGTGGCCTAAAACTCACAGTAATTCACCTACCTCTGCCTCTCCAGTGCTGGATCAAAGGCGAAGCGCCACCACACCCAGCTCAAATTTCTCTCTCTCTCTCTCACTATCTCTCTTTTGGTGGTGGTGGTAGGGGGGGAGTTGAGGTACGGTCTCCCTCTAGCCCATGCTAAGCTGGAATTCACTATGTAGTCTCAAGGTGGCATCTAACTCATGGCAATCCTCCTACCTTTGCCTCCCAAGTGAGTGCTGGAATTAAAGGCGTGTACAACACCTGGCAAATTTCTTCTTTTTAAAAATTATTTTATTTATTTGAGAGACAGAAACAATTAGGCAGAGACAAAGTGAGTATGGTTATGCTAGGGCCTCCTGCAAACAAACTCCAGACAAATGCGCCACTTTGTGCATCTGGTTTTATGTGGGTATTGGGGAACTGAACCTGAGCCATCATGCTTTGCAGACAAGCGCCTTTACCGCCGAGCCACCACCTCTCCAACCCCTAAATTTCTTTCATATTTATTAATTTTTTATTTGACATTAAAAGAGGCTCGCTATGTCTTCTTGCCACTACAAATTGAACTCCAGGTACGTGTGCCATTTTATGCGGCAGCTGGCTTTAGGTGGGTACTGGAGAATCGAAACCAGATCGGCAGGCTTTGCAAACAAACACCTTTAACCGCTGAGCCATCTCCCTAGCACTGTTTTTTTTACATTTCTTTTTGAGACAGGCTCTCTGTGTAACCCAGGTTGGCCTCGAACTCACGATTCTCCAACCTCAGTCTCCAGAGAGCTGAAACTGCGATCGGGACTTGCCACGCCTATATAAGAAAATCTGGGTCCTTCAGTTTCCATCCAACATCACGGGGTTGTAAAAATGCTGCAAGGTAAAGCTAAATGAAAACGTGAAATTCCCCGTTGTTCCCCCTAAAGCCCACAACCCAGTAATTCCAACTTCCAGAACTAGGCAAGCTAGTCCTGTGCGCATGCGTGTTGCGCATGCGTAGTACACAGCGGAAACAATCTCGCGAGAAGAGCCTTGAGGCCCACAAAGATGGCGCTTTCCAGTCCCCGGGAGCAGCCAGCCGCGTCGGCGGCTAGCGAGACCCCGGCCGAAGAAGAGATGGTGCTGCCGGGCTTCCCCGACGCAGACAGCTTCGTGAAGGTGAGTTCATAGGACCTGGCGGGGCCCCAGGAGGCCCGTGTCCTGGCCGGGAGCAGGCCTGGGGTCGCGGGTTCCGTGTGCGGTGCTGACTGCCGGCGTGGCGCGGCGCGGCGGGGCCGGAGGATGCAGGCTCAGCGGCCCGGGCGCACAGTGTCAACCATGGGGCCCTGGTTGTGCACTGCTGTGTCCGCCTCCTCGGAAGGGCTTCCTTGTCACCCATATGCCCCCGACCCTCACGACCTCCTCCCCGCCGCCGCCCCATACATCCCACACACACCGATGGCAGGGATGGTCCTGCCCTCTTCCCTCCCGGAGTGTCCGGTCCCCCCATACCCTTGAGCTGAATGCCACCTGTCAGAGTTGTCATCGAGGTTGTCATCTCTCCAAGCGCCAAAGCACATTTACCAAGAGCTCTTTGAGAAAGAACACAAAGGGTTTAAATGATTTGTGACATTCACAGAATATCAGTGCTGTCATTTTGGCCTCCCCACGGTCAGTCAGCTTTTATCCACGGTAGCTACTTCAGGGTCTTCACAATTTAAACAGAGAACTACTAGGTTCTGACTGAATCAGTGCTTATAAATGGGTAGTCTGAAATCTCTAGAGTATTTGTATATTGTTTACAGATAGATGTCCGTCACAAAAAAAAAATCAGTAAATTACCTTAGAAAGCTAGTGTGCCCATTCTCGCTCTTCCTGCAGATAACTAATATATATATATATATATATATATGGGGGGGGGTTGAGGCAGGGTTTCACTCTAGCTCAAGCTGACCTAGAATTCACCATGTGTTCTCAGGGCGGCTTTGAACTCAGTGATCCTCTTACCATTGCCTCCTGAGTGCTGGGATTAAAGGCGTGCGCCACCACGCCCAACTTAATAAATATATTTTTAAAAAGAAAATATGGAGCCGGGTGTGGTGGCTCACGCCTTTAATCCCAGCACTCGGGAGGCGGAGGTAGGAGGATCACCATGAGTTCGAGGCCACCCTGAGAATACAGAGTGAATTCCAGGTCACCTGGGCTAGAGTAAGACCCTACCTCGAAAAACCAAAAAAAAAAAAAAAAAGAAAATATGGGACTGAAGAGATGGTTTAACAGTTAAGATACTTATCTGTGAAACCTAAGGACCCAGGTTTGATTCCCTAGTACCCACATAAGCCAGATACACAAGGTGGTACACACATCTGGAGTTAGTTTGCAGTGGGTTATAGGCCCTGGCTTGCCCATTCTCACTCTCCTTTCCTTTCCTCTCCTTTTTTTCTCTTCTCTCCTCTCTCTCCTGGGGACTACAGAGTTGAGTTCCAGGCCATCCAGGCTAGAGTGAGACCCCTACTTTGAAAAAGAAAATATGACTGGGCCTGGTGTCACATGTCTTCGATAAATTTAAAAAAAAACATATATATATATATATATATATATATATATATATATATGGTTTTTTAGAGGTAGGCGTTTCACTCTAGCTCAGGCTGACCTGAAATTCACTACGTAGTCTCAGGGTGGCCTTAAACTCATGGCAATCCTCCTACCTCTGCCTCCCAAGTACTAGGATTAAAGGCGTGCACCACCATGCCCGGCTAATAAAAATATTTTCAAGTTTTCAAGGACTGGAGAGATGGCTTAGCAGTTAAGGCACTTGTCTGCAAAGACTAAGGACCCATGTTTGACTCTCCAGATCCCACATAAGCCAGATGCACAAAGGCAAGCACAAGGTCGCACATGCCCACTCAGTGGCCCAAATGTCTGGAGTTTGATTTCAGTGGCTAAGGCCCTGATGTGCCAATTCTCTTTCTGTCTCTCCCTCTCTCTAAAATAAAAATAAATAAATAAAAACTGGGCGTGGTGGCACGCGCCTTTAATCCCAGCACTCAGGAGGCAGAGGTAGGAGGATTACTGTGAGTTCGAGGCCACCCTGAGAATACAGAGTAAATTCTAGGTCAGCCAGAGCTAGAGTGAGACCCTACCTTCAAAAACAAACAAAAAAAACACTTTTTCTTTTTTTTAATTTAATCTTGGCCAGACGTGGTGGTGCACACCTTTAATCCCAGCACTCGGGAGGCAGAAGTAGGAGGATCATGTGAGTTCAAGGCCACTCTGAGACTATGTAGTGAATTCCAGGTCAGCCTGGGCTAGAGTGAGACCCTACCTCGAAAAACAAAATAACAAAACAAAACAAAAAGTTTAATGTCAGTGTTGGCTGCATGAGACCTAGTCTGGGGAAAGAAAAAAAAGAGAGAAAAGGCAGGAAGGGAAGAGAAGGGGAGAGAGAAATTTGCTGAATGAATAAGTACCTGTGTTTAAAATTTGTCATCTTTTCTGCATTTTCAGTTTGCTCTTGGGTCAGTGGTGGCTGTCACCAAGGCTTCTGGGGGCCTGCCACAGTTTGGTGATGAGTATGACTTCTACCGAAGTTTTCCTGGCTTTCAGGCATTTTGTGAAACCCAAGGAGACAGATTGCTTCAGTGGTAAGTGCTGTATATCATTTTACTGTGTGGATGAAAGAAACAAAAATTAAGAGGTAGATAACTTTTCCTGGAATTTATTTTTTCTGTTTGTTTCTTTTTTTTTGTTTGTTTGGAGACATGGTCTGTCTTGGAGTCTAGGCCAGCCTCATACCTTGTCCTCTTGAGTGCTTGGTCACAGGTACATGACACCATGCCTAGCTTGTTTCTTCTTTAGCAGAATTTTTTGAGCTATGAAGACCAAAAATGTGAAAAGGAAGCCAGACATGGTGGTACATGCCTTTAATCCCAGCACTCAGGAGGCAGAAGTAAGAGGATTGCTATGAGTTCAAGACCAGCCTGGGACTGTAGAGTGAGTTCCAGGTTAGTCTGGGCTAGAGTGAGACCCTGCCTATTAAAAAAAAAAAAAAAAAGAGTGTCCACCACCACACCCCAAGGATTTTTTTTTCTTTTTTTTCTTTTTTGGTTTTTTGAGGTAGGGTCTCGCTCTAGCCCAGGCTGACCTGGAATTCTCTATGGAGTGTCAGGGTGGCCTCGAACTCGCAGCTATCCTACTGCCTCTGCCTCCCAAGTGCTGGGATTACCCGGCTTTACCCCAAGAATTTTTGTTTTGTTTTGTTTTTGTTTTTTGAGGTAGGGTCTCACTCTAGCTCAGGCTGACCTGGAACTCACTGTGTAGTCTCAGGGTGGCCTTGAACTCATGGCAATCCTCTTACCTCTGCCTCCCAAGAGCTGGGATTAAAGGCGTGCACCACCGCTCCCAGCTCCCAAAGTTGTTTTTTTTTTTTTTTTTAAGGTTACTCTAAGGATGTAAGTTTTACCAAAGAGTATTGAAACCTGTGTTAGCCATGCCACTTGAGTTTTCTCCCAGATTGTAAACAAGTGAAATAACGATGTGCACACTGACCTTGGTCTTCTTTTCCTTAGCATGAGTAGGGTAATGCAGTACCATGGGTGTCGAAGCAACATTAAGGATCGAAGTAAAGTGACTGAGTTGGAGGACAAGTTTGACTTACTTGTTGATGCCAATGATGTGATTCTGGAGAGAGTGGTGAGTATTACCTATTTATTCTTATATTTATTTTTATTTATTTATTTATTTGCAAGGAGACAGGGAGGGAGGGAGAGAAAATGAACGAATGAATGGGTGCACCAGGGCCTCCAGCCACTGCAAATGAAGCTACTTTGTGCATCTGGCTTTACATGGATACTGGGGAGTCGAACTCAGATCATTAGGCTTTGCAGGCAAGTGCCTTAACCACTGAGCAATTTCCCCAGCACAAGAGTGGTGGGTGTTAACATATAGGGAGAAACTCAAGCACTGTGGAAAATGGAAAGGAGATATGTTTAACATTTCTTACCAGTAATAACATTCCCTTCTGATAGTTGGCTGATTTTTACTCCAAATCTACTACAGTTGTTTACTGTACTTTCCAATAAATAAATATAATAACTCCCAGTAGCAGCCCATTTTCCAAGTGTCTAATTACATATTAACCTTTCATACTTGTCAATCCTATTTGCATGGCAAGGGAAGAAAATTCTGTACCAGCCCAGGAAAAATTTTTTTTTTTTTTTTTTTTTCCAGGAAAAATTTTTGTTCATTTTTACTATTATATTCTACTAAGTACCCTGGCCCTCAGATTTAGAAGGAGATATATATTATTCTGTCTAGCTAAATACATATCTAGATATCAATTTATGCCTATTTCCATAGCAGACAAATACACAGAAATCATCCAAAATATATCTAACCTTCAACTAATGGCTCTTGGAAATGCTGGAATCATCTGTGTATTTTATGATTTCAGGTCTTGCTATTCTATCACCTGTTGTTTTGGTGTACTTCTGTTAGTAATGTAAACACATTCCACATTTGCTTTTCAGTGCATACTAACCAGAACTACCTTCTCATTCTAAAACTGCTTTGTGTACACATGCACACTCATGTACCTGTGTGTTATGCTGGGGATCAAACCCACGGCTTTAAGCATGCAGAGTAAGCAATCTTATCATCTCCAAGTCCCTACACTTCTGGATTTAATATATGCCATTTTCTCTCTGATTTAGTGGCCACACCATACTATTATGTCATTTTGGACTGTGAGCCTAATTCAGAGATGTGAAGAGAATCTGTCAAGGGTTGGTTCTGGGTGGTTACTGTCTTTTTGGGTGAAGAATGCTGTACCAGCTTTGTCCAACCTGCAGGCCTCATGTGTCCCAGGGTAGCTGTGAATGCAAGCCAACACACTCGTAAATAGCAATAGGTATGTCTCAGTGTCTAATGGTTGGATAACCCCTGCAAATTAATTGCTTTACATGGCTCCTCAGCCCCTTCTCATACAGTGATCCGCACTTGAATTTTTTTTTAATTGGTGAATTAAAAATTAAGTGTACTAGCCAGGTGTGGTGGCACACAACTTTAATCCCAGCATTTAGGGGGCAGAAGTAGGAGGATCGCTGTGAGTTTGAGGCCACCCTGAGACTACATAGTGAATTCCAGGTCAGCCTGAGCTAGAGTGAGACCCTATCTCGAAAAAAAAAAAAAAATAAATAAATAAATAAGTATACTTATGGTACAACAGGATGTTTTGTTATATACACATAATTCTGTGAATACGTTTCTTAAGAATGTCAAGTGAGGCCAGGCATGGTGGCCTATGCCTTTAATCCCAGCACTTGGGAGGCTGAGGTAGAGGATTACCATGAGTTCGAGTCCACCCTGAGGCTACAGAGTGAATTCCAGGTCAGCCTGATCTAGAGTGAGACTCTACCTTGAAAAACCAACCAACCAAACAAACCAGGTAATGAGCTCTTAACCTGAAAAGGAAGATACCCTAAAGTTCTTTTCTGCTCTTAGGGTATTTTGCTGGATGAAGCATCGGGAGTGAATAAGCATCAACAGCCTGTCCTCCCTGCAGGACTGCAGGTCCCCAAAACAATAGTGTCCAGCTGGAATCGGAAGGTGAGGACTGCTTTTCAGATTACCTAGCACTCCGTGTCAGTGTCCCAGGTAGGCTGTTTTGCATTTCCATTGTAGCATTGGACATAGCTGGATGCTGCCCTTTAACTTGTTATCATAGACACACACTACCTCGCTCCTTCCCCTCTCTGTACATTGCACTCATTCTTACATGCCTATACAATCCAAATGTGTGGTTGGTGGAATATTCTTTTTTAAAATTTTATATATTTATTTGCAAGCAGAGAGTGAGAGACAGAATGGGCATGCTAGGGCCTCTTGCCACTGCAAACGAACTTCACACACATGCGCCACATTGTGCATCTGGCTTTATATGGGTACTGGAGAATCAAACCCACACCTTCAGGTTTTGCAAGAAAGTGCCTTTAACCACTGAGCCCTCTCACCAGCCTTGTTGGAATGTTCTTGACTCCTCAAAAGAAAATTAGTCTATTTTTCTAATTCATCAAATTGCTGTATTATAAAGTCCTCATATGTATTCATAGGCAGGGGAATATGGCAAAAAAGTGAAATCTGAAACTTTTCGACTGCTGCATGCAAAAAACATCATCCGACCTCAGCTCAAGTTTCGAGAGAAGATTGACAATTCCAACACGCCATTTCTTCCTAAAATCTTCGTTAAGCCCAATGCTCAGAAACCCCTTCCTCAGGGTAAGTAGTACATACACTGCCTGTGTTGAATTTTCCTTTAGCCTGCAAAAACCAGCAAAGAAGTGGTGGCCTGTACCACCTTCCTTTCTTCAGAAGAGCACCTTAACCCCAAAGCTAGAAAAAACACGATGTATACCCTTAGTGTAATGGTGTTTTGACACTGCTTACCTCCAGCACTTTCAAAAGAAAGGCGGGAACGCCCACAGGATCGTCCTGAAGACTTGGATGTCCCCCCTGCCCTGGCAGATTTCATCCATCAACAGCGAACCCAGCAGGTTGAGCAGGACATGTAAGTGTCTGCCTATGTCTAGATTTGTACTTACCTCTCCACAACCTCACATTGTGGAGCTTTGGCTGACCTTGAATTTCAATCCTACTGCTTTCACCTCCCAAGTGCTGGAATTACAAACTTGTGCCACCGTACTTGGCTACTTAAGCCAGTTCTTTTAGTTGGTTGCACTTTTATAAACTGCACATGAAAAAGTTTGAAAACTGGATGATTTTTACTTCATTGTCACATGGATCTAAGCGATTGAGCGTCTTGTTTTTGTTCCCAAAGGGTCTGTAGAACATTGTCCATTGCAGCCCTCATAGCAGTCCTGAGAGGTGGTAGGTGCTGTCATCCCCATTTTACAGGTACAAGAAACATTACAGATGCTAACTTCCCATAGCACTAGTAGCACTTCAGTTACCTTTCCTCTGCCTTTCTGAGATGGCCACTCAGACAGCAAGGTGAGGCTCACTTACGACTTAAGCAAGGAAAGGGAAGCTTCCACTGGCAGCATAAGCAGTTTGGATAAACTGTGCTTAGGTCTGGCTTAGTGGCTCACACCTGCAATCCCAGCACTCAGGAGGCTTAAACAGGAAGATAGCAAGTTGGAAGGCAGTTTGAACTACACAGTGAGACCTTATCTCAAAATACCAAAATTAACAAATGAACTACACTTAAATTAGACAAAAGATCTGGGAATATGGCTTGGTGGTAAGAACGAGTGTGTGTCTAGCACATATGTAGACCTCAGTCAAATCCTGTGCATTCAAAACAAACACAAAAGACCTCAGTATGATGGGGGAAAAGGTTATAAGCCTTTGCAAAGTATGGGCCTTCTCACATACAGCCAGAGTGTGAGCATTCATTCCTTCAGCCTAGCTGTATAGCAGTATGAGACCCCAAGCTGAGTGCTGGGAAAATAAAGGACATGAAAGGTGACCCTGCCCTCAAGGAACTCTCCATAGGCTCTGGAATTTTTTTTATTTTATTTTTATTTTTATTTTTTATTTTATTTTTATTTTTTGAGGATGTTGCCAGTCATTCTAGCCCAGGCTGACCTAGAACTCACTCTGTGGCCCCCGGCTGGCTTCAAATCTGCAGCAATCCTCCTACCTCAGTCTCCTGATTGCTGGACTGAACACATGTGCCACCATGCCAGACATTTTGTTGTTTTGTTTGAGACAGGCTCAATCTCTGTAGGCCCAAGCTCACAGTGTCCCTCCTGTTTGAGTCTCCTGAGTGGTAGTATGATTACACAGGTGAGCCACCAAGCCCAGCCGATTCCAGATTTTAATAATTTATTTATTTACTTGAGAGAGAGAGAGAGAGACAGAGCAAATAGGCACAACAGGTCCTCTGGCCACTGCAAACGAACTCCAGATACATGTGCCACCTGTGCAGCTGGCTTTATGTGGGTACTGGGGAATCGAACCTGGGTCCTTTGGCTTTGCCAGCAAGCATCTTAGCTGTTACGCCATCTCTCCAGCCCAGATTCCAGAATTTTGTCTAAAAAACTATGACATATAACTCATGTCCAGCTAAAATATTTGTCCCTCTCTAATGTTACAGAATTGCTGTTCCTGGCTGGGGAGACAACTCAGGTGCTAAAGGCGCTCACTGGCAAAGTTTGACCCCAGTGCTCATGTAAAGATGGACTGACAAAATTGTTATCCCACCTCATCACGCAGTTATATATTGCTCATTTTTGTAATACTCCGAACCTCAACTCTAGTATTTTATAAATAACTATTCACATGTTTATAAAGCTGCTTGATCTACATCTGTCTCTACAAAGTTGACTTAATTATCTACTGTAAGGGTGATCCAAGCTTACCTGCTTTATTTGATACCTTTGAATAATTGCTGCTTCAGTGATACATTTATCATGGGAAGATATTTTCACAGTAGTTGAGGGCAGAGGACAGGGTGTCAAGTATCCCTGGCTGGTCTTGAACTTGATTTATTGATTTGCAGCAGAGGATGACCTTGCCTAGTTTATGCAATTCTGGGGATTAAGCTTGGGCCCTCATGCATGATAGGCAAGCAGATTAACAACTGATCTTCATCCCCACCCCCTCTCATCTGATTTTATTTTTTGGTTTTTCGAGGTAGGGTCTCACTCTAGCCCAGGCTGACCTGGAATTCACTATGTAGTCTCAGGGTGACCTCAAACTCACAGTGATCTTCCTACCTCTGCCTCCCAAGTGCTAGAATTAAAGGCGTGTGCCACCATTTTTTTTTTCCAGGTAGAGTTTTTGCTTGAGCCCAGGCTAGCCTGGAATTCACTATGTAATCTCAGGGTGCCCTCAATGTCATGGCAGTTCTCCTACCTCTGCCTCCCCTGGCTTGATTTTTTTTTTAATATTTTATTTTTTAATTATTTGGGCGAGGGGAAGAGACAGAGCGAAAGAGAATGAGAATGGTTATGCCAGGGCCTCTAGCCACTGCATACTCCAGAAGCATGCTCCGTCTTGTGCATTTGGCTTGTTTAGGTCCTGGAGAATTGAACCTGAGTCCTTAGGCTTTGCAGGCAAGTGCCTCAACCGCTAAGCCATCTCTCCATCCCTTGATTTTTTTTTTTAATAGTTTATTTATTTGAGAGAGAAAGAGGCAGATAGAATGGGTGTACCAGGGCCTCCAGCCACCGCAGACGAACTCCAGATGCATGCTCTACCTTGTGCATTCAGCTTTCATGTGTACTAGGGAATCGAACCTGGGTCCTTAGGCTTCCCAGGCAAGTACCTTAACCCTTAACTGCTAAGCCATCTCTCCAGCCCTCTCATTTTATTTTACATGTTCTATTGGGGCAGTTGTTTTTCCTTTGTAAACATTTTTGTTAACTTTTTTTTTTTCAAGGTAGGGTCTCGCTTTAGCCCGTGCTTACCTGCCATTCACTATGTCGTCTCGGCTGGCCTTGAACTCATGGTTATCCTCCTACCTGCACCTATTGTGAACTTTTTTTTTTTTTACAACTTCCATAAATATATAACCATGATCATAATCCTCTCCCTTTTCCCCCTGAAATCATTTTTTAAACACGTCTCTGTGTTTTATTTGTTTAGGTTTGCACATCCATATCAGTATGAGCTAGATCACTTCAATCCAGCAGAGTCGGCACTTCAGAAGCCCCAGCCCCAGGTTAGTGTCCAGCCTTAATTTCAAGGCTGGTGTCTGGGGAACCTGAGACTACTAGTTTATTTGATGTGATTTTGATCTTCCTTCTGTGCCTTTAGAAGGTTGCAGCTTTGGGTCATTTTTTGGACTTAGAATTTGTTATGTGCTTTCATGGGATTGGCCCTTAATAATCTTTTTCTCACTGCTGTTTTGATCCAGTTATACAGACCTGTGGAAGAAACGCCCTGCCACCTTGTATCCTCCTTGGACGAGCTAGTGGAACTCAATGAAAAGCTCTTAACTTGTCAAGAATTTGCAGTAGACTTAGAGGTAACTTGTAGTTGACCTTCTGAAAAATTTTAAATTTTCTGTGAGTTCACCTACTTAAGAAATATAAAATTGGGGCTGGAGGGATGGCTTAGTGTTTCAGGCACTTGCCTGCAAAGCCAAAGGACCTTGGTTTGATTCCCCACGACCCACATAAGCCAGATGCACAAGGTGGCACATGCATCTGGAGTTCGTTTACCGTGGCTGGAAGCCCTGTTGCGCCTATTCTCTCTCTCTCTCTGCCTCATTCCCTCTCTCAAATAAATAAATAAAAATAAAATATTAAAAAAGAAATATAAAATTAAGCTGGGCAAGTTGGTGGACACCTTTAATCCCAACCTTTGGGAGGCAGAGGTAGGAGGATCACTGTGAGTTCAAGACCACCCTGAGACTACGTAGTAAATTCCAGGTCAGCCTGATTTAGAGTGAGACCCAACCTCAGAAAAACAAAAAAAGAAGAAGAAAGAAAAGAAATATAAAATTAGCTGGACATGGTGACACACACCTTTAATCCCAGCACTGGAGAGGCAGAGGTAGGAGAATTGCTTGAGTTGAAGGCCAGCCTGAGACTATAGAGTGAGATCCAGGTCAGCCTGGGCTAGAGTGAGACCCTACCTCAGGGGTGGGGAGATAAAAAAAAAAATAGCACCAATATGATTTTTTTAAAGTATTTTATTTATTTATTATTTGAGAGAGAGAGAGAGTGAGTGTGGGCATGCCAGGGCTTCCTACTGCTGCAAACGAACCGCAGACCTTACCTGCATCTGGGCTCATGTGAGTACTGGAGAATTGAACCCAGGCTGTCAGGCTTTGCAAGTACCTTTAACCATCCCTCCAATTCACCAATTTTCATCTTTTTTTTTTTTGGTTTTTCGAGGTAGGGTCTCACTCTAGCCCAGGCTGACCTGGAATTCACTATGGAGTCTCAGGGTGGCCTCAAACTCATGGCAATCCTCCTACCTCTGCCTCCTGAGTGCTGGGATTAAAGGCGTGCACCACCACACCCGGCTTCCTCCAGTCCTTCTTGCCATAGCCTCCCGAGGACTGGGATTGTAAGCACAAGACACCATGGTCAGAGTTTTCTCCTCTCCCCCGTCCAAGATTATGTACTGTTCTACAGGTAACTTCTCATGGTAAAAGAGAGGCTGGGGATATAGCTCAGTGGTATAGCATAAGCCTAGCATGTGTGAGGCCAGGCTCTAGGTTCACTCCCCCAAAAGAAAAAAGCAACAGGTGTTGTCCCTCTCTGTGTTTTAGCATCACTCTTACAGAAGCTTCCTAGGCCTGACCTGCCTGATGCAGATTTCTACGCGAACAGAAGACTTCATTGTGGACACCCTGGAGCTTCGCAGTGACATGTACATTCTCAATGAGAGCCTCACAGACCCAGCTATTGTTAAGGTCAGCTAACTTTTTCTGGCTCTAGCTGATGGCCCAGGATTGTAGTGCTTTTAAGTGTGCTATACTATACTATACTTTTTGTTTTTGGAGGTAGGGTCTCACTGTAGCCCAAGCTGACCTGGAATTTACTATGTAGTCCCAGGTTGGCCTGGAGTTTACTATGTAGTCCCAGGCTGGCCTGGAACTCACAGTGATTCTCCTACCTCTGCCTCCCAAGTGCTGGGATTAATGGTGTGCTCCGCTATGCCCCGCCCTTTTCATTCTTTTAACATAGACCCAGTGGAATTGAGAGAAATCTTGTCATCTTCTATATACCAAATTCTTAGCTCTAGACTCCATTGGAACCTTTTCAGATGTGTGTAGTCTGTTACCACCAGAAATATGTCATGTTAATGACTGTTGCAAAATCCCAACATACTGGATTTTTTAGACTTCAGGACACACTTGGGGCTGATAGAGCTGTTTACCCATATTACAGCTGAAAGCAGTTGCTTTTTTTTTTTTTTTTTAGTTGCTGCTCTTAATAGTGTGTAGTTAGCACAGGTGAAGCCTGTGGCCCATATTAAAAGAAGCATTTAAAACCACACACATCTGGGTTGGGGATGTAGCCCAGTGGTAAAGTGCTGGCTTAGTACATACAAGGGCCAACAATGAAAATATAAAAAATAAAAAACAAAAAACTACCTAGCACTGGCTATATCTTAGACTTCATACTGGTTTCCAGTCCCAGTGTTCTGATAACCCAGAGACAGGGCTAACTAAGGAGACAGATGAGTGGCATTGTGCTGGTCTGAACAACATGGCTTTGATTTTGTTTACAGGTCTTCCATGGTGCTGACTCAGACATAGAGTGGCTCCAGAAAGACTTCGGGCTGTACGTGGTAAACATGTTTGACACCCACCAGGCAGCGCGGCTTCTCAACCTGGGCCGTCACTCACTTGACCACTTGCTGAGGCTCTACTGCAATGTGGAGTCAAACAAGCAGTACCAGCTAGCAGACTGGAGGATACGGTCAGTCTAAAGTAGCACAGACGTGTTGGGGGCCCAAAGAAGTCTAGTGGTCTGTTAACCTCACCTGTGGAGATGCTTGTCAGGCCACAGCTGTGTTTTTACCTTAATGTGATTGGCACCAGACTTCAGGTGTTTCTTTTTTTTAAGATGGACCTGTGGTGCTTGTGTTTGGGTAATTCTGTTATGCTGTGTTTCCTGGGAGTGGTGATGAGAAAGATCGTATCAGTATTGAACAGCTCAGCTCTAGCTGGGATAATTGTGTTATATGATCTGCAGGCATAGAAGGCAGCTAAGGTGTACAATTTGTTTAGGACTGTGATAGTTTTGTGTTTTGCCATACATTCTGGAAGCCTGGCCCAGCTAAATCACATTCAGGTAGCCAACTACTCTCCTGAGGGTGAAGCCACCTGATGAAGATGCCATTTGTACCCACCAGAATTCTAAATAGAAAAGAAAAACATCTATTTGCTCTCCTGTGTCTTCTCTCAGCAGGGAAGTAAGAGCACTGGAGGAACCTGTGAAAGTCAGACAGCAGAGTAACCCCACGACCATAGTGCTTTATTGTTGTTGTTATTATTATAACTATTTTGGTTTTTCGAGGTAGGGTCTCACTCTAGCCCAGGCTGACCTGGAATTCACTATGTACTCAGGATGGTTTTGAATTCATGGCGATCCTTCTACCTCTGCCTCCCAGGTGCTGGGATTGAAGGCACGTGCTATCCACACCCGGCTCTCCATAGTGCTTATTTTAACCATCACTCTGCCTCCCTCCCTCCTCACCTGGATATTAAAGTAATGGTTTGTCATATTGAAATGCAGGAAGTGTTAGTATAATCATGGTATTGTCTGTGAAAGAATCTTTGGAATCAGAATCCAAAGATGCCCAAGAAAGCCCTGTTATCCACATAAACCAGTTGGATGGCTGTCTCTGGGGCAGTCAGTGAAACCATGACCTGTCTTGCAACTCTAGCCCTCTGCCAGAGGAGATGCTAAACTACGCCCGGGACGACACCCATTACCTCCTTTACATCTATGATAGAATGAGGCTGGAGCTGTGGGAACGAGGCAATGGCCAGCCAGTCCAGTTGCAGGTGGTGTGGCAGCGGAGCAAAGACATCTGCCTCAAGGTACCGCATCTTTTTTTTTTAGGTTTTTCAAGGTAGGGTGTCACTGCAGTTCAAGCTGACCTGTAATTTATTCTGTATTATCAGGGTGGCCTGGAACTCACAGTATCCTCCTACCTCTGCCTCCTGAGTACTGGGATTAAAGGCATGCGCCACCACACCCAGCTTGCATAGCTCTTTCTGATTCGCATTTCACCATTTCATTACCCTCTCTTTCTTTCTTTTTTTTTTGGGGGGGGTGCTTAGGTTCTCACTGTAGCCCATGCTAACCTAAAACTTAATCTGTAGTTCCAGGCTGTCCTCAAACTCACAGTGACCCTACTACTTCTGCCTCCTGTACTGATATTAAAGGTGTAAACTAACATGCTGACTTCCATTACCTTATCTTTACCTCTCCCTTAAGATCTCTTCTTCTCCTCTTATGGTCCCTTTTCTAGTTTTATGACATACACATAAATCTAGATTCTGTGTATGAAAGAAAATGTGCTATTTGTCATGAGTCTAACTTATTTGGATAAACATACTGATCTCCATTTTCATTTCATCCATTTTCTTTCAGATGTCATGGTTGCTTTTTTTTTTTTTTTTTTTTTTTTTTTTTGGTTTTCCGAGGTAGGGTATCACTGTAGCCCAAGCTGGCCTGGAATTCACTCTGTAGTCTCAGGGTGGCCTCTAATTCACAATGATCCACTTCTGCCTCCCAAGTGCTGGGACAAAAGGCATGTGCCACCACGCCCAGCTTTCATGGTTTCATTTTTTTATGATATAATAAAACTCCATTGTGTGTATGCACCACATCTTCCTTCCCTCCCTCCCTCCCTCTTTCTTTCAAGAGAGTATTGGTGTGCCAGGGCCTCAGCCACTGTAATTGAACTCCAGATGCTTGTGCCACCTAGTGGGAATGTGTGACCTTGTACTTGCCTCACCTTTGTACATCTGGCTTACATGGGATCTGGAGAGTCCTTAGGCTTCACAGGCAGTAGCCTTCACCACTAAGCCACCTCTCCAGCCCTCCTTTTTTGTTTATTATTATTTATTATTTTTGTTTATTTTTATTTATTTATTTGAAAGTAACAGACGGAGAAAGAGGCAGACAGAGAGAGAGAGAATGGGCACGCCAGGGCCCTCAGCCACTGCACACTGACTCCAGACGCGTGCACCCCCTTGTGCATCTGGCTAAAGTGGGTCCTGGGGAATTGAGCCTTGAAATGGGGTCCTTAGGCTTCACAGGCAAGCGCTTAACCGCTAAGCCATCTCTCCAGCCCAGATTTTTTTTTTTATTTTTTGAGAGTAACAGGCAGAGAGAGAGAGTTATTATTATTATTATTATTATTATTATTGGTTTTTCAAGGTAGGGTCTCTCTCACTCTAGCTCAGGCTGACCTGGAATTCACTATGTAGTCTCAGGGTGGCCTCTTAACTCATGGTGATCCTCCTACCTATGCCTCCCAAGTGCTGGGATTAAAGGCGTGCACCACCATGCCTGGCTTCCTTTTTTTTTTTTTTAATTAATTAATTTAAGAGAGAGAAAGTGAGAGAATGGGCATGCCAGAGCCTCCAGTCACTGCAAACCAACTCCAGACACATGTGCCTGCCACCTTGTGCATCTGGTGTATGTGGGTCCTGGGGAATTGAACCTGGGTCCTTTGGCTTTGTAGACAAGTGTTTTAACCACCAAGCCATCTCTCCAGCCCTCCTTTTGTTTGTTTGTTTGTTTTAAATATTTTTATTTATTTACAAGTAGAGAGAGAATGGGCCCATCAGGGTCTCTGGTCACTGCAAAAAAACTCCAGATACATATACCACTTTTCATGAGTACTGGGGAATTATGGGTTGTTAGGCTTTGGAGGAAAGTGTCTTAACTGCTGGGTTGTTTTTTTTTGTTTTGTTTTTTTTTTTTTTTTTTATTTTTATTATTAGATATGGACATATTTTGTATGTAAATAGCACATGTTGGTATCATCCTTTCCCTCCTCCCTGTTGTTTTTTTTTGTTGTTGTTGTTGTTGTTTTTGAGGTAGGGTCTCACTCTAGCTCAGGCTGACCTGTATTTCACTGTGTATTCTCAGGGCGGCCTCAAATTCATGGTGATCCTCCGACCTCTGCTAGGATTAAAGGCGTGCGTCACCACACCCAGCTGGTTTTGCTTTTTTTGAGATAAAGTCTCACTAAGTAGCTCACACTGGCCTCAAACTTGGAATCCTCCTGCTTCTGCTTCCCAGGTGTCATGCCTGACTTTACCCTTGTTCTTACCTTAATGAAAGATCCAGGTGTTTGAAAACCAAGGGTACAATTTTGATTCCATTGATCTTTTTTTTTTTTTTTTTTGGTTTTTCGAGGTAGGGTCTCACTCTGGCCCAGGCTGACCTGGAATTCACGATGTAGTCTCAGAGTGGCCTTGAACTCACGGAGATCCTCCTACCTCTGCCTCCCGACTGCTGGGATTAAAGGCATGCGCCACCACGCCCGGCTTTCCATTGATCTTTTATTAAGATGTTGGGGATCAAATCCAAGGCTTCATGGATGCCAGACAGTTTCTTTACTACTGAGACTCACCCCCTGCTTCATTGACCTTCATTACTGTCTAACGTTTACAGAAATTCGTCAAACCAATCTTCACCGACGAGTCCTACCTTGAGCTATACCGGAGGCAGAAGAAGCATCTGAACTCTCAGCAGCTGGCTGCCTTTCAGCTCCTGTTTGCCTGGAGGGATAAAACGGCTCGCAGGGAGGACGAGAGTTACGGGTAAGGGATTCGAGGTGCCTTTAATGTTTCTTTTTTTTTCTTTAGTAGTTTTAGACTAAGCAGGTCTGATGGCAACAAGAAATGGGGGATTTTTTTTTTTTTTCATGAAGGCTGGTTGTGGTTTCCTCATTACAGCATTTAACAGGATTTGTTAGTTAAATTTATTGTGATCCTGCTGTGTGTTTTGTTTCAGATACGTGTTACCAAACCATATGATGCTCAAGATAGCTGAAGAACTGCCTAAGTAAGTCTCAGAACAGATGAACCTGTTCTCACTTCTCAATCTCACTTCTCCGTTGTATGAACTAAAACTTCTGAATGGGAATATTTCCATGGCTATACCGTGTGCCTAGCTCAGGTAAGTCTCTGAGCCTATAGCAACCCCTTAGAGAGGAGAAACCGGCCCGGATTTTTTGTTTGTACTTTACCTAAATTAAAGCCTCATGATTTTTAGTTTTGTCATGATAACTGAAATACAAGCAAGGATTTAAAAACTGGCACTTGGGGCTGAAGAGATGGCTTAGCAGTTAAGGCACTTGCCTACAAAGTCTAATGACCCGAGATTGATTTCCCAATACCCACATAAAGCCAGATGTACAAAGTGGAGTCCTTTGCAGTGAGTGGCTGGAGGCCCTGGCACACTTGTTCTCTCTGTCTCTCTTCTTTATCTCTCTCTCTGCTTGCACATAAATAAGTAAAAATATTTTTTAAAAACCTGAGACTCAATAATGAGTTCCAGTTCTCACAGGGTGTGAGTCAGGACTGTAAAAGTAATTAGCTGAGCCTGGTATAGCAAAGAGCACATGTGTGAGTGGTTGGCCTGGTCTGCTCTGATGTGATGTGTTTTGTTTTGTTTTGAAACATGGTCTTACTGTATAATCCAGACCTGTAACCCACTTTGTAGCCTCAGACTCACTCATTACTCACGGCACTCCTGCCTCTCCTTTGGGAGTGCTGGGATTACCGGCATGAGCCACCACCACCTCCAGTTCCCATGTGATCTGTTTCCTTGGGATTTTTTTTTTAATATTTTTATTTATTTCCAAGCAAAGAGAGAATAGGTGCACCAGGGCCTCCAACTGGACACTGCAGATGAATTCCAGATGCATGTACCACTTTGTGCATCTGGCTGTACGTGGGCACTGGGGAATTGAGCCCTGGTTGTCAGGCTTTGTAGGCAAGCACCTTAACTGCTGAGCCATCTCTCCAGCCCTGTTTCCTTGGTCTTCTACTTAACCATTGCACTCTGGCTTTGTCCTGTCGTTATCCTTGTCAGGAAGCCTTGAAGGGTATTTCTGTGATGAGCTGACTGTGTTCTTTCCTATCTTCAGGGAGCCTCAGGGCATCATAGCTTGTTGCAACCCAGTACCACCTCTTGTAAGGCAGCAGATCAATGAAATGCATCTTTTAATACAGCAGGCTCGAGAGATGCCCCTGCTCAAGGTATGACATACTTCTGCTTATGCCTTCAACCCCGCTCTGTATCCCTGTGGTCTCCTCTACTTCCCAACTGGTCTCTCATTGTAAACAACCCAAAAGAACTAATAGGGCTTGTAAATCCAGTGGGTGTGACTTCTTGGATTTACCTGCTTTTTTATAGTTTTGGGGTTTTTGTTGTTTTTTTTTTTTTTTTTTTTTCGGTTTGGGGGTTTTGGTTTTGTTTTGTAGTACTGGGATTGAGCCCAGCTGTTCACCATGCTGTGCAAGCACTCTGCCCCTGACTCAGAACCCTGACCCCTGCTTTTTTTTTTTTTTGTGGCAATTAAGAGGTAAACCTCTGGATATAGCTAAGTTAATAGAGTGTTTGCCACCCCAGCATGTAAAGGCTGGAGGTAGGAGGATCAGAATTTCAAGGTTATCCTCAGCTACATAGTGAGTTCAAGGACACCCTGGGCTACATGAGCCCTGTCTAAATGGTAAAAACTTGCTAAACCCCATTGTTCATATTGTATGACCTTATCTTGGGCTATCTGATAGCAATTAGCAGTTGATATAAGGCAGTTAATGTGGTAGAGTGAGGTGGAATGAGGGCCTTGGGTTAGGGAGGTTTCAGAGGAAGCCCAGTTGTGAAGTGATTGAACCAAAAATCATGGTATAGAAAGGGCAGGTACCAGGAAAAAACAAAGAAAAGGCTAGTGGAGCTCACTGACAGAAGATGAAAAGGGCTGCCAGTTATTGTTGAATTTAGGATTGTTGAGAAGTCACCTGGACCACAGGTCCATTTGCTGATAGAGGAGGTGGGATTCAGCACCACTCACTGCAAAGTCAAAACCCCGTGTGAGGGGAGTAAGAACCATGGATGGGAAGGGTAATTCAGAAAAGCTGACTTTGTGAAGAAGGTGCTAAAAATTAAACAAGTTCAGCTGGAAGTGGGATCTCTCACAGAAGACATAGTCTTAGTCAAGCACAGTGGCACGCACCTGTAATCCCAGCACTTGGGAGGCAGAGGCAAGAAGATCAGGAGATCAAGGTCTTCCTTGGCTACATAGTGCAAGGCTATATAAGATTCTATCTCCGAAAAAAAAAAAAAAAGAAAAAGAAAAAGAAGAAGAAGAAAGGAGCTGGGAAGATGGCTCAGCATTTAAAGGTGCTTGCTTACAAAGCCTTTTGGCCCAGGTTCAATTCCCAAGCCACCCTTTTAAGTCAGATGCAAAAAGTGAAGCAAGTGTCTGGCATTCATTTGCAGTGGCATGAGGCCCTGTGTGCTCACACTGTCTATCTCACCCACACATGCAAATAAATTAACCAAAAAAAATTTTTTTTTGTTTTTTTCGAGGTAGGGTCTCACTCTAGCCCAGACTGACCTGGACTTCACTTTATAGTCTCAGGGTGGCCTTGAACTTGTGGCAGTCCTCCTACCTCTGCCTCCCAAGCGTTGGGATTAAAGGCATGCACCACCACGCCTGGTCCAAAATTATTTTTACTTTATTTATTTTTTATTTATTTGAGAGAAGGATGCAGATAAGGCAGAGAGAATAGGTGCTCCAGAGCCTTCAGCCACTACAAATGAACTCCATTTGCATGCACCATCTTGTGCATTTGGATTACATGGGTCCTGAGGAATCAAACCTGGGTCCTTGAGTTTTGTGGGCATACACCTTAACCACCAAGCCATCTCTCCAGCCCAACCAAAATTATAAAAGAAAAAAGAAGCCAGGTGGGGTGGTTAATGCTTTTAATCCCAACATTCAAAAGGCTGAGGTAGAAAGACCATTCTTAGTTTAAGGCCAGTCTGGGCTACAAAATGAGTTTCTTATTGGCCTTGGCTACAGTGAGACCCTGCCTAAAAAAAAAAAATGGGAAGGAAGGAAATGCAGACAGATATGTATGAGGGAATAAATGTAATATGTAATGCAAGGACCAAGTACATGAACCTATTTCTATGTTTGCCCTGTGTAGATAATACATATTAAAATTGCATGATTTCATTTGGGGTTTTTGCTCATTTATTTATTTATTTTTATTGAAAACTTCCATGATTATAAACAAAATCCCGTGGTAATTCCCTCCCTCCCCCTACTTTCTCCTTTGAAACTCTACTCTCCTTCATATCCCCTCCCCCTCTCAATTAGTCTCTTTCTCATTTTGATGTCATATCTTTTCCTCCTGTTATGATGGTGTTGTGTAGGTAGTATCAGGCACTGTGAGGTCATGGATATCCAGGCCATTTTGTGTCTGGAGGAGCACGTTGTAAGGAGTGCTGCCCTTCCTTTGGCTCTTACATTCTTTCCGCCACCTCTTCCACAATGGACCTTGAGCCTTGGAAGGTGTGATAGAGATGTTTCAGTGCTGAGCACTCCTCTGTCACTTCTTCTCAGCACATGGTTCCTTCTGAGTCATCCCAAGGTCACTGCAAAGAAAAGAGAAGGTTCTCTAACCAAAAGTGAGAGTAGCATTAATATATGGGTATGAACATTAAGAGAAGTGCTTACTGGGGAGTTTGATGAGCATAGTATATACATTTAGCCAGACACCAGTAGATGTTATACTCCTAGGGCTCTTGACTACCCCTGTTGTAGGTTTTCAGTTATCAGGCATGTATTCCCTCCCATGGAACAGGCCTCCAGTCAAATTAGAGGGCCGTTGGTTTCCCCCATAACACATGTGCCACTATTGCACCCGTTGGCTCATTTGGCCTGGCTGGCCAAATATAAGGCTTGCAGTGTCCACTGTTAATTATTGTCACTGGTGATTTCTGTCCCATTGAACTGCATGCAGTGTGGCTTTTTCCAGCTCTCTGTCAGCTGGTCTACATGGAGGAGGGTTTCATCTCAGTTCCAGCAGGATTTCTCAGTGGCCTTGCAGCCCAAGTATGTGGAATCTTCAGCAGTAGGGTCTTAACCATCTATTCCTGGTGGGAAACCAAGGGCCTCGGCAATGGCCTGTAATGTTTTGGGGACATCAGGGACCTTCATGGTCAACCATTCACTGGAAGGTATCCCATTCTTGGCACTGAAAATTTTCTAGTAACAATCTATGGCTCCTGAATGTTCTGTTGTCCAAAAAAGTAGGTTTCCATATGATTTATTTATGGCCTCTTAGATTTTGATTAGCCCTCCCTCCCTCCACCTCTCCTTTAGTCAGTCTCTTCCCTTGATCTCACTTAGGCCTATTCATCCCCACTAATCTGTTCTTCTACTTACATATATACAATATCATCCTATTAAGCTCCCCCCCCCCCCCCGCCCCGTCTCTCTTTCTATCTCCTTTCTAGCTTACTGGTTTCTGCTACTGAGTTTTACTCCTACTCACACAGAAATTCAATCATTTGTAGCTAGGATCCACACATGCAACCTTTGGCTCTCTGGGCCTGGGTTACTCACTTAGTAGAATCCTTTCCAGATCCATCCATTTTCTTGCAAATTTCATAATTTCACTTTTCTTTACTGCTGAGTAGAACTCCATTGTATAAATGTGTCACATCTTCATTACCCACTCATCAGTTGAGGGACATCTACGCTGATTCCATTTCCTAGCTATTGTGAATAGAGTGGTAATGCATATTTAAAAGTGCATGGTTACATTTGCGGTTTTTGCTTTAAAAAAAATCTTTTTTTTTAAGCTGGTCTTGGTGGTGCACACCTTTAATCCCAACACTTGGGAGACAGAGGTAGGAGAATCACCATGAGTTCAAGGGCACCATGAGACTACATAATGAATTCCAGGTCAGCCTGGGGTAGAATGAAACCTTACCTTGAAAAACCAATAAAATAAAATATTTTTTATTATTTTTATTTATTACAGAGAGAGAGAATGGGTATACCAGGGTCTCTACCCACTGCAAACAAACTCCAAGCACATGTGCCACCTTGTGCATCTGGCTTATGTGGGATCTGGGAAATTGAATGTGGGTTCTTAAGCTTCAAAGGCAAGTGCCTTAACTGCTAAGCCATCTCTTCAGCCCTATATCTTGAACTTTTGATCCCTCTGCCTCAGCCTCCCAGGTAAGTAAGGCCTGCTCCACTAGACCTGACTTTTTTTTTTTTTTTTTTCAAGGTAGGGTCTCACTCTAGCCCAGGCTGACCTGGAATTTACTATGTAGACTCAGGGTGGCCTCGAACTCACGGCAATCCTCCTACCTCTGCCTCTCGAGTGCTGGGATTAAAGGCATGAACCACCATGTCTTGCTCTGTGGTTTGTTTGTTTTTGTTTTTTGGTGGTGCTAGGGATTGAACCCAGGATCTTATGTATGCTGAGGCAAATGTTCTACCACCAAATTTTATCCCCAGCCCGCTTTTTACTTTTTCTTCTCTATAAAGTTGCCTGGGCTGACCCTGAACCCAGTATGTAGTCCAGGCAGGCTTTGAAGTTGTGATTCTCCTGCCTTGGGATCCTGAACAGCTGGGATTACAGGTCTGTACCACCAGGCCTGGTCTTGTGTTTTTTCTTACTGAGACAAGGTCTTGCTATGTAGCCTAAGGTGGCCTTGATATCCTGATCCTCCTGCCTTAGCCTCCCAAGCACCAGTATTATGAGCATATACCACCATGTCTGGTTTGGTTTGTGTTTTATTAGAATAGTTTCTTCCATTTATTTATTTATTTGGGTTTTTTGAGACAGTGGTCTCATGATAGAGCCCAGGCTTGCCCCAAACTCTTGGTCTTTTGAGATAAGGTTTTAGGCTCGGTTGGTCTTAAACTCCTGACCATCTTACCTCATCCTCCTGAGTTTTGGGACTACAGGTGTGTACTATTACACACAGCTTTATTAGAACAATTTTTTTATTTATTTGCAAGCAGAGAGAGAGAGAGAATGGGCACACCAGGGCTTCTTGCCATTTCAAACAAACTCCAGATGCATGTGCCACTTTGTGCATCTGGCTTTATGTGCACACTCGACAATTAAACCTGGGCTGTCAGGCTTTACATGCAAGTGCCTTTAATTGCTGAGCCATCTTCCCAACACTAGAATAATTTTAAATGTGTTGACTTAGTAACAGCAATATGCGATCATTCATTTATGATTGTTTTTAAAGATAATTGACTCCAAAAGACTAAAAATCAAAGAAGAATCTGGGGATAAGCATATTTGTAGTGGCCACATTAAAATGTCTTTCTGAAAGGGGCTGGAGAGATTGCTTAGTAGTTAAGGCGCTGGTCTGAGAAGCCTAAGGACCCATGTTCAACTCCCCAGATCCAACATAAGCCAGACGTACAAGGTCGCACATGCACACAAAGTGGCACACGCATCTGGAGTTCGATTACAGTGGCTGGAGGCTTTGGTGTGCCATCTCTCTCTCTCTCTCTCTTTCTCGCTCTCATTAATAAAAAATAAAAATAAAAAAAGGCCTGTCTGTTGGGCTTAAATGATGGCTGTTGTCTGTTCCTCCTGCACGAGGCCTGGAGTTTAATCCAGGGAGGGTCATGGTGGCTGCTGAAGACTTTCCTCCATCTCTTTGGTAGTCCTGTGTCATGCCTCCTCATGACAAGAGAGAGCTCTGTTCTTTCACCAAGGCATTCCTCCCACCCCATTTTTAAAAAAAATATTTTATTTATGAGAGAGAGAATATGGGTGCACCAGGACCTCCTGCCACTGCAGATGAACTCCAGATGTATATACCATTATGTGCATCTGACTTACTTGGATCCTGGGGAGTTGAATCTAGGTTCCTAGGCTTCGCAGGCAAGCGCCTTAACAGCTAAGCCATCTCTCCCGCCCTCCAGTTTTTATTAACATATACATAGTAGGGGGTTTCATTGTGACATTTTCATACATGTATATATTACCCTATCACCCTCTCTTGTCTCTCTTCCACCCTGCTGATCCCCTTCCTCTTCCTGTATAGTCCTACTTCTACTTTCTCTTCTTTTTTTTTCTTTTTTTTTTGTTTGTAAACCAGTGAGTTTAATTAGATTAGGGAGCATGGGTGAGAGGTCATTTGCATGGGCAACTTACAAGTGGCTACAGCACTGTAAAAAAAAATGTCTCTCTTGCATCCCCAGCACCTGTTAAGTGCCCGTAAATCCTTAGAGAGAGTCAGGGCCTCCCTGCTTTGCCTATGTGAGGGACTATTTTGCTGGTCTTGGGTGGGTAATTGTAGCTGCAGGGAGCTCAGGTATGCAGTGCATGTTGTGCTGGGAAGACTGTTCTACAACACTCTGCACCTTTTTTGGCTTTTACATTCCTCTGCCCTCTCTTCCATAATGTGCCCTGAGCCTTGGAGGAGTGATACAGATGTACCACTTAGGTCGAGCATTCAGCAGCCACTTATTTGTGACATTTGACCAGTGAGTCTCTAATAAGGTAATAAACACTGTCCACTGCAAAAAGAAGCTTCCTTGACCAAAACTGACAACAGCACTAGTTTATGGGTATAAACTTAATTATTTAGAAGGCGAGTTGACAGGAACATGTCCATCAGCAAAACCAAACCAAACCAGTCGTTTTCCCACCAGGGCCTGTGACCTCTCCCGCCACAGGGTTTTGACTAGGTTTACAGTATCAGATATAAATTCCCTCTTGTGAAGCAAGCTTCAAATCCAATCAGAAAACAATTGGTTACCCCTATAAAAATCATGCCACTGTCACACCAGTAGGCACATCTTGCGTGGCAGGTTGGTAGTATAGCATGGTCCACAGTTGCATAAGACTGTGTTGTTTTTGATTTTTCATTATAGGGTCGTGCTCTAGCCCAGTATGACTTGGAATTCACTATGTAGTCCCAGGCTGGCCTCAAGCTCCCAGCAATCCTACCTTGGCGTCCCAACTGCTAGGATTAAAGGCATGTGCCACCATGCCTAAGACTTCTTTTTTTCAAGGTAGGGTCTCACTCTACACCAGGCTGACATGGAATTCACTATGTAATCTCAGGGTAGCCTCAAACTCAAGGTAATCCTCCTACCTGTGCCTTCTAAGTGCTGGGATTAAAGGCGTGTGCCACTACGCCCAGTTCTAAGTAAGACTTTTGATGACAGTCCTCCCCACCCCCACCCCCACCCCCAGTCTGCACAGCAGCTAGGGAGCAAGAAGAAAGCTTCCAGCTTGATTTCTGCATGTCTTGCAACCAAAGTGTGTTATGTTTTCACCAACAAAATCTAATATTGGTAGTCAACCAAGAACAGTGGCAATAACCTGCATTGTTTGGGGCGCCTATAAGGATCTCCCTAACAACTTGCAGGGAGGTAATCCATTCCTGGAAAAGTGGTTTTTCATTTGATAGTCCTGTCTTTTGGGAAGTCACCAGGTATTTTGTTTGTTTGTTTGTTTTTGTTTTTGAGGTAGGGTCTCACTCTAGCTCACTCACTATGTAGTCTAAGGGTAGCCTTGAACTTACAGTGATCCTCCTACCTCTGTCTCCTGTGTGCTGGGATTAAAAGCATGTGCCACCATACCCGTCTTCACCAAGCTATCTTAAACACCACATAATTGCTGTGTCAGGTGCCAGAGAGGGTTCCGGGATAAAAGGGTCTTTAAGAGACAGCCTCATGGAGGCACACACTCTGCTGGAGAAGGGCTGGTCGTTCATTTTACACTGCCTGTCTCAGTTTCCTCTCTTTTCTTTCTTTCTTTCGTTCTTTTTTTGAGACAGGGTGTCATGTAGTCAAGGCTGGCCTTGAACTTGCTATGTATCAGAAGATGACCTTGAACTCCTGCTCCTACTGCCTTCACCTCCTGAGTGCTGGAATTACAGGCGTGTGCCAACATACCAGTTTTATATGGTGCTGGGGATCAAACCCAGGGCTTCGTGCCTACTAGGCAAACACTACCAACTGAGCGACATCCCCAGTCCTCCTCTTCTTTCCTCTTTAGTCTGAAGCTACAACTGGAATGAAGAAGAGTGGACCACAACGCAGTACCGAGGTAGAGTGACACATCTCTGTCTCACCTATGGGAAGGTGGTGGCCATCACAGTCCCTGCAGACAAACCTGAAAGGTTTGCCAGCCTGAAGCTCCTGGTTCACTTGAGAGTTTACATGTGGTCTGCTGGTTTCTTTTTGATACAGAGATTGGAGAATGTTCTCTTCGGACCACATGACTGCTCCCATGCCCCTCCAGATAATTACCCGATTTCCCCAACTGCTGGTAAGGTGGAGGCCCTCTGGACTCTAAGAGTCAGGGCCAGCTCAGCGCCTACAGGCCTTAACCATACTGACTTCTGTGCCTTCAGTATCTGTGCCAGTTCAGAAGCAGCCAAGTCTCTTTACTGAAGAAAAAGAGGAAACCTCTCTGGACACTAAATGCCTTCTTGCCACAGCCGTTATCACGTTATTCAGTGTGAGTATCAGGAAACTCTCAGGTGACTGACATAGATTCCCAGGTATTTGTTGGGGTTATCACGCCGGCTATCTGCTTGGAGGGTTGCATGTACCTTGAGACTACTGTCAAAGTGAAACTAAAGAGGCATGGGGAGTGGTGGGAGGCAGGCAGATGTTTCTGAGGATGTCTCATGTGCACTGTGTGAAGAGACTCTTGAGGAAAGGGTGTCTGGTGGGGAGGAGGGTATGGGGTTGAGGTGACAGATAGGAACAGGGGTTTTCAGCAGAGGATGAGTTAGCTGGATACCCAGCAGGGGCGGGGGTAAGTGCTATCTACTGAACTGAGTATATGCTTTGCACACCTTCCTAAACGCACCCAGCATCATCTACATGCACTTTTTGGGAAGAAGAGAAGACTTGGAAGCATTCTTTCTGTAATGTGGCTCATTAGAGGAAATGAGGAGCAACCAGTGCAAGCGCTACATCAGTGACACGTCCTCGTTGCCTGATCCTAGGAGAGGCTGCAGCGGTCACAGTAGTTAGTGACTGTTCATTTTAGAGACCCTCTGTGGCTTGCCTGGGCCAGACTATGTGTTTCTGGAACGTGTATTGGCCTGTAACAAAATCTTCCTGTTACTCCTGGACTGCTCATGTTGGCTCATGATTACATTTCTAAGCTCCTTATAAAGGAGGACCCCAATGAATGCATTTGTCAGGGTGAAATAATACAAAAATAACCAGAGATAAAGGAGAGTATGCAGATAGATCTCGAGTGTGGGGGAAGGGAAAGCCATAATTCTCGGAACTGAGGGAGGGAGATTATCTGGCTTGTATACAGACAGGTATCAAACTTAGTAAATAGTCAAATAATAAAATAGTCTAGGTGGCACTGGAAGGTACAGGATTAAAGTGTACAGCCATCCTATGTGCCAGCATGTTGAGACAAAGTTGGGAAGATGAAATGTTACCTGCAAAATGTACTGTCTCATAACTTCCATTTTGGATGTAACATAAAGTTAGATGGAGTTTTGCTATGGTGATTCATGGACAGAAAGGCCTAGGGGCCTTGGCTGAACACACTGTTGATATGAACCATCAAAGTGATTCTGCAGGTAAAGAGCCCAGGCTGGCCTGGAACTCACTTTTGTAGCTCAGACCTCAAATATCTACTCCTTGCCTCAACAATTACAGGCATACCCAACCATACCCAACTTGTTTGTATGAACTCGAGGCTGTATTAACCTGAGAGTGTTGTGTTTAGTCTGGTGGAGGCTGTAGTTCCTTATTCTTGGTTGCAAACAAGCATTAACTACAAATAAAGCAGAAGGTAGCACAAATTATGAACTTGGAGTAAGTAACATTCTGTTGCATCATTTCCCTGACTCCCTATCAAGATATAAAATACTAAATTTCAGGTGTCAGTTGAGATTTCAAGCTTTCAGGCTAGGTACACCTGGGTTTAAAATCCCTGTTCTGCCCTTATGAGCCATAAGGCTTTGCAAGACTTAGAACCTCTGTGAGCCTCAGTGAGAATTCTGTAAGATGGTAAGAATACCATGTATTTCATAGGTTGTGAGTTCATAGTAAGAATTCATAAAAATTAAAAAAGAAAAAGAAAAGGCCAGGCGTGGTGGCTCACGCCTTTAATCCCAGCACTCGGGAGGCAGAGGTAGGAGGATTGCCGTGAGTTCGAGGCCACCCTGGAACTACATAATGAATTCCAGGTCAGCCTCAGCTAGAGTGAGACCCTACCTCAAAAAACCAAAAAAAAAAAAAAAAAGAAAAGAAAAGAAAGGCCAGGCATGGTGGTATACCCTTTAATCCTAGCACTTGGGAGGCTGAGGTGATAGGATCGCTGTGAGTTTGAGGCCAGCCTGGAACTACAGAGTAAGTTCCAGGTCAGTGTGGGGTAGAATGAGACCCACCTCGGGGTGGGTGCAGGAGAATTCATTATGTTTTGCAATACTGCAGCCCTATTGTGTGCTGTACAGGCCCAGAAGAGCTTGAGAAAACACAGATATTATTGTAGTGTCACTATTATTGTCTTTTCCTTGCATCCTGATATCACAACATCATCATGTTTAAAAGCAATTGGTTTTGGTCTGTCCCTGCAGGAACCTAGTGCTGAGGAAAATGGAAAGACTCCATTGACGCTTGCACAGAAAAAAGCCCAGAACATAATGCAGTCCTTTGAAAACCCATTCAGGATGGTGAGTAGTGGTTATGTCATGCAAAGCAGGCAGGAGCTATAGGGAATTCTGCAGCAATGTGTCCTTTTACCTGGAAGAAAGGCAGTAAGATTTTGGGTGGGGAGCCTGAGCCTAGTGTCCTGGTGTCCAAGTTGGGACTCTGAGTGTCTGGCAGGGTTCAGATAACACCTCTTGGCATCTTCTGTGACTTTCCCTTTCTGCAGTTCCTGCCTTCACTGGAATACCAGGCTCACATCTCTCAGGCAGCAAAGTTTGATCCATCCTCGAAAATCTATGAAGTAAGTGGATTTGTGCATTATTAAAGAGTGACTTTCTAGGGGAGGGGACTCCATAATTAGTAGAGTCTGGTTCCTATTTTCAGCAGTTCTGTTTCAGGTCCTCAAGCCCCTAAAAATGGATGCAAAAATGTGCTTTCTATCAAAGTATGCTTTTCTAGGGAGATGGGCAGAACTGCAGTCCAGTTCTCAGAAGCACATGAAAATCTTGTTAAGAAACAGGATTTGGGGCTGGAGAGGTGGCTTAGCGGTTAAGGTGCTTGCCTGCAAACCAAAGTACCCGGGTTTGATTGCCCAATACCCACATAAAGCCAGATGCACAAGGTGACACATACTTCTGGAGTTTGATTGCAGTGGCTGGAGGCTCTGGCATGCCTAATTCTCTCTCTCTAGCTGCCTCTTTTACTCCCTGTCTCTCAGATAAATAAATAAAATGAAATTTTAAAAAAGAAAGAAGCCAGCCGTGGTGGCGCACGCCTTTAATCCCAACACTCGGGAGGCAGAGGTAGGAGAATTGCCATGAGTTCGAGGCCACCCTGAAACTACATAGTGAATTCCAGGTCAGCCTGGGCCAGAGTGAGACCCTACCTCGAAACCCCCCCCCCCAAAAAAAAAAAAGAAAGGAAGAAAAGAAACAGGCTTTTGCATCTATTTGACAGACCTGAAGCAGTTATTGTCTGCTGTCAAGGTTTCCAGTGCAGATGCAAGAAAAATGTATCCTTGCGCTTTCTGTCTGTTTCATTGTGGCAGCCAAGATTGAATAGAGGAATACAGAAAGAAAGAGAAAGGGAAAAAGGAAGAAAGGCTGAGGATGTAGCTCACTTGATAGGGAACTTCCTTATTCTGTAGCTGCCCAGGCTTTTTGCATACCATGAAGCTGCCCTAGGTTCAATCTCTAGCATCACATAAACCAGGCATGGTGGTACGTCCCTATAATTCCAGCGCTCAGGATATGGAGGCCGGAGGATTAGTAGTTCAAGGTCAGGAGCAAGGGCGATGGCTCATCAGTCAAATGTGCTTGCTTGCAAAGTCTGGCCTGGGTTCAATTCCCTACCACCCATGTAAAGCTAGATGGGCATTTATTTACAGCAGCAAGAGAAGAGTAAGCCGGGCGTGGTGGTGCACGCTTTTAATCCCAGCACTGGGGTGGGGGGTAGAGGTAGGAGGATCGCCTTGAGTTCTCAAGGCCACCCTGAGAATACAGAGTAAATTTTAGGTTAGCCTGGACTAGAGTGAGACTCTACCTCAAAAAAAGCAAAAATGATACTCGGGAAGAGAGGTAGGAGGATCTCTGTGAGTTCGAGGCCACCCTGAGAATACAGAGTGAATTCCAGGTCAGCCTGGGCTAGAGTGAGACCCTACCTCGAAAAACCAAAAAAAAAGAAAAGAAAGGAAGGAAGGAAGGAAGGAAGGAAGGAAGGAAGGAAGGAAGGAAGGAAGGAGAAGAGGAAGAGAAGAGGAAGAGAAGAGGAGAGAGAAAAATAGATGTCAAGTGGGATTTGCGTTCTCTTTCCTACTAGTTGTGGCACACTGTCTACCCTTTGCCATACTTCCATTGGCTCACCTAAATGTGTCCTAAGGACATGGCTGTAAGTGGATCATGAAAAGAAATATGAGACTTTTAGCAACCCAGAGAAGGTGACGGTAGCACTTCTGTCCTGGAAGATAGAGAAGATTGACTGGGGGTTTGGATGTAAAAGCTGCTAGCCCTGTGCTCAGAATTCACTTGTATTTTGTCTTTTTTTTTTTTTTTTTTTTTTTTTTGAGGTAGGTTCTCGTTCTAGTCCAGGCTGACCTGGAATTCACTCTGTATTCTCAGGGTGGCCTTGAACTCACTGTGATCCTCCTACCTCTGCCTCCTCTGAGTGCTGGGATTAAAAGGCATGTACCACTTATGCCTGGTGTATTTTATATTCTTTTTTATTTATTTTTTCCCAAGGCAGGGTCTCAGTCTAGCCCAGGCTGACCTGGAATTTACTCTATTCTCAGGGTGGCCTCAAACTCACGGTGATCTTCCTACCTCTGCCTCCCGAGTGCTGGGGATTAAAGGCGTGCCCCACCATGCCTGGCTTATTTTGTATTCTTTAATAGGCATTGTATGGGGCTGGTGGCTCATGCATCTGGAGTTAATTTGCAGCAGCTAGAGGCTGTAGTATACCCATGCTCGCTCTCTCTGTCACACTCTACTTGAAATTAAGGAAAATTAGGGCTGGAGAGATGGCTTAGCGGTTAAGCGCTTGCCTGTGAAGCCTAAGGACCCCGGTTCGAGGCTTAATTCCCCAGGGCGCACGCATCTGGAGTTCATTTACAGAGGCTGGAAGCTCTGGCGTGCCCATTCTCTCTCTCTCTCTCTCTCTCTCCCCCCCTCCCCCTCTCTCTCTCCCTCCCTCTCTCTGTTGCTCTCAAATAAATAAACAAATTTTTTTTTTTAATTAAGGAAAATTAAATTTTTTTAATGTTTTTTTTTCAAGATTTATTTTTTATTAGAGAGAGAATGGGCATGTCAGGGCCTCTAGTCACTGCAAACAAACTCCAAATGCATGTGCCACCATGTGCATCTGGCTTATGTGGGACCTGGAGAATCGAACCTGGGTCCTTAGGCATTGCAGGCAAGTGACTTAGCCACTAAGCCATCTCTCCAGCCTTATTATTTTAAATTTTTTTGCTTATTTATTTGAGAGCGACAGACAGAGAGAGAAAGAGGCAGAGAGAGAGAGAGAATGGGTGCACCAGGGCCTCCAGCCACTGCAAACGAACTCCAGACGCATGCGCCCCCTTGTGCATCTGGCTAATGTGGGTCCTGAGGAATCCAGCCTCGAACCACTGTCCTTAGGCTTCACAGGCAAGTGCTTAACCGCTAAGCCATCTCTCCAGCCCTTAAATATATTTTTAAAAAATATTTTATTTAAGCCAGGCATGGTGGAGCATGCCTTTAATCCCAGCACTCAGGAGGCAGAGGTAGGAGGATCGCCGTGAGTTCAAGGCCAGCCTGAGACTACATAGTGAATTCCAGGTCAGCCTGGGCTAGAGTGAGATCCTACCTCAAAAAACCAAACTTAACTATATATATATATTTTTTTTTTTTTGACTTTTTTGAGAGAGAGAAAGAGGCAAACATAGAGAATATGCACGCCAGGGCCTTCAGCCACTGCAAATGAGCTCTAGACACATGCACCACCTTGTGCATCTGGCTTACATGGGCCCTGAGAAATTAAACCTGGGTTCTTTGGCTTTGTAGCAAGCACCTTAACTGCTAAGCCATCTCCATTCCCAAAATATATTTTTTTTAATAAAATAAGAATTTTATAAATAAAGCCAGCAAGAGATGTAATTCTGTGTCATTAGATTCGGAATTTATGACTTAGAGTATGTATAGTTTTTTTGGATAGCATCTCCTTGGTTGCTTCATAAAGCAAGTAAGACATTCCTAAGTGGACGAGTGTCTTGGTCACGTGTTTTTATTTATCTATTTTTATTTATGTATTTTTTTTTACTGATTTTTGTTTTGTTTTGTTTTTCAAGGTAGGGTCTCATTCTAGCTCAGGCTGACTTCACTATGTCGTCTCAGGGTGTCCTTGAACTCACAGCGATCCTCCTACCTCTGCCTCCCAAGGGCTGGGATTAAAGGCGTGCACCACCACATCTGGCTTCATTTTTTTTTTTTTAATATTTCATTTTTATTTATTTATTTGAGAGAGGGAAAGAGGCAGAGTGGGAGAGAGAGAGAGAATGGGCACACTAGGGCTTCCAGCCACTGCAGATGAACTCCAGGTGCATGCGCCACCTTGTGCATCTGGCTTATGTGGGTCCTGGGGAATGGAACTGAGGTCCTTCGGCTTTGCGGGCAAGTGCCTTAACCACTAAGCCATCTCTTCAGCGCTTATTTATGTATTATTATTATTATTATTTTATTTCTTTTGGTTTTTCGAGGTAGGTTCTCAGTCTAGTCCTGGCTGACCTGGAATTCACTTTGTATTCTCAGGGTGGCCTTGAACCTGCAGTAATCCTACCTCTGCTTCCCAAGTACTGGGATTAAAGGTGTGCGCCACCAAGCATGGCTCATGTGTTTTTATTTTTAGATTAGCAACCGCTGGAAGTTGGCCAGCCAGGTCCATGTCCAGAAAGAATCAACAGAAGCCGCCAAGAAGAAGGCAGCTGAACAAACAGGTAGTTTTCACATCCTGGTGAATGTTGTGGGTTTGTAAAGGGACATCTGTGGCATGTCACTTGGATTCAGGATATTGAGTGATGGGTATGTGGTAGGGATCACAACCCTCAGAGCCAGGCACAACAGTGAACAGAACAGGCCCAGTCATGCCTTCTGGAGCTCTCCTTTTACTGGGATGGTGGACCCCTATGTTCTCTAACTGAAGGCAGGCAGTGGTGTGCAGAGAGGTGGAGGAGGAATGTGGCTACTATCTAGACACTGGCAAGTGAAGGCAGTGCAGCACATGTGATGTGCAGCAGAGAGCTGCATCCATCTGAGGAGAACAGAGTGTGGGCCATACCTTGCTGGCATGACCAGGGCGTGGCCATGTTGATCTGCTGTGGGGAAAAAAGGGCCTGTGCATGGACTGGCAGTACTCTGAGAAGAGGAGAGACTCTAGGGACCACTCTAGCTGCCATGTTGAGTAGATGATAGGGAAGAATCAGAATGCACGTGGGAGACTTGACAGTAACCCAGGTAATTGGCACACTAGCAGAGCCAGTGGTGAGAAGTCAGCCGACTGCACTTGGTGGTGAGTTGGATATCATGTCAGAAAAGGAAGGTGAGCTGCTGGAAAGCTGGGGTTGGGGACTTCAAGAAGAGTTTCCCAGAGCTGGCAGAGGAGCCAGCTAGAAGGAGAGGCTCATCCTGGCCCTTGACACTGAGGGCTTGGTTGGCTACCAGAGGGCCTCAGCAAGTGTTAGAAAGGCAATCTTGCCTGGGTTCCTTAGAGAGGCACAGGCCCATCAGATAGAGACTGCAGTTAAGGCCAGCGAATCCTCAACTGAGCCCAAGATATGACATGGGAGGAGGGGCACCTGTGCCAGTCCTTGTACCCATGCCATGGTGAAATGGCTGCTGGATCAGGGATTTCATAGATGGTCTCTCCCACAGCTGCCCGGGAGCTGGCAAAGAAAGAGTGCACAGCCATTGCGGAACAGGCCATCCCTGTGCGGCAACAGGCTGCGGTACGTGCTGCCCCTTCTCTCCTTTCCTTTGAGAAACATTTTGCCCTGGTTATGGTCAGGGTTTTCCTGGACCATCTTAGGAGGGTTTACTCTATACCTCCAAAGCTCTAGAGCTGACACAATACCTCAGATGGAATTTCCACACCACAAAACTTCATTTCATGCACGAAATTGATAAATTATTACAATTATTTAAATTAGAAATTTACTTTCAGGCCATGTATATAAACTATATATAAAATGATTAAACTTGGGTCCTGTCCCAAGATACTTCAATGTGTATATGCAAGTACACCAGATTTATGAAAAAAGAATCAGAAATCCATTTGCCCCAAATGTTGCACACTAGGATCTCTGTGTTCTGGGCAGCAGGGTTTCCTCACACGCATCACTGTGCTTCCCTCCCTGGTTGCTCTTACCCTGCAGCTAGAAAATGCCACTAAGAAGAGAGAGAGAGCCACAGGTGACCTAAGAGCCACAGAACAGAAACAAGAGAAGAAACGACTCAAAACTGCCAAGAAGCCAAAGGACCCAGATCTAGCAGAAAAAGAATTTACGCCTTATGACTACAGCCAGTCAGACTTCAAGGCTTTTGCTGGTAAGAACAGAGAGCCCTACGGAGTCACTTGACCATAGGACATGGAAGGAAGTTGCAGAGGACAAGAAGCCCACCTGCTTGCCAAAGCTGGCTGGCGATAGCCACAGAGATGGCTCAGCTGGACATGCTCCCTTGCAACAGGAAGTTCCATCCCCCTCCCACAATTATTGGATGAAGCCCTGGGTTGAAAGTGCCTCTAAAAAAGCCCACAAGGCGACCTCCTGTAACCCTTTAGTCCAGAGGGACCCTGTGCTGTGGAGGGCTACGCGGCACTCCCAAGTAGCCGCCTCCAGAGCAGTGAGAAGCAGGACAGTTCACACAGGCCTTTTGATCAGGAGCCTACATCACTGATGGGTAGCCTCAGAACTCCTTGATGCAAAAGTTATGACCAGCCCTAACAGCCTGGAAGCAGATCTGTGTGAAGAGCTCAGCTTTGGGGCTATGCGCAGCACCTGAGCATGTAATTGACTCCTAAAGCCTGAGCCCCTCGCCCATCATGGCCCGTTGTGTGTCAGCTCATAGTCATGATCACTGGCCTCTGATCTCTTACTTTTAGGAGACAGCAAATCCAAGCCCTCCCCTCAGTTTGACCCGAATAAACCAGCGGCTTCAGGCAAGGTAAGGCTGCAGCTGGGGCGGTCGATCTACTTTTCTGTCTTCTTCCCTGGCTTCTGTGATCATCAAGGAATCCTTTCCCTTAGCTTTTCTCCCCCCCACCCCTGTTTCTTCTCAGATGTGTACACTATGCCCATCAATTGTCCCAGCAATTTAAAGATGGAAATGAACGCTGCAGTGTTCCTATGCATGTTTGTTTTGTCACAGGGGCTTGCTGTGTACTCGGGCTGGCCTGGCATGGAATGGAATGTATTCCCGCCTCAGCTGCCCAAGTACTGAGATTATAGGTGTATTGCCACCACACCTGGTTTTGCATACATTTATGAAAGGATCTTTCTGCTACCTGGAAATTCTAGCCTTTTTTAAAAAAAATTAGGGGCTGGAGAGAGAGCACAGCTGTTAAGGTTCTTGCCTACAGAGCCAAATGACCTGGGTTCACTTGCCCAGTACATATGTACAGTCAAATGCACAAAGTGGTGCATGCATCTGGAGTTTGCTTGCAGTGCCAAGAGGCTCTGGTGTGCCCATTCTCCTTTAAAAATTTTTTTGAGAGAAAGAGGCAGGTAGAGAATGGGCACACCAGGGCCTCTGGCCACTGCAAACACTCCAGATGTATGTACCGCCTTGTGTATCTGGATTTACGTAGCTACTGGGAATCGAACCCAGGTCCTCAGGCTTTGCAGGAAAGTGCCTTAACTGTTGAACCATCTCTCCAGCCCGGAATGCTAGCCTTAATTCAAGCCCAGCATGCATCGTCCCTGCTTAGGTCTGTTCCAGTCAGAGTTGAATATGCTTATGCTATACAGTAGGCATCAGAGCTGCACCGGGCCCTCCTGTCCCTATCTCAGCTCAGCCTTGCTTGAAGACTTGCCTTCTGAAATGTGCAGAAGTGGCCACCTGCTGGGCACACCTGTTATGCTGGTGTTACAACTGGCTGCGGAGCTCAGAAGTGATTTCCTCTGTCTGGTTTTCAAGGTTTGTATCAACTTCCCTGATTCTTCTCTTTCCAGAAATGCACTGCAGCCAAAAAACTTAAACAGTCGACAGGAAACAAAAGCATGTCCTTTCCAACCGGAAAATCAGACAGGTAGGTGCAGTCACCAGGCCAGCAGGAAAGCCCCCTTCCTCTGTACCCGGGAACAGCTGAAGTACAAGTACAGCTGTGGGAGTTTGCTCTGATGAAAGGAGAGACCCTGCCTGTTATTTGGAAAACAGGATGGGATATGCTTTGCTCTATGCCACACACCAGAACTGAGTCCCATCATTCTTAGTTTTTGTTTTTTTTTTTCCCCCGAGGTAGGGTCTCACTCTAGCCCAGGCTTATTTAAAATTCACTATGTAGTCTCAGGGTGGCCCTGAACTCATAGCAGTCCTCCTACCTCTGCCTCTCAAGTGCTGCATAATGTCACCAAATCTGATATTTTCTTTTTTGAGGGAGGGTCTCACTCTAGCCGAGGCTGATCTGGAATTCACTATGTAGTCTCAAGGTGGCCTTGAACTCATGATCCTCCTACCTCTGCCTCCCGAGTGCTGGGATTAAAGGCATGTGCCACCATGCCTGGCTCTAGCTTTCTTCTTCTTATTATTATTATTGAACAAATAGGTGGAAAATGTTCCTACACTATTCCTTATCTTTGGAATGAGAAAAATCAGCAAGTGTTGTTACTGTTGACGAGTGTTTCCATTAAAGCATGAACTCAGAGCAGACTTTGAGGTCGGGCAGATTCTCAAATGCACACAGTGACAGGCCTTGCTGCCTCTATATCTCACACATCCCAGCCTGCACTGCCTCTTCCCCAGCATAGGCTCTGCACTGCCATCGGTTCTGTACTCTAGGACCCCTGAGCAAACCCTTCCTCAGTTCTGCATTTCTGAAGTCTACGCAATTCCCAAACTGGAAGTAGTAACTGGTTTTCATGCCATCTCTGCAGAGGCTTCCGGCACAACTGGCCCAAGAGATAGTGCTGGAGGAGACCCCCGGGACCCCACAGGCTGGGAGCCCCGAATGGCAGTGCTGCTTTTGTACAGACTCATTTTTAAACCATTAAAATTAATTGCTCCTGGAAGAAAGTTGGCCCTGGCTTTTCTTTGCTGCCCCCAGCTCTGGTAGGGAGGGCCTGTTCAGGCTGGGAGAGGTAAGTGTGCCCTTGGAGGGTGCTTTGGGGAACTTCTTTGACTCTGTGGGTTCTGTGAGTTGCTCATCTCCACATCTAGGAGGCTCTGTGGCCAGTGCTCAGTGGTCCTTGGATAACTGAGCTGAAGCTACTCAGTAAGTACTGTTGAAGAGGAGCTGAAGGGCCTGAGAGCCCACTGTGCTCTGGTTCTAGAGGACTTGCTGTCAGTTCCCGTAGCTCCTACTTTTTTTTTTTCCTTTGGTGGTTTTGTGTGTGTGCATGCGCTCATGCACACACGTGCTTGATGGGATGGGTAGACAAGTATATGCTGGTGCTCTTCCCTATAGGCTTGCCTGTGGTACCCTGAGGAGAATGCCGGGTGTCCCCCCTCAGTTACTTGCCTATTTGTTCTTTGCGATGGAGTCTTACTGGTTCCAGAGCTTGCTGTTTGTGAACCCCAAAAATTCTGCAGTCCCCACTCCTCACAGAACTAGTATGCTATAGAAGTACATGGCCACACTTAGCTGTTTGCAGGTTCTGGAGATTCAAATTCTGATGCCCTCATGCTTGGGCAGAAAGCACACATCCGCTGAGAAGTTTTTTTATTTGGATTTTTTTTTAATACTTATTTGAGAGAGAGAGAGAGAGAATGGGCACACCAGGGTCTCTGAGCCACTACAAATGAACTCTAAATGCATGTGCCACCGGCTTATATGAGTACTGGAGAATCTGAACCTGAGTCCTTAGGCTTTGCAGGCAAGTGCCTTAACCACTAAGCCATCGCTGCAGCCTGTTTTTTGAGGTAGGGTCTCACTCTAGCCCAGGCTGACCTGGAATTCACTATGTAGTCTCAGGGTGGCCTTGAACTCATGGCATCCTCTGCCTCCTGAGTGCTGGGATTAAAGGTGTGTGCCACCACATCTGGCTTTTTTTTTTTTTTTTTTTTTTTTTTTTGGACAGAGAGGGAGAATGGGCGCACCAGGGCCTCCAGCCACTGCACACGAACTCCATATGCACACGCCCCCTTGTGAATCTGGGTCCTTTGGCTTTGTAGGCAAATGCCTTAACTGCTAAGCCATCCCTCCAGCCCTGTTTTGGCATTTTTTAGACAGGATTTCTTTATAGTCCAGGTTGGCCTGGAGTTCACTAGGTAGCCTAGGGTGGCCTTATACTTGCAGCCTCCAAAGTACTGGTATTGCAAGTGTATACCAGCAGTCCTGGCTTTTATCTTTTGTTTGTTTTCTTTGCATATGTGTGGACAAGTGTGGGTACACACGCATGTGTCTGCGTGTGGAAGCCAGAGCTTGATGTTGGGTGTCTTCCTTTATTGCTCTCCAGTCTTGTTCAAGATTTCAGTAACTGTCTAGGGAAAGAATGAGGCCCTATCCTATCCCAGGTCCTTAAGCCTGGTTCATGCTATCTTAACAGAAAATATTTATATGTGAAAGGAATATTCCTTCTGTGTCAGCAACCTTTTCAGCAAATATTGATTGTGCTGGAATCCTTGCTTCTCAACTGGCAAGAGGCTTTAACCTGATGCCAGGGTGAGGGGCTCCTTCCCCTTCCATGTTCCCGTAATTTTCCCTTTCTATACTGGCTCAATTTCACCCTCTTCCCCTAAGACTTGGAAGCCCTTAGTGTTAAGGGTTGCCAAAAGTTGAAATTATGTTTGCTGTAATTTCTTCCATGCTGAACAGGAGTATAAACCGTACTGTCGCAGGAAACTTCTCCCCTGGGGAGATGCCAACACACATCCTCACCCCAGATAGGGTTCAGATGACAGGCCAAGATACAACTGCACCTGCACCAATACCAATGAGTTTAATGGGGTTACTTACAAGAACTTAAAGCCCACAAAGCAGCCGCACCACGGAGAATTCTCACTCCACCCTGGATGATGTTGTCTCCCCACGGCCGCTTCAAGGAGCTCCTTGTGTGAAGACTGCGCCTCTGTCAGCCGCAGGGTGAGGGCTTACTTACAGATCAGGGGGACCCCCAGAGCAGCCACACCACCGAGAAGCCTCATCCCATCATGGAGGACGACCTCCACGACCTCCCACAGCCACTTAGGTGGAGCTGCTGCCTGTGACAGGATCACCCCTGCGTCTGCTCTTTCCGCAGTCCCCAAGGGGGGGCTGACTTGCAGAGCACGAAGACCCCAAAGCAGCGTGCCAGGGGGACTCACTGTCCCTTGATCCTGACCCTCTATATAGTCGATCTCCCTCCTGAGGCTATGAGACCTCAAGCATTGCATACAAGTCACTGCATACAGCTGGCCCGGGGCACGTCTGAGCTCTCAAGTGGGGATCTAATGATCCTTCCCATGCCCTTCTCTTGTCTCAGCTGCTTTTGACAAAGCTGGCAATAGTTGTTTACTGCTTTCAGTGTGGAGGGATTTGCCATAAAACTACCACCTACTCAGGGGTTGCAAGGGGTTAGACTCAGCTGAGTCTAACAGGGACATGAGAGGGTCATCATTTAAAGACTCTTTGTAGGGCTACAGGGTAAGTCATTGTCTTAAATCTGTAGTTGCCTTAGGTTTCAAAACAGCAGAACCTCCAGGATGGACCATCCCTAGGTGAAGGCAATTACCTAACAGTGCTTCAGTTCCCAGGCAAGCCCCTAAAGAGATGTAAGCAAGAGGAAGACAGAGGTACTGCTCCCCACTATCACGCTCAACAGAAGTTAAATCTTTTAGGGACCTCCACTCAGGCAAACCCAGGATGCTTTGACCGAAAAGAATTTCAGAGCTAACCACTATGGAGTAGAGTAGGAGCTTATTACAGTTTGTCTTACAGCAATCCCATACCTCAGCCTTGGGTGCTGGGATAAAAAGCATGAGCCAGCATGCCTGGCTTCTTGAGATATTTCAATACAGACTTTAAGTATGGGGGGGGGGTACGAGAAGAAGACATCAGAGAGAGAGCATAGGGCAGGAGAGCCCCAGGAGCTGAAAGGCGCTTTGCTCTCTGAGGCCCCTCAGGCAACTTGCCATAAGCTTTCTCAGCCACGTCCCACCACAGAATGACCAAATTTGCTCCCCTTCGACTACAGCTGTCTGCCTGGCTGAACACAGTGCTTTAAAAGTGATTCTAGTAGGGTTGGAGAAATGGCTTAGTGAGAAGTTAAGGTGTTTGCCTGCACAGCCAAAGGACCCAGGTTCAATTTCCTAGGACCCATGTAAGCCAGATGCACAAAGGGGCGCACCCATCTGGAGTTGATTTGCAGCGGCTGGAGGCTCTGGCATGCCCATTCTCTCTCAAAGAAAAATTAAGTATTTTTTTTAATGATTCTAATGCTAACTGCCTAACTAGTCTCTTTGGTGATAGACACCATTGCTGACCAGTGGCCACGGGCTTGCCTTTCTGCTGCCCTGTCCTTCCTCCCCTCTCTGTGAGAGCACTCAGCTGGCGGCTGAAATTCTGCAGGCTGGGGAGCTGTTTCCTGCTATAGCCTGGCTTCTGATTTTCAATATCCTTTGTGGTTTTAGGTGGGCTGGGCAGTGAGGCTATAGGCAAAACCACAGCCCTTCCTCTTGATGGTCTTGATCTGGGTGGCCCTTCTGGTACTGTGCATTTGGGGTCTTTGTTTTTTCTGAACCTGAAAGGTGTAGCCAACTTCAGCATGCTCTAACTGGAGAATGCTGCGGGGGGGGGGGGGGGGGATCCTTTTTTTCCAGTGAGAGTATGGATGTCACTGGCAGTAGTCCTCACTGGAGGACACTGCAGAAATGGCTCTGTTCTCCCTGGGGTTGGACTCAGTGGTACACCATCTAGATGGAAATGCTTAAAGTACTGTCTTCAGTTAGCCACCTAGGTCTGCCATCTCCAGCCTTGTGGAACTTAGTCTACTCTGGGCAATGGGAAGTACGGGGTGTCCTGTCAACTAGTTGCTTGACCCAAGTAGAGGGCCTAAACAAGCCTGTAGGGAATGGACACAGCAACTCCATCTGCGCTGCTGTAATCCTTCAAAGAATCATCTTGGATGCTGTAAGTTTGATTACCCCCTTTAAAAGCATAGTCAAGGCCCACCAGTATTCCCAGACAAGGCTGCATCTCCCGATCCATAGCGTGGTGCCTTTCAGTAGACTACAGTAACCTTCCACTCCAGGTGGAAGCCGCAGGACATCAGTCAACAGACATCCCTGACATCGTCAGGAATAGCTTATACCGGTTCATCTTCCTTCCTTGGCATGCGAACTGCGTGTAGTGCAATTAGCATTTAATATTTGGTAATTAGCATGCTTAATGTGATTCTGGTTAAGTTCCTTGACATTTTCATAAACCAGCACACTCCCACCTTTCAAGGAACAAGACCCAATTTGTTTAAAAAAAAAAAAAAGTGCCTATCTTTCTTGATGCTGAATATGCATGTGTTGGGCCTGTTCTGGAGCATTGCTGGTAAATATAGAAACTCGTTTAGAAAAGAACCCCTTTCGTATTCAGCGGGCACCCGCTCCTGGCTCAGAATCTAAAAGGAAATGGCTAAATCTAGTTTGTCAAATCACAAGCTGTGACGATTCTCCCAAGTAAATAAATCTTCAGTGCGCCCCGACTAACCACACGATCTGTTCGAGTCCAGCGAGCTGCCAAATCTGGTGGTGACGAGAGATACATCATATTCTAGCTGCGGCGCAGTAGCACGTAACGCTGGTCCACCGCAGCCCGGGACCCGGCTGGGCGCAGAAGCAAGTGCGCCTACAGCCCCTCGCTCAGACCCGGCCGGGGGGTCCTGGGCCGGGCCTCGCCTGCCAGAGGCCAGAGGAGGGACTCAGACCCCTGGCGCCGGCGCGATCCGCCCCGGAACCCTCCCCCGGACTAAAGCGACCGGCCGGGGCCCCACGTGGCCCCGGGAGCGAGCCTCACTACCCTGCTGCCGCCAATGGACGGCGTGCCTTAGCCAATCGGCGCGGCGCTGTGAGCCGGCGGCCAATGAGCACCTGGTTAGGTCGCGCCGCCGATTCGCCCCGGACCCTGTTCCGCGCCGCCATTGGTCAGTTGGGGATCCGCCTCCCCCGGCAGGCTCCGCCTCCCTGGCCGGGTTAGGTTGCGGTGCGGGCGGCGGGCGGAGCTGGTCCCGTTGTGCTGCGGCTCCGCGCGGCCTTAAGTCCCGGGCCCGCGCCCCGCGCCGCCCGCCAGCCATGGAGCCTGGCCCCGACGGCCCCGCCGCGCCCGGCCCCGCCGCGATCCGCGAGGGCTGGTTCCGAGAGATGTGCAGCCTGTGGCCGGGCCAGGCCCTGTCGCTGCAGGTGGAGCAGCTGCTGCACCACCAGCGCTCGCGGTACCAGGATATCCTCGTCTTCCGCAGGTACCGCCACGGGCTCGCAGCCGCCCACTGCCCGCCGCCCAGCCCACGGCTCCCTGCAGAACTGTCAGAAGTTCTTGCAGCACTAGGCCGGTCCCCCACGCCGGTGCCCTCCCCGCCCTGCACCGCGTTCCCTGTGCTGCAGGCCGGCGTTCCGGGCGGGCCTGGGACCGGAGGGAGCCGTGCTCCACGTGTCAGTCTCGGGACACGTCAGCCGAGGGTACCCCGAGTCCCACCCCAACCCCCACCCTTGGGCCGGCCTGGCCGATCCCCGCCACGTGTCACTCTCACTACTCGCCCCCGGGACCCCATGGCGGGGCGGGGGCTAACTTTGTTCATTCAGGGCGGGTTGGGGCACATCCCCTGCGCGCTGTTGGACCCAGGTCCTCGACTGTCACTCTGCCTGCAGCAAGACCTACGGTAACGTGCTGGTTCTGGATGGCGTCATCCAGTGCACGGAGAGGGACGAGTTCTCCTACCAAGAGATGATCGCCAACTTGCCTCTCTGCAGCCACCCCAATCCCCGAAAGGTACCACAGTCCCTTATGTTGGGCCCGGAGCTGGAGGTCCTAAGGAACAGGGCGGCCGTGAGGGGTTGGGCCCACCGAGATGTTGCTTAAAGGGCTGTCAGAGAACGTGTCCCCAAGGGTGAGGGGAACCTGTAGGGGAACTGGGACTGTTGCTCTCAGAGAAAATGGGTTTTCAGGAAAGGAGACCCCCAGGTGCCAGGTTGCTGAGGTAGGGAAGGGTTTTTTGAGAGAGAGGAGCTGACCGCTCAGGGGAGCAGAGAAACTGCGTTGCTCCATGGGGGTTCTGTATGAGTGAAACTGCTCCTCACTGGCCTGGCCCCCACCTAGGTGCTGATCATCGGGGGCGGAGATGGCGGCGTCCTGAGGGAGGTGGTGAAGCACCCTTCCGTGGAGGCAGTGGTTCAGTGCGAAATTGATGAGGTGAGCGCCATACAGGAAGCCTGGGGTTGAGTCACCAGGCCCAGCTCAGCCCTGAGGCAAGGTGCTTAGTGTTGTGGGGCCTGTTTCCTCATCTGCAAAACCCAGGATGAGACACTGACTAGGGAAATCAGATAAACCGAGAGCCTGGCACAGAGTGCACCATGGATCTTAACTCTTAGTACACTTGGAGCTGACGTCTAATCTAAGGCCCAGGCAGGGCTCACAGACATTTCCTGAGAGGATAGGCATCTACCCTTGACACCCACTGTGTTTCTAGTAAGCACCTACTGTGTGTCAGGTGTTGTCTGAGGTGTTGCGGTTACAGTGGTGGACAAGTTAGTCCCTATCTGCCCATGTTCTGCGTTACAGGAGACATTAAAAGGGAGCCTTATAGGGCTCAACAGGGGTAAGGAAGAGACGGGAGGGTGCAGGCTAGAGAGGGGGTGGTCACATGCTAGGGAGATGGCTTAGCAGTTAAAGGCTCTTGCTTGCAAAGTCTGCCAACCTGCGTTCAATTCCCCAGTACCCACAGAAAGCCAGATGCACAACATGATGCGTCCATCCATTTGGAATTGCATTTGTAGCAGCAACAGGCCCTGCCATACCTGTACCTGTGCATTCTCTCTCAAGTAAATATATATCATTAAGTGGGTGGTCAGGACAGACCCTGAAGAAGTTGTGTTGGAATTTGAGGTCTGCATGAGAAGCTACCAGCTAGATAGAACTATGGGAAGGTTCCAGGTTAGCATTGGAAGTTTCAGGCATTTAAAATACAGAGACAGCTGGGGAGATGGCTTAGCGGTTAAGGCGCTTGCCTGCAAAGCCTAAGGACCCAGGTTCGATTCCCCAGGACCCACATAAGCCAGCTGCACAGGTGGCACATGAGTCTGGGGTTGGTTTGCAGTGCCTGGAGGCCCTGGCGCACCCATTCTCTCTCTCTTAAATAAATAAATAAAAGCATTTTTAAAATATGGAGAAGCAAGTAATTCCCTTTCAGATAGGGCAGCTGAGCTGCAGGGAGGAACAAGAACAGAGCAAGATACCATCTGAGCAGCAGCAAGAGCCAACACCCCATAAGGAGCTGAGGTCCCAAAAAGGGAAAGGCTTGTCCAGGGAGAAACAGCTGTAAGGGACCTACTGGGAGTCCCCCAATCCTTGTGATTCAACCTGGTTCTTCCTGTCTACCCAGGATGTCATCCAAGTTTCTAAGAAGTTCCTGCCAGGTATGGCCATTGGCTACTCTAGCTCAAAGCTGACCTTACACGTGGGCGATGGTTTTGAGTTCATGAAACAGAACCAAGATGCCTTCGATGTGATCATCACTGACTCCTCAGACCCTATGGGTGAGCAAGGATGGGCCCCCTGCCGTGCAGCAGCCGCCCCCAAACTAGAGTTACGCTGTCCTTTGTCACTTGCGATGCCCCCAGTCAGGACTCAGGTCACTGTTTACACGATGGGGACCTGAAGAGAGTGGGGGTCTGGCCTTGGTCCATTGAGGCCCCATTGCCAACCTCCCCTGTGCTGCATTGCCCACAACCTCACTGCCAGGGTAGAGTTAAGATACCGGGCCCTCGGCTGTGGGGACCATTGGTCTCAGCACCCATAGTCAGTTTCCACATGCCGTAGACCTGTATCCCAATCTGGCTCCTCACTGGTCGGGAGCTATGTGAGTCTGTGTAATGGGGTGATGGTGGCCCTGAGATCTCAGCTGGGTGGCCACGGTCCCTGTTCCTGCAGGCCCTGCCGAGAGCCTCTTCAAGGAATCCTATTATCAGCTCATGAAGACGGCGCTCAAGGAGGATGGCATCCTCTGCTGCCAGGGTAAGTGTGGCCACAGGCAGTTGGACTGGCAGGGTGGGACAGGCCAGTTGTATGGGCTGACCCAAACCCTCCCTCAGGCGAGTGCCAATGGCTACACCTGGACCTCATCAAGGAGATGCAGCAGTTCTGCAAGTCTCTCTTCCCCGTGGTGGGCTATGCCTATTGCACCATCCCCACCTACCCCAGCGGCCAGATCGGCTTCATGCTGTGCAGCAAAAACCCGGTGAGCTGGGGGCTGCCCGTGGGATGGGGCACAGGCGGGCACAGAGAGCCCTGCCCTGATGCCCCACGGTCCCCGGCCCCCAGAGCACCAACTTCCGGGAGCCCGTGCAGCAGCTGACGCAGGCGCAGGTGGAGCAGATGCAGCTGAAATACTACAACTCCGAGGTGCACCGCGCGGCCTTTGTGCTGCCTGAGTTTGCACGCAAGGTGAGTGGCCTGTGCGGTCCCTGGCCGACCTCCTTGCCCTCCTACCCTGTGCATCCTGCTAACTGTCCTCATGTCCCACCAGGCCCTGAATGATGTAAGCTGAACCCAGGTGCCACCGTCAGTACCGCCCAGGACCTCGGTCAGACTGGACCAGGGAGCCACCAGGCTGCCTGGGGCTCCACCAGCCCTGGACCAAACCCCTGACCGCCTCTTGCCCACCAACCAAGTGTTACAGGCCCCAGAATGCTGCCTGGCCTACCCTGCTGGGTGGACTCTTGTCTTTTCTCTGTGGCGTTCAGCCCCAAGCCTATACCAGCTCTGTACAGCACCGTCTCTGCCCTGTGTTGTCCTCAACAAACATGTGTATTTATAACCATGCTGTCCTTCATGTCCCCTGACCTTCACTGATCCCACCAGGGAACTACATCAGTTTTGACACTTCTGGGTGTGTGGGTCTGCGTGGGGCCCTCCAGATGTGACATTGGACCACCCCCTTGACCTCTGGTACACATCCAGCAGTCATCAGCCCTGTCCTGAGCAGCTCATTAAAGCATTCACGCCCTCCTCAGCCAGGTGCTGAACACCTGGGTCTCAGTCCCCAGAAGGGAAGTTGCTAGCGCCCAGTCACTTGGAGGACTAAGCACATCCATTTGACCAGGTGATGTCTCTCTCAGTTCCTCCACGTGCAGAGGTGTCCGCGGAGGGGGTGGGGGAGTGCTGTCCCCTCTCCAAGGTGCTGAACCTGAGCCTCCAGGTTGGGAAGAGCCCGGTGTGCATTGGAATGGGCGTGGTCTTGGTTCACTCCCCTGAAAATAACAAAAAAAAAAAACCTTTTCACCTGAGCGGCTGTGCAGGGCTGTGTGTTGGCAGGAACAATTCTAGGCCAGCGGGGTGAGGAGCCACTGTCCAGCTCTGTCACCAACTAGGCAATCACTATCCATCTCTGGGCTGCACCATCAGGCCCGTCCATCAGCTCACTGGTTTCAGCATGATCAGACCTAGGAAGTAGGTCAAATTTCAGCCTAACCTCTCCAGCCCTCTAACCCTGGGCGATCCTAGCCTCAGGCTGGGAGCTCAGTGTCTTCTTTCTATTGCCTCCACCTGCGGGCCTGCCACAGGTGGGCCTGGCTCCAGATCCCCAGCTGCATCTTAGTTCACCCAGTCTTCAAGGCACCTGCTAGGAAGGTGCCACTAGTGCCTTACCAAAATGTGAGGTGATGTGCCAGAGGTCACATTGGCTCCTGAAAAGGCAGCTCCCCTTCCAAGTGACACTGACCCCAGGTGACAGGCTGCAGTTCAGGCCAAGCACCTGGGTTCCCAGAAGTGACATCCGTAGACTGCCCCTCTACCTACCACACTCCAGACAGGTCTACCTCGAGGGGCAGCTACACAGGTTAAGTCCAGTCTTCACTCTGCCTTCTGTTCATTCTGGCCTAGAGCTCTGGCAGGCACTCTGTCTTCCAGATGACCAGTGGCCTTTGCCTGTGGTGTAGCATTCACTAGAAGCTTGTTAACACAGCCCTGAATTTGATCAGCAGGTGGCAGATGAAAGGGCTTCTCCTGGACAGGACCATCTACCATAGTGCAGAAAGCTTGCCACCCCTGGCCTGTGCCAGTTTGAGTCCCTATATCTGCTACCACTGGGCCCTCGAGTCTGATCTATTGAAACATTCTCAAGATTCTTGGACAAGACTGAATAGATTAGTCTGTGGACTGGGAAATAGAAGAAATCTTGAATTTTTGTGTTTGTTTTGGTTTCTTTTCCAGGTAAGTCTCAACTGTAGCTGGGGCTGACCTGGAACTCACTGTTGTAGTTCCAGGCTGGCCTCAAACTTCCAAGTGCTGGGATTAAAGGCAGGTGCCACCACACCTGGTTCTCTTAGTCTAGATTTTTTAAATTTGTCAAATTGGCTATGCCCTGGATTCAAGTGGATATCTGTGCTGGATAGAAGACAAGCCTTCCACCATGTCTGGGAAGCACCCCATTATCTTCTAGCTGCTTGTTTTGGAAATTACCATCTCTGATGTCACATGAAATATATTTGGTCTTTGTCCTCAATACCTGTCACAGAGCTTCGAAATACTCAGAATTTTCTGATAGAATATCATTCATAATGTGCACAACTCCTAGCCTCATGCTGATGAAGTTATTGGAGCCGAGCCTCAGCACCTAGCGGGTCACTAGGAAGACAAGGTGACTAGAGGAACAAGAATAAGACCCAGTGTTACTGGGCTGGAAAGCGAAGGATTTACACTGAAGATACCAGGTTGCCCAAGCCCAGGGTGTGTGTCCTTTCTAAGGTCCTTTGGTAATCTGGTGTGTGCCTCAGTTCTGTGAGCCATCCCAAATGGTGGAATCTAGGAAAAGGAGCATAGGGCTCAGGTGGAACTCAGTCACAGGTCTAGGTAGTGACTTACGACTTGGAATTGTCTGAAGTAGAGCCATTCTTTTGGGACTGAGCCCACAACTGGATCTGATGTAACTTCCACGCGGACAGTAAGAACTGACTGGGATTGAGGCTGCCCAGCTGGTGTTGGCTGCAGCACTGTTCCACGTAAGGGTGTGTGTGTGTAAACAGCCCATGGCCTGGCCTGGCCACCGAAGCCATCTGTGTTGTACTTGAATGTGTCCAGTGGGAGACTGTCATTTTCTCATCCTTGTGGCTCTGAGCAAAATGCCTGCCTGGCTATTTGTGGGCTTTGCAGTGTCGGCCATCATCTGGCGATTTTGTGCAGGGTAAAGAGGAGGTCTTTGGCCGGAGATGCAGTTCAGAGGGAAGAACACTTAGCCCAGCATGTGCGAGGCCCTGCAAATGTGAGGATTTAGCCCACCCACCTTGGTTACCTAGCTATTCGGTGTTTGCACCGTGACATCTGTACTGTGCTCATAGCTGAGAGACAAGGGTGACCCATGATGGCTTTGCCTTATGCTGCTGTGAGTTTTCTCAGGATGGTTGGTTAGTCGGTTTTCCTTTTTCCATTAGCTAGTTCTCTCTTTCGAAGCTCTTTCTGGTTGGCTTGGCTTTTTTTTTTTTTTTCTTTCTTTTTAATAAAACAGGGTCTTACTCTAGCACAGGTTGGCCTCCTTCCTTAACCTCCCAAGTGGTGGGTGCATGCCACAATACCTGGCTTTAAAAATATTTTTTTAAATTTTTTTTCGTTTGTTTATATTTTGTTTTTTCGAGGTAGGGTCTCACTCTAGCCCAGGCTGACCTGGAATTCACTATGTAGTCTCAGGCTGACCTTGAACTCACGGTGATCCGTCTACCTCTGCCTCCCAAGTGCTGGGATTAAAGGCATGTGCCACCACACCCAGCTTCCCATTCTTTTTTTTTTAAATATTTTTATTAATTTGACAGAATGAGGCAGAGAGAGAGAGAATGGGTGATGCAGGGCCTCCAGCCATTGCAAAAGAACTCCAGACACATGTGCCACCTTGTGCATGTGGTTTATGGGAAATGAAGTAGTTTTCTAAGAAAGGGAGCGAAGGAGGTAAATTTAAAAATCTGATATATGGCCGGGCATAGGAGGATCGCTGTGAGTTTGAGGCCACCCTGAGACTCATAGTGAATTCCAGATCAGCCTGAGCTAGAGCGAGACCCTACCTCGAAAAACCAAAAAAAACAAAAACAAACAAACAAAAAAAAAAACAGGGTCAGGTATAGTGTCTCACACCTAATAATCCCAAAACTCAGGAGGCTGAAGTAGAAGGATCTCTGGGTTTGAGGACAACCTGGGCTACAGATGGAGTTCCAGGTCTGTCTAGGAGAAAGTGAGAAACTGCTTAAAAAAAAAACAAAAAAAAGCAAGCCCGGGCATGGTCTTTAATCCCAGCACTGGGGAGGCAGAGGTAAGAGATCAACAAGAGTTTGAGGCCAGTGAGTGTCTCGAGTTCATTTGCAGTGGTTAGAGGCCCTGGTGCACCCATGTTCTCTCTCTCCCCCCTTTCTCTCTGTCTCAAATTAAATTAATTAAAATTTTTAAATAAAAATAAAAAAGGGGAGGCTGGAGGGATTGGTTAGTGGTTAGGGCGCTTGCCTGCAAAGCCAACCCAAGTTCAACTCCCCAGGACCTACGTAAGCCAGATGCACAAGGTGGCACATGTGTCTGGAGTTGGTTTTGCAGTGGCTGGAGGCCCTGACGTGCCCAATTCTCTATCTGCCTCTTTCTCTCTCTCACTTTCTCTCAAATAAATAAAAAATAAATATTTTTAGAAAAAGGAAAAAAAATCCTGGCACCTCTGTGTCATTCTGTCACAGGCATGTCCTTTACTTTGGTTCAGTCTTCTGCTTGACTTTAATCTCTCAAGGAGTGTCTATAAAACCAGGCATGGGGGGTGGGGGGGCCTGGAGAGATCACTTAGTGGTTAAGGCGCTTGTCTGCGAAACATAAGGTTTGATTCCCCTGTACCCACGTAAATAAAATTTAAAAGGACAAAGACAGGAATGGGAGCTGGAGAGATGACTTAGCAGTTAAGGCACATGCCTGTGAAGCCTAAGTACCCAGTTTCGATTCTCCAGGTCCCACGTAAGCCAGATGCACATGGCGACACATGCATCTGGAGTTCATTTGCAGTGGCTAGAGGCCCTGGCATGCCCTTTCTCATTCTGTCTCTAATAACTAAATTAATAAAAAAAATCTTAAACCAGGCGTGGTGGCACACGCCTTTAATCCCAGCACTCAGGAGGCAGAGGTAGAAGGATAACCATGAGTTCGAGGCCACCCTGAGACTACATAGTTAATTCCAAGTCAGCCTGGACCAGAGTGAGACCCTACCTCGTAAAAAAAAAAAACTAAAAAATTTAAAAAAAATCTTTAAAAAAAAAAAAAGCGCAAAACAGGCATGGGGGCTGGGTAGATAGTTGAATGGTTAAAAGCCCTTGCTTGCCAAGCCTGCTGGCACACATTCAGTTCCCAAGCCACCCACATAAGCCAGACACAGAAAGTGATGCAAGCACCTGGAGTTTGCAGTGGCAAGAGGCCCCAGTATGCGTGCATACACACGTGTGCACATGCAAAAAGGGAGGAGGAGATGTCTGACTTCTCTCGCTATGAGGCTGAAGGCACAAAGACAGGAGTCGTTTTCCCAGGGCTGAGGAGAGGGCTCAGTGGATCAAGTGCTTTCTGTGCGACCTGAGTTCAGATCCCCAGACCTGACATAAAAGCCAAAAGCTGTGGTGGGCTTCTATAATTCCAGTTTATCTAGGGCGAAAGGGAGGTAGAAGGACGCAAAAATTGTCCTCTGATGTCCACACAGGTGCTGTGGGGTTTTTTGTTTAATCAGCTCCTGCTATTGCTTTTAGAAGAAAAGAACAATGACTGCCCTGGGCGGGTGCTTCCCCTTGGCTGGCCTCTTGTCACTGCAAAGGAACTCCAGACACATGCATCACTTTGTGGATCTGGTTTCATGTGGGTATTGGGGGATCAAACCCAGGCCAGCAGGCTTTGTAAGCAAGCAAGGATGGCTATTTTTTTTTTCCTTCCCTTTTATTTTTTGGTATTTCGAGGTAAGGTTTCACTGTAGCTCAGGCTGACCTGGAATTCACTATGTAGCCTCAGGGTGGCCTTGAACTCACAGTGATCCTCCTACCTCTGCCTCCCAAGTGCTGGGATTAAAGGCGTGCACCACCACACCCGGCGCTGTCAGTTTAGGTATGTAGGGACCCTCAAGAGACAAACCGTTCTCATGCCCTTACCCCATAAGCTGTTACCCACCCAGAATTTCTCTCCTCTGTTGAGGAGAAATGTGCCTGTCCCTTATCTCCTTATCCCAAGAGAAAAACACCAAGTTCAAGGTCATGTCAGCATGTATCTAAGTACAAACTGGCCAGTTAATTATATCTCCTATGGAAAGCTCTTTAAATAGAGATGCTTGTTTGCGAAGCCCAGCACCCATGTAAACCTGGATGCAAACTGGTACACATATCTGACATTTGTTTGCAGCAGCAAGAGAAACTGGCATGCACATGCACATAGAAATAATTAACTTGAGCTGGAGAGATGGCTGAGCAGTTAAGGTGCTTGCCTGTGAAGCCTACAGACCCATGTTCAACTTGCCAGATCCCACACAAGCCAGACACACAAGGTAACACAAGCGCACAAGGAGGCACATCCATCTGGAGTTTGATTGCAGTGGCTGGAGGCCCTGGCATGCCAATTCTCTCTCTTGCTCTCTGATTTAAAAAAAAAAAAAAGTCCTATCGGTTGGGCTTGCCTGAAAAAAATAAAAAATAATTAACGGTTTTGGTTTTTTTTTGAGGTAGGGTCTTGCTCTAGCCCAGGTTGACCTGGAATTGACTATGTAGTCTCAGAGTGGCCTTGAACTCACAGCAATCCTCCTACCTCTGCGTCCCGAGTGCTGGGATTAAAGGCATGCACCACCTCGCCCAGTTTGTTTTGTTTTTGAGACAGGGTATCTAGCCCAAGCTGACCTGGAATTCACTATATAGTCTCAGGGTGGCTTCAGACTCACTGTGATCCTCCTACCTCTGCCTCCTAAGTGCTGGGATTAAAAGCGTGCACCACCATGCCTGTCTAAATAACTTTCTGTTTATTTTTTATTTTTATTTATTTGAGAGCAACAGACAGATAGACAGAGTGAGTAAGAGGCAGAGAGACAGAGAACAGGCAAATCAGGGCCTCCAGCCACTACAAACAAACTCCAGACGCATGTGTCACCTTGTGCATCTGACTTATGTGGGTCCTGGGGAATCAAGCCTTGAACCCCAGTCCTTAGGCTTCACAGGCAAGCACTTAACCGCTAAGCCATCTCTCCAGCCTCCTAAATAGCTTTTTTTTTTTTTTTTTTACCAAAAAAAAAACAAACAAACATGTCTTTTATTTATTTGACAGAAAAAGAGGGAGGGAAGAGAGAATGGGTATGCCAGGGCCTCCAGCCACTGCAATCTCCAGGTGCGTGCGCCCCCTTGTGCATCTGGCTAATGTGGGTCCTGGGGAATCAAACCAGGGTCCTTTGGCTTTGCAGGCAACTGCCTTATACACTAAGCCATCCCTCCAGCTCCTAAAATAACTTTTTTAAATGATAGAAACACTTGTGCTTCTCCATTTGACTCTCTGAATTTATGAATTGACTCAAGGAATGAAAACTGGTCCAGGAATCTCATGCCGGAGGAAGGGAAAGGCTGATGGCCGCCAGAGGAGGAGCTTGTCTCCCAGGAAGAGACTCACACATTGCTGACAACCTGCCAAACCACCTTGCAGGACAGACTGGAGGTGAGACAAGGATGTGTCCGTGATGGATGGATGGAATCACACTTTGACCAGGGCTGCTTTATGCATACCTCACGCCCCCTCAACCTAACATCACGTCAGGACCCTAAAATTGAACTAGGGGTCAGGGTGTCATGGACCTCTTTGTTCCTACTCCCAAGGTCACATTAGACAGTTCTTTCTCTGCTTTTCATTATTACCTGCTTCTTTATTGGCCTACTAAGGACAGGTGGCCAAGCCACTGACCAGACCCAGGCTGAAGAGACAGCTGAGTGGATAAAACAATTAGGGCTGGGGAGATTGCTCAGTGGTTAAAGACGCTTGCTTGTAGTCTGCCAGCTTGGGTTTAATTTCCCAGGACCATGTAAAGCCAGACGCACAATGTGGTGAACACATCTGGAGTTTGTTTACAGTAGCAAAAGAACCTGGTGCACCCATTCTGGTCCCCCCTCCCCACCATTGCCTTCCTCCAAAGGAACACTTGTCCTGCTTTAAGTGAGTGGCTGGGAAACTGAACTCAGGCCAGCAGGCTTTGCAAAATAGAGTGCCTGAGTTCCAATCCCAGGACCTTTTGTCAAAGCCAGAAGCTGTGGCTGCCTTCTCTAATTCCAGCACACAGAGACAGGAGAATTTCCCAGAAGTGTGAGGACAAACTAGCTTGGTAAACAGAACAGTGACCCTGCCTCAATCAGGGTGAAAGACGAGGACCAAAGCTCAAAAGTTGTCCTCTGACAACCAGGGTCTGCGCGTACCCGCGCTCATACATCAACACGCACACGCACGTGCACACGATGACTAGACAACCTAGTCAGAGGCCTGTGCGCTTTCTCACTGGTGAGCAGCTTCACTTCCTCAGCCAGTGCTGCTGCCCTCTCCCTCAACCTTTTTCCTCCAGCTAGGACTCGGCTACTGAGCTACACTTCAAAGCCCCCTTTTTCTTTCTAGAAACTTTTGCCCGAGTTTGTTCTGTTTCATTTTGTTCTATTTTCTGAGACAGAGTATCTCTGTGTAACCTATACTGTCCTCGAACTCTTGATCCTCCTGCCCCAATCTCGTAAGTGCTGGGAGTACAGGTGTGTGCCACCATGCCCAGTGTACATCTCAATTCTTATTTCTATAGTCACTGAGATAGAAGCTCACTCCCCCAAAAGGATGGACGCAGAAGCAGGAGGACTGCTGCTGCATGTCAAGGACAGCCTGGTTTACAAGCGAGACTGTGACGGGAAAGGGGGTAGGATCCGGGGAGAAGTCTTAGAAGTGGGCGCTTGCTGCAAAGCCTGCTGGCCTGAGTTCAACTCCCCAGCCACTCACTTAAAGCAGGAAAGCGTTCCTTTGCAGCAGAAAGAGACTCTTATACACATGTACACACACATATATACATATTGACTTTTTTTTTGTTTTTTTTTCAAGGTAGGGTCTCACTCTAGCTCAGGCTAACCTGGAATTCACTATGTGGTCTCAGGGTGACCTCAAACTTACGGTGATCCTCCTATCTCTGCCTCCCAAGTGCTGGGATTAAAGGCATGTGCCACCCCACCCGGCTAAATATATATATTTTTAATTCTCTCCCAACTTGTATCATGGAATCAGGACCAGGAAGCTGACCACTTCAGGTTCAGAAGTCTCTTGTAGAATATTCACTCCCACCTCTCCACCTGTCCTTGCGACCTTCACAGTACTGCAACATGCTCCTGATGCAAATTCCCTTTCCTCCTGGTTCCCTGCTTTCCAAAATTCCATTCTCCACCTCCTCTTGGAGTTTGGAGAGGGAGCTGGGGGTCTACCTGTGGAGTTCCTCCATCTCTGCGGAGGAACGTTGTCATGGAGACCTAGACCCACAGGGCCTTGTAGATTCCAGCAGGGAGGAAGCACTGCGGCTAGGCAGAGGGCAGAGCTGGCTTTTGTGGCCCAGGCCCAGCTACTGGCTCCTGGAGCCACCTGCCCTTCCTGCCAGGAAGTGAGGTAGGAGCGATGGGGTGCTTTCCCAGAATGCCAGGGTCAGGGAGACTGGGGGTAGAGCCAGGAGCTGGACAAACAGATCAGAGGTGAGCTGAGCTTGGTGTACAGAGCTGGACTGTACACCATGAGGTGGGTGGGAGCCCCAGGATCTCCCGCAGGACAGGGGAGACAGGCCTGGGCTCTCACCACAGCTCTTCTGCCCACAGGTTGCTGCTCCTCCTGGGTCTGCTGGGTGGCTCCATGGCCACACCCCCAGGCACAAAGTGGCCTGAGCCTGTGTTTGGGCGCCTGACTTCCCCTGGCTTCCCAGGAGAGTATGCCAACCACCAGGAACGGCGCTGGACACTGACCGCACCCCCTGGCTACCGCCTGCGTCTCTACTTCACCCACTTTGACTTGGAGCTCTCTTACCGCTGCGAGTATGACTTCGTCAAGGTGCTTGCTGGGGCACATGGCAGGGGACCTTTTGTGGGCTAGGGTGGTCCTAGGGACCGGGTGTGATCTGACCAGGAGGGAGGGCAGGCCTGGGTCTTGCCTTCCCTCCCTTTAACCCATGTCCCTACAGTTGACTTCAGGGACCAAGGTGCTGGCCACGCTGTGTGGGCAAGAGAGCACAGATACGGAGCGGGCACCTGGCAACGACACCTTCTACTCATTAGACTCCAGCATGAATGTCACCTTCCGCTCTGACTTCTCCAATGAGAAGCCATTCACAGGCTTTGAGGCTTTCTATGCTGCAGAGGGTGAGCAACAGAGCCCTGGTCTGGCTGGCTGCAGGCAGGGGTGACTGTCTTGTGCCAGCCCTTCCCTACCTTCAATCTTTTGCTTCCATCTCCCCTGGGATTGGATTCTGGGTCAAATCAACAAGAGAGGTGAGTCCTGCCATGACCTGACATCATCCACCACACAAATGTCACTGTCACCAAATGAGCCCCGTTGTGCCACTGATGATGTAATGATGCGTGGGCTCAGGACTCCGTGGCAATGGAAAAGTGAAGGCCACCAGCAGGAGCATTCCCCAGGACACACAGGGCTTGCGCAAGCTGTCAGCATGCAGCCTGGAGTCTCGGATTCTGGCCCCTGCAGAAGCCATGTGTGTGACCTGGCTCAAGCCCTCTGCGATCTATGGATCCTCATCAGCCCCCTTGCACTGAGTTGATGGCCAGCTGCTCCCTCCACTACCACCTTGGGCGGGACACTTAACTTCTGTCTCATTGGTTTAGCACAGGTGGTATTAATGTATCTGGTCCCCAAGTCTGTGACACATTTGGCCTCGCAGCAGGCCTCCTCTCAGGTGGGCCACCAAGGCCTGGGCTCTGTCATGTCTCCTTCCCTCCTGATTGCCTGCCTCGTCCCCTTTTCCCCTAGACATTGATGAGTGCCAAGTGTCCCCAGGAGATGCACACCCCTGTGACCACTACTGCCACAACTATCTGGGAGGCTTCTACTGCTCCTGCCGAGCAGGCTATGTCCTCCACCAGAACAGACGCACCTGCTCAGGTGAGGGGAGGGTGCCCACCAGGTCACACTGCACCGGGTTGCCCCAGCTCCCCAATGCCTTAGCTGCTGTGCCTGAGAGTTCCAGGGATGCCGGGCCCTGGTCGCTTTGACCTCCTGTCCCTGCCTAACTACTGCATCCTCCACTGGCTCGCTCTCCATCCCTCTCCAGCTCCTTAGCACTTGTTAGCTCCACACTGGGTACCTGTCCCTGCTCTGTGAACCTGAACCGGCTGTGAGGTGGGAAGTGGAGGGACCTATGTAGGCCTGGTTCTGGCACTCCTGGGCTCCCTTCTACCCAGAACCTTGGGGTGGAGGCTCCAGGTGGGTTCATAGCCACCATTTCTGCCCTCCAGGAAGGTGACCCCTTTGGCTTCCACTGTCCAGACCATCCCCAGTTTCCCCACTTGTTTTGGACCTGCTTCCCTCAACCTTCCTAACTTTCCCATCTCTCTCCTAGTGCAGAGCCTCTGACCTCCCTCAGCTTCAGCCTGCCCAGCCCACTGGGTCAGATGCCAGGCAAGATCAAGGGCTGCAGCTCTGGGTCAGGCCAGGATGGCTGCCACTTGCGGTGCTCCATGAACCCCACCCATAACAGTAATAAACCCACCTACACCTGCACTGTGGCTGTGTGTCTCTGCGAGGGGCCAAGAAGGGTCAGGAGGGTCGTAGCACAACTCTGCCCACTTCAGCCCTGCCTTCCCCTCATGGCCTGATGGCAGGTGCTCCCTCCTGGGCCAAAACCCTCTTTGCTACATGGGTCACTGAGGCCTAGAGACAGCAGGGCTTTGCCTAAACTCACATGAGTGGGGGGAGGGGACTGCCTTCACTGGCCAGCTCCTGTTTAGAAGTCAATGCAGGACTGTGTTTGTTGACCAGAGGGAGCTTGATCCAAAATAGAGACGGGGAGGTGTCACAGGAGGCAGGCTGGTGCCCCTACATCCAGGGGTGACTTCTAGGGAACAGCCACATAGAGAGAGTTGGGCATGGTGGTGCATGCCTTTAACCCCAGCACTTGGGAAGCAGAGGTAGGAGGATTGCCATGAGTTCGAGGCCAGCCTGAGACTACATAGTGAATTCCAGGTTCGCCTGAGCTAAAGTGAAACCCTACCTCAGAAAAAAAAAAAAAAAAAAGAAGAGAGCAGTGTGGGACTCTACACTTCTTCCAAGCCTCCCACTCAATCTGCCTGTATCCCCTACTCTGCACCCTGGGGCAGCTGGGATGGGGACAGACCCTCCTCTGAGATGGAGCTTGACCTCCAGCAGCGCAGGTCAGTGGCCCCAGGGATTAGAGCAGACTTGTGCACACTGGTGACCTGACCCAGGGCCAGTTCTAGACCTCATAGAGGCTGGGAAGAGGGCTGGGCTGGGGCATGCCACGTATAGGTGGGAGCCTCCTAGTGGACGCACTTGGGAACTGCTGGAGGGGGACATGTAGAAATTCTGAGGGTCCAACTTCTCTTTCCCTGAATTCTGGAGGACCACAGGTCAGCAGCCTGCTTCCCCCTGGCAGAGCTTCTCTTCCTCATGTCCTCCACCTCTGAGGTTGTGACTCTTGACGGGGTACACCCCACACTTTCTCTGGGGTAGGAATGGGTCCCTGGTGACTGTCATCTATCTTTAGTGCCACCTGTTTCAGCCAAAGCTCCACAATACAGTCTCCTTCCTAATTGTTCCTTTAAGGGCTGGGAATATAGTTCAGTGATAAGAGTATTTGCCTAGTATATGTGAAGTCATAGGCTCAATCCTTAGCACCGCCAAAAAAAAAAAAAAAAAATCCCAATTGTCTCCTCAGCTGTCTGTCGGGGTTTGAATGTGGTTTCTCTAGATGCCTTCTGAGACTGCAGGTGCCCTGGTGAAACACAGGGGCACAGATGTCACAGCCATTCTCCCATCCTCACACCGTTTCCCAGACCCTGAGCGGACAGGTGAGGCGCTGAGTCGTGCCACCTGTCCTCTTCCCTTCCCCAGCCCTGTGCTCAGGCCAGGTCTTCACTGGGAGGTCAGGGGAGATCAGCAGCCCGGAGTACCCACAGCCATACCCCAAGCTCTCCAGCTGCACCTACAGCATCCGCCTGGAGGAGGGCTTCAGAATCACCCTGGACTTTGTGGAGTCCTTTGATGTGGAGATGCACCCTGAAACCCAGTGCCCCTATGACTCCCTAAAGGTATGGCTGCTGAGCCCCTCGCCTGGTCCTGGGTTTTCCCCCTCAGCAGCTCCCATCTCCTTTGCACCACCCCGTGTTCCTATCTCTCTCAGCTAACCCCCCCCCCCCCCGCGAGCTTCCCAATGGGGCCCAAGCCAGGCTGTGGCTTCAGAGTGAAGGATGGACAAGGTTACTCACCCTGTGACCCCAGGCAGTCCCACCCACAGATCCTGAGCTTCTGAGGATAGTTTGTTTCCCTCTAACCCAGGCAGGACCAGTGCAGCAGGTCCTGGAGTTTCAAGGCCTCTCCTTGTTCAGATTCAGACAGGCGAGGGGGAGTATGGCCCGTTTTGTGGGAAGACCTTGCCCCACAGGATTGAAACAAGGAGCAACGCTGTGACCATCGCCTTTGTCACTGATGAGTCAGGGGACCACACAGGCTGGAAGATCCGCTACAGGAGCACAGGTGAGCCAGTGGCTCTGAGGTCCAGGAGGGAAGCCGAGAGATTATGTGCTCCGTCTCTTCTGCAGTGCCAAGGCGCGTCACAGGATGGGACTCTTTCCAAGCCAGGCCTAGGAAGGGAGACCAGGTTTGAGTAAGTTCAGAGGGTCTGCAGCAGAGCACAAACTGTCACTTTGAGCTAACCCCCTTGGCTGTTGGGACTGCCTCCTGGGGCCCCTCAGGAATTTCCACCACGTTTCTTCATGACAGACCCTCAAATGCTAGCAGCCCTGGATTCCCAAGGAGCCATCAAGGCTGTCCTTGAAGACTGATTCCCTGCAGACAGAGCCACCAGACATTGGCTGGTGACATGCACTCAGCAGTTTAGCAGGGTGCTGGAGGGACAAGGGGATTCAGAAAGCAGTGGGTGGCTGTGGGGAGAAATGGCAGGAGCTGGGCAGGTCAGTTTGGGGGGCCAGCATCTCTCCAGTGGCCTGAGCACTATGGGTGGGTGCCAATGAGAGGAAACCCCGGCTTCATGGAGCTCCTTAGATCTTTGGTTTCTCATCTCTGAGCCCCTGGGACTTCTCTTCTTTGCCAAGATGGCATCCTCTGGGGGATTATGAAGTTAATCATAATGTCCTCCTTCCTGTCACTTAGCCAAGCACTATCCTAGCTCCCTATAACTTCCAAGTCTCTAACCAGTGAGCTACACCCAAAACCTTAAGAGCTGTGATTTAAACCCACAGTCTTGCTCTTTTCTTAAATGTTACACTCTTGGTGTTAAGCCATGGTTGCACCTGCCAGGCACAGAGTACAACCCCATCTATGGCAGCTGCATTCTTACATATGTGGGGCTGAGTATTAGGCAAAGCAACACATGTTAATTTGTGCAAGTCACTGAGCTTCATTTCACCTTTGGTGTTTAAGAATCCTACTGTGCTTGGGGCAGGCTCGTTTTCTACCTCTTGTTTCATTTATAAGCCAAGAACAATTCAGACCACACAAAAACAATAAACCTGGTTTTCCAGCACAGCCGTGCCCTGATCCAATGGTGCCACCCAATGGCCACATTTCACCTGTGCAAGCCAAGTACATCCTCAAAGACAGTTTCTCTGTCTTTTGTGACACTGGCTACGAGCTTCTGCAAGTGAGTACAAAACTAAGGGCCCATGACTATGATCACTTTGAGATATGTGCGAGGAAAGCAGGAAGGGAGCTGGAGTGGTCTGGGAATTTCTTTTGTTAGTGTGTAAATGGGGGAAAGAAATGTTTGCAGCAGACAAGAAGGGGGTGGCTATGGAGAATTTTATTTAGGGGAATCCTTACTTTCATAAAATTTTTATTATTATTTATTTGAAAGAGAGAGGGAGCAGATAGAGGATGGGTACACCAGGGCTTCCTGCAAACAAACTCCAGATGCATGCGCCACCATGTGCATCTGGCTTACATGGGTACTGGGGAATTGAACCTAGGTCCTTAGGCTTCACAGGCAAGCACCTTAACTGCTAAACCATCTCTCCAACCTTTTTTTTTTTTTTTTTTGAAGTGGGGGGTGTTTTGAGGTAAGGTCTCGCTCCAGCCCAGGCTGATCTAGAATTCACTTGATAGTCTCAAGGTGGCCTTGAACTCATGGCGATCCTCCTACCTCTGCCTCCCAAGTGCTGGGATTAAAGGCATGCACCACCATGCCTGGCTAAAACTTTGCTTTTACTCTTTTTTTTTGGTTTTTCGAGGTAGGATCTCACTCTAGCTCAGGCTGACCTGGAGTTCAGTATATAGTCTCAGGGTGGCCTTGAACTCATGGCGGTCCTTCTACCTCTGCCTCCCAAGTGCTGGGATTAAGGGCGTGTGCCACCATGCCCAGCCAAAATATTTTTATTTATAAGCAGAGAGGGAGAGAGGGAGAGACACAGAGAGAGAATGGGCATTCCAAGGTCTCTTGCCACTGCAAATGAACTCCAGACACATGAGCTACTTTGTGCATCTGGCTTTATGTAGGTGCTGGGGAAGTGAACCTGAACCATCAGGCTTTGCAAGCACCTTTTTTTTCTTTTGTTTTTTCGAGGTAGGGTCTCACTCTAGCCCAGGCTGACCTGGAATTCACTATGTAGTCTCAGGGTGGCCTTGAACTCACAGTGATCCTCCTACTATATAGTGAATTCCAGGTCAGCCTGGGTTAGAGCGAGACCCTACCTCAAAAAACACACAAAACAACAAAATGTTAGAGAGTAAAATGGCAACTTTGTTTGCACATTGTAGCAGCTATTTGTAAAGTGGCTGAAACAACAGAAAGGCAAGCCCTCTAGCCCTGGGCCATGAACTCTGCAAGAGCACCTGTATTAAATTAAGGTCCTCCTTTGGTCAACTGATGACCTTCCCATAAAACAACTCCTGGGCCCACAAAAAAATTAGCCAGCCCGGGAAAGAGTATATTCTGCAAAGTTATAAATAGTGATCACTGTTAAGGGAGGAGTATAATTTTAAAAAATGCTTGCTGTGTTACTTTAAGGGCACAGGTAAGAGATTAACATGTCCTCTTTATGGTCTTCAAAATTGTCACTGAATCCCAGTAGTAAAAAGTAATAACATTGAAATGATAGCTAGCTATGCAATCTGTAGTTTGTGGAGGGTCAAGTTTCCACCTTGCAAACTTTTGGCCAGGTTTTATTCCACCGGTCCTTGGACTGCAAATTTGTTCAGTTTCTCTCTGTATGGGCACATGGGTGAGGTCACAGCACATCCTTGGGATGTTGGTCCTCTCCTTCCACGTTGTTAGAGACAGGGTGTCTCTTGATGTTTGATGCCAGGAGGGCCAGGCTAGCTGGCCTTTGAGCTTCAGAATTCTCCTGTCTGCCATTGGTATAAATCCCTTAGGATTACAGACTTGTTACCTGTCTGGCTCATGAGGGTGCTGAGAGTCTAAACTCTTGTCATCAGTATTGCAGTGTCAGTGCTTTTAACCACTGAGCCATCTCATCTCCCCAGTCTCTTTTTTTGGCTTTTCGAGGTCGTTTTTTTTTTTTTTTTTTTTTTTAGGTAGGGTCTCTCTAGTTCAAGCTGACCTGGAATTCACTATGTAGTCTTAGGATGGCCTCGAACTCATGGTGATTCTCCTACCTCTGCCTCCTGAGTACTAGGATTAAAGGCGTGCACCATCATGCCCAGTGAGGTAGGGTTTTAATGACCTGCAATTCAGTATATAGTCTCAGGATGGCCTCAGACTCACAGCGGTCCTCCTACCTCTGCCTAGCTTCTTACGTTTCTTTCTTTCCTATTTTATTTTTCAGACAGAAAGAGGAAGAGAGAGGTGAATGGGTGCACCAGGGCCTCCAGCCACTGCAAACAAACTCCAGACGCATGCACCACCTTGTGCACCTGGGGAATCGAACCTGGGTCCTTTGGCTTTGTAGGCAAACACCTTAACCGCTAAGCCATCTCTCCAAGCCCCCTAGTTTCTTTTTCGAGACAGGGTCACATGAAGCCCAATCTGGCTTTGAACTTGCTATGTAGTCAAGGATGACCATAAACTTCTGATCCTCTTGTCTCCACCTCCTGAGTTCTGGTGTGTCTGGGGATTGAAACCAGGGTTTCAAGCATACTAGGCAAGGGTGCTACCAACTGAGCTACATTCCTACCATTTCTCATTTAATTGAAAAATAAATTAACCTTGATCTTTTGAAGCATACAACTTCTGTCTATGCCATCATCTTTCATTTTAATTATTGATTTTTAAAAATATTATTTCCAGGTCTGCAGAGATGGCTTAGTGGTTAAAGCACTTGTCTGTGAAGCCTAAGGACCCAGGTTCGATCCCTCAGAACCTACATAAGCCAGATGCACATGGTGGCACATGCATCTGAAGTTTATTTGCAGTGGCTAGAGGACCTGGTGTACTCTCTAATAAATTTAATAATATTTTAAAATATATTTCCAGAAGTAAGGGCAATAAATGGAAGGAGCTGGGGAATGTAGCTCCATGAAGCTGGGTTTCTATCCCCATCATCATGAAAAAATCAGTACGAAAATATGTTCTTGGATATGATGTAAAGCAAAAACACATTACAAATGGCAGCAAAGGTTATACCTGATTCACAAAATGTCAACATGTTAAGGTTGAGATACAGAGGTGACATAAACCAGCAGAACTTTTGGCAGCAAAGGGCACATGTATCAAGGAAGGTGGGCTGTGCATCCAAGGGCAGGTTCCTGTAGGCCATGTGGTTGTCACCCCCCACCCTCTTGGGAGCATGGTACAGTACAGGCATGGAACCAAGGTGGGAGCCCAGCTCTGGGGAATGACCTGATGGTGTCAAGGGACTCATTTTCTGAATTGTTTTTCAGGGTTCCATGCCTCTGAAATCATTTGTTGCTGTGTGTCAGAAAGATGGATCTTGGGACCAACCAATGCCAGAGTGCAGCAGTAAGGCCATGTGGGGAACCCCTCTTCCCTGCTGCCATCCTTACCACTTTTGCTGCTTCTCTGCCCCACCTCAGATGATCCTGTTGATCAGGGTTTGAATTCCAAATATGCTGTCCTCTCCTACTCTTTCTCAGTTAAAGAGGAAGCAAGCTACTGGGGGAGCAAATAAGTGCCCTAAAAATATTTTCCCCCTAAGTATAAAGTAATGCTCCTCAAAAAAGATAGGAATAATATGGGCTGGAGAGATGGCTTAGGTAAGCGCTTGCATGTAAGCCTAAGGACCCTGATTCAAGGATTGCCCAGGACCCACATTAGCCAGATGCTGGAGTTCGTTTGCAGTGGCTTGAGGCCCTGGCGCGCCCATTCTATCTGCCTGTCTCTCTGTCACTTTCAAATAAAAATACAGAAAACAAAAACATTGCTACCCATCACCCACCACCTGAGAGCTTGATCACTGTTACTGTTTTGTGTCTATCCCTTGAACTACACACATCTCAAATGTGCAGACATGTATATATGCTATCCTATGTTAGGAAGTAATTCTGTATGTATGCATGTACACACACAAACTAGACTAATAGTATACCTTACCAATCTGAAAACTAGTAAGTCATATAATTTTGGAAAAACTGTATTTTTGTAAAAGTAACTGTTGAAATTTCCAAAACCAGTGAAAACCTCTCTTGTCCATCTCCCCAAAGTACTACTAAATGCTGGGGGTGTAGATCAGTGGCACAGCTTTACTTGCCCAGCATGCATGAAGCCCTGGGTTGAAGTCTACACCTCCAATTCTAATTTTAAAAAAAAATTATTTTTACTTATTTGAGATAAAGAATGAGCGCACCAAGGCCTCCAGCCACTGCAAACAAACTCCAGATGCATGCACCACCTGGTGCATCTGGCTTTACATGGGTGCTGGGGAATCAAACCTGGGTCCTTTGGCTTTGCAGACAAGTGCCTTAACTGCTAAGCCACTTCTCTAGCCCACCCCCATTCTTTATGCTATTACTATGAATGCACATCCCATTAACTTCCTTCACCAACCCAAACATTAACAGGACACCCTTCCTGTGGCTGCATGGTGTCCTTATTACATGATGCATGCTTATTTTACCCAATTTGTTTCCAAGTTATACATATATAGTTCCATAGTATTACACATACAGCTGCACATGCATTTTTGTGTAATGATTTTCTGTACAAATTCCTACAGGAATGTAAATACTATATATATATACACACACCCCTTCCCACTAGTGACTAATTCATTTACTCCAAAATACAGAAATGAGCTGGTACTGACAGTATGAGGAATCAGAGGTCTGAGTCCAAATCCATTTGCCAGAGCTTGTTGCGCAAGTGTAGGCACATCAGGCCTCCTGCTGCTTTGCCTGCAGAGATGCACTGAAAACTAGACAAAGGAGCTAGAGTACTTGGCAGGGAGCCAGGGTCAGTGCTGAGAACGATTTGAATCTAATCTTTTACTATCCGTAGTAAAAACACACCAATTTTTGGCTACTATGAACAGGACTTTTGTATCATGAGCAGGTTATATCACGTTAGTAATAACACCTATGAATGGAACACCACACAGGTTATTCTGTTCTACCATTTTGGACTTCCAAAATATTCAAGCTGTGAAAAGAATTGCAGGAATAAGCCAAGTCCTTCGTTCTACTGGTTTATGCCCAACCAGACCCACTGACTTTTCCTGTGTTCCTGTGCTTCATGAACACTACTCTTAAGTGGTTTCAAATTCCCTTCCTTTAGGGAGGCCATCCACATGTCCTTCTCAAGAGTGTTATGTAGTCAGGAGCAGGGATGGAATGCTCTTCTTGTCACCTCTAGAGATGTTAATAATGGCCAGCAAGCACAGGAAACTAACTGTGGCTCTGTTGTGGTAGCCCATGTCTTCTTCCAAATTAGCTGCTCAGTCTCCAGGTCTTTTGACTCATTTAGTGGTCCTGGAACTACAACTCAGGACCTCTGCATGCTAGTAAGCAAGCTCCATAGACCCTTTCAATGTCAGTACAAAGCCACAAAGGAATCCCTCTCTCCCATTTCCTTACTAGTTGTGGACTGTGGCCCTCCTGATGATATACCCAATGGACACCTGGAATATGTCACAGGCCCTGAAGTGACCATCTACAAAGCAGAGATTCAGTACAGCTGTACAACCTTTTACATGATGAAAAGGAATGACAGTAAGCAAATTTCTCAAATGAGGGGGTGGGCAATATTTGGAGCTTGAGCCCTCAAGGTCTGGATATAAACTTGGATCAACATTTTTAGCTAAGGGAAAGGATTAAAAGTTCTTTTCCCACCCACTAAGTAAAATATTACAGCTAAAGTGACTTTAATGTCAATTTGCGAGGATCTGAAAACAGATCTTATCTAGTAAATGACTACTACAAACACACAATATATTCCAAATGGTTTAATTTAACAAGTCAAAACCTTATCATTAAGCACTTGAGATCTTGATACATATTCAAGTTACACATCTAAAAGGTTTCCACTTTGCAAGCAAACATGGTAATGCAGAGACCTCCTATTTATGAAATCATGTAAAATGGTTATTCACACATCTCTCCCCCACAGGTGCTCAAGAATCATTTTTCAAGTCAAGGGGTATTCAAGCAAACAACCACCACCTTACACGTGCAGTCAAACATTTTTGATTTTCCAATGATTTGCAGGTAAATATGTGTGTGAGGCTGATGGATTCTGGACAAGCTCCAAGGGAGAAAAATCTCCACCAGTCTGCGATCCAGGTAATGGACATATTTACCCAGGAGATTGTAACTGACAGAGAGGATGGGTGAGAGTCAGGCAGAGCAGAACTTCATCACTTGGCTCTTAGACTAAGTTATTTCCAAATAGCATTTTCTCATTACCCCTTTCCATGTGAAGGCTGTTAGTTGCTGACTGTATCAGTCATTCAATTATTTCTGACCTTATAACTAGGCAGGAATAAAAAATTATTTTAAAAAATTATCTCAGACCATTTATACACTTATAAACACAAGTTCTTCCGCTGAGTTACTTCTCTGTAAAAATGCTATTAAAACTCAAAGCTAATAACTTCATTATTTCCCTAAGCAATTGTTTTCAATGGCATCTAGGTTTTTAAACATTAATGCAATTTGCCTTTTAATAGTACTTAAATTTTTTCTTTACCAGAATTGGCTCCAGTAATAGTTGAGAATAATTTTTTTAAAAAATCTGTAAGGTAATAATATATTCATTAGCCCTGTGTTATTTGGCTTAGCTTTTTTCTAAACCTGCATCTGGCCGACACAATGTAAGTTTTAATCCAAGTACATTGCCACAACAGGGAACACGCACACTACATTAACGAGTGTAATTAGTTTGTAATAAAGACACAATAAAATTTAGTATTTGGCTACATCAACCAAAAACACTAATTTCAAGACTAGAACTGTTCTGGCCACAGCTGCAACATTCTCATTTTGAGCACATTTTTGGTTTTAACATAGAAGGTAATCTTGCAAGTCCTACCAACACTCAGCTCCTGCTTTCCCAGAACTCCTAGTAAACCCATTTACAAAGGAAAACAAGCAATGCAAAGTCATGTCCTTTTGCTCCTAGTGTCTCAGCTCATATAATTCCTGTCTGCCCCATTAATAGCTCCCCCATCTTGTCCTCCCACCTCTGCTTCCCAAGTGCTGGGATTAAAAGTGTGTGCCACTAGCTGGGCGTGGGTGGCACACTCCTTTAATCCCAGCACTTGGGAGGCAGAGGTAGGAGGTTCACTGAGAGCTCGAGGCCACCCTGACACTACATAGTTAATTCCAGGTTAGCCTGGACCAGAGTGAGACCCTACCTTGAAAAACCAAAAAAAAAAGTGTGCCACAATGCTCAACTTTAAATTATTTTTCCAAAATAAAAGCATTTCTGAACATCAGTTTTCACTCATATTTTCCACAGAGATAAGAACCTTTAAGAATTCATGCTATTTTAGAGTAGACTCACCATGCCTGATAGGGAGACGCCATTCATGGGATGGAATTTAAAGAGGTAAAAATTTGAGGAAAGCAGCAGTGGGCCCCTATAAAGGCTTCCATTTGGACTTCTCTCTCAGTTTGTGGACTGTCCACCCGCACTACAAGTGGTCGTATATTTGGAGGGCAAAATGCCAAGCTTGGGGACTTTCCTTGGCAAGTCCTGTTACTGGGTGAAGCTACAGCTGCAGGTGCTCTTTTATACGACAACTGGATCCTAACAGCTGCTCATGCTGTATATGGGCAAAAAGAAGCTGCATCCTCTCTGGATATTCGCATGGGAATATTGAAGAGGCTATCACCCCACTACACCCAAGCCTGGGCAGAGGCTATCTTTATACACGAAGGTTATGCTCATGATGTTGGCTTTGACAATGACATAGCACTAATTAAACTGAAGAACAAAGTTGTAATCAACAGCAACATCATGCCTATTTGTCTGCCAAGAAAAGAAGCTGCATCCCTAATGAAGACACATGACACTGGAACTGTATCTGGGTGGGGATTAACCCAAAGGGGCTTCCTTGCTAGAAATCTAATGTTTGTGGACATACCAATTGTTGACCATCAAAAATGTACTACTGCATATGAAAAGAGGCTCTACCCAGGAGGAAGAGTAACTGGTAACATGCTCTGTGCAGGCTTGGAAGCTGGGGGCAAAGACAGCTGCAGAGGTGACAGTGGAGGGCCACTTGTATTTCTAGATAATGAGACACAGAGATGGTTTGTGGGAGGAATAGTGTCCTGGGGTTCTATTAATTGTGGGGAAGCAGATCAGTATGGGGTATATACAAAAGTCATTAACTATATTCCCTGGATTGAGAACATAATTAATAATTTTTAATTTGCATGTCTTCAATCAGTAAATGATTTCTTATTTTTAGAAGTACCTGTAAAAGCTCTTAACAGTAATAAGACCCGAGAAAGCATTTATGGCTTACACCACCCCAAGATCAAACTAGATGAATCTGCTACAGGCACCAATCCATTTTGCCACTTGTTGATTAAAGATATTCATCTTTGTTGACCTATCACAAGCTCACTGTTTTTGTTGCATTTAATTACAAAGTTCAATTATTTTTTCACACTGGCTGTTCCCGTTTCTGTAAACTTTATTCATTTTCTTATGCTCTCTTTTCTGGTGATTTTAGATTTGCCTTTACTGAGCTCTGAAGTGCACTTACAGATTACAGCAGTACTAGTTTGGGAGTAACTGAGAAATCATCTACCTTTTGCTAGATAAGTTCAAAATATTGATACTTTAGCCCCATGTATTGGCTGATTTGCGTATTAAAAGTAACATGGAAGCTGGGTGTGGTGGCGCATGTCTTTAATCCCAGCACTTGGGAGGCAGAGGTAGGGGAATCGCCATGAGTTTGAAGCCACCCTGAGACTACATAGTGAATTCCAGGTCAGCCTGAGCCAGAGTGAGACCCTACCTCAAAAAACAAAAACAAAACAAAACAAGATGGCTTAGTGGTTAAGGCACTTGCCTACAAAGCCCAAGGACCCAGGTTCAATTCCCCAGTACACACATAAGCCAGATGCACAAGGTGGCACATGTGTCTGGAGTTCATTTGCAGTGGCTGGAGGAGCTGGTGCACCCACTATCTGCCTCTTTCAAATGAATGTTATAAACAATATTTTTAAAAATACCACAAAATGATGAAATATCTTTGGTTTTGGAGACAGGGTATCATGTAGCCTAGGCTGACCTTGGCCTCCTGCCTCCACTTCCTGAGTGTTGGGATTACACCTGTGCACCACTGCACCTGGCCTTAACTTTCCATTTATCAAATTATCACACAATAGTGCACTGTTGAAGACAATATAAAACACACTTCAAAAACCTTAAAAGCACAGCTGGGCACGGTGGCACACAACTTTAATCCTAGCACTTGGGAGGCAGAGGTAGTACTGCTGTGGGTTCAAGGCCACCGAGACTAGTGAATCCAGGACAGCCTGGGCTAGAGTGAAACCCTACCTTGAAAAACTGTAACTTAAACGTATTCAATGCTTTCTGAGACAGGGTTTCATATATCCCAGGATGGCTTGGAACTACATAACCAAGGGATCACCCTGAACTTCTGATCACCCTGCCTCCAACTCCCCAGTGTTAGGATTATAGGCATGCACCATTGCATTTGATTTATGCGGTACTGGGGATGGAACCCAGGACTTTGCATGCTATTCAAGCACTGTACCCACTGAGTCTCATCCCCTAATCCCCACATTTCTTCCTCAGTTTGTGTAATGAGTTCAAATTCATGATTCCTGTCTCAACTTCCCAAGTGCAAGGAATTAAGGTGTGCACCACTATGCCTGGTCTGTTCTTTTTTCTTTTCTTTCTTTCCCTTTTTTCCCCGAGGTAGGGTCTCACTCTAGCTCAAGCTGACCTGGAATTTACTATGTAGTCTCAGGGTGTCCTCAAACTCAGTGATCCTCCTACCTCTGCCTCCAGAATGCTGGGATGAAAGGCGCGCACCACCATGCCCAGCCTCATCTTTTTCTTAAATGAACACAAACAGGTATAAGAAAGCTCAACAGACCACTGGTGACATGTGATTGTCAGAACCCTATCCATAGTGCAGAGCTACCACAAATGTGAAAGTGGCTGTCAAATACAATGGAATTATTGATGAGTGAATTTCCTTTTTCCCCCCCCCTAAGGTGCTGATTTAATCTTAAAAATCTTACTTGATTGGCTGGAGGGATAGTTTAGCATTTAAGCCTAAGGACCTAGGTTCAATCCCCTAGTATCCACATAAGCTAGACTCACAAGATGGCGCATGCATCTGAAGTTCGTTTGCAGTGGCTAGAGGCAAGCCTCTTTTCTCTAATAAATAAATAAATAAAAGAAGAGTAATAATAAAACCTTACTTGATTTATCTTGACTATTCCCTAGTGTTTCCCCACCTGGAGGTTGGGTCTCACCCTAGCCTGGGCTGACTTGGAATTCAAAGCAATTCTATCTCTCTGCCTCCCAAGTGCTGGGATTAAAGGCGTGTGCCACCATACCTGGCTTCACAATTTTTTACAGTTAACATTTACTGAGGCTTTTTACTCTTGCTAAGTAGTTATCATTATGTATACATACATGCAGAGTTTTGGCCCAATTTCTCTTGGGCACATAAAGTGAATTCTTGAGACTCACTGTTTAAAGGCAACTTTCCAGCATCACTGTCACATATGAAAAAGAAGCCATGTTTTTTTTTTTTTTTTCCAGTAAGACTCCAGACACTAAACTGTTGATGGCAATAAAACTTTTTATTCAACTGTGGTTCAAAAGATTTTTGAATGAATGCATTTATATGACCAAGTAGACTTTCAAAAACAAATCTTTGCCAAGTAGTTTATTTCTAAACTTCATTTTTTTTTTTAGGGTAGAATAACCACCCATGACTATGTACCATATACGTTTATAAAAGGCTACTCAACATTGAAAGCCTTCAATGACCAGTAACTAGATTTAACAAGTGTAAATAAGGGATTAAAACCATGCTATTGACAAGTTAACTTACCCCCGGGCTCCATGATGGCTTGCCAGTTTAGTCTTTGGAGGTCCCCGAGAACCATTGTAAGTGTTACCATGTTACTGCTGCTGAGTAACAGTGCAAGTGCTAAAATGCAAAATTCAGATGGTACAGGGAAATCATGCAGATTTAGATGCAGAAAAAAGAAAATGTACAACCCGATCCTTTTACATAGGAAAATGAGTAATGAAACAATGTGGCAGTCACAAGTCTAAAGGAAGACTTCAATTAATGTTTAAAACATGAAACTTGCACAATGACAAACCTATTTACCATACTCTAAATAGGTAAGGGCATCAGGTAAACTACCAACACGAAAGCACATACTCTTCCAACTAGGAGCTCTTTGATGCTCACAAGATTAGTAAATAAATACAATAGAGAATCAATATATTATTGCTTTTACATTAACAACCATCACCAGTCTCATCTGGTTCTGTAAGCAAATTTATTCAACGTGACTATATCCCCCCACACCCCCAAAGGGCAAAGGCTACTTCACCTAACACTGCCACAGACAGACACCCCACCCTACTAGTTATTAAAGCTGGCAGGCTTCTTAACGGGTTTCAGGCACAAGGTAATTTGGGGGTTTCTTCTACTTCATCCCTACTGCAATTAATTCCACTTTTCAAATCCCAAACAGAAAGGTACTGATGTCTTTCTTTTCCATCACTATGCTTTGCTACAAAGCATCTGAAAACAATGTTGTTTTGCCCATTCTCCCAAATGTTTTTAGAAGGCATGATTTCCCAATTGAGATCTGTACAGGCCATGTAAATAAAACATCACCCAAATGCACAGAGGCACTAAGAAAAAGCTGGAGGATACTTCTTACCATTTAGCTGTAGCCACCCAGACTTATTAAAAGCTACATTACCAAAAATAAAAAAAAAGTAAAAAAATAAAATTTTGCTTTGGACAATGCAAGAACAAATAGCAATTAAGTCTGGGTATCAGGTGTCAATACATGACAGGTGATGAATCCATTTGACTTGAGACAACTTTTCAAATAAGTTTATTTGAAGCAAAATAAACTACTGCCAAGAAACTTTATGAAAGTTCCATCTCAAAAGGGTCAAAAAGGGGAATTAACTGCTATGAATTCTTTGCATTCAGGGCTGCAAAACAAAGACACATATTATTTAAATCAGTTTTATTTAAGAATTTCCAACATTGACAACTCTTATAAAAAGCATCCAAGCACAGGACACAGAACTGCAGCAAACAGCATTCTTATGGGTAGCTAACAGACATGAGAACTTCCACCCTTCTTTGAGACACCTGAGCTCACTGGTGAACTCTGCTTCCAAGTTCTCCTGCAAAGCACACCACAAGCTCAGTCCATGTTCTCAGCCCATCAGCTTCAGTTCACGTTCCCACACTTCCAGATCAGTAACAGAGGAGAACACACACCATACAGCATTCACAGCAGTTGACAGAGGGGGAGGGAAAGTACAAGTATCATTTCACTTAACACATTCAGCTAATGTGGGTTTATCTAAGAACAAAACTCAAAGTCTTCCAACAGATGTGGATGTCCTTTGAATGCAAAAACATTCGTACATTATTTGCTATCATTGCTCTCTGCACACTCTCTCACCAAAGCCACAGGATTGAGTGACACATCTCGCCAAGTTAAAAAATATCCATTTTGCACCACCAAGTCTCTGCACGCGCTCTCTCCTTTTCTCGCTCATACTAGCCTTTCATGCCTCGGCACCACCATCAATCCCACACAAGGTTTCAAAAGTTCAAACAGCCTTCTGGTTCCATATCACAGCCTTGCGTTCATAGCGTTGATACGACTCCATGAAATAAAGAGTAGCGGATAAAAATGGGACACCCACCGTCAAAGACGCAGCCTGTGCAGCGTGATGACGAATTCTTGGATGAGAAAGCATGTAGACAGAAGTATTCCTATGGCAGAATATTTACAGCACTACTTTCAATGAAGTGCTTCTTCCATAAACATTTGAAATGAGATGAACTGCAGAGATTAAATGAAGGCTTCATATTGTACTTTTGTTATATGAGGGAGACAAGTGTTAAAAAACAAAACCAAACAACCAAACACTATGATATTATGATCTCTCCCAAAAGGAGATTTTCCTAAGGGAAAATTCCATATGGTGGGATTCAAATTAAAATAAGGAGAAAAGAATGTAGTTCTAATTCTAACCAATAGTTTTCACTTTGAACATGCAAAGAATTCACTTAACAAGTAAGTCCAAGGATGGAGTATTACAGGAGAAACCTTTTGAGATCAATTGTAGTGTGTTGGTTTACCAATCAGGCAAACAGCAGTTCATTTTCAGTCACTCAATATTTCAACCCTCTATGTAACAAAACTTATAAAATTCCTTTAGCTCTTCCTCTTTTTCTAAAGAAAAATGTCAAAAATACTGCTGAATAATATACTCCACACTGAACAAACCAATTTTGAAAATTCTTAGTACATATGTATTTTACAATATACTTACCATGAGTTTAGAAAAATTTGAATTCCCACCATTCTATTTCAACCATCTACAACCCAATGTCTACATTCCCCAGCCAGAGGACTTAGAATCCATGCTTGAGCCAAAGCCTCCATTAAAACCGCTGCCTGACCCTGCATTCGATGCCGATCCCCAACCAATAGCACCACCAGAATTAGAACCACTGTAATTGCTATTTCCAGAACCAAAAGCCTGGTTTGGTTCCCTCTGCATGTTACCCTGGCTTTGGTTATTACCAGATGGGCCTGACTGATTCTGCTGACTGGCTAACATGCCCATCATACCCCAGCTGCTCTGCAGTGCTGCCTGGGCTGCAGCCATCATTGCTGGATTAATGCTAAAAGCACCAAAGTTCATCCCTCCACCCATATTACCACCCTGATTGTTTCCCAAACCAGCTCCACCCCCTCTACTGTTACCAAACCCACCCGGACTCCCAAAGCCACCTGGATTACCACCAAATCTTCCACTTCTTTCTAACTGTCTATTGCTATTGTGCTTAGGTTCAGCATTGGATATATGCACGCTGATTCCTTTAATGATCAAGTCCTCGCCACAGAGAGACTGGGCAACCTGTAAGAAATAAGGATGTAAACAACAATTAACTGTTGACCAACACAACTGAAACCTCCAAAGAAAAAATAAGCAATACTGATTTCATTTCAACCCTCAATGTAATTAACCAGTAATATTCTTATTTCCAAAAGGTATATAACACCCCCTTCCAAAGGCCACATACTGAAAAATACCTAAAGTACACCCCAAATATCTAGGCCCACACTCAGAAAACAAGGATGGGACAGCTAGAACAAGTGATTCTATGGTTGTGTGTGGCTGGGGACTTAACGCAGTGCTTTGTGTATCACACCAGGCACACACTGGAGTACTGCATCCCAACCATTAAAACAAATATCAAGATAAATACCTGATCATCTGCAAATGTGACAAAGGCAAAAGCCCTGAATGGCTTGGGAATGAAGACATCTACCACCTCTCCATACTGACAAAAGAACTGCCGCAGCTCATCGGCAGTCATATCTTCTGTACAACGCCCAACAAACACTTTTCTGCTTCTTAAAGGCTCATCTGGACTTTGCTGGACAAATTAAAGGGAAGGGAAATGAGATATTTTATGGGCCATGCAAAGAACATCACGGTAGTAATGTTATACAATCTGCCTTATATTATATAGCAGGTGAATCATTAAAAAGATGACATTTTTGAGCTGGGTGTGGTGGTGCACACCTTTAATTCCAGCACTTGGGAGGCAGAGGTAGGAGGATCGCTGTGAGTTCAAGGACACCCTGACATTCCATAGTGAATTCCAGGTCAGCCTGGGCTAGAGACCCTACCTCAACCCCCCCCCAAAAGAAGACATTTTTGGGTTGGTGGGATGGCTTAGTGGTTAAGGCATTTGCTTGCAAAGCCAAAGGACCCAGGCTCGATTCCCCAGGACCCACGTTAGCCAAATGCACAAGGGGGTGCACATGTCTGGAGTTCATCTGAGGTGGCTGGAGGCCCTGGCACGCCCATTCTCTTCCCCCTCCCTCTTTCTCTATCAAATAAAAATTAAAAAAATATGTGTGTGTGTGTGTATATATATATATACATATATATATGTATATATATATATATGGAAGACATTTTTGTTCAGTGTCACCCCTCCCATCCCAGGTTTTTTCCCCCATGAGACAATGTCTAACCTAGACCGGCATCTAAACTTGCTACATAATTGGCTTCTGATTCTCTTGCCTTATCTCCCATGTGTTAGGATTATAGACATAAGTCAATGCTTTTCTACCTTGTAAGCCTTCAATGAAGAATAAAGTTTTTTTTTACAATGTTTTATTTTGAAGCAGGGAGTGGTGATGCATGCACTCAGGAGATAGAGATATAGGAGGATAGCCTTGAGTTTGAAGCCACCCTGAGACTACATAGTGAATTCCAGGTCAGCCTGAGCTAGAGCGAGAACCCCACCTCAAAAAATTAAAAAAAAAAAAAATTAGGGGCTGGAGAGATGGCTTAGGACCTCGGTTCAATTCCCCAGGACCCATGTAAGCCAGATGCACAAGGTGGTACATGTATGTATCTGGAGGTCGTTTGCAGTGGCTGGAGGCCCTAGTGCGCCCATTCTCTCCCCACCCTCAAATAACACATAAATAAAATTTAAAAAAAATCTTATTTACTTGAGAGACAATAAGAGAGATTAAAAAAAAAAAAAAGAATGGGTGCATGAGGGCCTCCAGCCACTGCAAACGACCTCCAGACCATGTGTTGCCTTGTGCATCTGGCTTTACATAGGTACTAGGGACTCAAATCTAGGTCCTTAGGCTTTTTGCAGGCAAGCATCTTAACCATTGAGCCATCTCTCCAGCCCAAGAATAAAGTTTTAAATCATGAAGGTATACTTGGATTTAGAAAAGTCAATGATTGAGAAATGTCCCAGGCAAAGATCAAGACATTCCAAATAAATCATCTTATTTGTTTGCTTGGAAAATGTTATGCTTTTATAACAGGTCAATGTATCCTGACTGTCTTTATATTGAACATTACTATGCAAGAAACTGCTAACTTGACAGAAATAACACAAGAAATGGAAGAAGAGGGCTGGAGATGGCTTAGCAGTTAAGGCCCTTGCCTGTGAAGCCTAAAGATCCATGCTTGACTCTACAGGCCCATGGAAGCCAGATGCATAAGGTGATGCAAAAACACAAGGTGGCACATGCATCTGGAGTTTGACTTCAGTGGTTGGAGGCCCTGGCATGCCAATTTTATCTCATTAAATTTTTTTTAAAAAAAGAAATGGAAGAGTAAAATGAAGTTGCCATGTCCCAAATTTGAGAGGCCTCTGAGGTAGGAGGACTGCCATGAGCTTCAGGCCAGCTGTGGCTAGAGTGAGACTCTACAGATTGCTCAGTGGTTAAAGGTGTTTGCAAAGTATGACAGCCTGGGTTCAATTCCCAGTACCAGTACAGTTGTGCATGCATCTAGTTCATCTGCATTGGGGGTTGTAGTGCACACCCTTAATCCCAGCATTCATGTGGCTGAGGTAGGAGGATCATGAGTTTGAGGCCACTTTGGGACTACAGAATGAGTTCCAGGTCAGCCTGGGCTAGAGCAAAACCTTACCTCAAAGGGAAAAAATATCACCCCACACTAACTTTTCAGCATATTAACATCTGGTTTAGTGTTTTGTAAGTTTGTTAGCAAAACCTCCTGAAGCACAATAGAAAAAAGACGGCAGAGTACCTTAGAATTAGGAAGCTTACAGTCACACCATCGCCCATCTATCATGTGTCGCTGTGACATTACTTTCACCTGGGTATCGTATTCCGTAAAGCGAACAAAGCCAAACCCTTTTGAATGACCAGTTTTAATATCCTTCTTAACCTAGAAAAGATAATTGAAATTTATCTACTAACACTACACCCCCGTTCCCACAAATCAGATTTCTCTCATAAAAAATATGGTTTCAACTGGTGTACCGGCTAACTAAACCTTAAATCAAGTTAGTCTTAAGTAAAAGCAACTGAAGAAAAATCATGATCACGTTAACAGAATTTATTTACATGAAAGAATGCTTTAGAATGAGCATAAGGATAAACTCGATTTGGCTACAAACCTTTAAATGGGAATGTGGAAAATCTCCCAATAACAAGCCAAGAAAAAAAAGCTAACATCACCTATTTCCCTTAGGCTTACATGCAACATGACTCCAACTTTTTTTTTTTTTAATATCCTCTATATATCAACACTGCACAACAAACATTTAAGCTCTCTCTGCTGAACATGAAGGACAATGCATGGAGTATCAGGAATACCTGTGCTCTTTCACCAGAAAAACTACCCAAGATCATAGTTACCTGAACCATAAGAACTTCTCCAAAGGTACTGAAATAGTCTTTAAGATCCTGTTCAGTTGTTTTCCACGGGAGACCCAACACTATTAGGTCAGATGTTTTCTGGACTGCTCTTTTCACTTTCACTGCTGATGAAGCATCTGTCTCATCCATTTTCCTTTTATTATCTAAATAAAACGAGCAGAAACTATTCAGAAATCTCCACTCAGAACTTTTTTCAAAAAATATTTTATTTCTTTCTTTGAGAGAGGGAGGGAGGGAGAATGGGTATGCTAGGGCCTCCAGCCACTGCAAATGAACTCCAGATGCATGCGACCCCTTGTGCATCTGGCTTATGTGGGTCCTGGAAAGTTGAACCAGGATCCTTTGGCTTTGCAGGCAAATGCCTTAACTGCTAAGCCATCTTTCCAACCCCAGAACTTTTAAAATATACTACTTCTAGTGGGACGTGATGGCGTCTGCCTTTAATCTCAGCATTTAAGAGGCAGAGCTAGGAGGATTGTGGTGAGTTCAAGGCCACCTTGAGACTACATAGTGAATTCCAGGTCACCCTGGGCTAGAGAGAACCCCTACCTTAAAAGAAAAAACAACAACAAGAACAACAAAAACCCTCTTTCCAACATCTAAGAAATGAGAAGCACCTGGGTGTGTAGTGGTACATGTCTTTAACCTCAGCACCCAGGAGGCAGAAGTAGGAGGATCGCTGTGAGTTGGAGGCCAGCCTGAAACTACATGGTGAATTCCAAGTCAGTCTAGGGTAGAGTGTATTTGAAAGACAAAAATAGCAGCAGCCAGGCAGGGTGGTACATGCCCTGAATCCCATACTCAGGAGGCAGAGGTAGGAGGATCGCCATGAGTTTGAGACCACCCTGAGACTCCATAGTGAATTCCAGGTCAGCCTGAACTAGAGTGAGACCCTACCTTGAAAAACCAAAGAGAGAAAAAAACAAGCAGGGCGTGGTGGCACACATCTTTAATTCTTGCACTAGGGAGACAAGAGCTAGGAGGACTGCCCTGAGTTCAAGGCCACCCTGAGACTACATAGTAAATTCCAGGTCTGCATGGGGTAGAGTGAGACCCTACCACAAATTTTAAAAAAAGGGGGGCTGGGGAGGTGGCTCAGTGGTGAATGGTGCTGTTTGCAAAGCATACCAGCCCTGGTTCCACTCCCCAGCACCCATATAAAGCTGAATGCAAAAATGGTCCATGAGTCTAATATCTGTATTACCAAGAGACCCTATGCGCCTGCATACAAGATTAATAAACATTTCATCTAACCTTAGTTTATTTAGGATAGCAATTAAATGACTTTGAGATAGGGGGGTCTCACTATGATGCCTGTGCTGGGCTAGAACTCCTGAGTTCAAGTGATGCTCAGTTCTCACCCACGGGAGTTGTGAACCATTTTGCTCACCTAAATGACATAGTTTGTCTCTGTGATTGAACCTTCGGCTCTACAGATGCTAGGCAAGTACTTTTGACCATTGAGCTATATCCTTACCCTTTATTTATTTCTTCAAATTATTTGACAGAATGAATATATGGGCATGCCAGGGCCTCTTCGTACTGCAAATAAACTCCAACTGCATGCACCCTCCACTTGGCGCATCTGACTTTATGTGAGTATTGGGGAATTGATAGCAGACCAGCAGCGTTTAATCACTGAGCCACCTCCTGAGCCTTATCCCTTATCTTTGTTTGTTTGTTTTTGTTTTTCGAGGTAGGGTCTCACTATAGCTCAGGCTGACCTGGAATTCACTATGGAGTCTCAGGGTGGCCTCGAACTCATGGCGATCCTCCTACCTCTGCCTCCCGAGTGCTGGGATTAAAGGCGTGTGCTGCCATGCCTGGCTGTAAATTTTTTTTTTTAATTTGAGAGCAACAGGGAGGGGGGGGGGAGGGAGGGAGGGGGAGAGAGAGAGAGAGAGAAAATGAGAATATATATGGGCACACCAGTGCTTCCAGTCACTGCAAAGGAACTCCAGACACATGCGCCCCCTTGTGAACCTGGCTAACGTGGGTCCTGGGGAACTGAGCCTCAAACAGGGGTCCTTAGGCTTCACAAGCAAGCGCTTAACCACTAAGCCATCTCTCCAGCCCCCTATCCCTTATCATGATACAGGGTCCCACTATATAACCTTGGTAGTCATGGTCTTGTCATTCGTCCTGCCTCAGCTTCCCGAGTTTTGTGGTTTCAGGTGTGCACCACCTCATGAAACCAACATGATATGTAATTCAGGCTGGCTTCAAACAATTCTAATGCCTCAGCCTTCTGAGTATTAGGATTACAGGTGTACATACCACTTTGGTGCAGTAACAAGTTATCAGAGACTTGCTGAATGCCACACTGCTAAAATGTACCTATGGCATACTTCTCAGCTTTCATAGGTTTAGATCATCTGTGGTAAGAGGCAGCAAGAAACTAGAATTTAGCCAGGTGTGGTGGTACTCACCTTTAACCCCAACACTCGGGAGGCAGAGAGAGGTAGGAGGATTGCCTCAAGTTCGAGGCCACCACCCTGAGACTACATAATGAATTTCAAGACAGCCTGGACTAGAGCTAGACCCCACCTCAAAAAAGGATGGGTGGATGGAAGAAGGGAGGGAGGGAAGAGAGGAAGGAAAGAAGGGAACCAGAATCTTTTTGTTTTATTCTAAGGTAGGGTCTCACTCTAGCCCAAGCTGACCTGGAACTCATTATGTAGTCTCAGGGAGGCATCAAACTCATAGTCTCCTACCTCTGCATTAAAGGTGTGCACTACCATTCCCTGCAGAACTTTGAAATTACAACTGGCACTATACTAACTAATTTGATATTTGGCCAATGTGATTGATGTTCACTTAAGAAGTTAAAAAGTCCTCTGTGGTAAGGTAATTGCCTGCAAATCCTAAGGACCAGGGTTTGATTCTCCAGTACCCACGTAAAGCCAGATGCACAACTTTGTGCATGCATCTTGAGTTTGTCTGCAGTGGCTAGAGGACCTAGCATGCCCATTCTCTCTCTCCCCCCTTTCTCTCTCAAATAAAATATTTTTAAAAAGTGAAAGTCAGGCTAGATGAGATGATCTCAGACTGCAAGGATAATAATGACTGAGTCAAAACCCTGGGACACTTAAGAAGAATCTATTTACAAGACCGACAGAACTGCAAGTAACACTCTACATTTGGCAACAACCTGGCAATGATTTATCATTTAAAGTTTTTTCCTTAAAAATATCCCTTCTCCATAATAAAAAGAGTCAGAGGTGGCTTAGTGGTTAAGGCACTTGCGAAAAAACCAAAGGACCCAGGCTTGATTCTCCAGTACACAAGTCAAGTCAGATGCACAAGGTGGCACATGTGTCTGGAGTTCATTTGCAGTGGTTAGAGGCCCTGGCATGCTCTCCATATGCCTTTCTCTGAAATAAATAATTTTTTTAAAGCCATGATAACCTACAACTTAGGATGAGACACAAGCCTAACCACAGTCCTCACCCTTGCAAAACCAAATGGGTTAACAAACCTTTGGGATAGTTGACAACATACACCAGGTTTCCCCAGCCAGCATCAGGGGCATGCAGAATTCCTTCTACCAGACGAACACCTCTCATACACTGAGACACTGGATTCCTGTAGCGTAGGCCACATGCCCCTGGAAACTGGGCTGTAACAGTAGACAGCAGCACTGTTCCATCATCTTCTGATGGTATTTCAATGGGCTCGTCATTCTCATCTTCTGTTACCCGAATATATTCAGACATCTTTTCTTATTTCTCTTAAAAGGAAAAAGAAATACATGAATAACAGTGTGTCAAAGTACTTTCCTCCTTACACCACCACCACCACCTTCCACATTAGTGTTCTGACTTCCAGGAAAATTTTTGCCATTTGGATTTTGGGTCGTCCCGGGTCCCAGGTAGGGTCTCACAGTAGCCCAGGCTGACCTGGAATTCACTATGTAATCTCAGGATGGCCTGGACCTCACAGTGATCCACCTATCTCAGCCTCCCCAGTGCTGGGATTAAAGGCATGTGCCACCACTCCCAGCTTTTTTTTCTTGAAGCAGGGTCTCTTTCAATGCTAGGCGGACCTGGAACTCTGTAACCCGGGCTGGCCTCAAACTTCAAGACAAGCCTCCTACTTCAGTCCCTGCTGGAATTAAAGGGGTCAACCACAGGACTGGACAGATATCTCAGCAGTTAAGGCACTTGCCTGCAAAGCCTGATCACTCGGGTTCGATTCCCCAGTACCAAAGCAACATGCACAAAGTAGCTCTGCAGCGGCTGGAAGCCCTAGCGTGCCCATTCTCTCTCTTTCTCTGCTTGCAAGTAAATAAAAAAATCTTTTTATAGGGGGTGTCAGCTACCACACCCAGCTCAATGATACTGTATAAGAAATCTCTGCTTGTCGGGCTTTTAATCCCAGCATTCAAAAGGCAGAGATAGGAGCTGGTTACAAGGACAAGAAAGATAGTAAACAAGTAACTATTTTGTCAAGTTTTTTTTTTTTTTAAGTCTCCTTGTGTAGTCCAGAATAAGTATTCGGGAGCGCTAGATTACAGGCATGTATTACCACCACGCCAGGCTACACTAACTACTCTCATGAAGTCATTCAGGGGGGAAGAGAACCTAAACTGCCATGTGCGTAAATGGGTCAAGAAATGAACGCAGAGAAGCCCGATCTGGGCCCAACAAGATGTGCACCCTGCTGGGCGACCCCAACAGAGAGAGGGGCAGCTCCTTATTTTCCGAGGGAGACCTGCCAACTAGTCCAGCCAAGGAAAGCAGCGACAGGTCTCTGCAAAGTGGGCCGCCACTTCCCAGCAGCCAGTGCGCCGTGATGACGACGGAGAGGAGTGTGGGGTTTTTTTGGTTGTTTTTTTTTTTGTCCCCCCACCCTTCCTTCCCCAGCGCGGCCTGGGGTGGGGCTGCAGGGCTGCGAGGCCTGTGGTTGCACGGACCGTCTTCAAGTGGGGAAGGGACCAGCCATAATCCGGGCCGCAAGGCCACTAAGACGCTTTACCCACGGGCTGTGTGCTCCGGCGGCTGCCCGCCCGCCCGCCCGCGCAAGGGCCCAACGACGAGGCGGCGGCGGCTACGCGAGCCCGCCCGGGCGGGACGAGGTAGGCCAAGCTTCACACACCGAGCCCTCGGCGCGGGCGGAAGCCGAAGCCGCTCACGTCCGCCTCAGGCCTCCCCTCTATACACCATCCGATGCAGCGACAGAGTCCTCAGGAACGAAAGTCCGCCACTTACCTGCTAGGCCCGCAAGTCAGGAGGGAGACAAGGAAAACCGAAAACAGAGAGGGATTCCCGGACCAGCCTAGCTACCGCTTCGTTCCCACAAAATGGCGCTAGGGCCGCCTCCTCCCCCCCCACGCCCGCCGTCGCGCTCTCCCACTCGGGCCCAATCAGGAGGGGAGGACGTCACGTGGAGACGGCAGCTCGCTCCCCAAACGGCTGAGTTTCCACATGAACTTCTCAGCATAGGAACGAGATTAGAAACCTACAGGAAAACAAGTGACTGAGTCTTAAAAACGAAAGATTTAAAAATAAATACATGCACAGGGTTTTCATATTCCCCCATTTTAGGTGGTAGATGGTTTCGCCCGACCAACCGCCGGCCCGGGCGTAGGAGCTCGCGCACAGGGAAAGTGCGCGAGAATAGGGAAGGCCAGGAAGAGTGGGCGGGGCCTGGGCAGGCGGGGCGGAGCCAAACTGGAGTAGGCATGGGCGGGAGAGAGGCTTCCCAGTCTTCCTAGCGGTTCTTGAGAACAAGGGATGGAAGCTGTGGTTCCTGGTCTAAATGCCAGCCAGGCAGGTGCCTCTTGTCCTCCCTTTGCTAGGTAACCTGCAGACCTGGAAACAGTAACTTTGTTCGAAATGGTAGTAATACTAAATGCTACTCTGTATCAGGTCCTGTTTTTTTTTTTTTTTTCCTTTACAGGGATCAAAACAGGATCTTGGGAAATGATAGGCAAGTGCTCTGCCACCGAGCTATAAACCCCAACCCCAACCCCAAGTGCACCCCCGCCCTTGTTTTTTTCAAGGTAGGGTCTCTCTCTAGCCCAGGCTGACCTGGAATTCACTATGTAGTCTCATGGCAACCTCGAACTCATGGTGATCCTCCTACCTCTGCCTCCTGAGTGCTGGGATTAAAGGCGTGTGCCACCATGCCCAGCACTTTTTTTTTAATTAATTACTTTAGTTGAGAGAGAGAGAGAGAGAGAGAGAGAGAGGAAAAAAAGGCAGATAGAGAGAGAAAGAGAGAGAATGGGCACTCCAAGACCTCTAGCCATTGCAAACGAACTCCAAACACATGCACCACCTTGTGCACCTGTTTATGTTGGTACTGGGGAATCAAACCCGGGTCCTTAGGCTTCACAGGCAAGAGTCTTAACTGCTAAGCCATCTTTCCAGCCTTTTTTTAAAAAAAATTTATTTATTTGACATAGAAAGAGGGAGAGGAGTGAGAGAATGGGCGCGCCAGGGCCTCCAGCCACTGCAAATGAACTCCAGATGCGTGCACCCCCTTGGGCATCTGGCCAACGTGGGTCCTGGGGAATCGAACCTAGGTCCTTTGGCTTTGCAGGCAAACACCTTAACTGCTAAGCCATCCCTCCAGCCTTTCTTTTTTTTGAGGTAGAGTCTCCCTGTAGCCCAAGATGACCTCGAACTCACTCCCTTACTCTGTAGCCCAAGCTGGACTAAAATTCATGGTAACTCTCCTACTGCCGCTTCCTCAGTGCTGGGATTAAAGGCACGAAACACCATGCTTTGCTCAAATTCTGTTTCTTTTTCTTTTTTTTCAAATTTTAAAATTATATATATATGTATATATATATATATATTTAAATTTGTTTGTTTGTTTATTTATTTATTTGAGAACGACAGAGAGAAGGAGGCAGAGAGCGAGAGAGAATGGGCGCGCCAGAGCTTCCAGCCTCTGTAAATGAACTCCAGATGCGTGCGCCCCCTTGCGCATCTTGCATCTGGCTAACGTGGGTCCTGGGGAATTGAGCCTGGAACCGGGGTCCTTAGGCTTCACAGGCAAGCGCTTAACCGCTAAGCCATCTCTCCAGCTCTAAAATTTTATATTTATTAGCAGAGAAAGAATGAGAATACCAGGGCCTCTTGCCCACTGCAAACAAACTTCAGATGTATGTGCCACTTTGTGCATCTGACTTTTTATGGGTACTAAGTAATTGAACCTGGGCTGTCAGGCTTTACAAGCAGGTGTCTTTAAATGCTGAGCCATTTCTCCAGCCCTCAACTTATGTTTCTTCCTTTCTTTCTTTCTTTTTTATTTCGATAGTGTTTAATTCTTTTCACAATTTCCATCTATCTGTGAAGCATGAACTCTCCAAAATGGGAACTTATCCCTTTAACCAGCTTTCCCAAATGTATCTACAATCACTAAATGTGAAAGAAAGATGGGAGAATATGCATTATTTGGGGAAAAACACATCAAATAGTTTGTTTTGGAAAGAGTGCAAAAATTGCCAGGCATGACGGTGCCTTTAATCCCAGCATTTAGGAGGCAGAGATAGGAGCCTCGCCGTGAGTTTGAGGCAATCCTGAGACTACATAGTGAATTCCACATCAGCCTGGGCTAGAGTGAGACCCTACCTCAGAAAAAAAAAGGGGTGCAAAAATTGATTAGTTTGAAAGAGGTTTATTTCTAGTGCATACAGTTTTTTCCTGGTGAATATACATGTGATTCTCTGTGCATAGGAAATGTATTACATTCAAAATAGTATAGACACAGCAAACAAGTTTCTTTGTGATTACTAAAAATTATGAAAATAGTGAGTTGGGCGTGGTGTCACATGACCCTACCTCAGAAAACAAAAACAAAAACAAACAAACAAAAGAACTATATATATAGTGAGTGAAACTAAGTAAGTGCTAGTTGAGTAGTTAGTAAGTGTAAAGGAAAAGGCAACACACTACAATAACATGCATCCTCACAGGATTTTTTGTTTTTTGTTTTGTTTTGAGATAGCGTCTCACTCTAGCTCAGGCTTACCTGGAATTCACTCTGTAGTCTCCAGCTGACCTCATAGGAGTTTCCTTCTACACTTGTTTTTTAAATAGTGACTCTTACAATTCTCACCAAAACAGGTGCCAAATCCAGATAGTAAGTAAACAAGCACCATACAAGCTGCCCAGTTTTGCCAATCAACCTCAAACACAATCTAAAACACCATCCCTGGCATGGTAATTCCGATCTCTAGTGTGAAGAGTCTGCCAATTCACTAATGTCATGTACAATATTTTTTAAAAGGCAAGCTAAGGGCTGGAGGGATGGCTTAGTGGTTAAGGCATCTGCCTGCAAAGCCAAAGGACCCAGGTTCGATTCCCCAGGACCCACGTTAGCCAGATGCACAAGGGGGTGCACATGTCTGGAGTTTGTTTGCAGTGGCTGGAGGCCCTGACATGCTCATTCTCTTTCTCTCTCCCCTCCCTCTTTCTCTGTCAAATAAATAAATAAAATATTTAAAAAACAAAAAAATAAAAATAAAAGACAAGCTGAAAGGAATTTTGGTTTGGGGAGAATAAGAACAATTGAGTATTTGTATTGATTTAGTGACATCAAACCCTCCCTCCTGCCTTCAAATAGCTTTTGACAAATGTGAAAACTAGACACCTAAGACACATGAAGTAAACACTAAAAGGTCATCTGTGAATTGCATACTTTTTTAAAAAAAAGCTTCATACATTAACAATATTATACAATTACATATATACACACACAGTTTTTCCCCACGTGCTTACATACCTCGCCCATTTTCATTAGCTGAGGCTGTACCAGATTCAGTCATCTCATCCATGAGAACGGCATCTTCATCAGTCCTTTGTCTATGAGACCACCTAAGATGGTTAGTATGGAACTGATGGAGGATTTACCACCACATGGTCCACCACCACCCCGACTCCCTGAAACACTTAGGCCTCTTGCACCTGGGCGTCTCCTGCTATCACATTGATGTCAACTCCCTCGAACATCTTCTGCCAATGACCAATCACTCAGCTCATTTTTACGCTCAGATTCTGTTTCAGAGGGGTTAGATAGCTCAGAATTTGTACCATAACTGGAGATGTAATTAGGGTCCCAACCATCTCTGCCTCTTCCACTATAAGACCTACAACCAATGTGTCATAGTTGTTTGTCAATCTGCAGGCATTCCATTCTTAGCTGTTCCACTTCCTTTAAGTAAGCAATATATACTCTAAAAGAACTTGCACATTTCCAATACTTTCTTCAGTGCCAACAAACACAAATGGAATCATCCCATCTCTAGGTAGTTTATTTTCATTGTCTCCTTCCATTCCTACCTGAACCACACCAGATTTGTTCACTATTTCTTGAATAACTTTGTCATTTTTTTTCCCAATTACTTTTCCAACAAGATTCCTTGGAACTTGAATAAAATCTACAAATTCTAAGAACTCTCTTTTTATTTTTATTTTTATTTATTTTTACAGCATCAGCACTCTCTGTAGAGTCTAAAGGTTCTAGTATCTTCATCTCGCTCAATGTCAGGAACTCCAGGAGCCTTCCTAGCTTGCTTGTGTTACTACCATATGTTCCTGTTGCCGGACCCATTAGATCTTCTGTCACAACAAACTCCTCATGAAAAGCTGCTGCAAGTTTTGTGCATTCTAAATGTTTAGTGGCCTCTTAATTTCTGGACATAAGCATCAACTTGGTGCGAATACTTTGCAAATGCATGTCACTTGATATATTAACTCTCTTCACAGTCACTTCACTGGCCAACAAGATCATGAGCTATGTGGTTTCTGAGTGGTAAAAAGTTCTGCATGCTCCTACGGCCTTCTTGAAGTCTTTATATGCATTTTCATTAGCACACGCCTCTCTCAAATCTTCAGGAACATCCACTGTGCATTTAAAGAAAGTATTTTTTTTTCTAGCAGTTTTATTTATTTGTTTGTTTGTTTTGTTTTTTCAAGGTAGGGTCTCGCTCTAGCCCAGGCTGTGCTGGAATTCACTTATGTAGTCTCAGGGTGACCTCGAACTCATGGCGATCCTCCTACCCCTGCCTCCCGAGTGCTGGAACTAAAGGCATGTGCCACCACGCCTGGCTTCTGACAGTTTTATTTTGATTGACAGGCCGAAGTCACTCAAATGTGACTATTTCAGTATAAGTGGCATCACAAGCAGCATATTCAGTGACATAAAATTCTTCTTTCATCATCTGAACTTTAGCTAACCACCATTCACATGGTTCTTGGTTGTTTGTTCTTGAGTATGCCTCTACTTCATCTCCTTCATTTAGTTCTTTGTTTAGGTCAGGTGGAGGTGGTAGTTGAACTTCATTAAATGGAACCTGGTGTTCTGGCTGCCAGTTATTTTCAAAAACAACTGTTAGGGAATCTTCATGAACATCTTTGATAAATCCCTGAGAAAAGTTATTTTGCATCTGCACAATGCTTGTGGATAAGGAGGAGGCCTTTCATAAAAATGGCCTAGATGATGTCATCATCTTTTCCTCCTATCATACTGGTCTTGTGTAGGTAGTGCCAGGCACTGCGAGGTCATGGATATCCAGACCGTTTCGTGTCTGGAAGAGTGCATTGTAAGCAGTCCTACCCTTCCTTTGGCTCTTACATTCATCCTGCCACCTCTTCCACAATGGACCCGGAGCCTTGGAAGGTGTGATAGAGATGTTTCGGTGCTGAGCACTCCTCTGTCACTTCTCAGCACTGTGGTGCCTTTTGAGTATCATAGAGGTCACTGCCATCTGTAAGAGAAGCTTCTCTAACCAAAAGTGAGAGTAGCATTAATATATGGGTATGAACATTAAGAAAAGTGCTTATAGGACAGTTTGGTAAGCATGACATATGCATTTAGTGAGATACCAGCAGATGTTACACCACTAGGGCTCATGATTTGCCCCATCATAGGTTTTTAGTATCAGGCATGTATTTCCTCCTGTAGAGTGGGCCTCCAGTCCAATTAGAGAGCAGCTGTTTTCCCCTATAACAGACATGCCACTATTGCACCCATTGGCTCATTTGGCCTGGCTAGCCAAACTTAAGGCTTGTAGTGTCCACTGTTGTTTATCACTACTGATGACTTCTCTCTCTCCCATGGAGCTGCATGCAGCATAGCTTTTACCAGCTTCTGTCAGCTGGTTTACACAGAGGAGATTTTCAGCTCAGCTCTAGCAAGATTTCTCAGTGACCTTGTAGCCCAAGCATGTGGAGTCTTTAGCACTAGGGTCTTAATTTTTTTTTTTTTGAAATAGGGTCTCATGCTAGCCCAAGCTGACCTGGAACTCACTCTGTTGTCCCACGTTAGCCTCAAAATCATAGTGGTCCTCCCTACCTCAGTCTTCCAGGTGTTGGCATTAACCAGGTGAGCCACTATTCCTGGCTTACATCTCAGTTTTATTTTGTTTTAAATATTTTATTTATTTATTTCAGAGAGAGAGGGGAAGAGGCAGAGAGAAAGAGAGAATAGGCATGCCAGGGCCTCCAGCCATTGCAAATGAACTCCAGACACATTCCGCCACCTTTGTGCATCTGGCTTATGTGGGTCCTGGGGAATCAAAAAGGGTCCTTAGGCTTCACAGGCAAATGCCTTAACTACTAAGCCATTTCCCCAGCCCTGTTTGATTGTTGAAGTAGGGTTTCACTCTAGTCCAGGCTGACCTGGAATTCTCTAGTCTCAGGGTAGCCTTGAACTCACTGCAATTCTCCTACCGCTGCCTCCTGAGTGCTGGGATTAAAGGTGTGCTCCACCATGCTGAACTGTATCGCAGTTTTTGATCAAATACATACTCAAATCGTGACCACATAATAAAAATCAAAAAAGTCTGGATTAAATATGTACATAATTTTCCTTGTCATCATTTACTAAGTAATACAACTATTTACATAGCATTTACATTTTATTAGGTATTATAAGTAATATAGAGATGATTTAAAGCAGACAGGAGCATATGCATAGGTTATATGCAAATACTATGCCTTTTTTAAAAAATTATTTTATTTATTTCAGAGAGAGAGAGAAAGAGAAAGAGGCAGATAGACACCAGGGCCTTCAGCCACTGCAAACAAGCTCCAGACTCATGTGCCACCTTGTGCATTTGGCTTACATGGGTCCTTGGGGAATCAACCCTGGGGCCTTTGGCTTCACAGGCAAACACTTTAACTGCTAAGCCATCTCTCCAGCCCAGTATTATGCTATTTTATACAATAGACTTGAACATCGGTGGTTTCAGTATCCAACCAGGGCTCCTGGAACCAATCCTCCATGATTACTGAGGGACATCTGTATGTTTTATTTTGTGCCCTACAACTTCTACCTAAAGATTCAATTCTGCCAACATACAAAACCAATGAAAAACCAAGGTAATTTAATGACCTCTATGAAGAATAATGTTGATCCAAGAAGGATACATCTTGGGAGGATAACAGTGAGTTCAAGGCTAGACTGGGCTACAGAGTGAGTTCCGAGTCAGCTTGGGCTAGAGTGAGACCCTGTCTCCAAAACCCTGGCCATCTGGGAGCTTATACCGACAAGACTACATCCACAGAGCTCTGGTATGGCGTAGGTACCATTTTAGCACTTGACGTCAAGTTGCTTGAACCATCTCTCACATCTTCCATGACACAGGTTAACACCATCTCCATGTTCTGGATAAGAAAACCAGCCCAGAAGTGACAGACTGGAGTCGAGCCCTACACAGACCCGCTGCAGCCTGAGCTCGGAGCCTCTCCCGCCTCTGCACTGCTTCACCCACGCTCCACCTCTCTCATTTCCAACTCCCTAATTTTTGCCATTCTGATGAGTGTAAAATGCTCTCTCATCATGTCACTTTGATTTGCATCTCTCCGATATCTTCTGAGCTGGAGTATTTCTAGAATCTGGGCTCTTAACTGTTAATTTGCTTCTCAAAATCAAAGTAGCGTATATTCTAAACAAGGTGCAAAAAGGTTTTAATAAGTACATCTTATGCCTCGTGCTTTCCTCCCTCCTTGCGACTCCAAGCTTCCTTCTAGGAAGGTGACAGGTAGTCCTCAGTGTAATAGGCTACCTGGGGCCAGAATTCAAGCCACTCACCATTCATGTAACTTCTTACCAAGCAGCTCTGGGGTTCCAGTGGGGTCAGCGGTAGTACCTGCCTGGTAGCATCGCTGGGAGAGTGAAAATGCTCAGGTTCTTCATCAGTATTAGCTTGTTGTTATTCTCCCCACCAGCACTCACAGGGAAGGGAAAAAGAATCATTGCAGGGTGATGTCAGAGAGCTTCAGGGGTCACCCATGACACCAGGGTGAACAGTCTCAGGACTCAGCTCCTTCGTGGGGAAGCTTTGTGAGACCAGTGCCATTGGAAGCCCTAAAGCTTGTGCCAGAAGTCAGAAACGCCACAGTAGGGCTGGAGAGATGGCTTAGCGGTTAAGCGCTTGCCTGTGAAATCTAAGGACCCCAGTTCGAGGCTTGATTCCCCAGGACCCACATTAGCTGGATGCACAAGGGGGCGCACGCGTCTGGAGTTCGTTTGCAGTGGCTGGAGGCCCTGGCGTGCCCATTCTGTCTCTCTCTCTTTCAAATGAATAAATAAAAATTGAATAATAAAAAAAGAAATGCCATGGTAATGATGACTACCTTTGGAATTTGGGACTCATTGCTTGCTTTTTTTTTTCCCTTTTGCATTGTGTATGCATACAGAGTATGTGAGTGGTGTGGTCCATGCACGTGTGTGTAAAGATGTATACACCCCATGCACACGTGTGCAGAGACCAAAGGGGTTTGAGGCCAACCTGGGCTAGAGTGAGAACATGTTTCAAAAACAAAAACAAGGGCTGGAGAGATGGCTTAGCAGTTAAGGCACTTGCCTGTGAAGCCTAAGGACCCAGGTTCAACTACCCAGAACCCACATAAGCCAGATGCATATGGTGGCACATGCTTCTGGAATTCGTTTGCAGTGGCTGGGCACCCTGGTGTGCCCATTCTCTCTCTTATAAATAAATAAAATATTTCAAAAACAAAAGAATTCTCAATTGTCAAAATACTAAGCATATTTATGTCACCATAACTTCAGCACTACTTTATGATAGATTGAAAGGTGGAAGGTTGTGATGAGGCTGGGAGTGATGGTGCACACCTTTAATCCCAGCATTTGGGAGGCAGAGGTAGGAGGAAGGCTATGAGTTTGAAGCCAGCCTGGGACTACATATGAATTCCAGGTCAGCCTGGACTAGAATGAGACCCAACCTCAAAAAAAGGGGGGGTGCTGGAGGGATAGCTAAGCAGTTAAGGCATTTGCCTACAAAGCCAAAGGACCCAGGTTCAACTCCCCAGGACCCACGTTAACCAGATGCACAAGGGGCGCACGTGTCTGGAGTTCGTTTGCAGTGGCTGGAGGCCCTGGTGCGCCCATTCTCTGTCTGCCTCTTTCTGTCTCTGTCTGTCGCACTCAAATAAATAAAATGAATAATAAAAATGAACAACAACAACAAAAACAAACAAAAACAAAAAAAAACCTGTTAAATTCTATACATGTACCCTTGAGGGTGGCCCCCAGGTGTGAACTTCCAGGTTGGATGCTTTGTGTGGAGGACTCAGAACCCTGTGTCACTCAGAGGAAGTTGTGGATGCATGGCAGTTCTTGGCAGCATAAAAACTGACTCCAGGAGCTGGGGATATTGTTCAGTTGGTCAAGTGCTTGTCTGGTGTGGTGTGGTTCAAATATAAACTGCTTCCCATGGCCTCATGTATTTGAATGCTTAACCCCCAGCTGGGAGTTCTGTTTGGGAAGATTGTACAGGGTTTGGGAGGTGGATCCTTGCTAGAGGAAGTATGTCATTGTGGGGGGGAGGGGCAGAGGGATTGAGTTTTATAGTCCTCCCTGCTAATGTGAAGATGTGATGCCAAACTGTCTGCCCCTTCCATGCTTTCCCTGCCACAATGAAACTTTCCTTTGAGATTATAATCCAAAAATAAACCCTTTCTTTCCACAAACTACTTCTGGTTGTGGAATTTGTCCTAGCAACAAGAAAGTAGCTGATATAGCTGGGATACATGAAATCTTGAGTTACATCCCTAACATTGCACAGACCTTGTGCACATCTATAATATCAGCACGTGGGTGGAAATAGGAGGATCAGAAGTTCAATAGGACAAAAGTTCTAGGCTGGAGAGATGGCTTAGAGGTTAAGGTGCTTGCCTGTGAAGCCTAAAGTCCATGTGTGGTGGCACATGTGTCTGGAGTTCATTTGTAGTGGCTAGAGGGCCTGGCGTGCCCATTCTCTCTCTTTTGCTTGCTAATAAATAATTTTTTTAAAAAAGAGTACAAAAATTCAAGGTCATCCACAGATAACTAAGGTAGTTCAGCCTGGGTTCCATGAGACCCTGTCTCAAAATAAACAAATAAATAAATAAGGGGATGGACAAAACAGTCAAAAATTAAGAGCACTTTCCACTTAAACATGAGGGCCTAGAAGGACCCAAGACTGCCAGAGTTTAACTCACAAGAACTCACAGAGAAAACTGATCATGGGGGCTGGAGTGATGGCCTAGCAGTCAAGGCACTTGCCTGCAAAGGCAAAAGACCCAGGTTTGATTCCCCAGGACCCACATGAAGCCAAATGCACAAGATGGCACATCCATCTGGAGTTTGTTTGCAGTGGCTGGCAGCCCTGGCATGCCTATTCTCCCTATCTGCCTCTCTCTCTCAAATGATAGATCAGCCCTTCAAGTGCTTATCTTGAAAACTGAGGACCCGAACTTGATCCTCAGTACTGCTGTAAAATGCCAGGCATGGTGGGAAGGTAGAAACAGGAGGATCTCTGAGGCTCACTGGCCAAGCATTCTAGCCTGTCTGATGAGCTTTTGATCCTCCTGCTTCCATCTCCTGAGTGCTGGAACTACAGGTATCCACCACCATACCTGGTTTGTGGTTGAACCCAGGGCCTCTGCATGCTAGGTACCTTATGGACTAAGCTACATCCTCAGCCCTGGATGTGTTTAAGGTTTGTGGTTTTATCTGTAAGTTTGTGAGGTGTGTGTGAGGGGGAGGAATTAGGTTTACATTGTCAAAATAGGGACGAAAACTTGCTTTCCAATTCTGGTTACTCTTTTTAAGGTTTAAACAGGAGCCTTGGGTGGTCCTTGTAGGCACTCTTGAACTGAGTGAGTTGTATAACCAAGAGTGTTTGCCCTGGCCTTGGCATTCCTGTGTGAGGCTGTCTGAAGTGGGGCAAGGCATCAGGTCTCCCAGGACTGTTCAAGAGTCCCTGTGAAGGTTTGAGCAGCTGCAGGTCCCAAGGGTGTTTGCCTCTGGTACAATGAGGACTTTTGTTTTGTTTTGTTTTTCCAGGTAGGGTCTCACTCTAGCTCATGCTTACTTGGAATTCACTATGTAGTCTCAGGGTGGCCTTGAACTCTTGGCGATCCTCCTATTTCTGCCTCCTGAGTGCTGGGATTAAAGGTGTGCTCCTCCATGCCCAGCGCAATGAGGACTTCATCTGTGTGTGAACGGGCCCTGTGGTTGACAAGGTCCCAGGAACCACACTGGGGCCCAGGTTCTACCCATGTCTTCTCAGGTGATTCAAAATGAACCCAGGGCACTGTGGGATTAGAGACATGAATGAAGAAAACCATCTGAAATAAGTAGAGCCAACACTAACTGTATAAGGAGGAGGAGCTAACTGGTGGGTCCATGAGTTATGTCACTCTGTTGGATTTTCTGTGTGCTTGAAATTTCTCATAAAAAAGGGCAAGGGAACCAGGCATGGCAGAGCACGTCTTTAATCCCAGCACTTGGAGGCAGAAGCAGGAAGATCGCCATGAGTTTGAGGCCACCTTGAGACTACAAAGTGAATTTCACATCAGCCTGGCTAGAGTGAGACCCTACCTCAAAAAACCACACACACACAAAAGTCCCAATATCCTCAAATTCTGAGGCAACTGGCATAACTTTCTTCTAGCTTAATTAAAAATAATACAAAATTCACTGGGCGTGGTGGCGCACACCTTTAATCCTAGCACTCGGGAGGCAGAGGTAGGAGGATCACTGAGAGTTTGAGGCCGCCCTGAGACTACATAGTTAATTCCAGGTCAGCTTGGACCAGCCTCAGACCCTACCTTGAAAAACCAATAAATAAATAAATAATAATAATACAAAATTCAAGGCCATCCTGAGACTACATAGTGAATTCCAGGTCAGCCTGAGCTAGAGTGAAACCCTACTTCGAAAAATTAACAACAACAACAACAGAAATTAACAGAGCAAGGCCGCAGTGGTGCGGGTTGGAATATGTGAGTTCAAGGCCATCCTGAGACTACATAGTGAATTCCAGGTCAGCCTGAGCTAGAGTGAAACCCTACTTCGAAAAATAACAACAACAACAACAAGAAATTAACAGAGCCAGGCCCAGTGGTGCGGGTTGGTAATTCTAGCTTCTTGGGTGATTAAGGCAGGAAGATAGAAAGCTCAAGGCTAGCCAGGGCTACAGAGCTAGTTTAAGGCCAGCCTGGATAACTAATAGATCCTGCTCAAAATAAAAATAAGAGCTGAGCAACGGCTATAGTTCAGTGATAGAGTACTTACTTAGCATGCATGAGGTCTTAGGTTCAATACACAATACTGAAAAAAAAAAAAAAATCTCTTGAAAGCCGGGCGTGGTGGTGCACGCCTTTAATCCCAGCACTTGGGAGGCAGAGGTAGGAAGATCAATGTGAGTTCAAGGCCATCCTGAGACTACATAGTGAATTCCAGGTCAGCCTGAGCTAGAGTGAAACCCTACTTCGAAAAATAACAACAACAACAACAAGAAATTAACAGAGCCAGGCCCAGTGGTGCGGGTTGGTAATTCTAGCTTCTTGGGTGATTAAGGCAGGAAGATAGAAAGCTCAAGGCTAGCCAGGGCTACAGAGCTAGTTTAAGGCCAGCCTGGATAACTTAATGAGATCCTTCTCAAAATAAAAATAAGAGCTGAGCAACGGCTATAGTTCAGTGATAGAGTACTTACTTAGCATGCATGAGGTCTTAGGTTCAATACACAATACCTGAAAAAAAAAAAAAAATCTCTTGAAAGCCGGGCGTGGTGGTGCACGCCTTTAATCCCAGCACTTGGGAGCAGAGGTAGGAGGATCGCTGTGAGTTCAAGGCCACCCTGAGACTCCATAGTGAATTCCAGGTCAGCTGGGCTAGAGTGAGACCCTACCTCGAAAAACCAAAAAAAAAAAAAAATCTCTTGAAAGCCGGGCGTGGTGGTGCACGCCTTTAATCCCAGCACTTGGGAGGCAGAGGTAGGAAGATCAATGTGAGTTCAAGGCCACCCTGAGACTCCATAGTGAATTCCAGATCAGCCTGGCTAGAGTGAGACCCTACCTCGAAAAACCAAAAAAAAAAAAAAAGACTAACTGTAGTCTAAGAACAGAGCGGAGAGATGCGTTCCCTAGTTTAAGTTCTGCCACTTGGATTGGGGAGATGGCTTAGTGGTTAAAGGTATGAACTTGCAAAACCTGCTGGAAGTTTGATTCCCGGTACCCCCATAAAGCCAGGCACTCAAAATGGCACATGTGTCTGGAGTTCATTTGGAGCAAGCAGCAAGAGGCCCTGGTGTACGCATACTCACTCTCTCCTTTCTCCCATAAATAAATTAAATATATATAAAAACTTTAGCTGGGCATGGGGGCAACGCCTTTAATCCCAGCACTTGGGAGGCAGAGGTAGGAAGATCAATGTGAGTTCAAGGCCACCCTGAGACTCCATAGTGAATTCCAGGTCAGCTGGGCTAGAGTGAGACCCTACCTCGAAAAACCAAAAAAAAAAAAAAATCTCTTGAAAGCCGGGCGTGGTGGTGCACGCCTTTAATCCCAGCACTTGGGAGGCAGAGGTAGGAGGATCACTGAGAGTTTGAGGCCGCCCTGAGACTACATAGTGAATTCCAGGTCAGCCTGAGCTAGAGTGAAACCCTACTTCGAAAAATAACAACAACAACAACAAGAAATTAACAGAGCCAGGCCCAGTGGTGCGGGTTGGTAATTCTAGCTTCTTGGGTGATTAAGGCAGGAAGATAGAAAGCTCAAGGCTAGCCAGGGCTACAGAGCCTAGTTTTAAAGGCCACCTGGTTAACTTATGAGATCCTTCTCAAAATAAAAATAAGAGCTCATGTGCATCGGCTATAGTTCAGTGATAGAGTACTTACTTAGCATGCATGAGGTCTTAGGTTCAATACACAATACCTGAAAAAAAAAAAAAAATCTCTTGAAAGCCGGGCGTGGTGGTGCACGCCTTTAATCCCAGCACTTGGGAGGCAGAGGTAGGAGGATCGCTGTGAGTTCAAGGCCACCCTGAGACTCCATAGTGAATTCCAGGGTCAGCCTGGGCTAGAGTGAGACCCTACCTCGAAAAACCAAAAAAAAAAAAAAAAAAAAAAAAAAAAAAAAAATCTCTTGAAAGACACTGTCTCTAAACAGGGCTGCTGCTTCTTCTTCTTCCTCCTCCTCCTTCTCCTCAGGCTCTCCCCACGTTAGGTAAGTCCTTCACCACTTGGCTACACCTCCCACCCCCAACACCCCGGGCTAAAGCAATTACTGTCACCAGAGGAAGCAGGAGGAACTGAGAGGTATTGACACCTATCTGTTTCTTCTGGCACCTGGCTGGCACATGAGTCACCCTGGTACCAGAGGGAAGGGGACAGGCTGACCTTTCATTTATGAACTGGGACCACAGCTGGATAAATTCCTCCAGGGGAGGAGAGAGCCACTAGCCTGAGGATGTGGGGGTCCAAGCCGGTTGTCTGGTAAGTGACCTCTAGCCAGGTCTCTTATCTGGTCCCTGTGGGGACTGGGAGAGAGTAGTAGCATACTGACCTATCGCCCTTGCAGCAGAAACCAGAAGCTTCATGTGTAGACAGGCAGGAGGGGCCAGGTGTGTGAGGCTTGACATGTCTGCCTAGTCTCACTCTCTCTCATTCTCTTCCTTTCTCTGTCTCTAATAAATAAATAATAAAATCTTTAAAAAAACCTAAACTAAATGAAAAACCATACCAAAAAGCTTGCAGATCTGAGTGGGAATGAGGTCTTTAACTTCAAGATCAGTAAGAGCTGGCAGTCACCTCTGGGCCCCTCATAGCAGAGCTTGTGTTTATTTGTGAGGCTTGTTAGTTGTGGACAATGAAGGCCATGGAGAAGTGTGTGGGGTGGGCGAGCAGGACGCATGAGTCTTGTGCCAAGGACCACCTGCTTCTCATGGATACCCAATGTGGGGCTCGGCTTTGGAGATGAAAAGTCATGTTTACCTCAAGGTTAGGAAAGGGCAAGGCCAAATGACTGGGCAAAACCTAAGCCCATATCTTGCTCCCAGTGGGAGCTGACAGAGGAGTAGGAGGCCAGTGCTGAGAGTGGGGCAGGCCACCCAGGCTCTAGCGAGGCAGGGTTAGCACACATTCTGTGTAACAGTCTAGGGGTACAGGGACTCCCTGGTGAGGAGAGCCCTAAGTGTCAGGGGCAGCAGCTTGCTTCTCCTTTCCCAGGTTTCCTCTTAGCCTCTAGTTGCAGATTTACTCATCCTTGCGGACTTTACCTCAAGTCCAGTTGCCCCAGGCAGATTAATCAAATACCAGTGCAGACCATCTGCTGGGAACCAAAGGGGGCTCCGGCTAGGTTCAGCAGTGTTGCAAAAATGGGACTAGGCCGCCTCCTGGAAGAAGGGTCCACACTTGCTTTTCTTTTTCCTTTGCTTTCCTTCCTTTCTTGTTTTCCCCCTGAGATAAAGTCTTACTCTAGCCCAGGCTGACCTGGAAGTCACTATGTAGTCTCAGGGTGGCCTTGAACTCATGGCAGTCCTACCTCTGCCTCCTAAGTGCTGGGATTAAAGGTGTGTGCCACCCTGCCCGGCCCACTTTTCTTTTCTTTTTTAAAAAATATTTTTTATTTATGGGCTGGAGGGATGGCTTAGCTGTTAAGGCAGTTTTCCTACAAAGCCAAAGGACCCAGGTTCGATTCCCCAGGAACCACATTAGCCAGATGCACAAGGGGGTACATGCGTCTGGAGTTCATTTGCAGTGGCTGGAGGCCCTGGTGTGTCCGTTCTCTTTCTCTCTCCCTTTTTCCCTCTTCCTCTGTCTGTCAAATAAATAAATAAATAAAAATAAAATATTAAAAAATATATAGTTTATTTATTTATTTGTTTGAGAGAGAGAGAGAAAGAGGCAGAAAGAAAAAGAGAGAGAATGGGCACACCAGGGCCTCCAGCCACTGCAAACAAAGTCCAGATGCATGCGTCCCCTTGTGCATCTGGCTTATGTGGATCCTGGAGAGTCCAACTGGGATCCTTTGGCTTTGCAGGCAAATGCCTTAACCGCTAAGCCATCTCTCTAGCCCCCCAACTTTCTTTTTTGAGACAGGGTCTTGGTATGTAGCTCAGGCTGGCCTCAAGCTCACCATCTTCTTGCCTCTGCCTCCTGAGTGCTGGAGTGATAGGTCTGGGCCACCACGGCAGGCTCTGCTCTGGCTTTTGGAATGTAGGGGAGAGAGTGGCTCTGGCCAGCCTATTCCTCTCTTAGCTCCCAGGCTGCAGGATCTGCTCATTGAGTCCACACTGGGGAGAGGATTCAGGATTCAGGCATTCTTTTCTTTTTTCTTTCTTTCTCTCTCTCTCTCTCTCTCTCTCTTTTTTTTTTTTTCTCGAGGTAGGGTCTCTAGCTTAGGCTGACCTGGAATTCACCATGTAGTCCCAGGTTAGCCTCGAACTCATGGCAATCCTCCTACCTCTGCCTCCCAAGTGCTGGGATTAAACACGTGAGCCACCATGCATGGTGACTTTTCAAATTAAAAAAAATTTTTTTTTTTGCTAGGTGTGGTGGCACATGCCTTGAATCCCAACACTTGGTAGACAGAGGTAGAAGGATCTCAGTGAGGTTAAAGTCCACTCTGAGACCATATAGTGAATTCCAGGTAAGCAGGTAAGCCTGGGCTAGAGCAAGACCCTACCTCGAACCCCCCTAATTATTTATTTATTTAATTGCAAGCAGAGAGAGAGAGGGAGAAGAGAGAGAAAGGGAGAGAGAGAGAGAGAGAGAGGGAGAGAATGGGTGCTCCAGGGCCTCCAGCCACTGCAAATGAACTCCAGATAGATGCCTGTGCCGCTTCGTGCATCTGTTTTTTTTACTTTTTTTCTTTTTCCTTTTTCTTTTTTTTTATTAACAACTTTCATGATTGTAAACAATATCCCATGGTAATGCCCTCACTCCCCCTACTTTCCCCTTTGAAACTCCATTCTCCATCATATCCCCTTCCCCTTTCCATCAGTCTCTCTTTTATTTTGATGTCTTGATCTTTTTCTCCTCTTATGATGGTCTTGTGTAGGTAGTGTCAGGCACTGTGAGGTTATGGATATCCAGGCCATTTTGTGTCTGAGGGGAGCACATTGTAAGGAGTCCTACCCTTCATTTGGCTCTTACATTCTTTCCACCACCTCTTCCCCAATAGACCCTGAGCCTTGGAAGTTGTGATAGATATCTTGTGCATCTGGTTTTATGTGGTAGGCTCTGCAGGCAAGCGCCTTAACTGCTGAACCATTATTCCAGACCTGATATTTTAATTTTTAAAATTATGTATTTATCTTTTGTGTGTGTGGAGTGTATCCACATGTATTTGCCTACCCAGCACCCCATATGCTCACTTGTGGCTGGGTGTGCTCATCTGCAGTAGCCTGAGCAGAATGTCACATGTCCTTATCCATTGCTCTCTGCCCTTCTTTAACTGCTGAGCTCTTTTCCTTCCTTCCTTCCTTCCTTTCAGTTTTTTTTTCCAAGGCAGAGTCTATTTCTAGCCCAGGTTGACTAGGAACTTACTCTGTAGGCCCAGGCTGGCCATGAACTTATGGCAATCCTACTGCCTCAGCCTCCTGAGTGCTGGGACAAAAGGCCATGACCTACACCATGACCTAGTTCTCTCAAAAAATATTTTTAGGGCTGGAGAGATGCAGCAGTTAAGGCATTTGCCTGCAAAGCCAAAAGACCCCAGTTCGACTCTCCAGGACCCATGTAAGCCAGATGCACAAGAGGGCGCATACATCTGGAGTTTGCTTGCAGTGGCTGGAGGCCCTGGTGTGCCCATTCTCTCTCTCTGCCTCCTTCTCTCTCTCAAATAAATAAATAAATAAAATATATAAAAATATATTTTTAGTCGGGCGTGGTGGCACACACCTTTAATCCCAGCTGTTGGGAGGCAGAGGTAGGAGGACTACCATGAGTTCAAGGCCACCCTGAGACTACATAGTAAATTCGAGGTCAGCCTGGGCTAGAGTGAGACCCGATCTCAAAAAAAACCACACACACACACACACACACACACACACACACACACACACAGAGTTTTAGGGCTGGAGAGATGGCTCAGCAGTTAAGACGCTTGCCTGTGAACCCTAACGACCTAGGTTTGATTCTCTAGTACTCACGTAAACCAGATGCACAAGATGGCACATGCATCTGGAGTTTGTTATGCAGTGGCTGGAGCCCTGGTGAGACCATTCTCTCCCTCGCTATCTCTCTCTCTCTCAAATAAATAAATAAAATAGTATAAAAATATCTTTAGAAAAAAAAGTATCTTTAGGTCTGGAGAGATGGCTTAGTGGTTAAGGCACTTGCCTATGAAGCCTAAGGACCTACTCTTGATTCCCTAGAACCCATGTAAGCCAGATGCACATGGTGGTGCATGCATCTGAAGTTCATTTATAGTGGCCAGAGTGCCCATTCTCTCTCTCTCTCTCTAATAAATAAATAAAAATTAAAGATACATTTAAAAATATTTTTATCTGAGCCTGGCATGGTGGCACACTCCTTAATCCCAGCGCTTAGGAGGCTGAAGTAGCAGAATTGCTGTGAGTTCAAGGCCAGCCAAAGACTATGTATGTGAATTCCAGGACAGCTGTGCTAGAGTGAGACCTTACCTTGAAAAAAGAAAAAAAAAAATATTATTTACATACGAGGAGAGAGAGAGAGAGAGAGAGAGAGAGAGAGAATGGGTACTCCAGGGCTTCTTGTACACTGCAACAGAACTGCAGATGCATTTTGTGACTTTGTGGGTGGGTCCTGGGGAATTGAACCCAGTCCAGCAGGCTTGCAAGCAAACTCCTTTAATCTCTGAGCCATCTCTCTAGACTCTCTTTTGCCCATTTTTTTAGTTAAAAAAATTACTTAAATTGAGTTAGATAGATGCCTGTGCCGCTTCTGTGCATCTGTTTTTTTTTACTTTTTTTCTTTTTCCTTTTTGCTTTTTTTTGTTATTAACAACTTTCATGATTGTAAACAATATCCCATGGTAATGCCCTCACTCCCCCTACTTTCCCCTTTGAAACTCCATTCTCCATCATATCCCCTTCCCCTTTCATCAGTCTCTCTTTTATTTTGATGTCTTGATCTTTTTCTCCTATTAGGATGGTCTTGTGTAGGTAGTGTCTGGCACTGTGAGGTTATGGATATCCAGGCCATTTTGTGTCTGAGGGGAGCACATTGTAAGGAGTCCTACCCTTCATTTGGCTCTTACATTCTTTCCACCACCTCTTCCCCAGTAGACCCTGAGCCTTGGAAGTTGTGATAGATATCTTGTGCATCTGGTTTTATGTGGTAGGCTCTGCAGGCAAGCGCCTTAACTGCTGAACCATTATTCCAGACCTGATATTTTAATTTTTAAAATTATGTATTTATCTTTTGTGTGTGTGGAGTGTATCCACATGTATTTGCCTACCCAGCACCCCATATGCTCACTTGTGGCTGGGTGTGCTCATCTGCAGTAGCCTGAGCAGAATGTCACATGTCCTTATCCATTGCTCTCTGCCCTTCTTTAACTGCTGAGCTCTTTTCCTTCCTTCCTTCCTTCCTTTCAGTTTTTTTTCCAAGGCAGAGTCTATTTCTAGCCCAGGTTGACTAGGAACTTACTCTGTAGGCCCAGGCTGGCCATGAACTTATGGCAATCCTACTGCCTCAGCCTCCTGAGTGCTGGGACAAAAGGCCATGACCTACACCATGACCTAGTTCTCTCAAAAAATATTTTTAGGGCTGGAGAGATGCAGCAGTTAAGGCATTTGCCTGCAAAGCCAAAAGACCCCAGTTCGACTCTCCAGGACCCATGTAAGCCAGATGCACAAGAGGGCGCATACATCTGGAGTTTGCTTGCAGTGGCTGGAGGCCCTGGTGTGCCCATTCTCTCTCTCTGCCTCCTTCTCTCTCTCAAATAAATAAATAAATAAAATATATAAAAATATATTTTTAGTCGGGCGTGGTGGCACACACCTTTAATCCCAGCTGTTGGGAGGCAGAGGTAGGAGGACTACCATGAGTTCAAGGCCACCCTGAGACTACATAGTAAATTCGAGGTCAGCCTGGGCTAGAGTGAGACCCGATCTCAAAAAAAACCACACACACACACACACACACACACACACACACACACACACAGAGTTTTAGGGCTGGAGAGATGGCTCAGCAGTTAAGACGCTTGCCTGTGAACCCTAACGACCTAGGTTTGATTCTCTAGTACTCACGTAAACCAGATGCACAAGATGGCACATGCATCTGGAGTTTGTATGCAGTGGCTGGAGCCCTGGTGAGACCATTCTCTCCCTCGCTATCTCTCTCTCTCTCAAATAAATAAATAAAATAGTATAAAAATATCTTTAGAAAAAAAAGTATCTTTAGGTCTGGAGAGATGGCTTAGTGGTTAAGGCACTTGCCTATGAAGCCTAAGGACCTACTCTTGATTCCCTAGAACCCATGTAAGCCAGATGCACATGGTGGTGCATGCATCTGAAGTTCATTTATAGTGGCCAGAGTGCCCATTCTCTCTCTCTCTCTCTAATAAATAAATAAAAATTAAAGATACATTTAAAAATATTTTTATCTGAGCCTGGCATGGTGGCACACGCCTTTAATCCCAGCGCTTAGGAGGCTGAAGTAGCAGAATTGCTGTGAGTTCAAGGCCAGCCAAAGACTATGTAGTGAATTCCAGGACAGCCTGTGCTAGAGTGAGACCTTACCTTGAAAAAAGAAAAAAAAAATATTTATTTACATACGAGGAGAGAGAGAGAGAGAGAGAGAGAGAGAATGGGTACTCCAGGGCTTCTTGTCACTGCAACTGAACTGCAGATGCATTTGTGACTTTGTGGGTGGGTCCTGGGGAATTGAACCCAGTCCAGCAGGCTTTGCAAGCAAACTCCTTTAATCTCTGAGCCATCTCTCTAGACTCTCTTTTGCCCATTTTTTTTAGTTAAAAAATTACTTAATTATTTGGAGAGAGAGAGAAGGAGAGAGACTGGTGCACCAGGGCCTCCTGCCGCTGCAAATGAACTCCTGATACAACTTTATACGTCTGGTTTGAGATGGGTACTGGGAAATCAAACCTGGGCTGTCAGGCTTTACAAGCAAGCACCTTTAACCACTGGGCCATCTCTCCAGCCCTCCTCTGCTTAATTTTTTTTAAAAAATATATTTTATTTATTTATTCATTTGAGAGAGAGAGAGACAGACAGAGACAGAGACAGACATAGACACAGAGAGAGAATAGGTGCACCAGGGCCTCCAGTCACTGCAAACGAACTTCAGACGCATGTGCCACTTTGTGCATCTGGCTTACGTGGGTCCTGGCGAATTGAACCTCGGTCCTTTGGCTTTGCAGGCAAGTGCCTTAACCTCTGAGCCATTTCTCCAGTCCCTCTTCTGCTCATTTTTATTTGAGCTGGAGTCTCTTACTGATCCTGAAGTTTTGTTTTTTTTTTCACCAGTTCCTTCATGTCTCTGTTCCCCAACAGGACTAGGATTATAGATGTGTCACATTCAGCTGTTTATGTGGTCCTGGGGATGAACTGGAGCAGCCTCAGGTCTCCACAGGCCCTCATATTTGCATAGAAAGAAAGTGCTTTTAACCACTAAGCCACCTCTCCAGCTTTTTTTTTTTTTTTTTTTCAAAATAGGTTGTTGCTCTAGCCTAGACTGACTTGGAATTCACTATGTAGTCTCAAGGTGGCTTTAAACTCACAGCAGTTTTCCTACCTCTGCCTCCCGAGTGCTGGGATTAAAGGCATGTGTAACCACACCTGGCTATTTTATTTATGCCTGTGAGTTCCAGGTCAATTTGGGCTAGAGCAAGACCGTACCTCAAAAAGGCAAAAAAAAAAAAAAAAAAAAAAAAAAAAAAAAAAAATTAGAGAGAGACAGAGAGAAAGAGGCAGACAAAGAGCGAACATAGGCACACCAGGGCCTCCTGTCACTGCAAATGAACCCTAGATGCATACACCACACCACCCCATGCATCTGGCTTGACATAGATACCAGGGAATTGATCCAGGGCCAATGGGCTTTGCAAGCAAGCCCATTTAACCCCTGAGCCATCTATCTAGCCCCTAGAGATTTTATTTATTTAGTTTTGCACATTTGTGTGTGTAGAGTATGTGTGGTGGTGTGGTGTGTGATGTGATGTGATGTGATGTGTGTGTGATATATGCTCATACGCATGCATGTGTAGAGACCAGAGGAGAACATTTGGGGCTCTCCTCAATTGCTCATCTATGTGTTTCCTAGAGACAGTCTCTCCTTCAACACAGAGCAGAGCTGTCATTTTGCTGTATTTTGGCCAGTGAGTGAGCCCCAGAGGTCTCTCCCCAGCTTAGGACTAGGGTTATAGACATGTGTGGCCACAAGCTTTAGCAATATTTTTTTAGTGCCAGACGTGGTGGCGCGCACCTTGAATCCCAGCACTTGGGAGGCAGAGGTAGGAGGATCGCCGTGAGTTTGAGGCCACCATGAGACTCCATGGTGAATTCCAGGTCAGCCTGAGCTAGAGTGAAACCCTACTTCGAAAAAAAGCCAAAACAAGCAAACAAAGAAATATTATTTTCCTTTTTTTATTTATGAGAGGGAGAGAGAGAATTGGCATGCCAGGGCCTTAGCCGCTGCAAACGAACTCCGGACGTGTGCGCACCTTGTGCACCTGTGCAAGCTGTGCGCATGTGTTACTTTGTGTATCTGGCTTACGTGGGTTCCGGGGAATGGAACTTGGGTCCTTAGGCTTCTCAGGCAAGCACCTTAACTTCTAAGCCATCTCTCTAGCCCTTAGAGATTTTTTTTTTTTTAATCTCAATTCAGTAACTACTGGGCGAACTAGTAAGATGTTACAGTTAGTTCAAAGAGAAATCCCCAGAGCAGATGCAATACAAATAGTCAAGAATTCTGAAGTGGAGCCAGATGTGGTGGCGCACGCCTTTAATCCCAGCACTTGGGAGGCAGAGGTAGGAGGATCACCGTGAGTTCAAGGCCACCCTGAGAATACGTAGTGAATTCCAGGTCACCCTGAGCTAGAGTGAGACCCTACCTCGAAAAACCAAAAAAAAGAATACTGAGGTGAATTTACATAATAGATGCAAAATTGCTTAATATCTACAGTCCGGTAACCAACTGTAGCTCCGCCTGGATACAATTTGTAGTTTTCTGGATACAAGTCATTTGTGCTATGATCAGTAGTCCACAGCCGACAGAGTTATAGCTCATAGATGAGAAAGCTGCACAGAGGCCTAGAGAGACGGCTCAGTGGTTAAAAGAGCTTCCTGTACAAAATGAGGGCTTGAAGATGTCTGAGACTGCCTGAGTTTGATTGATTCCCTAGCACCCATGTAAATAGCTGGGTATAGTTACACACACCTGTAACCCCAGTCCTGTGGGGAGCAAGACCAGAGAATCACTGGGGCTTGCAAACATGACAAGCTCTGGAATCAGTGAGAGACTCTGCCTCAAGGACACTAGTGGAGCCGGGCGTGGTGGTGCACACCTTTAATCCCAGCACTCGGGAGGCAGAGCTAGGAGGATCACCGTGAGTTCGAGGCCACCCTGAGACTACATAGTGAATTCCAGGGTCAGAGTGAGACCCTACCTCGAAAAACCAAAAAAAAAAAAAAAAAAAAAAAAAAAAAAAAAAAGGACACTAGTGGATACGTGGGGAAGGGGGCGCTCAATGCTTTCCTGTGACCTCCATCCACACATACCACACACACACACACTCACTCACCAAAAAAAGGTACAGAGAATCAATCCTCACGGTACTACATAGCACCCAGTCTTTCACTGAAGATACCTAGTAATTTGGGGGAGTCCACTTAAAAACATTTCACATGAGCAGAGGGTGGTGGTACACGCCTCTAATCACAGCACTCAGGAGGCTGGGGTAGGAGGATCACCCTGAGTTCAAGGCCAGCCTGGGGCTGCAGAGTAAGTTCTGAGTCTTTTGAGTCAGTCTAGGCTAGAGGGGGACCTTGCCTTGAAAAAAAAAAAAAAATCAAAACCAAACAAAAACAGAACAGAACAAAAAACATTTCACAGTTTTTCTTTCAACTCATGCAAAGCTTAATATATTTCTCCAAAGCAAACACCCACATAACTACTCCCCAGGGCATCTTCCCAGTCATCCGTTACTACGGCCTTACTCTTCAAACTCTGTGCTTCCAAACTCAGTGGCTGGGCGAGTCTATTTTTGAACTATCTATAAATATAATCACAGAGCACATACTCTTCCATGCCTGGCTTCTTTCACTCAGCAAAACATTCCCGAGATACGTCGTGTTGAGTAGTTCATTGCTTTTTATTGCGCTGTGGCATTCATAGGATGACTAGATCCCAATGCATCCATTCTAGTGTTGAAGGGCATTTGGGTGGTTTCCAGTTTGAGGAAATAGTGGCTGCCGTGGACGATCTCGTGCATGTCTTTTGGCACACTGCTTCTGGTGCAGGAGTGGGACGGACACAGGGGGGAGCTGGAGAAGGCTTAGGTCTACCAGTTTCCGAAAGTGAATGGATTTACCTCCTTCCCACCCGGAGGCAGGGGCTTTCTCAGTATCCAGCTCCTGCCAACTCTCCCTGATGCTGTCTGTCAGTGCTTCCAGCTTCTAGATCTAGGGCTATTTCCTAAGTGCTCACTTAAGGGAGATACCTTTCTGGAAAGTTTAGGCTCTCGTCCATAGGTCTTCCAACTCAGGGCCTTTCAAACACTTAAAAAGCTCTGTTTTATTTTCTTTCTTTGTTTTTAAAAAAATATTTTACTTTTATTTATTTATTTGACAGAGAGAAAGAGGGAGAGAGACAGAGGGAGAGAGAAAGAGAGAGAGAGAGAGAGAATGGGAGAATGGGCATGCCAGGGCCTCCAGCCACTGCAAACAAACTCCAGACACATGTGCCATCTAGCTTACGTGGGTCCTGGGGAACCAAACCTGGGTCCTTTGGCTTTGTAGGCAAGCGCTTTAACCACTAAGCTGTCCCTCCAGCCTTCTTTTCTTCTTTCTTCCTTCCTTCCTTCCTTCCTTCCTTCCTTCCTTCCTTCCTTCCTTCCTTCCTTCCTTCCTCTCTCTCTCTCTCTCTCTCTCTCTTGTTCTTTCTTTCTTTTTGAGGTAGGGCCTCACTCCAGCTCAGGCTGGCCTGGAATTCACTATGTAGTCTCAGGGTGGCCTTGAACTCACATCGATCCTCCAACCTCTGCCTCCCAAGTATTGGGATTAAAGGCGTGAACCACCACACATGGCTGCAGTTTTCTTTTCCCTACAGCCCGGGCTGGCCTTGAACTCATGGCAATCCTCCTACCTCAGCCTCCAAAATGTGATTACAGGTGTGGAGCTACCATGCCAAGCTTTGTAGTTTTTTTTTTTTAATTCGTTATGGACACACTCAGTATGTAAACAGCACATGTTGGTACCATTCTTATCCTCATCCCTGCTCCCCCTTCCAAAGGGACCCTCCTCATTGGGGATGCCAGTTATCCCTATAGTGATTGTGGGTCATGTGTTGTGGGGGTAGCCATCAGTTATGGGGAAGAGGCAGTGTCTTTGTGCATAATGTCCTAACTTGTGGCTCTAACAATCTTTCCATACCTTCTTTCACAAATTTCCCTGAGCCGTGTTGGGTTTGTTTTAGGTCTACTTCAGTGATGGGCTCTTAGGAGCCTCTGTATCTCTGTATCTCTGGTTTGGTAGGAGTTGAGTATCCTCAGTCTATCTCCTTCACCCTTGTGCTGATATCAGGTTCACCGAGAAAGCAGCACTCTTGCTCATTTCCCACATAGCAGTTTAAAAAAATTACTTATTTATTTGAGAGAGACAGAGAGAGCAAGTGAATACGGGTGTGCCAGGGTCTCCTGCCATTGCATAAGACCTCCAGATGCATCTGGCTTTATGTGGAGACTGGGGAATCAAATCTGGGCCATCAGGTTTTGCAAGCAAGCACCTTTAACAATTGAGCCATTTTTCCAGCCCTTTGAAGTTTTTAAAAAAATGTGTGTGTGTGTGCAAGTGCATACACCCTGCTGAGCCATCTCCCCAGCCACACAGTTAGTTTTAGATAGCTACAATCTAGTAGCTATCTAGGGTTCTAGCTAGAAGAACCCTATTAAAACATGGGACCTGAGCCAGGCATGGTGGCTCACGCCTTTAATCCCAGCACTCGGGGAGGCAGAGGTAGGAGGATCACTGTGAGTTTCGAGGCCAGCCTGAGAGTACATTGTGAATTCCAGGTCAGTGGTTAAGGCATTTGCCTGCAAAGCCAAAGGACCCAGGTTCGATTCCCCAGGACCCACATTAGCCAGATGCACAAGGGGGTACACGCATCTGGAGTTCATTTTCAGTGGCTGGAGGCTCTGGCATGCCCATTCTTTCTCTCCCCCCCTCTCTCTCTGTCAAATAAATAAATAAATTTAAAAAATAGGGATCAAATGCTGGGCATAGTGGCACATGCCATTAGTCCCAGCACTCTGGAAGCTGAGGTAGGAGTGAGTTCAAGGCCAGCCTGGGACTATAGAATGAGTTCTAGGTCAGCCTGGGCTAGAGTGCAACTCTGCCTGGAGAAAAAAAAAAAACAAAAACCCAAAAGCAGGCAAACAAACCAACAAAAAACCATGAGATCATGGCTGGGTATGTTGACACAATCCTCAGGATGCCGAGGTGGGAGGACCACAAGCTTAAGGTTTGCCTAGGTTAAAGAGCAAATTTAAAGCTAGCTTAGACAACTTAGTGAGAGCCCATCTCAAAATAAAAAGTTAAAAAGAGCTGTGACTAGGAGCGTAGCTCAGTGGTATACTTGTTAAGCATTTATGATATTCTAAAGTTAACCCCTAATACCAGAAAAAGTGAACAAAACAAACAAACAAACAAAACCCACAAGGGCTGAACTGATGACTTAGTGGTTAAGGCGCTTACCTGCGAAGCCTAGGCACCCACGTTCCACTCTCCGGATCCCACGTAAGCCAAGTACACAAAGGTGAGGCAGGCGCAGGGTCCCACATGTCCACTAGGTGGCGAAAGCGCCTGGAGTTTGATTGCAGTGGCTGAGGCCCTGGCATGCCAATTCTCTCTTTCTCACTCTCTCTCTAAAATAAAAATAAATAAATGAAACCCCACAAAACACGTGAAATTGTCTTCCTTCCCTGCTTAGGATTCTCCGGAGCTTCTCATCAGTGTAAGGATCATATATATCCCAGCCTGCACCATGACTCTGAAGCTCTGGTGGGTGCCTGCCCCTCTTACTGCATTCCTACCACTTGTGTCTCTGTCACTCACCCTGTTCCACTGACCTTGTTTGGTGCTTTGAGCACATCAAACTCACTCCCTCTGTTTGCACTGCTATTCCCTCTGCTGAGAGTGCCTCTCCCTGGACCATGGCACCAAACTCCTTGACATTCCGTCTGAGCTCAAATGTCACCTCTCAGAGACATTTTACATGACATAAAGAACTTTGGAATAAGTGAAAATGATTTTATTTATTTACTTATTTGAGGGTGGGGCGCGGAGAATATGGGCATGTCAGGGCCTCTTGCCACTGCAAGTGAACTCCAGATGGATGCTCCACTTTGTGCATCTGGCTTTACACGGGTACCGGGGACTCAAACCTGGGCCTGGAGCTTTGCAAACAGGCACCTTTAACCACTGAGCCATCTCTCCAGCCCCCAAAATGATTTTTTGAAACTATTTTTAATATTTATTTATTTGAGAGAGAGAGAAAGAAGGAGAGAGAGAGAGATGGGTATGCCACTGCAAATGAACTCTAGACACATGTGCCACCTTGTGCATCTGCTTTATGTGGGTACTGGGGAACTGAACCTGGGTCCTCAGACTTCACAGGCAAGTGCCTTAACTGCTAAATCATCTCTCCACTCCCCCCAAATGATTTTTTTTTGGGGGGGGGTTCGAGGTAGGGTCTCACTCGAGCTCAGGCTGACCTGGAATTCACTATGTAGTCTCAGGGTGGCCTTGAAGTCATGGTGATCCTTCTAACTCTGCTTCCCAAGTGCTGGGATTAAAGGCGTGCACCACCACACCTGGCTTCCTAGCAACATTTCTTATCTGGAAGTGACTGTTCTTTTTTCTCCTTTGAACTGGCTTTAACATCTGCCTGGTTCCTTCATTAATAATGAGCCAGTACAATCCTTAACACAGGTTCACTTAAAAAAGAATCCGTATGAGAGTCCTGATGTCACCTTTTTGAAAATTCTCTCTTCGCACTGACCTCCCTCAGAGGTACCCTTCCTTCCTCCTCCCCAACTCAGGTTCTCTTTCTCATTGCTCTGTTTTTTCTTCAGGGTTTGATCATTGTCAGAGATTATTTTGTCTGTCTCTTTCTTTGCTGTTTCTGCTTGGCTGCTGCACACAGTAAAGACTCAAAAAACACATTGTTAGGGCTGGGGTGTAGCTCAGTTGTACAGCACTTGTCTAATATGCACAGGGCCCTGGGCTTGATCCCCAGCAGATCAAAACAATTTAATACATTTGTGCATAAATATAATTGACTGAGTGAAATATATAATTGAGATAGCAACATACACTTGTAATCCCAGCTCTTGGGAGGCAGAGGTAGGAGGATCATCGCGAGTTCAAAGCCAGCATGAGAATACAGAGTTCCAGGTCAACCTGGACTAGAGTGAGACACTGCCTTAAAAAAAAAAAAAAAGGCTAGAGAGATAGTTTAGTGGTTAAGGTGCTTGCCTGTGAAGCCTAAGAACCCAGGTTCGATTCCCCAGGACCCACGTGAGCCAGATGCACAAGGTGGCGCATGCGTCTGAAGTTCGTTTGTAGTGGCTGAAGGCCCTGGCATGCCCATCCTCTCTTTCTACCTCTTTCTTTCTCTCCAATAAATAAACAAGTTTTAAAAAAATTTTGTTTATTTTTATTTATTTATTTGGCAGTGATAGTCAGAGAGAGCGAAAGAGGCAGATAGAGAGAATGGGCACGCCAGGGCCTCCAGCCACTGCAAACAGAACTCCAGACGCGTGCTCCCCCTTGTGCATCTGGCTAACGTGGGTCCTGGGGAATTAAACCTCGAACCGGGGTCCTTAGGCTTCACAGGCAAGCGCTTAATCACTAAGCCATCTCTCCAGCCCAGTTTTTTTTTTTTTTTTTTTAAGCAACATAATTGACCGAATGAAAGCAGGCCAAGCAGCAGTGCTGGACTGGGTACTTCCCCTGGGCTGGGCACCCCCCACATGTCCTTCTTTCCTCCTTATAGGACCATTTACCTCGCTTGTGTTCAGCCTGTGGTGTTCTCATGGATCCTCCCCTTCAGGTCAAACAGGGACAGGCCCCACCCTGCCCTCGGAGCTCTGACAGGTAAATCAATCATGCTTTTATGGTCTGTGGCAGACTTCGGGTGGTTCCCCACTGAGTGCACTGTTAATCTGTCTGCCCTGGGATGCTGGGTAACACGGAAGCCTAAATGCCTTCAAAGTTGGCACACCAGTGTGGGCAGCAGTCTCTTCTCCCAAATAGGGGCCAAATGCTGGTGCCAAGATTAAGGATTGGGTCTGGTCAGGCACTCTCCAACTTGGAGTTCAGTGTTTTTTTTTTTTTTTTAGTTTTTCTGAGTTAGGGTTTCACTCTAGTCCAGGCTGACCTGGAATTCACTATGTAGTCTCAAAATGGCCTTGAACTCACAGTGATTCTCCTACTTCTGCTTCCCAAGTGCTGGATTAAAGGCATGCTCCATCACACCCAGCTTTTTGTTGTTGTTGTTGTTGTTGTTTTTCAAGGTAGGGTTTCGCTCTAGCCCAGGCTATCCTGGAATTCACTGTGTAGTCTCAGAGTGGCCTTGAACTCACTATGATCCTCCTATCTCTGCCTCCTGAGTGCTGGGATTAAAGGCGTGCACCCCCACCCCCACCCCCGGCTTATCACCCTCAGGTTTATTTGTGCATTAGGACTCAGGTCTTAGAAAAGCTAGTTCATCACAGTGAAAGGATGAAGGTTAAAATCAGCAGAGAAGAATGCAGAGGGTGCGCTCCAGAAGAAATGCGGAAGCAAGTTCTAGTCCCTGTGGAGGCAGTGGACAGCACTGACTTCTGCTAGCAGCAACACGTGACCATATGGGGGGTTGCCAACCTGGGATGCTCCCCGCAGCTTGGGTTCCCGAGTGTTTATTGGGGGTCTGTTACATAGGCTCAGCTGGCCAACCACAAAGCTAACCTTGGTTTTCAGTCATTGATACCCAGAATTACATGTGCTGTCCGACACTGTCTACTACCCCCAGAAAAATATAGGTATTCATTTCTTTTGTTTTTTTCAATTTTATTTTATTTTATTTGCAAGGAGAGAGAGAGAGAGAGAGAGAGAGAGAGAGAGGGAGAGAGAGAATGGGCATGCCAGGGCCTCTTGCCACTGCAAACGAACTCTAGATGCATGTGCCCTTTGTGCATCTGGCTTACATGGGTCCTGGGGAATTGAACATGGATCCTTTGGCCTCACAGGCAAATGCCTTAACCACTAAGCCATTACTCCAGCCCTGTTTCTTGCTTTTGTTTTTCAAAGTAGGGTCTCACTCTAGCCCAGGCTGACCTGGAATTTACTATGTAGTCTCAAGGTGGCCTTGAACTCCTACCTCTGCCTCCTGAGTGCTGGGATTAAAGACATGTGCCATCATGCCTGGCCTTGTTTTTTTTTGAATGGGCAAGCTAGGGCCTCAAGCCCCTGCAAAGGAACTTCAGATATATGCGCCACTTTGGGTATCTGGCTTTATGTGGGTACTGGGGAATTGAACTTGGGTCATTAAGTTTTACAGGCAAGTGTCCTAAATGCTGAGTTATCTCTCTAGCCCAAATATAGATATTTTTAGTAGATAGAACATTCTATAGGCTTAGTATTTCCTTCCTAAATGCCAAAAGGCCAAGGAGAATTCTTCTTATGCATGCAAATGCACCCCGTTGGGTTTGCTTTTGTTTGTTTTCTTGAGATAGAGTCTTATGTAGCTCAGTCTAGTCTCAAATTTGCTGTATAGCCAAAGATGACCTTAATGTGATCCTCCTGCCTTTACCTACTGAGTGCTGGGATATTAGGCATATACCACCATAGTTGGCTATATTCACCCATTTTACAGAAGAGGAAATGGGGTCTCAGAGTGATGCTGAAGTTTAAGGTTTAGGAGGGATCCCCAGAATTAATAAACTCCAAGTTTTGGGTTCTGTCCTACCTTTAATAAAGAATTAATAGGGCTGGAGAGATGGCTTAGTGGTTAAGGTGCTTGCCTGTAAAGCCTAAGGACTCATGTTTGAGTTTCCAGGTCCCACATAAACCAGACACACAGTGATGCAAGCACTCAATGTTGTATATGCATACAAGGGGGCACATGGTCTGGAATTTGATTGCAGTGGCTAGAGGCCCTGGTGTACCAATTCTCTCTCTCTCATTTTTGTATATAAAAAAAAGGCAGTCTGTTGGGCTTGCCTCAAAAAAAAAAAAAAAAGAATTAATAAAGATGGAATCAAGAAGGATAATTTATGAGCTATTAAGTTTATTTAGGGGGAAGTCACAAATTATGGGGTTTGCTTAAGGGAGATTGGGATTTAAGAGAAACAGGCATTTATAGACAGAGTAAAGCTGCAAGCTTGTGGAAAGCTCACTTAAGAGAAACTGAGGCTTTCAAGGAAAGACTGGAGTAGAGGGCTGGAGAAGATGGCTTAGCAGTTAAGGCATTTGCCTGCAAAGCCAAAGGACCCTGGTTCAATTCTTCAGGAACCACATAAGTCAGATGTACAAGGAGGCACATGCATCTGGAGTTCGTTTGCAATGGCTGGAGGCCTTGGTGCACCCATTCTCTCTCTCTCTCAAATAAATAAATATACATATACATATATATGTATATATTTTTTTAAATAAGAAAGAAAGACTGGAGTAGAGCTGCAAGCACATGAAGGATATAATTTAGGAGCTTATGTAGGGAGATTTAGAAGGAAGACCCATGTCATCTGCCATGTGCTTTTCCCATGGAAGAAAGTTAAAAGAGCAAATGGTGGTGACTTAAGGAAGAATAGTAGAGAGAAAATATCAAAGCAGAGACCAAGAAATTCAGAGGAGATATGAGTAATGAAGAGAGTTACATTCATGGTTACCCGAGTTTAAAGAAATTTCACAGGTAGCAGGCCTGAAGTTAGTGAGAGCACCCACGTAGATCTAGAGTGTAAGGGAAATATGCATGTTGTAGATTCAGAGACCAGAGGAAAATCATGCATGTAATTGAAATGAGAAGTTACCCCAAACTATAAAGCAGAGGTCAGCAGAAAAGATTCCCCAGACCAAGAAACACTATTAAGCCCAACTCACATGCATCGAAGCAGAGTTGAGAGGGAATCCAGAGAGAATTACACACAGAGAGGGGGAGGAGGCGGAACACTGCCTTTATAGTGTCAGGTTCAGGTATGCAAAGGGAATATCCTGTTGGTTTGTAGATTTGGAGGGCAGACCCCAGGGCCAGCCCATGTGTGCTGTCTACCTAGGTAGCATACTAGACTTGTGGGTAGCAGGGGCACTGTAGATCACTCTCAATCAGACAAAAGTTCCATTCCTGCCAAGTTCCATTCTTGTGCTAGGGCGAGGTGGCACGTGGGGTGGCATCTCCTGGTTCTCTCTGGGCCTCAATTTTTAACTGAAACTGCCTAAAACAATCTTTCTCTTATCCTCCTTCAAGAAGTTGCATGACTTGCCCCAGATCACTCCAGGACCTTGGGCGCTTGTATTCTTTCTCACGTCTTATGTGTTTCTGTTAAGGGAGAAAATTTGCCTGGAACACAACATAAAAGGAGAATTTGTCTTATCTTAGTTTATCTATTTATTCATTTTTGGTTTTTCCCTAGTAGGGTCTCGGTCTTAGCCCAGGCTGACCTAGAATTCATTCTGTAGTCTCAGGGTGGCCTCAAACTCACAGCGATCCTCTTACCTATTAAAAGTGTGTGCCACCACGCCCAGTGAGAATTTGTTTTGACTCACGATTTCAGGGAATTTCAAGTCCGTTATAGCAGGAAAGGCACTTCTGGGACAGCTCAATCCGTGGTGGCTGGAGCATGTTGCAAAGGCTGTTCACATGGTAAAGGACCAATAAGCAGAGGGAGCATGACGGAACCGGGCTGGGCTAACCCTTCAAAGGCTCCCTCCAGTGACCTGCTTCTGCCAGCTCAGCCCCACCTTCTAATGGTTCCACAGCCTCCCAGAATAGCACCAACCGGAGAACAAGTGCTCAAAACATGAACCTGTGGGGGACATTTCAGATTCGAACCATTACTTCCACCTTTCTATTTCTCCAGTTGTCAACAAGTTCATGTCTAGAGTGTGTGCGTGTGTGTATGTGTACAGATGTATATATACGTACATATTTATTTGTTTAATTTTGTTGCTTTAAAAAAATATTTGGGGGCTGGAGAGATGGCTTAGCAGTTAAGCGCTTGCCTGTGATGCCTAAAAACCCCAGTTCGAGGCTTGATTCCCCAGGATCCACGTAAGCCAGGTGCACAGGGTGGCGCATGCATCTGGAGTTTGTTTGCAGTGGCTGGAGGCCCTGGCGTGCCCATTCTCTCTGTATCTGCCTTTCTCTCTCTGTCTGTCACTCTCAAATAAATAAATAAATAACAATAAACAAAAATTAAAAAAAATATTTTGTTTATTTATTTGCAAGCAGAGGGGAGGAGATAGAGATAGAGATAGAGAGATAGATAGATAGATAGAGAGAGAGAGAGAGAGAGAGAGAGAGAGAGAACTGGTGTGCCAGGGCCTTCAGCACTGCAACTGAACCTAGTGGTTGCGTTGGCCTCACCTTTGTGCATCTGGCTTACATGAGATCTGGAGAGTTTAACATGGGTCCTTAGGCTTCATAGGCAAGTGCCTTAACTGCTAAGCCATCTCTCCAGGCCTTCTCCCCAATTATTTTTATTTATTTGCAATCATAGAGGGAGAGAGAAAGAGAGAGAGAATGGGTAAATGAGTGTGCCAGGGTCTCTTGCCACTGCAATTGAACTCCAGACAGATGTACTACCTTGTGCATCTGGCTCTATGTGAGCACTGGGAAATTGAACTCTGACTGTCAAGCTTTGCAAGCAGGCACCTCTGACCACTGAACCACCTCTCCAGCTTCTAGAATCCATTCAATCTAACCTCTCTGCCATCTCTATTTCATCAGGGCAGCCTGGACAGGGCTTTGTTTGGGGAAATATGCCCCAGCCACTGCCTGTGGCTGATGTAACTTACTTGCTCTTGTTCCTCACGTGTGATCACAGAAAACTTCCGGTTTTTTGCAGATCACTGAGAAATTCCGGCGTAACTTGAACGAGAGCACACACTTATGTTCTTGTCACGAGCCTGTGGTTGGCAGGCACCGGGCAAGGTTTTGGTGTGCATGAGGAACAAATTGGTTTAGTTTATGCTTTCTCATGGAGCTTAAAGTTGATGTGTCAGGGCAGAAGGAAGCAGACACATCTCCAGGTGGCTTGTGGCTTCCAGCTTCTCCCATCTTTCGGGCATGGTAGGCTCTAGACACCACCATTTCCTGAATAAATATTTCTTTTTGTTTTTAAATTTTGTTTTTTCAATGTAGGGTTTTACTGTAGCCCAGGCTGACCTGGAATACACTATGTAGTCTCAGGCTGGCCTCAAACTCACAATGATCCTCCTAGCTTAGCCTCCTGAGTGCTGGGATTAAAGGTGTGCACCATCATGCCCAGCTTTTGGATAAATATTTTCTTAAAATATTTTGTTTACTTATTTGAGAGAGAGAGAGAGAGAGCGAGAGAGAGAAAGAGGCAAATAGATAGATAGATAGATAGATAGATAGATAGATTGATTGATTGATAGATAGGGAGGGAGGGAGGGAGAGAGGGAGGGAGAGAATGGGCATGCCAAACCCTCCCTGCCACTGCAAACAAACTCCAGATGCATGTGCCATCTTGTGCATCTGGCTTATGTGGGTACTGGGGAATCAAACCTGGGTCTTTGGGCTTTGCAGGCAAGTGCCTTAACCACTAAGTAATCTCTCCAGCCCTGATATATATTCCTTAAGCAACTATGGACTTCCATGTGCTGGTCTGTGGGAGGACCTTGGAGAAGAGTGGTGCACAAGTGAGACACAGCCCGTGTCCCCCACCTGAGAGTGAGAGATGGGCTGACCCCCACTGTCTTCACTGTGTTGGGAGAAATGTGTAGAGACCACACAAGCACAATTTCCAACAGTGTTGTGAACCAGGAAGGAGAGAGGCACAGGGCCAGGGTAGAGAATGGGTAGGGCTGGTCAAGGAGTTCTTCCTTGGAGGGGTGGCATCTAGGCTGAGACCTCTGGATGAAGAGGGTCCAGCCATGTAAAGAGAGGGGAATGACATTTCAGGTGGAGGGAGCAGCATATGTGGAGGCCCTGAAGTAGAATAAGACCAGCCTTGAGAGAGGATGAGGATGGACAAGGACAGAGCGGCAGCAGCGTTGCATGGACCGTGGAAGCGTTTCAATTTTATTTCAAGAGCCAGAGGGAGCCACTGAGGCTTCTGAGAAGGGCCTGGCATGATTTCATACCCATGTCAGGATCCCTCATGCTGCTGTGTTGAGAGCGGACGGGGAACGGGGCGGGGGCAGAGGTAGGGGCCTCCAGGACCCTGCACGCTGCCTTTCGCCCGTCTCTACCCTCAGCTGAGCAACAGAGCTCAAAGGATGAGTGGCTTGTCCCGCTGCACTTTTACGAGTCAAATAACACGAAAGGAAGCTCCTCCTTGGGGGCCTTCTGGGATCTTCTAAGGGTTTGTGGGTATCAGCTGTCCATAGCATGAAGACTCAAGCAGGATCCCCGGTTTCTGTACCTGTTTAGAATTGACTCGGGCTCACGTGTATTCCACACTTACTCATTTCCTTTGACTATCTAATTCACCTGGCTATGCGATGAGCTGGAAAATGATGCTGAGGAGGTTAGGTTCCTGGTTCTGCTGCTCTGGGACCAGGACGAGTCCTTTCACCTCTGGGTGAAGGTAGTTAGCATCATAGTAAGAGCTGTTGTCTTTAGTTTAGAAGTGCACTTTGACTTTTATTTTGCTGGGGGTGGGGGGGGGAAGGGGAAGGCAGAGGGACAGGGGCTCACTCTAGCCCAGGCTGACCTGGAACTCACCCTAGCCTGAAGCTGACTTCTCTCCTACCTCAGCCTCCCAAGTGCTCGGACTAAAGGCATGCTGCACCACGCCTGGCTAGAGGTGCAGTTTGATGTAAGGACCTTTTTTTTTTTTTTAATTTTTTTGCTTGTTTATTTATTTATTTGAGAGCGACGGAGAGAAGGAGGCAGAGAGAGAGAGAGAGAGAGAAAGAGAATGGGCGCGCCAGGGCCTCCAGCCTCTGTAAACGAACTCCAAATGAGTGCGCCCCCTTGTGCATCTGGCTAACGTGGGTCCTGGGGAATTGAGCCTCGAACCGGGGTCCTTAGGCTTCACAGGCAAGCGCTTAACCACTAAGCCATCTCTCCAGCCCTGTAAGGACCTTTTCATGTAGGAGTTCATTCAAGCCTCCCCTTCACACTGTGGCCTCTCACCATCGTCAAACCATCACCACCACCCCCATCACCATCAGTACCACGTTATCAGATCACCACCACCATGATCATCACTATTATCACCACCGTAGCCTCGATATCACCGTCTCTGTGACCATCACCATCACATCTCCACCGTTACCACCACCGTTACCATCACCAACAATACCATCATCAGGGCTGGAGAGATGGCTTAGCGGTTAAGGCGCATGCCTGCGCAGCCTAAGGACCCAGGTTCGATTCTCCAGGTCCCACGTAAGCCAGATGACAAGGTGGCGCATGTGTCTGGAGTTTATTTGCAGCGGCTGGAGGCCCTGGCATGCCCATTCTCTCTCCGTTTCTCCCTCTCTGTCTCTGATAAATAAATGTAAAAAAAATACCATCATCACCACCATAACATTATTACCATGCAGTCAATTCATAGGAATAAACTGAGACTAGTTAACAGACACATGTACACACACATACACGCACACACACACACGCATGCACACACCACAGAACAGAGGTGGGACTTAGACCCAGATGCACCAACTCCAGTGCTCACACACTTATCACTGTGCCACATTGTTCTCTGTCACTCCCTGCACTACACTGGCTGGACTTCATGGCCACTAGGTGCCATTCCCTAGCTAGTCCTCTGCAGCAGGGCGGGAAGGAAGAGTCTGTCTTCTTTCCGTCCCTCCCTCTTTCCCTCCCTCTCCAGAAATGACTTCTTGTCCCACAGAGAAGGTGGAGTGTTTCTCGGACTACATGACCCTGAAGATTCCAAAGAGCCACGTGCAGGGTCTGAGGCAGTGGCTGGCCGCCATTCTGCCCCTGCCAGGTAAGGAGCGGCTATCGGTGGGGTGGAGCCTTTGCCAAAGGAGACCCCCCTATAAGGTGCTTTATCTTTTGGCCTTGCCTCTCCCGGCCCAGCCCTCGGGGCTCCTCCCCTGTGTCTTCCGATCCTTCTAGTCTCTGGCCATCCTGACATTAAGGCAACCCCCAGCTTGTCTGAGTTTCATGCGTTTCTCATCACTGAGTAAAAATCATCTACCCTTGTTCAGGCACTTGCCATCTGTGCCACCAGCGGGGAGCAGAGGGAGGGCACAGCCCGCCTGCTTCTTGTTTTTACCCGCATCGCCAGCACTGAGGATACGGCCCGGCACTCAGGGACTCCCAACAAATGTTCGCTGAGTGAACAAATGGGCCAAAACCCAGAAAGAAGTGTCCATTTAGTGCCGGTTCCCTCCACAGCCAAAATCACCCTGGAAAAGAAGCGGCTGTGAGGCGGCAGGAGTGATTCTTTTTTTTTTTTTTTTAATTTATTTATTTGACAGACAGAGAGAGAAAGAGGCAGATAGGGAGAGAAGAGAGAGAATGGGCGTGCCAGGGCCTCCAGCAAACAAACTCCAGATGCATGCACCCCCTTGTGCATCTGGCTAACGTGGGTCCTGGGGAATTGAGCCTTGAACTGGGGTCCTTAGGCTTCACAGGCAAGCGCTTAACCGCTAAGCCATCTCTCCAGCCCGTGATTCTTTTTTTAAAAAAATATTTTATTATTTATTTGATAGAGAAAGAGAGAGGTACAGAGAGAGAATGGGCGCCCCAGGGCCTCCAGCCACTGCAAACAAACTCCAGAGGCGTGCGCCCCCTTGTGCATCTGGCTAACGTGGGTCCTGGGGAATCGAACCTGGGTACTTTGGCTTTGCAGGCAAACACGTTAACCAATAAGCCATCCCTCCAGCCCAGGAGTGGTTCTTACCCACCGGACATGAGAAGACATCTCACACTCGGGTGAGCTGCACACCTCAAATAGCCAAAGAACAAGGGCACAGTATCACTTCTGGAAACTTTTCAGCTGCGAGCTTGCTGACAGGAGAAGTAGGAAGGGAGTGGAAACCACAGGATGATTAACTGGGCATTTTTAGAAGAATAAAGAATAGAGAGGACAGAAGAAACAAGAGTAGAGAGATGCTCACTTCCCTCTGTATTTTCCATCACAGGTGTTAAAAAATGAGTCTTTAAAAATCTTCCCCTCTTTTGTAATTTTTTTTTTTTTTTTTGAGGTAGGGTTTCACTCTAGCCCAGACTGACCTGGAATTCACTATGGAGTCTCAGGGTGGCCTCAAACTCACCACAATCCTCCTACCTCTGCCTCCCAAGTGCTGGGATTAAAGACATGTGCCATCATGCCTGGCCTTGTTTTTTTTTGAATGGGCAAGCTAGGGCCTCAAGCCCCTGCAAAGGAACTTCAGATATATGCGCCACTTTGGGTATCTGGCTTTATGTGGGTACTGGGGAATTGAACTTGGGTCATTAAGTTTTACAGGCAAGTGCCCTAAATGCTGAGTTATCTCTCTAGCCCAAATATAGATATTTTTAGTAGATAGAACATTCTATAGGCTTAGTATTTCCTTCCTAAATGCCAAAAGGCCAAGGAGAATTCTTCTTATGCATGCAAATGCACCCCGTTGGGTTTGTTTTTGTTTGTTTTCTTGAGATAGAGTCTTATGTAGCTCAGGCTAGTCTCAAATTTGCTGTATAGCCAAAGATGACCTTAATGTGATCCTCCTGCCTTTACCTACTGAGTGCTGGGATAATAGGCATATACCACCATAGTTGGCTATATTCACCCATTTTACAGAAGAGGAAATGGGGTCTCAGAGTGATGCTGAAGTTTAAGGTTTAGGAGGGATCCCCAGAATTAATAAACTCCAAGTTTTGGGTTCTGTCCTACCTTTAATAAAGAATTAATAGGGCTGGAGAGATGGCTTAGTGGTTAAGGTGCTTGCCTGTAAAGCCTAAGGACTCATGTTTGAGTTTCCAGGTCCCACATAAGCCAGACACACAGTGATGCAAGCACTCAATGTTGTATATGCACACAAGGGGGCACATGGTCTGGAATTTGATTGCAGTGGCTAGAGGCCCTGGTGTACCAATTCTCTCTCTCTCATTTTTGTATATATGAAAAAGGCAGTCTGTTGGGCTTGCCTCAAAAAAAAAAAAAAAGAATTAATAAAGATGGAATCAAGAAGGATAATTTATGAACTATTAAGTTTATTTAGGGGGAAGTCACAAATTATGGGGTTTACTTAAGGGAGATTGGGATTTAAGAGAAACAGGCATTTATAGACACAGTAAAGCTGCAAGCTTGTGGAAAGCTCACTTAAGAGAAACTGAGGCTTTCAAGAAAGACTGGAGTAGAGGGCTGGAGAAGATGGCTTAGCAGTTAAGGCATTTGCCTGCAAAGCCAAAGGACCCTGGTTCAATTCTTCAGGAACCACATAAGTCAGATGCACAAGGAGGCACATGCATCTGGAGTTCGTTTGCAATGGCTGGAGGCCTTGGTGCACCCATTCTCTCTCTCTCTCAAATAAATAAATATACATATACATATATATGTATATATTTTTTTAAATAAGAAAGAAAGACTGGAGTAGAGCTGCAAGCACATGAAGGATATAATTTAGGAGCTTATGTAGGGAGATTTAGAAGGAAGACCCATGTCATCTGCCATGTGCTTTTCCCATGGAAGAAAGTTAAAAGAGCAAATGGTGGTGACTTAAGGAAGAATAGTAGAGAGAAAATATCAAAGCAGAGACCAAGAAATTCAGAGGAGATATGAGTAATGAAGAGAGTTGCATTCATGGTTACCCAAGTTTAAAGAAATTTCACAGGTAGCAGGCCTGAAGTTAGTGAGAGCACCCACGTAGATCTAGCGTGTCAGGGAAATATGCATGTTGTAGATTCAGAGACCAGAGGAAAATCATGCATGTAATTGAAGTGAGAAGTTACCCCAAACTATAAAGCAGAGGTCAGCAGAAAAGATTCCCCAGACCAAGAAACACTATTAAGCTCGACTCACATGCATCCAAGCAGAGTTGAGAGGGAATCCAGAGAGAATTACACACAGAGAGGGGGAGGAGGTGGAACACTGCCTTTATAGTGTCAGGTTCAGGTATGCAAAGGGAATATCCTGTTGGTTTGTAGATTTGGAGGGCAGACCCCAGGGCCAGCCCATGTGTGCTGTCTACCTAGGTAGCATACTAGACTTGTGGGTAGCAGGGGACACTGTAGATCACTCTCAATCAGACAAAAGTTCCATTCCTGCCAAGTTCCATTCTTGTGCTAGGGCGAGGTGGCACGTGGGGTGGCATCTCCTGCTTCTCTCTGTGCCTCAATTTTTAACTGAAACTGCCTAAAACAATCTTTCTCTTATCCTCCTTCAAGAAGTTGCATGACTTGCCCCAGATCACTCCAGGACCTTGGGCGCTTGTATTCTTTCTCACGTCTTATGTGTTTCTGTTAAGGGAGAAAATTTGCCTGGAACACAACATAAAAGGAGAATTTGTCTTATCTTAGTTTATCTATTTATTCATTTTTGGTTTTTCCCTAGTAGGGTCTCGGTCTTAGCCCAGGCTGACCTAGAATTCATTCTGTAGTCTCAGGGTGGCCTCAAACTCACAGCGATCCTCTTACCTATTAAAAGTGTGTGCCACCACGCCCAGTGAGAATTTGTTTTGACTCACGATTTCAGGGAATTTCAAGTCCGTTATAGCAGGAAAGGCACTTCTGGGACAGCTCAATCCGTGGTGGCTGGAGCATGTTGCAAAGGCTGTTCACATGGTAAAGGACCAATAAGCAGAGGGAGCATGACGGAACCGGGCTGGGCTAACCCTTCAAAGGCTCCCTCCAGTGACCTGCTTCTGCCAGCTCAGCCCCACCTTCTAATGGTTCCACAGCCTCCCAGAATAGCACCAACCGGAGAACAAGTGCTCAAAACATGAACCTGTGGGGGACATTTCAGACTCGAACCATTACTTCCACCTTTCTATTTCTCCAGTTGTCAACAAGTTCATGTCTAGAGTGTGTGCGTGTGTGTATGTGTACAGATGTATATATACGTACATATTTATTTGTTTATTTTTTGTTGCTTAAAAAAATATTTTGGGGCTGGAGAGATGGCTTAGCAGTTAAGCGCTTGCCTGTGATGCCTAAAAACCCCAGTTCGAAGCTTGATTCCCCAGGATCCACGTAAGCCAGGTGCACAGGGTGGCGCATGCATCTGGAGTTCATTTGCAGTGGCTGGAGGCCCTGGTGCACCCATTCTCTCTCTATCTGCCTTTCTCTCTCTGTCTATCTGTCACTCTCAAATAAATAAATAAAAATAAACAAAAATTTAAAAAAATATTTTGTTTATTTATTTGCAAGCAGAGGGGAGGAGATAGAGATAGAGATAGAGAGAGAGAGAGAGAGAGAGAGAACTGGTGTGCCAGGGCCTTCAGAACTGCAACTGAACCTAGTGGGCATATGTGACCTTGCGTTGGCCTCACCTTTGTGCATCTGGCTTACGTGGGATCTGGAGAGTTGAACATGGGTCCTTAGGCTTCATAGGCAAGTGCCTTAACTGCTAAGCCATCTCTCCAGCCCCCCTCCCCAATTATTTTTATTTATTTGTAATCATAGAGGGAGAGAGAATGGGTAAATGAGTGTGCCAGGGTCTCTTGCCACTGCAAATGAACTCCAGACAGATGTACTACCTTGTGCATCTGGCTTTATGTGAGCACTGTGAAATTGAACTCTGACTGTCAAGCTTTGCAAGCAGGCACCTCTGACCACTGAACCACCTCTCCAGCTTCTAGAATCCATTCAATCTAACCTCTCTGCCATCTCTATTTCATCAGGGCAGCCTGGACAGGGCTTTGTTTGGGGAAATATGCCCCAGCCACTGCCTGTGGCTGATGTAACTTACTTGCTCTTGTTCCTCACGTGTGATCACAGAAAACTTCCGGTTTTTTTTGCAGATCACTGAGAAATTCCAGCGTAACTTGAACGAGAGCACACCCTTATGTTCTTGTCACGAGCCTGTGGTTGGCAGGCACCGGGCAAGGTTTTGGTGTGCATGAGGAACAAATTGGTTTAGTTTATGCTTTCTCATGGAGCTTAAAGTTGATGTGTCAGGGCAGAAGGAAGCAGACACATCTCCAGGTGGCTTGTGGCTTCCAGCTTCTCCCATCTTTCGGGCATGGTAGGCTCTAGACACCACCATTTCCTGAATAAATATTTCTTTTTGTTTTTAAATTTTGTTTTTTCAATGTAGGGTTTTACTGTAGCCCAGGCTGACCTGGAATACACTATGTAGTCTCAGGCTGGCCTCAAACTCACAATGATCCTCCTAGCTTAGCCTCCTGAGTGCTGGGATTAAAGGTGTGCACCATCATGCCCAGCTTTTGGATAAATATTTTCTTAAAATATTTTGTTTACTTATTTGAGAGAGAGCGAGAGAGAGAAAGAGGCAAATAGATAGATAGATAGATAGGGAGGGAGGGAGAGAGGGAGGGAGAGAATGGGCATGCCAAACCCTCTTGCCACTGCAAACAAACTCCAGATGCATGTGCCATCTTGTGCATCTGACTTATGTGGGTACTGGGGAATCAAACCTGGGTCTTTGGGCTTTGCAGGCAAGTGCCTTAACCACTAAGTAATCTCTCCAGCCCTGATAAATATTCCTTAAGCAACTATGGACTTCCATGTGCTGGTCTGTGGGAGGACCTTGGAGAAGAGTGATGCACAAGTGAGACACAGCCCCTGTCCCCCACCTGAGAGTGAGAGATGGGCTGACCCCCACTGTCTTCACTCTGGTGGGAGAAATGTGTAGAGACCACACAAGCACAATTTCCAACAGTGTTGTGAACCAGGAAGGAGAGAGGCACAGGGCCAGGGTAGAGAATGGGTAGGGCCGGTCAAGGAGTTCTTCCTTGGAGGGGTGGCATCTAGGCTGAGACCTCTGGATGAAGAGGGTCCAGCCATGTAAAGAGAGGGGAATGGCATTTCAGGTGGAGGGAGCAGCATATGTGGAGGCCCTGAAGTAGAATAAGACCAGCCTTGAGAGAGGATGAGGATGGACAAGGACAGAGCGGCAGCAGCGTTGCATGGACTGTGGAAGCGTTTCAATTTTACTTCAAGAGCCAGAGGGAGCCACTGAGGCTTCTGAGAAGGGCCTGGCATGATTTCATGCCCATGTCAGGATTCCTCATGCTGCTGTGTTGAGAGTGGACGGGGAACGGGGCGGGGGCAGAGGTAGGGGCCTCCAGGACCCTGCACACTGCCTTTCGCCCGTCTCTACCCTCAGCTGAGCAACAGAGCTCAAAGGATGAGTGGCTTGTCCCGCTGCACTTTTACGAGTCAAATGACACAAAAGAAAGCTCCTCCTTGGGGGCCTTCTGGGATCTTCTAAGGGTTTATGGGCATCAGCTGTCCATAGCATGAAGACTCAAGCAGGAGCCCCGGTTTCTGTACCTGGTTAGAATTGACTCGGGCTCACGTGTATTCCACACTTACTCATTTCCTTTGACTGTCTAATTCACCTGGCTATGCGATGAGCTGGAAAATGATGCTGAGGAGGTTAGGTTCCTGGTTCTGCTGCTCTGGGACCAGGACGAGTCCTTTCACCTCTGGGTGAAGGTAGTTAGCATCATAGTAAGAGCTGTTGTCTTTAGTTTAGAAGTGCACTTTGACTTTTATTTTGCCGGGGGGGGGGGTGGAAAGGGGGGAGGCAGAGGGACAGGGTCTCACTCTAGCCCAGGCTGACCTGGAACTCACCCTAGCCGGAAGCTGACTTCTCTCTTACCTCAGCCTCCCAAGTGCTCCGACTAAAGGCATGCTGCACCACGCCTGGCTAGAGGTGCAGTTTGATGTAAGGACCTTTTCATGTAGGAGTTCATTCAAGCCTCCCTTCACACTGTGACCTCTCACCATCGTCAAACCATCACCACCACCCCCATCACCATCAGTACCACGTTATCAGATCACCACCACCATGATCATCACTATTATCACCACCGTAGCCTCCATATCACCGTCTCTGTGACCATCACCATCACATCTCCACCGTTACCACCACCGTTACCATCACCAACAATACCATCATCAGGGCTGGAGAGATGGCTTAGCGGTTAAGGCGCATGCCTGCGCAGCCTAAGGACCCAGGTTTGATTCTCCAGGTCCCACGTAAGCCAGATGCACATGGTGGCGCATGTGTCTGGAGTTTCTTTGCAGCGGCTGGAGGCCCTGGCATGCCCACTCTTTCTCCGTTTCTCCCTCTCTGTCTCTAATAAATAAATGTAAAAAAAATACCATCATCACCACTATCAACATTATTACTATGCAGTCAATTCATAGGAATAAACTGAGACTAGTTAACAGACACATGTACATACTCATACACGCACGCACACACACACACACGCATGCACACACCACAGAACAGAGGTGGGACTTAGACCCAGATGCACCAACTCCAGTGCCCACACACTTATCACTGTGCCACATTGTTCTCTGTCACTCCCTGAACTACACTGGCTGGACTTCATGGCGACTAGGTGCCCTGCAGCAGGGTGGGAAGGAAGAGTCTGTCTTCTTTCCGTCCCTCCCTCTTTCCCTCCCTCTCCAGAAATAACTTCTTGTCCCACAGAGAAGGTGGAGTGTTTCTCGGACTACATGACCCTGAAGATTCCAAAGAGCCACGTGCAGGGTCTGAGGCAGTGGCTGGCCGCCATTCTGCCCCTGCCAGGTAAGGAGCGGCTATCGGTGGGGTGGAGCCTTTGCCGAAGGAGACCCCCCTATAAGGTGCTTTATCTTTTGGCCTTGCCTCTCCCGGCCCAGGCCTCGGGCTCCTCCCCTGTGTCTTCCGATCCTCCTAGTCTCCGGCCATCCTGACGTTAAGGCAACCCCCAGCTTGTCTGAGTTTCATGCGTTTCTCATCACTGAGTAAAAATCATCTACCGTTGTTCAGGCACTTGCCATCCGTGCCACCAGCGGGGAGCAGAGGGAGGGCACAGCCCGCCTGCTTCTTGTTTTTACCCGCATCGCCAGCACTGAGGATACGGCCCGGCACTTAGGGACTCCCAACAAACGTTCGCTGAGTGAACAAATGGGCCAAAACCCAGAAAGAAGTGTCCATTTAGTGCCGGTTCCCTCCAAAGCTGAAATCACCCTGGAAAAGAAGCGGCTGCGAGGCGGCAGGAGTGATTCTTTTTTTTTTTTAAATTTTATTTAGTTATTTGAGAGCGGCAGACAGAGAGAGAAAAAGGCAGATAGAGAGAATGGGCACGCCAGGGCCTCCAGCCACTGCAAACGAACTCCAGACGCATGCACCCCCTTGTGCATCTGGCTAACGTGGGTCCTGGGGAATTGAGCCTCGAACCGGGGTCCTTAGGCTTCACCGGCAAGTGCTTAACCGCTAAGCCATCTCTCCAGCCCGTGATTTTTTAAAAATATTTTATTATTTATTTGATAGAGAAAGAGAGAGGTACAGAGAGAATGGGCACCCCAGGGCCTCCAGCCACTGCAAACAAACTCCAGAGGCGGGCGTCCCCTTGTGCATCTGGCTAACGTGGGTCCTGGGGAATCGAACCTGGGTACTTTGGCTTTGCAGGCAAACGCGTTAACCAATAAGCCATCCCTCCAGCCCAGGAGTGGTTCTTACCCACCGGACATGAGAAGACATCTCACACTCGGGTGAGCTGCACACCTCAAATAGCCAAAGAACAAGGGCACAGTATCACTTCTGGAAACTTTTCAGCCGCGAGCTTGCTGACAGGAGAAGTGGGAAGGGAGTGGAAACCACAGGATGATTAACTGGGCATTTTTAGAAGAATAAAGAATAGAGAGGACAGAAGAAACAAGAGTAGAGAGATGCTCACTTCCCTCTGTATTTTCCATCACAGAGTGTTAAAAAATGAGTCTTTAAAAATCTTCCTCTCTTTTGTAATTTTTTTTTTTTTTTTGAGGTAGGGTTTCACTCTAGCCCAGACTGACCTGGAATTCACTATGGAGTCTCAGGGTGGCCTCAAACTCACCACAATCCTCCTACCTCTGCCTCCCAAGTGCTGGGATTAAAGGTGTGCACCACCACGCCTGGCTCTTTTGTAATTTTTAGATTTTTTTATGTCATTTTATTTATCTGAGAGAGAGAGAGAGAGAGAGAGAGAGCGCAAGTGAGCTAGAAAGGCAGATATATAGATACAATGGGCATGCCAGGGCCTATAGCCACTGCAAACAAACTCCAGGTGCATGTGCCACCTTGTGCATCTGACTTGTGTAGGTCTTGGGGACTTGAAGCTGGGTCCTTTGGCTTTGCAGCCAAGGGCCTTAACCGCTGAGCCATCTCTTCAGCCGTCTTGTCTCTTTTGAAGAAAAGGGGTGAACTTGAGGAGAGGGGCTTTTCCGTCTCAGTCTAGGGGAACGGTTCCTTCCTTCCCTGTCTCCCTTTGTCCCTCCCCTTCCCTCCCTTCCTCCCTCCCTCCCTCCCTCCCTTCCTTCCCACTTCCATTCAGACAGGCTGCTTTGTAGATGAGGTTACCCTAGAACTCATTATGTAGCCCAGGCTGCTCTTAAACTCATGGCAATCCTCCTGCCTCAGTCTTCTAAGCCCTGGAATTATAGGTGGAAACTACTGTGTGGTTTGTTCTGGGAATTCTTTCTTTTTTTGGGGGGGGGATTCAAGGTAGGGTTTCACTCTAGCCCAGGCTGACCTGGAATTCACTATGTAGTCCCAGGGTGGCCTCAAACTTACAGCGATCCCCCTACCTCAGCCTCCCAAGTGCTGGGACTAGAGGCTGTGCACCACCATGCCCGGTTTCGTTCTGGGATTCTTAAAGTACCACGTGGGACTGGTGTGGCCTGAATCCGTCCTGGGAGGGTCAGCCAGCCTGCAGTACCTTGGGAGCAGCACTTGTGGATTAAAAGACCACTTTTCCAGGAGAAATGCTGTGGATACATTAAGCTGTCGCCCGTTCTTTGGAGAGCCATTATTAATGGAAAACAATAGATTAATAGTTTTAAAAACCCTTGTTCAATAAGTAATTTTTATAGCTCCGGATAGAGCCCATTAAACATTTCTGTGTGTTATTATAAAGAAGTTTTAAGCGTAAAATCATAAAGTCAATAATCGGAGAATTAGTCACAGCGGCCAGCCACAGGCCATTAGTTTTAGGCGCTGTCAAAGACACCTGTGGCTTTGGCGGGAACGCTGTTATTTCACGCTGCCAGCGCCAGGTGGGGATGGAGAAATGACGGTGCCCGCTGCCTTCCATAAACTTGAAGGGACAGCAAGCAGGTGTGAGCAGCGGGATGCCAGGCAAATATTTACAAAGTGCAAATGTGAATGCGAAACGAAGAACCCATCCAGGTCAATTTGCACATCCAGGCTTAGACACTTTATTTCCCTAGCGATCTACCTTTCAGTGCCACAGGCGCGGCCCTGATCTCTTGCTAAAGATAGCTGTGGAAGCTGTGTGCTCTTGAAAGAAAAGCATGTCACCAGAGAATCCCCCCCACCCCCCCACAGCCGGGCTGCCCAAGCTGAGCTGTCTCTTGCAAGGGCGCACTCATCTCCCGTCAGTGCCACGGCCAAGTCTCTGAAAATGAGCCTGGGTTTTGAAAATGTGACTATATTAAAAAAAATATTTAGTTATTTGAGAGAGAGCGAGAGAGAGAGAGAGAGAGAGAGAGAGAAAGAGGCAGATAGAGAATGGGCACACCAGGGCCTCTAGCCACTACAAACGAACTCCAGATGTATGTGCCACCTGGTGCATCTGGCTTCCGTGGGTCCTGGGGGATCAAACCTGGGTGCTTAGGCTTTGCAGGCAAGCGCCTTAACCACTAAGCCATCTCTCCAGCCCCTGAAAAAGCGACTTTAAAAGCCAGGACAAGGGATGGAGAGATGGCTTAGTGGTTAAGACATTTGCCGGCAAAGCCAAAGGGCCCAGATTCAATTCCCCGGTACCCACATACAGCCAGGTGCATAAAGTGGCACATGCATCTGGAGTTCATTTGCAGTGGCTGGAGGCGCTGGCATGCCCATTCTGTCTGTATCTTCTAGCTCTCTATATATGCTTGCAAATTAAAAAAAAAAAAAAAAAGCCAGGACAAAAGCAATACGCAGACTGGGTGTGGTGGTGCATGCCTTTAATCCCAGCACTTGGGAGGCAAAGTTAGGAGGATTGCTGTGAGTTTAAAGCCAGCCTGGAACTACAGAGTAAATTCCAGGTCAGCCTGGGCTAAAGTGAGATCCTACCTCAGGAAAACAAAACAAAACAAACAAACAAACAAACAAACAAAAACAAAAGCAATCATGATAATTACAGAAAGAGAGGAAGTCCAAAGATAATGAAAACTGCCTGCGATCCCTCTGCTCAGTGATGTCCCTCTTTGCATTTCTTACCCAACAATTGTTTATCAAGAGCCCCCTACTCCCCAGATTCAGTGCAAGAGCTGGGAATATGGTGATGAATGGAACAGCCAGGTATTCCTGGCTGACGTTTGAGTGGAAGGCGACAAACCATCTGTATAAGTCAGATCTGGCCAGTTAGCTCAGTTGATTAGAGCATGATGCTAATGTCAGTTCCATAGCAGGTGAGGCAGTAAATGCGTGCTTCAAAAAGGAATAAGAATAAGAGGGTAATTATGGGGCTGGAGAGATGGCTTAGTGGTTAAGGCACTTGCCTGCAAAGCCTAAGGACCCAGGTTCTATTCCTCAGAACCCATGTAAGCCTGATGCACAAGGCGGTACATGCTTGTAGAGTTTGTTTGCAGTGGCTAGAGGCTTTGGAGTGCCCATTCTCCCTCTCTCTATCTGCCTTTCTCTCTCTCTCTCTCTCAAATAAATAAGTAAATAAATAAAATACTATTTTAAATTTATTTATTTATTTTTTATTTATTTGAGAGAGAGAGAGAGAGAGATGGAGGGAGAGGGAGAGAGTGGATGCATCAGGGCTTCTAGCTACTGCAAATGAACTCCAGACGTAAGTGCTACTTTATGCATCTGGCTTACTTGTGTCCTGGGGAATCAAACCTGGGTTGTTTGGCTTTGCAGGCAAGTGCCTTAACCTCTAAGCCATCTGTCCAGCCGAATAAAATATTTAAAAAAAATACAAAAAGAGGGTGATGATGGTAGAGGCTTCATTGACAAGGGGGCTTTACATAAAGACTTGAAGGTGGTTACAGGTAGGGCAAAGGTCCTGAGGCAGGCGGCTTGAGAAATAGTAGGAAGACCGGCGTGGCTGGAGCAGAGGGAGAGAGGTAGAGACGTGAAAGAGGAGGTCAGGAGGACGCGGGAGAGGTCATCAGATGCAGGCTTGAACAGGACCTTGCGGGCTGCTGGAGGAAGGAGACAGTGCAAGAGAGGAAGCAGGAGATGAAAGAGAGAGAAGGCGGCTGCAGCTACTGGGGCCAGGGCTCAGAGTTGGGGGAGAGGGTGTCTGCATATGCATTGAGGGCAGAACCAGCTGACTTCCTGCTGCTGCACCGCCCCCCCCCCCCCAGGTCTCTCTGTACCCCTGCTGTTCTCTCCCACATCAGAGCAAGTGCTTCTGGAAAGAGTGGCTCTGGCTTTGTGTCTGGGTTCTGCTGCTTCTGCCCTCATCAGAGAAGCGACCTCAATCATTGCCCCGTTCTCATCACAGGCACCCTGAGGGCCCCTGGCCATCTGGATGCTCTTCTTGACGAATGTGGCTACCTCCTGCACCGGGTCCCCGAGGGTGACTTTGTCTTCCGAGCTCTGTACTCAGCCTGCTTTGTGCAGAAGGAGGTATGTTTGAGAAGCTGGTTTTTGGTGCTGGGGTTTAGAACCCCGGGCCTCCTGCATACTAGGTAAGTGCTCAGCCACTGAGGGTAGAGGCCTACTGTTCCTCTTTCTTCCTTCTCTCCTCGCCCCCTCTCTGATTGCTCCTTCCACCCATCCCTACATACCTGCCTCAGGCACCCATTGGACCCATTGGTCTGATATATATATATATATATATGTGTGTGTGTGTATATATATATATATATATATATATATATATATATATATGAATTTTTTTTTCTGTTTTTTCAAGGTAGGTTCTCACTCTAGCCCAGGTTGACCTGTAATTCACTGTGTAGTCACAGGCTAGCCTAAAACTCACAGTGCTGGGATTAAAGGCATGTGCTACCACATGCCTGGCCTGATATATCTTGAAGCTTTACCTTGTACTCAGAGTTGGACATCTTGTGTCTAGTCACTGGAATGGAACATGTCTTTTGCTTAGTCACTCATTCCACTAAACAGCTCTCTCCTCTGTAAGGTGGGAATAAGGGAGCTTCTTTTCTTCTTCCCTTTTCTTTTTCCTTTTCTTTTTTTTTGGAGGGGGGTTGAATTTTGAGGTAGGGTCTTGCTCTAGCTCAGGCTGACCTGGAGGAGTTCAAGACCACCCTGAGACTACATAGTGAATTCCAGGTCAGCCTGGGCTAGAGTGAAACCCTACCTCGAAAAAACCCAAAATAAAAAAAAAAAAAAAAAAAAAAGGATTTCACAATGTCGTCTCATCCTCTTATCTCTGCCTCCTGAGTGCTGGGATTAAAGATGTGTGCCACCACGCCCAGCTTTTTCTTTTCTTTTCTTTTCCTTTTTAAAATATTTTATTTATTGATTTGAGAGAGAGAGAGAGAAAGGCAAGTAGAAAGAGAGAGAATGGGTGCACCAGGGCTTCTAGTCACTGCAAACGAACTCCAGACATATGCCACCTTGAGCATCTGGTTTATGTGTGTACTGGGGAATTGAACGTAGGTCCTTAGGCTTCACATGCAAGTGCCTTAACCACTAAGCCTTCTCTTCAGCCCCTTTGTATTGTTGTTTTTTTTTTTTTTTTTTTTTTTTTTTTTTTTTGAGACAGGGTCTCACTGTAGCCCAGGATGACCTGGAGTTCACCCTGTAGCCTCAGGATATCCTCAAGTTCATGACAATCCTCCTACCTCAGCTTCCACAGTGCTGGAATTAGAGGCATGAGCCATCATGCCGAGTTTATAAGGAAGATTCTTACAGGACACTTGTGAGGGTCAAAAGAGACAGGGTAATAGCAAGTGTTTGTTCCCTATCTGGGTGAGCAGATACAGTAGCTCTTCTGTCCAATCACCCATGACCTTGAAATGCACAGTAGTCCCCAGTCCCGAGACCCTCCCCACCCCACTGGTAGATACTGAGCTGCCGATCCCAGAACCTGGATGGGGTTCCTAGTCCCTGCTGCCCTTTGAGTCGTGTTTCATCCCTCTGTCATATGACCAGCTTCTAGGAGGTTCACATTAATCATATTTGCTGTGAACAGTTGCTGACCTATAATTGTAGCCTATTAACTGTGTTTCCTTTTTTCATTTACACATATGAATTTTGCTCTACTTCCAGAAAGCAAATTACAGGTTGGAAATCAGAATATTTCGAAAAGGGGCAAAAAGGTTGGAGCAGAGTGATGGCTACATAATGAAGTGTCCTGTGATCATGTCAAGGCTGGTCCAACAGAGTGTCCGCTGTGGCCCCACATTCATGCAGGTAATGGGAGGGCCTGGAAGACAGCGGGGCATCACAAGCTGGCTTCTCTCCATAGGCCCAGGTGGGTGGCTGTGGCTCCTGAGCCTCAGGTCCAGCAGAGGTGGCAGCTGGAGGTACAGGGTGGCATCATTCTTGATAGACATTCATGGGTGCTGGCTGAGTGCCAGATTCCACTAGGTTTTTGTTTGAATAATGAGGAATGAACTAAGATAAAAGGTGCGTGAAGGTTAAAAGTCTCTGAAGTAGAGCTCTCAGTGTCCCATCATGCATCTGTGTGGTCACTAAAACTCTAAACTTGCCTCTTTGTGTTGTTTTCTTTGGATTAGGAAAGGTTAGTAGTTCGGATCATTTATTTTTGTGTGTGTGTGGTATGCCAGGGCCTCTTACAAACAAACACCAGATGCTTGTGCCACTTTTTGCATCTGTCTTATGTGGGTGGCTTGGGAATTGAATCTGGGCTGTCAGTCATTGCAAGAAAACACCTTTAGCCGGTCGTGGTGGCACACACCCTTAATCCCAGCACTCGAGAGGCAGAAGTAGGAGGATGGCCATGAGTTCGAGGCCACCCTGAGACTACATAATGAATTCTAGGTCAGCCTGAGCTAGAGTGAAACCCTACCTTGAAAAAACAAAAAGATAAAAAAATACAAATAATAATAAAAAGAAAGCACCTTTAACTGCTGAGCCATCTTCCTTTATTTTTTTTTTTTTTTTAAAGGTAGGGTCTCACTCTAGCCCAGGCTGACCTGGAATTCACTATGTAGTCTCAGGGTGGCCTCGAACTCATGATAATCCTCCCAACTCTGCCTCCTAAATGCTGGGATTTAAGGCATGCGCCACCACACCTGGATGGATCCTTCTTTTTAACCTGGGTCACATCAAAGAATCGTAGATCTCAGGGCTGGGGGTGTGGCTCAGTGGTAGAGTGCTTGCCTGGCTTGTGAGATATCCTGGGTTCCATCTCTGGCAATCAGGTGGGAGGAGTTGGGTGTGGGATGTGATATTTCAGATGTAATGTCGTCACTGGAAAGAACAGAGACCGCGGGCAGGCTCCAGCTGTGTGCACTTTCATTGCGTGGTGGTCTTCTTGGTGTCAGGTTTCTCTGTAGCCCTGGGGAGCAAAAGGAGACTTGGCTGGAGAGGGAGAGGGTTTCGAACCCACAGCAGAAATGAGTATGCCAGATGGTGGAGGAATCAGTAAAGAACTTAACTCAAAGTCTTCGTTTCCTCAACACATGCTCACATCTCCTAGCTCTGTGCTGGGCATGGTTACAGCTGCCTTGCAATTTTTTAAACATTTAAAAGATTTGATACATTTTTATTTATTTATTTATTTTTGCTTTTTGGTACTAAGAATAGAACCCAAATCTTTGTATATGCTAGGCAAGCCCTGTACAGCCGAGCCATGCCCCCAGCTCCTCGTTGGTTGACTCTAGGCGGGCACTCAGGTAAGCCACACCTCTAGGCTCTCACTGGGGATTACAAGCAAAGCCTCAGTCTCTGAGCCATTTTATTGGTTGATTCTAGGCAGGCACTCTCTCCCAGCCCCTGGCTCACCTCACCTTCACAGGAATCCAGAGGGTACAGACCAGACAAGGCTGGGGAAGGGGACACTTGCTGAGGTCCTGCAGCCGCATAGGACAGAGCTGAGCTGCCGTGAACTCTAAAGCTTCGTGGAGTCTGTGGCGCTTCGTGGAGTCTGTGGCCAGCTGGAGCACCTCAGCCCCCTCCCCAAACCCGACGAGGAGCTCTGCCACTCCACTCTTGCTCCACTGTGCCAGAGTTTCTATGTTTTGAAGAGAAACAGGAAATCTGTAATTGCATATGAAATGTCATTTGGGTTGGGGGAGCAGCTCAGTGGTACAGTGTTTGCCTAGCATCATAAGGCCTTGGCTTCCATCCTTAGCAATGGGGGAAAAAGTTCACCTTAACTTGGTGAATACTGCACCTGTTTCTCTCTGTTTTACTCTTTTTTTTTTTTTAATTTGTTTGTTTTTTGAGGTAGGGTCTCACTCTAGCTCAGGCTGACCTGGAATTCACTATGGAGTCTCAGGGTGGCCTTGAACTCATGGCGATCCTCCTATCTCTGCCTCCCGAGTGCTGGGATTAAAGGCATGTGCCACCATGACCGGCTTCTATTTTACTCTTAAATAAATACATAAATTTCTTTCTTTCTATCTTTTTATTTATTTATGAGAGAGCAAGAGAAAGAAAGAGGCAGAGAGAATGGATGTGCCAGGGCCTCTAGGCACTGTAAATGAACTCTAGACACATGCACCACTTTGTGCATCTGACTTTATGCAGGTACTGGGAAATTGAACCCGGATCCTTAGATTTTGCAGGCAAGCGCCTTAACCGCTGAGCCATCTCTTCAGCCCAATCTATCTTTATTTAAAAAAGAAAAAAACAAGCCGGGTGTGGTGGTGCATGCCTTTAATCCTAGCACTTGGGAGGCAGAGGTAGGAGGATCACTATGAGTTTGAGGCCATCCTGAGACTATGTAGTGAATTCCAGGTCAGCTTGGGCTACAGTGAGACCCTACTTTGAACAACAAAAACAAAAACAAAGCAAAAATCCTGAAAAACCAAAATGCTGAATTTGGGTTGAGGGCACAAGGAAGAAAGAAACAAGAAAGGAGGAAAGAACATAAGAGGAAGGGAGGAGAAAAGAGAAGGAAGAGGAGGAGACTGGAGGGAAAAGGCTGCTAATGACAACCATTCATTCAATAAGCATTTATTAGGCACCTAATGTAAGTCAGGCAGTGCACATGGCTAAAAGGTCAGATCTGAACTGGACATAAACCCTTTCCTGGAGATGTGCGCAGTGTTTCATTCTCACCTGGTGTAGGTTCTAAAGGGAGTGTACCGTGACCTGAAGAGTCCCTTACACCTCTGCTCAGTGCTCTGTGCTTGCTTCTTGCTGTCTTGACTGAAATTCCCTACTTCTCAACCTTAAGGAGCAGGGGCTGAGGCAGGATGGTCTTCTCTGCTCACCAGCATTTTAAAAATATTTTCTTTGCCAAGCGTGGTAGCGCACACCTTTAATTCCAGTACTCGGGAGGCAGAGGTAGGAGGATCACTGTGAGTTTGAAGCCATCCCGGGACTACAAAGTGAATTCCAGGTCAGCCTAAGCTAGAGTGAGACCCTACCTCGAAAAACCAAAAAAAAAAAAAAATTTTTGTTTTGTTATTGTGTGTGTGTGCATGTCGTGTGTGAGTGCAGGTGTGCATATCAAGGAGCACATGTGGAGGTCAGAGGACGCTGTTTAGGTTGGTCCTTGCCTGTCACCTCATTTGAGGCAGGGTTTTTCAACCTGGACTCTGCCTTGGCTGTTTTTTTTTTTTTTTTTCTGGATTCACCTGGAGCTTCTGGGAAATTCTTCTATCGTCATCTTTCCAGTCTGACCATCAGTGTCAGCATGCTGGGATCACAGAAGCCCACCACTGCATCTGGCTTTTGATGTGGGGTTTGAGGATTGAACTCAGCTTGAACGGTGACGGCTTTATCCACTGAGCCATCTCTCCAGCCCAACCACCAGCATTTGTGCTTTAAACTTTTTAAAATATATATATATCTATTTATGAGAGAGAATGAATAGGTGTGCCAGATCCTCTTGTCACTGCAAACAAACTCCAGATGTTAGCACCACTTTGCGCCTCGGGCTTTACGTGAGTACTGGAGAATTGAACCCCAGCATGCAGACTTTGCAAGCAAAGTGCCTTTAACTGCTGAGCCATCTCCCCAGCTTCCCACCAGCATTTTTAACTTTTTATTGACAACTTCCATAAATATAGATGATATACCATGGTCAATCCTCTCCCAATACCTCCCTTTTCCCCTCCCAAATCCCTCCTCTACTGAATCCTTTCTTTTAAATTAGTCTCTCTTCTATTTCAATAGATGTCATCATTTATTTTTTCCTATTATGCAGGTCTTATGTAGATAGCATCAGCTACTGTGAGGTCATGAATATCAAGGCCACTTTGTGTCTGGATGACAGTATTGTAAGCACTCCTCCTGTTCCTTTGGCTCTTACATTCTTTCCACCACCTCTTCTGCAATGGTCCTGAGCCTTGGAGGGTGTGATAGAGATGTTTCAGTGATGAACACTCCACTGTCACTTCTTCTCAGCACTTTGGCCATTTTTTTTTTTTTTTGAGCCACCTCAGTGGCCACCACTACTATCTGAAAAGAGAAGCTTCTCTAACCAAAAGAAAGAGTGGCATTAATATATGGGCATAAACATAAGTGTTTAGAGGGCAGTTTGGTGGTCATAATATTTCCACTTAGCCAGACAACAGTAGTAGTTTCCTGCTTAGGGCTTACGACCGCCTCAGCCATAGGCTTTGATTAAGTTTTCAGTACTAGGTAGGAATTCCCTCTCATGGAGCAGGCCGCAAATCCAATCAGAGAGCCATCGGTTTCTCCTAAAGCAGACGCGTTGCTGTTGCACCAAGTGGTACACTTAGCCTGGCTGGCCAGCCACCAAGCTTGCAGGGCCCACTGCTGGTTAACACCAGTGATGATTTTTCTCCTCCCAAAGGCTGCGACCCGCATAGCTCTTTCCAGCAACAGGGAGGGAGAGGCTTCCAGCTCAGCTCCAACTTGGTTCCCATCAGCATTTTTAATGTCCCACTGTGGCATGCTAGGCCCCGTGTTGGTGCTCTTGAGTTGCAGGCCTCCGCCTAGGACCTCCAACATTGCCTTTTGGGATCTGCCTGTGGTCAGTCCAGGGGTGGTCCTTTCTACCTCTGCCCTGGGCCTGTAATTCTTGGATCGGCCACCAGGGGGACAGTGTTGCCGGTGTCACACCGCAGAGGGCCACAATCCTGAGAAAAACAGAACTAGACCTGGTGTGGTGGCATTCGCCTTTAAACCTGGCACTTGGGAGACTGAGGTAGGAACTCACTGTGAGTTTGAGGCCAGCGTGAGGCTAATTTCAGGTCAGTCTGGATTACGGCGAGACCATACCTCGAAAAAAGCAAAAAAAAAAAAAAAGCAGACTATCCTTGAACCAAGCCCGGTTTACCCCTATTGACCTCCCTAGAAGCCCAGATGCCTGGAACCCCAGCGTCCTTCACCAGTGAAGGTATTGCAGCCTCCAGGGCCCCACGTCCCTTGCCAGAGTCGAACCGGATTTGGCACTGGTGACAGACAAGTCTTGGCTGTCCCAGCCTCCTCCCATCCCCCTCCTCATTGGAGAACCTCATCGAATTGACTGATTCATTCCTGGTGACTTCTGCAGCCGCCGCTTCCGTGGCTGCACCTTGAACTTGCATTAAGTTTTAATTAAAGCCCGTTACACCAGCCTTGCCCTTGGCTAAATGCAGCTGTGGGCACAGGGCACATAGATATTTAATACTCTGCCTCTCCCTGCTGATGGCGCAGGGTGCCCAAGGGTGTACCCTAGCCGTGCCCTGCTCACAGCGATCCGCCAGCTCACTTAAGTGTGCCCACAGGCCCCGAGCGGGAGGCTGCGCAATAACTATTCATTGCCCTGGGTTAAGTGTGCCCAGGGGCACCCGTAAACTCAATGCAGTGATTAGCGATTGCTCCCAGGGAAGGCTACCAGAGGTCCTGACGAATGTCCGTGGGCCCTAAATATAGCCTGCGCTTGGCCACTTAAAGGGCACCGTGTGTTTAGGCTGCGCATCTGATCACATCTTCTTTGCACAGAATTGTTCCCCCTGTGACGACAGCTCAGCCTCTGGGCGCACCACCTTCCTGCACGTTGCCTTAGGGGGACTGAGGCACGGGGACAGGGCTGACTCACAGCTCACCAACCCTCAAGCATCTTCCTTCACTCCTGCCTCTCTGCTCCCAAGTGAAGGCGGTACCTCCAAGCCAGGGAAAATTACAGGTCTCACCGGACAGGCTGCTTTGTGGGCTGTGCTGAGCCCGTGGGCAACAGAGGGACCTGGCAGGGAGGGCTCTCTGAAGCCGAGAGCGGCAGTTCTGGGGGGCAGTGACAAGACCGCGTGGCCACCCCCCAGCCCCATCGAATCCCCATTCTGTCTGTGCAGGGAAAGGGGGTACGGCCTCGGGTGAAGGAATTGTCAAAGCCCATTAGTCTCTTTGACCTCGGCGACCCCGCTTTTTACAGAATGGGTGCAGGGAGGCACCCTCTGTTGGTCTACAACTCTGCCCTGGGCCTCCACCCCCCCTGCCCAGGTCTGTAGTAAAAGGAAAAGGCCCGGTTGGGGGAGGGAGGGTAGGTGTTGGTGACAGCGGAAGGTTGACAGGACAGCTGGGAGTGGTGACACTGGCTGAGAAGGGGTTCAGAGAGGACATCTGCCCACACCATCCTCTGGGCTCTAACTGGTGTGATGGGGGAAGGGAGAATAGCATCTTTGCACGAGATGGCTGCAGGGCTCAGGTGCAGTGTGGGACCAGCTGTCCTTGATTGTTTGGGGTTGTTCTGATTTTAGTACTGCAAGTTTCATATGGGGAGAACCTGGGACAGTTGGGTCCCCTAAGCCCAGTGTCGCTGATGAGTACAGCGGTGTAAAGCACTCTCTCCCCCTTTCATTACTAGAGTGTATGGAGAAAGAACAGCCGAGTCCACCGTGTCCTGAGCAGCCACGTTTACGCCACGCACACCCGCCCTCAGCCTCACCAGCTGCGCTCCACACTCCAGCTGCCCCGCTGGCCCAGCCCAGGGCAGCAGTTGAGGCGGTGACATTTCCTTGGGTCTGTTGACACTCGAGTCCCAGAACATAAATGATTTTCTTGTCTTAATGAGCAAACAAGCGGGCCGCACGGCTCTCTCGCAGGCCTCCTGCTGCGGTAATTGCTGCGCTCCGGTGCTCGGCGCTCAGGCAGAAGCGCTGGCTTGCTCCCCTTGGCTTACAGCTTGCCAGGAGATGTTTCTTCTTCTCTGTTCGGCAGGTCTCCCGGCCCTTACCTCCGAGGAATGACGGCGGACAGGTAGGTGAGGCAGGAGCAACCTTCCGGAAGGTTCTGCCCGCTCCGGTGCTCATGGATGCTCTGAAGCAGGAGGTTGTCACTTTCACGGTCCTCCTGTGGAGTGGACAGTACCAATGCTTGTGGGCCCAGGTCTTGGTGGAGGCTAGAACTTCCGCTTGGTGCCCTGGATGCGCAAGACTGAGGAACTCGGAGAGGAATCTCAAGGAGACCCTGCTCAGGGTCAGGGGCGAGCTGGAAGCTTCTGGATCTTCCCATGTGCTGATTCTCTCTACAAGACCCCCACGGGCAGGAGCCTGTTCCTTTGCAAGTTCACCCATTCCTGTAGTGCACAGCTGTCCTCCATCCCCACTTTTTTTTTTAAAAAAAACATTTTATTTTTAAAATTATTTTATTTATTTATTTGAGAGAGAGGGAGAGAGAGAGAGAGAGAGAGAGAGAGAGAGAGGGAATGGGCGCACCAGGGCCTCCAGCTACTGCATACGGACTCCAGAGATGTGCACCCCCTTGTACATCTGGCTTACATGGGTCCTGGGGAATTGAACCTGGGTCCTTTGGCTTTTCTGGCAAGCACCTTAACTACTATGCTGTCTCTCCAGTCCCATCCCCACTTTTGGATACAGGGTCTCATGTAGCCCAGACTGGCCTTGAATTTCTGATCTTTCTGCCTCTGCCTCCCAAAATGGGATTATAGGCATGTACCACCATGTGCTGAGGTTTGAAGCCAGGACTTTTGGGGCAAGAAATATACTGAGTTACATCTCTACCCTTCCCTCTACTTTTTTAGTGTTTTGTTTTTTGTTTTTGGTAGGTTGTACTCCAGCCCAGGCTCACCTGGAACTCACTTTGTAGCTCCAGGCTGGCCTCAAACTCACAGTGATCTTCCTACCTCAGCCTCTCAAATGCTGAGATTAAAGGAGTGTACACCACACCACACCCAGTCCCTCTCCCCCTCCCCACACTGTTTTTGGACTCAGGATCTTTGTTTATTATTTATTTATTTATTTGAGTGTGACAGAGAGAGAAAGAGGAAGAGAAGGCAGAGAGAGAGAGAGAGTGAGAGAGAGAGGGAGGGAGAGAGAATGGGTACATCAGGGCCTCCAGCCACTGCAAACGAACTCTAGACGCGTGCGCCACCTTGTGCTTATGTGGGTTCTGGGGAATCGAGCCTCGAACCGGGGTCCTTAAACTTCACAGGCAAGCGCTTAACAGCTAAGTCATCTCTCCAGCCCCAGGACTCAGGGTCTTTGTATGTAGGCCAGATTGGCCTCAAACTCACAAAAATCTTCCTCCCTCAGCTCCCCAAGTGCTAGGATGACGGGCACAAACCACTATGCTTTTTGCTCCTACTTTTCCTTCTGCTGACCCTGGTGTTTCTGCAGCCACCTGGGAGGAGCTGGTCTTTTCTCTACTGCACCTGTCACTTTCTCATTCCTGGGACACAATACCTGACCAGAAGCAGCTTATGGAAGGAAAAGCGTTGAACTTGGCGTATGCTTCCAAGGGGAAGTTCATCGCGGTAGGCAACGCATGGCAGGAGCAGGAAGCTGGGGTCATACTGTCACACCAGTGGGCAGGAAGTAGAGAGAGCGATGACTATTGCATGCTTGGCCAGCTTTCTTTTCATGCAGCCCAGGATCCCAGCCCGTGGGGTGGTGCTGCCCACAGTTAGGGTGGATCCTCCCACCTCATCTAATGGAATGTAGATAGGTAAGGCTAGGCATTTGCTTCCAAGGTGATTCTGAATCCTGTCACAGGCAAAACCAGAGGCTAACTGTCACACCTTCTTCACCTCGTTTTGAGTCGTTGGAGTCCTCAATCCTAAATTCCTCCCGCCAGTCCTGGGATGGGAGCGGGATGCTCCTCCCTGCACCTTTCCCATCACCAGTGCCTTTTTTTTTTTTTTTTTTTCGAGGTAGGGTCTCACTCTAGTCCAGGCTGACCTGGAATTCACTATGTACCCTCAGAGTGGCCTCAAACTCATGGTGATCCTCCTACCTCTGCCTCCCAAGTGCTGGGATTAAAGGCGTGCGCCACCATGCCCTGTGGACCAGTCATCAATTTTTATGCAAGACTCTATTGCCAAGATGGGAGTGGTGGCATACGCCTTTTATCCCCACACTGAGATAAGAGGCTGAGATAGGAGGATCATGATGAGTTTGAGGTCAGCTAGGACTACTGAGTACATTCCAGGACAGCCTGAACTAGAGTTCTATATATATATATGACTCTTATTGACAAAGTCCCATTAAAAGGTTGCAACCAGAAGCCAGGACAGGACCCCAGTTGTCCCTGGCCTGGGTCAGGATATGGGCTGAGTGGGTGCCGGGAAGGTAGGGGCATGGTACATTCATTCCTTCAGCCACATTGTGTGTCTGTCTACTCTAAGCATTCCTACATATGTCTGCTGCCCCAAAGTATGAGGGTGCCAATGTCCCTAAGTGACTGCCACCTTGCTCCTTGGCCAGCCCATCCTTTCCATGGCTCTGTCACCTTCCCGCATATCCTTCCCCCTCCAAGTACTCATTCTCCTTGATCTTGAGCAAATGTGCCCTTCCTGGCCACATGGATTGTGACTGTATCCTATCACCAGACCCCATGGCTGCTGTCCTTCCGAGGGGAGCTGGTGGCTTCTCTGGAGGATGCTAGCCTGATGGGATTGGATGTGGACGTCAATGCCACCACGATCACCATCCGACATCCGAGACAAGACCTTCTTCAGAGGCAGGAGGTCAGTGGTGGACAGCAGGCCCTGCCAGGCTGGAGAGCTCTACAGCCTGACATCTAAATGAGCCCTTTGCCCCCCGTGTAGTGCCGATTCACGTGTCCACCTGCGAGACTGGACAGATTTAGGCAGGCGCCTTTGAAAATTGGGCCCCATTAGCACAAAGTGCTCGGCTCGGCAGATGAAGGGTTCTGGCAATCATGTATTCAGCGCGTCCTGATCATGGTGGCAGGAGCGTAATTACCGTCTCTTTAAATAGCCCAAAGTTGCCGGGTAAGAGAAGACGGCTCACATGACATTTGCTCTGAGCTAAAAATATCCCGGCTAAATAATATTTCCTGGTTACACTGGAGCCATAGGCCCTGGCCTGGGCTCTGTGACTCTCCGGACTTAGTCCAGAGACTAGTTGGAGGGAGGTGGGTAGGATGCTTGTGGAAGGAGCATGGCTCTGGAAGGAGCAGTTTAGAGGCCACAGGGAATCCTCTGCCTCCCCACCAGGTGCGGAACACCTCCCTGGAGCTCCTGCCGCTCTGGCTGGTGAGTGGCTACCATGCCTACTCCCTTGAGGCTACGTGCCCACCCGGTAAGACCCGGGAGCTCCCTCACGCTCATCAGTGTCAGTTGCTGCTCCTGTGTCCCTGGGTTCCTCCCTCTCCTCATACCTTATGCCCTCTGCCCACTACACCTCTCCTCTTCTTAGCCCCAACCTTGGCCAAGAACTGCTGAAATCCACCAAGAGAAGTTTGCTTTTGCTGGAAGGTGTGTGGGAGTAGTCTGGGAGGTGAACGGAGAGCAGAATTATCTCCTGAGGCTGCGGATCTGAGATGTGGGATCTCCTGGGATTCCCAAGACAGGTTCCACAGGCCCTAAGGACAATACGGGAGAGGGTTTGCAACTTTCATCAGCTGCCTGGAGCTCTGGGATCTGACAGTAGACACTTCATTTAGACCATGTATGCAGTAATGATTTTGTTAAGCTTGGAGGTGACACCCTTGCAGTATGCCTTATGCAACATAAAGAGGCCAGGAATCTCAAAACACGCTTCTGACCTCCAGGGGATTCAAATTCTAAAGAACTCAGTATGCAAGTTAGTTAGATCAAAGGCTTCATCTGTGGGGGTAGATCAGAGATGACTAACACTTCACATTTTGTGTAGAAATTGTTATCGTGGAGATAAGTTTCAGAATGAGGTCTCTGGGGAGTTTTGAACGTTGGAGATGGTCTTGCCAAGTTTACATACAGTCCCCTTCCTTATGCCTAATATTTGAAATCCTTTTATTTGGAGACAGATGCTTTCATTTAGCAACTGCAGAGCTGGTGACAAATGTCCCCATGAGAGAGGGCTGACACAATGAAACTCTTGCTAAAGTGTAAACAACTGATAGGAGCTGTGTTCCTTAGATTTTTTTTTTTTTTTTAAGTTTTTCGAGGTAGGGTTTCGTTCTAGCCCAGGCTGACCTGGAATTCACTAGGTAGTCTCAGGCTGGCCTTGAACTCATGGCGATCCTCCTTCCTCTGCCTCCTGAGTGCTGGGATTAAAGGCATGTGCCACCATGCCGGCTTCCAAGAGCTGTGTTTCTTAAGAGTAGCTTTGATTAATGGAAGGGCCACCAAGCTAGGTCACTGAAGCTGATGGTAGTCTTGGCAGAGACAGGTTGCTCCTGGCATCTGCTTTTTCTTGGGCCTTCTGGAATGGTAGCATACTCTGGGGCTTGGGGGTGGCCTTTTGGTCCCCTCTCCCCCCCCCCTTTTCATCCATGTAGCCAAGTTCCAGCCCCAGCAGTGAACGTAGGACACTCTCACCAATTCCAGTAGTTTTCAAGGTGTGATCCCTGGCTGAGGCCTGCAAATGGTTTTCTGTGTTATGTGTCACTCCCATTCCAGTGTCAGCCCAGCCAGAGTCGGAGGTCTCTATTCACATTCCCAGGCAGAGACTGGGTCTGGTCAAAAGAGGGTCCCACATGGAGGAGATCTTGAGCCCCAGATTCCTCCGTGTGCATCAGTCCAGCATCTTCACGGTGACCAAGGACAGGGATTTTGTGGTCATCAGCATCCCGGCTGCGGGACTGCTCCAGGTTCAGGTAAGTATCCTGGTGACATCATCCTTCTGAGGTGCCTTACTTGTTGGACCACGGATACCACTGAGGTACCAGAAACATGGAGAGGCCTGCTCCCGCGATCTGCTGGTCTGTGGGGCTGGCTGGGAGTGAGTGAGCCTCACCACACAGATCCCTGCGTCCCAGCGCTGATGCCAAGGTGGCCCCAGGGAAGGACAGCCACAGGACATGGGATGTACCTTGTCCCATGCCACTCTCACCTTGTTGCCCTACAGCCATGCCAGGGGGCTAAAGGAGCCTCCGGGACACAAGCTTTCTACAGAGTAGACGTGAGCTTGGGATTTGCAGAGGCAGTCGCCCCGGTACGCTGGATGGTGGAAAACGTCTTCCAGTGTGTGGGTAAGTGAGAAACCCAGAGCATGTGTCAGCTGGTGACAGGCAAACAAGTGCTCTTCCTGGCCCTGGGGTCCTTGTACCTATGATGGTGTTTCATTCTCTGAGCCGGAGAAGTCCCACATCCAACCAGCTGAATGCTAGTGTCAGACATACTGGCTGGAACTGGCATGAGAAAAAGAGGCATAGAGACTTAGTTGTAGGGACAAGATCCTTGACTGTGGGAAGGAAATGGGGAAGAGGAAGGAGGGAGGGGGGCGTTAACTCAACTGAGCTGAGTGCCTTGGTGAAATCTTTCATCTTGTTCAGCCTCAGAGAATTTTATTATTTACTTACTTTTTGGAGACAGGGTCTCATGTATTCATGTATACCAGGCTGGCCTTGAACTCTTTTTTTTTTTTTTTTTGAGGTAGGGCTTCACTCTAGCTCAGACTGACCTGGAATTCACTATGGAGTCTCAGGGTGGCCTCGAACTCACGGTGATCCTCCTACCTCTGCCTCCCGAGTGCTGGGATTAAAGGCGTGCGCCACCGTGCCCGGCGGCCTTGAACTCTTGATCCACCTGTCTCTACTTCAGAGTATTGGGATTTCAGACCTATGCCACCATGCCCAGTTTATGCAGTGCTGGGGACAGAATGCAGGGCTTTGTGTATGCTAGGCAAGCACTCTACCAACCCAGCTATACCTCCAGCCCTGCGTGGAGCATGAGAGTCCCAGCACTCGTCTCAAGGACTGGAAGAGAAGTTGGTGACTCTGGAGGGCACCTGGCATGGGACGAGCCATTTCCGTTTTGATCTGCACAACTGTCTGTGTGGGCTCTAGTTCCTCAGGTCACTTCATGCATCCGATTCTTTGGCAAAGAGCCCTGCCCAGTGCAATGCATCCTAAGCCCAAAGGGAGCCACCCTATAAACATGGTGTGTGTGCTCTGTGCCAGCACGCTGGGCCCGTGTCTTGAAGGGGGTTTTCAGTGAAAGCCCGGCTACCAGACAACCTGGTATTCACACATGCAAAACCACCAGGAGCAAAACCCGTTCAATAGAGCACGAGGAAATACACATAATTCACAAATGATGTCGATCACTTTCATCTTAGACTTCCTAACTGTCCTCAATAGAAGACAGACGCGAAGGAGATTTAACTCAGATGTTAATAGCGCAAGAATGCCCTGTTACCAGGATATGATGTTTCGGTGCTGCATAAAAATGTAATTATATTCAGAACTATATTTAAAGATTAAAAGGGGGGACTGCCTACCACATCTAGCCCCAAATTCAGAATTAGAAACAAAGGGAAAGGCAGGACTGGGGGGAGGGCAGTGGGTGAATTCTAACAGTCTGCTAAAAATGGAAATATTTCTCGAAAGTTTTTACACATTTCGGCTGTTTTTGTTTTAACAGTTTCCTGCAGGGACGAAATTGATTTTGGAAAGGGAGGGATAGAACTTTACCCAACAGTCGGTTAGGGAGCACTTGCCACGTGAGGTTTGGGTGGGAGAAGAGGCCATTCGACCAGGTCCCTTGCTCCTTGGCAGTCTGGAAGGGGAGATTAGAGGTGTCTAGAGAATCTCAGAAGGGTTGAAGATATAGGTCAGTGGTAGAGCATTTGCCTTCCATGTGTGACGCAAAACAAAACAACAACAACAACAAAGAAAAACCCAATAATAATAAGTATGAAGAGAGAGAGAGAAACTGGGCATGGTGGCACATACCTTTAAACCCAGCACTCAGGAAGCTGGGGTAGGAAGATGGCTGTAAGTTCAAGGCCAGCCTGGGACTATAGAGTGAATTCCAGGTCAGCCTGGGCTAGAGGGAGAGTGAGACCCTACCTTGAGAAAGAAGAAATCCCTGTGAAGGGCAGGTGGGCTTGAGAGGCATGCTAGGGATGAGATGGACTTTGTCCTGGGCTCTGAAGGGGGGTAGGTACGTTCCTCATAGGCAGATAATGAATAAGACACAAAAATAGCAACAGCAATAAAGACATTTTAGAAATGCCTTTTTTTTTTGGCCTCCCTGGAAAGATTTACACAGGGAAAGAATGTTCTCTTTCTGGCTTTATTAATTTAATATCAACAGCCGGAATGAATCTCTCCCTTCCCTGGTTCCCCAGCGCACCTTCTCTGTAACTCCTCTGCAGATTCTAGATCTTTCTGTTCTTATTATAGTTACTGCTGCGTTTGCCTGTCTCTTCCTGTAGTCTGAATGCCTTGGTAATCAGAGGCTGTGTCTTGTGTGTTCTCTGGCCTTACCCTGATGTCTTACCCTTGGTAAGCCCTTAATAAGCAGTTGTTGGACCAAATTCTCACTAGGACTTAAAAAAAAAATTTTGTTTATTTTTATTTATTTATTTGAGAGTGACAGAGAGAGAGAGGGAGGGAGGGAGAGAATAGGCACATTAGGGCCTCCAGCCACTGAAAATGAACTCCAGATGCATGTGCCACATTGTGCATCTGGCTTACATGGGTACCAGGGAATCCAGCCTCGAACTGGGGTCCTTAGGCTTCACAGGCAAGTACTTAACCGCTAAGCCATCTCTCTAGCCCTCACTAGGACTTTTTACAGAACGATTTAGACTGGAACGGTTTTTTCTTTCCTAAATGACTACTGAGTTGGAATATGAGCAGACTGCCTGTGTGCTATCTGGTTACAGATTGCTTTTCCCTATCTCCCTCCTCCCCTGCCAGACAAGCCGTTATGAACAGGACACCTCTGAACTGTTTCAGGTGGCGGCCGTTGCAAGGAGCAAGCGGAGGAAATGGCATGTCCTGCTTTAGAAGAGCAACCTGGGGAGGGAGGGTTAGCTGCACTTGTCTTTACCTTTTAATATTTACTTGAGAGAGAGAGAGAGAGACAGAGAGAGAGAGAAAAAACAAAGACGCAGAGGGAGAGAGAGAAAAAACAAAGAGGCAGACAGATAGAGAGAGAGAGAGAGAGAGAGAGAATGGATGTGCTAGGGCCTCTAGCCATTGCAAATGAACTCCAGATGCATGTGCCACCATGTGTATGTGGCTTACATGGGTACTGAGGAATTGAACCTGGGTCCTTAGGCTTTGCAGGCAAGTGAATTAACCTCTAAACCATCTCTCCAGCCCTGTCTTCAACTTTTTTTTTTTTTTTTTTCCGAGGTAGGGTCTCACTCTGGCTCAGGCTGACCTGGAATTCACTATGGAGTCTCAGGGTGGCCTCGAACTCTCGGCGATCCTCCTACCTCTGCCTCCCTAGTGCTGGGATTAAAGGCATGTGCCACCACACCTGGCTTGTCTTCACCTATTAAAGTACAGGGCAGACATGGAGCTGTTCCTAGGGATCATATAGGAAGTGGGTAAGGAAGTCAAGGGCCCAGGAGTAGGATGATAAGTAACAAAGCCAAATATAAGACCCCATAAGGAACCTGGAGAAATCTGGAAGTAAGTTCAAGGCCAGCCTGGGACTACAGAGGGAGACCCCTCTAAAGACAGCAGCCTTGGGGCTGGAGAGATGGCTTAGCAGTTAAGGTGTTTGCCTGCAAAGACAAAGGTTCCCCAGTTCAATTTTCCAAGACCCACGAAAGCCAGATTCACAAGGGGGTGCATGCGTTTGGAGTTCGTTTGCAGTGGCTAAAGGCCCTGGTGTGCCCATTCTCTCTCTCTCTCTCTCAAATAAATAAATAAATAAAATTAAAAGAAAAAAGGCAGAAGCCTTATTTCATTGGTACTGGGTCTGTCCTGGAGGTTCCTGCCTTCTAGGGAGGTAGGCCACAGTGGCCAAATCTTCTCATTTTCCATGAGAAGCTGACTTTATAAAAACTGCTTTAGCGGTTAAGGTGCTTGCATGTGAAGCCTAAGGACCCATGTTCCAGTCCCCAGATCCCACGTGAGCCAGATGCACAAGGTGACACATGTGTGCAAGGTTGTACATGTGGCAAGGTGGAACACGCATCTGGAGTTCGATTATAGTGGCTGGAGGCCCTGGCCTTTCTCTCTCTCACTCTCACTCTTGTTTTTGGTCTCTCTCATAAAAAATGTCAGCCTGTTGGGCTTTCCGCAATAAAATGGAATGGAGTGGAGTGGAATGGAGTGGGATGGGATGGGATGGAATACAATACAATACAATGCAATGCAATGCAATGCAATGCAATGCAATGCAATGCAATGCAATACAATACAATACAATACAATACAATACAATACAATACAATACAATACAATACAAAGCAAAACTAGCCTGGCATGGCGGTGCATACCTTTAATCCCAGCACTCGGGAGGAAGAGGTAGGAGGATCACTGTGAGTTCAAGGCCACCCTGAGATTCCAGGTCAGCCTGGACTAGAGTGAAACCCTACCTCGAAAAACCAAAAAAAAAAAAAAAAATAATAATAATAATAAAATAAAAATGGCTTTAAGGGCTGGGGAGGTAACTCAGCTGGTAAGAGCACTTGCCACAAGAATGAGGGTCTGACAGGTTCTGAGACTGCTTGAGTTCAATTCCCCAAGACCCATCATAAATAGCCGGTGGTGTGGCCACAAGTATGTGATTACCCAGCCCTATGGGGGGCAGAGGAGACTGAGGACTTCCCGGAGTCCTCAGAGATTTGGTCTCACGGAAATACACAGACAAGGGAAAGAGGAAGGACACCAGACATGCTATCTGCACATACCCGTGTATTGCACATACATGTGCAGACACCACACACACACTTTCCTATACCACACACATAAAAACAAGCAGACAAAACTGCTCTAAGAGCTAGTGAGATGACTCATACCTGTAATCTACTGATCAGGAAGCTGAGTCAGAGGATCCTGGTGAGGTTGAGGCCAGCCTGTACTACATAGTGTGGTTGAGGTGGGCCTGGGTTACAGTATGAGAACCTTTCTCATAAAACAGCAACAGGGGCTGGAGGGATGGCCTAGTGATTAAAGCATTTGCCTGCACTGCCGAAGGACCCAGATTCTATTCCCCAAGACCTACTTAGCCAGATGCACAAGGTGGCACATGCGTCTGGAGTTTGTTTGTAGTGGCTGGAGGCCCTGGTGCACCCATTTTCCCTCCCTTTCTCTCTGTCAAATAAATAAATTAAAAAAGCAGCAACAGGGCTGCAGATATTTCTCAGTGGTTAGGGCACTTGTCTGCAATGCCTAACAACCTGGGTTTGATTCCCCGGTACCCATGTAAAGCCAGATGCACAAAGTGGTGCATGCATCTGGAGTTCACTTGCAGTGGTAATGAGACACTGGTGTGCCCATTCTTGCTTTCTCTCTCTCTCTCTCTCTCTCTCTCTATCTTTCTGTTTGCAAATAAATAAATAAATACAGCAACAAAGGGCTGGGGAGATGGCTCAGCAGTTAAAGTGCTTGATTTAAAAGCCTGTTGGCCTGGGTTTTGATTCCCCAGCACCCTTGTAAAGCCAGATGCACAAAGTGGCACATTTTGTGTCTGGAGTTCATCTGCAATGGCAGGAGGCCCTGGAGCACCCATACTCTCTCTCTCTCTGCTAGTAAATAAATTAATTAATTAATTAAAAATGGCAACAAAAAGTCCCAAAGGAAACAAACAAAACCAAAACAACCACCACAATAAAACTGCATTAAAAGGGTGGGGGGGGGATGCTGGAGAGATGGCTGAGTGGTTAAGATGTTTGCCAGCAAAGCCAAAGGACCCAGGTTTGATTCCTCAGTACCCATTTGAGAGAAAGAAAGAGGAAGAGAGAGAGAGAGAGAGAGAGAGAGAGAGAGAGAGAGAGAGAGAGAGAGAGAGAGAATGGGCGTGCCAGGGCCTCTAGCCACTGCAAACCAACTCTAGACAGATGTGCCACCTTGTGCATCTGGCTTAACGTAGGTCCTAGAGAATCGAACCTGGAGAATCGAACCTGGATCCTTTGGCTTTGCAGGCAAATGCCTTAACTGCTAAGCCATCTCTCCAGCCCCAATATAATACCTTTTTAAAAACCAAAAAACAGTTTAAAAGGGTGGGGATATAGCTCAGTGGTACAGCACTTGTCTAGCATAAGTAAGTTCCCAGTTTGATCTCTAGTGTCAAAAAACACAACAAAACAAAACAGCCAGCTGCTTGGGCCAAGTGTGGTAATACACACTTATATAATTTAATTTTAATTACACATCTAGTGGGCTGGAGAGATGGCTCAGCAATTAAGGCGTTTGCTCATAAAGCCTGGCAGCCTGGATTTGATTACCCAGTATCCACGTAAAGCTGGATGCACAAAGTGACACATGCATCTGGAGTTAGTTTGTAATGGCAAGAGGTACTGGTATACCCATTCTCTCTCATTCTCTCTTTATCTGTCTCTACTTGAAAATAAATAAAAATATTTTTTAGCTGGGTGTGGTGGTGCATGCCTTTAATCCCAGCACTCTGGAGGCAGAGGTAGGAGAATCACCGTGAGTTCGAGGCCACCCTGAGACTATGTAGTGAATTCCAGGTCAGCCTGGGCTAGAGAGAGACTCTACCTTGAAAAAAAAGAGGGGCTGGATAAATGGATTCATTCATGTGTAGTGTTGAAACAATGTGCTCATTAACAATTCTCTCCCCCCCCCACAGACTGAGATTAAAGGTGTGTGCCACCACACCTGGTCCATCTTATTCTGTTTTATTTATTTATTTATTTTGGTTTTTCAAGGTAGGGTCTCACTCTAGTCTCGGGCTGGTCTCGAGCTCACGGTGATCCTTTTACCTCTGCTCCGGAATGTGGGATTAAAGGCGTGTGCTACCATGCCTGGCTCAAAAAAAAAATTTTTTTAATGCATTTAATATTTACACATTTTCTTCAGGCTGGAGGTCTGTGAAATTCAGCCATTTGGATACTCCTGATTCTAGTGATCTGCTCTGTAGGAAAGGAGATGTTCATGGTCTTTATGGCAGACATAGGGAAGGTTCTGCTTCCCTAGGGGGAAGGCTGACCTTTGCTTCTTTTCTGGAAGGTTCAGAGGAAGAGGCACCTGCCTCAACAGCCACATCGAGGACTGCTCTATCCTCCCCGTCCCCCGGGCCTGAGACCCCTCTAGCAGAAATGCCATTTCCTGCCTCTCCTGGGTTCCAGAACGCACAACTGACTGCTGGGGTGGAGCCTTCTAGGGACTCGGTGCCCGCTGAAGGGAAAGACAAGGCAAGTCCACGCTGTGTCCTCTGTCCACGCTTTTCCCCACAGGTCTGATCTCCATGAGGCAGTGGTGGACTCAGCTGGGCCTGAGCCCTCTCACCACCGTTCTTCCTAGCAGAGCCTCACTCTGACCCTATCCACATCTCCTCCTCACTGAATTCACAATGTTCCGCAGAGATAGAGAGCTCCCACCTGATGGCAGAAGCTTCTCATCTGTCCTGCCTTATTTATGTCCTATTTGGGCCTTGAGTTATGATAGAAGGCAGCAGTGTTAACAGCTATGTCCACAAATGGTGGGGAGAGAAACCAAGGCTCACCCCCAACAGCCTGGATGTGGGAGCCCTAGAGCCAGACGAAAAAGCATAGCTTGAGGTTGTAGCTCCCATTTCCTTCTCTGGACTGAGATCTTCAGGGTGACCAGAGCCCCTCTCTTCCCCCCATTTTCCCTCCCTTTCTTCTCTCCCTCTCTCCTTCCTTCCTCTTTCTTTTTCCTCCCTCCCTCCCTCCCTCTCTCTTTCTTTCTTGTATATGGTGTGTGTGCAGGTACACACATATGCACATGTGTGTGGCGTCCAGAGGACTACTTTGGTTGTCATCCTTAGGAACACTCTCCACCCGTCGCTTTCTGAGACAGGGTCTCTCATTGACCCAAAGCTCACCAATTAGGCTAGATTGACTGATCAGTAAGCCCTAGGGATCCACTTGCCTCTGCCTCCCCAGTACTGGGATCGCGAACACACCTCCATGCCCCATACCTTGTATGGGTATAGGAGACTGAATTCAGATTTCATGGTTTTGAGAAAAGCGCTTTATGGACTGAGCTATCTCCCCAGCCCACATATTGATATGTTTTTAAATTTTAATTTTCAAAAATATTTTATTTTTATTTATTTGACAGAGAGAATGAGGCAGAGAGAGAGAGAGACAGGGGGGGGGGGAGAATGGGTGCACCAGTGCCTCCAGCCACTGCAGATGAACTCCAGACACATGCGTCACCTGGTGTATCTGGCTAATGTGGGTCCTGGGGAATTGAACCTGGTTCTTTTGGCTTTGCAAGCAGATGCCTTAATTGCCAAGCCATCCTTCCAGCCCTAATTTTAATTTTTGGTATATCTGGCTTACGTGGGTCCTGGGGAATTGAACCTGGGTCCTTAGGCATCGCAGGCAAACACCTTAACTGTTAAGCCATCTCTCCAGCCCACATGCTGATTTTATTTTTTATTTTTTATTTTTTATTTTTTATTTTTTTGGTTTTTCGAGGTAGGTTCTCTCTTACTCTAGCTCAGGCTGGTTTGTAATTCACTATGTCATCTCAGGGTGGCCTCGAACTCACGGGATCCTCCTACCTCTGCCTCCCGAGTGCTAGGATTAAAGGGTGTGCCACCACACCTGACTTCATGCTGATTTTTTTGTTTTGTTTTGTTTTTTGCTTTTTCGAGGTAGGGTCTCATTCTAGCTCAGGCTGACCTGGAATTCACTATGGAGTCTCAGGTTGGCCTCGAACTCACGGCGATCCTCCTACCTCTGCCTCCCGAGTGCTGGGATTAAAGGGATGCGCCACCACGCCCGGCATGCTGATATTTTTGATGCAATTTCTCTCTCACTGCTCCCTCACTGTAGCAGGGGCTGGAGCCATCCTTGCAAACCAGCAGACCTGCGAGAGCAACCCGCACGGTCTCTACCTTCCTTTCCCTCAAAGTGATGCAAGATCAGCGTGGTCCCCAGGATCTCCCAGAGAAAGCAGGCTTATCTACACCTCGCCAGACTTCAGCTGCACTCTCATCAGAGCCCACGGGAGCTGCTCAGGGTGGCCCTGGGCCCTCCCAGCCAGTCTCTCTCGCTCCCACTGCCTTGATCGCGCAGCAGTTCTCACGAGTCTCCTCTCCTCCATTTCCTGCCTGGAGGTTTGATGTGTCCAGAGTACTCCTGGGCCCAGGGCTACCTGTTACCCCCACTGAAGGTCTAGGAGCTCTGAGGGATGGGCCGGACTCAGTACAAACCCCAAGAAGTCCCCTTCCGCTGGGAGGGTTGTCAGCGGACAGTGTGGTGACAGCCGAGCCTATTCTGGGGCAGCCTGCCCAGGTCAGTGAGGAGTTCCAGCCACTGATGGGGGCCTCGGTGAGCAGTGTGACTGAAGAAGGGACAAGTTCTCCTCAGGCTCCTGGAATGCTGCAGGAAACATCCTCCACGGAGACGGCTGAGGGGCCCCAGCAGAATGATGGTGGTCCCTTCGATGAGGGGATCAGAGGGCACCTGGACCCATTATCCCCAGGAGCGAGTCACGACGCGGGACTCCCCATCCTGCTGGGGATGGATGCCACATTTACCACCCCAAGTGGTAGTCAGCCAAACACCAGCACCCCTCTGGAGAACTCAGAACCGGAGGACTCTGGGAGGCGTAGGACAAGCCAGGCAGTCTCCCTGACAGCTAAGACCTCTATGACCTCCATCTCTAAGAAGCCGGAAACCTCATCTGCTGGAGAGGCAGATGGGACCCCAGAAGAGAGGCCTGGGGGCTGGCATGAGCAGGGAGTTGCACACACACCCAGCCTTCTACTCCCACACCCCCTAAACCTTTGGATTCCTAAAGAAACCACAGAGCCCAGCCTGGGTGAGCCCGGAACTCCCTTCCCTGCGGGTCAAAGGGCCTCTCTCCAACTGGAGCCAACGGAGTCCACATTCACCCCCAGCCCTGAGAGTCGCCAGACTCCTGAGCTATAGCACATGGTGGAAAGAGGGGACACTCTTAAAGGGGCTCCATGCTGACCCTCCTTGGGAAGTCGAGGTAAGTCATGGGAGTGCCCGGGGAGGGAAGTACAAAGGAGAGGGAAGACAGAGTTTGGGACGCTTGGGTTTCCACACACAAAGGGGATGGGGGCAGGATGACAGCCCCTGGCCTCCTTGCACTGGCCTAGCCACATTTCCGGCCTGGTTTCCCTATTAAAAGTGGTGAGGCAATGGGGCAGGGTGCAGACTCTGCAGCCAGTCCCACCAGGGCCTAGGGTTCAGGTCCCAGTGTCTCTCTACTCTTTGGCTATGGAACCTAGGCAAAGCCGTAGCCTCTCTGTGCCTGTTTCCTGATCTCTTGAGCTGGGGGAGGGTGTGGGGAGAATATTAGTTCCTCTGCAATGGGCTGTTTCAGGGCTAAGCAAAGAACTAACATAAAAATCTTGAGCGCAGAGCTCTGTTCAAGCATGCTGGGACCCCTAGGGCCATTCCCTCCCGTGGTCATCACTGCTGCTGGGCAGGCCAATCAGAGAAGCCGCACGGTGGCTCTCAAGACTCCTTAAGAGCATGGGCTGCTCTAGCTCTATGGGGGCGTATGTCCTCCTTCCTGGCACTCCAGGGGTCCATGACCCTATGTCCCTAAGGGACTTCCGGGGAGAATGGGTTAGGCCGCTGCTTTCCTCTCTACTCACTACGCCCTCTGGTTTCCAGGGCAGCAGCTGGTACGGTGCTGACTCAGATAGCCTCTGTGACCGACAGTGACCCAGTGCTCCCAAGATTCCTGGCCCACAAGCCCCAAGCTGCGGCTGGGCGCGATGGCCTGGGTGGCTGGAACCACGCTCAGTGCTTCCCCGGGAGGGCAGGGCGATGCCCCACCCCCGCCAGGCGGATCCAGGCCGTGGCTGGAAGTCGGATTTGAAACGCAGCCAAGGAGAGTAGGCCAGCGGCGGCAACGCCCGCCCGGAATGCGAACTAACTAAGTAAATAAATAAATAAATAATCAGGGTTGTCTTGGCTGATAAACGGTCCCTACCTCGAAGACGACTTCTCCCCCTGCGCGCCCCCCCACCCCTCCTTCCTCCTCCTCTGGGCAGATCCATCTCAGGCAAAAGCTTAATAGCCCCATTTAAGGCTTTTCCTTTTCACCACGGAATTGAGCTGCTCCTGCCATTACGAGGTTTTCAGCTTCTCTCTGAAATCAAATTACTGACTCCATTTAATTTTTTAAAAGCTCAGATGATTTCCCTTCTTGAATCCGAACTGTGACTCCAAGGCCAGCTCCCTTCCAGCCCCCCCCCCCCCCCCGCCCCCACTAAGTGAGTCCCCTGTGGGTAGTCACTGCCCAAGGATGGTGCCCTAACCCCCCCTGCCAGGGCAAGCCTGACACCTACAGGAGAAGGCACCAGGAAGAGGACCGGGTCCCTGGGTGTACCTTGGACTATCTGGCTGGGTGGCTTTATGCTCCCCAGGATCTGTATCAACTCATAGGGGCCCAGGGCTCTGGCGCCGAAAGACCTTCGGACACTGGTAGGGCTCAGTGGTCAGAGTCCAGCCCAATGCAGTGGGGCTCACAGTGGTTCCCTAGACCACCTCCCTCCCCCAGTTGCCTTCCATTGTGTGTTCAGGGAGGCCCCTCGAACAAAGAGAGTGCTTAGTTCTCTCTCTGTGTGCACGCACACACACATATACAGGGGTTTGTGTCGCTGAGCGCTCTCAGGAGAGCTGAGCAAGCAGCTAAGATTGTGTGTTGGGGGAAGTGTGTTACTTTGCATGGGACTGTCAGGGTACCCCAAGAAGATTAGGAGGTAACCTCAGAAAGAACTGGGAAGTCAGGTGTGGAGGTCTGTAAGTCCTAGCCCTCCAGGAGGCTGAAGCAGGAGGATCTCAAGTTCCAGCAAGCCTGAGCAATAATGAGACCCTATCTCAAAAAATAAGAAATAAAGAAAAGAGAGCCGGGCGTGGTGGCACACGCCTTTAATCCCAGCACTTAGGAGGCAGAGGTAGGAGGATCACCGTAAGTTCAAGACCACCCTGAGACTACATAGTAGATTCCAGGTCTGCCTGGGCTAGAGCGAGACCCGACCTCAAAAAAAAAAGAAAAGAAAAGAAAAGAAACAGGGCCTAGAGGATGGTCCAGTCGAAAAAGTGCTTTGCCATGCACGTGTGAGTACTTGAGATCAGATCCCCAAGATCAGGTGAAGCTGGACGTGATAGCGCCTGTATCCCAGCATGCCTATGGTGAGAGGGGAGGCAGAGACAGGAAAACTCCAGAAGCTCACAGACTACCAGCCTGGTGAAAGCAATGGTGAACAAAAGAGCCTGCCTTAAACAAAGTGGAAGGAGGGGCCGAACACCTGAGGTTGTCCCCCAACTTCCACATGCACACTGTGGCACGCACGTGCCTGCCCTCTCACACGCAAACATGTACACACACACACACACACACACACACACAGGAGCAGAATAGCTGTGTGAGCTCATTCATGCAAAGTGACAGAAAGCACAAGGGTGGTTTTGGAAGGACAGAAAGGTCCACGTGGGTGGTGTGAGCCTTGAAGTGCAGGCCTTGAATGTCTGGCAGGAGCCTGAGCTTTGTTTTTATTCTGGCCCTGTGGGCAGTCCAACAGGGTGACAAGTGGCCTTGGCCTTGGGTGGCTGCTTCACAAAGCTGCCCGTGGCTGAGTGAGTGCACCCTGGTGACGTGTGGGAGGGAGGTAGCTGCCGGGTGCTGTGGCCAATATGACCCATCTTTCATCTCAACCCTGGCCACAGTTTCTCCTGGGAATCATTCTAGGGCTCTCTGTCTCTCTGTCTCCTCCCTCACTCAGCTTTCCTCTTCTCCATCCCTTCAGGGTCACCTAGCTTTGCGGCATCGTAGACAGACCAGGGCCATCTGCATGCTGGGAGTCCTGTGAATCAGGGCTCTTTACCAAGCGTGCCATGTGTTTAACCACCCTGTACCCTTGCACATTACACAAAGGGAATAGCATCAATGAAATCACCAGGTTCAGGATGGGGGTGTGGCTCAGTTGGTAGAGCGCTTGCCTAGCATGTGCAAAGCCCTGGGTTCGATACCAGGCATCACCTAAAACCTAGCACTTGGGAGGTGGAGGCAGAAGGATCACAAGTTCAGCTATAGAATGAGTTCGAGGCCAGCCTGGGATATATGAGATCCTGTGTCAAAATATAAAACAAGGACTGGTGAGATGGCTTAGTGGTTAAGGCACTTGCCTGTGAAGCCTAAGGACCTAGGTTTGATTCCCCAGTACCCACGTAAGCCAGACCACATGGTGACACATGCATCTGGAGTTCATTTCTAGAGGCTAGAGGCCCTGGCACTCCTCTCTCTCTTTTTCTATCTGCCTCTTTCTCTCTCTCTCTCTCAAATAAATAAATTAAAATTAAAAAATATATAAAATAGCCAGGTGTGGTAGTGCACGCCTTTAACCCCCAGCAGTCGGGAGGCAGAGGTAGGAGGATCGCCATGGGTTCGAGGCCACCCTGAGACTACATAGTGAATTCCAGGTCAGCCTGAGCTAGAGTGAGACCCTACCTCGAAAAACCAAAATAAATAAATAAATAAATAAATAAATAAATAAGATATATATATATATATATATGTATAATTTTTTCTGCCTTTTTTTTTGTTAAGGTAGGGTCTCACTCTAACCTAGGCTGACCTGGAATTCACTATGAATTCTCAGGCTGGCCTTGAACTCACAGTGATCCTCTACCTCTGCCTCCCAAGTGCTGGGATGAAAGACGTGTGCCACCATGCTTGGCCAAAACATAAAATAAAATACAATAAAAAATCATCAAGTTCCACCTGGCATAAATAGTCCTTCATCCTGTGAGCAGATAGGAGAGTGATGATTTACAAGGCAGGTGGCCCTAGTTATTAACTGTTCTGGGCTCTAGGTCCAGAACAAACTGCAGACAGACCCTTCCCCTTGCCTTACTCTCATCTTCTCTAAAGTGGGACAGTCCCACCTAATTATGAAGTGCTATGGTTCTGAGGAGGACTCCTGTTCTCCCTCAAGATGAGGCAACATCGTTTCTGTGACCAGGGATCTGAAAGCACCAGGGCCTGAGTGGTACCCATAATGGATGCTAGGGCTATACAGGCGAGTGTGTGCATCTTGTACCTGCCTTGGGGACATGTAGTTTCATGTTGAGCCCTCCCAGGTCTTGCAATTTTCTGAGAGTCCCTGATAGAGGTAGCTCTTCTCTTCTGGGTCAGTGCCTCCTGGGTGAGGGTCTCAGACAGCCCAGGCTATGGGGATGGTTAAACATTACTGGGCAGCTTGGATTCTCATCTTACCACCTGTGAAGAGTCCAGAGCCTTGATACCTTCACTGCACATCCCTCTCGTCTCATGAAGTAGGTGAAGTGGGGCCAGAGCCTTTCTGGGTTTTCCTCCTTGAGTCCTGAGCCTGTTGTCATATTTTGCAATACCCAACCTCACCGTTTCTCCCTTGTCGAAGGCCCAGCCTCCTCAGCTTTCAGACTCTTCCCACAGCCGCTGCACAGCACAACATACTCTTTCAGCCTTGGCTGCAAGTCTCTGTTGGGTATTTGAGTATTACTTAAACTGGAATTGTAGTTATCAACTCAGTAATTCTCCAAATTACCGCGTAACCAGAGAGGCGGCGTGGTGGGAAGATCTTTCTTCTAGGTGTCAAGAGACCAGACCTGCCACACCCAGGACTGGGGACCTGAAGCCAGTCTGTTTACTTTCATAGCCTAGGGATTCAGCTTGGGGTGGTCGGAAGTGAGATGACTGGGACCTCTGACATAGGGTCACACAGGTCATTTCCTAGAGAGAAATGAAGCCGAAGCCGAGGGTTCACAGATCCCCAGATTAGCCCAGTCCTTGCCACCTTCCCATATCCCTTTGCAGTTTACAGTCAGGTCTAGGCAGCTGGGGCTGCTGGAGACATCAGTGCAGATGATAAAATGGGACATGATGGACTTCACAGGTGACACTCAACCCCCTCTTTCCTCCTCTTCTCTCTCTCTCTTTTTTAAAAATTTTATTTACTTATTTGAGAGAGAGAAAGAGGCAAGAGAGAAAGAGAGAGAGAGAGAGAGAATGGGCAGGCCAGGGCTCCAGCCACTGCAAATGAACTCCAGATGCATGCGCCCCCTTGTGCATCTGGCTTATGTGGGTCCTGGAGAATCGAACTGGAATCCTTTGGCTTTACAGGCAAACATCTTAACCGCTAAGCCATCTCTCCAGCTCCTTTCTCTCTCTCTCTCTCTCTTTTTTTTTTTTTGTTTTGTGTTTTGGTTTTTTCGAGGTAGGGTCTCTCTCTAGCCCAGGCTGACCTGGAATTCACTATGTAGTCTCAGGGTGGCCTCGAACTCACGGTGATCCTCCTACCTCTGCCTCCCGAGTGCTGGGATTAAAGGCGTGCGCCACCATGCCCGGCTCTCTCTTCTTTTAATATCACACTTTTATTTATTTGACAGAGAGAAGGAGGGAGAGAGAGAGAGAAAATGGGTGCTCCAGGGCCTCCAGCCACTGCAAATGAACTCCAGATGCATATGTCACCTTGTGCATCTGGCTTACGTAGGTCTTGGGAATTGAACCTGGGTCCTTTGGCTTTGCAGGCAAATGCCTTAACAGCTAAGCTATCTCTCCAGGCCTCCTCCTCTTCTTCTTTTAAGCTTTCCTCTTTCTTCTTCCGAGACCTAGGCTGAGCCATCCCACACTCCAGATCTTTGAGCTCACAGAACTATGCTTCTCACAGCAGGACCCCCAACCAACAGCATCAGCACCCCTTGAGAATTTGTTGGAAATGAAAATATCTTATTATTATTTTTCATTATTTGTAACATAGGCCGACTTTGAACCTGCTATATAGCTGAGGCTGGCCTTGAGCTCCTGATCCTCCTGCTTCCACTCCCAAGTGATAGCATTGCCAAGCTCATTTTAGAGATGCAAATTCTTGAGCTGGGGATATGGCCCGGTTACCACTGCCTAGCAGGTGTAGGGCTACCCCAGAAAGAAGCACAAGGTTTTGGACCTCACTCCAGATGATAGACCCAGTAATTCAGAGGAGTGAGGCCTAGCAGTCTGCATTCTAACCAAACCTCCAGGGGGTTCTGTTGTACCACCACACACATTGAGTACAGCCGCCTGGGAGGGAAAGTGTGCTAGGCATCCCCAAAGTCAGAGAGTTTCCCTGACTTCATAATGAAAACAACACTTGACTTTCATTCCATTTCCAAAGACTTGCCACCTTCACCTGCCCACTGCATCCAGCACCATTCCTTTGAGAAAGAAAGGAATTGTGATTTCCGTTTACGGATGAGAAAAAAAAAACCAAAAAACAAAAAACAAAAAAAAACCCAAACCTGAGGTATGGGGCCTTGTCCAAGGTCACATAGCTAGGAGACATCAGCTCTAGGACTGTAATTTGTCTGTCCCAAGCAAGGGCTGACTCCTGGGCACCTCGGGTTTTCAGAGCTCTTTAGACCTAAGACAGTCGCATGTCCGTTGGCCAGCGAGGAAATCCTTCGGCCCTCCGCCCTATTTCCAGTTGCAATCACAGGAGAAAGCATCCAGGAAGCATAAATTCTGCCTGGCAGTTGAGTAAGAGCCCTGAAAGGAGTTACCCGTCAGGGAGATGGGACTTTATTTCTCAATGAAATAGCCTTTTTATGGCTGGAATAAAAGTGCCAGGGGGGAGCCTAATGCCAGGAAGTAGCAAGCACATTTGATAAACTCCTTCAGCCAGGGCGGGGCTGCCTGGGAGGTGGCAGTCAGACAACGGGCCTTATGCTTCCAGATGTATGCTTTTCTGCACATTTGAGTTGAGATCTTGGGGTGCCCCCCTGCCTCCCACCCGGCCCCGGGGCCACCCAGCTGGAAGAGGGCTGACACTGACCCCCAAATGAGAGCGCTCTCACTGGGCCGTTGGCACTTAGGAGCTGCAATGCGGGGAGTGGGCAGCAGGGGGCAGCATAACACATTGTTCCAGCTTGACTTCTGGGTGATGCTTGGGGGGCTTCCGGGTGGGGGGTCTCTGAGGGGAAACTTCAAAGGAGGTCAGTAGTAACACCCTCCCTAGGGCTTCTTCCTTTTTCTTTCAGCCCTTTCCACCCAGTCTTTTCACATCAGGAGTCCGTTTACCATCCTTCCTGTGGCAGTGGACTTTGCTCCACCAGACCATCCAAATCAGGCATGAGGATAGGTTAACGGGGTAGGGGATGCTTCTCCGTCCTTTGCTTAGCCTCTGGCCAGTTTCCTAAGCTTTTCTAGCCTTTGTATTGGACACCGTTAACCCCCTGGCTGACTTCTGAGGGACCTCTCAAAACCCCTTGTACCCTCAGGGTACATATCTGTACCTGGGAATCTCTTATGGGTGGGAGGCCACCACCTTCATGGTCACTGCTGTGGGGGGGGGCATGAAAAAGTCCTGAAGGACAAAGAGAAAGCAAGGAAACCTCCTCATTTGAGAGAGAGAGAGAGAGAGAGTGATTGGCAGGTTTACGGCCTTGGGAAGGTGCGTGGTATTCCGCACAATCAAGTCATTTTTAAAAATAATCTCCCTGCTTAGGTCGTACACGCTGCTAATTGCATTTTAATAAGTCTCTTAAAATCTTGCCATATTTTTTAATATCCTAATATTAGGTAAGTGATTGCGGGGGACACTGGAGGGCATGGGGAGTTTATATAACAGAGAGAGGACTGTGGTGAAGCTGGAGGTGAACCGCCAAGTGACCTGTGGTGTGCATGCCTGTGTGAGGGCGTCTGTGTTTGTGTGGTGTGAGTGGGAGGTGCGAGTGTGTCCCTTGAGAGTATGTTTGGGGTGTGTGTGGCCTCAGGACCCGCAGTCCCTTAACACCTTTCCTCAGATTCAGCATCAGCAAACAGTTCCTTAACACCTCTGTCCACTCTTCTAGCCATGAAGGAGGTAGACTCCATCCTTCTCCCCACAGTCCCAAAGTAGAACATCTGAGCTAGAAGGGACCTCTGTCCAGCTTGTTTCTCGCTGCCTTTTCTTTTCTTTTTTTAAAAAATATTTTATTTTTATTTATTTACTTGAGAGAAAGAGGCAGATAGAGAAAAAAAAAAGAGAATGGGCACACCAGGGCCTCCAGCCACTGCAAACAAACTCCAGATGCATGTGCCACCTTGTGCCTCTGGCTTACATGGGTCCTGGGGAACTGAATCTGGATCCTTTGGCTTTGCAGACAAGCGCCTTAACCTTTAAACCATCTCTCCAGGCCCTGGCCTCCTTTTCTAAGAACCAGTGTTCTTAGCGGGAGTGGGGTGACTCTGTCCAGACCACATAGCAAGATGGGGACCCATGAGGGAACAGAAATCCTAAGCTTGTGCAGGCAGAGAGGGAATCACTCTCTCCCCCTTCCAGCGCAGGCCGCTGGCTGCACCATCCAGGCCCGGCAGCCTGTGGTACTATTCTAACCTCCACCCGGACCAGTGACGTGGGAGGTGACAGCGAGCAGCTGCCACTGTTGAGGCCTTACCACGTGGTAGGCTTTCGGCTGAATACTTTCCCCTAAATAGTCCTGTGGGGTAAGTGTTTTAGGGTCCTTGAGCGGGGCCCATGGCTGAGAAGTCGCACAGATGGGATTGGAATCCATGGGCAGCTCCTGTGCCTGGCGCAGCCTCTTGACTGTGACTGGACAGAAAGCGGAGCTGGTGCTCCAAGGCTTCTTGTAACTCCAAGTGTCCAGGCCTGTGAGGACCATGGTGGGACTGAAGAGGAGACTGGTGAAAGCCAGGGAGCGCGATGTGGAATGGCTGTGGCTGTTTTGGCCCCTGATTCCTCTGTTACTACACAGCAGGGTCGCAAAGCCAAGGTCAAACCCCTCCCTTCTCCTCAGGCCGGAGGTTTTGGAGGGCTCCTGTGTGGGGTGGGGGGGGGAGGGCATCATCAGACCAAACATTTTAGTCATCCTCTGGACGTCTAGAGGCTTCTGGAGACCCCCACTGACCCTGGCCTTCCTCCTGCCTTCTCTTCCCCATCCATACCAGTAGCCCGGGTGGGAGGCACATGTTGAGGGAACTTCTGAACAGGAAGTCAGCGTCCAGGTCGTCCAGAGTCCCTTTTCATGTGGTTTCTTTAATCCCCCGGGCTGGGTTTCAGAAGCGTTTTACAGTTTCAGTTTTACAAAGCTACGCTCCCTTTAATGTTGGCGTGTTCAGGAGGTGGGGGGAGAGGGCTTCAGTCAAAACATGTGTGTTCTACAGCAGCCAGCTGCGGGCAGCGTATCCTGAGAAGGGGAGGCCGCAATGTGGCCTCCAGGCTCAGCAAGGCCGGGCCCGGGTGGGTGTGGATGGCGCCCGCTTGCTTCTGTCACTGGGTCCCGCCTCCCTGTGCTTGGAGCCTGCCCTGGTCAGTTAGAGCCTGGACACCTTGGTTCCGACTTTCCTGACACCCGCTTTGAGCAGGCAGACACCCATCCTTTCCCATGCTGTACAGACACACAGCAGTAATGCTCCCTTCATGCTTTGGGTCATACCCACAAGCCTCCTGTGTTGTTAATTACTTAGCATTTTCCCCTTAAATCAATGCGCTTTTTCCTTTACGTAGACATTACCTAAGTAAGTTTGATATGCCAGTTCTCTTTCTGGTCTCATACAATAAAACGAATCTATAACTATTTAAAAATACAAAGAAAAGGCTAAAATCCCCCCTGCCGGCGATGCATGTTTCAGAGAAATTCTGCACGGATATGTCCCTCTTTCCTGGTAGAGATGATGGAGGTTTTAGAGGCAAGGCTACAGGGTGTGTGTGTGTGTGTGTGTGTGTGTGTGTGTGCATGGAGACCTCACAGGGTTGGTGAGGTCCCTGCCTGATGGATCTGTCTGCAAGACCACTGCTTTTCTCCTGTAGGAGTGGCCTTGATGTCTTCAGGCTTTAGAGAAGCCGCTCGGGCTGTTCCGAGTGCACAGAAGGGGCCACGTTTCCTGATAGTGCATTTGGGTGGAAAGAACAGACTTGGGAACTAGTCAATCCTGGTCCAAATGCTGGCTGTGCCACATCCTGAGGGTGTGGCCATGGGAGAGCATTTTGGAATGTTAAGCCTTAGTCTCTCCATGTGTAGAATGAGAACGGCATCGCGGGCTAGGGAACAGTCTAGATGTCTCTAAAGAGAGTCTGTGTCTGCCTCTGGTCATTTGTGAGCCCCGAAACCCTGATTCTGACCCATTTTCCTCCTGTCACCAACTCCGACTTTGCCACCAGTCCTGTCTGCTCCATGGGAGGCAGCAAGAGGTCACCAGAGAAGACCCAAGTAGGGGGCCTGCCCTTGAGGGACTCACAGGACCTCCCCACCATGTCTTGAACAATATAGAGCCTGAGATAGTTGGTTTATGTTGCCCTGCATGGCAGAGGGCATGACCACAGAGAACCACATCTCTTCACCTTGGCCAGCCACAAAGTTTTGTGGGTGCCATGTGGCCTCCAGCTGCTTATGGCCAGGGAGCTCCAGGAGAGAGAGGCTACCAACATGGGGTCCCTGAGCCCAGAGCTGAGAGAGCTGCAGGCATGATGCTTCTGCTCTGAGCTACCACACCCTCTAGCTACAGAGGGCATGGGTTTTCCACCTACCTCCCTGCTAACGTCAGGCCACAGAGGCTTGCGGAACTGGCCTTTTGGGTGGACGCCATTCCTGCAGCAGGTTCTTCTTCTTCAGAGGATGACGGTAGTTAGGAGATTGTGAAGAATGTCATGACTAGTCTGGGGATGTAGCTCAGTGGGTAGAGTCCTTGCCCAGAATGCACTGAGTCCTGGTTTCGAGCCCCAGCACTGCATAAAACTGGGCATCGTGATACATGCCCGGCATCTCGGCACTCAGGAGGTAGATGAAGGAGGATCAGAAGTTCACGGCCATCCATCTGAGCATGGTCGCTGGTGCCTTTAGCTCCAGCATTTCGAAGGCTGAGGTACGAGGATTGAGGCCAGCCTGGAGCTACAGAGTGAGTTCCAGGTCAGCCTGGGCTAGAGTGAGACCCTACCTTAAATAAACAAACGAACAAAAAGTTCAAGGTCATCCTCACTACATAGAGAGTTCAAGGTCAGCCTCTCAAAAACAAAAAAAAAGGGGCTGGAGAGATGGCTTAACAGTTAAGGCACTTGCCTGAAAAGCCTAAGGACCCAGGTTCGATTCCCCAGGACCCATGTAAACCAGATGCACAAGGTGGACACATGTGTCTGGAGTTCGTTTGTGGTAGCTAGAGGCCCTGACGTGCCCGTTATCTCTCTGTCTCTTTCTTTAATAAATAAATAAATAAATAAATAAATAAATAAAATATTTTTACACAATAAAAAAGGACTACAGTGATGATGGTAATGATGGGTGATAAGGCCAAACACTTTCTAAGTGACCAATATGTATGCACTAAGCACCTTACAGATCACTTCCTTTCATCTGCTCTGTGTTGCATGCTGGGAGGGCATCTAGAGCAGCACCTAGTATGCGCATAGTAGGCCCTCAACACAAATTTACTGAAGTTAACAGGCTTAGAGTGGGTCAGGGTCGCCACTCTCCCCCCATGCCCTTCCCATGTGTATTCTTCAGGACTGGCCCCTAATGGCAGGCATGCAGTCACTGGCAGAAGAGTCCTTCAGGGAAGCACTTACCTCCTGGTTCTATGCATCACACCTGTGGCCTCCTCAGTGCCCTTTGGGTGAGTCTGTGGGAGGACAGATTCCCTGGACCCAGGGTACTTCCTCCGCTTACCCCTCAGCCACTCCAGGGAGAACCGCCCTGGGCCGGGGGCCCCTTCTGCCCCTTGGTGCAATGAAGGGCTGGGCGTTGGCCAGGCTACAGCTGCTCTGGGGGCCTAGGGAGGAGAGAATCAAAGGCAGGCCATGTGGGCCCCACTTTCATCTCCCAGCTTCAAAGAGGTGCAAACAAACCCTGTCCCGGTGCCAGGGAAGCAGCAGCTCCCTGCTTACAGCCCCGGCCTGTTCTTCCCCTTGTCCTCCCCCTTCCCAGAAAGAACGCAGTGCCTCCATCCTGGTCCACAGGCACCCAGAGGACCTTGACTCTTGGGCTGTATGGGCGACTTTTGGCAGGGCCCACTGGACAGGAAAAAGGGAGGTCTGCCAGGCAGGGACAATGGAGTTGCGACCTCTTTCCTATACACCCTCCCGCGGGAGGGCCAGCCCGAGAGCTGGGTCTCACACATCCCAACTAGAACTTCAGTCTGCCTCTGCTCTGTCCGGGATGACGGCCACACATGTGCGTGTCCTGAGCACCTGGCATGAGGCTGCTCTGAATGGAGATGTCCCTTAATAGTAAAGGGCACATACGATTGCCCAGACTTGATCCCAACCAGAGAATGTAATATGGCTCATTAATCATTTTTACATTGATTACCTGATGAAATGATAACATTGGGTGCTATTGGGCTAAAAAATGTTATTGAAATTAACTCCACGTGGTCCTTTTTACTCCTTTAAATATGAAACAAGGAAATTTAAAATGACACATGGTTCCTTTGTTTCTCTTGGAGCATGTGGCTCCAGACATAGTCCCATTCTGCAGATGAGGGGCCTGAGGCCCAGGGTTCAGCACGCGGGACGGATGGCTGGATGGGTGGGTGTGTGAATGGAGGGGTGTGTGGGTGAATGTGTAGATGGATGGATGGGTAGGTAGACGTCTAGTGCTGGCTTCCGAGGAGATACAGGTGAGCTCTTGTCACCATTGCTACTTTCCAGTAGCTCCAAGCCTAGGGTTCCCATAGTGGGGAAATGTAATGGTAGAATCAGACCTTGGCTTCCTGGGGACCCTAAACCTATGAACAGCAGGGGCCAGAGGTGTCAACAGGCTCCTGGACCCAGATTTTGGCTTGGTTACTTAGCAATTACTTAGGCACACTCCTACCTAGCCAATTCAGTCACTTGGCCACGTTTTTCCCCTTTTGCATGTGTATCAGTGTGATGTGTGTGTGTGCACATGTATATGCATGTGGGCACACATGTGTGAGGGTGTGGATTCACTTGCACATGTATGCACAGTGTGTTGGAGGTCAAGTATGCTGTCCACCATTTAAAAGGAATTTTTTTTTGTTTTTTTTTTTCAAGTAGGGTCTCGCTCTAAGCCAGGCTGACCTGGAATTCACTATGTACTCTCAGTTTGGCCTCGAACTCATGGCGATCCTCCTACCTCTGCCTCCCAGAGTGCTGGGATTGAAGGCATGTGCCACCACACCCAGCTAAAAATATTTTTTATTTATTTGAGAAAGACAGGGGGGCAAGAAAGAGTGTATGGGGGTACCAGGGCCTCTTGCCACTGCAAATAAACTCCAGATGCATGTGTCACTTTGTGCATCTGGGTTTACATGGGCACTGGGGAATTGTCAGGCTTTGTAAACAGCGCCTTTAACTGCCGAGCATCTCTCCAGCCCCACCACTTTTTCTTGTTTTGTTTTGTCTTTTGTTTTGGTCTTTTTTTTTTAAATTTTTTTTGTTTATTTATTTATTTGAGAGCGACAGAGAGAAGGAGGCAGAGAGAGAGAGACAGAGACAGAGAGAATGGGCACGCCAGAGCTTCTAGCCTCTGCAAACGAACTCCAGATGCGTGCGCCCCCTGGTGCATCTGGCTAACGTGGGTCCTGGGGAGTCGAGCCTCGAACCAGGGTCCTTAGGCTTCGCAGGCAAGCGCTTAACCGCTAAGCCATCTCTCCAGCCCCTTGTTTTGGTCTTTTTGAGGCAGTGTCTCGCTCTAGCCCAGGCTGACCTGGAATTCACTATGTAATCTCAGGGTGGCCTTGAACTCACAGTGATCCTCCTACCTCAACCTCCCTAGTGCAGGGCCTCTAGCCATTGTAAATGAACTCCAGACACATATCCCACCTTGTGCATCTGGCTTACGTGGGTACTGGGGAATCAAACTCTGGTCCTTAGGCTTCACAGGCAAGCGCCTTAACCGCTAAGCCATCTCTCCAGCCCTTTCTACCTTCTTTTGAGACAGGGCCTGATGTGTGCACCACTTCACAGAACCCTTTGTGTAGATGCTGAGATGTGAGATGCCAACCAAACTCTGGTTGGCAGGCTTGTAAGTAAGTGCCTTTATTCACTGAGCAATCTCCCTAGCTCCTCACTTAGCTTCTTGTTTTGAGGAGGGAGGCAGGGTCTTACTCTAGTTCAAGCTAACCTAGAACTCACATTTAGCTCAGGCTGGCCTCAAACCTGTGGTGATCCTCCCACCTCAGGCTCCCAAAGCGCTCTCCTTACAGGCGTGCGCCACCACACCCAGCTTCACTCTTTGTACTTGGTTTTCTTATTTGCAAAGTGGGGGGGCGGTCAGGGTCATTAGCGGCTCCTTCACAGAGTGGCTGTGAGGATTAAAGGGGTTCACATTTCACTCCCATGGAATGGTCCGCCATGTTAGCTCACTTACTCCCAGCCATTTTGCCAGCTCTGCCTGCCTGTCCATTGTAGGAAGAAACTTCTGTGACGGAGGCTGAAGACAGCACTAATCTATGGAGTGAGCATAAATACTTACAAGGTAGTTTGATGACATCCTCCTTAGTGCAGCAACAGTAGCAGGCTCCCTGCTAGGGCCTATGTCCATAGCCACAGGCTTTTGGGGCAGGTTTAGAGTACCAGGCATCAATTCCCTCCTGGATGGTGGCCTCAAATCCAAGCAGAAAGTGGTTGGTTTCTCCCACAACAGCCATGCCACTATTGCACCAACGACCACATGTTGCCTGGCAGGTTGGCCGTGGAGCGGGGTGCACAGCTGAGCAGGACTATGGATGACTTTGCTCCCCTAGCAGCTTGCATAGCATCTTCTGGAATGAAGAAAGCTAACCTGCAGGGAAGAAGCTTCCAGATAAAGTGAGACAAATGCTGTGGGTCATTATCATGTAGCCAGGCTGCAGTCCTCCTCAGGACTAAGGGCACCGACCTTCACTGGGAAGACCCATTCTTCAAAGGGACAGTCACCAGGCCTGAAGGTGGGAGTCAAGGGAAGGTTCTTCTCTCCATCTACCTGAGCAGACCCCTGAGGTCCCTACTCTGTGGGCTCAGACTTCCTTGTTTCTTTCTTTTATTTTTTAAATTTTATTTATTTATTAAAAAAATTTTTTTTGTTTATTTATTTGAGAGCAACAGACAGAGAGAGAAAGAGGCAGAGGGAGAGAGAGAGAGAGAGAGAATGGGTGCTCCAGGGCTTCCAGCCACAGCAAATGAACTCCAGAAGTGTGCACCCCCTTGTGCATCTAGCTAACATGGGTCCTGGGGAATCAAGCCTTGAACCGGGGTCCTTAGGCTTCATAGGCAAGCACTTAACCACTAAGCCATCTCTCCAGCCCCAAATTTTATTTATTTATTTTTGGTTTTTCGAGGTAAGGTCTCACTCTAGCCCAGGCTGACCTGGAATTCACTATGTAGTCTCAGGGTGGCCTTGAACTCATGGAGATTCTCCTACCTCTGCCTCCCAAGTGCTGGGATTAAAGGTGTGCACCACCATGCCTGCTTATTTATTGATTTATTTAAGAGGGAGAGAGAGGTAGATAGAGAGAATAGGCACGAACTCCACCCACCTAGTGCATCTGACTCTATGTGGGTACTGGGGAATTGAACCTGGGTCCTTTGGCTTTGCAGGCGAGTGCCTTGATTGCTAACCCATCTCTCCAGCCCCTAGACTTCCTTGTTTCTTCCTGTTCCATCGTTTCTTCCCTGATCTTTCCACATACCCCCACACTATGTTAGCTCTGTCCCTGGGGCCCTGTGGCTCCAGAAAATAGCTTTGGGCCTTTGAATAGAAATGTTGTTTAGGTGGATATACCGCTGTTTGCTCTGATCAATGATCTTGGGGCATAGAGGAAGGTATGAGGAGCCCAATACTTCAGAGAAACATGGGTGCTTTCTGGACCAGGCTGAGGGGCATGCAGGGTTCCTGGAGGTCTGGGTGGGACCTGGAAGGCTGTGGTGGGTGTTTTGAAAGTTTGGGGCACTCCAAGCACAGAGCCAGTGACACTAATGGTCTGGAAATACAGTTGGCGGGGAGAGCCCTGATCCAACCATGGTGGGGGTTCAAGAGAGCCCAGGCCACTGGAGACTCCACAAGGCAGAACTTGCTAAAGGCTGAGGGAGGGGGCTGCTCCTACAGCTGAGGGGCTGGGGGTTCCCAGAGGTGGTAGCAGGAAGTGAGATAATTGGAACCAAACAGGGCCAATGGGAACCAGATGGGATTAGGGTCGGGGGCTCTTACAGGGGGAGATGTTTTCCTTTCCCTTCCCAGCTGTGGCTGGGGGAAGGGACGAGGCAAAGCCGGCTGCTATGTTCTGTGCCCTACCCCTACCCCATCTCCACTGCTGGCCCCGTGTGCCTTCAATCCCTGAAAGGGGCTCAGAGCCACATCCAGGAGGGAGCTTGCACAGCTGCTCCCAAGGTGACCCACACACAGCTTCTGGGGAGCGAGGAGGGCAGGCACCCTCCTGCCCTCTGGCTCTAGGGGTAATTTGGGGAGGGGGGATCTAGACCCTGGCGACACAGTGCTGTGCCCTAGCTGCCTGCTGGTGTAACAGGTCCACTGCCCATCAGCCTTATTACTTAGGCTCCAGCCACTTCTAGAGAAAGTCCTCTTGGATCTTCTGGTTGGAATCAGGCACCTTCTCTGGATTCCCAGAGCCCTCTGTTTTTTTTTTTTGTTTTTTTTTTTTTTTTTAGAAGTCTTGGCTGGAACACACTATGTAGACCAATTTGCAGCAATTCTTTTGCTTCTGACTCCCAAGCACTGGGATTATAGGTGTGTACCATCATGCCCAGCTTCCCTTGCTGTCTGTCTGTCTATCTATCTATCTATCTATCTATCTATCTATCTATCTATCTATCATCTATCTATGTGGACATCTATTTGTTTTTCTGAAACAGGATCTCATGGATCATAGGCTGGCTTTGGTATGTACCAAGAATAGTCTTGAACTTTATGCAGTGCTGGGGATTGAACCCAGGGCTCCACACACATTTAAGCGAGCATTCTACCAACTGAACTATATCCCAAACCTTCCCTCAACATTTATTGCAGAGGATTTTTATTTATTTACTTATTTATTATTTATGAGAGAGAAAAAAAGAGGGAGAGAGAGAGACAGAGAGAGAGAGAGAGAGAGAGAGAGAGATTGGGAAAATGGGTGCTCCCAGGCCTTTAGCCACTGCAAATGAACTCCAGGTACATGTGCCACCTTGTGCATCTAGTTTACCTGGGTAATGGGAAATTGAACCTGGGTCTTTAGGCTTTGCAGGCAAGCGCCTTAACTGCTAAGCTATCTCTCCAGCCCAGCAGAGGATTTTTTTTTTTAATTTATGAGAGAGAGAATTGGCATGCCAGCGCCTTAACCACTGCAAATGAACTCCAGATGTGTGCACCACCTGTGCACAGGTGTCACCTTGAGTATCTGGCTTAGGTGGGTTCTGGGGAGTCAAACCTGGGTCCTTAGGCTTCGCAGGCAAGTGCCTTAACTGCTGAGCCATCTCTCCAGCCCCCTGGAGGAGATTTTAATTCCCTCTTCTGGTGGACTTAGAACCCCTTCACCTACTGCCCTCACTACTAGGTGCGGCACCTGTGGTTGTGCCTCTTGCAGTCTCCCAGTCTTCCTCATGGCCATCTTCCAACTCTACTTTTGAGGTCACTTTGGATCACACACACACACACACACACACACACACACAATTTTCTGGACATGGTGGCTTGCTCTTGTAATCCTAATACTTGGAGGCTGAGGCAGGAGGATTTGTGTTTGAGGCTAGCCCAGGCTACAGAGCACAACAGTTTCTCAAACATAAATAACATGTGAACCATTTATGAATAGGCGTTCATTGCAAAAACAAAAGCAAACCACACAGCAGGACAGAGAACAAGTATGGAAGGCTCCCAACCTGTACTCTGGTCCCCAGATGCTCCCCAGTCATGGAGACCATCGGAACAAATCGTGTGTGTGTGTGTGTGTGTGTGTGTGTGTGTGAAAATAAATATATACACATAACATCAGTGCTTGGGAGATGGCTCAGCAGGTAGGAGTGCTTGCTGCACAAGCATGATGGTCTCAGTAGCTCCCAGAGGGCTTGAGTTTGATTACCAGCACCCACATAGGAAATTGAATGTGGCCATACCTGTAGCCCCAGTACTGTGTGTGGAGGGAGGTGGAGACAGGAGAATTGCTGGAACTTCCTAGTCAGACAGAAAAAAAAAAAAAAAAAAATTGGCAGCTCCAGGGTCAGTGAGAGACTCCACCTTAAGGAAATGACCCAGAAGAGCGACGGAGGAGGACACCCGACATTCTCCTCTGGCTTCCGCATGAAATGTGCACACATGTGCATATACCACATTACACACAGTACGTATGCACAAGAGTGAAGATTCAAAAAAATCTTCGCCAGTTCGGGGGCCTCATTCAGGTTGTCCCGAGGACATTGCCACTGTCCACCCCCAGCCCTCTTCCACCTTCCCCAGTGGAACTTTGCCCGGGCAGCCCTGACTCCCGCCCCTCCCAGCCCCTCAGCCCCCGCTTTACGTGTGCCTCCATGAGCCTGACTGCGCAGGCGCTTCATGTAAGCGGGGCCATGCGGTCTTTACCGCTTGTGTCTGACTCTTGTCACCTACAGTACTGTCCCATTCGGTAGAAGATGTCAGGATTTCCTTCTGAATCTTTTGAAAAAGGCACTCTGGCTCCGAGGGTAAAGTCATTGCCCACAAGCACCAGAACCTGAGTTCAGATCCCCAGAACCCATGTAAAAGCCAGATGTGGCAGTGAGTGCCTGCTATCCCCCTGCTGAGGAGACAGACAGGAGGCTGTCCTGGGGCGTGCTGGCTAGTGTGGCAAGCTGGATCAGTGAGCTCTGGGTTCAATGAGAGACTCTGTCTCAAAAAAACATGTACAGCCGGGCATGGTGGCACACGCCTTTAATCCCAGCACTCGGGAGGCAGAGGTAGGAGGATTGCCGTGAGTTCAAGGCCACTCTGAGACTCCATAGTGAATCCCAGGTCAGCACGGGCTAGAGTGAGACCCTACCTCAAAAAACAAAGAACAAAACAAACAACAACAACAAAAAACACACGGACAGAGGGCTGGAGAGATGGCTTAGCTGTTAAGCACTTGCCTGTGAAGCCTAAGGACCCTGGTTCAAGGCTCGACTCCCCAGGACCCACGTTTGCCAGATGCACAAGGGGGCGCACGCGTCTGGAGTTCATTTGCAGTGGCTGGAGGCCCTGGAGTGCCCATTCTCTCTCTATCTGCCTCTTTTTCTCTCTGTTGCTAAATAAATAAATAAATAAAAATAAATAAACAAAAAAAACCCCAGGTACAGAGATTGAGGAAGATGCCCAAAATTATCTAACACACCTGAACATACATACAGACAGGCATACATATACCCCATACACCCACCCCCCAAAAAGACACTCTGAGACTGGGATGTAGCTCAGTTGGTAGAGAGCTCACCTAGCATGTGCCAAGCCCTGGGTTTAATACCAGCAGCGCATAAACCAGGCATGGTGGAGCTCACCTGTAATCCCAGCACTCAGGAGGTAAGAAGGTCAGAAGTTCAAGGTCTCTGAGGCCAGCCTGGCATACATGAGACCCTGTCTCAACAATGAAACAATAATTGTAATAATAAAATAAAAAAGGCACTTACACATGCAAACGCATATCCACATAAACAGGGGTAGGGGACTGCAAGCAGGCATACATCTCCCTCTGCATCTTGCTTTTGTCCCCTGCCCAAGGTCCTGGCCTTTTTTTTTTTTTTTTGAGGTAGGGTCTCACTCTAGCTCAGGCTGACCTGGAATTCACTATGTAGTCTCGAGCTGGCCTGGAACTCACTGTGATCCTCCTACCTCTGCCTCCCGAGTGCTGGGATTAAAGGTGTGCACCACTACACTCGGCCCTAATAGACTCTTGAAGGGCTTCATCGTGTTCCATATTTAGTTGCTTCTGACTTTTGTGATGTGGCAAACATCACTCTCATGTCTCTGTGAACTCACGGGGGACTTCTCTGGGGCACACTTCCTGGAAGTGGAACTGGTGAAACCAATATTGTACGCACCTTATATCCTGGTGTGCCTCACGATTCCACAACGACCTCCGGGTTCGGGAACCTACGGAACAAGATTCAGATAAGGTGGTTTCAGTTCACAGCCCTCCACAGCCCATCCCTGGTTCTTTCCTCCATTTCTCTAGTTCTGTGACTTTCAAACAGTACACCTTGAAATCAACATAATAATTAATGTCTAGCATTTGAGAAAAGATATATATGTGTGCGTGTGTGTGGCCTGGAACTCTCGACAATCCTCCTACCTCTGCTTCTTGAGTGCTGGGATTAAAGGGGTGCTCCCTATCTTCTTTTACTTTTTTTAAGGGAGGAGCCAGGTGTGATAGATCCCACCCTTTTTTGTTTGTTTGTTTGTTTTTATTTATTTATTTGAGAGTGACAGACAGAGAGAAAGAGGCAGAGAGAGAGAGAATGGGCATGCCAGGGCCTCCAGCCACTGCAAACTAACTCCAGATGCATGCGCCACTTTATGCATCTGGCTTACGTGGGTGCTGGGGAATCAAGCCTTGAACCATGGTCCTTAGGCTTCACAGGCAAGTGCTTAACCGCTAAGCCATCTCTCCAGCCCCTAGCCCATCTTATTCTTTGCGACAAGATCTCTTGCCAAACCTAGAGCTCCCTGATTCAGCTACTTAGCCAGTAAGTCCTAGGGATTTTCCTATCTCTGCTTCCCCAGCATTGGGATTACAGATGAATGCCACCACAACTGGCTTTATGTGGTGCTGGGGACCCAGGCTCAGGTCTTCATGCTTACACGGCAAGCACTTTACCCACTGAGCCATCTCTCCAGCCCCACCTTTTCCCCTTTTCAAAGCTCTGCTCAAATGTCCCCTTCTCTGGGAAGCCTCTCTTTTGTCCCGGTACCTTAGGGACCTCTCTCTGGACTCCTGCAGCATTTTATGTCTCAGACCTCTGGTGACCTTCAAGGTGGGTGATCAGGTCTCCTGATCTGAGAGTAAGCTCCTCAGGAAATCCCCTCTCCTGGCTCATGTGAATGTGTACAGCACATCTTCTCACAGAGGAGCCAGGGTTCAGTTTGCCGGGCATCACAGGGATAACACTATGAGTGTTAGTGTTGATGGTCAGGTGATAGTAACTGCTGGTCATTGTAGGGACACTTGCCATGCTAATCACCCAACACCCTGTGACCCTAACCTTGAAGCATCTCTCACAATATGGCTCCTGCTCCCTTCAAGTCACAAATCAGAAATTCACCTGTCCAGCCTCCCTTGCGGCTAGGATCTGACTTTGTGACCCAGCCTCTACCAGTCAGGTGTGACTCAGGATTCCAACTTGGAAGAGGAACAAAAGAAAGTTTCATCATGGCAACAAAAGCACACCAGAGTGGACAGCCAGGTTGTCACATCTTCTCACATCGGCTGGGAGGAAGCAGGCTTGGAGCTGGGCTATATTAATCTGAAACATGCCTCCAGAGACACACCTCCTCTTGCAAGGCTCCTCTTTCCAAAGGCCCCACAATTTTCCCAAATTGCCACCAGCTGGGGACCAAGTATTCAAAACACATGAGCCTATGGGACACGTTTCATTCAAATCACCATTCTACCCCTAACATCTCCAAGAACGATTTTCCAGTCATCCTCGCAGTACGCTAGAGCCCGCTGCAATGAGCTCAGAGAGTCAGTTTTGTGAGGTGGATGTTAACCTTAGCCATGATTAAATATTAGATTGTGTAAACCGACAAACCAATTATACGAAACTAGAAGTAATGCGTAAAATCCTCGTTCCCAAATTCTTCTGATACATGTTATCTGATACATGTTACCACGTATCCATACTCTCTGTGTGTGTCTGGTGGGAAGCTGAGGAGCCATGGCGTGCTACTGGACAGCTCTCTCAACTCTGGGCTCGGGACTTCATGTTGGCAGCCTGAAATTAACCATGGTAGAAGTATTTACACCAGTGAAATTGGCAGTGCCACAAATTAGGGCTTGATGGATGACTTTGCTGATTGTCTAGACACGGGAACGTAATGGAGGAAAGACAAACATTGCGGATGAAACTTGAAAGTGTGTCGCGCTGTGGCCATTACGCTGCGGAATAGCCCAAGAAACCGAGGAAGTAATCTTCTCGGATCTGAAAACCATTATCTGACTCAGCAGAGTGTCACTTACCTCGGTGATGAACCAGTGAAGTTCTGATGTGTGTCTTTGTTGTTTTATTTTTGTCCTTTGGTCAAATGACAGCCCCTTAAATAGCTCCAATGCCCTCATTAGTCAGAAGAGGCTGAGTTTACGGTGGACTGTGTGAGGGGGTCGCCATATCCGCAGAGCTCTGTATGAGAGGGTCTCCATGTAGGTAGGCAAAGGTAGAATTTATTGCGAACTGGAAGCTTGCTTTAAGGAGGGTCTTCTCATGCCAAAGTTTTATAGGATCAGGCTAGGAGTTCACAATGAAATAGTCCCGAATTGCTGGGCGTGGTGGCGCATGCCTTTAATCCTGGCACTAGGGAGGCAGAGGTAGGAAGATCACCGTGAGTTGGAGGCCACCCTGAGACTACATAGTGAATTCAAAAAAGGGGGGGAGGGGGAATAGTCCAGAATTAGTGAAGGCAGCAAAGCATAGAGAGTGTGTGTGTATGCGTGCACATGTGTGCTGGGGATTGAACCCAGGGCCTAGTGCATGCTGGCTAACAAATGCTCTACTACTGAGCCCCACCTTCAGTCCCAAAGTATAAATTTTGTTTGTGGCTTTTTATTTTTTTCTTATTTATTTATTTATTTATTTATTTATTTGAGAGTGACAGACAGAGAGAGAGAGAAAGAATGGGCACACCAGGGCCTCCAGCCATTGCAAACGAACTCCAGATGCATGCGCCCCCTTGTGCATCTGGCTTACTTGGATCCTGGGGAATCGAGCCTCGAATCAGGGCCCTTAGGCTTCACAGGCAAGCGCTTAACCACTAAGTCATCTCTCCAGCCCTATTTTTCTTTTTCTTTCTTTCTTTCTTTTCTTTTCTTTTTTTTTTTTTTTTTTAGCAGTGTTTCACTTAGGCCCAAGCTGACCTGGAACACACTCTGTAGCCCAGGATGGCCTTGAACTCACTATGATCCTCCTACCTCTGCCTCCCAAGTGCCATACTCTCTTTCCCTCTTTTTTTTCCCTATCCAAGTACTAACTAGGCCCGACCCTGCCTAGCTTCTGAGATCAGACGAGATTGGGCCCGTTCAAGGTGGTATGGCTGTAGACTCCCTCTCCTCTGTCCCAGAGTCTAGAGTTCTCAACAGTATACCACAGAACCACACACACACACACACACCCTCTCTCTCTCTTTCATTCTCTCATAAATAAATAACTTTAAAAAATAGAGCCTCTGCCAGGCACGGTGGCACAAGCCTTTAATCCCAGCATTTGGGAGGCAGAAGTAGAAAGATTGCCATGAGTTCAAGGCCACCCTGAGACTACATAGCAAATTTCAGGTTAGCCTGGGCTAGAACAAGACCCTACCTCTAAACACAAAACAAACAAACAAAAAAGTAAACCCTCATTTATTAAAAAGGAATAGAGCCTCATTCATTAGTGTAGAGCTATGTGGAGAGAGACAAGGACTGTTTCAGTCTTTGGGGCTTACAGTGAGCCCGAGGGTAGCAGATTTAATTCCCGAAAGTGCCAGAAAGTATGACTGGTATTCATATTGGACTTATACTTGTTTATGGATAGAAGCCACCAGTTGGCTCCAGATAACATGAGTTTGGCACAATTAGCTAAAGTGTTCTATGAGAATCAATTGGTGATATGAAATTTGTGATTTTATTATTTGCAGGTTGTGTGTAGAGGTGTTGGGGACAAGATCGTCATGCAAACATTAATCATATTTCTATGTGCCAGCAATGGGCAGTTTGAAAAGGAAATAAAGAAAACGATTCCATTTACAATAACATCCAAATACTAAGGAAGCAATTTGATCAAAGAGGCAAAAGGCTTGTACACTGAACTGAGAAGCACTGGTGAGGGGCTGGGGAGGTACATAGCCCAGCAATAGAGTTCTTGACTTGGGTTTGATCACCATCATAATAAAAAGCAACAACAAAAGATATTGGTGAGAAACATCACTTAGTTAGATGAAAGACATTCTATGTTCACAGATTGGACAACTTAGTATTATTTTTTAATTCTGTGTGTGTAAATGGTGTGCCACAGCACACATGTGAAGGTCCGAGGACAACCTCAAGGTGTCTGAAGGTGTTGTGTCATTTTGTGCATCTGGCTTTATATGGATGCTAGGGAACTGAACCTGGGCCATCAGGCTTTTCAAGCAATCACCTTTAATTGTTGAACCATATCCCCAGTCCCACAAATTAGTATTATTAAAATGGCTAAGGCCAGGCACAGTGGCTCATACCTTTAATCTCAGCACTAGAGAGTGAGGTAGGAGGACTGCCATGGGTTCATGACTACATAGTGAGTTCCAGATCATTCTGGGCTAGAGTGAGGCTTTCCTTCAAAAAACTAAAAATACAAATAAAAATGTAAAAATGCTGGGCGTAGTGGCACATGCCTTTAATCCTAGCACTGGGGAGGCAGAGGTAGGAGGACCACCATGAGACTACATAGAGAATTCCAGGTCAGCCTGAGCTGGAGTGAAATCCTACCTCAAAACAAAACAAAACAAAACAAAACAAAACAAAACAAAACAAAACAAAACAAAACAAAACAAAACAAAACAAAAAAAGTAAAATAAAGGCTAAGGGCTGGTGTGGTGTCCCCCATAAGCTTAGGCGTTCTGAATGCTAGGTCCCCAGCTGATAGCAATTTGGGAATTGAATCCTCCTAGAGGCAGTGTATTGTTGGGGACAGGCTTATGGGTGTGATAACCAGCTTCCTCTTGCCAGCATTTGGCACACTCTCCTGTTGCTGTTGTCCATCTGATGTTGACCAGGAGGTGAGGTCCACCCTCTGTTCATATCATCATTTTCCTCTGCCGCCACAAAGCTTCCCCTAGAGTCAGTAAGCCAAAATAAGCCTCCCCCCAAAAAAACTGTTCTTGGTCAGGGTTTTCTGCCAGCAATGTGAACCTGACTGCAACAGCTGGGACGTAGCTCAGTTGGTAGAGTATGGCCTCGCATGCATGAAGGCCTGGGTTCTGTTCCCAGCATAAACCTGGTGTGTTGGCACACACTGTAATCTCAGCCCTCTGGAGGTGGAGGCAGGAAGATCAGAACTTCAAGGTCATCCTATGTTACATAGGGAGTTCAAGGCCAGCCTGGAATACATGAGAGCCTGCACTTGATCTACCCCATAACATTTTTTTAAAAATTTTTTGGGGGTAGGGTCTCACTCTAGCTCAGGCTGACTTGGAAATTCACCATGTAGTCTCAGGGTGGCCTCAAACTCACAGTGATCCTCCTACCTCTGCCTCCCTAGTGCTTGGATTAAAGGTATGTGCCACCATGCCCAACCAACATTTTTTTTTCTATTTTTAGCTTTTTAAAATATTTTATTTACTAGAGAGAGAGAGAGAATGGGCACACCAGGACCTCCAGCCACTGCAAACAAACTCCAGATGTATGGGCCACTTTGTGCATCTGGCTTACGTGGGTCCTGGTGAATACAGGAAAACATCTTAACTACTAAGCCATCTCTCCAACCCCTCATAACAAATTTTTAACACTCTACAGTCTCCTAAGCAATCTACATTCAATTTAGTCTTTATCAAAATTCCTGTGGCCTGGCATAGGGGGTGTAGCACAGTGATAGAACATGTGTTTAGCATGTGTGAGGTTCTGGGTTCAATTCCCAGCAGGGAAAAAATAGAATGGCTTTTTGGACATAAATAGAATTCTCATTGAGACAAGGTCTTCCCTAGTTAATCCAGGCTAGCCTGGGACTCTTGGTCCTCCTGACTCAGCCTCCCCAGTACTGGGATTACAGGCATGTGCCGCTTGAAAATCTGACCAAATTAAATGGAATTGCCAAGAGTCCTAAATAATCAAAATGATGTTGGCAAAGAGAAGGTGAATCTCTGTGCTAAGGCTGTTATAACAAAGCACAGTGGACTAAATGCGTTAAGCAACTTGGAAGTCAGCAGTCCATGATCTAGGCATGGTGGTTTGATGTCAAATATCTCCCATAGGCTCATGTGTTTAAATACTTAATCTCCAGCTGATGGTACTATTTATTTATTTATTATTTTTATTAGTTATATACATAGTGTGTATACAGTCATGATGGTATGATGGTGCTATTTAGAAAGGTTGTGGAACTTTAAAAAAATCGATTTATTTATCTTATTTGTTTGAGAGAGAGAGAGAGAGAGAGGTAGATAGAGAGATGAAATGGGTAGGCCAGGGCCTCAGCTAGTGCAAATGAACTTCAGAAGCATGAGCCACCTTGTACATCTGACTTACATTGGTCCTGGGGAATCGAACCTGGGTCCTTTGGCTTTGAAGGCCAGTGCCTTAACTGCTGAGCCATCCCTCCAACCTAGGTTGTGGAAGCTTTAAGAGGTAGAACCTTGCTGGAGAAATGGTGTCACTCCAGGGTGGGTCTTGAGGTATAGTCCAGCCCAGGCTACTGTTTTCTCTCTCTCTCTCTCTCTCTCTCTCTCCCTCCCTCTCCTTCCTGTGTTGATGAGATGTGACAGCTGCCATGTTTTCTCTGCCACGATGGACTCTACCCTCTGGAACTGTACATTGATTTAGAGCCTTTTCCTTTCCCAAGCTGTTTCTGGTTGGGTATTGTGTCCCAGCTATGACAAAGTAACTGCTGCACAAGGTTTCAGGTAGGTCTAGTTCCTTCTAAGGTCTCTTGTTCACTGAAATATGGCTGCCACTTTGTGTGTCTGGCTTTATGTAGGTACTGGGGAATTGAACTCCAGCCAACAGGCTTTGCAAGTAAGTGCCTTTTACTGCTGAGCCATCTCCCTGGCCTGAATTTTCTCTGTTTTAAAAAAAATTTATTTAATTAATTTATTTATTTGGGAGTGACAGGCAGAGAGAGAGAATGGGCACACCAGGGCCTCCAGCCACTGCAAACGAATTCCAGATGCATGCACCACCTTCTGCATCTGGCTTACGTGGATACTGGGAAATTGAGCCTCAAACCGGGGTCCTTAGGCATCACAGGCAAGCACTTAACCACTAAGCAATCTCTCCACTCCTGAATTTTCTCTTTTTATAAGGACACCTGTCACACTGAATTGGGCTCAGGGTGATGACCTCATTTTAACTTAACTGCTTCTCTAATAGTCATCCAAATGCAGCTGAGTTCTGAGTCACTTTCTGGATGGCATTTTAACATATAGGTTCTGAGGCAGGGGGTGGGGTGGCCATAATTTATTTTTTATTATTTTTAAAAATATTTAATTAATTTATTTGAGAGACAGAAAGAGGGAGGGAGAGAGGAGGGGAGGAAGAGAGAGAGAGAGAGAGAGAGAGAGAGAGAGAGAGAGAGAGAAGATGGTCACACCAGGGCCTCTAGCCACTGCAAACGAACTCCAGATGCATGTACCACCTTGTGCATCTGCCTTTACATGAGTACTGGGAAATCAAAGTTGGGTCCTTAGGCTTTGCAGGCAAATGCCTTAACTGCTAAGCCATCACTCCAGCCCTACTTTTTTATTATTATTATTTTGTGTGTGTATGTGCGTGTGTATCAATGTGTCTGGCCTGCCAATGGCTTGACATCAGCACTGGAGAATTGAACCTGGGCTTGAAGGCTTTGCAAACAAGCCCCTTTGACCACTGAGCCATCAAAACAAACAAACAAACAACCAAACCAAACCAAAACAAAAAGTTTATTTAAGGGACTGGAGAGATGGCTCAGCAGTCAAGGTGCTTGCCTGCAAAGCCTAATGACATGGGATTGATTCCCCAGTACCTATGTAAATCCAGATACACAAAGTAGTGCATACATCTGGTATTTGCAGTAACTAGGCACCCTGGTGCACAATTCTCTCTCTCTCTCTCTCTCTCTCTCTGTGTGTGTGTGTGTGTGTGTGTATGTCTCTTCTCTCTCTCTCTACTTATAAATAAATAATTTTTTTAAAAAAGAATGTGGGCTGGAGAGATGGCTTAGCAGTTAAGGCACTTGGCTGCGAAGCCTAAGAATCCAGGTCTGATTCCCCAGTATCCACATAAAGCCAGATGCACAAAGTGGCACATGTGTCTGGAGTTCACTTGCAGTGCTAGAGGCCCTGGTGCACCCACTCTCTCTCTCTTAAATAAATAAATAAATAAAAAAGAATTTTTTAAAGCAGCTTCCTTAAAAAAGAAAAAGAAATGGAATATGAAAGAACAGATGCTACTCTGTGGGGCATGTCTTTAATCCAAGCGCTCAGGAGATGGAGGCAGGAGGATTGCCATCTTGAGGTTATCCTAGTCCATATAGAGAAAACTTGTCTCTAAAATCTTGGGTAGCAGCTCAGTTGTAGAGCACTTGCTGTTCATGCACAAGGCCCTGGGTTCAATATCCAGCACTGAAAACAAATGCAAAAGAATAAACTACATAGTGGGAAAATACAAGACATATGCACCACTTTGTGTTACTGGTTTTATGTGGTTACTGGGGAATTAAACCCAAGCCAGCAGGCTTTGCAAGTAAGCGCTTCATCTCCCGAGTATACAATGCAAGATTTTTTTCACTTAATTTTGTTTTACACATATATTACAACAGGTTATTCTTTATCGCCTCACCCTTGCTCCCATTACCCTGGGGGCCCTCCTCAGTGGGGTTATGGTGCTCACTGTGGGGTTATGAAGGCCTCAGTCAGTCCCTGTAAGGTAGCAGGGGGTGGGGAGGGAGGACTATGCCTCAGGATATTCCTATCCATCTGTGACTCTTACACCCTTCCCATTCCCTCTTTCACAATGTTCCCTGAGCCATGGCAAGCCTGTTGGCAGTCTGATTTCATGTTAAGTTTTCTGTAGCCTCTGGATTTCTGCTTTGATAGGTTTTGGTTGATCACTGTGTCTGTCACTATCGCCTTGGAACTGGTTGTCAAGCTAGCAGTAAGAGCAGTATTCTCTGCAATTTCTCCTGGCCCCTGGTAGATGTGGTAGAGGTGGCATATCTTGTGGTAGGCAGTTGGCTATCTCCTCCTCCTCCTCCTCCTCCTTTTTTGAAGTCTCTCTTTGGCCCAGACTGACCTGGAATTTGCTATGTAGTCTCAGGGTGGCCTCAAACTCATGGCGATCCTCCTATCTCTTGCCTCCCGAGTGCTGGGATTAAAGGTGTGTGCCACAATGCCTGGCCTGGCTTACAGTTTTGAGGGGAAGTTTCATCATGGCAGGGAAAGCACGGCAGGAGCAGACAGCTGGGCATCACATCTCTACACCAGCAGAGAGAAATAGGGAGTGAGCTCGGTGTGGTAAGTGGGGCTGGACCATCACACCCCAAGGCTGCCCTCTGTGACATATCTCCTTCAGCAAGGTTCTATCTCCCCCAAGACCCCAACAGCTGGTGATTAAGTATGAGGCATAATCACAAACACATGAGGCTATGGGGATGTTCCACATCCAAACTGTCACATATGTCCAGCTGAAAAAAACTGCCAGATTTTCCAAAGTGGCTTCATCCGTTTGCATCCCCATTGGCGATGGAGAGGTGCAGTCACTCAGCATTGCATCTTCTGCGTCCCTGACAACATTTGCTATGGGCAAGTCTGGTTTCCAAATTGAATCATTCTAATAGTTAGGTAGTGACATTGCAATATGGTTTTAATCTTATTTTCCTTTTCTTTGTTTTTTTTTTTTTTTTTTTTTTGGAGTTTTTACAGTTTATTGGTCATCTTAAACATTTGCAGCATTGTGGCAGATTAAGTCACCGCAGTCAGTCTTCAGTCCTTTGCCTGTTATCCAATCTCCAGCTCACTTTTTGCCGGCACCGACTGGCCTTGGCAGTGCCCCTGACCTTCTTCATTCTGTTCTTAGCGTTCCTTCCACTGTTTCCTTGAGGTCGTCTTCTTCTCATACAGGCTGTGTCTGGCAAGTCTGCATTGGGGTTCATTTCTCTTTGCATAATCCAAGGAATCATAAATCATGCCGAAGCCAGTTGTCTTGCCCCAACCGAAATGGGTTCTGAATCCAAATACAAAGGTGACATCTGGTGTGTGGTCTTGTATATTTTGGCTAGTTTTTCCCGAATTTCTGTCTTGGGTACCATAGCCTTCCCTGGGTGAAGGACGTCGATGACCATTTGTTTCCTCTGAAGCAGTCGGTTGGTCATGAACTTCCTGGTCCGGATGGTTTCTGTGTCATTCATGATGGCAGTGATCCTCAAGCAGCAAAGGAGGAAAAGAGCTTTGTTTTTTTTTTTAATATTTTATTTTTATTTATTTATTTGAGAGAGAGAGAGGCATATTTATAGAGAGAATGGGCATGCCAGGGTCTCTAGCCACTGCAAACGAACTCCAGACACATGCACCACCTGTGTATCTGGCTTTACATGGGTCCTGGGGAATCGAACCTGGGTCTTTTGGCTTTGCAGGCAAGTGCCTTAACTATTAAGCCATCTCTCCAGCCCTGTTTTTTTTTTTTTTTCTTTTAGGTAGGGTCTCACTCTAGCCCAGGATAACCTGGAATTCACTTTGTACTCTCAGGGGTAGCTTTGAACTCACAGCGATCCTCCCACCTCTGCCTCCCAAGTGCTGGGATCAAAGGTGTGCACCACCACGCCCGGCTGTTAATTTTCACTTTGCTAATAACTATGAAGTTGAGCACCTTCTCAAGTGTGTGTTTCCCATCCATGCTTCTTTGGTGAGGCGTCCTTTGTGTGTTTGTGCGCACACATTCACTACTGCGTCCAGCTTGACATGGGTGCTGGGGGTACAACCTCCCGAGTTCAAGCCTGCACAGCACATGCTTCATTCGCCCACAGAACCACCTCCCAAGCCCCTGGAGGGTCTATTTAAACCTTTAGCCTCATTGTGACTGGATTGTTTCTGTTCTTATGTTTGAGTTTCAAGAGCGTTTTCTCAGGTTGCCGTGAGACCATTCATCCCAGTTAGAGAGACAGCAAACAGACCAAAGAAAGACATCTAAGTCCAGCTTGATGAGTGAATAATATGCAAACTTTTAAAATTCTTTTTGTTATTATTTTTAAATTTTTATTTATTTATTTGCAAGCAGAGATAGAGAGAGAGAAAGGTAGAGAGAGAATGAGTGCACCAGGGCCTCCAGCTGCTACAAAGGAACTCTAGATGGCTTTATGTGGGTAGTGGGGAATTGAACCCTGGGTCGTTAGGCTTTACAGGCAAGGACCTTAACTGCTGGGCCATCTCTCCATCCCTTGTTTATTTATTTTGAGACAGGATCTCATTATGTAATCCTTGAACTCACTATATAGCTCAGGACTGGCCTCCAGTTTGTAATCTTCCTGCCTCAACTTCCTAAGTACTGGGATTACAGGCATGTGTCACTGTGCCCAGTTAAAAGTTTTTAATTTGGGTTAGAGAGATTGCTCAGTGGTTAAGCCACTTGCTTGCAAAGCCACTGTCTGGGTTTGATACTCCAGTGCCCACATAAAGCCAGATGCACAAAGTGGTACATGTGTCTGGAGTTCAAGTTTGTTTGCAGTTGTAAGAGGTCTTGGCATGCCCATTATCTCCCCTACTTGAAAATAAATAAATAAAAAATTATATATATATATGTGTGTGTGTGTGTGTGTGTGTGTGTGTGTGTGTGTGTGTGTGGTTTGTTTTGTTTTTCAAGGTAGGGTCTTGTTCTAGCCCAGGCTGATCTGGAATTCACTACGTAGTCTCAGGGTGGCCTTGAACTTATTGTGATCCTCCTACCTCTGCCTTCTGAGTGCTGGGATTAAAGGCATGTGCTGCCATGCCCAGCTTAAAAAAAAATGTATTTTTTTAGAGTTTTTAAAGCTGGAGAGATGGCTCAGCAGTTAATGGTCTTGCCTTCAAAACTAAATGATGCAGGTTTGGTTCCTCAGTGCTGTGAGTTTGAGGCCACCCTGAGACTTCATAGTGAATTTCAGGTCAGCCTGGGCTACAGTGAGACCCTACTTAAAAAAAAAAAAAAAAAAAAAAAAAAAAGAATGTTTCCTATCCTATACTTTTAATGTGTTTTATAGGTTCCATCTTTACCTTTAGGAGTGTAGCCAATATCCATTTGTTTATAAGGCAAGGTCTAACCATGCCTGAAACTCGCTCTATAGCCAGGAGGGCCTTGAACTCACATTGATCCTCCTACCTCTGCCTCCTGTAAAGTGAGATTAAAGGTGTAAGCCACCATGCCTGGCCCAATATACATTTATTTATTTATTTATTTATGGTTTTTCGAGGCAGAGTCATGGTGGGACAAGCATTTAGAAAGTCCTTTCTGCTCTTTGACAGGGTGTTGGATATAAGGAGTACAGCTGAAACTGTAACCCAAGGTAGCATTATGCTTACAGAAAAAAAATCTCAAGGAAAAGCATTATATGCCGGGCATGGTGGCACACGCCTTTAATCCCAGCACTCGGGAGGCAGAGGTAGGAGGATCGCCATGAGTTCAAGGCCACCCTGAGACTACATAGTGAATTCCAGGTCAACCTGAGCCAGAGTGAGACCCTATCTCGAAAAAAAGAAAAAAAAAAAAAGTATTGTAAGCAACAGTAGTAACTATGGGATCAGGCTCTAAAGGAAAGGGTGGAGAGATTTAACCAGTTAGAGTGAAAGTTGGAGATAAAGTTCTCTCAGAATATGGAGGCACGAAAGTAGTTATAAATGACAAGGATTATTTCTCATTTAGAGATGGTGATATTCTCAGAAAGTATGTAGACTAAAATCCCCGTTGAAATGGTACCATGTGAAGCTGTCCCTTCCACTGAAGTTCTGAACTGTCTCATCATGTAAATAATTTCCATGCCTCCCTATTATAATAAACTGGCGATATCTTTAAAAAGAAATCAGGATGGTGCTCCTGAGGAGGACACCTGAGGTTGTCCCTTGGCTTCTACATGCACACGTACACATACATGTGCCACCCATGCACCACGCACATTAAGAGAAAAGGTGTACACAGATCTTTGTTTGCACATGCAGGGCAACTGTCTGGAACCACACGCAAGAAACAATGGTCAGTGGCATTTCCAAAAGAAACTTTTCATTTCACATGCTTCTGATCTGCCTGGATTCTTTGCCTTGAGCAGTTACTTTAATCTAAAAATAAAACACGCATGCAACCATATACATAACCGGTGAGGTGGGGCGAGACGATTCCCTTTCTTTTAGACATCAGGAAATGGAGGTACAGAGGGGGTGATGCTGCCCTGACTTGCCCAAGTGGGTGGCCCAGGGAGCCACAGGGAGGAACTGGCTGCACAGGAATTCTCTTGTCTGGTTTCCCAGTCACTGTTCCACCCTGCCCTTCTCCTTAGAAGCCAGGAGTCCTGTCTTCCCACCTGTCCCAGGGCCAAGCTGACCTGCCAAGCCTGCTCAGTTACAGAGGTGGTGGTTGGAGACTGTGGCTGGACCAGCCCTTTAGTAGCATTGACAGGCTAGCATCTCCCTCACATGACTTCATGGCCCGTGAAGCCCCTACTGGCTGGGGGATGCTGGTGCAGATTTATAAGGGGCTGGAGACCCTCTCCTGATGTGTAGGCTGAAGCCCAGTGGTCGTAGCCTTCCCTCCGAAAGTATGGAGACTTTGGTCTCAGGCTAGGCTACCGAGATGGCTCAGCAGGTAAAAGCACTTGCTGTGCATGGGTGAAGACCTGAGTTTGGCTCCCTAGAAAACCCACACAGAGCTGAATGTGGTAGCATGCGTCTGGAATTCCAGTGACCCTACAGTGAGATGGGAGGTGGAGATAGAATTCCCCCATGGAAGTGCACAGGCCGGCCAGCCTGATGTACGTTGTGGTAACCAAGAGACTGTCACAAACAACGTGGAAGATGAGGCCTGATACTCAAGGTTGTTTTTTAACCTCCACATGTACTGTGGCACGTGGGTATCTGTATTCATGCACATATCATACACACACATATAGACACAAAGATTCTTTTCTTTCTTTCTTTTTTGTTTTCGAGGTAAGTTCTCACTCTAGCCCAGGCTAACCTGGAATTCACTATGTAGTCCCAGGGTGGCTTCAAACTCATGGTGATCCTCCTACCTCTGTCTCCCGAGTGCTGGGATTAAAGGTGTGCGCTACCACGCCCGGCTTTGTTTTCTTTTTTATTGGGCAGGGGCTCAATCTAGCCCAGGTTGACCTGGAACTCACTCTGTAGCCTAGACTGGGTTAGGAAAGAGAGGGGAACGGAAGGGAAGGGAAGAAAAGGGAAGAAATATGACTCATTCTATCTGCACAGGTTAGATCAAGGACTAAGTATAGATTGCTTTGTAGCGTTCATCCATTTAACCAAGATTTTCATTCATTTAACCACTGATACATCTTCCCAGACCCTTCCACCTTTAAATATATATTTTATTTATTTGAGAGAGATAGACAGAGAAAGAGAATGAGTACACCAGGGCCACTAGCCACTGCAAATGAACTCCAGACCTATGAGCCACCTTGTGCATCTGGCTTTATGTGGGTGCTGGGGAATAGAACCTAGGTCCTTTGGCTTTGCAGGCAAGTGCTTTAACAACTAAGCCATCTCTCCAGTCCCCCTTCACCTTTTTTTTTTTCACTTTTTTTTCTATAAGGTTTCTTACTGGCCTGGAATTCACCAAGTAGTAGGCTAGACCAGATGGGCCAGAAAACCCCAGGGATCTACCTGTCACTGTCTCCCCAGAGCTGGAATTACAAGTGTGTGCCACTAAGTGGCTGGCCTTGAACACTCTATAAGGTGAGGATGATCTTGAACTTATTGTTTGCAAGGAGAAGGAGAGAGAGAGAGAGGGAGAATGGGCACAACAGGGCCTCTAGCTACTGCAAGCGAATTCCAGATGCATGCACCACTTTGTGCATCTGGCTTTATGTGGGTACTGGGGAATTGAACCTGGGTCCTTTGGCTTTGCTGGCGAACGCCTTAACTGCTAAGCCATCCCCCCAGCCCAATCTTGAACTTTTGTTCTCACTGTCTCCACCTACGGAATACAGGCATGTACCACCACACCTAGTTTATGTGGTGCCGGGGATCAAACACCAGGGTTTCATGCATGCTAGGCAAGCACTGCACCAATTGAGCCACATGCCCAGCCCTGTCACAGCACTTCTAAGTGTGGAATTGTGATTCTATTCTAGGCTCAGTGACTGTTCCCTTAACCTGTGTCTTGTCTCAAGTGCTCTTCCTCTGGGTGGAGCGGGGATGTGACTCACTTCATCCGCACAGGTTAAAGCAAGGCAGAAATAGTGATTGCTCTGTAGAGTCCATTCATTTAAGCAAGATTTCTTGAGCCCTTTCTTGGTGCCAGGTGCCAGTGACACAGGCAAAGCAATGATGATGTGGTTCTTGTCCTTACAGAGAGAGTTCACTTAATTATTTGGAAAGATGGGCTGGGGAGATAATTCAGTGGTTAAAGCAGCTTGCTTTCAAAGCCTACCAGGCTGGGTTCAATTCCCCAGCACCCAAGTAAAGCCGGACATAAAGTGGCACATGTATTTGTGATCCCAGTGTCTATGACAATGGGAGGTGGGGCCAGGAAGAATCCAGAGCTCATTCACAGCGCCAAGAGAACCTGTCTTGAAGAAGGTGGAGCATAGACAACTCTGACCTCCACACGTGTGCAATGGCATGTGGGTGCTCACACACATGCATATATACATACGTAGACACACCCAAATAATTTTTAAAATATTTATTTACTTGTGTGTGAGAGAGAGAGAGAGAGAGAAAATGAGAAAGGGATTGGGAATGGGCACACCGAGGCCTCCAGCCCCTGCAACCAGACTTCAGACACATGCACCATTTTGTGCCTCTGGCTTTATGTGGGTACTGGGGAATTGAACCCGGGCCATCAGGCTTTGCAAGCAAGTGCCTTTAATCGCTGAGCCATCTCTCCAGCCCCCATGCAAATAAACTGTAGAAATTATCTGGGGACAAAAGAAAACAATCCCGTACCCACAAGCCAAGAGGCCCCTGACTGCTTCTGGATGCGCTGAGCCCTTTGAGCTACTTGGCTGGAAGTCAAACTCACTGCTCCTCACAGAGTTTATCTTGAGTTGATGGGTCCAAAACCCCTCTTCCTTGGCCCAGGACACCGTGGGGGTAGATCTCTGGGGACACAGGAACAGAGTAGGGTCACTTGGTAAGCAGGATTGCAGCCCACAGGTGGGCTGTCACCCCCCGCCCCCGCCCAAACCTTGCAATTTCTTCTCCAGGATCTGGGTGCTCCCCTACCCACTTCCTCCCTAGCTCCCCCCCCCCCAAGATGCTGGTAATTGGTAGACAAAGGAGTTTCAGACAGTTGGGGACCTGCGTCCTTTGAGTCCCTGAAAACATGCTATTATTAATTAAAGACTCTGGCTTCGGCAGGGCCCGGGCCTGCCTTTTCCTGGCTGGGCCTCAGACTTACGTCTCTTCAGCAGTCTCTTCTTGCTAAATTTTTCAGTGTTTTTAACATCAGACTGATGTTACGTATAATTACCAACTTTGCACCCAAATTATATTTGACATGGCTTGTGTGGGAAATTAGACCATTTCAGTGCCTACAAATTCACCTGGGAAGCCAAGGCGGGCGTGCGGGCGTGCTCGGGAAGTCATTTAAATATTACATGTACCCTCGTGAAAATGCCAAAACTCTTCAACCTGCCAGAGCGGATCTGGTCTCTCCCCCTCGGCTTGCCCCCACCACGGTCCAAGGGCACTGAGGGCTGAGGGCGGGAGGCAGGGTCCCAGGCTGGGAGTCTTGGTGAGAAGGGGAGGGGCCCTGGTGGCAGTGTGTGGGGAAGGTGTCCCTCTGACTGCTGGCCCTGGCCCTTCTCCCTGCAGCCTCCCTTCCTGTGCCTGAGGCAAGGAGACTCCACCCTCTCTGGGCTGCCACCACAGCATCTACACCCAAGCCCTCCTGGGTTCCAGTAAAATGATAGTCCAGTGAAGAAGCTGAGCGCACAGGCCCCCTCAAGGGTTCACTCCATCATTCATGTTAAGAAATCCTGATCGCCTACTATGAGCCGGGCATTTTGCTGGGCATGAAGAATTCAGAGCAATCTGGGTGTGGTACTTGGGAGGCAGAGGTAGGAGGATTGGTGTGATTTCAAGGCCATCCTGAGACTACATAATGAATTCCAGGTCAGCCTGGGCTAGAGTGAGACCCTACCTTAAAAAAAAAAAGAATCCAGAGCAATATGTAAAATCTGTTTATGAGCTGGGGTTGCAGCTCAGTGGATAGAGTGCTGGCCTTTCATGCACAAAGTGCTGGGTTCGATCCCCAGCATGGCATACACCAGGCTGCAATCCCAACACTTGGGAAGTAGAGGTGGAGGATCAGAAGTTCAGCGTCATTTTTGGCTACATAAGGAAGTCCGAGGCCAGCTTGGGATGCATGAGACTAGTCTTTTTTCTTTTTTTAATTTTAATTTTACTTTAAGAGAAAAAAGAGAAAGAGAGAGAATGGACCCGCCAGGGCCTCCAGCCACTGCAAACGAACTCCAGCTGCATGCTCCACCTTGTGCATCTGGCTCACGTAGATACTGGGTAACTAAACCTAGGTCCTCAGGCTTCACAGGCAAATGCCTTAACCATTAAGCCATCTCTCCAGTTTGAGACCAGTCTTGAAACAAAACAACCATTCATTCATCTACTCCTTCGCTTTCCAGATTTTATTACTTGACTATAATGACCAAGCACAGGCTATTCATTAATGTAGAAATTTAGGGGCTGGGGAGTTGGTGCAGGGGAAAACCCTGGCTTTGAAAGCACGAGGGCCTGAGACAGTCTAAGTACCATTTCCAGCATTTACATAGAAAGCTGAGCATGGCCCCCCCCATTCCTGTAACCCTAGTCCTGTGTGGAGCGGAGGCAGGAGAATTGCTAGGACTCACTGGTCAGCCAGTTTGAACAACAACAACAACAAAAAAGTCAGCTCTAGGTTCAGGGAGAAGCTCTGTCTTGAGGAAGAAAAGTGTGGAAGAGTAATAGAGGGGGACATCCCATGTTCTTCTCTGGCTTCCACACGTGTGCATGGGGCACATGTATTTGCATTCACACATGAATTCACTATGTGCATACATACCACGGGCATAGTGGCTCATGCCTATAATTCTGCCACTTTGGAGTCTGAGGTAGGAGCATTTCCATGAGACAGCCAGCCTGGGCTAGAGTGAGATGCTCTATCTATCTATCTACCTATCTATCTATCTATCTATCTATCTATCACCTCCTCCTCACTCTCTATAGCTAGCTAGCTAGAAATATAGATACAGACATACATGATATAGTTATACATAGAAACGTAACACATTCATTCATTCGTTTGTTCATTTATTCCACGCAAACTAACTTGGGCACCTGCTGTGTGCACAGCCTGTGCAGCCACAGACTTGAGTTGCTCACAGTGACTCAGGCTTCTAGGAAAACTGAGTGGCTTGGTCTATCACTCTGGAAGCCCAAACAGTGCCTCAGTTACTCTTTGCAAGGGAGACCCTGTTTGCTGTCAAGCACTGCCACCGAGACCTATGAAGTCAGTCAAGGCAGGGTCCCACAGCTGACAGGCCACTCCTGCCTCACCTCAGGTGGGGTGTTGGGGAGACCTGATACCCAATATGACAGAATGTAGGTAAGACTCCTCCTTTTCCTTCCTGTGCACTGGGCCCTGTCTCGGGTTCCAACGAAGGGGGTGGGGAGCGCTGGCCTTCAGGAGAGGGCTGCCATCTGTTGGGAGGCCTCAGGCTCACTTTAGAGTCAGGGAAAAAAGCAAGAGTAGGGAGGCTGAGGTCCTTCCTGCCTGAGCTTGGCAGGGCCAAGGGCTGAGCCCAGAGGAAAATGGCTCTGGGGAGTCCTTGCCCCAGGCCTCAGGAGGTCCTGTGAGTGTTTGAGGGGGTGCATCCTTTGTGGACCGATGAGGGTTCTCACTCAGGACATCGGTCTCTGCGTCAAGCGGCAGTGAACCCAAGGTCCTCTGGTCTTTTCTTTTTCCTTACCCACAAGGTGTCTTTTTAAAAAATATTGTATTTTTATTTATTTATTTGAGAGAGGGAAAGGAGGAGGGGAATGGGCGTGCCAGGGCTTCCAGCCAGTGCAAACAAACTCCAGATGCATGTGCCACCTTGTGCATCTGGCTTTACATGGGTCCTAGGGAATCAAACCGAGATCCTTTGGCTTTGCAGGCAAGCGCCTTAACCTCTAAGCCATCTCTCCAGCCCAGTGATCGGTGTCTTTAGTGTGGAAGCTACCTCAGAAGTTTGTTGCCTCTGAGGTGTCGCTAGTCCCACCCACAACTCTGACAGTCCTCTTTCCAGAGTGTGTGGAGAGGTCTGTGTCTCCTCCCTTGGTCTCTGGACAGAACTCTGTGAATGGCTGAGACGGAGCCCGACAGCAATGCCATTCTGACACTGAGTCATTCAGAGACTGCGTCATTCAAATTCTGTACACTTGCACTCCGGGATGGCTATGTCTCTGGAACCCCATGCCATGCCGTGTGGAAGTCTGTACCAGCTACTGTGAGGCCCGGTTATCCATGTGTGGACTCCAGCCGGAAGCCCAGCTGGGGAAGGGAAGGAATGGAGCCAGCCCTGGCTACCACTGAGTCACACCAGCCTTTGAATCCTGGGATAGTGAGGCAGCGACGAGCTGTTCCCACCATGCCCTGTCCCAGCCCCTGACCCACATTCTACAGGTAAAATAAAAGGGCTGGTTCACTCCAGCTAGCCTGGGATTGTCCAGTTGTTGGGACGATCTTTCCTGGACGCCCCTTCCCCCATTTTCCCTTCCTGGGTATATCTGGAGTTCCCAGCGCATTGTGGAAATTTCCATGATCCTCTTTTGGCCACACTGTCCCCTGCCCTGGAACGTCTGTCCTTCAGAGTGGAAGACTGAGTTAGCTCAATGGGGCTGGGAGCAGAAAGGTCCTCTTCCTCCCCGTTCTCCTCCTCTTCCTCAAGCCTGTCCTGGCCTACTGTCGCCAGCTCAGGTGCCCTTCTGCTTCTCCCGTGGCGAGGCTGCCATCACTGACTTCCACGGGGGGGTTGCCTTTCCCCAGCAGGCTGGGAGCTCCTGGGGAAGCATCTCAGGCTCAAAGGAAGTGCTCCAAGAATGTGCTCTGCTCTGGTCCTGGGGGGCTGGCCCTGCGGCATGGAGCCCCCCTCCCTGTTTGCATCCCCTGAGCTGCCACCGTAGGAAGTGCTAAAGACACTAGGTCTGGTCTTGACACCAGGGACCTGGCTCTGGCCTCAGTTTCCCCCATGAACTGAGCATGCTGGATGAGGAGGAGGCTAGAGGTCCTTCAGTTAATTTACTCAGGGGTAATCTAAGAGACCAGGGCAGCTGGACGGAGCTCGCTCTATCTTGCTTCTTCTTGTTTTTTTTTTTTTTTTTTTTCTGTTTTTTTGAGGTAGGGTCTTACTCTGGCCCAGGCTGACCTGGGATTCACTATGTAGTCTCAGGCTGGCCTCGAACTCATGGCGATCCTCCTACCTCTGCCTCCTGAGTGCTGAGATTAAAGGCGTGCACCACCACACCCAGGCCTTTTTTTTTTTTTTAAATCTCTGTGTGTTTTATTTTACTTTGTTTATTTATTTGAGAGAGAGTGAGAGCGAGAGAAAGAGGCAGATAGAGAAAGAATGAGCACTCTAGGGCCTCTAGCTACTGCAAATGAACTCCAGACACCTGGTGCATCTGGCTTACACGGGCACTGGGGAATCCAACCTGGGTCCTTAGATTTTGCAAGCAAGCCCCTTAACCACTAAGACATCTCTCTAGTTCTCCATCTTGTTTCTTGGTGCCTTTGCCTAAAGCTTGATGGCAAGAAAATCTGGCTTCTAGGGCTAGACTGGGACGAGAGGGTTGTTGGAAGCAAGTGAATCCCAAAGGCAGGACTAGGAGGGCACAGGGCTAAGAGCAGAGATGAGACTGCTGCCCGCGTGCAAGTCCTGTGCTCCTCTTGCTTGCCGCATGACCCAGGCTTGTGACTCTGCTTCCCAAGCCTCAGCTTCCTCATCTGAAGAACAGCACACAATGAAGCAGTCGCTGTGCAGAATGACAGGAGGATTTGAAGACAGGTGGTGCATTCAAAGGGCTCCCTGCAGTGACTGGCACCTGACACCTAGAACATGCATCATGAATGCAGCCACCACTTAGAGTATGACAGGTGCAAAGGGCATCATATGTCTGCTGACGTCCTTTCGCACCAGAAATCCTGCAAGCATGATTACCTCTACTGCTCTTTGATAGAGTTGAGACCAAGGCTCAGAGAGGTTACTTGACTTGTCCAGCAGCACACAGCCATGAAGAGATATCCGGTGCTGGGCTGGAGAGATGGCTTAGCGGTTAAGCACTTGCCTGTGAAGCCTAAGGACCGCGGTTCAAGGCTCAATTCCCCAGGACCCACGTAAGCCAGATACACAAGGGGGTGCATGTGTCTGGAGTTCATTTGCAGTGGCTGAAGGCCCTGGCGTGCCCATTCTCTCTCTCTCTGCCTCTTTCTCTCAAGTAAATAAATAAAAATTTAAAAATATTTTTAAAAAGAGAGTGAGAGAGAGGGCCAGGCAGAGGTAGGAGGATCACCTTGAGGTTGAGGCCACCCTGAGACTACATAGTGAATTCCAGGTCAGCCTGGGCCAGAGTGAAACCCTACCTTGAAAAAGAGAGAGAGAGAGAAAGAGAGAGAGAGAGAGATATCTGGTACTGAAAATTGGAACCCACATCTGTCTGATCTGAGGTCTTGCAGCCTCTTCTCTCTGCTCTGCTCCTAGCATTCTGTGTCCCCAGCCCTGCAGATACAGTCATGCTCATAGACACTTTGGAACACTAATACCACATATGTTAGTGTGGCTGTTTCCCTGAGCAGGGCAACCATAGACCCTTACTTCCCTCCTCTGTGAGTTCAGGCAATGGGCCCCAGCCCTGATGTGCCTCTACTGTGTGCGTATGTGCATGGATGTGTGTGCATGAGTGAATGTTGGGCAATGTGAATGTATGTGTGTATGTGTGCACATATATATATGACTGTGTATGTACATATGTATATGTGTGTGAACCCACATATGTATACTAGAGAGAGAGAGAGAGAGAGATTGAAGGAGGGAGAGAGAAGAATAAAGGCTGGCTGGGGTCTGGAGAAGTGGCCCCACCTTAGTGAACAGAAGCTTCAATTCACACATATCACCCGTCTTCCCTAGTTCTGAGCCTCATTCAGTCCTGGAGACAAGCCCAGGGGAGAGTAGCTCTTAGTCTTCACTTTCAGCCGTGGAAAAATAGGAGCACAGAAAGGTGAAGTCGCTAACCCAGAGTCACTCCTGGAAAAGGCAGGCGCCGGAAGCCAAGAGGCCCGGGTGACACTGTCACAGCAGGCAGGCTCATTTCACCCTGTTCTGTCAAAACCTCCTCTCTCTGTCCTCCCTCTCTGGCTTTTGTGTCTCTTGGCACTTTAGCAATCTCTGCTCATTCTAACGTGCTGAGACTTCAGCACCGCTCCTTTGTCTTCTCCCCCTTCCCCCCACGATGGGAGCCTCGCCCTGCTGCCATTGGCCTTGTCCCCTCCACATCCCTGTGTCTGACACATACTAGGAACCAAACCTGACCCCGCAGAGTGGAGGGTGGAAGGGCGCTTGTAAATGCAGGAGGCAGGACCTAGAAAGTGCTCCCTCGGGCCTCAGCCTGGGCCTCCCTCTCGGGTGGAGTATCCGGTGCTAAATTGTTAAGCTTGCTGCTGGGATAGGCATGGGGGCCTTCTGAGCTGGGCGCACAGTGCCCTGGAGGTAATCCCGCCCTGTTCTCCCAAGATACCCTCAAGGCGGATAGAGGAACCTTTTAAGGTGCCTGTTGGGACTAGGTGGTGGCGTGAACGCAATGGCTGCTGGCTCCAGGCCCCTCCTAACCTCTGCTGTCTCCAACCTGCCCCAGCCCCCTATCTCCTGGGCCTGGCCCGCCAGTGCTCACACCCACCACTAGGTGGCGCCAAGTGCCCTCAGACAGTGGGTAAACTGCCCCAGAGTGTTGGGGTGGGGCTGGTCTAGCACTCTAATCTGGCTCTCCCTGAGCCTCTACACCCACATCTCCTTCCTCGGGTGGCATGGAAGCCCCAGAGAGCACTGGACTAAAGGGTTTCAAGTTGCCTTGTGTTCCTTTGAGGCCTCACAAGGCCTGTGAGGTAGCTCCATTCTTGTCCCCATTTTACAGATGAGGAAACCGAGGCACAGGCAGGTTAAAGCAATAGATCCAAAGTTACACAGATAACAGAAGGCAGAGTCAGGACTGGACTCTGGATTCCATTTTTTTTTAAAAGGCATTTTGCTTTTTTTTTTAAAAATATTTATTTGCAAGTAGAGAGCCAGACAGAGAGAAGAGAGACAGAGAGGAATGGGCACACCAGAGTCTCTAGCCTCTGCAAATGAACTCCAGAAGCATGTGTCACTTTGTGCATCTGATCCTACATGAGTCCTGGGGAATCAAACCTGGGTTGTTAGACTTTGCAGGCAAATGCCTTAACCACGGAGCCATCTCTCCAGCCCCCCTTTTAATTTTTATTGACAACTTCATATATATATATATATATATATATATATATATATATATATATATATATCATGATCATAGTCCCCTCCCACCACTCTCCTTTCCCCCCCCTCTCAAATTCCCCCTCCACCGAATCCCTTCTTTTTTCCAACAAGTCTCTCTTCTACTTTGCTGTCATTATCTTTTCCCCTCCTATTTCGCAGGTCTTGTGTAGGTAGGGCCAGCCACTGTGAGGTCATAGTATACCATAACCATTTTGTGTCTGGAAGGGTGCACTGTAAGCAGTCCTCCCCTTCCTTTGGCTCTACCACCTCTTCTACAGTTGAGTTCCATTCGTAACCAGGGCCCTGGGGCTGGCACAGGGCACCGAGGGAAACCTGGGAGCGGGGTGGGGGTGGGGAGAGGACAGTGTGCAGAGGTTGGATTGGGGGCATTTCTATCCTCTGGGAAGGGAAAGCCAGGGCTGGGAACAGGACGAAGGGAGGGAAGATGGAAGCCACTAGGCCCTTCCCAGAGGTCAGCAGCTGCAGGGTGGGGCTCAGGAAAAGCAGAAAAGAGGGAGGGAGAGGCTCCCCTAGCAATAGAGAACATCTGGGGGAACATGGAGCTGATGCTGAAGGGAGAAGAGTTGCCCAGATATTACAGGCTGAGGTGGGCCACATGGTGCAGAACTGGGTAGGCCCTGGCTCCAAGCACGCAGGCTGGGGTGGGTCAGCCCTAGACTGGAGCTCTGGCTTCAGAGGAACAATAAACCTTTTAAATACGGGGAGATGGGCTGTCCAGGAGACCCACGGTGACCTGTGGGTCCAAAGGTCCCAGTCGGGAGAGGCTCAGATGTGATCTAGCTGCCACCCATGATGACAGACAAGTAGCTGTGTGCCCCATCCATCCTTCTCTGCACCGAACATGTAGGCTGCGTGGGAGTGCTGTGGTCAGGGTTGGAATCCAGGACAGAGGACCAGAGCCCCAGTTTAGTATCGCTTTGGCTACAATGGGCTTGACAAGGGCCAGACAGGACCCTGGGGACACTACAGTGACCAGAACCAATAGGAAGGTCCCTAGCCAGGCATAGTGGTGCACGCCTTTAATCCCAACACTCGGGAGGCAGAGGTAAGAGGATCACTGTGAGTTTAAGGCCACCCTGAGACTACATAGTGAATTTCAGGTCAGCCTGGGCTAGAGCAACCCTACCTTGAAAAAACAAAAAAATAAAATAAATAAATAAATCGAAGGTCCTTGCTTTCTTTTGTCCTCTTTTGGGGCAAATTAGCGATAAGCAAGTAAATGACAAACATAGATCTAAGATAGACTAGGTGAGCCAAGAGGTCTTCTTGGAGGAGGCAGTGTTTGCTGTAAAGGCCAAAAATGACTTTGGCACCCAGCCCTAAGGCAGGAGCAAAGTTAAGGGGTTGGGGGAATCGAGGGATGATCAGGACACTGCTGTGGAGTGAGCAAGGGCAGGGCAGGCTGACAAGGACACTGTGGGGACCCACTTATCTCCCAGGAGAGTTAACCTGGTTCACCATGTTGGTTCCACAGCGTCAGGACTCATGTCTTGGGAGAGGACACGTGCCTATATTGAGAAGAGCTGGAACAGAGGCCACCTCAAGTATCCAAGCACCCAGAGCCCTGGCTGGACACAGGCAAGCCCCTAGGTAACTCAGTGTACCCAGGAAGTACTGACCTGGAGCTCTGGTCCTTGGCCTTGTACTGTAGCCGGAGCCATAACACCCACTTGGCTGTGTAACCTAGAGCCACTCACAGTCTCTGCCTGAGCCTTCACATCCTTAGTTGCAAAACAGGGGCAAAAGCAACTGCCTGGCTCCTTACCTGAGATCCGTGACAATCAAAATTGGGATGTGAAAGAGGGTCAGAGCTAAGGGGGAAGTTGGAAGGTGAGGAACTTGAGTCGGAGGTTACTTTGGGAACAGACTTTTCCCCCCAAGGGGGAGCCAATAAAGGGGTGATATTATGCTTGCCATCATCACTGGTGGTCAGCTCTTTCCTAAATTGTTCTGGGCTCCCCTACTTCTCTAGGTCTGGGGTCCCAGATCCCCTGTGATCCCAGAGGCTGCTGGTCACCCCACCCCCACCCCACAGTGTCCCTCCATCTCTCTCTCTCTCTTTCTCTTTTTTTGCATCTTCTTTTTAAAATAAAAACGCCGGCCGCTCGCGGCTCGCTGATGTTTATGCCTCAGTAATACATTATGTATTATTTTGTTTTAAGCGTAGCTTTTGCATCCTGACAGTAACAATAAAATGTGACTATGGGATTGCTAACACAGACAGACTAATGTTTCCATCGCCTGCCTCTTTTTTTTGCGTCCTAAGCACTTTTGAAAAGCTCCTTTTATATTCCTAATAAAATTATAGCAAAATACATCGATTTACGGGAAAAGAGTTTAGGGTCGGGTTGGTTTTTCTCCCCCTCCTCCTGAGTGGGCTGCTGTTTCCCCTCCCCCCCAAAAAAAGCTGATGAATATTCGAAATCAACCTTCTAAGTGCCGTTTGACCCCTCCACCCCAGGTGGCATCTAGAGGGGCTGCTGTTTGCAATGGTGGGGGGGGGGGAGGTAAAGACTGCACGGTGAGAAGCGGGATGTCTGGGTTGAGTGTGCCCATGTCAGGCCACATGCCTGCACATCAGGGTGTCCACTGTGAGCTGGAGTGTCTGTGTGTATCAGGGTGTCTGTGTTTGCTGGGGTATTGAGGTGTGCAAAGATGACCATGGGTCTAAGTTTGCGTGTGTGTGTGTGTGTGTGCAGCCTACAAAACCAGTGGGAGGGCCTAGGGGTTTTGGCTTGAGGGATGTGTCTGTATGTTACCACGTTAGTGCAGTCCGGGGGCTGGGTGACGGGTATTTGCAGGCTTGTGGATGTGGAATCGTGAGTTTGTGGCCCTGTGGGGGTGCACTGTGTGGTTCTCCCCATTGAGTTTCAGGGTATGTCCCAAGACTATAGTGTCAGTCAGTCCTGTCCCTTTGAAAACTGGGGGTCTCACCATAGAGGCACCAGGCTGCCTCTACCAGGGAAGTGACACCATGCCTGTAGGACCACCCTTCAGCTTCAGGTGGTTTCCTGGAAGGGGACTGGGGGGGGGGCATGGGACAGCAGGCAGGGGAAGGGTTCCAGTCATGTGCAGAAGCAGCTATGGATGGTACAAGACACAGGACCCCTTTCTCACCCCCAGGGGATTCAGTGAAAGTGGTAAAAGGCACACCCCCCAGGGACAGGGTCTAAGCAGCAGGAGTTACCTAAATTGCCCACTGATGTCCAGGTGGCCCACCCTACCCTGGGACAGAGGGTTTCTGTTCAGCTGTTTCTGCTGTCGCTTCCTGGGGTGTCCACGCTGGCCCCAGAATTGCCAAGTCTTGGAGGTTATTTCAGGCTCTTCACACCCTCTGGGGAGTCTGAGGGTGGGATCCTCTGGGGCCCCTGACTAGAGGGGATAGGTGTGGGACTCGGAGGCCACATGGTAGAGAACCCCTCAGCCACTGCACCCCAGCCCCCTCAGAACCGAGCGAGTACCGCAGCCGCGCCCGCCGCTCCAACTCCAGCACATCAGCGTCTCCCCCCACCGCTCGCCCTCTCTGGAGTGTACGGGAGTGTGTGTGGATTTGCACGATTCAGAAACAGGGAGAGAGAGAGAGAGAAAAAAAAAAAAAAAACCTGGGTTTTGTATACTAAGCACTTTTAAGGGCAATCTGGGGCCCCCTAATCCAGAGGTTTATAACCGCCCCAGCTAATGCTCCCTGACACTGTGTTTTGATATCATTACTACATTATACTCACAATTTTTGAGTGAAAAAATACAGTACTTAGAAAGTCGAAATTCATAAATAAATTCATGTCAAACCGCACTTAATATTGATTTTGTTAGTGTTCAGATTCAATAATAAGGTACTGCGTGCATGAATATTTAAATATAATCATCATTTCTGCATCTCCTAATGGCCTCTGCTCCTCTACACTCAATTTAAACACAATTTAAAAACTATAATGTATTGAAAAATACTAGGATTTAGCAATAAATCATCATCGGGAGATTCCAGGCCTCTTATAGGGTGGCTCAATATGGGTTTCTCGGGGGACTGTACAATTAGATTCATGTTTTTAAACTTCTCAATTATCCATATACCATAATTTTATGTGAAAGTTTGTTTCACTTCCCCCCTCGCCCCCCCCCGCTGCCCCCACCGCTTGCCGGCCCCCCGCCCGCCTCTCTGCGAAGGAAGCGGTGGAATACGGCTTAAGTGTCCTCTTAGCTAGAGTGGAGTGGGGTCAAAGGTGGCAGTCCTCAAACTGAATTAGAGGCCAGGCCTGCCAGAGGCAGCCGGCGCTGAGTCACTTAATCACATTATTTGGGAAAAATATAGGGGGGAAAGAGATAAAATGACTTAAAATGAACTTGCCAAGGAGGAAGTGGAGTTTTTAGATTTATTTAAAAAGCAATCCTTGGCCTGATGAAATAGACGCAGGCCCGAGGCAGGATGTGGTACGATCCCCGCGGAGGGTGGTAGGGGTGGGGCACAGAGGGGGGCTTCCAGCCTAGTCCCTGAGCTCCACCGCTTCCTGAGGAGCCCCTGGGGGGGGGTGGAGAAGACCCTGGGGTGAGGATAAGAGGGTGCCCCCCTGGGATAGAGAAACTGTGGTGGGGGAGCTCGTCTGGGAACCAGAAGAAGGCCGGGGCAGACGCGGAGGACAGGGTGTGGCAGGGTCCCCGGGGCAGCTGGGGGTTTGCATGATGCCCTGATGGGAGCTTGTGGCAGCTGGTGCTGACAGATGGCAGAAGTGGCATAGCAGTACAGATTAATGACGGAAGTGCATGGGGGACCCAAGACTAGGAGGGATGGTGCCCCCTCAGCTCATAGTACCCCATTGCACGCTCAGTCTGTACAATGAATCAGGGATGCCTGCCCATCTATCAAGCCCTACTGGCTCCCTGGCACTTGACACGCAGCTCCGGCAGTCAGAGAAGCACTGTGATACAAGACTTGGTCACATCTATTTGAAAGATGAGAAAGCTGAAGCTCAGAGAGGGCAAGCAAGGTATCTGTGGTCACACAGCCTAGGTAACAGTGGGAATCGAACCTAGTACACTCCAGAACCAGGGTACTTTGTGCCTGGCTCCAGCTTTTGCTTGGAAGGTGAGGTTATTGTTGGGGAGGGGTGGCGCCATGCTGACCCTGAACCTTCGCCTCTGAATGCTCAAGAATGGGGCTCCTCTGTTCACATCCTAGGAGACAGACGGACATCTGCTCGCATGGAAAAGGGGCAGGCAGGGGTTCACCTTGTTGGGATTCTGGAAGCCTGTCTGGTTCTGGAAGACCAGGCACTGGAGGTAGAGAGCTGCTCGAGAGGAACCCAGGGTTGATGCTGCGCTCGTCCTCAAGGGTTGGACTGTCTCTGGGGTCATGCTGCAACAGGCACCTGTCAGGAGTGTACAAACTTTCATTTCTCTTTCTTTTTTTTTTGAAAATTTATTTTTATTTATTTATGAGAGAGAGAGAGAGAGAGAGAGAATGGGCACTCCAGGGCCTCCAGCCACTGCAAACAAACTCCAGACACAGATGCCACCATGTGCATCTGGCTTACGTGGGACCTGGAGAATCGAACCTGGATCCTTAGGCTTCGCAGGCAAACGCCTTAACGCTAACCGCTAAGCCCTCTCTCCAGCCCCCCTCTTTCTTTTTCTTTTAAAAATATTTTATTTGTTATTTGAGAGAGAAGAGTGGGAGAGAGAGAGAGAGAGAGAATGGATGTACCAGGGCCTCCAGCCACTGCAAACAAACTCCAGGTTTGCACGCATCCCCTTGTGCATCTGGCTTATGTGGGTACTGGGGAATCGAACCTTAGTCCTCTGGCTTTGCTGGCAAGCCATCCCTCCAGCCCAGGAATGTACAAGCTTTCTAATTTTTCTAAAATTGCCAACACAGGAGCTCTGATGGGGGTGGGCCCACAGCTGCTTTGTAAGCGCAGAAAGGGAGCCCCTGTCCCCCGCAATTGTAGGAGATGCTAAGCCCTCACCAGGAGGCTGTAGGTACACCACAGCTCCAGGCCAAGCCACCTCTTGTATAACCCATCCTCTGAGCTGGGCTGTCACAGAGGGGAGGCAACGCTGTCACGCCCCTGTGCTGCAGTGCTGCCACTCAGGCGAGGCACCGCTGCGATTAGGCTGGGGCTCCACACCCGGGGTGAGAGAAGCTTTCTCCTCCTGGTCTACTTTGCCCTGTCCCTTCTAAGGGTGTCATGGGAGCTGGACTTTGATTGGATGAGAGCCAGGCTCTTGCCTTTATCTGGCCTTGCAGCGGGGACACCCGTAGGACACAATAAGCAAGCTGCCTGTGCCCACGCGTGGGGCACAGGGAGGCAGGAGCAGGTATCAGGCCAGGAAACCACTACAGAAGTCCACACCCCCCACCAGCCCCACCCCCGCCCCATGAGAGACGCTGAGGAGTCAAGTTCAAGGCTGGTTGGACACCACCATTCACGTCCTCAGGCGGAGGTTGAGCCAGGTGCCTCCACAGCCTTGTCACTCTGTATCCAGGGCCCGTATTTTTCTGGAAAACAAGGGGTATTCATCACAAGTGACAGCTGGGCCCTAATGCAATCTAGGCTGGAGCCATGAATTGCAAATGCGTGGCAGTGAGGCCGCTGTTCCACCAGGGCCCCCTGGGAGGGACCCCACCCTGCGGCCCGGGGCGCTTGTCATCCCTAGGGACGTCTCAAGGGCCCAGCAGGAGGCATAGCTTCCTGAAGTCACTCTGGGCCAGGCCCTGGCCACCACTGCCTCCTCCTCCAGGTCTGTTGAGTCCTCAGGGGTTGGAGCGAGGCTTCAGAGTAAGTGGGCTGAAGTGGGCCAGTTCACTGTGACTCAGCCTGCTCCCCCCCCCCCGCACCCCAGGATTCACACAGAGAAAAAAATAAATAAATAAAACACCCAGGCAATTAGCAGGGGCAAGTTGGGTGAGAGGGGTGCGGCAGGCTGCTCCTGCACCCCCCCCCCCATTCTGACACCTCACCTGCTTCGTTATTGCAGTGATCAAGAACGTACACATGACCAAGAGGTGCCAGGGGCCCTCAGGATGGGTTTTGCCCCTCACAGCAGACACCGACCCACCCATCACATGGGTAGGCCCTCCCCCACTGCCCATATTCTGCCACCTCCTACTTGCTCCAACCCAGGGCAGTGCCTCCTCTCCACGTGTACCCCACACTTCCGGTTCTGCACACCCTCGCTACTCTGGTCTCTCTCCTTGTGTGTGCCCAGGGCCTCACATGTGTACCCAGCTCGATGCCAGACCAGCACTGAGTCAGGGCGCGCCTGCCTGCCTCTGGCACCTGGTATAGACGGGTGGTTTTGTTTTCTCTGTGTGTTTTGGGTTCAGGAGGAGAGAAAAAAATTCTCCAAATGAGCTCCTCCTGGGGCGCTTTTCCCTTCATTTTTTTTCTACCCAGGTGTCTCCAAAGGGAACCTCATTGTCTCTTCCAAATTCATTTGCACTTAACTCATCTAGAAGTTTTGCAAGTGTTGTTTGATGTCCAAGGAGCCTCTGAGCACCCCTCCCCCTCTTCCTACACTCATAATGAGCCCTTTAACCCTTGGAGACCCAGAGCTTCTTTGGACCTGAGCCAAAGGCCCGCTGCCCCCTTCCCCCCATCCCTCCACGGGGTGGGAGTGAGCATGTTGGAGAGGAGGGTTGGGGGTGTGGCCTGGGGAAGGTTCGGTCCAGTTTGCCCCCTCCCCTGGGACACATCCCACCGGGTATCTCTCAGCGTCCCCCCCCACCCCCCATCCAGTGGCTCCAGGCCCGCTGGGGTGCAGGGCCCAGCTGTTAGGGCTCTGAGCCTCCCCCACTAATTAATGGGTGCCTGAGAGGGCTGACCCAATTCGCCCCCAAATTAATCTCAATTACAACGATTTGGTAACAGCAGCGCTAGCCAGCCCGATGGAGCCCGGGATTTCATCACCTGAGAATGGGGAGCGGAGCCGGGACAGCTCAGCCCCGATGTTATCGGCGGGGGCGGAGGGGGGTGGGGCTCAGGGCCCCAGGCGGCCCAGCCTTTATCGGGCACCATCAAATTGGTTCACACCAGCTACTATTCCCATTGGTAACCTGGCCTGCCACAGCTAAGCCCCCTTCCCGAGGACTGGGATTGGGGGGCGGGGGTGGTGGACGTCTTGGCCTGCCTGGGTCTCGTGGGCTCGTGGCAGAGAGGAGAGACCGTGTGGTTCCGGAGCTAACTCCGAGTCGGGCAAAGCGCCAGGTCTCTAACCCTGGTCCAGCAGGTTGCCAGCCCCTGGGCACGGCGAGGCCGTGCTGCAAGCATACGTGGGCTGTTGACGTCGTTGGCTTTGCTGGCAGCTCCTGGAGGTTTCCAAAGGCCTTTCCCAGCCAGTAGCACCGGTTGCTCCCCGCACCATCCCCTTGGGGCAGGGCAGGGATCAGTAACTCCATTTTATGGAGGGGGACGTAGAGGCCCAAGGAAGACACAGCTGGCTGGACGAGCCACTGAGGAGCCAAGGGCTGTACCAAGGCGCCATGTTCTCATGGGAACACAGATGGCCAACGGTGCTGCTCCCCACCGGAGGCCTCAGTTTCCCCGTCTGCAAAAGGAGGTGAAAAATAACCAAACCTCACGGAGTGTCTTGCATGCTAGAGTACAGTGTGACCACGACACATCCCATTGTGGTCTTTATCAACAGTGATGGAGGGAGGGAGAGAGCCGCTGGCTGTTTCCCCCATCATGGGGGCTTTTTGACGGAACAGAGGGAGCAAGTGGTTCCCCTCCCTGAGCAGAGGGACCTGTTCTCTGAGGGTGGGATCTAGTCAGGGGATGCCAACATAGGGAAAAGGTCTATTAGGCTCCTCACACTACACAGTGAAGACCCCTGTGTCGCATTACTCCAATTCCCACAAGCAGCGGGAGCTTTGAGCAGGCTCCAGTCACCTCCCTGGTCTGGGAGGATGTAGGGCTGGTTCCTGAATGCATACATCATCAGTGCATACCCCAGGTCCAATCTGCTGCTTAGGAGACACTTTAACACAACTGAGGCTGGTTATAAGTCCCTCCTCCTCACCTTCCTCCACCCCCTCCCCTCCCTTCCCGCCCCCCAACAACCTTGCCGGTTATACCTTGCAGAGCTCCTACCAATTCCTGCCGTCCCTCCCACCTGTCATCTGTGGGCCTGGGTTGGCCAGCTGGGAAGGGGTGGGGGCTCTTTAGGAGTGTGCTGAAAGGTGCCCTGTAGGGTCTATCCATACTGGCCACAAGAGCTTGCCACCCTGCGAGGGAGTGTGAGCCCTCCTGCTGGTCCCCCACTTCCCGCAAACCCTGTGGCAGGATGATTGATTTTGCGGGAAGAGCGGCCCCGAGGGTGGGGGTGGGGAGCCGGGGCGCCAGGGGATCCTCACTCCATTTGCTTGTGGCTGTGAGTCAAAGCTGGGTCCCTCCGGGCACGGTGTGAGGTGTTCCCCTGCTGCTTAGTCTGGCATTGGGTGGTGGTGTGTGTGGGGGGGAACAGGGAGGACCTTATGGGGTTCTTCCCACAGGGAGTCCAGGGCCATAGAGTGAACAGTATCATGGAAGGTCTCTGTGGCCTCTGGCTCCTGCTCAGCTCCTTAGAGGATATGGCTGGCGGCCACCCACCCTCAGATGGGGGCGAGTAGGGAAGGGTGGTCGCCGCAACACTACACTAGCTAGCTTGGTCGTAGTTTTGTAAGCCCCCTGGAGTTGGGGTAGAGCCACAAGAAGATGTCCACCCCATCCCCCTTACACCCTGGTCTGGCTGGGACCCCTGCCCTTGGTCTAGGCCAACAGGCTTCCAGAGTTCACTGGGGATCCACAGGGAGGGGGTGTTCAGAGCCCAAGGCGCGTGAGCGCGCACACACACACACTCACACGCATGCATGAGTCAGGTACTCCCAGCCCTCGCATCCACAAGAGAAGTCCTCCCTCGGGAAGGCACGCCGTGCTGTGGCGATACTCTCAGACAGATGGGTGCAAGCCAGGAGAACACCTCTGCACACCGCAGCCCCACAGTGGCTCCCAGTCAGCTTCAGTGTCAACAGGGACAGGAAATGGGATTGTCTTCCTCAGCCCTAGTGGAGATAGGGCACACCGAAACCCGGGCTAGGGCATGACTCAGGCCAGAGTCAGTACGCAGGTGACAGACGTAGGATTTGGGCCTCTAGGAAAACAGGCTTGCTTGAAGCTTCGTCACTTGTCACACCTGTCCCTGAGCGTTTGGGCCTGGCATAGGTGCTGGTGAGGAGATACAGCTCTCTCTAGCAATGCCCCAGGAGGGGTGGCATTGACTGGGACTGGGTGCCAGCTGGACTTCCTGGAAGAGGGGACCTGCGTCTTTAGAATGGAGAAGAGGGAGGAAGGGAGGGAAGGGGAAGGGAGGGAAGGAAGAAGAAAAGGAAGGGGGAGGAACAGAAGGAGGAAAGGAAGTAGGAAGAAGGAGGAGGGGAAGGATGAGGAAGGAGGAGGATGGGGGATTAGGAGAGGAGAAGGAGGTGGAGTCGGTGGGGGAGAGAGGAAGGAAGGAGGAGGATGGAAGAAGGAGAAGAGGAGAAGACCTTGGGGGGGGGACTTTGAGAGTTCAGGGAAGCCAGGTGCCTTGGCTGGCGGAAGGGAGCAAGGTGGTTTCTGGGAGCAGAGGGCAGGAGGAACAGGGAGGTGATTGTGAAATCTTTGCAGGTGTGAGTGTGAGACCTGGGGAAGTCTCCGTAGCCAGCCTTGCTTCCAGGGACCTTGCAGGTTAGCTGTGAGGACAGGTCACCCCCACAGAAGACATGGTAACTGCCCAGCACTCCTGAAGCTCAAGGGAGTGAAGGAGCCTCTAGCATCCAGGGCTGGGTGGCCCTGAGGATGGGTTTGTTGGGGTCAGTGAGGCAGAGGAATGGCATCCCAGATGAACAGCGGCCTGCAGAGGGGACCCAAGAAACAGGTCAGGGTCCTGCTCCCAGTCTTGTCTGCAGAAGCCTGGAGCCACCAGAGCAGCCTTTCTTTTCTTTTTTTCCTTTTTTTGGAGGTAGCGGCTTCCTCTAGCTCAGACTGACCTAGAATTCACTATGTAATCTCAGGGTGGCCTCGAACTCATGGCGATCCTCCTACCTCTGCCTCCTGAGTGCTGGGATTAAAGGTGTGCGCCACCACGCCCAGCTCAGAGCAGCCTTTCTTATGCGACAGCAGTATGAAGGCATCCCCTGTGCTAAGTAACACCCAGAATCTTCCATGAGTGACTCAGCAGCAAGGGGCTTACTCTTCCTCTGCACATGGGAAACAGCCTGCTTGGAGAGATCGTGGGCATTATAGCAAAGGCTCAGAGCATCTATCTAGGCTCCATCTATTTATCTATCATCAATTTATCTATTTATCATTCATCTATCTATCACCTATCTATTGTCTACCTACTATCTATTTATCTGGCTATTGTTATCATCTATTATCCATCTATCAACAACTACCTATCATCTATCCGATTTATCAATTAATCTATCATCTATTATCTATAAATCATCAATCAATCTATCTGTCATCTATCAATCATCAGTCTATCATCTGTCTATTACATTAATTTATTATGAGAGGCTTGGTTATGTGCTAAAAGATGTCAGAATGTCAGTAGGACAGGTAGCTTCCCATGGGGCTATTTCAACAGTGGACTTTTTGTTTTGCCTTTTGCTTTTTGCTTTTTTGAGGTAGGCTCTCACTTTAGCCCAGGCTGACCTGGAATTCACTCTGTAGTCTCAGGGTGGCCTTGAACTCATGGCAGTCCTCCTACCTCTGCCTCCCAAGTGCTGGGATCAAAGGCATGCCCTACCATGCACAGATAACAGTAGATTTTTTTTTTTGGCTTTTCGAGGTAGCGTCTTGCTCTAGCCCCAGGCTGACCTGGAGTTCACTATGTCGTCTCAGGGTGGCCTCGAATTCATGGCAATCCTCCTACCTCTGCCTCCCCAGTGGAATGCTGGGATTAAAGGCACGCGCTACCACGCCTGGCTTCTAACAGTAGATTTTTGATTGGTTTATAAACTTTCCAAGAATGTCACCATCTCTAAACAAATCCCCTAGAACCTCTTCTCAGCCTCCAACTTCAGGGAGGAGAACCTTTTCTTGAACTTTCCCACCAACTGGTCACATCTTTCCACCTTCTTTGTAAAGCATGACTCGACATCTACTACTGTTGCTCAGACAGTTTTACCTGAGAGTTTTCGGGAAGCATGTTGTCTCCCCTGATCACAGTTTCAGCTGCTCCTTTAGGCAATATGCCTCCAAAAGGCAGAGGTGTCTAAATGCTGGGTTCTGCTCCTGTTCATGTTCTTTTCTTTCACTGTCTACTGTGAAGTTCACCTGGGCCCTCAGGATCTGGGCTTTGTCAACCACAAATGTGTCTTGGAAACTAGTGTTTGGAAAATGCTGATCTAAGTCCTTAAAAATTCTCCTTTCCAGATTTCTAAAGCCTATTATTTCCACATTCGTTGTTTGAAATTTGGAAAATATATACATCTTTCAATATCTCAGCCCAGAAACAGCCCCTGTTAACATTTCAGTCTACTTTTTTTTCTGTCTTCTGTTTCTTGTGGTTGTGGGGTTAGAACCCAGGCCCTCATTCATGCTAGGCAGGGCTTCTACCACTGAGCCATGCCCCTAGCCTCTCACCCATGGATTCTAGGAAAATGCTAGGGCCACACCTCCTTCACCCACTATTTTTTTCCCATGACCTTGTAAACTGTAAAGGCAAAGGAATGCATAAATTATGTAAATATGAATTGAGAGTATATGGTTTTGTAGTCTTATCTTTTTGCATATTAATGAATTAATACATACAAAAACTATGTGTAATTTAAAGAGCAATAATAAGCAGGTATCCACAGCTCAAGTTTCCAAACTATATCCTACTCTCTGGACATTTCTCCACAGCATTAAATATTCTTTGAGAACTTGAATTTTAAAGGCTGACTGGTATTCCTTCAAAGGGTTGGCCATATTTTATTTATCAAATCCCATCTTCTTAGACATGTAGATTGCTTCCAACATTTTACTATTAAAAGGTCACTGTGAAGAACACTAGAATATGCAAATTTTGGCCCATCATTAGGATAAACTCTGAGGACTTTTTTGTTTGTTTGTTTGTTTTTTTGAGGTAGGCTCTCACTGTAGTCCAGGCTGACCTGGAATTCATTATGTAGTCTCAGGATGGCCTTGAACTCATGAGGATCCTCCTACCTCTGCCTCCCGAGTGGTGCTGGGATTAAAGGTGTGCACCACCACGCCTGGCTCTTTTTAATTTTTTTTAAAATTTATTTGAGGGAGAAAGAGAGAAAGAGAGAGAGAATATGAATGAGTGTGCCAGGGTCTTCTGCAAATGAACTCTAGATACATGTGTTACTTTATGCATCTGGCTTTGCCTTTCATACTGGGAAATCAAATCCAGATTTTCAGGCTTTATAAGCAAGAGCCTTTAACCATTAACCAATTTCTCCAGCCCTCCTTGAATTTTTCTTTATTAAAAGTAGGTAAGGGGGGACTGGAGAAATGGCTCAGCAGTTAAAGGCGCTTGCTTACAATGCCTGATGGCCCAAGTTCAATTCCCCATTGCCCACTTAAAGCCAGATACACAAAGTAGTGCATGCATCTGGAATTCGTTTGCAGTGGCAAGAGGCCAGGAGCACCCATTCTCTCCTTTCTCTCTCTCTCTCCCTCTCTCTTTGCTTGCAAATACATACATACATACATAGTAGTCAATGAACAAAATAAATGCAACAGGAAAGCCACAGAGAACACTGGGCTGGGTGTGTACTTGAAAGTGGGGGAGGGGCGTGAAAGGAGCCTGCAGATTGCAAAGTCCAGGAGGAAGTGAGGGCGGGAACTCTGCCCAGCTCTGACTTGCCAGTGTAAAGGTCCTGAGTGGCACTGGAGTAGAGCCAGTGGTCAGTGAGATAGTGGAGAAGGTACTGACCCCTGGGCTCTGAGGCCACTGTAAAGATGGGCTGAGGCAGGAAGGGGGCACGGCGGGCTTTGAGCAGAACAGTGATGTGATCCAGCTTATGTCTAGCAGGATCTCTGTGGCCACTCGGTGGAGAATCTCTGCTGGGGTAAAGGTATGAGGGAGAAGGTCACTTCCACAGTTGAGGCAGAGACCATGGTAGTCTAGCCCAGGCTGGGTGTGTAGCAGGGCAAGAAGTTTCTTCCTGGATGGCATTTGGGAATGGAGCACAGTAGGCTGGCTATAAGGCATTAGAAACAGAGAGAATAGGGCTGGGGTAGGTCCTTGCTTGCAAAGCCTGTTGGCTCGAGGTTTAATTCCCCAGGACCCATGTAAAACCATATGCACAAAGAGGCACATGCATCTGGAGCTCATTTGCAGTGGCAAGAGGCCCTGTGTGCCCATAGTCTTCTCTCTCTCTTAAATAAATGAATAACTAAATAAAATAAACGTTTTGAAAAGAAAAACAGAGAGGAATGGGGCTGGGGCTCAGTGGCAAAGGGCTTGCCTAGTATGCATGAAATGATCCAGGGTTCCACTCCAGCACAGGGAAGAAGGAGGAGGAGGAGAAAAAGAAAAAGAAGGAGGGCTGAAGAGATGGCCTAGCAGTTAAGGGACCTGCCTGCAAAGCCAAAGGACCCAGGTTCAATTTCCCAGGCTGGAGTCCCTGGCATGCCCATTATTATTTCTCTCTCTCTCTCTCTCTCTCTCTTTTCTTTTCTTTTTTTTTTTCGAGATAGGGTTTCATTCTAGTCCAGGCTGACATGTAATTCACTATGTAGTCTCAGGGTGGCCTTGAACTCATGGCAATCCTCCTTCCTCTGCCTTTCAAGTGCTGGGATTAAAGGCATGTGCCACCATGCATATCTATCTATCTATCTATCTATCTATCTATCTATCTATCTATCTATCTATTATCCGTCTATCAATCATCTATCTGCCTCATTCTCTGTCTCTTTCTCTCAAATAAATAAACTTAATATTTTTTTAATTTTATTTTTTGTTTTTACTTGAGAGAGAGAAGGAGGGAGAGAGAGAGAAAGAGAGAGAGAGAGAGAGAGAGAGAGAGAAAGATAAAGAATGAGACACCAGGGCCTCCATTCACTGCAGATGAACTCCAGACACATGCAGCCCCTTGTGCATCTGGCTTACGTGGGTCCTGGGGAATCGAACCTGGGTCCCTTGGCTCTGCAGGCAAGTTCCTTAACCACTAAGCCATCCCTCCAGCCCTTGAATATATTTTTTTAAGAAAAATAAGGAGGAAGAGGAAGAGGAAAACAAGAAAAAGCAGCAAAAAAAGAAGAAAAGGAGAAGAGAAGTGAAGGAGCCCGGATAAAGCAGATGCCTTTACTACGGCTGTGAGGAAGACTGGGTGAAGGGGCATGGTGAGACTTGGTATGAACTTGGTATCTGTTCTCTGCTGGAAGCTGAGAGAGGGGGTGCATCTCACCACCTTGAAGTCATGAGCAGCTCATGACTGGCTCTGCCCAGAGCTGTGGATAGGAGTAAATGAGTAAATTCAGGGCAGGGAGTTAAATCACCTCCAGCTTTCTAGCTCCCCGCTGAGGCTGTTTCGGGAGCCTATGCCAAAGTGGGGCCTACCCCACCTGGGTGGAATCTCTCTCTGCCCAGTGCTGGACATATGTCACCAGAGAGAGCTAAACCCTTGTTGTTCTGAGGCATGTTCTGTCCTATCTTGACCGATGCAGGACGTCCATGGAGGGTCGCACAGGTCATGTGTGCATTTCATTTTGATCACAGATCTGTCTAACTTCTAAGCCCTGCACACATGTGAAGGACTGTATACTGTTATAGCCATGCTTCATGGTGTGTGTTTGTGGGGTCGGGGGACAGGGGGCGGATGTCTCCTGAACAGCTCATCTAGCTTACCAGCCTCTCTTTGAGAGCCTGATCTCCCCCACCCCGCAACCAACTCCAGATCTCAAGGTAGGGGCAAGGGACGAGTGTTCAATGTGTGTCTAAGGTCTTGGGGTCTGGGTATAGTGACAAGAATATGGCTAATGTTTCCAGATCAGCCACACTTCCAAAGAAGGGCTAGAGCCAGATAATGCCGAGGGGCAAATGACAGGGCCCAACCACCCTCCAGCAGTTTCAGTGTGTCTTGACACAGATACAGCCCCTAAGCACAGAAAAAATGGTTTGCAGAACCTTAGTTTTATAAATTTCCACTGGAAATTCCTCCCATTCTTTCTTTCTTCCTTCTTTAATTTTTTAAAAAATATTTTATATATTTATTAAGAGAGAGAAAGGGAGAGAGAGAGAGAGAGAGAGAGAGAATGGGTGCACCTCCAGCCACTGCAAACGAACTCCAGACACATGCACCCCCTTGTGCATCTGGCTTACGTGGGTCCTGGGGAATCAAACCGGGGTCCTTAGGCTTTGCAGGCAAATGCCTTAACTGCTAAGCCATTTTCCCCAGCCCCTTTAAAAATATTATTTATTTATTTATTTGCAAGCAGAGAGAGAGACAGTGAGAAGAGAGACAGACAGAGAATGGGCCTCCAGCTGCTATAAATGAACTCCAATTGTATGTGCCACTTTGTGCATCTGGGTTTACATGGGTACTGGGGGAATTAAACGCAGGTCATTAGGCTTTGTAGGCAAGCGCCTTAAGTGCTGAGCCATCTCTCCAGCCCTTACCTCTCACTCTTTACACAGGGTAGCTCTGGGGTCAGCTGGCACAGCCTGGGATCACTTTGTCCTGACCAGCAACTTTCTCCTGGCCAGCATGCCCACAGTTGGATAAAACCATATATACCACCAAGTTTTTTGTTTGCTTGTCCATGTGTGTAATGTGGTGTGTGTGTGTGTGTGTGTGTAGTGGTGTGGTATATGCATGTGTATGTTCTCATGTGGGACCTCACCCTGTGGCAGGGTGTGCTTATCTAGATGGTGGCTGGGACATTGGGAGTCCCATTCCGTTGCTCTTCTGCCAGGTATTATTTTGGGCTGGAGTCTCTCTCTCTCTCTCTTTTGCAAGGAGGGAGGGAAAAGAGAATGGGTGCTCCAGGGACTGGTGCCACTACAAAGGAACTCAGATGCATGCACCACTTTGTGCATCTGGCTTTAAGTGGGTACTAGGGAATGGAACCCTGGCCGGCTTCAGAAGCAAGCGCCTTGAACCACTGAGCCATTTCTTTAGCCTCCCCCCCACACACCCCTCCCCACACCAGTGATTCTCAGGTTCTGCTCCTCTCCAAGACTGGTTACAGGTGCATGTGGCCATCCCCAGCTGCTTGTGTGGGATTTGGAGATTCGAACTCTGGCATTCTTTGGCCCCCTTAAGTCCTCATGCTTGGGCAGGAAGTACACATAACCGCTGAGCCATGTCTCCAGCCCCTAAGTTTCTTTTTTTAATTATTTATTTATTTGACAGAGAAAGAGGGAGGGAAAGAGAGAGAGAGAGAGAGAGAGAGAGAGAGAGAGAGAGGGAGAATATGGGCGCGCCAGGGCCTCCAGCCACTACAAACGAACGTGCGCCCCCTTGTGCATCTGGCTAACGTGGGTCCTGGGAATCGAACCTCGATCCTTTGGCTTTGTGGGCAAACGCCTTCACTCACCGCTAAGCCATCCCTCCAGCCCTCTTTTTTCAATTTTTAAAATTTTATTTGTTTTCAAGAAGGGAGGAGGAAAGAGAAAGGGAGAGACCAAGAGAGAGCGAGAGAGGATGGGCGTACCAGGGCTTCCAGCTACTGCAGCAAATGAACACCAGATGCACGCACCACTCTGCGTGTGTCCCTTTGTGTGGGCACCGGGGAATCAAACCCGGGTCATTAGGCTTTGCAGGCAAGGGCCTTAACCACTGAGCCATTTTTCAAGCTCCTCCCCTCCTTTTTGGTGTTGAACAGACAGATAAACAGACCAGCCAGTAGTTCCAGGAGAGGTCAGATTTGCATATGTAAATCTGGAAATTGTCAACGCGTACTTGGTGATTGAAGAGCAGACTCTGGGAGGTTATGGGGGAGGAGTGTGTGGAGAAGAATCAGAGAACCCACAGGGGTTTGAAGGTGGGGACAAAGAATACTCTTCATTGTTTATTGGCTGGGACAAGCTTGTGGGGATGACTGGAGTGGCCAGGGAGAGTCATAAACAAAGGCCCCCAGGGGCTGGAGAAATTGCTCAGCGGTTAAAGGCACTTGCTTGCAAAGCCTCATGGCCCAGGTTCAACTCCCCAGTACACCCATGTAAAGCGAGATGCACAAAGTGGCACATGAATCTGAAGTTCCTTTGCAGTGGTGGGAGGCTCTAGTGAGCCCATTCTCTCTGGAGAAAGGAAGATCAAGATCATCCTTAACTACATAGGCAAATTGAGAAACAGAGGGGAGAAAGACATAGGGAGGAGGAGGGCAAAAGAGAAGTGAGAAGACAGAAGAGAAGAGGAGGAGAGAACTGAGAAGCTTGGAAGGAGAGCGGTTTGGAGGAAGGCGGTTTAGGAGGTTTAGAGAAGGGGAGCGCCTGGTGGATTCCCCTGGACGAGGGCTCTAGGGTGCACAGGCCTAGCTAGAGGAACCCGGCTGCGGTGGCGCTGGACCGGGCAGGGCCTCAGCCTCCGGTGGTCCCGGCTTGGTCCGCAGCTCCCGCCTCTCCGGAGCCAGCGCGCAGCGCGCCGGGGTCGCCAGCCTGCAGGCCCGGGCGTTTCAGCGCCGCGCGGGCGGTTCCGGGGAGTGGTCCCCGCCGGCCCGCGGTGGCCCCGCGCCGACCCCGGCCCCGATCGATACGCATCAGGCGGCGGGTGGCCCGGAGGCCCCTCCCTCCCCGGGCGCCTCGACGGCCGCGCGCTGCAGCGAGGGCCTCGCGGGCACCCGGGCTGCAGTCCCCTCCCCGCACTCAGCAACTCCCCCAGGGCTCTCCGAGACCTGCAGATCCCGCCAGCCCCATCCTCGCTCTGACCTCCGGGAACCCTGGGAATCCCGGGGAGGGATGGCGAGGTTAGGGCCAAGGCCATGACTCACTGCAAGGAAGCGCTCCAATGCAAAACTTCAGGGAGCCACAAACAACAGAGGGATCAAGATACACAATGCTATTTTTTTTAAAATTTATTTATTAGAGAGAATGAGAGCATGCGCCACCTTATGCATTTGGCTTAAATGGGTATTGGGGAACCGAACCTAGGTACTTAGGCATCCCAGGCAAACACCTTAACCGCTAAGCCGTCTCTCCAGCCTTGTAATACTATTAAAAAGCAAACTTAATGCAAAAAAAAAAATCTTTAATTATAAAAACAAAAAACAAAATTTAAAGGATTTTAAAAAAAATTATTTATTATTTATGAGGGAGAGAGAGAGAGAGAGAAAGAGAGAGGAAGAGGCAGGTAGAGAGAATGGGCACGCCAGGGCCTCCAGCCACTGCAAACGACCTCCAGATGCATGTACCCCCTTGTGCACCCGACTTACGTGGGTCCTGGGGAATGGAACCAGGGTACTTAGGCTTCACAGGCAAACGCGTTAACCGCTAAGCCATTCCCCAGACCCCCAAAAATCAAAAATTTAAATCAAGACAAGATCAGTCAGTGCTGAGTTGAGCCATATTGGAGACTGAGGCAAAGGAAAAACCAGGACTACCGCACCTGATTCATGTAATTAAAAAAAAAAAAAAAAGATTTCGTACATTATGCATTGTTCATCTGGGAGTTTATTTCTGTGTGTATGATTTTTTTTTTTTAATCTCCTGTACTGGGAATCGAACACAAGACCATACATTTGTTAGGCAGGCACTCTACCACTAAATTGAATACCTAACCTTCCCTGAGATATGAGATTTTATTTTATTTTTCACATGGGATTTTAAAGGCTGTTGATACATGGAAAGCCTAGGTTGTGAGTGAGATTTCACTCCCCAGATTATGATTGGTAACAACAGATCAAATACCATCATATTAATTATCTTTAGTTCTTTTTTCTTTTCGTGACAGTACTGGGGATTGATCACAGAGCCTGTGCATGAGAAACAATCATTCTACGGCTGAGCTAGATTCCCAGTCCTAAATTTATAATTTATTTGTGTTTTCTTTCTTCCTTTCTTTCTTTTTTTTTTGTTTTTTTTTTGTTTTTTGTTTTTTAGAGGTAGGGTCTCACTCTAGCCCAGGTTGACCTGGAATTCACCATGGAGTCTCAGGGTGGCCTCAAACTCTTGGAAATACTCCTACCTCTGCCTCCAAGCACACCACCACGCCCAGCTCTATTTATGATTATTATTATTGAAGCAGGTTTTTGCATAGCCCAGACTGGTTTTGGACTGCCTGTATAGCTGATGAGGACCTTGAACTCCTGATCCTCTTGCCTCCATCTATCGAGTGCTAGGATTACAGGCATGGGCCACCATGCTTGACTCCTAAATTTTTTCACTAAAAAAACAAAACAAAACCTTTTTTTTTTTTTTTTTTGAGACAGGTCTCACGCTGGTCTGGAATCCTCCATCCTCTTGCCTCAGCATTCTGAGTACTGGGGTTTCTGTGTGTGCTACCACACTCATCTCTTAATAATCTTTTTATTTATAAAAAAAACAACAAGGAGCCAGGTGTGGTGGCACATGCTTTTAATCACAGCAGTTGGGAGGCAGAGGCGGGAGGATCACTTTGAGTTCGAGGCCACCCTGAGACTACATAGTGAATTCTAGGTCACCCTGGGCTACAGTGAAACCCTATCTTGAAAAACCAAAACAAACAAAACAAAACAAAACAACAACAACAACAAAAACAACAGCAAGAGATGGCTTAGCAGTTAAAGCACTTGCCTGTGAAGCCTAAGGACCCAGGTTCAATTCCCCAGAACCCACGTAAGCCAAATGCACATGGTGTCACATGTGTCTGGAGTTCATTTGCAGTGACTAAAGGCCTTGGTATGCCCACTCTTTCTGTCTCTCAAGTAAATAAGTAAGTAAACAAACAAACTATGGAGAAAAAGAGTTATAAAAACCAATAAAATCATTAATTAAAAAAAAGCAAATTGGGCTGGAGAGATGACTTAGCAGTTAACGTGCTTGCCTGAAAAGCCTAAGGACCAAGGTTTGATTCTTCAGGTCCCACGTAAGCTAGTTGCACATGGTGACACATGCATCTGGAGTTCATTTGCAGTGACTAGAGGCCCTGGCATGCCCATTCTCTCTCTTTCTCTCTCTCCCCCTCTTTCTGTCTCAAATAAATAAATAAAAATAAATCTTAAAAATATTGTAGAAAGGGTAGGGGAAATGGCTTAGTAGTTAAGGAATTTGCCTGTGAAGCCTAAAGATCTGGGTTCGATTCCCCAGGACCCACGTAAGCCAGATGCACAAGGGGGCACATGCATCTGGAGTTCGTTTGCAGTGTCTGGAGGCCCTGGTGTGCCCATTCGCTCTTTCTCTCAGATAAATAAGTAAATAAAATATTTTTAAAAATATATTTAAAAAACAAATTTCCAGGGTAATTTGAATACCACACAATTCACCTATTGAAAGTTTTCAATTCAGTGATTAGTTATGTTTAGAGTTCTAAGACCATCACCAATTTTAGAGCATTTCTATCACCCTTTTCAGAGACCCTATAACCATGAACAGTCACTCATTTTCCTTAACATTCCCAGCCCATGTCAATCAGTCTTTCTTTCTCTACAGAGTTGCCTGCGCCAGACACTTCATGACAGGGGAACTACATACACTTTGAGATCTGTGCGTAGCTTTAGAACTTATACTTATTGTGTTTTCCATGTTCATACATATTGTAGTGTGTGTCTATATTCCACTTATTACATTGCTAAATCTAGTCCTCTGTATGGATATTCCTCATTTCCTTATCCGTTCGGGGTGTTCCTCTTCCTACTGTGGCTATCATGAATGACATATTTATGAATGTATGCCCACACATATTTGTATATACACTTATGCTTTTGTTTCTCTTGAGTCTGTTCCTCGGACTAACATAGTTGAGGCCTGTGGTGGTTTGATTCAGCTGTCCCCATAAACTTACATGTTCTGAATGCTAGGTCCCCAGCTGATGGCAATTTGGGCATTAGAGCTTCCTGGAGCTGATGTATTTTGGGGGGCAGGTTCATGGGTGTTATAGCCAGCTTCCCCTTGCCAGTGTTTGGCACACTTTTCTGTTGCTGTTGTCCACCTGATGTTGACAAAAAGGTGATGTCCATCCTTATCCTCTGCCATCATGGAGCTTCCCCTCGAGTCTGTAAATCAAAATAGACCCTTTCCTCCCACAAGCTGCTCTATGTCGGGTGTTTTCTGCCAGCAACGTGAAGCTGACCGCAACAGGGCCTGGGAACAGTGCTTGTTTCATATTTTGAAAAAACTGTCGGACTGTTTTCCAAAGCGTTTGGACCATGGGCATCCTCACCAGCAGAGCAGCTTTCCCACGTCCTTGTCAGCACTCGCAATCACCAAGAGGAGGCTCGTCATCTCAGTGCGCGTGAATGGTGTCTTGTCACGATTTTCATTTTCACGTCCATGACGGCCAAGGGACGATGTTAGCATTTCCCCACGTGGTCAGTGCTCTTGTATGTTTTTCTTTTTTTTCTTTCTTTATTTGAAAGAGAGAAAATAAGCACACCAGGGTCTCTTGCCACTGCAGATGAACAGCTGCATATGTGCTACTTTGTGTATCTGACTTTCTATGGGTACTGGGGACTTGAACCCTGGCTGTCAGGCTGTGCAAGCAAGTGTCTTTAGCTGCTGAGCCATCTCCCCAGCCCACACCCATCTATTTCTTTCAAGAAAGGTCTGTTTGAATCCTAAGCTCAGTTTTCAACGATCTGAATTATCTTTTCTGTAAGTGGTATCATACCATGTTTAATATTCCAACTGGCTTCTCTGTGCTTGACATCATGCTTTGGAGATCCCACGACATCTTTGTTTTGTTTTGTTTTGAGGTAGAGTCTCACTCTAGCCCAGGCTGACCTGGAATTCACTAGGTAGTCTCATGGCGGCTTTGAGATCATGGCGGCCTTGAACTCATGGCGATCCTCCTACCTCTGCCTCCCAAGTGCTGGGATTAAAGGAATGCATGGCTCCCACTACAATTTTTGTTTGCAAATTTCTATTTATTTATTTGTTTGTGTGTGGGGGGGTGTCTGCACGCATGCATGAGTGTGCACCAGGGCCTCTTGCCAGTGCAAATGAATGACAGATGCCTGTGTCCCTTTTTATGTTTGGCTTACATAGGTGGCTTGAGAATTGAACCCAGGCTGCAGGCAGACTTGGTAAGCAAGCATCTTTAACCACTGAGTGGTCTTCCCAGCTCTCTTTTTTCTTTCTTTCTTTCTTCTTTTTCTTTTTTTTTTTTTTTTTTTTTTTTTTTTTTTTTTGGTTTTTCAAGGTAGGGTCTTGCTGTAGCCCAGGCTGATCTGAAATTCACTTGGTAGTCTCAGGGTGGCCTTGAACTCATGGCGATTTTTCTACCTCTGCCTCCCAAGTGCTGGGGTTAAAGGCATGCGCCACCACACCTGGCTTTTTAAAAATCATTTTTATTTATTTATTAGAAACAGGGAGAGGGTGAGAGAGAGAGAGAGAATGGGCCATGCCAGGGCCTATAGCCACTACAAACAAACTCCAGATACGTGCACCATCATGTGCATCTGGTTTACGTGGGACCTGGAGAATCGAACCTGGTTCCTTAGGCTTCGCAGGCAAGCACCTTAACTGCTAGGCCATCGCTTCAGCCCCCCCATTTTTTTAGTTTTTTGAAGTAGAATCTCGCTCTAGCCCAGGCTAACCTGGGTTTCACTATGTAGTCCAGGCTTGCCTCAAACTCATGGCGATCCTCCTACCTCTGCCTCCTGAGTGCTGGGATTAAAGGAGAGAATGGGGTTGCTAGGGCCTCTCCAGCTGCTGCAAACCTCACTACAATCTTTATAGAACTATCTCGCTATTTTTAAGTAGCTATTCAAGGGTTTATAATGTGGCTGTGCTGTATTTATCCCATCTCTGATTGATTGACATGTGTGTTTTTTTTTTCAAAGACAGTCTCTGTGGAGATTTGAATGTGAAATGCCCCCCATAGCCTTGTTGTTTGTGATTAAACCTCATACTTGATCCCCAGCTGGTGAAGCCTTTGGAGGAGGGATGTTGCTTTGCTGGACCACTCTGGGATGAGGGTGGGGCAAGTGCAAGGATGGAGGAAGCCCATCTGACTGGTGACTTGGACCAGAGGGGCAGAAGACCTCCGACGTGTTTGGAAGCTCAAGCGACAGTAATGGTGATGCGATGTGGGAGGCTGAGTACTGAGCAGCTAGGTGGGGACACGGGCGTTTGGGATGCAGACAGGCCTCCACAGGAAATGTGGGTGGACAGAGACAGACAGAAGGTGTGCTTTGGGCATGGCCACCATCGCCACACAACCCTTGTGCCCAGTCCAGTGGCTGTGAGCCACATATAGCCTCTAAGGAGTTAAAATGTGCCAAGTCTGATTGACATGCAGTTCCAAAGGCATAGGACTGATCACAAGTATAAAGATGAAATGATGATATATATTCAGTTAGATGAGTATTTAGGGGCTGGGAAGATGGCTCAGTGGCCAAAGCTTGCCATGCAAATATGAGTACCTGAGTTCAGAACCCCAGAACTCACATAAGAAGCCAGATACTGTGGCAGCAACTGTAATCTTGTCACACCCAAGATAAAAAGACAGCCTGGTGAATGCAGTGGTGAACAGGAGACCGTGACTCAAATAAGGTGGAAGGCAAAGGACTGACATTTGAAGTTGTCCTCTGACCTCTATATGTATGTGTGACGTGGAATGCATACACACACACACACACACACGTACACAGAGTATTTGAATTATTTCATTAAAATATAGCTATAGGGCTGGAGAGATGGTGTAGCACTTAAGGCACTTGCCTGCAAAGCCAAAGGACCCAGGTTTGATTCCCCAGGACCCACGTAAGCCAGATGTACAGGGTGGCACATGTGTCTGGAGTTCGTTTGTAGCAGCTGGAGGCCCTGGCATGCCCATTTTCCTTCTTTCTTTGCCTCTTTCTCTCGCTGTCTCTCAAATAAACAAAAATTAAAAAATTTTTCTGAGATACAGTACATCTGTTTTAAAAAATATGGCTATAGGGGGCTGGAGGGATGGTTTAGTGGTTAAAGCACTTGCCTGTGAAACCTAAGGACACAGATTTGATTCTCTAGTGCCCATGTAAGCCAGATGCACATGGTGCCCATGCATTTGCAGTGGCTAGAGGCCCTGGCATGCCCATTCTCTCTCTCTCTCTCTTGTGAATAAATAAATAAAACTAAAATAAAAATATGGTTATAAAGCTGAGGAAATCACTTAGCAGTTAAAGGCACTTGCTTGCAAAGCGTGAAGGCCCAGTTTCAATTCCCCAGTACCCATGTAAAGCCAGATGCACAAAGTGGCACGTTTCTGGAGTTCATTTGCAGTGGCAAGAAGCCTTGGCATGGCCATACTCTCTCTATATATGTTAAATAAATAAGAATGTTTTTTAAAGGTGACTATAAGGGGGCTGGGGAGATAGCTCAGTTAGTAAAGTCATTGTCTGGCAATTATGAGAGCCTGAGTTCAATCTCTACTACCCATGTAAAATGCCAAACATGATGTTGTGTGCATATGCTACCAGTTCTGGGGGAGGGGGCTAGGGACAGAGGATCCCTGGAGCCAGCCAAGCTAGCCTATTTAGTGAGCACCTGGCCAAATAAGCAACAGTATCTCGGAACAAAACCAAGTTGGGTGGTGTTCCTGAGGAACGACACCCAAGGTTGCCCCCTAGCATCCACATGCACGTGCACCCATATGGACCACCACCAGCCCACACCCCCAATCTGTAAGTATCAAAAATATTTCTTGCCTACCTTTAGTCCCAGTACTTAGAGGCAGAGGTAGGAGGATTGCTATAAGTTCAAGGCCACCCTGCACCTACCTAGTGAGTTCCGGGTCAGCCTGGGCTAGAGCGATACTCCACCTTGAAAACCCCCTCCAATTTTTAAATTTTTAAAAATTAAAAAAAATTTTTATTTGGTTTTTCAAGGTATGGTCTCACTCTATCTCAGGCTGACCTAGAATTCATTCTGTTGTCTCGGGGTGGCCTCGAACTCATAGCAATCCTCTTACCTCTGCCTCCCAAGTGCTGGGATTAAAGACATGTGCCACAACGCCCGGCTCTCCAAAACATTTTTTAATTCCAAGAGGCTTACATTATATTCTTGTTGGACAGTGCTGGCCTAGGTGGTCACTCAAGCTATGAGCCAACAAAGTCTGCCTAGGAGTGAGGGAAGTAGACACCCCAGAGCCAGCCCTTCAAGGCAGAGGATGAGGAGGAAAGGACAGAGAGGAGGAAGGTGGAGGAAAAGTAAGAGCCTGCCTATTTAGGAAATTCTGGCAGACAGCGTGCAGGGAGTGGGGCTTGGTCTCCCCATGGAATGCTGCTGGTGGGGTTGGGGGAAAATTGATGTTTGATTAGCAGTTCTCAGGCATGGCGCTGTGAGCCTGCGATCCCAGCCATAGATAAGTGGAAGCAAAAGGATCAGGAGTTCAAGGCCACCTTTGGCTACATACTGAATTTGAAGCCAGTCTGGGCTACATGAGAACTTGAACTTGTCTCCCTCGCCCAAAACAAAAAATAAAGAGAAAGGAAAGAGCCTTGTAACATCTGTAGGAGGTGGTCAGGATTTGAACTCAGAGCTCTCTGGCCCTGGAGTCTGTTCTTACTACTTAACTTCCTGCTCAAATGAGCAGGCAGCGGGGAGGGAGGAAGCATGGGCATTTACATCAGACCTTCCTTTGTAATAGAAGCTCTTGGGTCTCAGAGGCCACATGCTGGGGTTGTAGCTGTCCCCTGGCAATTCAGCACCTAGTCATGGTGCTGCCTTAGGCAAGCCCTTCAACCTTAGTTTATCTGTAAAATGGAGCCCATGAAATGGAGTGTCAACACATTAGCAACCATGGTACAGGACTATCAGAGGGTACTGTTAGGCTGGGAAGTACCAGGGACATCATGTCCCTGAAAAAGTTTTGGACACTGGCTCTTGGGGGAGAGTGGACAGTGAAACTGGTCACTAGCCCTCCTGAGGGAAAGGAGGGTACTGGGGCAGGCATAGCCTCAGGTCTCCTTGTCCTGTGTCCTCCAGAGCTCTGAGCCCTGCTCCCAGTGCCCCTGAAAGCGGGTACCCCTCCTGGCCCCTGTTTTCCCCTCCTGCCTCTGACTGTCACCTCCGCCCTGGATAAACAGCTCCTCAGTCCGCCCGCCTCCTCATTCCCTCACGCTTCACCAGAATTAAATTCATCATTCATTTTTTATGGTTTATACATAGTGTAATTTATGTTTTCAAATATATTGAGGTCACACTTTAGTAGAAAAAAAGTATTTCACATTGAAATTGAAGGCATGTGTGTTCCATTAAATGGGGATGTTTGGGATAATTTTAAAAGGCTAAAAGTAGTAGAAAGTAACATTAAAATAAAATTTGAGAGATGTAATTACCCCTAATCGCACCATAAAATAATCAATACTGCATTCCATTATTTCTGACTTCCCTAGTTATAGCTTTTTTTGTTAAGCTCTTGAATATTGATGAGGTGAAAGGGTCGCGTTTTCTGGTGGAGGTCTGATGGAGGTGGAATTAAGGTGATGTCGGCTCCCATTAGCCCAGGGAGATGGTGCGTGCTAATCCTTCTCAGTGATGGACCAGGGCAGTACCAGGACCCCTGATCTCCTGTCCAAGGGATCCCAGCTCTTCTGACCTAGGGCCATGTGTGTGTGCGTGCGCGTGCAGTGTGTGTCTGCACGTGCATGTGTGCCTGTGAGTGTGAGCTCACTACATTTTTGGAGCACTTGCTGGGAGCCCTGTTCCATCTAAGCCTAACACAAGCGTTGAGTCACTCAAGCTTCAGGCTGCCCTTAACAGCAGCCATCAGGGTGTTTGAGGTCCTGTGTCTTGTCGTGTTTGTGTTGTAGTATGTGTGTGTCATATATGCACACATGTGTGCAGATGTGCATTCATGGGCACATACATGTGCAGAGGCCAGAGGAGGCCCTCCTGTGTCCTCCTGTGTCACTCTTCCATCTGATTTCCTTGAGACACAGTCTCTTGCTGAACTTGGAGCTCACCGTTTTTCAGTTAGACGGGCTGACGAGGGGGCTCCAGCAAAGCTCCTGTCTCTTTGCTTGGCATGTGTGGTTATGCCCGGCTTTGAACGTGGGTGCTGGGGTTCAAACTCAGGCCCTCACGCTTGTGCAGCAAGTGCTCTTGCCCAGTAAGCCATCGCTCCAACCCTCAGGGCCCCTTTGTGACAGATGGGCTCAATGAAGCTCAACGGGATGAAGTTACCAAGGAGCGGAGGTGAGATCGGTACCCAAGCTGGGCACTTGCCACCATCTTTGCCACCTCCCCCAGGAGGTCCAGCCTTTGGCCTAAAGGTGGGCTGGCTGCTGGTGATCGCTGTAGAAGAGTATAGGGTGCTGACTCCAACCCCTTGAAAGGGAGACTCATCTGTCACTGGCCACTGTGTGCAGGCCCAGCTAGCAGACAGACCTCTAGTTCCCTGTAGGGTCGCCTGGGAACGTCTGTTCTTCTCCTCGGCTTTGTGGCTGGGCTCACTGCTGAGCCTGCCCGTGTGCGTCTGTGGGGCGGGGACGGCAGCAGGGCGTCCCTCCCTCAGCAAGCTTCGCGGCTCGGCGCAGGTTATGCTGAGCACACCACGCTGTCTGTCTGGCACGTGGGAAGTCGAGAGCAGCTGTATAGGCACTGGCCGTGGGGACACTAACTGTCCCTTATCATCCCTGGTCTCAGTTTCCCCCTCTCTAAAGTCCCTCTAGGTGGGGCACTTCAACTGGACAGTGTTGAGGTCACGTGCCTCCCCAATGGTTTATAGTCTATGCACAAGAGGTGGCTCTTCTGCCGTGTGCCTCTGTGACAGTGTACTGAGCAAAGAGTCCTCTGGGCAGCTCCAGCCTAAGCAGAGACACCTGTCTGAGGGTGCTCTGTAGTTACTCTCCCACCTTCCTCAAGGAGCCTGCTCCTTCTGGGCTGCAGTGTCTTTAGGAAGACTCCATTTACCTAAGGAGAGCAACTAGGGGTCCTCCAGGCCTGTGCACTGAGTGGCCTGGGATCCAGACTCCATTATGCCAAACACATATGGACGACCTCATGCCCGTTGCTTTCCTGTCAGGCACCAGAAGCTAGACAGTTACAACCCTAGAATCCAGACAGCCAAGCGCGCTAAGCCTGATGCTCTGGAGAAACCCAAGCACCCATCCGTGGATTGTAAAAAAACACGCGGTACCTCTGTACGACGGAGGGCGCTTCAGCCACAGAAAGGAACAAAACACAGATACACACGATGGTCAGTGAGAGAGGCCAGACTCAAAAGGACATGTATTTGAAATCCACAGAGACAGAAAGCTGTCAGGGGCTGGAAAGATAAGGAGTGGCTGCCTAATGGGTATGAGGTTTCCTTCTGGGGTGATGAGAAACTTCTGGAACTAGAGGTTGCATAAGGCTGTAATGTACTCAGTACCGCTGAACTGTACACTTTGGCCGCACTGGTGCATTTTATGTTCTGGGTATTTTACCACAATAGAAACAAGTGTGGGGCCCGGCGGTGCGCTGAGAGCCAGGCTCAGGCTCTGAGCAGGGGCTGCTCCTGAGGTTCACCGCAGCACATCAGGAGCCCCTGGACTCCGGAGCTGACGGGTAGCTTGCTCCGTGTCATTACCATGAATAATAAACAACAACAGAGTGTATTTTTAAAACTTCCCCTAATGGAGATTCCCAAGCAGCAACATGAACACTCGGATTACCCACTGGTCCCCTAAAGATGCGCATGAAAGCAGTGTGGGCCACCCAGGGATGTTGCCTGAAGCTAGATGTGTCCTAACCCGGGGCAGAGTTCTTACTCACGCCCAGCTCCACTCCCAGCTCTGCTCCAGAGGTTCCAGGGACATGGAGCGAGGAGGGTCATGTCATACCCTGGATCCTTGACTCATTTTCCCCATAGGTCCCCTTGGCTATTCTCAGGGAGACAAGAAGAGGACACTGTGTCTGGAGTTTTCTAAGTGTTCCTGGTGTTTTGGATAGGCCACTCAGACCTGTTTCGGGTGGACTGAGACTACTACGTCACGGGCCGTGCTTGCTCAAGGTGCCCTGGCTGAGCAGGGACTCGGACCCCTCACAGCTGGTCCACTGTTTGCTCTTGCATCTCAGATGCTGCTCGGCAAAGGCAGAGAGGCCACCGTTCAGACCCTGGGCTCACAGAGATCGTCCCCTGGGGAACATCAGGCAGGGTAGTCATGAGCCTCAGTTTCCCTATCTGTAAAGGGGGCAGTGCTACATCCAGACTGGGGAGTATTATTATTAAGGTGTGATGCCTTGCTGCTGCCGAGCAAATGGTGACCAGTAATCTCTTATTCATTTATTTATTTATTGTTATTAACAACTTCCATGATTATAAACAATATCCCATGGTAATGCCTTCCCTTGCCCCACTTTCCCCTTTGAAACTCCATTCTCCATCATGTCCCCTCCCCCTCTCAATTAGTCTCTCTTTTATTTTGATGTCATGATCTTTTCCTCCTATTATGATGGTCTTGTGTTGGTAGCATGATCAGTAATCTTTTTTTTTTTGGTTTTTCAAGGTAGGGTCTCACTCTAGCTCAGGCTGACCTGGAATTCACTCTGTAGTCTCAGGGTGGCCTCGAACTCTCGGCGATCCTCCTACCTCTGCCTCCCGAGTGCTGGGATTAAAGGCGTGCGCCACCATGCCCGGCTTATGATCAGTAATCTTAAACAAGGTCCTAGGCTGTGTGGCTTTCCTGAATCCATTCTGCAGACTGAGTCAGGCCTGGCCAGAGTCTCTGACCCCACTGAATTAGAGTAGGCTGCGCTCTGCCCATTGAGGTCTGTCCTGGCATCAGTCATGCACTGTGGAGCACTGACATGCTTTGTCAGACGGTCCTCAGAAGTCCATTTTATAGATGAGGAAACTGAGGTAGGTCCACAGAGGCAGAGAACTCACTTGGCTGTGGGATTCAAAAGCACTATGTTATGATCCAAGGGCCACTGCTTAAAACATTTATTGCATGTGTCTGTGCGCACGTATGCATGCCCGTGTGTGCACATGTGTGCGGTCAGAGGTAGACATTGGGTGTTTTCTTCGGTTGTGCTCTACTTTTGTTCTTTGAGGCAGGGTCTCTTTTCGTGTGTGTGCGTGTGGGTGAGTGTAGGCGCGTGCTTGTACGTGGAGGTCAGAGGACAAGTTTCTCGGGTTGGTCCTGGCCTTTTCATTTCATTTCAGAGGAGGCAGGATCTCTTGAGATCTTTGCTGCTCCCTGTGCGCTTCGGGGAAATCCTCCTGTCTTTGCCTTCTGTCATCAGCATGCCGGGGTTCAAGAAGCCCACCATGGCTTCTGGCTTTTTTATGTAGGGTCTGGGGAACGACTTTGGGGCCTCAGGCTTGAGTGGTGAGCCTTTATCTCCCCGGCCTGGGAGGATCTTTTGCTGAAGTTAGAATTCAGTGATTCGGTTAGACTGGTTAGCAGCGAGCCCCAGGGATTCTCCCATCAATGCCTCCGCAGTGCTGGGATTATAGGTGCATGCTCAGCACTCTACCTGAGTTCTGGGCATCCTAACTCAGACCCTCATACTTCAGTGGCAAACACTTTAGTGGTTGAGCCATCTCCCCGTCCCCAAGAGCTATTGCTTTTATTTTAATTTATTTTATTTATTTGGTTTTTCGAGGTAGGGTCTCGTGCTTGCCCAGGCTGACCTGGAATTCACTATGTAGTCTCAGGCTGGCCTCAAACTCACAGTGGTACTCCTACCTCTGCCTCCTGAGTGATGGGATTAAAGGCTTGTGCCACCATGCCTCTTAAACACTATTGCTTTTAAACACTATGTGAGAACTGAATGGGTGTGGGAGGTCTTCATAGCTTAGAGCAGGGTCCTTGTAGTTAGACCTTTGTCTGGAGTGAGGAGACCCAGCCCCTCAGATTTTCAAGGGACTTGGAGGCAGACTTACGTCTTTGCACATTTAGTGACTGCCTGTGACCTTGGACAGTTACTTTCTCCTTCTGTGCCTTAGTTTCCCCATTTTTTCATGAGGAGTAGACTGGAACACCTCTAAGGGCCCTCTGAGCACTGGCATCCATTCACCTTCGAATCCTTCCCTGCCTCCTTCTAGTCCCGGCCTCCCTGACTCAGACGTGCCGATGACCTCAGAGCTGGCCAGCAGCTAGCTCAGGGACAAGGGCACAACCAGTGTCTGACAAGGGTGTTGTCAGCCACAGGTAGCTGGCTTCGCAGCTCCAGGCTGGTCCTGTTCCACCATCTCCTCACAAATACCCCTGTGTCCCCCTTCTCTGTGGTCAGAGTCCCAGCCAGACTCTGTGCAGAGTCCTCTGATCTCCTCCACACCCCGTGACCCCTGTGTCAGCCGCAGCCCACTCACAGCCCAGCGAGATAAAACAGAGCCTAACAAGAAGGCTCTTCTAGGAAACTTCGGAAATGGAAGGGAGACCATTAGGAAATTTACATTTGCGAATATGATGTTTAATTAGTAATACCAATAAATTAATAGGAGAATCTTGCTGCGGTTCTGGGTTCATAAAACACCAGCCTTGGTTGGCAGAAAGAGAGAGCGGCAGTCTGGGCTGCCTAAGGGGCCAGGAAGGCTCCCGGAAACTGGCACCACTGGTGTCCTGTGTCCCTCGTGCCCACCCAGAGCACCTTCCAGTGGTGTGTGGGGCACAGCGAAGCCAGAGAACCCAGCTGAGTTCTGCTGCAGCCTCGGAGCCCCCACGTCCTTCTCTGTCAGATGGGGACAGTGGTAATAGCGTCCACCTCGTTGGACCACTGTGATGATGCGAGGAATTAATGCGGCTAAAAGTGCACGGAGCAGAAAGGAGCGAGCACAAAATAAGCGTTGGTTGTTAGAGTGCTGCTCCTATGAGGGGTATTAACGGGGCACACCTGCTGAGGGAGGGGGAGGGCTTGATAAACATGAGTTGTGATTGGCTTTAAAAAAAGATATTTAAATCTCTATCACACCTTCTAAGGCTCAGGGTCCATTGTGGAACAGGTGGCGGAAAGAATGTAAGAGCCAAAGGAAGGGTAGGACTCCTTACAATGTGCTCCTCCAGACACAAAATGACCTAGATATCCATGACCTCACAGTGCCTGACACGACCTACACAAGACCATCATAAGAGGAGGAAAAGATCATGACATCAAAATAAAAGACAGACTGATTGAGAGGAGGAGGAGATATAATGGAGGATGGAGTTTTAAAGGGAAAGTGGGGGGAGGGAGGGCATTACCATGGGATATTGTTTACAATCATGGAAGTGGTTAATATTTTATTATATGTAAATTAATTAAAAATATTTAATTTATTTATTTGAGATAGATAGACAGATGATAGATAAAGAGAGAGAGGGGGAGGGAGAAAAAATGAACACACCAGGACCTCCACCCCTGCAAACGAACTCCAGATACAAACACCACCTTGTACATCTGACTCCACGTGGGTCCTGGGGAATCGAACCTGGCTCCTTTGGCTCTGCAGGCAAGTGCCTTAACCACTAAGCCATCTCTCCAGCCCATGATTGGCTTTTAATTCTTTCCAGAACCTCCCCTGCTGTCACAGGCTCCTGGGCACCTGGGGCAGTCACTCTGATGACCCTTTGTTACCTGATAGGGCCCTGGGGACCTTCTGCTTCCCTTTTGGGGTTCCTTGGAGGTATGAGTATGAGCAGAAGCCACTGCTCAACTTTTGCCCTAGCCCCTAAGCAGCATGGCATACACAGTGCTGGCTGGCATATCTTCACCTTGCAGTAACCTAACCAGGGCTCCCAGTCACTCGCTCTCACGATTTCGTTGAGGGTCCTCAGCACTGCTCCCAGCTGCCTGGGCTTCTACCTTTGGGGCCTGAGGCACTGTCTGCACTAGGATAGCAGGTTTCCACAGCCCCTGGTGCGCCATCCCTGCCCTGCCTCCAGGCCTCTGCGCATGCGCTGTTCACCAGGGAGTGTCTGTCTTTGGTTGATAAATTTCTTTTTTTTTTTAATTTCATACAGAAGATCAGAGGTTTAATTGCAATTTAAAATTTTATCGCAAACTATTTTTGCCATTTTTTTCTCAGCAGAACATAATTCACATGCATGAGTACAAAATGATCAATACTTTTTTTTAAGACAATAAAAAATACCTTTTCTTTTACACAATAAAAAGAAATTTACGGACACACTGGACACTACTATACACACTTCACCTTTCCATCATGACCTCTGCATCTGTAGGAATGTTTTGTTGCTGTTGTTTTTAATCTTATTTATTTAATTTTCAAGCAGAGAGAGAGAGAGAGAGAGAGAGAGAGAGAGAGAGAAAGACAGAAAGAACTTGAGCACACCAGAGCCTCTGCTGCAAACTCCAGATGCATGTGACACTTTGTGCACCTGGCTTTATGTGGGTACTGGGGAACTGAACCCAGGTCATTAGGCTTTGCAGACAAGTGCCTTAACTATTGAGTCACTTCTCCAGCCTCGTAGGAATGTTTTTAGTTTTCAATTTTCCAACAAGCTTTTTCTTCACATAAATGTCTCTTTTGAAATATATTTTTTTTGTTTTCGAGGTAGGTTCTCACTCTAGTTCAGACTGACCTGGAATTCACTATGTAGTCTCAGGGTGGCCTTGAACTCACGGTGATCCTCCTACCTTTGCCTCCCAAGTGCTGGGATTAAAGGTGTGCGCCACCATGCCCAGCCTTGAAATAATCTTAAGTGAATACTATGCAAATCAAAAACTGACTCACGATACCTTTCTCCTTTATTAGCTTTCTTGTATAAGATGTCAAGTATAGGGACACATTTTAAACACAAAACACTGAATTTCATCTGTTTCTTATCAACCCATCTAAGACATGCAGCCATGGTTACATTGGCCGTTTCCACTGGTTGGCAGGAGGCTCTTCCACCAGTGGCTCCATGGTCTCCACTGCAACATTTTTCTTGCCAGACTCAGTTCTTTCTCAGCCTGAAGAATGAAGCTGGTCTTCTAGTTTTTTTTTTTTCTAATATTTTTATTTTTATTTATTTATTTGACAGAGAGGTGGAGAGAGAGAATGGGCGTGCCAGGGCCTCTAACCACTGCAAACGAACTCCAGACGCATGCGCCCTCTTGTGCATCTGGCTAACGTGTGTCCTGGGGAATTGAACCTGGGTCCTTTGGCTTTGTAGGCAAATGCCTTAACAGCTAAGCCATCCCTCCAGCCCTCTTCTAGTTTTTTTTAACATCACATTCTGCTCTAACCACACCCAGTTTCTCATTTGTAATCTGGTCTGTATATTTCCTGTAGGCTGCATTTTAGGGATTTGATCAAGAATATCAAGAATCTTTGTGTACAATAATCTGAGTCTTTCATGTGGAGTGTCACATACGGCTGATCCCACAAGCCCAGTGGTCTCCAGTACGCCTGGCACGACAGTGCTGCACAGCCGGCCGGCGGGGCGCTGGTTGATAAATTTCTGATCCTGCCCAAGGTCCGGCCTTACCAAGCCCCAGGGACCTCCAAGCAAGAATGAGAATCGATTCTAGGGAGTGTGGGGACCTGGAGGCATTTGTCACTAGTCTTCCTTCTCCATCCTAGCGCCACTGTGGCCAGGGCTTATGACAGGGACTTGCGGGATCCTTCAGAGAAGCTGGCATATGGCTGCTGGGCCTATTCTCTGTAGGCTCAGACCCTCAGCTTCTGTGGGTCCTGGTAAGACCCACTCCACGTCTCCAACTGGGAAAACTTTATGTGGCTATTTCCCCAGCGTCTGTGTCTTGCCTTCCCTTGGCCCCTGAGCGTCTTTACCTCTGGGTCGTGACTCCTCCAAACAGGGCCTCTTGTCCCCTGTTCTTTTCTAGGATCCCAAAAGAACAAGTCCTACTTGGTCTGGAGGGATGACTAAACAAGCGAATCAATCAGGGAGTGGGCTTCAGCGTTACCTCCTCCAAGAAGTCCTCCCTGGATGAGCCCAGTTCGATCTGCAACCGTTCCAAGTGTTTTCTGCCTGTCTGCGCCACCAGATTGTCAGCTCTTTAAAGCAGGGACTTGTTGTTTTGTTTACCGCTGCTTCCTGGCACCTGTCCTGGAGACTGTCACATTGCTATGCTAATAAGTATTCCCTGGGTGAGTGAATGAATGAATGAGCAAATGAATATCTGGATGAATGAGGGGCTGAATGAATGAATCAGGGACTGATCAGACGAATGAATGAACAAACGAGGGAGAGAGTGAATGGATGTGATCGTGAATGCCAGGTGAAAGGGCTTCTTCTCTGGGCTGGAGACAGCCCACTCGTTCCTGAGAACAGGTCCCCACCACGAACTTGTTTGCTCAAATGTTTATGCTGTTGTATAAAGTGCATGGGAAACACGATAATAATTAAAGCAGACACAACAACGGGTAATTAATTGCATTTCCCAAATTTGATCCATGCATATGAATGAATGGGAGGGAGGTCACAGACTCAGTTGGTTTGCGGGAGCTCCCCCACCCCCTCCTGGCCCCATGCTTTTGCTTTGGGAGTAGAGGTAGCAGGTCTTAGCAGAGTACAGTTCCCAGAGGCTGGCCCCTGGTGAGGCAGACTCCTTACCCCCTTTGTGGGATCCTGGATCCCCAGGTCCCTGGTGTGAAAGAGGGGAAATTAAAGAGGCACTGCCCAGGGAAGCCCAGCTGGCAGGGATACCCCTAGGAGCTGACAGCCATAGGGAGTCTCTGGTGGTGATTCAAGTGTCTGCTATGCCCAGGAGTAGTGACACCTTCCTGGTTCCTGTCCCCAGTGAACTGATATTAGTTATGCTTTCTAGCAGGAACTTTGAGGAGGGAAACTTCACCACAGGAAACAGAGTCCCTGCCTCACGGTGCTGCCAAGAAAAAGTCACTTTCTCAGGAAGTCTTCTTAGCCCACAGGCTGCACTGGATCTGCTGTCTCGGCTTCCAGAAGGTCAGGCCAACCGCCTCTGTGCCAGCACTCCTACCCATGCTATGTGAAAGGAAGCTGCCTCCTCTCCCTTGCTGGGCTCAGGCTGCAGAACCTGTGCATGTCCCCAGAGTGGGCTGTGACGATGGTATGAGAGCTGGGAGGGGTGGGGACCCAGAGTAGGCAAAGACCCTTGCCATGTCCCTTGGTAAGCCACAGAGGCCACCTGTAGCTTCTACTGACAGTCCCCATCGCTCTGACTCTAGTTACCTAAGAACATCTCTGGCCATGGCAGTGAGCTTGGCCTCTGTGACCTTTAACCTTTAACACATGGGAGTTATCGAGGGAGGTCTCTCTCTCCTAGGGACTGGGGGAGGGTGCTTTGCCATTCCCTGTGGGTCCCTTGAGGGGCTGAGGCCCAGTTGCCTCCTAGGAATTGCTCCCTGACACCTCATGTCTCTTGTCTTCCTACACCCTTACCATTTCCCTTTGGGTCTCTCTCAAAACAGACCCCCAAATCCTTGAGTTGCTTCTTGGGGAAATCCAAACTAGAAAAGTCATCATATCCTGAAAAAGGTGAGGTCCTAGTTTGTGACAAGCACTACCCAAGAGGAGGCTGGGGAGAGTGCTCAGTGTATAAATATACTTCTTGGCAAAGCTTGATGGCCCAGGATTCAATTCCCTAGTACCAACATAAAGCCAGATGCACAAAGTGGCACATGTGTCTGGAGTTCATTTGCAACAGCAAGAGGGCCTGGCATGCTCACTCTGTCTCTCTTTCTAAGAAAGAAAGAAAGAAAGAAAGAAAGAAAGAAAGAAAGAAAGAAAGAAAGGAAGGAAGGAAGGAAGGAAGGAAGGGAGAGAGAGAAAGAAAGGAAGGAAGGAAGGAAGGAAGGAAGGAAGGAAGGAAGGATGAGAGAGAGAGAAAGAAGGAAGGAAGGAAGGAAGGAAAGAGAGAAAGAAAGGAAGGAAGGAAAGAGAGAAAGAAAGGAAGGAAGAGAAAGCAATTATCCAGAAGACTCGAGTTGCCCTTTAAGGCCCTGGCGCACTCAAGTCCCATCTGGCTCTTGCAGCCTCATCAACATAGGTTTGCATTCCCAGTTCACAGAGAAGAAATGGGCTCAGGAGGTCAACCTCTCAGTAGAGGCAAAAGAGGAAAACCAAAAGCAGTCGGGGGCTGGCTTAGCAGTTAAAGCACTTGTCTGTGAAGCCTAAGGACCCAGGTTCAATTCCCCAGAACCCCTGTAAGCCAGATGCACATGGTGGCACATGTGTCTGGAGTTCGTTTGAAGTGGCTAGAGGCCTGGCATGCCCATTCTCTCTCTCTGATAAGTAAATAAATAAAAATAAAATACTGAAAAAAAAAGCAGACAGGCCCAGGCTTAAAGGAGCAAGAGCCCACATCCAAGGTTGCTACATGGCTGTTATGTGTTATCACCTTGATCCATTGTTTCCTTAAGAAGCAAGACCAGTGCTGAGAGGGAGCTCAGTGGATAAAGTGCTTGCCATGAAAGCATGAGGACCCGAGTTCAGATCCCCAGTACTCATGTCAAATGTGGGCCTATGTGGTGGGTGTGTGTGCCTATAAACCCCGCATTGGGGAGACAGAGACAGAAGGATACCTGGATTTACTGGCTAGCTAGTCCCAAAGAACAAGGTGGTGGTTGGGGGGTGGGGCTGGGAGATGGTTCTGCAGTTAAAGGTGCTTGCTTGCAAAGCCTGCTCACCTGGGCTCAATTCTCCAACACTCACAGAAGGCCTGAGGCAAAGTCTGATCCTAACAACAATGGGAGGTGGGGCCAGGAGAACCCAAAGCTTCTAGATCAGTCAGTCTGGCGTTCCTTTTTAGTCTGGCAACTCATTTGCAGTAGCGAGAGACCCTGTCTCAAAGAAGGTGGAGCACAGGTACCTTGAAATTGTCTCCTCATCACCACATGCACCCCCAACGCACAGTAAAGAAGCAAAAGTGTTTTTTTCTAAGAAAGAGCCATTTTTAAATGTTTTTGTTTATTTTTATTTATTTATTTGAGAGCGACAGACAGAAAGAGAAAGGGAGAGAGAGAGAGAGAGAGAGAATGGGCGCGCCAGGGCCTCCAGCCACTGCAAACGAACTCCAGACGCGTGCGCCCCCTTGTGCATCTGGCTAACGTGGGTCCTGGGGAATCGAGCCTCGAACCAGGGTCCTTAGGCTTCACAGGCAAGCACTTAACCGCTAAGCCATCTCTCCAGCCCAAGTGTTTTGGTTTTTAAAAAAATAAGGTGGTGCGGGCTGGTTAAATGCTTGCCTGTGAAGCCTAAGGACCCCTGTTCGAGGCTCAATTCCCCAGGACCTACGTTAGCCAGATGCACAAGGGGGCGCACGCATCTGGAGTCACTTGGGCTCTCTCTCTCTATCTCTGCCTCTTTCTCTCTCTGTCTGTCGCTCTCAAATAAATAAAATAACAAAAAAATTTAAAAAAAATAAGGTGGTGAGCAGTTGAGGAAGATACCTAACATTGACCTCTAGCCTCCACATGCACACAAATGCACCTGTGCACACACACACATGCAAACACTCATACACACATGCATGTACACACACACAAGAAAACAAATCTTTTAAAAATATTTTATTTATTTATTTGAGAGAGAGAGAGAAGGAGGCAGATAGAGAGAAGGAATTGGCGCACCAGGGACTCTAGCCACTGCAATGAACTCCAGACTCATGTGCCACCTTGTGCATCTGGCTTTAGGTGTGTGTACTGGGGAATCGAAGCTGGGTCCATTGGCTTTGTTGGCAGGCAGTTTAACTGCTAAGCTATCTCTTCAGCCCTCATATTTTATTTTAACTTAAAAGTTTTTATTGTTCATGTTTTGGTTTTTTTTAAATATTTTATTTTTATTTATTTATTTGAGAGAGAGGTACAGAAATAGGCAGGTAGAGACAGAAAGAGAGAATGGCTGTGCCCAGGCCTCCAGCCACTGCAAACGAGCTCCAGATGTGTGCGTCCTCTTGTGCATCTGGCTTATGTGGGTCCTAGGGAGTCGAACCTGCATCCTTTGGCTTTGCAGGCAAGCACCTTCACCGCTAAGCCATCTCTCCAGCCCTTTGTTTTGTTTTTGTTTTGAGGTAGGGTCCTTGCTCTAGCCCAGGCTGACTTGGAATTCACTATGTAGTCTCAGGCTGGGCTCAAACTCACTATGATCCTCCTATCCCTGTCTCCCAAGTGCTGGGATTAAAGGTGTGCGCCACCACACTTGGTTTAGCTTAATTTGTTTTTTTAGGTAGCATTCCAGAAACTGGATTTTGGGTTCACTGGATAAAGCAAGCATGAGTACCTGAGTTCAGATCCCCAGAACGCACATAGGGCCAGACACAGTGGCAACTGTCTCTAATACCAGTACACCTAGGGCAGGAAGGGAGGCATAGATAGAAGAACCCTGCCTCCCAAGCATGTGCCTCCCCAACCTCGCCCGCAGTAAACAGGAGAGAGAGTGCCTAAAACAAAGTGAAAGGTAATGATCCACACCCAGGGTTGTCCAGACCTCTCAGACCCTACAGAAAAAGCCAGAAGCCAGGGTGGGCTTTTGTAATCCAGCACACAGACACTGATGGAGGCAGAGACAGGAGAATTTCCTGGAAGCTCAAGGTGAGTGCTGCCAATGAGGTGGACAGGCGAGAACCGACCAGAAAGTTACTCTCTGACCTCCACATGCGCACACCCGCATTTCACACACAAGAACATGAGCACGCCGGCGCACACACAAATAATAAAATGAAACATTTAAAATCTCCAGGTTACCTAGCACTCGGGAGGCAGAGGTAGGAGGATCGCCCTGTGGGTTCAAGGTCACCCTGAGACTACATAGTTAGTTCCAGGTCAGCCTGGACCAGAGTGAGGCCCTACCTCGGAAAAACCAAAAATCTCCAAGTTATAAATAATCGCCCCAGAAAACTGGAAAGACCGATGAACTTGTTTGCACTCCTTTGTATAAATGACATCAAGACCCGTCCAGGCTCCTCTGAGCCCGCATTGTCCAGGCTTGCCCTTCTCTGAGGCTGAGCTCAGAAGACCAGCCCCAGTCTGGGTGCAGAGGCCCCTGGGGTGCCATGCCTTCCCATTTAGCCCGTTGGGCCTGCTCCCAGGTCTTGGCAGCCTCGCCATCTCCGCAGCCTTGGGTGGGGGGGGGGGGTTGGTGGGTGAATAATGCCCAGAGCGAGGAGGACTGATCGGTGAGCGCGGGGTGGGGAACTCTGCTTGGCTGGGGAGGATGGACCCCGCTGGGGGTCCTGGGCCCAGGCTGAGTGTGTGCATATCTCGCGCCGCCCGCGGCCGCCGGTAGGGGGCGCCTTGGTCATGCATTATTCATCGGCGGCCCGCCTCCCTCGCCTTCCCCCGCGCGGGCTTGCGGGCTGTGCGGAGGAGCGGGAGCGCGGAGCCTTCACAATATTGTGGCAGCTCGGCGATTGACGGCTCGGGGGAGGCTGGGGGAGGGAGGGGGTCGCAGCCTGGAGCGGCGGCGGGGGCGCGGGCGCGGGCGGGGGCGAGGTCCCGAGTGGGGGCGATGCTGGGTCACGTCACCCCCGGAGGGGGCTCGGGCCCCCCGAGGGGCTGGTTCAGTGTGAGGGCAGAGCCTTGAGCATCAGTCCTTCCCGTCCGTCCGTGCATGCATGCATCTTGCTTGCCTTCCATCCATCAAGTCAGTCAACCCTAGGGAACATCTGCCATGGGCAAGGCGAGGAGTTAGGGGACACGATGGTGGACAAGGTAGGCATGGCCCCCCCACCACCTTGTTCTTTCAAAACTTAATGTCCACGTGGAGAGGAAGACAGAGGAAAAGCAAGCAGATACCTAAGATAATTCCAGGTAAGGGTGCTCTACGAGAAAAGCCAAGCACTGCAGGGCCAGAGAGCTTCTGTGAGAAGGTGACATTTGTGCAGAGACCTGAATGACAAGGATGAACCTGACTTTGACCACAGGAGTACTCAGCCCCTGGGGTCTCTGCCTGCCGGCCTCTTGGCCTCCCAGGGGCACCGTAGAGGTCAGCTGTTGTCCCCCCCCTCCAGCCACTTCCCATGCACCCCAGGAAGCAAGGAGGGTTTTGCTAGGGCCCAGATGCACACTGCCTAAGCCACCACTCTCTGGGGGAAATAGGGATGGAGGAGTCCGGGTGTCTCACTCAGCCCTCAAGGCTCCCACCTCCTAGTCCTCTGGTTCCAGAGTAGGGGGGAGGTGGGTGGGGGAGGGGGTAAGCACCGAGGGCGTGGGCTCAGGGTCATCACTAGCATCGGGTTTCCTTCCACTTGTACAAAGACTCGTTGACGCCTGAACACATCAATACCCTTAATGACAGCGAAAGGAGCTAGGACTCCAGACCGGCGCCCCCCCCCCCCACGCCTCGGCCTCTCCCCCTCCCCTTCTGACCTCTCTTCCTCCTCCTTTCTTCTCTGATGCCTCGTCTGTCTCCTGTCTCCCATCACATCTTCCCTCACTCCCGAGATCTCTCTCCTTCCTCCTCTGTCTCTGGGTCCCGGTGTGTTTCCTCTTTTTCTTCTTTCCTTTCTCGCTGTCTGCTCTCCCCTCCTGTCCTTCGTTCTTCCTCCTTTCCCCTTCCCAGGTCCCCCACAGTCCTTGTGCATACACAAACTTTCGCCCTGCAGCTTAAGGTCCCAGCTGGGTTGGTCCCTCTATGGTCTGTTTAGCCCAGCTGGGCTCTGAACTATCCCTGGAGGCAGGAACCGCCTCAAGGCAGGGCCTGTATGGTGGGGCCCAGGCAGAGGCAGCTTCGGTTCATCCAGTGAACCTCTGCCCCAAAGTCTCATGGGTGGCTGCCCTTCCGCAGCCACTTTGCTGCCCCGACCATATCACCGGAGATGAAAATGGCAAGTTTGGTTAGTGTGGGTTGCCACTGGAGAGGAGAGAGTTTTGGGGAGGCTTTTCTGTTTTGTATTTTTTATGGCCATATATAATTTCGCATTTCTCCCCTCAGCCTCTGCCTCCTTGGCTCCCAGATGTGTCCCACATTGAAGAATTATCTCTCCTCCCTAGAGTGAAATAAATGCAATCAATATGAGTATTGCTCTCAGGGCCTTGAAATATTACATTAATGTTCCATGTGGTGACATTTTAGCTGGAATTTTCAAATACATTATGATGGTTCAAATTAATATTTATCAGATCAGCTTTTATATTTTGCAAAAGAGAGAGAGAGAGAGAGAGAGAGCAAGGGAGAGAGGGAGAAAGAGAGAGAGAGAAAAGGAAAGACAGAAAGAGCATTATTAAAATACAAAATGCAGATGAAGTCTAAAATCGATGGTCCATTTTCCCAGCACTTTCCAGGGGCTGTCTTTAGCTTTCTGGGTTTGTTTTAAAATTTATTGGTGTTCCAGGCAAATCTATTGGGCTCCCACAGCCCCCTGGCCTCCCCTTCTTGTTCCCTCTTGCGGGCTATGGGCCCCTTCCTTTTCTATCTTTCTCTCTTTATTATCCTGAAATGTAAATTACGACATTAGCCTGGTCCTTATTTTTTTTTAAACTCTCCGATGATTAAATCTGCTACACGACATCCTTGTCCTTTCTATAAATTAAATCATCTTGGCTTTGCACCTCCAGCTCAGGGCGGATGCCACACAGTGGGCAGCCGAGGTAGAGGGCTGGGGTCCTTGTCCATTTCTGGAGCAGACAGTGGGGGCATCTGTGGGGCAGGGAGGATGCATGCTTGCTCCTTGTTTTTTCTGTAAATAAGAAATGTGTACTGGGGGGAGGAAGTGGTGACAATCATACATTCCACTTTATTTTAGTCACTTCCAAACTGATTACTCTGAGAAGTGGAAAATCTAGGCAGATTGATGGTTCAATTCACTTTCTCTATTCTGTTACTTCCCCGCCACCTTGCCTCCTGTTTTGTTAGTGTTTTTTTTTTTTTTTTAAAACACTTTTCTTTTTCTATCCTTTTTCCCTTCTCGGAGTTGTATTAAGAATTAACTCAAGCTTTGGGGGGAAAGGCCGGTGGAGTGACAGCAGTGTGGTCTTCTGAGAGGTATTACCCACAGTCACCCACCTTGGCTCTGCCTTGAAGCTCTGCAAGTTTTAACAGTAAGCCCCCCCCCTAACTTTTTTCTCTTTGGCATTTTTTTCCTGTGTCCTCCCCTCTTGAGTTCTGGGAGACAGTTTGAACTGGAACGACTGCTTATTGTGAGGTACACACACACACACACACACAATTGCTGTTCATACACGCGCACACACACAAAACACGCACACAGATGCAGCCACTGTTGGGAGATCTACATAAAGCAAGCTGTCCGCCTGATTTCCCTCCACTGCTGATGTGGCCAAAAGAACGACAGGAAACTTAAAAAAGAAAAGGAGAAGGGATCGATTATTCGACCTGTACTTGAACCCGACTGAAAGAGATAAAGCGGAATTTTCAATAGGTCCCCTGCCCTTTTCACCAGGAGGGAAAGAGGAGAAGAAAAACAAGAGATATTTATATGACAGCAGCTGCTGAAAATAGCATTTCAGAGCCATAAAAAAAAAAAAGCAAAACGAAATTCAATGGGAGAAAAGGCAAGAAACTCTGCCTGCTCCCCAAAAGGCGAAAGCAGTCAGTGTCCCCCGGCTGAAATGCATGCGTGCCTCCTATAGATCTGTTTGAAATTATACTTGTCATTGAGAGGGAATTTATGCTTCTATTGATCTGCAAAAGGAAAATATTAAATGGTTTGGTTTTGATCTTTCGGTGACCCCAAGGTCAAGGGTAGTAGCAGATTAGTATTCATAGAATTCATCATGGAATTGCAGCCTGCATCCACTTTATGCAAACACGCTCCAAACACGCCTGGTGAGGCAGGCAGCAAATGGCCAATGACAAGGAAACAGCCCGCAGCCCTCCCTCCCACCCCACGGGGGGCTCTCCTTCTCTCGGGCCTTTGGGGAGGAAAAGACAGCTAAGGGGTGAGAGGATGGATGGATGAAAGACACCCGTGACTGTCATGGGCTCGCATAAAAGGTGAAGTTCCCAGATCAGGGAAAGTCAAGGAGTCCAGACATGGACGTTATAGCCGGCGACCGAAGTGGCCGGAAACCGGAGCTTGCGGGGGCTGGACAGGCAGTAAGGGGCATCCATACCTGGTGCATGACATCTCGGGAAGGACAATGACAGACATGCCCATGTGTGCACACACTCACACACGTATGCACACACTCAGCCAATAGAAGCCTGATCTTTCCTGAAGGGGGTGACATGGCCACTTGTTCCATGCCCACAAGCACGGGGATGGGAAGAGGGAGGAAGGACAGGTATGCGTGCTTCCCAACCTATGGAGGCCTTTCCATTTTCCGAGGGCCATGGAAACCATGTTTGAATGTGTGTGCAAACAAGAGACACCCTGTAGCCAGGCATGATGGTGCACGCCTTTAGTTCCAGCACATGCGGGACAGAGGTAGGAGGGTCACTGTGAGTTCAAGGCCAGTCTGAGACTACATAGTGAATTCCAGGTCAGCCTGGGCTAGAGTGAGAACTTACCTCAAAAAAAAAAAAAAAAAAAAAAAAAAAAAAGAGAGAGAGAGAGAGAGAGAGAGAGAGAGGCTGGAGAGATGGTTTAGTAGATAAGGTGCTTTCCTGAAAAGCCTAAGGACCCAGGTTTGATACTCCAGAACCCACATAGGCCAGATGCACAACGTGGTACAGGTATCTGGAGTTCATTTGCAGTGGCTAGAGGCCCTGGGACACCCATTCTCTCTCTCTCTCTCTTTTTTTTTTTTTTGAGGTAGGGTCTCACTTTAGCCCAGGCTGACCTGAAATTCACTCTGTAGTCTCAGGGTGGCCTCAAACTCACTGTGATCCTCCTACCTCTGCCTCCCGAGTGCTGGGATTAAAGAAAGGCATGTGCCACCATGCCCGGCTCTCTCTCTCTCTTAAATAAATAATAATAATAAAATCTTTGAACTTCTGAAAATTAAAAAAAGGTCACCCCATGTTTGAGTATGGCCAGGCACACCTTTAATACCAGCATTTGGGAGGTAGAGGCAGGAGGATCAGGAGTTTAAGGCCAGCCTCAGTTATATAGTGAGTTTGAGGCCAGCCAGATCTACATGAGACCCTGTCTCAAAAAAAAAAAAAAAAGTTAGGACTGGAGAAGATGGCTTAGTGGTTAAGGTGTTTGCCTGCAAAGCCAAAGGACCCTGATTCGATTCCCCAGGACCCACGTAAGCCAGATGCACAAGGAGGAGTATGCATCTGGAGTTTTATTTTGCAGTGGCTGGAGGCCCTGGCACGCCCATTCTCTCTCACACACTCTCTCTACCTCTTTCTTTCTCCCTCTCAAATAAATAAATAAAATATATTTAAAAATTAAAAACAAGACACCCACGAAGCCCTGTAAAGCCCAGACCCCTCCCACCTTATAGTCAGCTCACAAGTGCCCTCTTAGCAGAGTCTGTCCCCAATGTGGGAACATTTGGTCAGTAACAGAGTCACTTGCCAATGCTCTAAAAATAACCCACTAAGCATATCCCTGCAATGGCAGGAATCTTGGTTAGCCCTTGTTCTGCCGGCTGATTGGGGGCCAGTGAGGGGCCCAGATCCCCAGCCCCTGGGGACTGGGGGGTGAGGGCTGGCCTCTGAGGACAACATAAAACAAAATGGCTACCTTACCTGAGCCCTCATCTTACTTGTTTAACACTCAGGTCAGCAAGCAGGTCTTGCTAACCACCCATAGGATAGATTAGCCAGCTGAGGCTCAGAGAGGGCCGGTCACATGCTTCAGGTCTTAACTCTGCCCTGTTACTGAAGTCCCTTTGCTTAACAGCTCAGCTCTAATGGCTGCCACTGACTTCACTGTTTGGGTAAATTACAGGATTGGTTCACAGTTCAGTCTCTGACCGAGAAGGGGTTGGGATGGAAGAGAAGGCTTGGGAGGACTTGGAGGTCCTGGCGGCTGGGAGAGGGAGAGGTAAGGTGGTCCCAGCCCCGCCCCCTCATGCCTGCTGAAGAGGACAGCATTCTATTAATCATGTTTCATTTATATTAGCTTGACTCGATCTACTGTATATTTGAAATGGATTTAATTTTAGATCACACACTATGGAAGGGGGCCAGTTTAGTGTAAGGCGCATTATGAATATTTTCCATAAGCTGGATATACATTATCCAGGGACAGATATACGAGCAGCAGTCCAGCCTCCTGGCTGGGGGAGGGGCTGTTCTCTCCTTCCTTCCTTCCTTCCTTCCTTCCTTCCTTCCTTCCTTCCTTCCTTCCTTCCTTTCTTCTTTCCTTCCTTCCCTTGCTTCCCTGCAGCTCAGGATCACAGGTCTTTGGAGGGACACCTTTATCCCACCTCCCCCTGCGAGGGTCTGAGATGTCTCCTGCATAGCATCTTGTCACCACTGACCTTGAAGCCACTGCTTAGCCAGCTGAGAGATGTGTGCAAAGAGAGGAAGCCAGGGCTGCAGAGGTATTAGGAAACTGAGATGGGACCTGGCCCAGCAGCCATGCACCAGGGCTATGGGAGGCTCATGGCCCAGGCTGAGATATGGGAGAGAGGTGGGATACGGATGGAGAAAGGCATCAGGCCCATGGGCATCTTCAAGCTCTGATGGGGAAGAAGGTAGGGGGTTCTGGTAGGCTGGTGAGTGGCACCCCTCCTACTTAGCCAAGCAGGGGTACACAGGCCAGGCTTGGCCTTCCAGAGAGCTTCTCAAGCCTGAGCTGAGAGGGCTTGTTCTTGGAGGCGGACAGTGGGCCTGAGTCCTGGGCACTGCTCCTTTCCAAGGGACTTTATTGTACCACCCTGAGATTCCAGAGCCAAACTGGGGAAACTGAGGCTCAGGAGAGGATGAACCTTGTTCGGGGTCACAGAGCAAGTTGCGTTCTGCTTCACATGCTGCAGACAGATTCTTTATTTGTCCTACGTTGTTAGGTGATAGGCGGGTGACTAGGCTTGGGAGCAGTGGGTTGGAGCCTCACGCCCTGTTCCATAGTGCCGTGCCAGTCACCTATGGCGTAGCATTTTATAAACAGAGGAGAGTGGGCCCTGGGCAGGTTAGGATATTATATTCATGCTCAAACCTGAACATCTGAATTCCCTTCACCCCCAGTTGTACCTACCTGTCTATCCATCTCTGCATCTAGTTACACGACCCCACTGCCCTTAGGCTGCAGACACCCCATCAATCTAACTTTCACCCTTACCACCACCCCTTCCTTCACTGCCACCTTCACCATGACTGATCCATCTCCCAGGTTCACTTCTCCCTGTTGCTTCCACACTGCTGACCTGCATATCTGCCATCTCCCCAGGCTCACTGCATGACTTCCAGGAGTGTCTACAGAATCCCTGCCAACTATTATGTGCGTTGTGACCAGAAAGACCTGGCTTCACACAAGCACAGGGCCCGAGGTACAGCTCAGGGGTAGAGCAATCGTCTAGCACGTCAGAGGCTGTGCCCCACCCCCAGCACTCCCAAGACCAGATCCAAGCTCCAAATACTAGACGAGCAGGCTTGCCAGGAAGTGACCCTGCCCACTTCTTTAGGGCCACGTGCTCCTCTCTTTCTCTAGCTCGATTTCCTGTTCTGTATCTGCCATGTGCCTGCCATGACCACTCCAGGGCCTTTGAACAACCTGGTCCCTTTGCTTGTGCCCCTGGTTATCCCACTCTTCCCTGACTAGCTGCTTTTCAAACCTCAGGCTCTGTTTTTTTTGTTGTTGTTGTTAATTAATTCATTATTAATTTGAGAGGGTGAGAGAGAAAAAGAGTATGGGCGCGCCGGGACCTCTGGCCACTACAAATGAACTCCAGATGCATGCTCCACTTAGTTCATGCTTCCGTGGGTACTGGAGTGTTAAACCTGGGTGGCAGGCTTTGCAAACACACATCTTTGATGTCTGAGGCATCTCCCCAGCCCCAGGCTTGGTTTTGACATCTCCAGGGAGACCCCTGATCACACCCACCCTCCCAAACTAATTCTAGACCATGTCCCACAGTGTGCTTTTCACTAAACTTATAGCCATAAGGGTGCACTTGAGGCCTTGCTCCTCGCACCCTTCAGAAGGGACCATGCATATATGCCAGGCCCGTGCTGGGACAAGCAGCAGCCTTCAGTCCGCACCCTATCGTCACATCCCTCAGTTGCTCTGTCAACAGCGCACAGTACAATAAAGCCCGTCACCACCCTAGCCCTGCTGGCTGCCTTTCAGAAGTGGCGTGCGACACCGCTCTTATTCATTCTTAATTTAAGGTTATGAAAGTTGTAATAACCCCCTTCCCCCCAAATCACTGGGGACGGGGACCTCCACGACAGCCCCGGGCCAGGGAGCTGAAGGGTAATTGTACAGCACACACGCTGACAGGTCTAGAGCAGACAATGGTGGCTAGGGGCCTGGGACCCGGCTTGGCTCCCCCTTGGAGGGCAGGAGCCAGGCTAGCATTGGAGTCTGGAGTCACAGGCATCTTGCACATTTAGGGAACTGTATAGTCTGTGGTCCCCAGGAACAGGGAAGATGAGAGGGCCTGGGGTCCCAGTCTAGGGGGCTTGACTGTGGACAGATGTCCTAGAAAGAGAAACAAAAATCTTCCTCCAGCTTCTCCTGTCCCCCCTGCAGGGCACTGAGTGCTCTTGTTTTTTTTTTTTCTGGGACCAAAAGTGGCTCCAGAGAGCACAGATGTGAGGGGCTGGTGGCACACCAATCTTCGTCCTAACTCCAAAAGCCACGTGACGTTAACAAAGCCACTTAGCCTCTCTGAGCAATGAGTGTCCTCATTGTTAGTGGTCTTGTCACTAGTTCTTGTCTCTGGGTGGGTCTGTCATTGACAGAGACTGTACATAGTGGTGGTTCAGGGTGCTCGTGACAGCATGGCCTCTAGAAGTTAAGTGATTGCTGAAATTTCTACACCTGGTTTTTTTTTTCTAAATAAATGTCCTCATGTGTTGATTTAAATCACGGTGTTCATCTCATTATTATTAGTTTGTAAAGTGACAGTCTATTTTTTTTTTTTGTTTATTGAACTAGGTGTGGTGGCACGCACCTTTAATCTCAGCACTCAGGACACAGAGGTAGGAGGATCACCATGAGTTCAAGGCCACTGTGAGACTACATAGTGAATGCCAGGTCAGCCTGGGCTAGAGTGAAACCCTACCTTGAGAAACAAAAAAAAAAATTTTTTTTTAATTGAGGACTTTAATAAGAACATACTACAAATTAATTGGTCATATTCCCATTGGGTTATACTCTTATGTCCCCTCTCCTATACCACCATTCCACTGAGGACAACTGTTCTGTCTCTCTCTCTTTGTGTGCTGGTACACATGTATGTGTGTGGATGTCAGAGGACAATCTTGAGTGTTTCTTTTAGGAATACCATTCACCCCCATTGAACCAGGGTCTCTCATTGGCCTGTAACTCACCAATTAGGCTAGACTGACGAGCCAGTAAGCCCCAGACATCCTTCTGTCTCTGCTTCCCCGATGCTGGGATCAGAAGGAGGTGTCACCACAGCCAACATCTTATGTGGTACTGGAGATCAAACTCGGGTCCTCATGTATATGCAAGGCAAGCGCTTTGCCGACTGAGCCATCTCCTCAGTCCAAGTTTCCGTAACTATTGATGCAAGAAGACAGAGGTAGAAGGAGGGGCTCCTGGCTGCCTGCAAGATGAAGGGAGGAAGATAAGGTGCAAATGTCCCTTCCTTAGAGAGTCCTTCAGCCTATCCCATGGGCAAGCTACAGGCTGTCGCAACAGCAGGCTCCGCCAACTGCAGCCGTTCTCGTCCTAACTTGTGACGTTTTCTAGCTCATTGCTACCTGTCTTCTAGACTGTGGGCTCAGGGTACGTAGTAGGTGGGCATTAAACATTTGCTCAACGAATGAGTGACTGAATGAAGTCCATGCGGAAAACTTAGGGGCAAAGGGCATGTGGGGGGAGGGATTCTCTCCTGGACACACTTTATCTCTGTCTTGGGCCTGAGGACCAACGCACTTGTCACTCACTCCATCTGCCCAGCCCTGTCCGGGGTCTTGTCCCCACTGAGTCACAGATGGACTTCCCCTGCCTCTGTGGATTTGGGGACTGGTTGGGGGATGGGCAGCTGGGATCCCTTCTGGGCACTGGGTGGGAACTTCCATGTCCCACCCAGGCACAGGGACTTCTCACTTCCTGGAAACCTCTGTCCCCACACCTGCAGCCAAAGCACCCTGGCCTCCTGGGCAGAGAGTCACAGGGGCTAAGGGCAATGATAGAGAAACCTTGGCAGTGCCCCTCCCAAACTCTGGCCCACTTCATGCCAGGTCATCCAAATTTCTGACTCAGGGTCCCCATGGGCTCTGGTGCCAGAGAGAGGCTAGCGGCTGGTAGCTTGTTATGGCCCATGCTAAGATGCCTGTGGATCCGGCCAGTCTGTTCCAGGGAAGGGGAGGCGGTGCAGGACCTGCAGAGGACCCCAGAGAGTTGCTGGTTCCTCTCACAAGGCCCACAGCTGGAGGCCAGGCTGAAGCATGACTCCTTTCAGAAATTCTGAGTGGTGAGGCTAAGGGAGAAAATAGATCTGACGATGGCTTTGACGCCGGAGGACGTCCAGTGTGCGGAGGCCATGTGCTGGCTGAGGGTATTCTGTGACAGAGGCAGAGCCCAGGAGAAGAACAGAGCCAGAGGAAGGGGGAGGGACAGAAAGAAGTGGACACAGAGGAGGGAAGACAAGAGCAAAAGGGAAGGACAAGAGACAGTGATGTATCTCGAAAAAGAGACACAGAGATACATAGAGAAAGAGAGAGACAGAAAGTGACACAAAGAGAAAGAGACAGGAAGGGAGGAGAGAGACAGAGATACATAGAGACAAACAAAGACAGAAAGAGACAAAACACAGAGGCAGAGAGAGAGAGACAAAGAGACAGAGACACAGAAAAAGAGACAGAGGGAGGCAGAGAGAGATACAGAGAAAGAGAGAGAGAGAGAGAGAGATACAGAGAAGAAGAGATGTACAGAGGGAAATATAAGAAAGTCTCTCAGAGACAGGAGACCCAGATGCTGGTATGATGAAGCAGGATGCAAAACCATCTGATGTACACACATGTGCTGGAGATGAGAAGCCTGAAGAGAGGGTGGGCCCAGCCCGTCTGTTCATTGTCTCAAATACACAGCAGTTTGGCCACCACTTACTGAACTAGATAGAAGCTTGGGAGGTAAGGACAGGCATTTCGCATTTGCAGGAGACTAAGAATACTCATATGACTGTCCCCATGTGTCTAGGATCACGTGCGCAGCATGTGTGCATGCAAGTCACTGTGTGGAGGAGAGCGGGGCTCAGTTTCCCCTTCAGCTGTCCTGTGTTCCCGTGCGCAGCATGTCTGCCTCTGGGCTGCAGGCCAGGCTGGGGTCTGGCAGTGGGCAGCTTGACACAAGCCCTCTCCAGGGGGAGGCCTGGGAGCTGTCAGCAGTCAAGGCCAGGGCAGGCAGCGAAAGTGAACCGTAAAAGGGCCACTTCTCACTGCTGTTCATTTGACACTCTCTGCCCCAGAAGCCACCTGTTCAGCCATTAGTCATCCAAGGAAAACACAGCTTTCCTGAAACTGGGAATTGGACAGTCAGTCCCTGGAGGGAGTGTACATGGGGGAAATGCTTGCCCTATGACACTTCCAGGGCCCCCCCCCAGGCCCTCCCCAGGCAGGCTAGAGACCCACTTCTAGGGACCCCCAGGTCCTCCCCAGGAAGGCTGGAGACCCACTTCCAGGGTTCCCCCCTAGGCCCTCCCCAGGCAGGCTGGAGAGCCAGATCCAGCTAAAATAAAAATACAGCCCTAATCTAGCACAAACCTTGCAGATTTAGGGGGCCGTGGAGGGCGGGGGACGCTGTAGTGGATACCTTGGCCATAATGAAGGAACAGCCCACGGTGGGTGCAGGGGATCCCCTGAACCATGCTTCTGGGTGAGGACTGGGATGGGGAGGTGTTGCCGCCAGAACCCACTGGAGCTTGGGGAGCAGGCAAGGCAGTTGGGACGGGGAGGGAGAGACCTGGCGTGGAGGCAGGCCTGGGGCTCTGCCCAGTGGTATGTCCGCAGCCAGCATAGGCCCAGCCGTGCCCCGCCATGCCCCGCCTTGGATGGCTTGTTAATTTCATCGTTTAGCCCGTTTATGGTGTTCCCAGTTGCTGTGGCTTTTATAAACAAGCATTTTGGTGACCTTCCCCTCCGGACATCAGCTCCACAAGAATCCCGAGCCCTGAACATTTATAAATAAGTCTTCTCTCAAGTTCCACAACAGGTGTGACCTCCCCCCGCCCCCCTCCCCTGTCCTGTCCGAAAACTGAACAGTTTCAACAAGCAAAGGGAAGCCGCGTGGCTTGTCTTAAAGGGGTAAAGGGGTCGAGCAGAGGCCACAGGGTAGGAGGCTGCAAAGGGTGAGGGTGGACCCACCTCCCCCTCCACTTTCCCCGGGCTGAGGGGTCCCAGAGGAGAGGGCCACACTGGTGGGCAGATAAGCCCCTGGCCCCACTTTCCCAAAACACTCTGGGCCCAGAGACTACAATGTGAGATAGCTCATTGGCTGACAGAGCATTTCAGAGTCAGGTGTCTTCTCCCAAGGGACGTCTCATGGGAGCTCCCCCATCCCATCCCCCATCTGCTTCCCCTTTTTCCCCTCCTCAGGCCCTCCCTGCCTAAAGCACCCGGATTTATGTTTTGCAGGGTTTCACGCACATGTATCTAACATGCATTCATTTATTCTGCAGACATTTTTGGAGTTCCTCTTCTGAGCCAGGCCCTATACCAAGGGCGAAAGGCTGAAGAAGACTCAGTCCCCACATGAAGGAACACAGCTACCAGTGAGGTGGAGCCGAGGTTGGAAGACATGCGGGTCTGGGAGGGCCAAGGCTTCTGGTGGAAGTGAGCAGGGCAGGTCTCAGGAACTGAGAAAAAGCCTCACCACCCAAACTAGGAGGTGAAGAGCTCTCTGCGGAGTGCTGGCTCCCAAGCCTAGGAAACTCCTACCAGGCAAAGAGACTAACTGGGGCAGGGGTGCAGAGGCAGATACAGCCCGTGGGGACATGGGAGACTGTTCTGGCTAGAGTTTACGGCCTCAGTGGGAGTGGCTGGAGAACACGGTCCAAGCTCTCCTGCCTGACAGTGGCGCTGGCTTAGATTTGGAAACCTGAGAGCAGGGATCAGGCCCGAGGGAAAAAGAGGCTTACCAAGGTCCTTTGGTGTTGGTGCTATTGAAGGATGATGATGGTGGTGTGGGGGGGAAAAGGGAAGAGGAAGCCTTGGAATTGAAGATGGTAGTAGCAGATGGTCATGTGGATGTGGATGACACTGGTGATGATGGTGGTGACGATCACAGTGGTTGTCTTGGCAGACACAGTGGTGTCTGTTGAGTGAGGCTGTGGATGGTGGTGGTGGTTGGGATGGTAATGGTGGCAGTGACTGTGATTTTAGTTGTGATGGTGGCGGATTTGGGCAGTGGGTGCACAGTGATGGAGGTCGTGATGGTGATGGTGGTAGTTAACGACCGGGAACAATTGGTGCTTGTGGTTATGGTGGTGAGCATGGTATGGTGTGGTGGCGGTGATGGCAACGACAGAAGTGACAGTCGTGACAGTCGTGGCCGTGGAGAATGTGATCGTGGTGACGGCGAAGGCTGTGCTGGTGAGGGTGATGATGAAGATGATGGTGGTGCTGACTTGGGCGGTCATTGTACAATGGTAGTCATATTGTGACGATGGTGGTGGTGGTGGTGGTGGTGGCCATCCTGGAGGTGTTTGTGATGACACCCGTGAAGTGACACCTGATGGTGGTGGCGGTGGCCGGGGGTCTGAATGTAAAGTGTCCCCCACAGGACCATGTGTCTGAACACTCGGTCCCCCAGCGGATGGTGCTGTTGGGGAAGATTGCACACCCTTTTAGGAAGTGGAGCCTTGATCTAGGAAGTGGGTCACTGGAGGGTGTTAGAGTGGGGACCTCTGCTTTCTGACCGAGGGCACAGTGCCATGAGCTGGTGGATTGTACTTCCTGGGACTGAGCCAGAATAGACCCTTCCTTCCTTAAGCTGCTTCTTGTCAGGTGACTGATACAGGGGTGATCAGGGGTGAGGGTAATTTCAACAGTGGTGGTGACTTTGATAACAGTGGTGGTGACAGTGACGGCTATAAGGAGATGTGGCAGAGGTTTTGACAGTGACAGTGGGTAGCGGTTGATGGCTGCCATGGTCATGGTGGTGACCATGGTAATGCCGTCTGTGACGGTGGCGATGGCAGGGAGGGTGGAGACCGTAGTGGCCGTGGTTGTGACGATGGTGGTTAAGGACCACGACAAGGATAGTGGTAGTGATGATCATAGTAGCGGACACCGTTGTGATGGTGGTCACATTGCTGCCCGTGCAAGGAAGCTGGTGGCAATGCCACTCATGGTGACCAAGGGTGACAGTGAAGATCTCCATAATGGTTTCCATGATGATAGTCAAATCAAATCAAAAGGGAGTATTTCTGTCACCGGGCGTTGTGGCACACACCTTTAATCTTAGCACTTGGGAGGCAGAGGTAGGAGGATCATTGTGAGTTCAAGACCAGCCTGGGCTAGAGAGAGACCCTACCTCACAAAACCAAAAAAAAAAAAAAAGGAGTATTTCCCCCAGGTAGGAAGGTGGAATGGAAGAGCCTGATCATGTTCATACAGGACCATCAAGGTCACACTTTGGTTCTCAATGCTCAGTATAAGGATCAAAATAAGGGGAAGAAACAAAAGACCTTGCACCAGGATTGAGGGCTGGTCAAAGTTGGAACCAGGGCTGGAGAGATGGCTTAGTGGTTAAGCGCTTGCCTGTGAAGCCTAAGGACCCTGGTTCGAGGCTCGATTCCCCAGGACCCATGTTAGCCAGATGCACAAGGGGGTGCATGCATCTGGAGTTCATTTGCAGTGGCTGGAGGCCCTGGCGTGCCCATTCTCTCTCTTTCTATCTGCCTCTTTCTCTCTGTCTGTCACTCTCAAATAGATAAATGAAAATAAACCAAAAAAATTTTTAAAAAAAAGTTGGAACCAGTTAGGTAGGGCAAAAGACTCCGGTTAAAGTTTGGCCCCAGGAGACTTGAGGGGTTTTCCTTTGCCCAGCAGCTCGCCTGGGTGCTAGGGTGACTGGAAGAGGATTCTCATGGGGCTTGAACTCTCCCAGTAGACATGAGCCATGGCAGTGTGAGTCTTGGGGGTAGCCTGGAGTTCAACAGAGAGGCAGAGGTCTCTGGAGGCTGGGACCCCCATCTAACATAACAAAGACCTAAGAAAAGTTCCTGAAATGTACCCTGTGCTTCAGTGTGAGGAGACCTTTCCCTTCTATAATAATGAATGGGCCATTATTCATGCTCTAAGTGAGGAGACTGCTTCACTTGGTATATCGCCTGTCTGCTCTTCTGTTTTTCTTGTTTGTTCTGTTTTTGAAGTAGGGACTCTGATCCAGGCTGCACTTGAACTCACAGCGATCCTTCTACCTCAGCCTCCCGAGTGCTGGGATTAAAGGCGGGTGCCACCATGCCTAGCCCGCTCTGCTCTTCTTACCCTTAGGAACTCTGCTTGTCTTTTTTTTTTTAATTTTTGGTTTTTCGAGGTAGGGTCTCACTCTAGCCCAGGCTGACCTGGAATTCACTATGTAGTCTCAGGGTGGCTTCGAACTCATGGAGATCCTCCTACCTCTGCCTCCTGAGTGTTGGGATTAAAGGCGTGCACCACCACTCCTGGCTGCTTGTCTTTCTTACCAACTCATTAGTCACTTCCTCCAGAAACATCTCTAAGTAGCTCAAGCTGGCTTGAACTTGTGATCCTCCTGTGTCAGCCTCCTGTGTACTGGGATTGCTGCTGGCTCTGGAATACTGCTGGCTCTTGAATAGCACTAGATGGTCACCTGTCACCTCTGGTTGCCCTGGCATCCTTGATGGATGTCTAGACCGCTAGCTGGAGCCTGCTGTTCTGGCTTGCCACACAGACACTGACCAGGAGCTTGCCACAGGTAGGGACCTACCTTTGACCTCCAGCTGCAGGTACCTGGCAAAACCTGCTTTAGAGGGTACCTAGGCAGTGACGGATATATTATATTGATTTACTGGGATTATTGGTTGACTCAGGGCCCTTCTGCTCTCCCTGAGTTGGTACTGCCACTCAGTTCTGGTGGGCACCATCCCCAGAAGAGAGGACAAAATGTGGGTGGGCTTAGGTCAGCTGCCAGTTTAGGTAGGGGTGGGTGGTGAGGAGGATTTAGGGCCAGGAATGTGGCAGCCCTATGGCTCCTGTGGATTGAGCTCCTTTAATGCCCCAATTGTCTGTCCCATGAGCTGGCTAATGGCTGGGCCTTGTGAATTTAATAGCATCAGACCCACTGGCTGGCTCTGTCCGCCCTTGACTTGTCCTTCCCTCCTGGGCTGGGGCTTCCCCTGGGCTTGTCCTGAAACAATCAGCCAGGCTTGGGGGATGTGGGCTGGGTTTTGGCCAGCGGGCCAGGGAGCCTCCTGGACCCCATATCTAAGACAGTACACCTCTCCAGGTCTGGGTGATCAGACTGAAGCCCTCTTTGCTTTCCCGTTCTGGGGAGATGTTTGTCTGAGCGTAGAAGGCGAAGCCCTTTGGGCAGAAGTTGACAGAACAACAAGTCTGGGCTGGGGCGCATCTCAGAGGTAGAACATGAGCCTGGCATGTATGAGGCTCTGGGTTTGAGCTTCAGCACAGAAAGAAGCATTCTAAACAGAAAACCCAACAGTAGGGCTGGGGCGATGGCTCAGTGTTTAAAGGTGCTTGCTTGCAAAGCCTGATGGCCCAGGTTTGATTCCCCAGTACCCTCTTACAGCCATATGCACAAAATAGTACATGAGTCTGGAGTTCATCTGCAGTGGCAAGAGGCTCATATTCACTCTCCCTCCCTCCCTCCTTCTCTCTCTCAAATAAAACTATTTTTCTAAAACCCAATAATACTGATTCGCACTATGATTATTGGTAAGAGTACTTAAACAAGAACAAGCAAGCCTGGCGGGGTGGTGCACACCCTTTAATCCCAGCACTCGGGAGGCAAAGGTAGGAGGATAGCCTGAGTTCGAGGCCAGCCTGAGACTACAGAGTGAGACCCTACCTTGAAAAGGCAACAAAACAAACAAACAAAAACAAAAGAGAGCACTTACTTGTGTCTGAGTCTCAGAACAACCCCGAGGGTTAAATAAAAGTCACAGCCATGCTGCACTCCCTCTATATGCTAGGCACCAAGCCAAGTGTTCAGTCCTTGCGGGTCAGGGCCTCTGAGGCTCAGATCTTCTCCACTTGGCAGGCTCTGTAGCATGAAGAGGTCATCCCTGCCACCTTCCAGCCTCAGCCCAATGGAGCTGGCCGCTGTGCTCAGTACTCCCTGACAGACAGTCTATCACCAGGGCAGAGGGCACCCTCTGTTGTTCTGAGTAGAAACTGAGGCCCAGGAGGAGCTGTGAGTGGCAAGAAAGCAAGTTCGGAGCTGCACCCTTCCCCATGGGGCCCTCGCCAGGCCTCCACCTCATGTGGCCCTCGGTCCCGGCTGAGGGTGCCGGGCACTGAGTGGTTCTCAAGATCGGTTGGCTTCTACTTCCCTGTTTTCTGAGTGCCATAGCCTGCCTGGCTGCTCTAAAGGCTGGAGACATGGTAGAGGCGGAGATAGGGTGTTGCCTGGGTGGGGGTTCCAGACAGGAGACTGCGGAGGGGAAACCACAGAGGTCAGTAAGACCAGGCGCGGGGATGGCGACCAGGGTCGATCAAGGCGGGGCCGGCGAAGGTGACATAATAAGCTGGATGCAAGAACAGAGGGAGGGCCCTGTCTATAGGCAGAAACTCTATATGAGTTTCAGTCATCTGAGGACGCTGGGAGGTGGCATCAGGAAGACTTGAACCCAGGTCTTTTGGCTCCTAGCCCTTTCAGTGGCTCCTAGCTCTTTTTATTGGCCAGATACAGGCTGATGAGCATAGGTTAAGAGAGAAGGTATCAAGTTTTCTTTCCTGAGACATAGCCTGGGGCCACTGGAGGAGTCACGGTGTGGTTTTTCCCTCACTGGGTCAACGTCCAGGTAGACTGTGACCCGCCCAAGTCTCCAAGGGGCCAGTGATTCAGCCAGGACGGGAACTTCGGGCTCTGGACTCCGGGAACAGTGCTCCTTGCAGTATGCACATTCTGCCTCTGCGAAACGTGGAAGCGGTCCCTGTCCTCTGGGAAGCGCTGTGAAGATCCAAAGCTTCTTGAGAAGGAGGTGAGGCATATAAGGCAGGGAGCTCGGCTATCTGGCTTCATTGGCCAAACCCAGGGGCCACTCGGTCCACTCCTGCGACCATTCCGGAACAGAGCTCCCGTTTCTTCTGCATAAAATACCAGCCTACTTTTCAGCACCTGGCTGGGCCAGGCACGTTCCATATGCCATCACATATAACTCCCTTCCCCCCCACCACTCTTTCTTCACCAGGAAGGAAACTGAGGCTGAGAGGGGAAGGAATTCAAACCACTTCTGGCCATATCACCTGCTCAGGGACTCGTATGGTCAACAAGTACACGTACTGTGTGCGCATGCATTTCTTGTTAACCACCCACTTTGTCCAGGTGCTTCAGGGCTGAGGATGCAAAGTTACTGCTCTTACGGCCTTCAATCAGGTCAGCGACAGTCTGCGGATCAACAGCAAACAAGCCTGTTACTTGCTATAAACACTGGATAGCTCATTCTTTTTATAAAATTGTTTCAAAACTAGTTTATTTATTTGCAAGCACAGAGAAAGACAGAAAGACAGAGGGAGAGGATGGGCATTGCGCCAGGGCCTTCAGCTGCTGCAAATGGACTCCAGATGCATGCGACACTTTGTGAATCTGGCTTTATGTGGGCACTGGGGAACAAATCCGTGGTTGTTAGGCTTTGCAGACAAGTACCTTAACCACTGAGCCATCTTTCCAGCCCCCCAATATTTTTATTTACTATTTATTTTCAAGGAGAGAGAAGGGGGAGAGAGAAAGTACATTCCAGGGTCTTTTACCATTGTAAAGGAACTTCAGATGCGTGTGCCACTTTATGCATGTGGCTTTACGTGGGTACTAGGGAATCAAACCTGGGCCATCAGACTTTGCAAGGAAGCACTTTTAATCACTGAGCCATCTCTCCAACCTGGCAGCTTATTCTTGTACGTTAAGATTTTTTTTTTTTTGATTTGTTTTGTTTTTTGGTTTTCTGAGGTAGGTTTTCACTCTAGCTCAAGCTGACCTGGAATTCACTATGTAGTCTCAGGGTGGCCTTGAACTCATGGCGATCCTCCTACCTCTGCCTCCCAAGTGCTCAGATTTTTTAAAAATTATTTTTATTTATGAGAGAGAGAGAGAGAGAGAGAGAATGGGTGTGCGGGGGGAATCTAGTCACTGCAAATGAACTACAGACACATGCGTCACCATGTGCATCTAGCTTACATGGGACCTGGAGAATCAAAACTGGGTACTTAGGTTTTGCAGGCAAGCACCTTAACCACTAAGCCATCTCTCCAGCCCCGTACCTTCAGATTTTTGACACAAATCTCCTTCAGGAAAATCCTAGGACCCCTTTGCCTAAACTATTACCTGCCTCCCTTTCTTGCTTCCTCTGCCTCTTTCTTAGAATTTAAAAATATCTAAAATACCACTCATGGGCTGCAGAGATGGCTAAGTGGTTGAGGCACTTGCCTGCAAAGACTAAGGACCCAGGTTTGATTCCCCTAGTACCCACATAAGCCAGATGCACACAGTGGTGCATGAATCTGGAGTTTCGTTTGCAGTAGCAGAGGGCCTGGCATGCCCATTCTCTCTCTCTGCCTCGCTCTCAAATAAATAAATAAATACTTTTTTTTTTTTTTCTGAGGTAGGGTTTCACTCTAGCCCAAGCTGACCTGGGATTCTCTATGTAGTCGCAGGGTGGCCTTGAATTCATGGCAATCCTCCTACCTCTGCCTCCCGAGTGCTTGGATTAAAGGTGTGCACCACCACGCCCAGCTTAAAATATATATTTTTTAAGTTTATAAAATACCATTCACTTAGCTTACATATGTTGCTTGTTTCCTGTCTCTTTCAGAGAATGGCAATCCACAGCTATCTGATTTGGCCACTACCACCTGTTACTTGCTTGTGTATGGCAAAGGGGCTAAGAATGATTTTTGCATTTTAAAAAATGGCTAAAATAATCAAAAGGAGATTAATATCTTTATTTAATTAAGCAAGCTTTTGTTCAGGAGCAAAAATAAAGAGCTCCCTGCAATAGGGAGGGGTCCTGACAGGGGTTGCTCGTGATTAATATATTACTAAGTGTAATGGTGTATACCTGTAATCACAGCACTTGGGAGGTGGCAACAGGAGGATCTCCAGTTCAAGACTAGCCTGGGCTACATATTAGGACTTTGTCTCAAAAAACAATATTCTGGCTCAACAGTTAAAGTCACTTACCCAGCTTCTATTCCCCAGTACTTACACAGAGCCACCAAGTGGTGCATGTTTCTGGAGTTCATATGCAGTGGCAAACCTATGATCTCTTTCCCCCTCCCTTGCAAGTCAATAAGTGAAAATACTGCTTAAAAAGTAATACTCTGTGAGATGTAAAAATAATATAAAATTCAAATTCCAACATCTATGAAGTTTTACCGTGACACGGCCATGCTTGTTTGTGTACACGCTGTTGACGTGTGCATACTCTCATGGACAGGGACTGAGCGTAGTGCCTTTCTTGCTTTGCCCTGCTGGCTGCTCAGAAGATCACAAATCACAATTTTTGGGTTACAACTCAGTTTTGCCTCTCGGCCCACATAGGCTAAATATTTATACTCTGTCTGTCTTTTTACCCATGTCTGTGGACCCCTGCCCTGACCTCTGCATTAGGGTGCAGGCTTCATGGGGCAGGGGCTTTTGTTTGTTATTTATGTATTTGACATTGCTTGGACTTCAGCTTCTGGATACAATGGAGTATAGGGCTGGATTTTTCTTCTCTTCAGGTACCAGGATAAAAAAATCTAGGAACCAGTGCTTTTCCTGGCCGCATAAAACAACGGTCCCTAAGAGAAGGAAGGAGAAGAGCGCCGTTCTGGTACTAGCTCGCTACCTGAAGAGACTCACCAGGCCAGAGCATAGAAGAGGAAGAGAGAAGACTGAAATAGAGTTTGTTAGCTATGCTGAGATGAGCAGATAGAATTCACAATTCATGGAAGTGAAGAAAATAATATTTTTGTTTTGTTTTTCAAGAGTCTCACTCTAGCCCAGGCTGACCTGGAATTCACTATGTAGTCTCAGTCTGGCCTCGAACTCACAGTGATCCTCCTACCTCTGCCTCCCGAGTGCTGAGATTAAAGGTGAGTGCCACCATGCCCAGCAAAGAAAATAAAATTTGTGGAAGAAAATACTGAGGAGAAAGAAGGTGCCCAGGGAAGGTGCGGAGACCTGTGGAGGCCCCTCTCACACTGGCTAGAGAGGAGAGATGTCCTACTTCACAGGGCCCTGGGCAGAGCGCTCAGAAGGGCATTGGTTTAGCAGTGGAGAGATGGTAGATTCTGGGTGCAGAGCAGAGCACATACAAGATAAGGGGAGCACTAGAAAGTAAGGAAGTTCCCCTAAAGCAGGACGGGGCATGTGAAAGGAACAGAGAAACCAACAGAGCTCCCAGTGGCCAAATGCTAAAGCAAGGTGGACAATAAAATAGCATGGCCAACCAACTTGCCAGCAAGATGTGCCCACTGGTGCAATAGTGGCATGACTGTTATTGGGTTAACCAACTGCTCACTGGATTTGAGACCCACTCCACCGGAGGGAATTTATGCCTTATACGGAAAACCTTGTCAAAAGCCTGTGGCTGGGAAGGTCATAAGTCCTAGGGGGAAAGTTACGACTTGCTATCACATGGCTAAGTGGATATGTTGTGCCCATCAAATTGCCCTCTGAGTATTTATGTTTATGCCCATAGATTAGTGCTGCTCTCATTTTTGGTCAGAGAAGCTTGTTTTTGCAGATGGTAGTGACTACCGGGGAGACTCAAAACCTAACCAAAGTTCTGTGAATGAGTGACGGCTGAGTGCTCAGCACTAAATGAGACATCTCTATCACACCCTCCAAGGCTCAGGGACCACTGCTGAAAGGCACGAGGAAAGAATAAAGAGCCAAAGGTCAGGGAGGAGTGCTTTGAAACACCATCCTCTGGACATGAAATGGTCATTGCATTTATGACCTCACAGAAACTGTCATTACCTGCCCAAGACCTGGATCATATTGGGCCCATCAACATGTCATCATGGTTGATGGCAGAGAGCAAAACAGAATTACATCAAAATAGAAGAGGGGGCTAGAGAAATGGCTCAGCAGTTAAGGCGCATGCCTGCAAAGCCTAACAATCCCAGTTCGATTCCCCAGATCCTACATAAAGCCAGATGCACAAAGTGGCACATGCATCTGGAAGTTGTTTGCCACAGCTAGAGGCCCTGGCATGCCCATTCTCTGTCTTTCTTCTTTCTCTCTGCTTGCAAATAAATAATAAAATATTTTAAAAAATAGAAGAAGAGTCCTGAGGAGATAGCCCAGCAGTTAAAGATGCTTGTGGGCTGGAGAGATGGCTTAGCAGTCAAAGCACTTGCCCTGCAAAGCCAAAAGACCCAGGTTCGATTCCCCAGGACCCACATAAGCCAGATGCACAACATGGCTCATGCATATGGAGTTTGCTTATAGTGGCAAGAAGCCTTGGCACACCCATCTACATGCACACACTCTTTCATAAATAGATTATGTATATATATTTTTTTGTTTTTCAAGGTAGAATTTCACTTTAGCTCAGGCTGACCTGGAATTCACCATGTAGTCTCAGGATGGCCTTGAACTCATGGCGATCCTCCTACCTCTGCCTCCTGAGTGCTGGGATTAAAGGTGGGGGGCCACTATGCCCAGCTGATAAAAATATTTTTAAAACACCGAGGAGGGACTAGTTGTAAAGAAGAGAAGATTCAGTGGAAGGGGGTGATTGAAGAGGTAAAGAAAGAATGTGAGGGGATCTGGATCAAATACATTATGTATATGTATGAAAATTGTCAATAAAATGTTTTAAAAATAGCATAGTATTTAAATTACCCCCCAAATCAAAGATTTATTGAAAAAAATGTTCTAAATCTAATGAACATTACTAGTGAATACTTCTCAACTTGCCAAGGTCATGAATAGTAAGAAGAGACTGAGAAATTGTCATAGGCCAGAGGATATTGAGGAGACATAGCAATTAAATGTAATGTGATGTTTTGTTTTGTTGTGTTGTGATGGAGTCTCATGTAGCCTAGTCTGACTTCTAATTCACTAAGCCAAGCCTGGCCTTGAACTCTTGATCCTCCTGCCTCCACCTCCTGAGTGCTGGAATTACAGACATGAGCTACGACACTGAGCTCAATGAAATGTTCTAGATTAGATCCTGGAACAGAAAGATCTAATCCAAAGTACAAAATAAATATATACAAATTCATATATCCAACAATTGAATAGATAGAGGAGAGGAGGTATATATTTTTTCTCAGAATAATTTCCAGTAATATGTGTGGCTATGTCCCGTGTGGTGGTTTGAATATAAAATGTCCCCCATAGCCTCCTGTGTTTATAATTAAGCCTCTTACTTAATCTCCAGCTGGTACAGCCTTTGGGAGGTGGAGCCTTGCTGGAGGAGGTGTGTCACTAGGATTGGGCCTTGAGGTTTGTTAGTCCAACCCACTGGGTGTTCATAGCTCTCTCTCTCCTTTCTTCCTGCTAATTAAAAAGATGTGACACCTGGTTGAATGCTCTGGTCACACTTTCCCTTCCATAGTGAAACTTTTCCTTGAAGCTGTAAGCTAGAGAAACCCCTGTCCTTCCATAAGCTGCTTGTGTGTGGGCTACATTTAGTGATTTGCTTTCAAAGAGGGAAGGAGGGAAAGGGGAAGACAGCAACCTCACTATTACTAGTGAGGCAACATGGCAAACAGTGCCTTAGCTAAGCAATGGGGCTGATGTCACTGGTAATGGCAGTGGGATATTATATACTCCCTAGTATGGCACAGTGAGGTGGGCCCTTTGCATTGGTGGTATTCTTCCCCTAATCTGTAATCATGAGGTAAATAACAGACAAACTCAAACTAAGGAACACTTTACAAGATATCTGGTCAATACTCTTCAAGACTCAAGATCAATAAGAAGACTCAGAAATTGTCCCAGACCAGGGGAAACTGGGGAAGACATAACAACTAAATATAATGTCATGTTCTGTATCAGATCCTGGAACAAGAAGAGGACATTAACGGAAAAACTGGTGAACCCCAAAAGTTTGGAGATAGTTAGAGTAACATACCAATGTCAACGTAGCAATGTGAAGTATTAACAATGGGGAAACTGCCTGGGGATTGTGGAGATTTGAATGAAGTGTCCCCCATAGGCTCATGTGTTTTGAGTACTTGGTCCTCAGGAAGGTGGCAATTTGTGGGGAGTTTCAGAGATGGAGCCTTGCAGGAGGAGGGGTGTCACTGGGGGAGGGCTTTGGGATAATATAGCTCAGTCCAAGTCCCGGACTCAGGCTGTTTCCTTCTTGCTGCTATGTGATGATGTGAGCCAGCTTCCTGCTTGTGACATACTTTCCCCACTGCAGTGAAATTTCCCCCTTAAAACCATGAGCAGAAGTAAATCCCTTTCTCCCATGAGCTGCTTCTGGTTGGATGTTGTATCCCAGCAACCAGTAGGTAACTGCAACAGGGATGACTGGGAATTGTCTGTACTACTTTTGGAAGTTTTCTATAAATTTTAAATTATTCTAAAATATAAAGTTTATTTTAAAATGCCCTAGATCCGTTAAAAGTTACCCAGCAAGCAAAGAAGGAGGAAAAGATGGTGCGCATCTAGAAGAAAAACCAATCGATAGAGACCCAGAAATGTCACAGATAGGAGTCAGCAGACAAGGACGGTTACAACACACCCTTCGTACTCAGGAAGGAGGAAGAAATGAGGAGTGCAGTGAAAGAAACGAAGATGTTAAAAAGATTCAAATAGCAGGGCAGGTGTGGGGATACACCTGTGATATTAGTGCCTGCAAGGTGGAGGTAGGGAGATCTCAAGTTCAAAGCCAGATTTGGCAACAAAGTGAGTTCAAGGCCATCCTGGGCTCTCTCACAACAAAACAAACAAACAAATCAAGGACTGAGGCTGTAGCTCTGTGGTAGAACACTTGCCTAGCATATGTTCAATTCCCAGTGCTGAAAAAACAAAAACAGAGTTTCAGGAGGTAAAAATGTGATCAACATTTGAAATGAAAAAATACACTGGGAGTGGGGGAGCTGAAGAGATGGCCCAGCAGTTAAAGATACTTACTTGCAATGCCTGAAGTCCTGGTTCAATTCCTCAATACTCATGTAAAGCCAGATGCACAAAATGGCACATGCACCTGGAGTTTGTTTGCAGTGGCAGAAGGCCCTGGTGTGCCCATTCTCTCTCTCTCTCTCAAATAAATAAATAAATCTTAAGTGGGTTAGCAGCTGGTTAGACACCACAGAAGAAAATATTAGTGCTCTTAAAATCATAGCAATAGGGCTGGAGAGATGGCTCAGCAATTGAGGCACTTGCCTATAAACCCTAATGACCCTGGTTCAATTCCCTAGTACCCATGTAAAAGCCAGATGTACAAAGTGGCATAAGCATCTGGAGTTCATTTGCAGTGGCTGGAAGCCCTGGCACACTCATTCTGTCTGTCTGTCTTTCTTCTCTCTATCTCCCTTTCTGCTTGCAAATGAATAAATATTAAAAAGTCATTGCAATAAAAAACTATCTAACAAAGACTGGGGTAAGAAAATAAATTTTGCCAGAGTCTCAGTGGATTGTGGGACAACATTAGGAGGTCTACCACATGTCCCACTGGAATCCCAGATGGAAGGAAGGGGAATAAAAAAGATATTTAAAGAAATAATGGCTATTTTTTCCTGTGTTGATGAAAAGTATAAACCCATAGATCCAAGAAACTTCAATAAACCCCAAACAAGAATATAAGAAAAGCATATATAGATACATCATAGGTAAATGGCTGAAAACCAGTGTATGTCATCAGAAGTTTTTCAACACTGTGCACATAGTAGGTCTCTAGTAGTATATGTAGAAGGCATCGAGTGTCACAGCTGATAACCTGAACACGGGGATCTAATTCCCTGGGTTTACATCCTGGCTCCATTATCAAGTAGCTTATGACCTTGGGCTTAAGTAGCTTAGTTCATTACTCTGAGCCTCAGTTTCCTGTTTTGTTAAATGTTTCTGAAAATTCTTGTTGCTTAATGTATTAACTAAATCTTGGCATCTATCTCCTTTTTTTTTTTTTTTGGTGATATTCAGTGCAAGAGAATATGGAAAGACCTACACCCTGGTGCCTGGAACATAGTACTATGGAGGGTGCAGACTCTAACATCACCCACCCACTCACCAGTCTTTGTCTAAGAAGGTGCGACCTTTGGGGGGTCCCAGAAATAGGGGAGCAGGGACAAGGGTTGGCCAGGACCAGGGCAAGCGCTAAGGTTTGATCTCTGCTCTGTAGGTCCAGCATTCTGGAGAGCCCCACGTGGGCCCAGATGAAAATTCCCCCATTTTTGGACAGAGTGAGCAGTCGTTGAAATATAAGAAGTCCCTGTTGAAAAATGTCCCTGCTGTGAGCGCTGCTGGGTGGATTAGCTGGCATTCCTTCCCCTCCATTGAGCGGAGTCGCAAGCTAATAAATATTTCAGAATTGGCTGTATTCAATCCAGCCCTTGTCCCGTTTGACGTCTGTTCTCTCAGCTTTCAGAAGGAGACAGGTGCAGAGCATGAAAAGGGATTTAATTACTAAACATCCCCAAGTCCTGATATGCAAACACATGCTGTGCTGTACACATACCTACTGCACACGGTCATGCACGGCCCGTGCACTCACACGTGTGCAGACACAGACCCGGGGCCAGTCAGCATGACCGTGCCAAGTGACCACCAAGGCAACGCCGTGCTCACCTCTACGTGCACACCACCCGCATCACAGGCCACATGTAAGCACACTGCACACAGTGCACATGGACACACTTGTGTTCAAGTGTGTACACAGGGCCCTTGGATGTTGACAGGCATGTTTACAGCTAATGGGTATGAATGAACACGCACACATGCATTTACAACATATGCTCACACAGCTGTGCACATAACCTAATCATGCAACTATACAGATGTTCATGTCTACACACAAATGTGAGATGTGTTTCCAGAAAGAACACAATTCAAAGGCTTCATCAGAAGCCGGGTGTGGTGGCACACACCTTTAATCCCAGCACTCGGGAGGCAGAGGTAGGAGGATCTGCCGTGAGTTCAAGGCCACCCTGAGACTACATAGTGAATTCCAGGTCAGCCAGGGCTAGAGCGAGACCCTACCTCGAAAAACCAAAAAACAAAATAAAGGCTTCGTCATTGTGTGGCTGGGATTATTGATAGACCACGGGGAAAATTAGGTAATTTAATGGCAAGACAAATACAAAGTGTGAATTTAGGCCTTACACCATGAAAACAGGTTTTTGGCTTTTTGTGTTTGTTTGTTTTTGCATGTGTATGTGTGTGTGGTGTGCATGCACAAATGTTCCTATGCTGTGGGTGCATGTATCAGTGCAGGTGTACATGTGTGTGCCTGCATGTAGAGAACAGACGCTGAGGTCAGGTGTCTTCCTTAATTGTTCTCACTTTGTTATTATTAGTATTTTGATACAGAGTCTCTCTCTGAACCCAGAGCTCACTGATTTGGCTAAACTAGTAAGCCACCTAACCCTGGGGATGCTCCTGCCTCCACCTTCTCAGCACTGGGATCACAGGCGTGCACTGCCACACTCGGCTTTACACAGGTACCGGGGATCTAAACTCAGGTCTCTATGCTTGTACAACAAGCGCTTCACTGACCGAGGCACCTCTCCATGCCCCTAAACTATTTTTCTTCCCACACACCAATGCACAGGCCATTAGCTCCATGTCATTCTGTGTCAGGATGCATGTCTTTTCCCTTGTGTTGGAGACTGTCACATGTATCACAATAGTGAGTGCATCTCAAGCTGGACCCACACGTGTGCACACACATGTATGGATACCGAACACCCACACTCACCCCTCTGCTGGGAACCTCAGCTCTTTTCTCCTCTCTGGGACTTTGCTGCCTGCCCTGCGGGTATCTGGGGAAAATTCAGAGACCTGAGGGAACAGTATACAGTCAATGTCTGGCCCTGAGGTGGAGAGGGACGGTCATGCCTCTGGATACCATGTCAACGGTGACGGGCGGGGCGGAGATGGTTGGGCTAGGGCAGGTAAAGATGTGCAGAATGCATTGCAGTCGTTGTTAAGGGATTACGTAGTAAGGGATTGCTACGACCTCCCGGGCTAGTCTCTGGCACTGGAGACCAGCAATGCTGAGGACCCATAGCCTGGACATCTGAGAAGCCCGGGCAGCTGGCACCTGCTTTGGCCCCCACTCATAGTTTGCTCATCATTGACAGAAGACGGTGGTGAGCACTTTCTTGATGTCAGTCTTGTCGGTACTGTTTATCTGCTTCGTCTAGGGAATACTATCAAAGGGCCTTGTCAGTTCTCAATAGACTAGCCTCAGTCCTCAGTCAAACAGAGCCCCAACCATGAACTTTTTCCTAAGCAGAGCCATTGCAAACAGACAGGAGTTGGGAGGCTTTCAAATAACTAGTCTTGGGAGGCTTTCAAATAACCAATCAGTAGGCCCTATGGAAATATATGCAAATGAAAGATGCAAATCAGCACTGAGTCTTTTTGCATCTGCAACCATCCCAGACCACCTGCCCCACTGATCACTTCTTCCCTTTGACAGGAAGATGGGGAGCTCTGAGTCCAGCAGGAAACAGACTGGAGGTCAGAGACATCTGCAGGCCTGCCCAGACATTCACGTCCCCCAGCCCGCTCTCCTGCTAGCCCCAGCAGGCTCCAGTGCTTGAGTGAGGGTCCCCTTTTTCCTGCTCACAAACTCACTGCACACACTTAACATGGCTCACACTCAGTCTTACACACTCACATATACTCCACACCTTCATGTTTGTGCATTCATTCATATACTTTTTTTTTTTTTTTGGTTTTTCGAGGTAGGGTCTCACTCTAGCCCAGGCTGACCTGGAATTCACTATGTAGTCTCAGGGTGGCCTCGAACTCACGGCGATCCTCCTACCTCTGCCTCCCGAGTGCTGGGATTAAAGGCGTGCGCCACTATGCCCGGCTTTTTTTCTACTTTTTTATTGACAACTTCCATGTCTATAAACATGAAACCGTGATCATAACCCCCTCCTACCACCCAAACTTTACCCCCTCCCAAAACTACCCTCTACCGACTAGTCCCTCTTCTAATTTTTTTTTTTTTTTTTTTTTTTTTTTTTTTGGTTTTTCAAGGTAGGGTCTCACTCTAGCTCAGGCTGACCTGGAATTCACTGTGTAGTCTCAGGGTGGCCTTGAACTCATGGCGATCCTCCTACCTCTGCCTCCCGAGTGCTGGGATTAAAGGCGTGAGCCACCACGCCCGGCTCCCTCTTCTAATTTGATGTCATCATTTTTTTTCCCTTCTTACTATGCAGGTCTTGTGTAGGTACTGTCAGCTACTGTGAGGTCATGAATCTCAAGGCCACTTTGTGTCTGGGTGACAGTATTGTAAGCAGTCCTCCCTTCCTTTGGATCTTACATTCTTTCCACCACCTCTTCCGCAATGGTCCCTGAGCCTTGGAGGGTGTGATAGAGCTGTCTCATTTAGTGCTGAACACTCCACTGTCACTTCTCATCACTATGGTGAGTTTTAAGTCACCCCGGTGGTCACCACCATCCGAAAAGAGAAGTTTCTGTAACCAAACGAGAGAGTAGCATTAGTATATGGGCCTAAACATTGGTATTTAGAAGGCAGCTCAATGAACATAATCATTCTTACACTCCTGCACATGTAAACACATCACTTTGTACACCCCCACACAAGACATGCCTGTACACATTTATCCTTGACCATGGAGGGTCCTGTGAATTGTGCCAAGGTCACGAGCCCACGTTCCTGGGAGAAGCAGATGGGTAGGCTGAGTGTCCCAGGGGAGAGCTTTCTTCCTTGGGGCTGCCCAAGGTGGCAATGGGCAGGGTCTGGCCTGGCCTGCTGTGGGCTTTCCTGATGAAGGACACCCCCCCCCCCGCATCCCCCTGTCCCCGCCCCAAGCAGCCTTGCCATCCTCTGGGCTTGGCGGCGGGCGGCACTCTGGGATAATGCCTCCCTCAGGAAGTGGTAATTGAGGGGTAGAGAATTAGATAATCAGCACCGCCAGGAAGTGGGGATGTGCCTGGGCTGCCTTTGTTCCTAGAATAAGCGTGCTGTGCTGGAGAAGCCAGCGAGGGATCCCAGCCAAGTTGGGAGTGGGGTTCCCCTCAACCCTCATCTTCTGTCTGGTGGTGCCGACAACAGGAGTACCATAATCCCCAGCATGTCAGTGAGGAGGTTCTTGGAGGAGCCTGGGAGCTGCCTGGTTGCCACTGGAACCACACACCACCTTTCCTTAGGCTTCCCCGTCTCCATTGTACACCAGAAGTTGTCAAGAGCCAGGAACGAGGTAGACTTGAGTTCAAATCCTGCCTCCTCCATGTTACCTGTGTAAATTCTTCAAGTCTCAACTGCCTTCCTATAACCCTTCCTGCAGGCAAGGTACCTGGGAGACTCATTAAGCACTAATAGGTCTGTGTGTCCACAGCAACCATAGACTCTGTGCGCAGGCCAGGTGGATGACCCTCGTACACTGACTTGTTGAGTCCTTCTAGCAACAAGCAGAGGTCAGGCCTCTTGCTATTAGTCTTCTCATTTTATTTTAGCCAGTTTTAATTTTTATATTTATTTATTTATTTGAGAGAGAGAGAGATAGAGGGAGGGAGAGAGAGAAAGATAATGAGAATGGGCATACCAGGGCCTCCAGTGGCTGCAAAGGAACTCCAGATGCATGCCCACCTTGTGTATCTGGCTTACTTGGGTCCTGGGGAGTCGAACCTGGGACCTTCGGCTTTGTAGGCAAGTGCCTTAACCACTAAGCAATCTCTCCAACCCTCTTCTCATTTTAAAGATTACTGAACTCAGGCATTAAAAGTGGCTGGGGTCTTGCTCTGGGAAGAAGTAGAGTTGGGATTTGACCCCAGATCTCTGCTGCTGGGATCCACCTCCAAAAGCAGGCAGGAGCCACAGGCTATGAGTGACTCAAGAGATAAAATGATGACAGTGATGTCTGAGTGAACAGCCTCCCTTCCCAGCTTCTCTTTGATCCCATCTGCACCTACTCCAGGTACATCTTGATGGTACATCTCCATGCCCTGGGCACCCTCCCACTCTTCTGGACACTGACTCCTCCCCAGGGCCCTGGCTAGGGGAGGGCTGATGCTTAGGGCACATCTGTATACTCTTCCCAGGTGACTTCTGTGGCTGCCCTCTCGGGCCTTGGATGGGAGGACTCCACCCTCACCCCATCCCCGCACCCTGCCCCTGTCCTGGCAGTGCCGGGTACTCTACACTCATTCCTGCCCCACTCCATAGATGCCAGCACCTGCTCTCCTCTTCAAAGGCCTCTCTGGGCCACATTTTCTCCTCTGTAACGTGAGAGGAGTGAATTCTTCCCCGGTCCTTCTCAACTCTCCCCGTCTCTATCCTCATAGACCCCTGGTCCCTTGAGACTCAGCTCAGAGTGACTAAGAAGGTTCTCCATACTAGAAGTGCATTGGACGTGCCCTCTGTAGAGCTGGGCAGGAGTACACACTGGCTGGGCGGTGCGGTCATGGGCTTTTCCCCCAGGTCCTCCAAGCAGGACAGCAAGACACCCAGCACACAGGCAGGCCTTCTAAAGCCTCAGTATTCTCAAAGGTAAAATGGGCTGCAACCCACACAGAAGCAGGATAAGCGCGGGAGGCAGGCCCCGGGGGCAGTGTGCTGGCCCTGCCCTGAGTTCCTCGCCCGCCATGTCTGAAGTCCCAGGAATACCCTACAGGGCAGGGCCTGGCGTACTTGGCCCCTGATCTGCCTGGCTTGACTCTTTATAGGCTGCAGCCCCATTGCCTACCTGTCTCCTGTACTCCTGCCTTCTCCTGGAGGGGCTGCTGGGGATCTGCTGCGTATCTAGTTCCTTCACCTTGACTGTGGTTTGTCCTGCTCTAGCGAACTCTGCTAAGCCAAGGATTCATGGCAGTTTCGCTCACTGCTGCCCGCCCCCCCCCCCATGCCTAGACCTGGGAGTCAATTGCCCCCTGCCCTACGTATAGTTCATGAACCTACTCGCATTTCACACGAGAACACTGAAGCCCAGAAAAGGTCTTGTGAGCTGCTTGAATGGGTGGGAGGGTCAGAGTCCACGATTCCACAGCCATCGAGAAGCCCACTGTGTGGTGGTAATGGCCAGCCAGTCCACCAGAGGCTGGGAGGAGCCCCGGTTAGGGTGGAGCCTGACTGCTTCCCTCTGCCCCTCTAGCAGACCCGCCTATCTCTACCCCAGGCTGGAAACCCGACACCCGAGGCCCATCTGCTCTCTTGCCCTCAGTCCTCCGCCCCTGGAGGCCTCTGCTCCAGCGGCTGCGGAGCAGTGATTGTTCCAGGCTGAATGGGCCGGCCTGGCGTCCACGCCAGGTGCACCATTGTGCCGGCCTTGACACCTGCCTGGCGGGTCGCAGGCCCTGCCCGCATGCGGATCCTTGCCAGGCTGAGAGAGAAGCTGCCCACCCGCCTCCTGGGGGTGGGCCTAGGGGGTCCAGGTCCCCCACTGCTACCCCAGGGTAAAAGCTTGAAACCACACCCAGAGCCCCTGCCCGCCTGCCTGCTTGGGGCTGTCCCAAGGATGCGTCCCTTTGTCCCCTCTTCTGCTCACTGTCTCACAGCTGGTGAGGTCAGGGGCACAGCCACTGACTGTAACTCAGCCTCAGTTTCTTGACTGTAAAATGGGGATACGACAGAAGCCACACCCGGGAGATCAAAGGCCACAATTGGTGGGCCATGCTAAGAGATTCGAGAAAAGTACTTATTTTGATTCAGACTAGCAGTGTGCATGCGCAGGCAGGAGCCCCGAGGGAGCTGGGCTCAGCCCCGCGGGCCCAGCCTGATTCCCCCAGCTGCCCCCCTGCCTGTCTCCCCTTGCCCGGCCTCCCACCCGCTCTATGAAAATTTAATGTTGGGTAATGACAGTCTGGGCTAATGAAAGAGGCTTCTCTTCTGGCAAAAAGAGAAAAACAAACAAAAATCAACAACCTGCAAGGGGGCATTAACTTTTCATGAGCTCTCTCTCCCCAGTGACACCCCGCCCTGGCTCTCCCAGGCAGCGTCAAGCGCCCTCCTTCCCTCTAGAGCTGGGCTGGGCAGACGGTATGTGTGTGGGGGACAGCTGGAGGGGTCCTGGCGCTTTAGGAAAGTATCTTCTTGGGGCTCCTCCGTGGACCATCTGCTAGTCCTGGGAAGAAGGAGCCCCCAAGGGCTTCTGGGAGCTCAGTGGGGCTCTGGGGTGGAGGTACCAGTCTTCAGTTCCCTCTGGGCAGTGGGTTGGGGTGAGCACAGAGTGCGTGGGGAAAGACAGGACCAAGTCAGGGGTTCCTGTCCTACCTGCCACCAGTCTCCCAGTGCAGCGAGGCCCCTCATAGCTCCGCGGCTGCAAGTGGCTGGAGCGAAGAGCACAGCAGAGACTCTAGCTCCCTCTCTTTCTCTCCGTGGTGTCCTGGAGAGCCATTGGCTGCTGCCTGTGATATCCTGAGAGATACAACAATTAATTTTCTTTTAATCAAGGTCGGATGAAGTAAATTGGTGCGGTTCTGCAGCCCTTCATTTTCTGTTTTTGCAGTGATGCAAAACAAATATGATCAAATTATGCTCCTTCTCACCTTATTGAATTAGGAAGCATGACTGATCAGAGGGAGTGGAAATGCTCTATACCATTCAGAGCCCCCTGTTCCCTCCCCTGCCCCGGCCTCCACCTCTCTGGGGTCATTGGGGCTCAGGGACACCTGCCTGCCCCCCCCCATCCCCACATATCAGATGACATGATGTGTGCTCAGTGAAGGAGTGGTGAATGAATGAATGATTGAGTAAGCAAATGAGTGAGGGAGTGAATAAGTGATTGAGTAAGGAAGGAGGGAAGGATGCAGCCAGGCCAGAGATAGAGCCAGCCAGCTAAGAGGAGGATTGGCTTTGGTGAAAACCAGGCGCTTCGACTCAGAGGCATTGGAACGTCAGTGTTTCTTCCCAGGACTCACTGATCGTGCATCCTCCATGTCTTCTGTCTCTTCCATCTCTTCTTCTGTGATTTGTGCCATGAGCTGGTGAGAGGCCTCCTCTGTTTTGCCCATCACAGACCTGGCACCTAGGAAGTGTTCAAGAAATACTGTTTGAGGGGGCTAGGGAGATGACTCAGCAGGTAATAGTGCTTGCCACACAAGCATGAAGGCTAGCAAGGGCCTGAGTCTGATTCCCCAGCACTTACCTAATGGGATGGCTACACATGCCTATAGCCCCAGTCCTGTGGGGAACAGAAACAGGAGTATCACTGGGGCTTGCTGGTCAGCCTGTCTGGCTGGAACTAGCAGGTCTGAGCTTAGTGAGAGACTCCACCTCAAGGCAATCATGTAGAAGTGCCATAGAGGAGGAGGCGCAGTGTTTTCCTCTGGCTTCTGCGCATGTGTGCACAGGGCACATGCATCTCCAGATATGCACATGGATACAATTACACCACATACCGTATCATACATACTACACACAAAAAAATATTGGCTGACTCAGTGAGTAGTTTAATCCATCCTGACGGAGTGGCTGGGCTCTTGTGATTTAGCCAAGGAAATATGTAACACACCAACAACCCCCAAGGCATCACAGACCTGGACTCAGGGTCACCAGAGCCCTGCAAAGGGGGAGGTTAAGGAGATCTTGGAGGTGAGCTGGAAAGGTTAAGAGGGTGTGGACATCAGGGGGACAACTTCTGGGGAGATTTGGGAAAAAGGCTGATGGCCAGCAATGTCCACAAGAGCTGGGGAGATGGTGGCCAGCTGCCTTGAGAAGCTGCCCCAGTGGGGACAGCACTGAGAATGAATGCATGCTTGCACACCTGGGCAACGTGGACTTAAGTTCCAGCGCTTTCCTGGGACAGTTAACATTTTTATTGCCCTCTCCAGAGAGAAGATGACCATTGTCACCCACGTCAGAGTTGAATGAGTGACAATATGTGTGTGACTTTACCCCATACATACTCAGTGAATCTCAACCAGCACCATCACCTTTTTTTTTTTTTAAAAAATATTTATTTATTTGAGAAAGAAAGAGGGAAGAGGGAGAGAATGGGCATGCCAGGGCCTCTAGCCACTGCAAATGAATTCTAGATGCATGTGCCACCTTGTGCTTCTGTCTTACATGGGTGTGGGGAATTGAACCTAGGTCCTTAGGCTTTGCAGGCAAGTGCTGAGCCATCCCTCCAGCCCCCATCACCTTTTAAAAAAATATTTTAATGTATTTATTTGAGACAGAAAATGTGAGCATGCCGGGGTCTCCTGTGGCTTCAGAAGAACTCCAGACGCATATGACACTTGTGCATCTATCTGGCTTTACACAGGTACTGGGAAATCGAACCTGGGATATCAGGCTTTGCAAGCAAGTGCCTTTAACCACTGAGCCATCTCTTCAGCTACCACCATCTTTTATTATCACATTTCTTCCTACCGCAAAAGGTCTTGAACACCATGCCCAAAGTGGTGGTGGGACCTGACTCCCCAGGCTAGAGGCAAGCCTGGTTTATGATGTGAGAGCAGGGCAGGTGATGAGGATGACTACACAGAGATCTGTCCCTGTGGATTCCAGGAGATGGGGGAGGACCCTCCTGAGCATCCTTCCCTATAGGAAAGATTCTGGCTCGTTGGATGTCCCCTTGCAAATGAAGGGGTTCATTTGCCTGGATATCTCTGATCTACGGTTCCAAGAGTATGCTGGAGCTTTCTACCCTTCAGCTGTGGGCAGAGTCCTGTCCTAGGTGGTGGAGGGGGGAAAGACAGTGATGATATATATGGCCACTGCCCTTGGGAAGCTTTCAGCCTCTCTCAACACATGGTGATAAATCCCAGGAAGTAACGCACAAGGTGATACACACGTGCCCGTGCACACGTACATACCCTGCAGGAGAACAATGACAGAAGACCCGGCTAGTTATCTAGCCCCCTGAGGCGAAGCCACTGATCCAGGCACTGGGGTGGAAGCCAATGGTTCAGAGTACAGTGGGGTGCAGTGGGGCAGGGGGGGCTGCCTTGGGGAAGCCAGGAGTTTCAAACAGGGAATTCAGGGGAATATGGAGGCAAGGAAGGAAGGGAAGGCATCTGGGGCGAGTCAGGGCTGAGATGAGTGTTCAAGGCATGTGGAAAAGTGCGATTGGCAGGTCGGCTATGACAATGCTCCCAATTCTGGTCCTTCAATGTCTCTGAGAAACGTCTCTGAGCATACTTGGGCCCACTGGGCCCACAGAACCACCTGTCTTGAGTATTCATGGCTTCTGTGTTTTAGGATGAAGAGGCCCAAGGCTTACAGGGCGTCCTAGGCATAGCCTGGATGCCTGCTATGCTGCTCAGGGTTGGGCCTGGGTGGCTTTGGACCTCTTTGGGTTTGATAACATGGGCCTCACAGATGCTGCTGTATGGTCCCTGTGAACTCCTTGATCCCTTAATGCCTCCTTGGACTCAAGGAAGTCATCTGGCTGGATCTGGGTTCTCAGCTGGGGTGTGAAGGGGACGGTGCCCAAGCCCTTGGGCAGATGGGTGACCCTGGGCATTTGCTTCATGGCCATCCTGGCATGTGCCTAACATGCCCATGGCCTGTGGGACCAGTCTCTGGGTGGTGACTTCTCCTCAGAGCTTAGTCATCACTCCTGGGGTGCAGCAGTGACCCAGATGGGGCAAGATCGTGATATACGTTTATCTCTGCCATCTGCCCAGCACCTCCCCTTCCTCTTCCTGCCCTCAGCCCCTTCTCCAGCCATTGGGGGTGCCACACTGACATTGTCCTACTCAGCTCTGAATCTCTCCTCTGCTACACAAGGTCTGTATCCACCTAGGCCTTCTGTCCCTTCTTCTCTAAGTTCAACGACAACAGACAAAGCTGCCACTAATTCAGTGCTTACCAGTGAATAGCTCCTTTGCATATATTACCTCCAATCTTTCTGTCTGTCAGACCAATTGTTACTATTATTATCCCCATTTTACAGATGCCGAAAAAGAAGACTCAGAGCTGAGTGGCTCGCCCAAGGTTAGAACTAGGAGTGGTCAGGCTGGGTGGTTACAGATGCCAAAGCTCATGGTCCACCCAGAACGCTCTGTGCTCTCCCTACGTGTTCTCAGTGCTCTCAGAGCCGCCTGTCCCAGGACCTCCACCAGCTCTCGTGAATACCACCTCATTCCAGATCCCAGCCCGTCCTCAGCTTGCGCCACCCTGCATTCAGTCAGCCAGTTGAATGGGTCACCTCTCTCCAGGAACTTGCAAACCCTGGCAGAGGAGCGGCCCAGAGACGGGAAAGGCCAGTGTCTCCAGTGGGCCCCTCAGTGTGCTCCAGGACAAGATGGGGAGGGTGGGGGGTCAGAGTTCTGCCAGTGCCAGCTGCTGTCCTCCCTAGATAGGACCTGGGATGCCTGCCTGGAGATGACGGGGGCGGGGGGAGGAGGGGAGAGGCGCCCAGCTGGTGAGCAGGTGATCCCTCCTTATCCGCCATCAGCGCCTCCTCCTGCTGTCCCAGGCTGGAGTTTCACAGCTCGCTTTCACTCTGGCCTTCTATCACTGGGGTGGAGAGTGGGGGTACTTAGGCTTGGAGGGACTGGGGAGAATAGATTCCAAGGTGACGCCCCCTCCCCTGCCTCATGCATGGATCTACTGTCTGCTCTGAGGACAAATGACATGGTTGGCCCTGAAGAGGGTGCTCTGAGGACAAGGCCCCAACCCAAGCATTGCTTCTGTCCCGTGGAGGCTGTCCCTTTCACCATTCTTTTTGCATGTATATGTGTTATGTTCATGCATATATGTATGCATGTTGTGTATGCACGTTCATATCTACATGGGTGCACATGTGTGGGTGAGCGCGTGTGCACATGTATGCATGGTGTAGAGGCCAGAGGTCGATGTCAGGTGTCTTTCTCAATTGCTCTCCACCTTATTTATTTATTTTTAAAAAAATTTTTTTTGTTTATTTTTACTTATTTATTTGAAAGTGACAGACAGAGACAGAAAGAGGCAGATAGAGAGAGAGATGGAATGGGCATGCCAGGGCCTCCAGCCACTGCAAACGAACTCCAGATGCGTGCGCCCCCTTGTGCATCTGGCTAACGTGGGTCCTGGGGAATCGAGCCTCGAACCGGGGTCCTTAGGCTTCACAGGCAAGCGCTTAACCGCTAAGCCATCTCTCCAGCCCTCCACCTTATTTATTAACACAGGATCTCTCATAGAAATTTTGTTTTTGTTTTTGGTGTGTGTGTGCAGATGTGCATGCATGCCAGTGTGAAGCCATCACTATCTTTTTGTTGTTGTTGTTGTTTTGAGGTAGGGTCTCGCTCTAGCCCAGGCTGACCTGGAATTCACTATGTCATCTCAGGATGATTTCGAAATCACAATGATCCTCCTACCTCAGCCTCCCAAGGGAGTGCTGGGATTAAAGGCATGCGCCACCATGCCCAGCCCCATTGCTAGCTTTTTATGTGGGTCTTGAGGATTGAACTCAGGTCCTCATGCTTACACAGCAAGCACTCTTACACCCACGGAGCCATCTCTCCAGCCCGAATTCAGGATCTCTCACTGAATCCAGGGCTTACAGATTTGGCTCATCTAGCAGGCCAGCTTGCCCTTCTGATCTGCTTGTCTCTGTCTGCCCAGTGCTGGGATTACAAGTGTGCACCACTACACCTGGCATTTGCATGGTTTTTGGGAATCCAAACTCAGATTTCACACTTGTATGGCAATTACTTTACCAACAGATATCTCCTCAGTACCCTTCCTTTTGCTGTTTGCCAAGTGAATGTAGCTTTCCTGGACAATCCCACCTGGGATTATTAGGCCACATGTATCTGCTGCAAAAGGTTCAGACATTACAGCAAAAAGCTCCCCAAACGTATCTCCTCATGGCTACCGTGGGGGGGGGGGGAGGCAGTAACTGCTCCTATATATCCTCACAAAGAGCCTCTTGCAGACTGGCCAACAGGTGCCATTGCTGCCGCCTGTTACGAAAGCTGCTTTTCCCTCCACAGTGTATGTTGACAACTGCCTTCCATGACTACCTAAGGCTCCTCACACTTTCTGAGCAGATCTTGCTCTTTTTTTCTGGAAATTATTTCCACCTTTGTGGTCAGTGGCTGCCCCTTTTGTCTCTCCTCTCCCAGAACCTCCTGCCCAAGGACATCTCAGTGGCCATCTCTCTGGTTCTCCAGCTCCGTCTCTCTGTCCACTGATGAGGTCTCAGGTCACCAGGGTGTGAGCTAGAACAGGAGGTCCAGGAGGTCCAGGAGGCCAGGAGGGGAGGGTATAGAAGAAGGAGGCTAGGCAGGAATGCAGGGCCCCTGGGCTCACACATCACATCACTCTTCATGTGCCAACCATGAAGACAGAAACAAGCTCTTAACTCTATGAACCTTGATTTTCCAATGGAAATATGAGGGAGGTCTTACACCTGCTTGGCAGTATTGCCGTGAGGAATCCAGGGGTCCAGGGATGTGAGCCTGTTCAGTACTAGGCTTGGGGAATGTGACGAGAGCTGAGCAAGTCTGAGGAGAAGCTGAGGCAGGGAGAGGAGATGTTTGCATGTGACGAGGAGCCCGAGCCACTATGGGGAGGGACTCCTGCAAGGTTCCTTCATCCTCACACAACAGATTTCTCTCTCTCTTTCCTTCTCCCTCTGTCTTTCTGCCTCCTGTTCTCTTTGTTCTGGGATTGTAACTCAGACATGCTAGGCAAGCATATTATTATTATTAATTATTATTCTAGAATTACAGGCATGTACCACCACACCTGGTTTATGTGGTGCTGAGGACCAAACCCAGAGCTTCGTGCATGTTGGACAAGCAGTCTGCCAAACGAGCCGCATCCCCAACGTGCTTCATCTCATTTTTTTTTTTGCATGTGTATATATGTGATGCACATGTGTAGATGCATGTTCACATGCCTGTAGGCACATGTGTGTGCATGCATGTGGAGCCCCGAGGTTGAAGTTGAGTGTCTTCCATAATTGCTCTCCATTTTATTTATTGAGGCTGAGGTCTTTCATTTGAACCCAGAGCTCACCAGTTCAGCTTGTCTAGCTATCAAGCTAGCCAGCCCCAGGGATCTAGTCTTGCTCTCGTCAATGCTGGGATTACAGGCAGGCTACCACGCTTGTCCAGCAGTTGCTTGGATGTTGGGAATTCAAACTCCAGTGTTTCTGGTTTCTGGAAAGCACTTCATCCACTGAGCCACCTCCCCAGCTCCTGATCTCATGCTTGTTCCACACTTTATCAAGCTGGGGATTGAACCCAACGTCTTGGGAATGCTCGGCAAGTGTTCTACCACTGAGTTATACAACCAGCCCTTGCTTCACACTTTAAACACACACGTGGAGAACACATCCAGGGTCTAAGAAGCACACTTAATTCCCTGGTGCCTTGAGCTCATGAATTACCCACCTTGAACATTTTCTAGTATGGACATGACAGGCAAGGACTTCCATCTTACCTCAATCCTCCCTGTAGAACAGGAGGTCTGGCCCTGGTTTTCAGCAAGCAGAACTTAGGCTAGATTCAAAAGGAACTGTCTCAGCTGGAAGGCTGAACATCCTCAGGTTGGTTGATGGAGGAAATCCGAGGACGACTGAGGAGTCCCCAGGGGAGGTCATTTGGAGGTGGCATCCTGGGGGACACTGAGCCCAAGGGTAAATGAGAAAGACAGGAGGGGTGGTGGAGCAGAGCTGCAGCAGCCCTTAGAAGGGGACAGCTCTTGGGGCAGGGGGAGAAGAAATCCTGCAGGGAGGGACTATGAAGCCAGAAACCCGTGTGGGAGCAGGGCTGGTGGATGAAAGACGATGGTGGGCTTTGAAAATGTGCATGTCAGCAGTGGGCATCCCCGCCAACACTCGGAGCTGCCAGGCAAGGAGGCACTTTCAGGGCGAGTGGAGAGAGGGCCAGAGAGCCGGGTTGAACCATAAATCTTTGACAAGGCCTACTCCCACCCCAAGAACCCAGTCTCCTCCCATCACTCTAGGGGGGAGGAGACTGTGAATCTGGGGGTTCCTCCATCTTTCTTCCTCACCCCCTCATCATCGCATTCTCCCCAGGAATGTCCTTCATCTGGCCCACAGGGTTCATGTCACCCCATGGAGCGCGGGCTCCGTGCCACTGTACACTTCGGAGAATCATTAGCAGAAGTCATTAGCTAGAATACAGCCTCCCCCATAAATCTCCCCTGCACCTGGATCGTTTGTCCGCGCCTAATTTCCATCTCCCGAACTTTATGATTTGTCCCTCGTTTGATGAGCGTTTCTCCCATCAATTGTGCCATAAGTGCTTGCAGAGAAAGACCCCCTGCGCTGACCCCATCTCCAACACATGGGTTCAGGCTTCTCACCCTGCATGGGGGGGGCTCCCCAGACCCCCTCCTCAGCTTGTCTCTCAAAGGGCAGCTTAAAGACGCTGTGTCCGCAGCCTCCCTTGGGGATGGGAGGCAGAGCTCAGCCCTGTGGCTGGGACGATGGGGAAAGGAAGAAGATGAAAAGGGCCCATGGCTGGGCGAGTGACTTTCCCACCTCTGCCCCAATGCTCTGTGTGACCTCAAACATTTTGCCTTCCCCCTCTGAGCCCCAGTTCCCTCATCTAACACACAGGAATCACATTGACCATGGTTATTGTGAAAGCGGAGGTCATTCAATCACTCATTTGTGCTTTCACATGTTCAGTGAGTCTATCTGCTTGGGAAGCACTGAGGATGCTCCTAAATGCTGTCTCTGTACCTGGCTGTTCCGGGGCAGAGAGAACAAGCAGGGACACCCATGTGCCTGTGTTGCTAGGAGCATCCTTGGTGTGCACATCCAGGCTTCGGTGGCCAGGACGATGTGGGTTGGAATCCTGACTGTACTGCTGACTAGCAGTGTGACCTTGGGTAAAGCCATTTTACTTTGGGGAGGCTCATGAACATCTTACACATAATATGCTTGCTCTAGCTCAGTCTGATCTGGAATTCATAATGTAGTCTCAGGGTGGCCTCAAACTCATGGCGATCCACCTGCCTACTTCTGACTCTCGAAGGCTGGGATTAAAGACGTGTACCACCACAGCTGTTTTTTTTTTTTTTTTGCTTGTGTTGTGTGTTGTATGCATGTGTGTGCACCCACATGGCGTCCCATTTGCTTGCCTGCAGTGGGGTTTGCTTATCTGTGGTAGCCAAACTTATTATTTAATTTTTTAAAATATTTATTTATGAGAGAGAGAGAGAATGGGCATGACAGGGTCTCTAGCCACTGCAAACGAGCTCTAGATGCATGCACCACCATGTGCATCTGGCTTATGTGGGACCTGGAGAATTGAACCTGGATCCTTACGCTTTGTAGGCAAGGGCCTTAACCACTAAGCCATCTCTCCAGCCCTCTTTTAAAATTTTGTTAAAAAATATTTTATTTATTTGAGAGGCAGGGAGGGAGAGATAGGAAGAGGCAGATAAAATGGGTGTGATAGGGCCTCCAGCCACTGCAAAGGAACTCCAGACACATGTGCCACCTTGTGCATCTATCTTATGTGAGTACTGGGGGATCAAACCTGGGTCCTTAGGCTTCATAGGCAAGCACTCTCCAGCCTCTTCTACCCATTCTTATTTGAGCCAGAGTCTCTTACTGATCCCAGAGCTTGCTGTTTTTCATGAGCTTTGGTGATTCTCAGGTTTGCTCCCCTATGAGACTGGGGTTACAGACGTATAGGGCCACAACCAGCTATTTATTGGGGTCCTAAAGATCAAACTTGAATGGTGTCTTGGGCCTCTTCAGACCCTCATTCTTGCACAGGAAGTGTTCTTAACCACCAAGCAATCTCTCTAGCTCCACAGCACATTTTGTCAACGAGAGACTCAGAGAGAGACAGTTGCTTTCCTAAGTAAGGCACATTAGCAAGTAGAATGCGTGTAAGAGGGACAGATACAAGGGGCGGAGCTTTCTGTCCAGGAGACTGTGTTCCAAGCCTTGCTCTGCGGCCCAAGAGCAATGAGAATGTCAAATGGACTTCAGGATGAGAGGAAGCTAGGGGCATAACTTGGGATTCCCCACCCTACGAAGCAAGGGTGTTCCTAGGGCTTGTCCTCGAGGCCTGGGGCCTCAAGGAGGTACCTGCTCCTTGAGGAGGTGAGGAAGAGCATGGGAGATTGGGAAACCCACTGGGTTGGTCCTGCCAAGGCAGATCTTCCTGCCTGTCAGGAGCGCTCCCCAGTCATGATGCATGGACCTGTGGGGTTTGGGGACATGGAGTTCAGTCCCATCACCCACAGGAGGGCAATGGGAGAAGCCAGGGCCACTTTGGGACCTCTTAAGGTGGGTGTGGCTAGAGGCGTGGCTGGGGAGGATGCTGGGTGCCCCATCAGGACCTGTGGCAGGGGCGAGTCATGAGTAAAGGAAACTGTGGAAAGGAACACCTATTTTAATGTTTGGGGACTTGTCCCCACCTGGAGGGCAGGGGAGGGGCAGGGCTAGCCCAGTGATCACTTCACCTGGCATTTGCAGGGGTGTCCTTAATTCATGCCGTGGGAGGCCAGGGAGCCTGCCAGTTGGGTTTATAAGTCATATGGCCTCAGGCAAGTTACTTAACCTCTCTGAGCCTCAGTTTCCTCCCTTAAAAAAAAGGGATAATAAATCTCACAGGCTTCATACGGTTGTTGGCAGAATTAATTATACCCCTCTTAGTACAGTGCCTGGCACACACAGTAGGCACTCACTCAGTAAATGTCAGCTACTGCTATTGGCCCAAGAACTCTACTTGCCATGACATACTTTCTTCGTTTTTATTACCTTCTGCAAAATTACAGAGAGCAGGATAGTTATGCCAATTTTTTTTTCATTATTTAGAGAATACATTATTAGTTTATATAATCAATTTGTGCCCATTTTAAAGGTAGAAAAACTGAGCTCCCCGAAACATCTCAGAAGTGAACAGTTCTCCAGGCTTACTCCCGCCTGTCTCACCACACTGCCTGGTGGTGGACCCCCGTGTGTCTGAACCCAATTCGTGAATTCCCAGGAGTTGAAAACAAAGACCTGGGACTTGGATTCATCAACATACTCCCACGGGGTGACTCAGCCAAGAGCCAGAGCTGGGATGTGCCTCGGCACATCCTCGCCCCCCAGCCTGGCACCAGCGGCACAGCTGACCGAAGGGCTCAGGATAGAGGGACAGGGGAGGAGGGGAGCGGGTTGGAAAAGGGGTTTCCCCAGCTCTGTCCACCTGGACAGACCACAGTGCCCCAAGACAGGCTGACCCCCTGGGCCCTCTGTATGCCCCCCAGGGCCCAGGCCCCTGGGAACACCCGGGTAGTGCCTTCAGCAGGGATAGGAGAGTGGAACCCAGAGTGGGAGCGGGGCGTGGGGCCCGGCGCCACGGGCTGGAAGCAGCTTGCAGATTTTACAGGTTACATTATCTTTTATGGGCATCCTAAAAAGAATGTCAGGCACTGGAGGGATTTTTTCCCCCCTTTCTTTCTTTCTCTTATACTTTTTTTTTTTTTCTTAACTCCGCTCACTGCAATCACCATTGCGGGACTTTTATTGATCACCCCCCCCCCCCCCCCCGCTGGACAGTCTCCCTGCTCCTTGCTGAGCACTCACTTCTGAGGGCTGCTGGGTACTTCTTTGTGGGCTGGTATGGTGGAAAAATGAGCTCCCTACTCCCTTCAGACCATGAAGGACCCGTGTCTCCCCATCAAGACAAGACATTCAGCTCCACTCTGGCTACAGCCTTTCCTTCATTCCTCCCTGATAATGTCCACACTGGAGACCAAGCCCAGCATCTGCCCAGTCTGGTCTCTGTGAAGACCCTGACCTTCTCCACCCCTCTCCAAGAGGACTGGTCTTGGGACTCCCAGAAACCAGCTTTGGATAGATCCTTCAGGGATTATTTGGCTCCTTAAGGAAAACACCATACTGGAACATTCCATAAACGTTCTGGAAAGATCTACAAGACAAGTACATCTGTGGATCAGGGGTATGCTTAGCCAGGTGAAGGCATTCCAAGTCTCTGAGTCCATATGGAGTGGTAGCTGTTGATATTTATTTGGGGTCCTATCTTTACCACGTACCATCCTTGAGCCTCAATGTTCCCATCTGGACAAATGGGGCAGACAGTGAGGGTCCCTATTCCATAAGGTTGGCCAGGGATAGAGGGGAGGCAGGAGTCATTGACTTACTGTACCTGCCTCATAGTAAGTGTCCAATCAACAACAGTGGTCATAGTTAATTTTGTTATTAATCACATTGTATGTCTAAGCGCCTGTTCTCTGACCTCCAGGACTCCAGGAAGAGGGAATGTTGGACTGACGTGGCTGCAAGAGGCTGTGAGGTGGCACAGCAGGAAGAACTCCAGGCCATGATACTGAGGGTGAGGGGACGGGGGTGTGACAGCTCTTTCCTCTGAGATAGTTCAGGAAGAGGAGTAACTCGCCAAGACAGCAAGAGCCACCCAGGAAAATTAGGCAGCAGGCCTAATGAAAACCAGGCAGCAGGCCAAGTGAGAAACGTGACCTTCCTTCTGCCTCTCTTTTTTTCTTCCCTCTGAGCCTGGAGTTGGGTGGGGCAGGGTCTTTGCCTTCAGCCGGGGCTCAGGCAAGTTGTACCGTAAGGGTGAAGAGGGGGGGAAGGGAGGGAAGGAGCTGGGGGTGGTGTGGGACTGCGCGAAGCTAGCCAGCTAGCCCTGGCCTTTGTCAGACAGGTTGTAGGGCTTACTGGGTGTCTAGAGAAATTCAAATACAAACCCATCATTTTACCCAGGAGCCAACCAAGGCTCAGAGAGATGATGTGGCCCACCTGAGGGTGCCCAGTAGGTGGGGTGAGAGCCTTCTAGGAGCCTCAGGGCACACTCTTGACTTCCCCTTGCTCTGGGATTGGCCAGATGAATTGAGTGCCAGCCGCCATCCTTGAAAGCTCAGCTTCCCCAGGCTAGACTGGCTCAATGACTAGAGTACAAGGACTCAAGCCTTGTTCCCCATTGTGTTGGGAAGGACAGTATCCCAGCAGGATGGCCTGATGGCAAAGCCCCAAGAGGATCGTTTCAGCCTTAGATCGCCCTTAAAAGTTTATGTAACTTTGAAATGTTATCCCAGGGTAGGCAGCATGCACGCTAAGTCTGGGGAAGTCCCTTGGTTCAATCTTAAGCACCAAAATAAATAATAAATAAAACCAGAGGCATGGTGATCCACACCTTTGATCCCAGCATGAGGTTTGAGAGTTCACGGCCAGTCTGGGCTACATAAAGAATTTGAGGTTAGCCTGGACCATATAGCAACACCCCATCCTAAAAACAAAACAAACAAAACTCAAACCAAACAAACAAGATAATAAAAGGACTGTAGTTTAAGCACTTTCTCTGCAAGCCTGCCCACCAGGGTCCAGATCCCCAGCACCTATGTGGCACATGCCTCTGTGAACCCAATGCACCTGTGGTGACGGAAGGCAGAATTAGAATTCTGAGGACTCCCGAAGCTCACAGCTCAGCTACACTGGTCTTCCGTGGCAGCAAACAACATGCGAGACCCTGTCTCAAAGAAGGTAGAAGGAGAGGACCAACAGCCTGAGGTTGTCCTCGGACCTCCACATACAGGCCATGGTACTCCTATATACACACATGCACGTGTATACATACACACAATAAAAATTCCATTTAAAATTCCTGTTATTCCATAATGGATTTACATCGCTGCAATAAGGGGCAAATGCTATCTAAGCCAACTCCCAAACTTCTGAAAGAAACTGAAATATTGGGATTATGTGTCAGGCTTAGCCTGTGGCTTCATTTACCCTTCCGGATGTGGCAGTATCTCTCCAGGGTGGGGAGGGTAGCTCCCTCAGCTAGGGAAGCTTGGAGGCCAGTGGTCCATTCACGGGGGCACCTCCGTGTCACTAGTACCCAGAACAGAGGCTGGCACATGGTAGGTGTTGAATGAGTGAATGAACAAAGAGCTTGTCCCGAAGGCCTATCTAAGGAAATGGCACTGTAGCTGAAATTGGAAGGCGAGGCATTTAATAGACAAGGAGAAATGAGGCAAGCCCTTAGGTCTGAGGGGGCAGCATCTACGAGGGTCCCAAGGCTGGAAGAACCCAGATTATTGGAAGAAATGAAACGAGAAGTGTTACTGAAAGCCAGGTACAGAGATGACACTCCTGTAACCTTGGCACTGGTGAGGCAGGAGGCGCATGAGTTCAAGGTCAGCCTAGACTATATAGAGAGACCCTATCAGAAGAAGAAGTGCTGGAGAGATGGCTCAGTTGGTACAGTGATGTCCACATAAGCATGAAGATCTGAGTTTGAACCTCCAGCATCCATGTAAAGAATCTAGGTATCAGCAAGGCCTACCGGGGAGGTGGAGACAGTAGGGTCTCAGGGGCTCGCTGGCTAAGTAGTCTAGCTGAATCCGTAATCACTGGATTCAGTAAGAGACCTGGTCTCAAAGAATAAGGTAGAAAGTGATAGAAGATTCCTCAACATCAACCTGTGGCCTGCGCACACACGAGCCCATATACACAAGCATGCATACATGTGCAAGCACACACCACACACATACCCGTGCAAAAATAATAAAAGAAGAGGATACTTGAAGAGCACTGTGCTGAGGTGGGGGCATTGATTATTGTTAACTATTACCCCAGCGACTTCATTTCATACTGTGGTCCCCTGCTCTGTTCCCAAGCTAGGCCAAGCTGCAGCCCGGGCTGTCCCCTTTCTGTTCCCGTCCCTCTTGAAGGTCGGACCTCGCCAAGGTTATCTCTGGTTTTTGCAGGATTCTGTGAAGTCGCACAGATCACACTCTGGGGCTGAAAAGCGTTGCTTTTTATAGCCTTCCCTGGTGGCAGGGATGCCTGTGTGGCCTGTCCTAGAGTCCCAGTCCTGGACAGAGACACTTCCAAGGGCTGAGGGGCGGAGGGAGGGGGACTGAGTCACACCAGCCTGACACCCCAGTAATCTGTGACCCTCTACTCCTGCCAGGTGATTTAGTGCCAAAGAGGCGGATCACGAAGGCAGCAGTGTTCCAAACGGGCAGCCAGGACTCCTGGGTTCCTTCTGCGTCCTGGGCAAGCCATCACTGCATTATTGCCCAGTGAAGTGGGAATGTTGAACCTTGCTAGCGTCTCATGGTGGGGTGAAGTTTTGGGGACTTCACGGACAGGGCAGAGGTCAGCAACACATTATAGCAGGAGGGAGAAGATAAGGGGCAAAGGAAATGGCAGGCAAAAACAGCCTCTGAACCCAAGAACACAGAAGCAAGGAGAGGTACCCCTGTACCTCTTCCATGTCTCTAATGTCACACAGCCTCATAGGTGAGAAGATCAGGACCGTCAGAGCTGAAGACATTCAGCCAAGATCGCCCAGCCTGTCAGTGGCCATGCTAGGGTTCCATTCAGATCTCTACCTTGGGCAGGTTGGGGCTAGCAGCCAGCCCTAGGGGACAGCAGGCAAAAAAGAGCAGAGTGGGTGAGTTGTAGCCTGGGGCAGGAGCCCTCTGCTTGGGTGGTCCTGGCCCTCCTTCCACCAGTCCAGGGACTTACCTGCCAGGCTCACCAAGCCCCGCCCCCAACCCCAGGAAGGAGATGGGCTCTGGAATCCTGAACCAGGCCCTGAGAAGAGCCAAGGGCTTGCTCAGCAAGAGCAGAGTGCACTTTGATTCCCTCCCCTGCCCTCCCCGCCCAGGCCTGCACCTCCTTCTCTTTCCGTTTAATCGGTTTCTTATCAAGGATGATAATATTCAGCAATAATAAACCCAGGTCCACTTTCTTTTCTTTCTTTTTTTTTTTTTTCCATTTATTTGCATGTGGGTGTGCCAGGGTCTCTTGCTATTGCAAATGCATAGCAATCAATTGTACTACTTTTTTTTTTTTTTTTTTTTTTTTGGTTTTTCAAGGTAGGGTCTCGCTATAGCCCAGGTTGACCTGGAATTCACGATGTAGTTTCAGGGTGGCCTCGAACTCACAGCAATCCTCCTACCTCTGCCTCCCAAGTGCTGGGATTAAAGGTGTGCGCCACCATGCCTGGCTTGTACTACTTTTTTTTTTTTGTGACTGGCTTTACATGAGTGTTGGGGAATTAAACCCTGGTCGGCGGGCTTTGCAAGCCTTTAACCACTGAGCCATCTCCCCAGCCTCTTGCCACCCACCCCCATTCACTTCCTAACAGCTGATGGCCTCCATGTGCTGATTCTGCAAACACAGGCTCCATCCTGCACTGGCTCCGGGGAGACGTCCATGCATCCAGTGACCCTCAGGGGCTTCAGCCAGCATGCCTATCACTCTCATATTCAGCCAGCTCCCCACGGAGCCTGGGGTTGCGATGCAGCCGCTCATCCCTCCATGTATCTCAGAGCTGCTCCGTGTCTTCAGGACCTCCAGGAAGTAGCCCAAGAGTCACCTGCTTGCTCTTCTCTACCAGAGGCAGCTTAAGTTTTCGAGAATGTTCTCAGTAGTTGTGAATAGTTCTTAACCCCATTTTATTCATAAATGAGGAAAAGCAGATCAGAGAGGTCAAGTTGCTTGCCTGGCATCACGTAGCTCACTCGGGGCAAAGACTTGAAAAACTCCACAATGCTGGTGTGAAACATCCTGGGTCCCTCCTGCACCCTGTAGGTGGAAAGCAGCCATCATTCCCATGCTACCTGGGTGGCCCCGCACTAAGCTGGACCCATGACCCAGATCCACCCATCTGCGCCTTCAAAGCTCCAGGTAGCTTTGCTGGAAGTGGGGGTTCCTGCTATAGCCAGGGCATGGGCCAGCTGCCAGGCCTGAGCCTGGGATGCCTGCACCCCATGGGGACCTTTGTCCCTTTAATAGGTCCTCCTGGGTACAGGACGTCCCAGGGTGGAGGGCGCAGCTGGAGTGCCAGGCCCAGGCAAGCCCTGCCCAGGGCACTCCCCAGGATCAGCGGCTGGGGGAGGGCACCCTTGTCTCTGACTGCAGCCATTGCTTTCCCTGTGAATGAGACCTGTGGCCCCCAGCCGCCCGAGGCAGAGCCCGGTGGAGGTCCCAGGTATGACGTGGCCCAGTGGGCAGCTTGACTTTTACCTGGATGTCATCCATAGGCAGGATGCTGGCCTCCGTGTGTACAGACGCTCCCACCCGTTTTCACCCTCGACTCCTGCTCCTCCCATCTCTATGCCATCACATTGGAAAGGAGCCACCCACCTTCCTCCCAATTCTTTCTCGAGCCTCCATCATCTCCAAGCTTGCCCCATAGCACCTCCCTCAGGAAGCCCTCTTTGACTGCTGCTGCCCACAGCAGTCTCCCTTCCCCAAAGGGAAGGCCCCAAAGAAGAGTCTCATCACCCTTCACTTCTCTTCAAGCTCCACTGACTGAGCCCCACTGTGTGCCAAGCACAGCACTATGGGGATCAATCAATGGGGCTTTAGAGGAGACAGAAGTATTGACACATGGTTCCGGCCTGGAGGATGCCCCGAGGCTGTGGGAGAGAGTGCACCACGCATGCCCTTGGTGCTTTTCTAAGTCGTGGGAGTCCCCTACGCTGGCAACCCCCAGCTATGCAGGGCCTCAATCCTCAGAAGCGCAAGCCTCCTAGGCTGGGCTCTGGCAGAAGTCCATAGTAAATGTTCAATAAGCCCTTGTCAGAGAAGAGCGAGTTAAGTGCCCAAGCAGTGTCTGTGAACCTGCTTCATTTCCTCACCTGAGGGCAGGGACCGGGTGTGTGATTCACAGGGAAAGCCGGGATCTCAGGGGAAGGACTGCTGAGGGGGGGATGGGGAAGAGACATCTTGCGAGACCAGAGAACAGCAATGGTGACCGAGCGGGGACAGGGGCGACAGGGAGCAGGCAGGAAGAGCAACAACGAGGTGGGACAGGATAGGAAGTCAGTCCAGGAGTAAAAGTGAGGCCACCCCACGAGGAGCATGAGAAAGACAGCAGTAGGCAGGGGTGTCAGAGCAAAGGAAGAGAAGAGATGGCCAGGCCAGAGAGAATGGCAGGGCTCTACGAGAGACCTTGTGAGTCCCTTGAAGGAATCGGGATCAGACCCTACAGGCCTAGCATGAAGGTGGGGTTTTGATGGGCTTCGAACACTGTCCTTTGAACAGGCTTTGATGGGCTTGGAACAGCAGAAGCTGGGCAAAGATGGCTCAGGCCCAGCCCCCTAGGGAGGAGGCCCGAAAGTCCCCAGGGACAGGACTCTGGGCTCCTCCCTCCTTGGCACGGTCCCAGGTTCCCGGATCTCAGACTCTTACACCCTTTCAGGCTGCTTCAGCCTTGTTTTCAACTGACACGGGGGACCCTTGGGGTCCAAGCTGGGGGAACTCACACAAGTTCGAGAATAAGCTGAGATGAGAACCCGCGATCGAGGCCTCAGCCCAGGCCCCTTGCCTCACTCCACCCTCGCCGAAGAGCTGGGCAAGATAGTAAACACCTGGAGGGGCCTGAGGAGCAGGTGGCATCTGCCTCAGCCACGGGCACATGTGGCCTTCAAAAGTCCTGCAAACGCAGGGCATTTGGAGTGTCTGGAGAGGGGCTAAGGGTGAGTGGACCAGGATGGAGAGAGGCAGAATGATGGTTTTCAAGTGTGACACGGGCAGGTCCTGAGGTCTCTGAACACCCAGACTTGGGAAGACCCTCTGCCAGCAAGCTCTGTAGCCATCATGGAGACAACCCATGTCATGCAGTGATCATGTTACTGCTCTGGCCACAATGGCCATCCCGTCGAGGACCACTGCTTGCCTGGCACTTTGTGGACACTTCATTGTATTTTTATTGTTAAGCTTCTCTTACTGACAATTTTCATATATATGCAAAATGTATTTTTATCATAATCTCCTCCCATTACTTTCTTTTGTCCCCTCTTTTCCATCCTCTTTCCATGGAACCCCTTCTTCCAACTTGCCCCTCTTTGGTTTGTTATCATTTTAAAAAATTATTGTATATATATTTAAAATATTATTTATTTATTTGAGACACACACAGAGAAAGACAGAGAGAATGACAGCGCCAGGGCCTGCAGCCACTGCAAACAAATTCCAGATACATGCGCCACCACCTTGTGCATCTGGCTTACATGGATCCTGGAGAATTAAACCTGGGTCCTTTGGCTTTGCAGGCAAGTGTCTTAACCGCTAAGTCATCCCTCCAGCCAAAATTTTATTATATTTAAATTGACTTTTTATTTTTAATTTTAAAAAATATTTTATTTATTTGCATGCAGAGAGACAGAGAACACACACACACACAGAGAGAGAATGGGCACACTAGGGCCTCTAGCCACTATAAATGAACTCCAGATGCATGGATCACTTTGTGCATCTGGCTTCACGTGGGTATGGGGAATTGAACCTGGGTTATTAGGTTTTGCAGGCAAGCACCTTAACCACTGAGCCATCTCTCCAGCCCAAATTTTATTTTATTTTTATTATTTAAAATATTTTATTTTTATTTATTTGAGAGAGAGAGATACAGAAATAGGCAGGGAAAGAGAGAGAGAGAGAGAATGGGCACACCAGGGCCTCCAGCTACTGCAAACGAACTCCAGATGCATGCGCTCCCTTGTGCATCTGGCTTACGTGGGTCCTGGGGAGTTGAACCTGGGTCTTTTGGCTTGGCAGGCAAGAGCCTTAACCGCTAAGCCGTCTCTCCAGCCCCCAAATTTTTATTTTTAAGTTAAATTTATTTTATTTATTTGTAATCGGGGGGTGGGGGAATGGGCATGTTAGAGCCTCCTGCCACGGCAGAGCAACTCCAGATGACACACTACTTAGTGCATCTGGCTTTACATGGGTACTGGGGAATAGAACCCTGGCCTTCAGGCTTTGCAAGCAAGCACCTTAACCACAGAGCCATCTCTCCAGCCCTCATTTATTTTCCCTCTTCCATCATCCGTGATGACATGTTGATGAGGCCAACATTATGCAGAACTCGTGCAAATAACGAAAGACAGCTGCCGTGAGGCTGTGAACGCACCAGTCGCTTTGTATCTGGAAGACAGCATTCCCAAGCACTCCTCCCCATCCTTTGGTTTTTTTTTTTTTTTCCATTCTTCCTGCCATCTCTTCTGAAATGTTTCCTGAGCCTTGGAGGATGTGGTAGAGATGTCTCATAGTACTCAGCACTCAACTGTCACTTTTTAAATTCTTTAAAAAAAAAAAAACTTTATTTATTTATTTATTTGAGAGAAAATGAAAGACACAGGGAGGTTGAGAGAGAGAGAGAATGGATGTGGCCAGGTCCTCTAACCACTGCAAATGAACTTCAGACACATGCGCCGCCTTATGTATCTGGCTTTACATAGGCACTGGGGAATCAAGCTTAGGTCCTTAGGCTGTGTGGGGAAGGGCCTTAACTTCGGAGCCACCTCTCCAGCCCTTTATTCTTTTTTTTTTAAAAATAAATATTTTATTTATTTATTTGCAAGCAGAAAGAGATAGAAAAGAGTATGGGCATGCCAGGGCCTCCAGCCTCTGCAAATGAACTCCAAATGTTTGGGCCACTTTGTGTATCTGGCTTTAAATGGGTACTGGGGAATAGAAACGGGGTTGTTATGCTTTGTAGGCAAGTGCCTTAACCATTGAGCAATTTCTCCAGATCTCAACTGTCACTTTTTCTTAGAATTTAAAAATATTTTTTATTTTTATTTATTAATTTGACAGACAGAAAAAGGCAGAGAGAGAGAGAAAATGGGTGTACCAGGGCCTCCAGCCACCACAAAAGAACTCCAGATACAAGCGCCACCTTGTGCATTTCGTTTGCGTGGGTCCCGGGGAGTCAAACCTGGGTCTTTGGGCTTTGCAGGCGAGCACCTTAACCACTAAGGCATCCCTCTAGCCCTTTCTCAGCATTCTGATGAGCTTTGAGTCTCCTCAGTAGTCACCACTATCTGAAAGAGAAGCTTGTCTGACCAAAGGTGAGAGCAGTATTAATCTATAGGCATAAACATAAATTAGGGCAATTTGATTGGCACCACATAGTCATGTAACCAAACAACAATAGGAACTTCCCTCCTAGCGCTTATGGCCTTCCCAAACACAGGCTTTGAATAGGTTTTCAGTACCAGGCACGAATTCCCTCCTTCGGACTGGACCTCAAATCCAGTCATTATATTCTTATAATAACACTATAAGAGCCTACATTACTGACCCATTTTACAGATGAAGAAACAAACTACTGAGATGATTTATGTGGTGGCTGTGAAGGGGGAGGTCGATATTTTTATCTGGAATGCCTGGTTCCACAGGCAGCTCTCTTCTTCTTCTCCCCCGCCCCCGCCCCGTCTCGGGGTGTGAATGTGGTACACATGCATATGGTCACAGTCAGACGTCTTCTTTAATTACTCTCCACCTTATTCCTGGAGCTTATCTAGGGATCCTCCTGCTTCCACTTCCCTGGCACTGGGATTACAGGCCCGCACTGCCACACTAGACTTTATGCTGGCGCTGGGGATCCGAATTCAGGTTCCAGACAAGTGCAGTAAGTACTCTAACCACTAAGCCATCTCCCCAGGCACCATGGAGCCAGCTCTGAATGTCACTGGCTGACCTGGTTGATCCAGGTTGAGTCAGACCTGGTGTTGAACTCCAGCTCTACTATGAAGTAGCCTTAGTCAAACCTTAGTCTCGGCCCTCCCGCCAGAACAGGGGATCGAGGAAGAGCGGATTTGAGGGGCTGTGCGACCCCCAGGAGGGGCTTCATTTGAAGTGCTTGGAGTGCTCAGTGTGGCCTCATGGGAGAGTGCTGGCATAGCACCTTCTCACACAGGAAGCTCTGAGTCACAGCATGGCAGTAAGTAAGTAAATAAATAAATAAATAAGTAATAAAGTGCCTAGTACACAGCTCAGTTCAGGGAGCCCCTGCCCTGCTTCCTCTGGAGCTAGCCCGGCCTAGCCTGTGCCAGTGTGCCTATACCCGCTCAGTTCACTTGATCTCTGTCCTGGGCTTATTTGCGTGCTGGTGAGCCGGGCACAGTGCTGCCCTGTACTGCCTGTGGGTGGGGAGAGGACTAGGGATACGGGACTGCAAGGTTCCCTCAGGATTCCTGTCTCCTCCCCCATGGGGGCTGAGGGGCAAGGGGAGTTGGGCAGCTGCCTTCTCTATGGGGACCTGAGAGTCCTGGGGGTGTGGACTCTAGTCTTGTTCCTCAGCCCTTGATAAAAGTGTTTAATGAGCAAACAGAAACAAGAAGGCCCATTTCTGGATGACGAGATAACTCTGGCTCCCCTGACATGCCAATGGTAGTTCCCCTCTCCCCACCTTCTGACTGGCTTTGTGTGTGTGTGTGTGTGTGTGCGCACACGCACATGAGTGCACGCACCCATGTGCAGGTGTATGTGGGTATGCATGTGTGCACAGAGGCCAGAGGACCATCTTGGGTGCTATTCCTTAAACTTCATCCACCTTTACTTTTTGAAACAGGGTCTTTCACTGGCCTGGAACTTGCCTAGTTAGGCTAGAGTGGCTGGCCAGTGAGCTCCAGAGATCCAGCTATCCCTGTCTCCCCAGTGCTGAGATGACAAGCATGTACCACCATGCCCAGCTTTTCTACATGGACTCTGAGCATCAAATGTGGCTCCTCACACTTGTGAGGTAAATTCTTTTTTTTTTTTTTTTTTTTTTTTGGTTTTTCGAGGTAGGGTCTCACTCTAGCCCAGGCTGACCTGGAATTCACTATGGAGTCTCAGGGTGGCCTCGAACTCACGGCAATCCTCCTACCCCTGCCTCCCGAGTGCTGGGATTAAAGGCGTGCGCCACCACGCCCGACTTCCTGAGGCAAATTCCTTACTGACTGAGCCATCTCCCCAGTCCCCAGTCTGGTTTTGGTGTTGGCTCAGGTGGGCGCCCTGAGCCTCCCCTCCCCGTCAGTGCCGTGAGGGTGAGATTTCCTCCCTCGGGGTCCTCAAGCGTCCGTAGCTGCACATAGAGTGGAAGCTGCTTCACTTTAACCAGCTATTCCCAGGCCTTATTCAGCTCCTGGTCTGAAGCCCCCATTTTGAGTACCCCGGGAACCTCGGGTGTCCTCTCCAAGCTTCTGGTGACAACAGAGCTAGCTGAGGAACCAGAACTCAGTGTCCCAGCTTCAGCCTCTTCCTGTTCAGGAGCGTGTGACTAGTGGCGCCCGCCGCAATAGAGCCTCCCCTCCCCTCCCAAGGGCCCAGAGGTATTTGGACGGCAGAGAAAAAAATGAGTTCCAGCCTAATGTTTTTCATTTTTGTCCTGAACAATGCCATTTCTGGGCTAATTGTTAAGCAAATATTGAAGGAGGCAGGGCCAGGGCTGCTGGCAGGCCTGGGGACATTATCAGAGATATAACTCCAAGGACAGGGCCCAAGGTTTTGCCACCCTAAATCCTGCCCAGAACTCTTGGACCTCCATGTTTGGTCGTTTTCAAATCTGACCACCTCTGGGGGAAGGGTTTTAAGGTACTGGTGGAAGGAGTCTTGGCTCCACAGATGTCACTGTAAAAACCAGTTCTGCCCAACAACGTCAGATCTCTTCCCTCTTTGAGCAACTGAGTGTTTGACTGACTGTCCTACTTTGAGGGGTTTTCACAACAATGGAATCCTCAGCACTAAACTGAGGACTGAAGACCAACCATCTCAAGTAATCTGGAACCCTGCAGGGATCCATGAGTTATGAGCAGGCATGGTGGCAAACATTGGTAATCCCAGTACTCATGGGGGTTGAGGCAGAAGAATGGGGGATTCAGGGGCTACACAGTGAGTGTTGCATCCATACAGCCCAGCTACATACATGCCACAGTCTATCTCAAAAATAAACGGAGGCTGGAGAGATGGCTCAGCAGTTAAAGGTGCTTGCTTGCGGAGCCTGACAACCCAGGTTGGATTTCCTGGTATCCGGGTAAATCCAGATGCATACAGCATGCTTCTGGAGTTTTTTTGCAGTGGCAAGAGGCCCTTGAATGCCCATTCACTCTTTCTGTTTGTAAATAAATAATAAATAAAATAATTTTTCAAACAATGAATTAGGAGGGCTGGAGAGATGGCTTCGTGGTTAAGTTCTTGCCTGTGAGGCCTAAGGACCCCGGTTCGAGGCTCGATTCCCCAGGACCCATGTTAGCCAGATGCACAGGGGGGCGCACACATCTGGAGTTCATTTGCAGTGGCTGGAGGCCCTAGCAAGCCCATTCTCTCTCTCTCTCTCTCTCTCTGCCTCTTTTTCTTGCTGTCGCTCTCAAATAAATAAATAAAAATAATTAAAAAATGAATTAGGAGACTCAAGTGGGAAGATTTCTTAATGAAGATGATGAAGACAGCAGCTAGTGCTAACACTTATTGAGTGGTTACCATGTGGCAGGCTCTGTACAAGGTGCTTCACGTGCATTGTATATGTAATGTCCCCACAGTTCTCCTGCGAAGTCTCATTTTGGAACTGGAAAAACCGAGGCTCCGAAACTGACTCGCACAGGTTATATAGCTGAAGGGAGAGGTAGAACAAGGAGCCAAGTCCAGTCTGCTTCCAAAGCCCTGGGTCTCAATTATCATCTGTTCCCATCTGGAAAACTGAGCCTGGCCAGCCAAAGATGGCAGAGACACGATCAAGAGTGGTGGAAGGGGCTAGAGAGATGGCTCAGTGGTTAAGTGTGTTTCCTACCAAAGCATGAGGGTTTGGGGGGGGGGCCTGAGACTGCCCAAGTTAGAACCTCCAGAACCCATGTAAAACAGCTAGGCATGGCCACACGCATCTGTAACTCCAGTCCTGTGGGAGGGCAGCGACCAGAGAATCACTGGGGCTCACAAATGCAAGCTCCAGAACCAGAGACAGACTCTGCCACAAGGAAAGACAGCTGCGTGAGGGATGGAGGGGGACACGTGATTGTTGTTTTTTTTTTTTTCCCGGCTGTCACAGGTAAGCCCATGTGGTGCTGCATGAGACATACATGTGCATACACACCACATCACACCACACCACACCCACTACGTGCAAGCAAAAATCCCTACAGTTCGGCTGCAGAGATGGCTTAGCGGTTGCCTGCAAAACCAAAGGACCCCCGCCTGACTCCCCAGGACCCACGTAAGCCAGATACACAAGGGGGCTCATGTGTCTGGAGTTCATTTGCAGTGGCTGGATGCCCTGGCATGCCCATTCTCTCTCTCTCTCTCTCTGCCTCTTTCTCTCTCAAATAAATAAATACAAATATTTTTTAAAAATCCCTAGAGTGGCTGGGCGTTGTGGCGCGTGCCTTTAATCCCAGCACTCGGGAGACAGAGGTAGGAGGATCACCATGAGTTCAGGGCCACCCTGAGACTACATAGTGAATTCCAGGTCAGCCTGGGCTAAAGTGAGACCCTACCTCGAAAAACCAAAATATATAAACAAATAAATAAAATCCCTGGAGTGATAATGGAGAGTGGAATTTCAAAGGGGAAAGTGGGGGGAGGGAGGGAATTACCATGGGGCATTGTTTACAATTATGGAAGTTGTCAATTAAAAAAAATATCCCTAGAGTGGTAGAAAGTACTCTCTCTCTCTCTCTCTCTGTGAGTGTGTGTGTGTGTATGTGCGTGTGTGTGTGTGTGTGTGTATGTGAGTGTGAGGGGGTGATCCTATGTGTATGCTCACATGTGTATGCGGGTGCACATTTATGCGTGTATACATTCATGTGGAGGCCAGATGTTGAAGCCAGATGTCTTCTATCACTCTTCACCTTATTTATTTTATTTTATTTCATTTTATTTTTATTTTTTTTGGAGATAGTGTCTCACTATAGCCCAGGCTGACCTGGAATTCACTATGTAGTCTCAGGGTGGCCTTGAACTCATGGTAATCCTCCTACCTCTGCCTCCTGAGTGCTGGGATTAAAGGCGTGCGCCACCACGCCTTCTCACCTTAGTTTTTGAGACGGCTCTCACTGAACCTAGGACTCACCATTTGGTGAGGTGAGCTAGCCAGTGAGCCCCAAGGGTTCCCTGTCTTTGCTTCCCCAGCGCTGGGGTTACAGGCATGCATCACCATGCCCCATATTTTGATGTGGATGCCACAGATCTGAACTCAGTCCTTCATGCTTGCATGGCAAGCACTTTACCCACACAGCCACCTCCCCAGCACTGGGAATTCCCACTCTCCGACTGGTGCTTCTTCAGTGCACTTGTCTTTAGGGGACTCCTGCCTATCAGCGTTGAGAGACCTGGCTGCCTCTTGGTCTAATCCCCAGAAAACACATACAAGTGGTTTTAGGGAGTAAGAGACTCCATGCTTATCCAAAGATTCCCCCCCCCCCAAATTGGTCCTGCTATGGGATCTTCCCTTTCCCTTGAGACCCTGTAGCAATGTCAGACAGATGGAGACTTGATCACCCTGAGAGACCTACATCCAGGTCCTGGGCATGGCAGGTGGGTCTTAGAACTCCTGCCCCAGTGCCCATGTTGCTGAGGACTTGGAATGCAAGAGTGAGAGCTGACCCAGACTGTCCCCTTTTCACAAAGGCTGGGCTTGGGACTGTGCGGCTGCCCACCCCCCCATTTGTCCCCATGCTTGGCTAGCCCTTGGCCGTCATGGCAGGGAGGGGGCTGGCACTCGGGGGTCTGTCTGAGGTTTCCTCCAGTGGCTGGTGGCAGCGGGTACAGCTCATTAATTAATTGGCGCTTAAGTACTTAGCATCCTCCTGCATCGTGTCAAACGAGGATTTGAGTCTTAATTCCCTGTGTAGGTAATGGTGGGGATGTGCCAGGGAGACGGTCAGGATGGAGAAGAAATGTGTCCCCTTTGCTTGAACCCAGGCGGAGAACACTAGCTGCTGCTGAGGTGGAAGAAGAGTCTTGGGGGCAGAACCCCGGGACCCCCAGGCTCCTAGCCTGATGCGACAGAAGCTGTGCCACGGTATGGAGCCAGAATACCATGGGCTCTGCGGGCTCCACAGCCAGGTGCCTGGGTTCAACTCCCAGCTCATTTCCTGTTACTCATGTTCTCCCAGCGAGTCACTTTACCTCCTTGGATCTTGATTTGCGTGTTTGGAGGGGAGGATGCCCGGACCTCCACACAGGACATTTGCAGAAGCTAAGCAAAGCTACTACGGAGGAATTCTGTAGACCGCGGTGGCACGTGGAAGGGTCCAGTTTATAGGAGCTATCATCTTGCCTGCAGTCACTCTTGGGCGTGTTTTTATTTATTCAATAAACACATATCAAGGGTGTGCTGTGTACCTGCTGGGCGCAGGTCAGGTGCCAGGAGGACAGTGCTGAATCAGTCTCTGGACCTCTGGAAGGCCCACTGTAAGTAAGCATCAGGAAGATGCAATTAATGTCAGACTCCATCACAAAGAGGGTGGGGTGAGGCTTAAAGAGAAGTTGGCAAAGCCAACTTGCCATGCCAGCCTTGGGAGCTCCTTAGGAGGACCCTCTACTCAGTGCCAGAACTCAAGGTTCTGAATGGACTCTCAGCAGGGGTCTTGTGGGCAAGGCAAAAGTCCAACCCCTTATTCCCCATGCCTTTGGCTTGTTTGTTCTCCACCACTTGGGGTGGTTTCCACTGTGGTGGCCCCAGAAGTGGCTTTGCTGGCATCCACAGCGTAGCTCCTCCCTAGTGTCGGACCCTGAGGGAATCTCACAGCCTCCTCACAAGGCGCCAATTGACCACTCAAGGGTTAAGGAAAAAGTCTCTATTGGCACCCTGGCAAGTCAGAGGGGTCATCTAGGAGAGTGGGGAGTAAGGCAGGATAGGACAAGGAAGTCAGTGGCATGGGACGAAGGAAGGAACTAGAAGCTGGATACGTGATTCTGCCCTCGGATCCGAAGGCAGCTACCCAACTTGTCTGAGCTTTGATTTTCTCACATTAGAACGAGGACCACAGTCCTGTTGGGAACAGTATCTCTAAGTGAACGCTCTATAAATTCAGAACGTGTCCTAAAACTTCATCAGCAATGGTTTGTAGACGATCAAATTGGCTAAGGGGCCTATAAGAAACTTTAACCCACTGTATTTTTATGGTCATGAAATTCAACACTGTCTCCAGTATGGTTCTCATACTGAGCTTTACCCAGAATACAAATACGTGTCATTTTTGCAATGCCTGTGCTGGGCATTGGGCTGAGCATTGGGCATTTGTTATGTCTCCTCAAGTCTTCACGACATGCCCCAAACATGTGTGTTTTCTCCCCTTTGGACTGGTGAAGGAGAGAGGCACAACTCGGTTAAATCACTGGCTGAAATTCTCTTTGGTGGAGCCAATTTTGAAACCTGGTTCAGGTGTACTTGATACTCAGTGTGTCGTCATGGAGTAACTAAATGAACAAGTGAATTCCAGTTCAGGAAGGTCACGGGTTAAGGGAGGATGAGGAGGCGTGTCTTTTTAAGTGGAGCTATCAGGGGGTTGGCATGAGGAAAGATATCTCTGGTTTGGGACAGTCTTGAGCTATTACCTATAATCACACAGAGTTCTAGAAGTTTAAGGAGAGACGAGAAATCAGAAAAAAAAAAAAAAGTGTGCAGTTCAGTGGATAATTCAAATATCCGCTGGTAGCAAGACAGCTTCCACTGCCTGGCAGGCACACGGCTGAGAGGTGGAGATACACTCTGTCTGGGCCACATCCTGCCCTGCTCTCACAGAGCTGGTAGTGACTCTTGAGGGAGCTGGACTTGAAGCACGAGGGTAGCTAAAAGTGGCATCTTGGGCAGGAGGTTGGGGATTTAAGCCATCTAGATCTGTCTCTCTTGGTCTGTTTATTTTCCTCTACGAAGAGAAAAGTTGAAGGACCAGGATGTCACTCAACTCCATCAGCTGGTTGATACATGCAGACCTGGAGACTGAAAGAAATGAGATGGGGACAAAGTGAAAGGTGAAAGTTTGGGAACATAGCTCAGAGGTAGAGAGCTCGTCTAGCATTCATGAGGCCCTGGGTTCAATCCCCTGCATCCCATGGTGGCACACGCCTTTAATCCCAGGACTCAGGAGGTAGAGGTAGGAGGATCACCAGGAGTTCAAAGACAGCCTAGGCTAGAGTGAGACCCCACCTTGGAAAAAAGAAAGTAAAAAAAAAAAAAAAAAGGAAAGAAAGAAAGAAATATATATAGAGTGAGAGAGGAAGAAAGGAGGGAGGGAGGGTAGGAGGAAGGTAAAAAGGAGAGGAAAAAAAAAAAAGAAGCTGGAGATGGGAAGAATGAAACTCTAAGAAAGCCACCATCCCATTAGGGGCTCCTCAACCACAGTGCCATCTCGAGTCCCCTGAGTGCATACAGTGAGCTAGAAACGGAGTTAAGGCTTTCCAATGCGTTGTCTTATCCTGTCTTCTACACCCAGCATTTTAAAGTGGGAAAACAAAGGCTTAGGTAGGTCTCTCTGCCCAAGGCCAAGTCGCTACTAAGTAGCAGAGCTGGGACTGGGATCTCAGTGCCCAACTGTGGAGATCGAACGGTCGGTCTGCTCTGTCACCCTGGCAGGTCCTGTGGCTGGGGGCAGCAGCATGGAAAAGGTGGGAGGAGGGGAGGGCACAGCCCGGGGTTGATAACTGCTTCAGCAATTGTGCCACTCCCTGACTCCCGGCAGCTGGAAGGAAGGTGAGTTGCTGAACCCAGACTTGTGAAGTACCCTGCCCCCAGCTCCCAGTTACTGGGCAGCTTGGAAAACTGACCTGAAGATTCCTGGCTCTGTCCTTGTGGGAGCCAACTCACGTATTTTAAGAAGAAAAAAAAATCATTAAAGAAGTTCGGCCTATGAAGAAGCCATAAATGTAAAATATTAGTAGTTCGACAAGGTATCCCCAGCAGCCACAGGGAGGGTTTGCTGACAAGCCAGAGCCTTGTTCCAGCCTGAAGTTTTCGCCTGACCACTTAGCTTGGGACCCACAAGACGTGTGTCTGCCATCATCCAGGAAGACAGACTGTGCTGCCAGAATGATGGAGGGAGCCAGGCCCCATTTCTGGAACGGAGCCCACACATCCAATTCTACAGACACCCCTGGGCCTTCCCTTAATTTGCCTGTTGGCGACCATGCCAAAGGCACTGCACTCCTGTTAGTTTTGTTGATCATAAGAACGAATTAAATGGGCTGGCCCATAGACGCAGCACCTGTTTGCCCCTTAGTTTCATGGGTGTCTTACTCCCCTTCCTGTGCTCAGCAGAGGAGGTGCTACCAATCCATCCCATTGTGTCCTTCCCTCCCTCCCTCCCTTCTTCCCTCTCTCCCTCCCTCCTTCCTTCCTTCCTTTCTTTCTTCTGTGACCATAAAGAAGTACAGAACTGGGGATCCAATCATATTTAAAGTCTCCCGGGACCCCCTTCTAAGTTCAAGTCAGATTCCAGTTGATTGCACCCCAGATCTACACAGGGCCTAGGCAGAGATCTAAGGTTGGAGGGAAGATTCTCAAGGTCCCACCCTGATCTCCAGCCCTCATACTCATGATGACTTTCAATGAAGCACCTGGCCCCTCCCCACCTCCCCTTCCCAGCTGTGAAACAGGGAGGGTGACATTGAGAGCCTGCTCTGGGGCGTCCTAAGGGTTAACTAATTAATGGTCGGAAAGTGCTTTGAAAAAATAAAGTGCTGGATAATGGGAAGGGCAATTATGTTGGGAGAAACTCCTAATTTGGCTGGAATTGATGTTAATGATAAAGTATCTGAAACATGTAGCAAGCAAGCGTGATTGTATTTTATATGACAGAGAGAGAGAGACTCACACGCAGGGGACACAGAGAGTGGTTAATTTAGTTAAATAAAGTGGAAGATAAAAAGAACATGGATACTTCAGGACTCTATCTGGACTTCGAATAATACTTTGGAATGGGAGGAGGCCCTTGGACTCTTATTTATTTGTTTGTGATAGAAAGAAATGAGGAAGTACCAGATTTGTGGCTCAAAAGGAGACCATGAGGCTCGGGACTTCTGCTCACGAGAGGCTGTTCCTGGGAAGGAGCCAAGGTTGCCACGAGAATCAATATGGAGAGGGCGTCCCTGCTGTCTAAGTGAGAGGGGGCTTAGAGGACAATAAAACTCTTTCACCTTCCAGAGGGAGAAACTGAGACCCCAAGGGAGGGAGAAGGATTGGGAATAGGATTCATACAGAAGCCAGCGTTACTGAGTACCTCTGTCTACCACCCTGTAATAGGCTGCTATGATTCCATTTCATCCTTAAAGCAAACCTATGACATGGGTACCGTTTTCACCCCTGTCTCACAGAGGGAGATAGAAGCTCAGAGAGGAAGAAATGGGCCGGGAACAGTTGGGCTCAGGCTGCCTGGTGCTGGAAGCAAAACTCCACAGTAGTGACTTTGCCACTAATGAAGTGCTCTTGAGATTCATGGCTCTGCATTCTTTGACTCGGTTCTGCCTACTGAAGCAGGGAGAGAGGACAAGGAGACTGGAGATTCCTGTTGCTGCCCAAGGAGCACCGCAAGGGGCTGCTCAGAGTGTCAGGGCTTCCTGGCCTGGGAGCAGGGTAATGCCAGGACCCTTGGGAGGGCTTGAGTGGTAGTTTGAGTCTCAAGAGGACAGCATGAGGTTACTCCAAGGAAGGAGAGAAGCCTTGTTTTCTGGAAGGTCTGTGAGGTCCCCGCAGGTCCAGATTAGTATTCAGTATTTATAATATTTCCATAATGGTAAAACAAAAGAAAACAAGCAGAGAGAATGCATTTTTAATCACCAATCATTTCTCTTTGTTTGTTGTGAATGAACAGCGAGGTGAAATAGTATTTCATAATCACCCCATTCGAATTTTCCTCCCCGCAAAGCACCAAGAAATCTCTAAATAAAATAAATAAACAAGCCAAGACCTTAAAATAAATTCCAGAGGGCAGAGTGTTACGTGTGGGTTATCACAGCTGTGGGAGGCAGGGGCTGGGGGAGGGATGATAAAGAGCCCTGATCTTGTCAGTTACCTGTCATTGGAGACCCCAAGGTTGGAGACCTTACATGGAAGGTAAAACATAGTTTGCAGATCTACAGAGCAGGGTGGAGCTGGGGCAGGCTCCCTACCCTGCATTTCCTCTTGCTCAATTTTTGTTTTTCCAGAATCTTCTTGTCCTCATCCTCTCATGAAAACCCAGGAGAATTCCTGCTCCCTGGCCCCTGGAGGGTCACCATCTCCCACTTAGACTCTTTATCCAGGGAATTTTCTCTACTTAGGGCTGACCTGCTTTAGAGCCAGTCCATCCTCTCAATGATGGAGGAAGAAATGGAGAAGAGAGAAAACAGAAGGGACATAGCCCAGGCCTTCCAGCCTGGAACTCAGAGGATCGGACACACCGTCTGCCTACATCCACCTGCGTGGAACTCTTATCTTTGAGAGGCCTCCTAGGTGCCTGGATTTTCTGTGCTGTTTTTCTCCTGTATCTCATTTTGTGCATATCAGCATGGTCATGTCCTTTGGACTGAGCAAAGCGCCTGGCAGATGGGACACTTACTACATGTTCACTGTATATCTAGATGGGGGATAGATGGCAGAGTAGATGAATGCTTGGATGAACAAAAGGCTATGTGGGTGGATGGATGGCTGGATGGGTGGATTATTGCATAGATGGGTGGATGGATGGAGAAGTTTGGATAGGGACTGGGGAGATGACTCAGCAGTTGAAGGCACTTGTTCCACACAAGCCTGTCAACTCAAGTTCAATCCCTAGCACCCATGTAACGCTGAAAGCAAAGTGGGGCACATGTCTGTAACCCCAACATGCCCTGTGGCAATGGGAAGGGAAGCCTTCCACACATACACATACAGTTTGGATAGCTAAGTAGATTATTGTTGGGTAGCAAGTTGGATGTGTGGATAAATACATGGATGGATGGATGGGTGGCTAATGTTGATTTAGTCTCCTAGATAACTCATGCCAATTACAGCATAGCCCTTGTCAACATTTGGGTATCTGATGCTTTGAAATATGTCTTCAGCAGCCCTTTGAAGAACTCTGTAAAATATCACCTTATAGCAAAGCAAGCCCCTTCCAAGAAGAAAGTTCAGGCCAAACTTTCAAGTGAGATCTGGGGAGATAAATCAGTGGGTAAGAGTGCTTGCCTCTCAAGCATGAGGGCCTCAGAAAGCCCGAGTTCGATCCCCAGCACCCACATGAAAGGTAGGCATGGACGCCCATACCTATAACCCCGGTCTTACAGGGGGTGGAAACCAGACAAGCACTGGGGCTCGCTGGTCAGTAGTCTGACTGGAAAAAGCAGCAGCTCTGGGTTCCATCTCAAGGCAATAAGACAGAGCATGACACTGGGTGTCCTCTTCTGGCTTCTGTGCATGTACACACATCTGCACATGCATGCGTATGCTGTACATACACACACCACACATACTACTGCACACACACATGCACACCTCGAAAAAGAAAAGAAAAGAAGGAGTTTTGAGTAAACCAGATAGGCCCCACTTTCAAGTACGTCACATGGTGTGAAAAAGCACTGGTAGAGGCAGAGGACACTGGATCTGCTTCTACCCTGCCACCAACCCACTGCATGATCACATGTGAGTGAGCAGCTTCCTCTCCTGAGCCTCGGTTTCCAACTCTGCACTGTTCTCAGATGTCTAAGCTCTGGGTCTGGCCCTCCTCTGTGGCCAGCAGGACCTCTGGAGCTCTCTCTCTCTCTTTTTAATTGTGTATTTGTGTGTGTGTGTGTGTACCAGAGCCCCTTGCCAATGCAAATGGAATGCCAAACACTTGTGCTACGTTTTGGATCTGGCTTTACACAGGTGGCTGGGGAATTGAACCCCGGGGCTAGCAGGCTTTGCAAGCAACATTTTTACACTGAGCCACCTCCCGAGCCCCTGGAGCCCTTGCTTTACAGTCTGGGCCACCCCACTCTCCTGTTCCTGACCCCTTCCACTTCAAGGAGTTTTGCTCAGTCCTGGCCAACCTGCCTTTGCTCAGGCAGGGCAGCAGGCACGGGGCAACACAAAGCAACAGGAAGTCAGGATAGATAGATGCTCTGGCTATGGCCAAGGTCCACACTCTGAATCCTATTGAAAAAATAATAAAAAGGTAATTACTTTGTCATTACTGAACACTGGTTTGTCTTTTTTTTTTTTTCCTTAAGCCCTGACCATAAATAACCAACCCATTACCCTTTGGAGTGGACACAAACATGCAGACAGACCTGTCTCCTTACACATGCTGGCCTTCCACTCTTATCCTATCCACATAACATGGTCTCTCTATATATCTTTTTTTTTTCCTCTCTCTTTCACACACACACACACAGGTGCTGCTCACTCACTTGACAATTCTTACGCATTCTTCTAGGGTTCTGGAAGTAATACTAATAACAACAATAAAAGTTACTATATATGAAATTTAGGCTAAACTCTGTAAGAATTATATCAGAGATTTCTCCCACAATGCTGTGAGGGAGATAGTCATTTTGTTGCCATATTATTATAGGGACACTGAGACTAAAAGAGGCCATGGTCAGAAAGTTAGTAAATAGTAGAACTGAAATTTGAACCATGCGATCAAATTTAGACATCCATGCTCCAAAACATGGATTACTCAAACACAGATTGAGAAACCACTCACAGACATGCACACACACCTGATAGGTCAAGGAGACTAGTATCGTATGTGCTAGGAAAAGGCAAACAAGGGAGCCATGAGAACATAGGTGGGGTGTCTGGATAAGCCTTAGGTAAGGCCATGTCAGAGAAGACTCCCAGAGAAGGTGGCACTTGTTTTGATCTCAGTGGGTGAGTGGGAGGAGGAAAGGCCTCAGAGAAGGGCCCCGCTCAGAGGCCTGGGGTGAATGCAGGAGAGCAGGCTCCTAGGCAGCTCTGTGTGGCTGGAGCAAAGAGTGGCAAGGAGGTGGGATAAGGTGAGGCTGGAGAGGCGGGGAGAGCTGCCACACACATCCGGGACAGCTTGGCACAGCAGGGCGGTCCTTCCCACCCACACTCAACTACCTGGCGCTCCTGCCCATGTGACATGAGGCACCTCATCAGCAAAACAGCTCTTTCCTGCCTCCCTGGCTGACCCCGCCCTCCATGAGGCATGGTGCCACCTGCATAGGTGTCTGTTGGGAAGAAGCATGACCACTTCTGGAGTCCTAGGGTGGCATCTCTTCGCTGTGCCTAACCCATGCCAACCTGTGGCAGGATCCACATCCCAAGACAGAAGCGGCAGAGTCTATGCCCTTGGAAGTCTGAGCTGATTTCAGATGGGCTGGGGTGAGGAGGGAGAAAGGAAAAGGGACAAGGGCTGAATTTGAGCATGTGTAGTGTGTAGCAGGAGCCAGAAGGCCGCAGGAGCATGGCTTCTGCTCAGAGGACAAGGAGAGAACTAAGGAAAAGCAGGTTCCTTTGAGTTTTCCATTCCGAGGTTTATCTTGTTCTACAGGCCCCAGTGCCAGGCCTGACCCGCCCTGGCAGGCGTGGGAGGGGCTAAGGTGTTGGCCCATAGGTCTTTGGGTAAGAGGTGATGTCAGCAGGCAGCCCTGCCCCTCACCTGGCTGTCCCTTTGTGTATTGGTTGTTGGCTGCCAACAAAAGAACAGCACGCCAGCCTGCAGAACATAGCCGTACCTCCAAACCTTCTCTAAAGGCACACAGGCCTGGCCTGCAAACCTATCATCCCAGCCACTTGGGAGGCGGAGGCATTAGGACTGAAGGAGCGAGTTCAAGGCCAACCTGCCTGGGCAACTTAGTGAGACCTTGCCTCAAAATTAACACTCGTGCGTGTGTGCACACACACACTGAACTGGGGGTGTATCTCAGTGGTTGGGTGTTTTGCTTACCACACATAAGACACTAAAAAATACAAGATTCACAATCCCCACACCACCCGCAAGAGCATGCACCCCAACACCCCATACAGGAACACTCCTACCCACATACATCCTCCAACTTCCCAGGCAGGTGACTGAGATGGCTCAGAAGCCTGACCCTGGTGGGTTTTATTTAAATTCCTCCTTTACATTTTAAAGTCCAATTCACACCCAAGAGCCTGGCTCTCTGATTATGTTTTAAGTTTTACCTATATTTATGTGTTTATATTACTTTATTTTATATATCTTCTATTTATTGTTTATATTTTACTTAGGTTTCTATTTCTCTCTCTTTCCCAAATTGTTTGCATTTAAACACAAATTAGCCTTTCCTTTTTTTTTTTTTTTCCAAAAAGTTCGAACTATTTTTTCCTAGTGGTAGATAGTTCAGGGATGTTAAATCTGGAAGGGAGTGAAGGTCAGAGACAAGGGGACTAGGGGACATTTTCTAAAAAGAAAATATTAGTCATTCCTGTAAGGTAAGGGTAAACACAAATACTGAAAATGTCAGTTAATGAGAACATATCAGGAAAGGAGTCGGTGGAGGCAGAGAGAAAAACAGCCCAGCCCTTGCTTGGAGCTGAGCTGAGGCTCAGGCAGGGAACACGAAAGCAGGTACCTGGTGGCTCTTGGACTTGGAAAACAGGTAGTATTTATGGCAGAGGAATCCCTAAGGATTTTCTGTCAAGAGAGGCTTTTGGAAGGTACAGGAGGACCCATAAGAGGAAAAGGGAACTCGACCCATTCAAGGCTGAAAGACGGACCAGACCTCTCCCTTTTCACCGCTATGGGCTGAGCCAACCACCCCGAACCCGAACTCAGATGCTGGCTACTAATCAGAGGTTGGGAACCTGTACAAATGCCTCTCTCTCTGCACCAGCTCTGGGAGTCCTTCTCATCTCGGCAGACGTGGGTCTCAGCAAGGCCACTCAAACCTTGAAACAGCCCCTGCTTGTGGCCAGCGTGGTTCTAATAAGGATTCATTACTGAAATCACAGACTCTTTCACCCATTAAATTAGTAGGGGCTAAAAAAGAGTGAGTGAGAGAGAGAGAGAGAGAGAGAGAGAGGGGAGAAACGTTGAAGGTTGGAGAGCAAGGGGGAGACGGGTTTATCAGAAGCCCAGAGCTGCCTCTGGAAGGGCAAAGCCACATAGCCCTCCCAGAGGGTACAGTCTGGCGATGGGTCTCAGAAAGCTTTAAAATGTATGCACGCTCTTTGACTCCACAAATCCACTTTAAGAAATGTGCGTGATTATTTATGGACAAGGATATTCATTAGAGTTATTTATAATAATGAAAAGAATTGGAAACAAGTCCTGTGTCCAAATTTTCCAATAGTAAAGGATTGCTTAAGTAAATTAAGATCAAACTGTACAATACAGCCATTAAAAATCACATTGTAGAGAATATTTAACAACGTGAGAAAAATGTATGTGTTAAGTATACATGTCTGGCTAATAAAAAAAAATCTAGTATGTTCCATGTGATTCTGATTTTGTGTAACAAGACAAAGAAAACAAAACAAAACACCAAGTCTGGAAGGAAATGCATAAACACACTCACAGTGATTATTCATGGGTGGGGGGATTAAAGATGATTTACAGATGGCTCAATGGGTAAAAGTGCTCGCTGCACCAGCATGAAGACTGGAGTTCAATACCCAGCACACGTACAAAGCTGGGCGTGATTGCACATCTCTGTGACCCCAGTACTGAGGGAAGCAGAGGCAGGAGGATCACTGGGGCTTGCTGGTCAGTCAGCTAACTGGAAAATGGTATGAGCTCCAGGGTCAGTGAGAGACTCCATGTCAGGGAAATAAGGTGAAAGAGCCAAAGTCTTCCTCTCACGTCTGCACATATGAGCCCTGGATGTCCGCCCACATATGTACAGTGCATACGATATGCATGCTACACCCCCTACATACATACATATAAAAAAGTAAAGATGAGTTTCAAAGGGACTGGGGCTATGGCTCAGTTGGTAGCATGCTTGCCTGACATGTACATACATGCTACCAAGCGTGCTCGAGGCTGCCCTGGTAGGCATGCCCCTGTCTCAAAAAGGAAGGAAGGAAGGAAAGGAGACTTAAGTTTTCTTCTTTCTGTTTATCTGCATTTTCTGTTTCCTCGAACAATTATGTATTGTGTATTCAGAAACAAATAATTATGTACTTCGCCAAAGAAATGAGAGATGTTGTGGGGACGGACTTGCAGAACTCAGTAATTGGCTAGGATCTGACGACCCAGCTCAGAGTTGGGGGAAAAGCCCGTCTCCCAGCCTCTGCCCCCAGGACACTCCTAAGAGACATTTGTATATAAAATGAATCAACTCAGCTTATTTGTTTATTTAGCTTTAAAAAATTTTTCAATGACAGTTTTCCCAGGACTCACTTTCATCCCTTGTCTTTGGCACATGTTTACCTAGTCACAAGACATCTATTAGGCACCTACTGTGGTGCCAGCACCATTTGAGGCACAGTGAGGCCCCCCCAAACCTAGATTCCACCCAAGGAGAAGAGCAAGGTGGGGAGCAGCCCAGGCAAGGTAAGCAAGTGTATTGTCCATATTTTTATTTATTTATTTTTAAATATGGAACACGGGGTTGGAGAGTTGGCTCAATGGTTAAGGTTCTTGCTTGCAAAACCTGATGGCCCAAGTTTGATTCCCCACTACCCACCTAAAGCCCGATGCACAAAGAGTACACATCTGGACTTTGTTTGCAGTGGCAGGAAGTCCTGACACAACCATACTCTCTCTCTCTCTTTCTCTCTGTCCCTCACTGTCTCTCTCCTTGTGAATAAAGTTATAAAAACATTTTTTTGTTCATTTTTATTTATTTATTTGAGAGTGACAGAGAGAGAGAGAGAAAGAGGCAGACAGAGAGAGAGAGAGAATGGGTGCGCCAGGACTTCCAGCCACTGCAAACGAACTCCAGATGCGTGCACCCTCTTGTGCATCTGGCTAACGTGGGTCCTGGGGAATCGAGCCTCGAACCGGGGTCCTTAGGCTTCACAGGCAAGCGCTTAACCACTCCAGAACAAAATCATTTTTTAAAAATATGGAATGCCTCACAAATTTGTGTGTCATCCTTGCACAGGGGTCATGCTAATCTTCTCTGTGTTGTTCCAATTTGGGTATATATGCTGCTGAAGACAGCAACTTTAAAAAAAAATTATTTACATGTGTGTGCGAGGGGGGGTGGTATGGGCACACGAGGCCAAATCATGCTGCCACCACATTTTGCATCCAGCTTACATGGATGGCTTGAGACTTGAACCTTGGTTGGCAGGCTTTGCAAGTGAATGCCTTTAACTGCTAAGCCACCTCCCCAGTCCCTTGTCTGTCTTTTTTTTTTTTTTTTAACTTGAAAAAATAGTGTTTCTTTGTCAACATTTATTGGGTGCTTGCTGTGTACAAGGTCTGATTCTTTGTATTGCATTTATCTTTTTCTGGATAGAAATGAAATATAAAGGACATATTTGGTGGTGGACACCTGCAATTCTGGCACTTGGGACTTGAGAGGCTGAGTAGGGAAGGTCTCAAGAGTTCGAGGTCACCTTGGGCTACACTGAGAGTGTCAGGCCAGCCAGGGCTACACATCAAGATGCTATTACACACACAGACAACACATACAGACACACACACACAGACATACACACAAACACCTGTTCTGTTTCCCCTCTTCCTTTCCCTATATAATTTACATTCAGGTTTCTCATTTACGAATTCCAAGTGAAGGCACAAATGCTCGCTGCATTGGCCTAAGTCAGAAAGTGACTTTTGTTACCTTGCTGACCAAGTAGCTGGTCCTGGTGGGAGAGTCACACAGCCGACCTCTGTTTTGGGAATGCTGCTTCTCTGTGCCATGCTGTCCTCATCATTATAATGGGCATGTTCATTGTGGTAACTACCTCTTACTGTCATTATGAGGGGCTAATGAGATGATGTAAGTGTCTAGTATGGTGTCTGGCTACTGATACAGTATCAGGTTTGTTTCCATCATTGCAGAGGACTTGATAACAAATGTGAGGGCTGGAGAGATGGCTCAGCAGTTAAGGCGCTTTCCTTCAGAGCCTAAGAACCCGAGTTCAATTCTCCAGTGCCCACGGGAGCCAGATGCGCAAAGTGGCACATGCATCTGCAGTCTGTTTGCAGTGGCTGGAGGCCCTGGTATGCCCATTCTCTCTCTTTCTCTCCTTCTCTCTGTCCTCGCAAATAAATAAATAAATAAATAAAATAGTCTTTAAAAATGTGAAGGAAGTTGAGCTGTTATATCCATCAAGGCTTTCCCAGGCATGCCAATTGAGGCTGACTTGAATTTGTTTCGTGATTAATTCTCCAGCATGGGACTCGGTTCCTGAGCTGCTGAGATAAAGGCACAAAGTCTGCACTGGGTGGGGACAGTGTGCATACGTGCATGCATGCGTGTACATGTGTATGTGTGTGAATTTGGGGGCTCCCTGGAGACATAGAAATGGGATAGGCTCTCCATGATGTGGAACTTGTCTGGAGGCAGGGGACTGTGCAATCTTCTCTGCTGGGGCATAGGTCTCCAGACCCATCTATTCCCCCACTATGAACCCCAGCCAAATACCAGGGAGAAAAAAAAACTGGCAAGACCATCCTGGCATCTCCTGGGTAGTAATAACTCCTCCTCCCTTCCCCAGACATTGTCCTAGGACCTTTCTAGTCATTTCCCCCCTAGAGCAGAGGCACTCGACAGGCAGTGATTTACCCTGAGCCTGTGACTGACTCATCAGTGAGGATCTGCTGTGTGCTAGGCACTGTTGGAGGTGCTGAGGACACCGAGGGCCACTGAACAAAGTCCCTGTTTGTAGGAGGCTTCCATTCTAGTAGGGCACCTGGAAAGAAAGCATAGGAACAAAGGAATAAGCTAGCCCATTTTAGACACTCACACAGGACGAAGTAACAAAGACAGGGAGCTGCTGTAGGGGGGAGGAGGAAGAAGAGGAGGAGGAGAGGAGGGGAAAAGAAGCAAGAACCTAGGCTTTTTTTTTGGGGGGGGGGTTTTCGAGGTAGGGTCTCACTCTAGCCCAGGCTGACCTGGAATTCACTATGGAGTCTCAGGGTGGCCTCGAACTCACAGCAATCCTCTTACTTCTGCCTCCCGAGTGCTGGGATTAAAGGTGTGCGCCACCACGCCTGGCTGAACCTAGGCAATTTGACTCTACTGGAATTCTTCACCCTGCCCAAAGGGTGGTCCAGGCAAGGGAGTCAAGGCTCTGTGAATGGGACAACCTGATGTTTTCTAGGATAGCAAGAAGCCAGTGTTCTGGGAGCAATGTGACTAAGAGGGGAAGGTATAGGGAGTTGAGGGTCAGAACAGGTAGTGGCCAGGTCTTTTAAAAAATATTTTGATTTATTAATTTGCAAGCAGGGGGAGATATAGAGAAATCAAGAGGAGAGAGAGAGAGTGAGCATGCCAGGGCCTCCATCCACTGCAAACAAACTCCAAATGCATGTGTCACCTTGTGCATCTGTACTGGGGAATCAAACCCAGGTCCTTAGGCTTTGCAAGCAAGTGCCTTCAACCACTAAGCTCTCTCTCTCCAGCCCCAGTGGCCAGATCTTGAAGGACTCAAGGAGCAAGATGCTTGGCTAAGGCCACTTCTGGAGTTTGGTACTCTATCCTCACACAGGTGAAGTTCCTGTTGAGGAAGTAAGAACACAAGGGGAGAAGGACTGTGAAGGACCTGGGTGGGGGAGATAGAAGAAAGAATAAACGATTTCATAAAAGTTTAGTGGGTGAGATGTGACTGTTGGTGAGGTTGGGGGGAAGATGGGAAAGAATGGATATGTGGGAGGAAGGCTAATACTGGGAAAGGGAGTCTAGCCTGACAGTGGGAAGGGGAGTTTTGCCTGATGGTTGCACAGAGAATTACAAATTCCTTCACCAGCTCAGGGGGCAAGGAGAGCCTGCCTGGTTTGCTGTTTGCCTTGGTTCATTCTCCCACTGTAGGATGTTTTGGTTCAGTACACACATGCCAAGTAAATGAATGAGTGAAGGACCACTGCTGTAGAAGAAGAAAAAGAAAGACAGGAGAAGAAAGAATGGAGAGAGGACAGAGAGAAATACGAAATACAGGGAGCACTGAACGTCTCCAGGAACAATGACAATTACTGGCACTTATTGATCAATATCTTGGCTCAAGCACTTTTCCTACATTAACTCACTTTAGCCTCTCAACACTCCCAGGCAGTCGGTACTATTATTATCCCCATTTTACTGTTAAGACAATTGAGGTATGGAGGGGTCAAATGTTTCATTTAAAGTCACCCATATAGTAAGTAGTTAGGGCCTGACCCCAATGCTCAAGTTTCTTGGCACTGACACAACAGTGAGTAGATCCCTGAGCCAAAAGTCAAACGGGCTTCTTTACCACCTCTCGGATGATAGCTTCTTGTGTGGAATGGCAGGATGGATCTTGGGATCTCTGGGGTGTGCTTTCTCCTGAGTTCCCAGATACAACGTTCTTAGAGATGTGGGTCTGAGCAGAGCCACCGGGAACTGAGGAAACCTTTGATGGTAGCAAAAGAGACGGTGAAGGCCCAAGGTCCTCGGGGGCTGTGAATGATAGGTTGTTGCTACTTCCTGCTAACTTTTTTTTAGGATTAGGAGAAGAGACAACAAAATGAACCTGAGAAGTGTCTGAACACCAGTTCTGGCTTTCCTGATCCAATCCCTAGGCCCATTCCAGGCCATAAAGAGACGAGCACTTGGAGCTGGTTTCTTTCCCAGCAAGTCTGATGCACCAGCTGTCATTCAGCGCGGCATCTAAGGAGTGTAGGACATCTCCTTTGCCAAATCGAAAGGTTTTATTAGGGGATAGGGCAAATCTCCACTACCTTAGAGCCACGGTGGACTCTGGCCATTTGCCTCTGGTCCAGTGAACTTCCAACTTAAGGCAAGGCATGGACTGCATCCCAGTAGATGTCCGTCTCCAACCGTCACCATGCCAGGCCTAGGGTCACTAGGCTCAGCTGAAGTAGGCCCCTGTCTCCCAGCATTTCCTCCTGGTATAACACACTGTGTGAAGCATGTCTCAAAGCCTGGGTCATCCTCTGAAGTTTATTCAATTAACCATGTGCCTATACGGTACTATTGTTTCTCACTTCTTTTGCCATCTGGTGGTTTGCCCCCTCCCTGCCTTTCTTTTGCATCTCACCTTTATTTCCATGCTGTGTTTACGCAGAACAGAAAATAAGTACCATAACTAGAGGTGGCCTAGGCGAGAAAGGCAGGACCCAGGCTCTAGGGCGCTAGGACTCAGGTTGATGCTAATGGTAGGCTGTGCTGTGGTGGGTACTTCAAACCGACTGGGTGGTGGAAAAGGGTTGTTCTTCAACCGAGATGAAAGACGTTCTTGCCGACTGCTGGACCAGATGATGAGATCTCCCAAGAAACTCCTCATCCTACTGTCTTATTTTATTTTGTTTTCGTGGATCTTTTCATTCTCTGATATATTATTCGTTTTAATGTTCATGATTTCCACCCCCCCACCCCCAGCTCCAGTAAAGACCTAGCTTGCTCATTGGAGGATTTACCTCTTGCACCAAGAGGATAAATGAAAAACCCCCTTGCGAAGAATAAGCGCTAAGAGGGGATCAAAACATTACGTTCTTCGTTCTTCTAGATTCGAGCTTTCCAACATTCTAACTTGCAAAAAAAAAAGAAAGAAAGAAAGAAAGAAAGAAAGAAGGGGGGAAGCCAGTTCTTTAAGGAGAAAAGTGGGAATCAAACTTGGGGTCTCACAGGGTTCAGAACAGGTGAGAAGTGACGCAGTCTTGTCCCTTCTCCCTTCTGCCCCAGCCTCAACTCCAGTCGGGGGACAGGGAAACCTTCCGGTGCCGCGAAAGGGAGCCGCGCGCTTCGATGTAGCTTCGCGAGCCGGTCCGGCCGCGCGCGCACGCGGAGCTCGGTCGGCCGGGGTGGTGGGTGGGAAGAATCCAGGAGGGGAAGCTCTGGGGGTGTGAGGGTGGAGCAGAGCCCGGCCCCGCGATCCGGCCCGGGTTTTGCATGCCACTCATTCGCCCGTTCGGCCGCGGAGAATTCCATAATCACGGCGGGCGAGAGCGGAGACTGGGAGCGAAAAATCCGGGATCCGGCAACTTTGGGCCGCGCATGCGCGCCCGCGGCGCTCCATCCCAAACACACACACATTTTTCCCCCGGACTTGGAAAGTCACCCAAAGCCGCCCCAAGTGCAGGTAAGAGACTCGGCGCTCCTTCCACCGCGGTCCCCTCAAGCCCCTCGGCTCCGCCGGCCTTCCAGGGCGCCTCCCCACCTCGCCCCCGTCCCAGGGCAGACCACTAAGCCCCGGGGCTGCGCCTTGCAGCCGGGAGCGGGCGAACAAGCGAGCGACCGAGCCAGCCAGCTTTGCGAGCGGCGGCTGCCACCCAACTCCGGCCGTGCGGGAGGCAGGGGGCACTGAAGGCTGGCACCCCGGCGCGGGGCGGCGCGTGGCCCATCGTGGCCAGGGGAATGCCCTGCGCGCGGCTCCGGCGGGTGGGGGGGAGGGAGGGCTGAGACTCCTGGGGGTCACTTATTCCAACTGAGGGGGCGGTGGGGTAAGGGGCAGAGGGGGAGGTGCCAGGCACGAGTGCGGGACTTTGCAAATAGGGTGGGGGCGCCCCCCGCGCCGTGGGCTCTTGGGGGGGCAGGTGCTCGCCAATACTGGGGAATCGCTTTCTGAGCCCCCCTCCCCAGATGCAGGGGGGGGGTCGTGCCCTCCCAGGGGAAGAGAAGGAGGCAGGCGTGAGGGGCGCCTGGGGTGACTTTGCAAGACTTTGCCCAGGGGAAGGGGTGGGTGGGGGATCTTCTCCAGCTGGTTCTCGTGCCCCCGACACCGGGGCGTGTGTGCTGCCGGCAGAGGTAGGCAGTGATCGTGTAGACACAGGGTGCTAAGGGGTGCCCCGAGTGGGGAAAAGAAAAGAGGTTTCTTGATCGTGGGGAGCAGCTCCCCCTTTTTCTATCTGTGCCTGGGAAGTTTATCTCAAGTGCGCTGCTTCAAGCGCGCGAGTGGCGCTCCTCACTGTCTCCCCCACCCCCAGCCTCGCCCGGCTGAGGTTGGCAACACTGGGCACCGGGTGTCCAAGCACCGGCTCAGACCCGCTCGCCTGTTGGCCCAAGCCCGCCTGGGTGTGAGGAAAAGTTCCGGGGAGTTGCGGCTGCTGTTGTGTGCGCTGGGAGAGAAGTTGCGCCCGGGGGACGTGGGACGTGGGACGCTGGGCTGGCAGGCTGGGGGGTTGGGGGGGGAGGACGGGGACGGGTGGAGCGGTGCGTTCCCGGGGGGGGGGGTGCTTTCCACCGGCCGGAGCGGGTCGGGTGGGGTCTGTGCCCCGAGATAGGCTGAGGGTGAACAAGGGGCTCAGCATTTGGGGAGAAGGACCACAGAATCCAAGGACACCGGGCTGAAAAAGGCACCTGGTGGAGGACAGAGTGAAGAGGAACTTGTGGGAGCTTAGGGGGACACTAACGGGGAGATGGCTGGGCCACCGGGGACACTTGAGTCGGGCTTCCCCGTCTGGGAGCGCGGGGCGGTTGGCCGAGTGTCGGGATCGAGGCTCGCAAGGGTGCGCGGGAATAAGGGGGATCCGACCGACCGACAGTCACAGAGCTCCCAGGGTAGGGGGCCGAGGCGTGCGCCCCGGGGTGAGCGGGCCGGGCGGAGCGGCGGCCGGTTTATTTTTACTCAGTGGCATTTGCAGAATGTGCAGCTGATGACCGTCGGCCGCCAGGAAGTTTTGCTTTCTGCTCTTTCTCTCTCTTTCCGAAACCAGCCGGTTGGGAGCGGGAGGGCCGCGTAGCCGGTCTTGGGAGGGGAGGGGGCGGCCCTTAGGGTAGCGAGGTGCGGGCAGGGGCTGCGGCCGGGGGCTGCCCGGGAGCGGGAGCGGGCGCGGGCGGGCGGGCGGGTGGGTGAGCGACGGGCCGCGGTGGCGCGGTCGAGCGAATGTCTGTCCCCGGCGCTGGAAGCTCCTCCGCGAGGGGAACAGGTGTATGCGCCGTCAATCACAGCCGGAGGGACACTTTGGGGGCGTAGATTAAGATCATAATAATAGATTTTTTTTTTCCTCTAGGGGGTGGGCTCAGACTCTTCTTCCAAGTCTTCCTCGACTGGGGTCTGGAGTTGGGGGAGGAGAGAAGAGCGGAGGGAGGCCGGGGCGGCTTCTGGCTCCGCACAAGTTTCTCCAGACCGAGCCTGGGCTGGCCAAGCGGACCCGGGTGCGCCGAGGACCTCCCTCCAAGTCAAGCCGGGAAGGGTGAGGGGTGGTGTGTGTGGGGGGGTGCCTGGTTGTAAAATTTGTCCCGCAGAGACACGGCGATGACAACCTTCCTCCGAGCCCGGAGCTCCCCCAAACCCAGCTGGATCTCAGGGAACTTGGGTGTGTGTGTGGGGGGGGGGGGGTGTACGTGGCCTCTCCAGAAGAGCCTGGGGACGCGCGGCCCTTGATCAAGAGTGTGTGGTCGTCCCGCCAACACCTCGACCCCTCGCTGGGGTGGGGGTAGGGTGGAGGAAAAAGACCCGAGTAGTCGCGGGACAAAGTTGGTAAATTTAGGACGTCTCCCAGCTAGTCCCGGAGCGCGGTAAGAGCGCGCCACGGGACTGGAAAACAGGTCGCCCGGTGGTGGTGGTGGGGATACTGGTGCCCCCCACTCCCACCCCACGGCGCGCGCGCACGCACACCCATGCACACTCATTCTCACACTCGCCGCCGTCCTACAGGGAGCTGTCCCGGCTGAGCAGGAGCAGCTGCGCCGGGCGCGGGGAGGGGGAGCGGGTCCCCGGGGGCTGCGCCCGGGCTGCGCTCCACGTGCCCGGAGGGGGCGCTGGGCCGTTCCGCGCCCGAGCGCACAGTGCCGGGTTTGCGCCCTGGTGGCCGCGAGACGGTGCGTCCCGGGCGGTAGTCGAGACTCGCTCCGTCTCTGGTCACCTCCCCCCACCCCCAGCTTCGGTCACTTTCCCACTTCCCAAACTTTGGCTTTTCTGGTTTGCCCCTCTTTGGAGTACTCGGTTCCCTTCCAAGACAGGTGTGTGTGTGTGGGGGGGGGGACTTCTCCCTTTCCGGCTGCGATCACTGTTTCGCTCCCTGGAACCCCGTGAATTGACACCCCCCCCTTATTTTGTTAGCCACCTTAGAGGCGGTTAACGAGGGTTTATGGGGAATATTGTTGAACTTCAGTAATCAGGTTTCTAGCGATCTTATGCCTCCTGTTTAATTTATTAGACTAGTTATTTATTCTGTTGATGATAATCTGTTGCTGGTTTCTATGGAGATGTTAAACTGATCTCTTTCAGAAATCAAACTCCATATGCACTAAAACGTTTAAAGGGGCAGTGCCTTCCTCTCCCCCCCACCCCCCTGCCCTTTTTGTTTTGTTTTGTTTTTTAGACTTTGCACCTTGCTGAGTCTTCGTGTCTTGCTCGGAGTCTCAGCTCATTTTATTTCCTTCTTACGAAGGAGAGGAGAGGAGCCCGGGAGACTCTCGCTTTGTGGCAAGTACAGCTTATTGTAGCTAACAGAAAGCGAAGGCTTTGATCCCCAAGTTGCATCATCATTTAAAACAGATCATTTCACCACCACCCCCTTCCTCCCCCCATCATAGAAGAGCAAAATTCTTTCAAGATCAAAGAGTCCAATCTAAAAAAAAATAACTATTGTTTTAAAAATAAGAAACTCAGTTAAATATGAACCTCCTCTTTATATCTGCTCCCCTTGCTTTTAAATAATTTTTTGAATAAGAAAAACAAAACTCGGTTCATTTTTCATACTTATGAATAGTTTATCTTGCCCCCTCCCTAATTTAAAAAGAAGTTCAAAGTTAGATTTCTCTGCCTGTGGGGGTTGAGGTAGATTTGCTTCTTTTTTAGATCCTGACCATCTGTTTTTGGGAATTTAGCCTCTGGGAAGAGGGAGAAGGTTTTTACTCAAAATTAATAGAGTAAGTGCTTTATCTTTCCCCCCTTTTGGAGGGAAATTAGTCATCCAAATTTTAAAAAGTCCTATTTTCCTTGCATTTTAAGAGATTATCAGTAACCTCTGACTGATGAACTTTTTCTCCTATGTTCAGCTAATTTTCTGTAGACTTGTGACTTTGGTGGTCATGGTTGGGGGGGGGGGCGTTCTGTGAATTAAGAAAGTAAGGCAGAAAAAAGATCATCTTGATTTGTGACATTCTGAAAAATTGCAAACCTATTCTGGCTCCAATATTTATCACCCTGACAGATATGATACAAAGCGATTGCATTTCCTAATGATCCTCCGGGACTAAGTTGTAGGTAAAACCATTAAATGCATTTTTAATATTAAAGTAAGGCCCAGGTTCCATTTTCTTGGAGGTAGGGAGAAGGGAGGTCCCTGTACAGAGCTGGTGCTTTTTGAGTAAGCTGTTTGGGTTTCTTCAACTAGAGGCCCCCCCCCCTTCACATTTCCACTTAACTTTGGGGAGGGGTGAGCCATACACAGTACATTTGGCTTTCATAAATAAATTTATATCTGGCCAGAAGGTCCAATGCTAATAAGAGTACACTTTAAAAAAAAAACACTCAAGACTCCACCCCTGCTATAGGAAATAAAACAGAGGCAGTACTTGACTTTCTCCCCCCTCCCAAGTCAGCATGCTTCTCTTTTATATTATTTTATTTTGGAGAGGGGTGGAGTGGCTGCTGGTTGTCAGCTCTGAGTAGAGAGGGGAGCCATTCCTATTATTTCCCTCTTTGCTATATTTTAAATTTTTGTTTGACTTGGATGGCAAACAGAACAGAGGCTTAGGAGTAAAAAGAGCACTGTGGCTTTAAACTCAGGAGTTTGCATATTCTCCTTGTATCTTTCCCCTTTGCTAATTATTGTGTTGTTTTCAGAGCAAATATGTCATATCCATGGCGACCGGGCAGGTTTATTGTCTTTCTGAAGCAATAGCTCACATAAGTAATTAATGACTTTCTTTTTTTTCCTCTGGCTTAGGTTAAACAGATCATTCAAGGAAAGTCATCTCTCTCTCTCTCTCCTTTTCTCTCTCTCCACTCCTCTCTCTCCCCCCCCTTCTTTTTCAGTCCAATGACATAAGAACATGAGTTAGAACAAGAAAATACTTTAACCAAAAAAACCAACAGCTTATTTTCCCTCAGTTCTTTTCAAAGCTGAAGCGTCAGCTCTCAGACCCAGGCGCTGTCACCCCGAGCCCTGTGAGCAGTGCTGTCCCAGCCTGGGCTGGCAGTCCCCGGGCAAGGCTGTACACTAGGGAGGCCTGGGAGGTGTTAGTATTGGGGGGGGGACCTGGTGGAATTTGCTTTTGAGGCTGGGGGAAGCACTCCAAAATGAGTATTTCTCCTGTATTTAGCAGAATTTAATTAAATTGTTTACAGGAAAGAATTAATGAGTTGGTAGTAATGTGCTGCCCCACCTCCCTTCTTCTTCCCAGGCTAGTTAATTGGAAAGACAAAGTTTTTCTTTCCCATTCACCTTCAGCTTTCTCCGGCCTTTGTCTTGAATGCTTTTTTTTTTCCTGGAAAAGTAGTTTTTGGAATCCTCTCTGGTTAATATTTCCAACATGATAGTAGAGTTTTGGCTTTTGTTTTCTTTTCTCCTTTATATCTATATCAGCTTGAAGGTGGATTCTGCTTCTTGAGGATCAACAGCTCTGACTGACTATAGAACTTGAGTGTTTTAACTTTTTCTTTTCTTGGTGGGAGTTGGGGGGGCTCCTTTAGAATGTAAAACTATGTGGATAACATATCTCCTTACAATATGTAGTGACAATATTAGGAAAGGTAGAGGCCATTCTTTTCCCTTGTATGTTCTGCCCTTTTAAAGTGAACCTTTGCTAGCAAGAAGCCTTATGATGTCACCCTTTAACTTTAGAATATGCTAGATTTCCTACTCGCCGGCCCGCTCTTTTGCCTTCTCTCATAATATCAAACACTTAAACATGCTTATACTACCCCCCCTACATTTCATGGAGAGCTGAGGTTTCGTGTGTGCCCTTCGTAAAGGGGAATGAGATAGAGACATATGTGTTGTCCTCAGGCACAATTAAAAAGAATATTTTCCTCCATCCGAACCAAGTACAGAAATGCTCCGAGCCGACGGGAAGAATCTTCAGGCTTTCAGCATTGACAATAAAAATATAAAGAGGAGATTTATCTGGTATCTGGTTTCTGAAGAGAAGAGAAGGCCAGGCAAGCCTGATGCTGAGACTCCAACAGAGTAGTAATTGAGCCTGTAACCTCTTGATGTCTATATCAGAGAAACAGACATGAGCAGAGGGAAGGGGTTGAGGCAAACAAGCCTGCTGGAGGAGCTGGGGGGGGGGGGAGGCACAGAGAGAGGGAGATAGATTTAATTTATAGACATTTTAAAAACCGTAATTTCATTAGGATCTGTTCTTCCCTTTCTCTGAAGGGCAGCCCGGCAGACCGATAAGGCCGGTCCCTCTGCCCAGGATGTGCGTGTGGTCTGCTGGGTGCAAGTCTCCGCGTCCTTGCCAGCTCCAAGCTCTGCTTGGTGTCCTCTCTGCCCACTGGCTGCTGCCTTCTTCCTCCTCACCTTAACCCACCCTCAGTAGCCAAAAGTCAGATGTGGTCTGGCTGCCCTGATGCCACGCTCTTCAGCAAGCCTGTCTCCTGTCTGGGTGGTGGCATCTACATACGTGCCTTCCATCTGTCACCCGGCTGCCTATGGTTCCAGCGGCAAGAGTCCACTGTGGGAGGGATACACCCCCATCTTGTCCCCCTTCAGGTTCACCAAGTTAAGTTACTGTGGTTCTGAGGCCACAGCTTTGGGGGGGGGGGAGCAGCTAAAGCCTGTCATAAATTCTGCAAAAATTAATCAACCGTTTAAGAGCTGCACGTTAACAAGGCTTTGCAGGCAGGCTGGGTCCTTCTTCTGTTGCCCTGTCCAAAGTCCAGCAGAGTGAGGGGTGGCCTGCCCTGGGAAAGGGGAATGGGAGTTGTTTTCTAAAAACCACAGTAATTGAGGACAGTAGAGGACAGAGACAAGTGGATTTATTGAATATAGATCCTCAAGTGTCCTTGTACCGTGTTGTTAGAATTTTCCCCCGTTTTGGTCAGTATGTGTCCTGAGTGTCTTTGGTGGAGAACACACATAAGGAAAGAGAGTAAAGGGGTGGGGGGAGAGGGAGAGAGAGACAGACAGAGAGAGAGAGAGAGAGAGAGAGAGGACGCATAGCTCCTTCGGATCTCATTATCATTCTTAATAAGTCTTAAGGAATAAAGAAGAACGTTGAGTGTAAATGCTGGGTAATCCTAACACTTCTCAAGGTGAGAGGAGTCTTGAGGACACAGAGGAAAGAGACAGCAGAGGAGGGGGTGGGAGTAGAGGCTCAGAGGCCTTAGGGGAGTGGAGGCCCAGGTTTCAGGTAGCTCTTCAGGAATCCTGGAGGCTGGGGTGGGGGAACACCCCCCCCCACCCTTGAGATGTTCCAGGTAGGCAGCATACTCTGAGTGGCACCTCCAAGACTGTGTGTTTTCCTAGGGGCAATGGATGCAGAGTGATGGATGGGGTTAGCCCTGCCTTGCATAGGGCGTATGAGCAGGGGCCACAGGGCCTCCTCTTATTCCTGGGCACTGTGTCTCCAGCACCCTAATCTCAGGTCCTTGGAGGAGGTCCTGGTGAGGGTGGAGGGGGCTTGTCATGTTCTAAGCCCCCTTTTTGCTGTCTCCTACGGTTCCCATGTACTGCCTGCTCTGGGAAACTGGATGACCAGAGTGACAGCCAGAGCTAAGCTCTGGACACTAGGTGGCTTAAAGGATCTGCGAGGCTCTCCAAGCAGCGATCGTAGCCACCGCTGGCTTCCCTTCTCTTCCCAGCTGGTGGGCTCCACTGTACATTCCCTGTGCCTGCTCACTGCTAGGCAGCCCTGGTGGACAGGCAGGAGGGTGGTTGGGCAATGGCCCAGAGACACAGCTCAGCTTCTGGGCTGGCCCTCCTGCAATAAGCCCCCAAGCAAAGCAAGGATGAATGGGAGGGGGGGTGGTAGCTTCTGTGTGTGTGTGGGGGGGGGGAAGCAACCAGCCAGGGCCACTGGCAGCAGGAAGGGTGAGAGTCCAGCCTGTGTCTCTGCCCACTTCCTCCTCCACCACCTGGCACCAGGCACTGCTGAGCCCAAGAGCCGTCCCTGAGCCATGCATGTCCCCTTCGAGAATCTTCTTAATACAAAAGAAACTCTCATAAGCATAAATATTGCTTATACTTTGAGGTGTCTCAAAGATCTTATAAAACCAGCCTAAGGACCCTCCAGGGTCCCTTGCTGTGGTGGGCTGCCTTCCAGTTCTGGAGGATGGGAGCAGTGATAAGGAGAAGGCGAACGGGTCCTCACACTTTCACCTGCTCTTCTCGGTCTGGAAAAGGAGACTGCTTCAAACCGTCACGTGAGGGACTCCGTAGATGGAGCCATGTCAACACCCAGGCTGCCCTGTGTGGAAGCGCACCTGGTCAGGTACATGCCCCAGGTCAGGTGATAAGCACCTTCCCTTTGTGTTGCTTTCATACTCTAGGATTCCTAGGGCTTAAAGGAAGAGTCTCAGCCAAGATTATCTTTCAACCTTGGACCATTTTCTCTGGGGAGAGGAGTGGGCATAGAGAATTCAGGCATGACTTGCCATATTGAAATATATATATATAGTTTTTAAAACTCTGTATATTTCCCTTGAAAAGCAACTTCTTGAGGAACTTGTAGAGAATGTGTGGGAGTTTAAGTTTGTGCTAAAGGCTGGTAAATGAGCTGGTGTGAAGTCCACTGAAAAGCAGGGTGGATTAATGGTGGATGAATTCATTCTCTCTCTTTCTGTCTCCGTCTCTCTCTTCTCTCTCTTGTTTTTGAGGCGGGGTCTCATTCTAGCAGAGGCCGACCTGGAACTCACTCTGTAACCTATCAGGCTGGTCTCAGGCTCACAGCAATCCTCCTGCCTCAGCCTCCTAAGTACTGGGATTAAAGGTGTGTGCCACCATGCCTAGCTATGCCCTTCTCTCTCTCTCTTTAAGAGCAGTAATGGCCAAATTGCATGCCCCGTGTGTTCCTTGCTGAGATGAGATCTACTGAAAGTAAGCTGTGTTGTTGCCTCCAACCCTGGGTGGGTGAGTGTGTGCGCCTGCATGCGCGCGTGTACATACAAGCATGCATGCATGTGTGTAAATGAGAAGGGGTGGGGGAATGTGCTCTGCCAGGTTGGCACCCTTCCCCGGCACTAATTGCTGGCAGGGTATCCACGGGGGCTGTGCCAGCATCTCCAGCTCTGTCGCCCCCTCACCCCGGGGGACTCAGCTGTGCAGCTTGCTGTGTGACGGCCATTTCCTGGCCTGCTAGTCCTGGAGTTTCTTGGGAATTTCAGGGAAATCTGATGCTTGGAGAGTCTGTGGGTCACTGGTCTTCATCGCTGGCTGGGGTGGGGGACAGCGTGAGGTAGAGATGGTCCTTTTCAGAGCTCCGCTGAGTTCCAGCTGCCCACACCCTTGCCGTTCCAAGCTTCAAGCCTGTGTGTCCACTTCAGTTCCTGTGAGACGTGACCAGGTGTGTGAGGCATCACGAGACCCCCTTCCAGTTCTGGCTCTGTAGTGAATCTCTGTGGCCTTGGGCAAATTATTTGATCTCCTTGGGCCTCAGTTTCTGATTTTTGTCAAATAGCCTCTGACTCTACTGCCTTTGTAGGGTTGTCTTGACAGGTAACCAGGCTCCTAGCTGTGGAAGTCCTTTGAAACTAATTAATTGTAATGAAGACTTTATTATGGGGCGGAGGGATGGCTTAGCAGTTAAGGTGCTTGCCTGAAAAGCCAAAGGACCCAGGTTCGATTCCCTAGGACCCACATAAACCAGATGCACAAGGTGGCACATGCATCTGGAGTTCATTTGCAACAGCTGAAGGTCCTGGTGTGCCCATTCTCTCTCTCCCTCCCTCTCTCTCTCTCTCAAATAAATAAAACAATTTTTTAAAAAAAGTTTTCTTTAAAGCCGGGCGTGGTGGTGCATGCCTTTAATCCCAGCACTCGGGAGGCAGAAGTAGGAGATTGCCATGAGTTTGAGGCCACCCTGAGACTACATAGTTAATTCCAGGTTAGCCTGGACCAGAGTGAGACCCTACCTCTAAAAACCAAAAAAAAAAAAAAAAAAAAAAAAAAGGTGTTCTTTCAAAAAAAAAAAAAAAAAGAATTTATCGTGGTTACATTGTCAAGTGCAGAGTGTTCCCAATGTCATTTGAACCATTTTTATGTAATCTGGTATGCATCTCAAAGGGGACCCCTGTGAATTCCATTCCAAAAAGGGTCCTGAACACAGCCTGTGATGCTTGGATTGTGTGTTTATGCTGGGTTGATTCTTTTTTTTAAATCTTTAAAAAAATTTATTTATTTGAGAGAGTGAGAGAGGGAAAAAGGCAGACACACACACACATACACACATAGAGTGAGAATGGGCGCACCAGGGCATCCAGCCACTGAAAACAAACTCCAGACACATGCCACCTTGTGCATCTGGCTTACGTGGGTCCTGGGGAATCGAGCCTCGAACCAGGGTCCTTAGGCTTCACAGGCAAGCGCTTAACTGCTAAGCCATCTCTCCAGTCCTGGGTTGATTCTTTCTTTCTTCCTTCCTTCCTTCCTTCCTCCCTTCCTTCTTCTTCCTTGCTTCCTTTCTTCTTACTTTCTTTCTTTCTTTCTTTCTTTCTTTTGTGGGTTGATTCTTATATTGGGAGTTTGGGATCAAGTTGGTGGGGTGCTTTTCTGGAAGTATTAGGAACTCCATTTAGGATGTGGTGTGGGCTTCATCATTTCAGCCTGTAGTGCTCCTGCTGTTGTGAGGAACTGTGTGTGTTGTGTATTGTGCTTTCTTGAGCCAACAGGCTAGGAATCAGAGTCATATGATTTTTCTTCAGCGACTTAACTAGCCTGTGCTTCAGTCTTCTTACCTATAACAGTAGGAGAACTCACTCCTTGTCTGTCTGGGGTTACAACTCCATTAGTTATGGCATGTTGATCAGATATTCTGATTTTTTTTTTCGAGGTAGGGTCTCACTCTAGCCCAGGCTGACCTGGAATTCACTATGTAGTCTCAGGGTGGCCTCGAACTCACAGTGATCCTCCTACCTCTGCCTCCTGAGTGCTGGGATTAAAGGTGTGCACCACCACACCTGACAAATATTCTGAATTTTGTGTTTCACTTCTCTGGCTGCCTTTGGGTCCTTGGACATTTTGGGTGATGAGTCAGGAGGGAAGGAGAACTAAGACTTACACCCACATGTGAAGTCAGTCTCGAGCTGAGGCCAGGGCCATTGGCTTCTCTTCCCCACTATGACCAGAATGGGTATTCCTGGTGCTTAGTAGGGCAAGGAGGTCCTTCCTGGGAATGGCGGAGGACAAGAGGTCAGGGATGGAGGAAGCAAGGACAGAACTGGGGATTGGCCCAAGATACCTGTGGACTCTGCCTATGGAGCTAAATCTAGGTCCAGGGACCCCAGAGTCTCCCACATGAGGGCTCCTTTGTGGCTGGCAGAGGGTTGAGAGCATGGGATTTGGAGACAGGTTGAGCTGAATGGGAATGATGTTTCTCACACTTGAGGAGATTAATTCTCTAATCCTTTGTTTCTACATCTGTAAAATGGGGGCTCGAATTCCTGCCTTTTGGAGTTGCTGTGAGGATTAAGGGACCAGACTATACTCATGGCTAATGTTTGCTAAGGGTCCTTCTGGAGCATCAAGTCACAGCCTGAACTTAACCCAGCAAGCTGAACGTATCGGGGCTGTGGGCGAGGCTGAGATAACTATCTGACCAACTAGGACCGAGCCTCAGTTGGGTCACCCAGGTGACTAGTTTTGGAACCTCAGTGCTTAACCAAGGGGCAAGTCAGGCTGAGAATAACCAGTGTCCCCTCAGCTCCCGTGTTGGCAGATTGCAAGTTTCCCAGCTATCCTTAAGTGAGCCTGTCTTGGAGGAATGGACAAGGAAGGCCTGGAGAAGAGGCAGAGAGGCCATGGAGGCAGTGACCTAAGGAGGCAAGGGCGGGGGGCACTGGAGGGGCAAGGGGCACTTCTGGAAGATGAGGTGTATGAAACTCCATCAGCCTCTCCCATTTCACTGTGCTATGCCAAAACACCCCGGTTCTTGTTTCACTATCTGAGATCTGGGAGCAGGTTAATTTCCATGACGAGCTCCAGGCCACGGGCTTGGAGGATTTATCTAATTAAACTGATGCTTTTTGTAAGAAAGAAAGGAAAAGAAAGAGGGAGGAGAGAGAGGGTAGGAGAAAAATGAAGAGGGAGGAGAGAAAAGGACATAAGAAAGGGAGGGAAAGGATTAAAGGCAGAAAAAGGAGGGAGGAAGGGAATGAGGGAAGGAAGGAAAGAAGAAAGGATAAAAGGAGTAAAGGGAGGGAGAGAGGGAAGGAAGAAGGAAGGGAGGAAGAAAGGAAGGAAGGAAGGTAGGAGCCAACATACTGGTAGGGGAGGAGGAGGCCTGGCTGGTGGGCTGTGCTCTGTGCTGGTTTTCTTTCTTTCTATTTTTTTTTTTTTTTTTTTTTTTTTTTTTGAGATAGGGTCTTGCTCTAGCGCAGGCTGACCTGGAATTCACTATATAGTCTCAGGGTGGCCTCAAATTCATGGCAATCCTCCTACCTCTGCCTGTGCTGCGATTAAAGACCACACCCAGCTGTGCTGGTTTTTTTACTCTTCTTTAATTCCAGAATAGCTCTTGAGCAGGGAGGGAGCAAGGAAGCTGCAGGGTCTGGAGTCTTTACTGACCAATCCAGTAACCATTAGCCCGTGTAGCAATGAACTTCAATTGCAAGTTCAGCTCAGTTACCCCCTGGTCACATAGGGTGGTGCTGCTGGATTGGACAGCATACTAAGAACATTTGCAACATCACAGAAAGAGCTTGGGTTGAACGGAGGAGCCCCCAGGAGACAGCAAAGAGATGGCGTGAGGGGCTGGGCAGCAAGAACATGGCTAGATGTCCCGGGAGGACTTGACCTCTGTGATGTGGGGCCACCTTCTCTTGCGATCCCAGCGCGGGCTTCCTTTCCCTTAAGCTGATCTCTTCTCTGTCTAGGATTGATGTGACCTTGGGGAGGGTCTTAACTCCGCGTGGACTTGGACGGGCAGTACGTAGAGCTGTCTTGTTGTGTACACTGGGAGTGCTTCACAGCATAAGACACATTGTTAGCCCTCAAAAATGGGGGCCACCATGATGACCATGACCACTACAATTTGTTGATATCATTTTTCTAATAATGAATGAAGAGCTTTAGTGACTGACACGTTCATAGGGACACTCTCCCACCAAATGCTGATTTATGCGTCATCCACTTTTTCTTGAATTTGCTTAGATGAGTTCCTCGCCAGCTCTGTGCTTCCTGGGAACGTAATTCAAATTCTTGCTTTCTGTGCATCCCTCATTTCTCTGGATAGAAGGAATAGTTGGAGCTTACCTAGCATTTACTTAGGCCCATCTACTTGACAGTAAGAGCCTCCTCACTCCCAACAATCCTAATAGTATGTCCGGGTATGTGCACACACATCCATGCACACACACGCACACAGTCCTGCACTGGCCAAGACACATTAAAACACACACACACACAGAAAAAGAAACACCCCAAAGTATTAAAATAGGAGAGTGCAGCTGTGGCCCAGGCAGAGCTGGCTGGGTTGTTTCAGGTGGGGGGTGGAGGTCAGTGGCCCAGGGAGGGACGTGTGTGTTTATTCCCGGACATTGCCCAGTGCCCTGTGTGCTAATGTGGAGCTGAAAAGTCCCCTGCATTGTGCAGGCTCCTTCCCCCGTGAAAAGGCAATTGAGTCAGTGAGTTCCGAATGGATTGGAGCTGACAGTAAGTGAGGATTTGGCATGGGTAGAAAACAAGCTGCCCCCTGCCTCCACCACTCCCCCACCCACCTCGCCCACACTCACTCATCCCTCCCTAAATTCCCAATGCTTAATTTGGTCTTTAAAAAGGGTTTTGCTGAGAATTATGATTTCTTTTTATACGCGCCCGTGTTACAAGCTGAGGTTATGTTCCAGCCTGTCCACCTCCCCGGGATGGTCTTAACCCCCACCCCCAAGTTACCACCTCCTAGCCCCTTGCCGCCTCTGTGGCTCCACCAGCGATCCCCGAACGAGTTAAGGGCTGAATCCACTCCAGAGCCGGCTGTACGGTTTACTCCGGGTTCCTGAATGAAGCGATGTGCTGTACTCAGCATGATTGGAGACTGTCTGCCCCGGTGACCTAACAGCCCCCACTCTGCCGGGCTCTACCGGCATTCATGAGACCTGCTGCTGGGTCCCAGGACCTCCTCCCAGGCAACCTAGCAAGCTGGTAGGCCATGCTGTGGGGGCCTTGTCAGGTGCTCTCCCTATCATCTAACCTCCTATTAGAGCCCTATATGAATGTTAAAAGAAAAGACACTATTTCGAGCTCGCAGCATCCCTGGCTTGCAAAGAAGACTCGCAATTTTGAGGCTTCTTGTATGCCAAGGGCCAGACCCTGCCATCATTCTCTCCACAGTGTCCACACCCATCGATCAGTCCACAGATGTTCACATGTACCAGTCCTCGACAATGGCCCTACCTCCCTAGAATTCCCCCTTTAAACATTCCCAAGAGCCCTAGGAAGGGAACTATTGCCACCCTACAGCTCTCCTCTGGCCATAACCTGTGTTGGTGGCATGTCTTGTTTTTACCATTCTGTCTCGGCGGAGGAGTGGAACCACCCCTATTCCTGAGGGACAAGAGATGACAAGAGGTACTCACTTTGGCAGAATTACAGCTTGCTTCCTGGGGATACATCTGTTCTCGTATGTCTGGGGATGGCAATCTGGGATCCCTTTCTGGAAAGGCCAGGTGGGGGCACCTTGCTTTAGGAGCTGGGCTGGAGGAGAAGGGTTAAGTCTGTGGGTTCAAATCCTTAATCCTCATTTATTAGGAATATAGCTTTGGACAGATCATTAACTCCTCTGAGCCTCAGTTTCCTCATCAGTAGAAGAGGATTAATTAATGTTAGTGCCTGTTGCTGGGAGGATTAAATGAAATGATGCTGGCAAGGCACTTGGCATCAGGCCTGGCACTTGGTAACAAGCAGTGGCTATTGTTACTGCCCTTACTGTTCCTATCCCATCCCCTCTGTCTGTCACTAGGAAGGTGGGGAGGTGGAAAGCCCAGGCCTGTTCCTGTATTTTGGCTCTAAGATCCTTAAGGCCAGGCTGTAACTCCAGCCCACAGACTGGTGGTCATAAAACATCTGCTAAACTGGGGCTGGGGAGATGGATGCATCAGTAAAGTATTTGCTTTGCAAGCATAAGGACCTGAGTTTGGATTTCTAGCACCCACATTAAAAACTGGGGCCAGGTATGGTGATGCACAACTTTAATCTCAGCACTCGGGAGGCAGAGGAAGGAGGATTGCCATGAGTTCAAGGCCACCCTGAGACTACATAGTAAATTCCAGGTCAGCTTGTCAGCTTGAGCTCGAGTGAAACACTACCTCAAAAAAAAAAAAAAAAAAAAAAAAAAAAAAAAGGTGGAAAGCAATTAGATACCTGACCCAACATGATCACACATGTGTATGTGCACCCATACACATAAATGCACCCACACACATATACACACGTGCACACTACATATACATACACACTCAAAAAAAAAAAAGAGGGCTGGAGAGATGGCTTAGCAGTTAAGCTCTTGACTGCGAAGCCCTTTAAAGACCAGGGTTCTATTTCCCAGAACCCATGTAAGCCAGATATCTGCACAAGGTGGCACATGTGTCTGGAGTTCGTTTGCAGTGGCTGGAGGCCCTGGCATGCTCATTCTCATATTGTCTCTCTCTCTCTCTCAAATAAATAATAAAAAAATAACAAAATAATTTTTTTTTAAAAAAGCAGTGTCAAACCAGCAAAGTAAATAAGCCAGCAACCTCGAGGAAGCAAGGACAAGAGAGGGAAGCCTGAGGGGCTCAGGGCTATTATCTGGACTGGCCTCTACAGTTTGGCAAGAAAGGAATCCACGTCCAGACACTGCCGCCATCTTGGTTCTCCTTCGTGTCTCCTCACAGAAGGGTGTGTAGCCCTTGCCCTCCCCCCAGCAGCAGGTGGCCTTTGCAGCCTGGCACCTGTTCCTGGAGGATGGCTGCCAGGAAGGCGCCAACTCAGGAATTGCCTGCCGAGTCGTTGCCTGGAGGGGCTGTCCTGGTGGACAGAGGTCAGAGAAGGGCCTTGTTCCTCATTCTAGAAGCCCCCCCCTCCAGGTGAGTCACAGGAGGGCTGAGACTTATGACCTGAGATCTGAGTGCTGGTGACTTACCGGGGGGGGGGGGGGGAGAGGTGACAGTGGGCGAGAGGATGTGGAGGACGTCATGGAGAGAGTGCAGAGGAAGGGTCTTATTTTGTCCCCAAGGGACAGCCAGCAAGCTGAGAGGGTTTCCCATTTCCATTTTATTAAAAGAGGGAGGAAACAGACATTTACTGGACACCGGCTGTGGGTCAGAGCCTGTGCTGTGACTTTTTTGTGGCACAAGGCAGGTAGTGGATCGATTGCCACTGTGCCCAGCAGGAAATACGGCTCCAAGAGGTTCACCAAGTTTGAAGAAGGAGGGCTAGTTCGTTGTTGTTTGTTTTTACCTTTTTACATATTTTATTTATTTATTTGACAGAGAGAGAAAGAGAGAAAGATAGAGAGAGAAAGGCAGATAGAGAGAATGGGCATGCCAGAGCCTCTAGCCACTGCAAACGAACTCCAGACATAAGCTCCACTTAGTGCATCTGGCTTTACATGTGCACTAAGGAATTGAACCTGGGTCCTTTGGCTGTGTAGGCAAGTGCCTTATCCACTAAGTCATCTCTCCAGCCCTGTTTTTTCCTTTTTTGTGATAGGCTGTCCTTGAACCCTCTATAGATTGTCCTATTTCAGTCTCCAAAGTATTAGGATTGAGGTGTGTGTGCCACAGCTCCTGACCAAGGCTTTGAGTGCAGGTTGATTTTACTCTGAAATATCTGCTTTCCCTCCATGCACTGGAAAATATATAACTCTATACATATTTACACAATTTTTGAAAATTAATAAAGGGAAGAAAATTTACCCAGAACTTAACTATTGTGACAATCTTATGTAGTCTCTGGTGTGTTTCCTTCTATTATTTTCCCGTTCTTTGGTCACTGTGTATATTTTTTACATATGTATATTATATATATATAGTATATTAAATAATATGTATATTATTTAAATATGTGCTTTTCATACTTATGATCACAAAAGAATATGGTTTTGCTAGGCGTGGTGGCACACGCCTTTAATCCCAGCACTTGGGAGGCAGAGGTAGGAGGATTGCCATGAGTTTGAGGCCACCCTGAAACTACATAGTGAGTTCCAAGTCAGCCTGGACTAGAGTGAGACCCTACCTCAAAAAAAAATATAGCTTTGGTTGAGACCCCAGATGAGGTAGAAGGGTCTGCTGAGCTGAGGTCAGAATAAATGATTGATTCTCATAAAATGGGAACCTGGGCTGGAGAGATGGCTTAGCAGTTAAGGCATTTGCCTGCAAAGCCAAAGGATTCCAGTTCAATTCCCCAGGACCCATGTAAGCCAGATGCCCAAGGGGGCACATGCGTCTGGAGTTCATTTGCAGTGTCTAGAGGCCCTGGTGTGCCCATTCTCTCCCTTTCTTTCGCAAATAAATTAACTAATTAAATATATTTTAGAAAATAAAATAAAATAGGAATCTAGGTTCTGAGTCATTTTATTGGTCACGGGGATCCTTGAGTTGTGTTGGAGAAGCAAACTAGACTAATGGGCAGGCAAGCAAGACCCCTGTGTGCTCTCCTGGGTTGGTCTTGCTCAGTTAAGTGGTAGAATTCTCCTCTTAACTTGCTTCCTTCTTGCTTTTGACAAATGGGAGTATTTGTAGCATTTTCCCGAATGACCTCCTCTCCTTGGGATAATGAGAAAATGAAAGTCTTAGCTAAGTGCTTTGAGATATTCAGATATAAAAATGGAGAGCCGAGTGTTGTCATGGGCCTTTTGCTGCCAGGGCGCTTTATAAAGAGGAAGCGCAGCATGTGCGAGTGAAGGTCAGCTTGAGGTTGAGGGTCACTGCTGGAACCTGGTGTCCCTCTGGGCGCAAGGACAGGGGAGTTCGTGGTCTGATTTGGGCTGGGCTAGGTCTAGGTGGAGCCCTTCCCCATCCTCCAGGTACATGCTCCAAAGCCAGACACCCACTCGCCAAGGTGATCCCAAACATTCAGGCAAAGCCCCCACCTGAGCTTAGATCTTGTGGATAAATGATCTGATTCAAGGATGTTCCCCTATGCTCTTGTAGTGTTAGCCTAAGATAACATGGCAGAGTAACTCCTGTGTCACCTAGACAAATAACTATGGTGAAGATGATTTAGAAACATGGAAAAATGTTTATACTGTAGGTGAAGATGCACCCCCCCCAAAAAAAATGTCGAGTATTGCAAAGGCCACCGGAGAAACTATATAAAAGCCTGAAAGATAGTTCTGCAAATGAAAATTACAGCGTTAGGGCGATGGGACTAGGGTGATTTGTTTTTTATTTCACAACATTTTATTTAAATTCTCCCCTATGATTAAAAGCCAACAAAGCCAAGGTGCCGGCCCAGCAGGGAGCCCTGGCAAGGGTGGGGGGCGGAGCCGCACCCCGAGAGGGTGCCTGCACCCACAGCCCCCGCAGGGCTCTGAGCTCACTGGCTGTGCCAGCCACACAGACCTATGAGCTCTCGGGAAGCCGAGGCGGATCGGTGACTCAGAACTCTGTGTTGTGCTATTCAACAATAGCTTTTGTCCTTTGCCCAAAATGCTGGGCCAGTGTTTGAAAAAAAAAATATAAAATTATGAGATAGTTTGTACTTTCTTTACCAGCCGGTGCCAGTTTTGGGTGCTTTATTTATTCAAGGTGGGGAGGCGGGGTGGGGGCGGAGGAGACAGAAACGAAAAGAAAAACAGGTAAAACTCGGACAAGGCCCAAGAAAGGTCTGCACCTTGACAACAAACTTCCTTTGTTTCAGGGATGGAAAGAAAAAAAAGAAGGGCGGGTGGGGGGGGGGAATGCAGAAGCTGGTTGGAACAGAATACAGCTCCCTGCGTTGTATCCATTCTTGTGGCTCCTGGGGCTTCTCTCTGTATATGTGAGACAGGAGAGCTGACTCGGGTGCTCAACTCTAGGGTGGGTGGAGGGGCTCCGTAAGAAGGACTCAAGCCAGTAGCCTCGTGGCAGTAGCTGGGATTCTGGTTCATAGTGCTCAATAGCCAACAGCCTTGGCCGTCACTTGCAAATGGGTTTAAAACTGTCTCCCCAGCGCCAAGCATGGTGGTGCACGCCTTTAATCTCAGCTCATGGGAGACTGAGGTAGGAGGATTACCATGAGTTCAAGGCCAGCCTGGACTATACAGTGAGCTCCAGGTCAGCCTAGAGTGATGCTAGAGTGAGACTCTATCTCAAAAGAAAAAGAAGACACATAAACAATATCTTCCTCCTGGAGTTTCTGCTGGTACGATTTGGAGTCCCAAATCCCATGTGGAGCACAGAAAGCCAGGTCCTGTGTGCCCTGTCTCAGTTTGAACTGGCACTTTCCTCTCTGTGTCCCCCAGCAAAGGTTTTAGAACTAAGATTCAGGGAGACGGATCTTGGGAGAGATATGAATGGGTAAATATGAAAATGCATGCTATTATATGTGTGGGATTGGGTGTCAGGTTGTGTATGTAAATGATTTGTGCATAAAGGTGTGAGTGATTGTGTATGGGATTGTGTCAGATTATGCAAATGAACAGGAGACTATGATTGCATATGAGATGTGAGTAATGGTGTGAAGCTCTGTGTATAAATGATGCGGTTGTGTGTAGATGGTTGTATTGTGGGTGGTTGTATATGGGGCTGTGTATGAGTCTATGTGTAAATGAATGTGTGATTGTGAGTATATGAGATTGTATGTGTAAATAAGTGTTTAAATGTATGTAAGTGATTGCATGGAAGATTATGTGTGATTGTGTTGTGTGTGCAAATGAATATGACTGTGTGTAAGTGTGTGATTGTAGATGAGATTGTCTGTGAGGTTGTATGTGTGATTGAGTGTGGTGATATGTAAATGGTTGTTTTATGAGTGATTTTACATGGGATTGCATATGATTATGTGTGTGTAAATGAGATGTGGTTGCATGAGACAGAGTGCTTGTGTCTGTGGTTGTATGTGTAAATAAGTGTGTCATGTATGAATGATTAAATGTAAGTGATTGTATAGGAGTATGTGATTATATTGTATATAAATGAGTCTGTGCCTATGGAGATGAGTGTGTGGTTGTGTTTCGTTAGTTTTAACTGTATTTTCCTGTAGTTGTAATAGCCAAGCAGAATAAAATTATATCTATTTTAAAAATACTTTTTTAAAAGAACTACACTTTTTTGTTTATTTATTTATTTGAGAGCGACAGAGAGAAAGAGGCAGATAGAGAGAGAGAGAGCGAATGGGTGTGCCAGGGCTTCCAGCCACTGCAAATGAACTCCAGACGCGTGTGCCCCCTTGTGCATCTGACTAACGTGGGTCCTGGGGAATTGAGCCTCTAACCGGGGTCCTTAGGCTTCACAGGCAAGCGCTTAACCGCTAAGCCATCTCCCCAGCCCAAAATATTTTTTATTTATTAGCAAGCAGAGAGAAATAGAAGAGAACAGACAGAGAGAATGGGTGTGTCAGGGCCTTCAGCTGCTGCAAATGAGCTCCAGGCACATATGCCACTTTGTGCATTTGGCTTTACATGGGTACTGGGGAATTGAACTCAGGTTGTTAGTCTTTGTAGGCAAGCCCGTTAACTACTGAGCCATCTCGCCATCCCAAATTACATCTATTTTTTCAAGTATCACCTTGTCCACCTTCCTCAAACCTGCGCTCTGAGCATCCCTGGGAGCCTTCCCAAGGTCTGGGTTCTTTCTTTCATATTAGCTCTGAGGATTTAAAAAAAAAACAAACAGGAATTGTTTATGGTCTTTTCCAGAGGTTAGAGAAGGAAGTAAAAGGCTTGTGGAATCAGCATGAAGTTACAGAGGCCTGAAGAGTCCTCCCCTGGGACTTGATGCCCTGGTTAGGACTCCAACACCATGGACCTCGTTCTGGGCTCAGGAAGGGCTCCAAGTGGAGCTGTGAGGTTCATGTGGGCTTTAATTAACCCTCATGATCCTTCACTCATCATGACCTTCCCTCTAGGAAGGCAGCTCAGGGAATTTTGTTCTTGTTGTACAGATGAAGAAACTGAGGCTGGGGAAGGACAGGTTGCTAGGCCAAAATCCCATATCTAGTTCATGACACTCTTGGAGCCAGGACCAAGCCTTTGAGCTCCTTGGAAACATGATCATCTGTCTCAGAGGCTTGGAGCAAGGCTGAGCAGTTCCAGACCTAAAATTGTACTTCCCTCCACTTGTCTTCCCGGGGATAGATTTTATGGTAGTGACTGTGTTATGGGGTGGTCTGGTCCTCTGTTTTTTGTTTTTTTGTTTGTTTTGTTTTGTTTTCGAGGTAGGGTCTCCCTCTAGCCCAAGCTAATCTGGAATTCACTATGTAATCTCAGGGTGGCCTCAAACTCATGGTGATCCTCCTGCCTCTACCTCCCCAGTGCTAGGATTAAAAGTGTGCCCCACCACACCTGGCTTCGGTCCTCTGTGTTTTTTTAAAATATTTTTTGTTTATTTTTATTTATTTATTTGAGAACAACAGACAGAGAGAGAAAGAGACAGAGAGAGAGAGAGGGAGAATGGGCACGCCAGGGCCTCCAGCCACTGCAAACGAACTCCAGACGCGTGTGCCACCTTGTGCATCTGGCTAACGTGGGTCCTGGGGAATCGAGCCTCAAACCAGGGTCCTTAGGCTTCACAGGCAAGCACTTAACTGCTAAGCCATCTCTCCAGCCCTGGTCTTCTGTTTTTTAGGGACTACGCCTATTACTGCTTCCACAAGACCCCTGGATGGGGAGATAGGACAGATAAGGAGTGGTTTCTAGTCTTACCTCTGTTCTGGTTAAGCAGACATATCCGAAGAACTGGGCTTGTCAGTAGGGAGCCAGAAGGCTGGGCCCAATAGTTCCTTTATTTTTTCCCACTTCAGGACAGCTAGAGCTTTCTGCCACCCTCCAGAGTCCCCAGCTGTGCCATGGAGCCAGCCCTCTTCTACAACCTGTCAAACCAGTGATGCCAGTTTCCCCAGGGCTTCCAAGAGCTCCCGCCCCTGTCTTGTACCAGGCAGAGCTTCTGCTGGCTTGGCGGGCAGTGCCCCTGGCCTGTGCCCCATGCACCTGCTCATTGATAACTGTGTGTCTGCATGTGCCTCAGGTCAGAACCCTTTGGTTTGAACTTGCCTTGTACTGAGAGGCTGAGATGTGAGAAAATTATGATCAGGGCAGAGGAAAGGGACCTTGTGACAAGAGGCAGCTGTGGAGAAAGGGGCAGGCTCCATGCCCAGGGTGAGCGCCATCTGGGCGGGAGGCCTGCTTTCCAGCTGTGGGGGTTCTGGAAGGGCAGAGCCTGGGAGGAATGATTTTGAAGCCACTACTATGGAGATTAAGGGGATGAGAATGTAAATCTCAAGTAAAAAGGTAATTGAATGTAATAGCAAACACTGCTCGCTCTATGTTAATTTTAGCTCTTCCCCTGGATACAAGACGCTGTATTAGTGTTTTATTACCATTTTGTTTGCACTAATAAAATAGTAAAATTTATTTCAAGGAAGTTGAAGGATGGTTTTACAATGCAAATTTGAAGAAATTGGACTTTTCATTTATGCCTCTGCTATTTTAAATCCTGACGGGTGTAAATTAGCTACAGGGACCAAGCAGACCCCATTGATGGGGACTTGGGAGGTGGGAGCCCTGGCAGAGGTTTCAGACTAGCTGAGAGCGGAAAGCAGAGAGCATGGCTGGGGGGAGCATGAGCAAGTGCCTGATTGGGTGGGACACAGCAGTGGGTAAGAGTGTGCCAGGCATGAATGACTGGGAGTAGGCAGGCACATCACACAATGAGCTGGTAGAGAGACACACGTGACCACAGATCTCAGGTCTTTGTCTTTCCTCGTGGCTCTTTGGCCTCCTTCCTGTCTTGGCATTGGCCTGGATTCACCTAGTGAAACCTCCAAGGCAATCAAACTATCTCTTGTTCTGCCTAAACTGGCCAGGTAGACCAGTTGTCCAAACTTACATTTCCCCTCTTTATGAGGCTGGTTTCTGGCCCAGGCCTTTCCCTGTTTCATTTATGTCTCCAGATTCCAATGGTTCCTTTCCTTGCAACCTCATAAAGGTTACCAGGCATGCCTGCCTTCACTGTTCTTTCTTCTGACCCAGGCTGACTTGAGAAAATGGAACAGGACTTTATAAGCCAGCATCTTTTCAAGTGAGCCCAAATGGATGGCTGATTTCAGATGCAGCTGTGTCAGTGAACAGAAAAATAAATAAATAAATAAATAAATAAATAAATAAATAAAATAGAGGGATTAATTTAAAATAAACAAGCAAAATCAAGTGATCTGAATTTCAGGGAAGCAGAGGTAGGTAGTGAGGGAAGGAAAAGGGTGATAGAAGAGGTTCACTTTCGAGTTTTGGGTGAAGAATTCAGGTTGGATCTTGTTTTATCCAAACCGGTTTGTTTATCTCTGAAAAATTATCAGCAGCAATGGCCCAAAGGGATGCATCAGGAACCCATTTCCAAAGGGTAGGGAACCGAACAAATGCTGTAGTGTCTGGAGGAGTCAGCAGGGTGTATTGCCCAGGATTGTTCTGGCCACCTGCCTGGTGTGGGGGAAAGAGTAAGCTGGTGTTTCTGCTTTCTTTCTAGCCCAAGTCTGAGGTCTTGGGGTGGGGGGACAGGTTCTAATAATGTTCTTGCTCCCTTAGTTTGTGTACAAGATTCAAAGTGTTGACTCTAGCCAAGTCAGAGTGGAGAGACTGGAGGGTTGTGTCACAGAAATTGTATGTCTGATGCCCTTGACCACAGACATGCCCCTAGCCTCTCCTAGTGGCTAATCTATAAGCCACATCTGGAGCAGAGATTATCCTTACTGACTAAGGTGGTGGGATGTGTTTGAGGGTCAGGCTAGCCTCCAATGCTGGGCTGCTACTCCCTATGGTTGGTAATGGAACAGGTAAACTCTCCATCCTGGCCTTTTTGGAAAATCTTTTTGGAGGAAGAGCTGTGGGTGAGATTCCTTTAGAAAATGTGTAAGAAGCAAGACCCTGTAATAGGCTAAGAACCTCCTCTTTTCTGTAGTCAAGCACCCAGGATGCCCTAGGCTGCCACCTCCCAGCCACCGAGACAGGTGCTGTGAAGTTGGAGTTGGCCGAGGCCAGAGCAGATGTGAGGATATTGCTGAAAGGAGTGAGAGGGTGGACATTTATAAAAAGCAAGGGTGTACTGCTTGGCTGTAGAAATGGCCTCTAGCTCTCTGGGGTGGGGGGGGGGATACCCAATGATTTAGACAGCATCAGGCAGGGTGGGAAGGTGACACTCTGAGTGAATTTCAACCCAAAACTGTAATTATGCAAGGAACCGACGGAAATGGGAAAGAGGATTAGCTGGGTACCCTGCTGGGCCTGATGGTACAGGTGGTACCAGGAGTGTCTGGCCTGGGCACAGGCATCTGACAAATCTCTTAGCTTGACCTCTAGGCTGGGGTCAGAGCTATAGTCTGAGTCTACTCTGAGTATGTCCAGGATCCCGGGTGCCTCTTTTCTATCCATCTACACTATTAACTGTCCACGAACCATCTGTGGAGGATTAACACTCCTTTGGACGGTTTCAGCATTATTCCACACTCTCCCTGCTTCTTCATAACACATGTTGGCTATGGCTGGGAATAGAAAGATCCTCCATTTTGATTGATGTGACTTCCTTTTTGGCCTGGGGTATGTGTGTATGAGTTGGGGACAGGGCTGCCTGAAAGAATACTGTCTGACAGTTATCATTCCTGGCCACAGGAAGCCTGGTCTGTGTGGTCTAGAGGAGCCTGTTGTCTGGGCTCAGGGCTTCCCAGCTTCTCTTTTAATCTGTAGAAAGGAAGGTTAGACCCCAAGATCTTTACCCTTAAGACTCCACCTCTTCCTCTCATCCCACTTACCATCACCCCAAGTGTGGTGGCGGCATCCTCCAGTATTATAAACCCCTGGCTCACCTTTTCTTTCTCCCCCTTTTCTTGCACCTGTCAGCTGTCTCATGGACTGTCTGACTGGGCCGCCTCCCATCTCATCCTCCCAGGCCAGCTCCACCCCCACCCCCAACCCCTTCTCCCCCTTCCTGTCTCTGCCCACAGCTGTCTCTACCTGCCCGTCGCCGGCACACCTGAGGAGCCCCGGCTGCCTAGTGGAGTGTGGGCACAGCTCAGGGTGTTTACCAGACAGTCAGGATAAGGTATTAAATCCTGTTGCTGTCTTCCCAGGGCCAGCTTCCTCAGATGGGTTTCCAAATCCCTAATCTCGGGGCACATCCCTACCCAGCCAGCGTTTGATGGGAGCTTTCCTTTCCGATTAAAGCTCAACCCAGCAGGATCTGTCATGGGGTTGGGTCTGGGTTTCCACCGGTGTGCAATGACATGGGGTCCAGCCCCTTCTTTTCTCATTCTTCCTTCCTCCCCTCCTTCATTTCTTTGGGAATCTTAGTTGAGGGCGGATGTGCCGTGTTCCCCCTCCCCATTCCCTTACCAGTGTGGTCATGAGTCACCTATTGTCATTGAGAGTGTAGATGTGTTAGATGGGGGGGGGGGTTCAGTTTGAAGAAGGTTTGAGATGGGCAGGAGGAGATAAAGGGCACTTTTGCTGAGACCGGCATTGTGATACTTCACACTTAAAACACAGCAGCCAAGGGTAGAGTCAGCAGTACCGCTGGGTAGGTTTGGGAGGTGATGGTGCCAAGGAGATGTGCTCCTGCCCGGGCTCTATGTGAACACTATGCCTTCCTTACGCTGGCTGAGTTTCTGAGGTGATGGGAAGACTGAATCCAGTGTTCCCCAGTGGTCCAGGGACATCAAGGTATCTAGTGAGACCCTTCTTTTTTCTTAAAGTATTTTATTTATTTATGAGACAGAAAGAAAGAGAAAGAGGCAGATAGAGCGAGAATGGGCATGTCAGGGCCTCTAGCCACTGCAATCGAACTCCAGATGCATGCCCCACCTTGTGCATCTGGCTTGATGTGGGTACTGAGGGAATCAAACCCAGGTCCTTAGGCTTTGCTTTAACTGCTGAGCCATCTCTCCAGCCCAGGGACCCCTTCTTTTTTAATATTAATTTTTATTTTATATTAATCATAACAGGTTACTCTCTTTTATCCCCTTGCCCCAGTTCTCATTACTCTAGAGGCCCTCCTCAGTGGGGTTATGGCATTCAACGTAGCATCATGAAGGCCTCAGTTGGTCCCTGTGAGGTAGCAGGGGGCTGTGCCTCAGGACATTCCACCCCACTCTGTGGCTCTAACAACCTTCCCACCCCTTCTTTCACAGTGTTCCTTGAGCTACAGCAGACTTCTTTGCAGTCTAATTTAGTGTGGAGTTCTCTGTAGCCTCGGGATTTCTGTCTTGATAAGTTTTGATTGATCGCCGTATTTTTAAAAATATATTTTATTTATTTATTTATTTGAGACAGAAAGGCAGAGAGAGAGAGAGAGAGGATGGGCACATGAGGGCCTTGAGCCACTGCAAATGAACACCAGATGCACATGCCCCCTTGTGCATCTGGCTTACGTGGGTCCTGGAGAATTGAACCAGGATCCTTTGGCTTTGCAGGCAAACGCCTTAACCACTAAGCAATCCCTCCAGCCCTGATCACCATATTTGTCACCATCAACCCAAGGCTGGTTGTCAGGCTAGCAGTAAGAACAGCATTCATGCAGGGACCCCTTCTTGATGTGCAACAGAGGGTGCAGGTTTTGCCGTGTTCTCAGCCTGCTGTCTCCTTGGAAGTAGGCCTCTTGTAGCCTCTACGAAGATGGGAAGTTGTTAAGAGGGGAGGAGCAGGACAGGAGAGCATTAGAGGTGTGTGACCAATGGAGACCATCTGAATCTGAGGGTACCTGGGACTGGTGGCCATGTCATTTCTCTGAATGGGGCTGCCATGTATACCTGGAAAAATTATAGTTTCAGCATCTCTCTCTCTCTCTCTCTCGCAGAAGCTGGTCCCTTCTCCCCGCTCCAGGCAACCAGCAGGCTCTTGGGTTTTACAACAGCTCAGCTTCCCTCTCTCTAGGTCTCCACATCTTGTTCTTGCTGGGCTCCAGGTGGCACAGGGCTCTGCCTTCCCACACTTGCCTCAGCCATCACTAACTACTCCCAGGTCTTCTCTCTGCCTCTTTTTGAGACCTAGCTTGGCAGATGCATAGGGATGAAGCATCTGAGTTCATATTGGGTCCACAGTCAGGCCCCCGTGATGTCAAGGTTGTCAGCCTATTGGCCAGGACTTCCACAGTACCAGGTCTCAGTGGAGGTCCTTTTTCTAAAATGTGTTGAGCAGTGGTCAAGAAATGGAATAGAAGCCAGGCATGGTCGCACATACCTTTAATCCCAGCACCTGGGTGGCAGAGGTAGGAGGATTGCTATGAGTTGGAGGCCGTCCTGAGATGACACTGTGAATTCCAGGTCAGCCTGGGCCAGAGTGAAACCCTACCTTGAAAAATCTTTAAAAAAAGAAAGAGAGAAAGAAAAAGAAAAGGGATAGAAAAAGGGGGACAGGGAGAATCTGGAGAATGAATATTGGGCTGGTGAGGAGGAGGAGGAGGAGGAGGAGGGAGGTGAAATTAATTCATTAGAGAAACTTCTTTACTGGCTTTGCTTAGGCGCCGCCATTTTAAAAGTCTACGTTTACAATAAGGCACTAATTAAAATATGAAATTAAGCAACAGCTATGTTTTTTTTTCCCCTTACACTTTAATTGCATGATTTTTTGTGATGTAATTTCTGGAAACACCCAGCATGTACCTCATAGGGCTTATTGTTTAATATAGCTGAAGCACCTGGAACCAACCCCAAAAAATAAATATATAAATCCAAGAGAGAATTTAAGGTAGATTGGAAATGACAGAGAACTACAGGGAGCAGGAATCCAAAAATCCATGCAACCACTACTAACAATAATAACTTCTAAAAACAGACATTTATCCTCTTGCCTTTCCCTCTTGAAACCAGAACAATCTATGCATTTAAAAATATTTATTTGGGGCTGGAGAGATGGCTTAGCAGTTAAGCGCTTGCCTGTGAAGCCTAAGGACCCTGGTTCGAGGCTCAATTCCCCAGGACCCACGTTAGCCAGATGCACAAGGGGGCGCACGCATCTGGAGTTCGTTTACAGAGGCTGGAAGCTCTGGTGTGCCCATTCTCTCTCTCTGTCTTCTCTCTCTCTCTCTCTCTCTTCTCTCTCTCTCTCTCTGTCTCTCTGTCTCTCTCTCTCTCTCTGCCTCCTTCTCTCTGTCGCTCTCAAATAAATAAATAAACAAACAAAAATTTTAAAAAAATATTTATTTGAAAGAGAGAGAGAGAATGAATGGGTGCACCAGGGCCTTTTGCTGCTGCAAAGGAATTCCAGACATAGGCTCCACCTTGTGCATCTCTCTCTCTCTCTCTCTCTCTCTCTCTCTATATATATATATATATATATATATATATATATATATATATATATATATACATACTGGGGAATTGAACTCCAAGACGGCAGGCTTTGCAAACTAGCTCTTTTAACCTCTGAGCCATCTCCCTGGCCCAGTATGTGCATTTGAAGGGAAGGAAGAGTTGAATTAAAATCCATACCATGTTCCATTTCCCCAAGTCAGTGCCGTGGAAAGCCAGCAAATAGAACTAGGACTCTTCCAGAGTAGATTTCTAGCAAGGCTAGATTGCCAGTGTACAAAAGCTGGTGAGTGAGAGCAGTGGCTGTGTCACCCAGGGAAGTCAGTCTCTCTGGGTCTCTGCTCCTTAGCCTGGCCCTGCATTTCTGACTCCTAAAATCTTGGGCTTGTGTGGGAAGTTGTTGGTAGCAGACGTGGGCCCACGAGAGAGGCAGGCATGTGCTGGCTTTCTCAGCAAACCCCATGGCCTGCTGCCTTTGAGACGTACCAGGTGGCAGGATCCCAAAACTGCTAAAGAACGCACCTTGAGTTGACTCAGGTGGAAACCAGGAGGAAACTTGATCCCCCAGACCACCTTGCTGTTGGAGAATCTCAAGCCAGCATTCTGTGGGCGCTCACCTTTCTTAACACAGAGAACAGAGCTGCAGGGACCTGTGGGACCGAGGGGACTTCAATGTCAGCTGAGACCACAGTGGGCCCAGGGCCCCGGTAACCTATGTATTTTGCTCCTGGGATTGAAAAGAGAATCACTTACTTTGAGGATGTCTTTGAAAGAATACATTTTCTCTGTGACTACAATTTATGCACAAATTATAAAAATATTTTAAAAATACAAAATACAAAAAAAAGTATAAAGAAAATATGTTAAAAATAAGTGGTTAAATGTAAGTTAGGGAGGCAAAAAGACCTCATAGGCTACCACCCAGGAGTGTGACATTGGGTAAATCACTGGGCATTTCTGAGCCTCAGTTTCCTCACCTGAAAATTGGGAATAATGGTGATGATAAACTTAACTGGACCTAGTGTGATAATCCATCTAAAGTACTTAATACTGAGCCTGGCATGTAGCACACTAAAATATTAATTATTATTATTATAGTTAATAATGGTTATTCCTGTTGCATTGGGATAAAAGGCTTTTTAATTTTTTATTAAGAAATCTTTTTTAACATTGATGAGATTATTTCTCTAAACCTGTGCTGTCCAGTAGTTAGCTTCTGGCCACATACGGCTATTTAAATTTAAATTAATTAAAATTTAAAATTCAGTTCTGGCACAGTGGTGGCACATACCTATAATCCCAGCACTCGGGAGGCAGTGGTAGGAGGATCACCACGAGTTCAAAGCCACCCTGAGACTACATAGTGAATTCCAGGTCAGCCTGGGCTAGAGTTAAGACCCTGCCTCAAAAAACAAATAATTAAAAATTCATCTCCTTAGTCACATTCATCCCACTGCAAGAGCTCAGAAGCCACATGTGGCCAGTGACTGTCATACCTGAGAGCGTCTAAACAGCAGCCATCTGAGGTTTTCCACTAACCCACTTCCTGCTTTTTAAAGATGTCTCCTACTGGCTGCATAGTACTCCATGATGGTGGAGTAGTTATTGGTCTGATTTTTTTTTTTTAAGTACCCTCTGAGTTCTGATTGTCTCTGCTGGGCTCACTTCTTCCCGGAACTTATGCTGTGATGTTCCTGGATGGGTCCTAGGCAGTATGGTGTCTGGGAGGGACAGGTGGTACCTGTTGATTGGCTCCCAGTAGAGAGACTGGGCTAAGGGGGAGTCTTCTGTTCTTCCTTCCCCCTCCAGGGCTCCAGGGGCAGGAGGGGCTTTACTCCTTAGTGGCCCCTTTGGCTAGCTTTCCAGTCCTGTCACCGCACAGGGCTGAAGTAACATGAACAGTGATGCCCCTCCCTTCACTGAGCATAGGGTCCAAGATACACTTGAGAGCCACCCTCCTCCAGGAAGAGCTGTTTTACTTGGTGGGAAATGCTGTGGTGGAGCGTCTAGCCTGTCTCCCTGAGGCCTGCACAGGTGTCTCAAGATCCTAGTGAAAGAAATCTTCAGGTTTCCAGAAGGGCCCTGACTGAGATGTTGTAAGGCTCCAAGGATAGGGGTTCTGGGGGGACCACTCCAACATGGGGACCACTCCCCAAAGGCCTTGCGATGGCCCGTGACCATTCTGTGACTGGTTGGCTGAGTGAGCATTGGCATGGTGCTGGGGTCGTGGCCCTGTTCATGTGGTGCTCTGGGTGGAGGGCTGTGGGCAGGGCCGGCAGGGGAAGTAATCCCTGAGGCAGTGGGCAAGACAGATAGGGAGAGCCAAAACCGGACCTGCTGATGTGGTCCTTTCTGCTTGCAGCGGATCATAAAATATGGTTCAGATTTTCATTACGGGCTCTATCGATTATCTTCTGGGACGGATGAATTATAGAGAACATTAAATTTTTTTTTAAAAAAAAAGCCAAGTGAGAGAGGAAATATCTGAATGAGTTTTGGGTGGTCGATGACAGAAAGGCTGAGCCACCAAGCCTGGTCTTCAAGCTGGGTGAGGACAAGGGGCAGTCAGCCTGTGTCCCCTCCACTTCAACTTCCCTGAGCCTGGTCTTCAAACTGGGGAGAACTGTGCCCATCTAAGCTCCCCTTGTCTGCGCTCTATCCTCTTCTGGGTTCTGCCTAGGTTCCAAGAAGGTGGACACTCAGGTTGTTCACAGAACTCTGACTTGTAAATAGGACCTTTCCCAGACCATAGACCTCTACTTCTGGAAGGGGAGTCCTACACTGCCATTTTCCTTCAGGGACCTCCTGCTTCTGGAGATGCCACCACGTAGAGGAAAGATTCAGAGGGTGGTGTTTGTCTCCTGGGGTAAGCACTGGGATAGGACCTCCTGAGGGATGTGGACACCTAGGCCTCCCAGCCAGCCCATCCTTCCCCTGTTCCTTCTGCCCACAGTCACCTTGGGAGCGTAACCCTGGGTCTCCCTTTGGCCATCTGCCAAGGCAACCTGGAGAACGCCTCCAGCAAGCCTGGCCTTCCCTTGCTCACTCTCCACCCCTCACCTTGACCTTCTCTTGCGAAGCAGGGCAGTGATTAGGTGTCAGACAGTTCTGGGTTCAGATGATTTCCCCGTATGTGACCTTGGGTGTGCCGCATCCCTGTTAGTGTCTTAGTTTCTCAATCCTTCAGGTTGAGATAACATCTACCTCATTGAGTTCTTGCGATGATTGTATGTGTTGCTTTAAAATCCTGAGTACACAGTGCTTAGTAAACACGAATGACTATGATTTTCTTCCTTTACCATGGCAGGCTAGAAACACCCCTCCCCCACCTCACGCAGGCTTTTTGATTTATTTGATTTATCAACTGTTTTATAGCATGTATTATGTGCTGGGTACTTTTCTCAGCTTGTTACACGTAATAAATCACTTATTCTCATGACTAGACTCAGGAGGAACTATGGCTGTCTCCATTTTACTGATGGGGAAACTGAGGCATGGGGAGGTTAAGGTAATTTTCCCAGGGCCCCACGGCTCAGCAGAGGCCAGAGCTTAGGTTTTTAACTGGGCAGTGTGACTCTAAATCCTTATTATGACCTTAATCCCTGTGGCTTGCTGCCCAGTGACCTGGTGGACTGGCATATTTGTGTGTGTGTGTGTGTGTGTGTGTGTGTGTTCAAGCAGCCCTGTCAGTGACATGGTTCCTGGATGACTCCATTTCCTGACTGTCCACACTGTATTTGGCTCCATCAGCACCCCTAGCCTTTTCTGGGGCCCTGTTCTAGGTGGAGTGTATCTCCATAACCCCCTACCCTGCCCACCTCACCCAAGCTTCACCTAGGCCTCTGAGAAAAGGTGCTGGTTTCTATGGATTTTCATCTCCCTCTGTTGACACGCCCTTTTTTGTATAACTCTGTTCCCTAGAGTTGATTGTTTTTGGCACACAACTCTGTAAACTCATCCAACAATTAAAAGGGGGAGGGTTGGGACTAAAGGAGACAGACAGTAACCGTGGGGTGAATGACTTGTAGAAAAGGCGCCTGGGGTGTAGGGCTCCTCCTTGTCCTCTGTCCACAGAAAGACAACCTCTTAAAGTATAGAAAGGCCATGGAGCTGACTGGCTGGGATAGGCTTTCAAAGTTCTGGTTCCTTCCATTTGAACTGCTTTTGTTGTTGTTGTTATTGTTGTTTTGTTTTGTTTTGTTTTTGTCCCATTTATTTCTCCTTCAGAAACCTAGAGAGGCCCATTCTCCAAGCCAAAGCAGCCATCTCCAAAAAGGCCACGCGAAGTCGCAAGATGCCAAGTTGGAGTAATTTGAATACTTACTGCCCTTGTTTTGGTTGTGTATTTTGCCCTGTTTGTGTACCATCAAATACCTACTGTGTTGGGCGTACCCGTCGCTGGCTGTGTGAGATCACAGATGAAAAATGCAGTGAAAACATTTTCATGCCACAACACATCATGTAGGATTTTTGTATTAAGATGTGGATTTTTTTATTGTTTTTTTTTTTTTTCCTTTTCCATACAGCCCTGAAGTTGGGCAATGTGCATGTCTGTGTTTTTGTTTTCACTCCGGGTGGTTTATGAAATCTGCTCATTAGTGCTCTGTCCTCTCCCCACCCCGGCTGCTCTTCCACGGTCTATCCTGGCAAATGTAGATCTCTCCCCGCCATCTCCCAGTGTCTTCTCTCCTTTGAAGAGATGAGGGGTGTCTCCCTCTCTATGTACACACTCGCCCAGATGAAAACCAAAGGTACCTTAGCCCTGCTCCACAATCCCACACCTCTGAGACAGATGTTCATTGTGGTGAGAGGCCCTCATGTGGGGAATTTCTACCTCCCCAGGGGGCTGGGGGGAAGACCCTCAGCTTGCCTCTTGTCTGGAGAGAAGCAGAAGTTGTCCCATCCCTGCAGCTCATCCTGATTTAGAGTGACCTCCATCCCATCATAGGACAGGTAGTGATAGGCATGTCCACAGCAGAGAGCCTATCCTCCAGGTGAGTCCAGGTGTCCTTCCTGCTTGCCAGGTGTGCTTCCATAGACCTGCCCTTCCCCCCAGTGTGAACCCAGCCAGGGCACCTGAGCACAGCATTGCCTTTGGCTCTGATTTCCAAGTGCATTCTGGCAGCCCTGGCAGATTGCTGGAGACTTGTATTCAGGCCAAGAGAGGTGAGAGTCAGGAGGGGAGCGAGCATTAGACAGAGGTGGGTATTGAGCTCATGGGGAGGGAAGAAGACAGAACTTTTAGGTAAGCCTTGGCCTGGCCTTCACATCTGTGAGCAGTGCGACCTTTGGCAGATCATTTCATATCTCTGCTTTCTCTCCCTAATCTATCCATAGGGACCATACTGTCCCTGCCTTTGTGTTGTAAAGATTCAGTAAGATCATGCATAGAGAGCACTTGGCATGGTGCTTGGCAAATAGAAGGCATATAGTTAGCTAATATCATTAGTTCTCATGGAAGCTGATTGGCTGAGGGTGAAAACCACTCACCTACTGTGCCCTCTACTCCTTGACACATAGTAGGTACTCAGTTCTTTTTTGAATCAGTTGAAGGGGAGGTCAAGTAGCCAGAGACTCCTCTTGAACCAGAAAGTTATGAATCCATGGGGTTAATGGAGGACGGAAGAGAGACCAAGAGGCACGTTAGGGTGTAGGGGAACCAAACAGGCTGGAGTGTGAGCGTGGCCAATGAAGCCTTCTTTCTGTTGGAGAAGAGGCTAGAAGCTGCACAGGAGCCATGTGATTGTGACATGAAATCAGGGACTAGTTCAGTTCCACCAACACTTGCGCCACCCACCACGGGCCAGCTGTTGTGCTAAGTTCTGGGGGTGCAGAGATAATTAAGACTTGGTCTCTGCCCTTGAGGAGTTAAGAATCCAGTGGTAGAGACAGACTCGTGAACAAATTACTCTAGTCCAGTATAAGTTTTAGTGCCGTGAGGAAGTATGTATGTGGAGCAGGGCTAGGAGCATACAAGTCCACTTGGGGTAGATTCTAGAGACTCAGAAGAAGAGGACAGGCATCTCAGAAGCACTCTAACAGCCTTTGAGACCCTTGCCTAAGTCAGAGCGGAGAAAGCGCCTCTCCTGCCCTTCCAGTTGACAGATGAGGAAACTGAGCGATTGGGAGACTAGCTGGCTTTGGCTGAGGGTCCTCAACAGCGAGTTAAGAGGCAGAACGGGCCTCAGACCCCTGTTTTTGGATCCTTAGCCCACGCTTGGTTCTGTAACTATGTTTGTTTGTCTTTTCAATGCTTCACCTGAGACTGCTGGTCAGAGACTCATGCATTGGGCTCTGTACCTGCTGAACGCGATTTGTGCCGTTGCCACAGCCCCAGGGCCTGTGGTGTGGGAGGGCCCCGGTGCCCAGTTTGGTAAATGGGTCAGGCCACTTGGTTGGACATAGTTCTGGAGCAAGGTCATGTTGCCCGGGCAAGGCTGGAGGATGGCAGGAATGGGGAAGACTGTGGAGGAGGCGGCCTGGACACACCCTTTATTTGGCGCCCTCTGTTCTGGGCAGGCCCCCCTGTAGGTTGGAAGAGGCTATATGGCCCCCCTCCAGGGTCTAGAACATGCTCTTCCTCTGTAACTTGAACCCCTTCTGAACCAGGACATGAGACCCTGGGCCACTTTTGGCTTGAGGTCAGACTCCTTTCTTCTGGCTCGTTCCAAGAGTCGGGAAGATGTGCTTGTCCTTGTGGGGCGCTGGAACAGACAATTCGACCTCTGTAAAATTCTGGCTTTTACTCGGCTTCTTTCTGATCGAGTACTGGGATGCAAATCCCTGTAGGAGGGAGCTGTGGTGTCCAAGACTCCCCTTCCTCTGGTTCGGCCCGTTTTTGGTGGGTGGGCTGCCTGGGCTTTGGGGATTCTAGACTACCAGGCAAGGGAGTTTCAGAGCCCAAAGGAGTGAGTCTCCCAGTGGCCCTGAAGTTCCCATTAAAGTGTTTTTTCCTCTTTTTTAAAGAAAAAAATATTCCCAAACTGGAAAACAAAGGAAATCCACTTCCCCCCAAATCACACGAAACTCACATTAGGGGCCTGGCAGGAATCCATGGAAACCAGGAAACCCGCTGTTAACCCTGTGTGGTGCTGAAGGGTGGGTTGGGAGCCAGGCAAATCCACCCGTGGCCTGCTGTCACCATCCATCCCTGTTTTCCCCTGGGAAACTAGTCTCAGCGTTATTGCCCCGGCAGAGGGCTGGATGTGGTGTTAGAGTTCACCTTCAAAAGGCGGCTCCTCTCCACACAGCCCGAACTTTGTAGTAATGGGTAGAGAATCTCATGCACCCCCACGGGGGGGGGGATCCCCCCTGGGGACTCTACGGACTGGGTGGAGTTAGAAAATTGGCCAGGCATCTGCCCACTCCGTGCCACACCATGCAGCAGGGCCAGGCCTGCTCCCACACTTGGGGAACACGCCGCCATTGCGGCTGGTGCCGTCCTCCAAAGAGGGGGAGGGAGAGGACCCACATTTCAGTGCCAGCTCTGCGTAGAGGATGGGTGTGACAGTGGAAAGAGAGCACCGCAGGGTTCCCTGCTCCCCATCCTCACATCCATGGGACTTCGTGCCTGAGAGGTTGTGTGCCGAGTTCAGGTGGTGTGCTTGTGTTTGCAAGCACATGGGCTCATATATATATATATATATATATTTTTTTTTTTTTTTCTAAAAAGGCTGAAAATATTTACAGGTTTGAAGTTGAAATGCAAACAGGAAAAGCCCTTTAAAAGTGAATGTAGTGGATATTCAAAACAGGAATCACCATGGAAACACCACAATATTTGCTTAAATTGACACAAAGGTTGCCGGTAGTAGGGCTCCAACTTTCTTTAGCCACTTTTTTTTTGGCCCAGCCCCTATCACAAGTTAGCCGCACTCAGCAGCCTCCTTCCAGGCCATGCGTCCACACCCTCTTTCCTTTTGGAGATAAAATAGCAGTCTAGCAGAGCTGGATGGAACATGGAGAAGAAACCAAATTTACCATCCTGGGGAGCCGAGAAACACCTGTTGATTTCCTTTTTGGAAACATCCATGAGGCCACATGGGGTCCTAGAAACAGTCAGGAGTGGGCCCAGAGAAATCCTGGAGGAAGCAGGGCTTAGGGAGACCAGAGGTTGTTTGGTTTTGTTGTATGGGTCTGATCTGATTCTAATGTTGGCTGGATCCATTGTCGGGCTGATCTTTCACCCCAGATGCCAAGCCTTGGGTGTGAACCCTCTGTTGTTACCCAGGGTGGCACCTGATTGGCCTACTATTATTTCTGTCTGTTTGATTCTTTTATTAGGTGCAACGCCTCGTAGCAATTGGCTAATAATTGTGTAAAGAGCGCATTGGTGGTAGGGTCAGGCATGGCACGCACTAGGGCAATGCTGTCTGTTGATTGGCTGTCAGGTCCAAGAATCTCCTGCTCCATTGGCTGGGTTACCACGCAAGGTGCCAGAACCTTACCTCCATTGTCCCCTGTGTGCAGCGCCTTTGTGGATGCCAAATGAAGCCTAATCTTGTGGTTTCCCTTCTCTTTCTGGTAGGCACACCGACCTCACTGACAGAAGGCAGACCCTCTCCATCCACCTGCTCTCCAGCTGCCCCAGCCACCAGCCCCCTTCTTCACAAGGGGGTCCCGCAGCTCCCCAGTGGTGTGCATTGGAATGGACTTCGGATCTTGGCCTCTTGAGATACAAAGGTAGCTTCTCCTCGTTCCCAAGATGCCCTGGGAAGTGCAGACTGCGCAGATCGGGGGATTTTTTTCCTTTGGGTCCTAGACTGACCTTTTTCAGAGGGTGGTTCTGCCCCGCATAGTGGTAGCACGCACATCAGAGGTGACAGTGAAGAGCTGTCAGATGGAGAAGAGTGCCAGGCCATCAGCTCATTGCTTGCACCCCTCTGGGTCTTTGTTTCCTCACCTGTGAAATAAAGAGGTTATAACAACTAACTGTGAAGAGTCCCCCCCGCCCCAGTGATCCTCTGGTGGGGCACGGAAGGGTGCAGAAGTGGGCAGGTATTTCAAGGGAGGCCCCATCAGAGGGCACACCAGGCTCAAAGCGTTGGGTTGTTCTGAACGTCACCTCGGGGACTGGTAGGTGCAGCCTTCTTGTGTGTGCTGAGACTGCTCTGTGCTGAGCTCATGTGTGGGAGGAGCCAGCCTGGGAATGACCTGTCAGGGATACTGGATGACTCCAGCCCAGGCTGGACCTTCCATAGAGCAGAAGCTGCTTTTGATTCAGTCATGGAAATAGCACCTTGCCTACAGCAAGTCATTAGCCAGCCATGACGAGTCTCTCGGGGTCACTGTCAGATATTTACCTGCAGATATCAACCACGACTATTCTTGGGGCAGGAGCTGACACACAGAAAGTGACTCACTGCATATTGGTCATTGTGCAGTGTCTTCTTAAGATCCTAAAAGAACCAGCCTGGAGAAGTCCAGTATTCATAGGTCTGATCGGTAAGGTCTTAGGGTAGAGCCCAGGATGGAGGGACTAGAGATTATCTCTCTGGGGAGGGCCAAGGCTGCGGGGGGGGGGTCACTCCCTTCTGTATGTGGCAAACTGGAGTCAGCATCCCTGGTTCACTCACTTGTGCTCTCTCTCTCTCCCTCATGGGCAACGAGGCAGGGAGGTCCTGTCCTCCCTCCATGGCCTGACTCTGCAACTCTGGAGTTTGAACTTGAACGGAGGAAGTGTTAGCTGGGATGGGCACCTTTGTGTCTGCTGGAGTTAAGGTCCCCAAAGCTACAAGCCTGCTTCGTTTCAGGCCAGGCTTCCTTGGAGACTAGCAGAAACCCTGAGTGTAGCCCAGAGACTTGCAAATCAGATGCAAATGTGGCCTTTGGTTACTGGGGTGCCTGAGACTCTTCTTCCTGGTGTCCAGGGGGCCATCACGCTCCAGGAACTGGTCCATCTGTACTCAAGGTGTGTTGCTCTTGTCCCCTGCATGATGACAGGGCCGTTCAGACTGTTGCCTGGAAAAGGCCATGTGAGGAGTTTGCTGTGCCAAAGTCTTGCTAGCATCTGTACGTCTGCACTGCTTTCCAGGGCTCTTCTTGCTTGACTCCACCTCCCCTGATAATTACAAAAGCTGGTAAGGCAGGAGCCTTGGATGGCTCCACAGGCCCTCCTGTGCGCTGCCAATGAGCAGGCTGCTAAAAGTGCCTGGGGAACCCCTTTGGGGGGGCTAATGGTCTTCTGCTCAGTTCTTCGTGGCAGGCTCTTTGTTTTCTTCTTTCTCCGGGCAAAACATGCCCATTAATTTTTCCCTTTCTGAAGTTTCCACTCACTGTTGACTCCCAGGGGCCATGCCGGCTGGGATTTGCACCCGGCACAGGGTATGGGCCCAACAGGTCCAGTGGGACTCCCACATCCTGGCATCGGCTGTCTCGGGCTTGGTAATGAAGCTTGGGAACTCTGAGGGCTCTGAGAGGGAATGTCATGGCCTAGTCCCTGCTCATTTGCCAAACCCTTTTCAGCAATGGACTCGGCCATGGATATGGTCCTCTGTGGCAGGGATGACCCATGATCTTAGAGGTCCTACCTCTGATCTGGGTGTGGACCAGAGAGAAGTCTATGCTTGCTCTGGTCCTGCTTGGCTTCTCCCCATCTCTGGAGATTGTGCAGAAGTTCTGGTTGCCTTCATACAACACTCACGGGGCCTAGTGTCTGCCACTCACCCCAGTGACCACCAGGAACAAGAAGCCTCTGACATCATGGACTTCTGGTAGAGGAGGTGGCAAGTAGTACACCCAGCAAAATGAACATGGCAGACCTTGTGCAGAAAGAAACGGGGGAGTCCTTTAGTGTGGGGTGTTCAGAGGAGGCCGCAGACGAGGTGACAAGGTGACAACTGAGATTAAAGACAATAAATGAGCAACCGAGCCAGGCATGGTGGCACACACTTTTAATCCCAGCACTTGGAGGCAGAGGTAGGAGGATCACCATGAGTTCAAGGCCACCCTGAGACTATATAATGAAATCCAGGTCAGCCTGGGCTAGAGTGTGAGAACTTACCTCGAAAAACCAAAAAAAAAAAAAAAAAAAAAAAAAAGAAAGAAAGAAAGAAAATAAAACAGAAATGGACAACCACCTACAGAACAGGCAGGAGAATTTTCCAGAAAGAGACAACAAATAGTTTAGAGGTTCTAAGGTGGAAGGAAACACCCACTAGATTCAGTGACCAGAAAGGCTTGTGACTGAAGGAAAGGTGGGCTGGGTCCCACGGACGAGACTGTATGATTTTGTGTGCCGGGGGAAAGTTGGGGTTTTATTCTTGGGTATTGGATATTCTTGGGAGTTTTCTTTTAATATTTTTATTTGTGAGGAGGAGAGAGAGTATGGGCACACCAGAGCCTCTTACTGTTGACAACAAATTCCAGATGCATGCACTACTTTGTGCATCTGGCTTTATGTGGGTACTAGGAAATTGGAATTGGACCTAGGCTGGCAGTAAAAATGCCTTTAACTGTCCCAGCCACCCCACGCCTCACGGGGGAGGGGTTAAGCAAGGAGGTAAAGTGATGTAACTTAAAAAAAAAAAAGACAGTGGAGAGTGCCCTGGGGACAGCATATCTCAGGGACAGCAATGGAAGATTCCAGGAGTAAAGGGAGCAGTGGCTGCAGCCACTGGAGTGGGAGTATGGAGCCGAGAAGACACCAGAGTCTATGTGTATGTTCAGAGGAAGAGATGGCAAGGTTTGCCTAGGAATTGAACAGGGTGAGCAAGAGAGGCCCCCAGGGGCTGGAGAGATGGCTTAGCAATTAAGGCGCTTAAGCCAAAGGACCCAGGTTCAATTCCCCAGTAGCCACGTAAAGCCAGATACACAAGGTGGCACATGCGTCTGGAGTTCATTTGCAGTGGCTGGAGGCACTAGTGTGCCCATTTTTTTTCTCTTTCTGCCTGTCTCTCTCTTGCGCAAATATATATCTCATCTCTCTCTCTCTCTCTCTCTCCCTCTCTCTCTCTCTCTCTCTCTCATATATATGTATATGAGAGAGAGAGAGATATCTCCAGGATAACTGGAGCATTCTGAGTCCCCTAGGGGGCCTGTGCCTTCTCTCCCTCTCCCTCTCCCTCTCTGTCTCTCTCTCTCTCTCTCTCTGTCTCCCTCTCTCTCTCTCATTTTTCCTAACTGAACAGAGCCAAGGATGATCCACGGTTCCCATGTATATGTCTTGTAGATGAGGAGAGAAGCCCCGGTTTGGAACCTCGCTGGTTGTGAAGGCATGTCTGAAGTGTTTGGGTGCCTCTTGGTCGGCTTCAGGCAGCTAGTCTTGGAGCAGTCTGGGAATTCCACAGTTACTGAGATTCTGCACAGTGGTCAAGGTGGGGGCCTTTGCTCCATGGGCTTCCGTGCTGGACCTGGAAGTCTGTAGCGTATTCCTCACTGTGACTTTAAATGTAATCTTTCTTCTTCAGGGCTGAGCTCCTATACCTTTTCTGGCTTTATGCACTCTCTGGTTACTATTCCTGAGGGCTAAGCAATGGGCCGGCTAAGACCTTGTCATCTCTGTGGCATTGTCTCATCTGCAGCGCATGGGCAGGATCCTAACAGTCCTTCCGCACAGAAAGATGTGACTCGCTACTGGCACCCTGGCAGACTTGAACCCAGCCCCTGTTCCTCTGACATGAAACTCGGCTGTCGTGGGTCCTATCCTTGCCTGTGTGAAACAGCGTGACGAGGGCAATGCCAGCCCTCACTGCAGTCGTCAGGCCATCCCTGACACCACGGATGGGCTCTGCGCAGCCCTGGGTACTACCATGTAGCCCAGTAGCAAGCCAAAGGCCTGGCTGGCACGAGTGTGAAGCTGTCACCACCAGCTGCTGGGCCCCTTGAGCACTTGCTGGTGCTGGCAACGTGTCCCTAGCCATATGGGCCAGCTCAGCCCTCCGGGAAGCTCTGGAGGCCTGACCTCCACGGGGAATGCCAGGAAGGGCAGGCTGGCAACATCTTGCAGGGGGCGTTGGGGATGTCCCAAGTGGGAAGCAATACGTGACACAGCAGCTCAGCCCCCCCCCCGGGAAGTTCTGGAGGCCTGACCTCCAGGGGAAGTGATGGGTGGGAACAGAACGGCAGGCTGGTACTGGCGGGGGGCGGGGGGGGGGAGGTGACGGGGATGTCCCAGGCCCACAGCTGGTGTCTCAGCCTGACTGTGGGGGGGGGGGGAGTCAGCCAGTCATCCTGGGTGTGCCTGCTTGTCATGGGGGAGGGTGTGTCTGAGTGGCCAGGCCTGTGTCTCTGCATGCACGTGGGAGGTTTTTCTGCTTTCTGCCTCCATGGTCTGCACTAGATCCATGACCTTCACTCCTAACTGGACTGGACAGCTCTAATGCCATCCTCCAGGGCTTTCATCTGATGGGAGGCTGGCGGTTCTCGTGCACGCAGCTGCAGTGGGGGATGCAGAAGGGTGGGGTCAGGGGCAGAAGGCGCTGGTGAGGGCTAGTGGGACCCTTGTCTCCACCACACCTGGGTGACGCGGTGCTCTGGGAGATCCTTGGGCTGAGTGGGTGCGTGGCTGGGAGATGATTTGGGGAGGGTCACTGCTCTTGCTGGTTCTGTCCTGGGTAAGAACTTTCTCTAATGGTGCAGATGCTGGCCTCAGCCCTCGTCCTCGGTTTCCCCTGTGCCTCCCAACTTCCAGTTGGGAAACTTCTGAGTCCCTTCAAGCATTGGTTTGAGGGAAGAGGAATGGAAGGCAGGCTGTACCTGGGTGATAGGGGGCGGGAAAGCTTCTCATCTGGCACCATGACTGATCTGAAGGGTAGGATAACCCATGAGAGGCTGACACCTTAAGAAGTAGAGGGGAAATGCTCTTGCTCTCTTGTTCTGGTCCCTGTGGTCTCTGAGCATTCATAGTTAGGAGATGCTGGCAGTGAAGCAAGGCCAGGCTTTGTATAAGAGGGCTGTGAATACATCCCTTCCCCTTTATACCTTGCCCTACCTTGTCTGTCTGTCTGTCTGTTTTGAGATAGAATCTCACGATACAGCCAGGCTGACCCAGAACTTGACGTCCTTCTACCTATTCCTCCCAAATACATGTACCACCACCCCTGACCTCTTGGCCTCTTTTATCCTAGAACCTACACACGTATAACCAGGGGCTAGGTGGAAGTCTTTAAGCAAGAGAGGTGGCTGTGCCCAGGTTCGAGGCTCCAGTGGGACCCTTACAGTCTATGATAACAGGGTCCCTGGACAGCTGCCCAGTTTACTGTCTGTTCTGTCATATCAGGCCGAGGAGGGTCCCCACCCAAATGTCCACTCCACGTTGGTTCCTTGGCTTCCAGTAGCCTGAGGTTGGAACCCCTGTGGCCAAGGAGGCTGAGGGGTGGAGAGGTGTAAATTACACATTAGATTCTCCTCCAGAAATGCTAATCGGGAAAAGCAATTAAAAGGCAACTTTTTTCTCCCCCTTAGTAATCTGTGTTAAGAGCTGGTAATGAAGTTTAGGGCCGTTGTGACTCAATATTTCAGCTTCACCGACTCAAGTCAAAACAATCCTAGCCGGGGAGTTTGCTAGGAGCTGAGCTGGGCCCAGGGCAGCAGCTGTGGGTCCTGATGTTCCCTATAGTCATCAGGGACCCACCGTAAGCCCCTCCCTGAGAAGAGAGAAGCAATCCCAGCTGGAGAGAGATGGTCTGAGTGACAGGGAGGTGGGTTTCCCGGGGTGTCCCTCAGAAGGCTGGGGCTTCGAAGAACATCTGAGTAAAAAATGCTTAGGAGCAGGGTACAGTGGCATGCTGAGGAAGGGTGAGGCCAGATAGGGTCAGGGGAATGTAGTGGGTGCTGAGGGAGTACATGGGGGCGGGGGGAACCAGCTCAGCCCTGACCGCTAACCTCGACCCATTCATCTCCCTTTTTCTTTTTCTTTTTTTAAACTTTATTTTTATTTATTTATTTGAGAGAGAGAGAATGGGTGAGCCAGGGCCTCCAGCCACTACAAACGAACTCCAGACACATGCACCCCCTTGTGCATCTGGCTTACGTGGATCCTGGGGAATTGAACCAAGGTCCTTTGGCTTTGCAGGCAAATGCCTTAACCACTAAGCTATCTCTGCAGCTTTCATCTCCCTTTTTCATTCACTCATTAATTACTGAGCAATACTGCACATCCCCCCACCCCATTTTAGGAACAGGATGTGCAAGAGGCAAGAAGGAGCAGAATGATACATGAGAGCAAAGAATCAAGTAAATATTAACTGGCAACGCATCTAGAAGAGAAAACTGAGCAGCTTGGGAGACTAGGATCAGGTGGGTGGGGACAGGTGGGTGGTTTGTAATTTTAGGTGTTGCTTCTGGAGAAAGGGTTACCGAGATGGTGACATTTGGGTGAAGACAGAAAGCAGGTGAGGGAGCCATCCGCGCTCATGAATATCTGAGGGGACAGTGACTGAGATTCCAGGGGCAAGAGCCCTCCTGGCCTATTAGAGGACAGCGAGGAGGCCCCTGACCTAGCATGGATGAAGGAAGAGGTTGCAGAGATCTATAGGCTGCAGCGAGACCTCTGCTACATCCCTGTTTCCCAAGTGAAGTTAGTTTGTTTGTTTTTTTTTTTTAATTGGTTTTTCGAGGTAAGGTCTCGCTCTAGCTCAGGCTGACCTGGAATTCACTATGTAGTATCAGGGTGGCCTCGAACTCACGGTGATCACCTCCTACCTCTGCCTCCTGAGTGCTGGGATTAAAGGAATGCGCCACCATGCCTGGTTGAAGTTAAACATTTTGGGGGGGGGGGTCAATGTATGTGTGTGTATGTGCATGTTCATGTATGTGCACACCATGTATGCATGTGGAGGTCAAAGGACAGCACTGGGGGTTGAGCCTCACCTTCCTTCTTGTTTGAGACTGGGTCTCTCTCATTTGCACAGGCACGTGCTTGCGTGTGTGTGTGTGTGTGTGTGTGTGTTATATGCACTTGCATGTGCCCTTGCGGCACCCCATGCGCTTGCCTGCAGTGGGGTGTGCTTGCTTGTGGTGTATGGAAGCAGATCAGGTGTCCCAGGCCCTGGCTCTTCTGCCAGTTCTTGTCTGAGCCGGAGTCTCTTAGTGATCCCAGAGCTTGGCACTTGAGCAATTCCTGGATCTCTGCTCCTGTCCTGTGAGGGTGGGTTTACAGGCTCACATGGCCATCCCCAGCTGTTTCTGTGGATCCTGAAGATTCGAACTTGGGTGGTCTCAGGCTTCCCCCACCCCAGGCCCTCATGTTTGTGCAGGAAGCTGACTTAACCACTGAGCCATCTTGATGTTTACTAGGCTAGCTGGTTCTTGAGCTTCCAGGCAATTTTCCTGTCTCCATCTGCCTTCTGACCATAGGCATGATGGGATCACAGATGTCGGTGCTACAGCAGCTGGCTTTTTACATGGGTTCTGGGGATCTGAACTCAGGTGCTCATGCTTGTGTGGCAGGCGCTTTATCCACTGAGCCTCCTCCCCAGCCCAACTTGGATGCTTTTTGAAGTGTTCTGAGTGACGTGCTGTGATTAGCACCAGCTCTTTATTAAGAAACAAGCCCCAATGTCTGACTCCTCCCTCCACATCTCCTGGATGTCCAGTCTCCCACCTGGTGTGCACTTCCTCAATCTTTCACCTGAGCGCAGGCAAAGGGTACAGAGGGGTTCGTCTGCGACTTTCCCAGCCCCAGCTTCGGCCTCCTTCTCCCAGGGAGTAGTTCACAAACAGGGTCTTGTCGCTTTAAGCAGCCCCCCACTCAGCTTCCCTGGCCTGCTTTATCTGAAGTCCAAGTGCATGTTGTTTCAGGACCGATCCGCTTTAGCTAATTAATAATCTGACAGGAGCCACCCAGGGGATTAGCTGCTGAGCTGAGCTCCACCAAGCCCTGGCAAACGAACCCCATGCTCCTTGGGGACATGGAGGTGACTTTGAGGGGTGCAGGGAGAGGGGATCTCCCCACAGGTGAGTATGGGGCAGTGTAGGAGTGACCACTGAGGAGGGTGGGGACAGCTAGGAAAGGAGATCTTGAAGAGAATCCACTGTCCCGAGATGGACAGAGACCTCTACTCCCCCTCACTGCCCAGTATGATCCCATCACACACCAGATCGGATCTCTACCTGTCGTCTGTTCCTGCTGAGTAGCCAGAATAGTGTCACCAGAATTAGCAAATTAAGATACAGGAACCTCAGAGAAATCTGAATTTCAGCTAAACAGCGTGGAACTTTCAGCATGAGTATGTTTTGTGTGGGTGTTTGGGTTATATTTATACGAAAAGTATTCATTGTGTATTAGACAACCATGTTACACTGGACATCATGCATTTCCTCTGGTAACCCAGTCTGGGAGGACCGGAAGCTTTGGGGCTTACTCCCAAGGGCAACCTGTGGCTCCCCCTGGAAGAGGTGGCACTTTGGAGAGCTGCCTGGGGGCTTTGGAAGTAAGGTGGAGCTAAAGTCACAGGGACCTCCACTGCCACTGTCCAGGAAGAAGAGAATGCAGGCAAAGGGCCATCACTTGTTGGAGTCTCCCAACCTGTATTTAGACCCAGGTGGCCTTTAAGTGCATGGAGTCTAAATTCCTTCTGGGATATCTGTGGACCCCCTGGAACCCCCTGTGGCCACTTCTCCCAGAGGTTGCTATCTAGGAACAGTCTTGAGACCTCTCCTGAGGGATAGAGCTGAAGTTCCTGGGGTAATTTGGGTTGGATCTGTTTCCCCTAAGAGCATCTGTTATGAGCCCAGGGAAAGGTAACCAGACATAGCCAACTGTGTGGGAGGGGGCAGGACTAAATCAGGCATAAGGTGAGGGACAAGAGCCTGCGATGTAGGTCCACCTTTGTGTTCCAAAGCCTCTGAGCACTGAACAGAAATGTTTATCTCCTCTGGAGTAAGTAGCCTTGTGTCAGCTTCAGAAGGGAGCTGGGCTGCCTGGATGGTCATTCTGAGTGCCAGAAGGGAAAATCTTTGTTGGGAAACTTGATGGGATCCTAGCTGCTCCTTCTTGTGACCCCTGTCACCCTGGCTCTGTTCCCTGTGGTCAGGGAGCTCAGGGTAGCAAGAAGGGCCTGCTGCCAGCTGGTGGAAGTCCAGCCCTCAGCAGCCAAGGGGCTCCATGCCAGGCAGGCAGTACCCGAGGTGGGAGCTCTCTCAGCTGGGCTCTGTGCTCTAGGAGCTAACAGCGTCCTCGCCCGCGGAGGCCTCCTCTCCCCCAGCCCTCCCTGGGCTGCCTCCTCCCAGCCTTTCCCGGCACTGCCAGCCAGGGAGTCTTGTGGTGGGAGCTGGAGGAGCCAGGGGTGCCGAGCCAGTGGGAACCTCTTCCGCTTCCTGAGCTCTCAGCCTCTTCCCCAGCGTGCCCGGCGGTTTGGCCCTGGTTCTTGAGCCGTCTGCAGCCCGTGCTGCCTCTGACCGACATCGTTAGCGTGGGTATTTATATTTCATTAACGACATTAAGCCCGAATGGCATTAAAAGCAAAGCTGGTGATAAATAGCTTATTAATAAACAGGGAGTGCTCCATGCTGCCTGGCCTCTCCCAGCCCCGGTGTTAACCCTTCCTGCCCTAGATAAATAGGTTTCACCCCAAAGATTGTCCAAGGAAAGATAGGGTCGTAAGGGCCTGTCACGTGCTCGTCCTCCGCCAGCCACTCTCAGGGTCTGTGCGTCTCAGACCCCATGCAAGCCAGCTGTGGGTCACTCGAGTTCACATCGCCTGACCAGATTCCTCACGGCCTCTAATGAAATCTTCTTTGCTGCCACTCCCACACGTTTTGATTTGGGGGATAAAGGATTTAAAAAACATAGCCAGACATGGCAGCACAGCGCTCAGGAGGCAGAGGTAGGAGAGTCACTGTGAGTTCGAGGTCAGCCTGAGCTAGAGTGAGACCCTACCTTGGGGGGCGGGGGAAGAAGAAGAAAGAGAGAAACTGTGGCTTTTCTAGACCACAAAACAGTCTGGTAGCCCTAGTCTGAAGGAAGGTTCTTAGAATGTTTGGAATCCAAGAGAGAGATGTCGATGAAAGCAGTAGTAGCCAAGGCTGTGACCATCCCAGCCAGCATGGACTGGGCTGTGTGAGCAGGCGCTGTGTGGAACGTGTGCCGCGGCAGCTCCAAGCGCGCCAGGAAGCATCCGCTCAGCCTCGCTTTAAAGTGGGAAAGCTGGGCCGGAGAGATGGCTTAGCGGTTAAGCGCTTGCCTGTGAAGCCTAAGGACCCTGGTTCGAGGCTCGATTCCCCAGGACCCACGTTAGCCAGATGCACAAGGGGGCACGTGTGTCTGGAGTTTCGTTTGCAGTGGCTGGAAGCCCTGGCGCTCCCATTCTCTCTCTCTCTCTCTATCTGCCTCTTTTTCTCTCTGTCTATTGCTCTCAAATAAATAAAAATAAACAAAAAATATTTAAAGTGGGAAAGCTGATGGCCAGGATGGCAAAGCAGCTGGGGCTCATGTCACACAACTACTGGAACCCTGTCACCATGCACCCCTAAGATGGGAGGAGGCTGTCCCTGGCTCCTGGGCCTTCAGACCTGCCAGGGCTTCTCGGAGTTGAGTTTTCTGCCTCCACCTCTCCGAAGCTCCCTGCCTTTGGAACCCTGACACTGTACGACTGTGACACTGTTGGTGACTGTACCTCTCGCAGGCCACTACTTCCCTTACAATTCAGAGGTGGCAATCAGAGTGTCCATGGTGACCCCAATGAGCAGACACCCAAAGGACCTTCTGTGTCTAGTTGAAGTCACTTCTGTGCTTGCCGTCCTTGAGAGAAGACCAGCAGGCCCTAGGCTGTTTGAGGTTTAAATTAGCTTATGGGTGGATGTAGGGTAGCTCTTAGCACTTATTGGAAATGGGGCAGATTTGGTTCTTGGTGTTCCTCTGCCCACAGCCTCCTTGACATTGGCTAAAAAAAGATAAACTAGAATCTTGCGAAGAGGCTCCATTTAGAACTTCTCACCCCTAGACCTGAACAAGACTCTCGTCATGGTCCTGCCCATCTGGCGCTGTCTAGGTTACACCTGGCTGACGTGGGAAAGGGCTTATTTAGAATCTTGCGCTGTAGAAAGGGGAAAAACAGAAGGGCTAATGGGAAGTGAAGCTTCTGTGCTGTCCTAAGGAGAGGACGGGGGTAGAAGTCATGTCTCTGGTTTGTCCAGTGAGCACTAGGGGAACATGGAGAGCGAATTCATTAGCAGAACTCTTGCTGCCACTGCTGAGGCCTGTGAGGGTTCTTCAAACCTATTCCTGAGCTGGGAAGGAAAGAAGGGAGGGAGGGAGGGAGACAGGAAGGAAGGGAGGAAGGAAGGAAGAAAGGAAGGAAGGAAGGAAGGAAGGAAGGAAGGAAGGAAGGAAGGAAGGAAGGAAGGAAGGAAGGAAGGAAGGAAGGAAGGAAGGAAGGAAGGAAGGGGAAAGAAGGAAGGAAGGGAAGGAAAAGGAAAAGGAAGGGAAGGGAAAGGAAAGGGGCAGCCATAGGGCTTACAGTCTGAGAAGAACACTACCTCTTGCCTCCCCCCAGCAGGGAGACAAGCGAGCAAGAGGGAGGCCCCATTTTGCCCACTCGGAGCCCTTGGGACCACCTCAGAGGTCCTGATTCGCCTACCTGTATTTAGAAGACCTCCCGCCTCGCGCTGCCTGCGCAGGTTTTGGTTGTCACAGCACGGCACGGTGGGTGACTGGGAATTAGAAGCCCAAAGTCACAGTTTTCCCCTACTTTTCACTTCAGCTGCGCAAGGCATGTGTGTTGAAGTAGTAAAGAATCTAGGATAGGAGCCACCAGAAGGAAAGGGCCTACCCAGCCTGCCCCTACCTGGAGCTAACAAGGGAAGCAGAAGGAGAAGGGGAGGGGCAACTTTGGGACAGGCCACCCTAAGTTGTGATGCAGGCCCACCATATTGTAGATGAGTGGCCATCTCTTTGCCATGCCTGGCTTCATTGTCCTGCTCTGTGAAATGGGCACAGTTGCAACCTGTGTGTGAGGATATAGTCTCTAAAATGCCTGTGACAGGGACTGGAGAGATGGTTCCGTGGGTAAAGTGCTTGCCGTGCAAACATGAGGACCTGGGTTCCTCAGCATCTCAGCCCCCATGTAAAATGCTAGGTATGGCAGCGGGCACCCGTAATCCCAGTGTTGGGGAGGCAGAGACAGGGAATCCCTGAGGCTCACTGGCCAGTCCCTGTAGGCAATTTGTTGAACTCTAGGTTGAGTGAGAGACTCTGTCTCAAAGAATAAGGTGTAGGGGGCTGGAGAGATGGCTTAGCGGTTAAAGCACTTGCCTGAGAAGCCTAAGGACCCAGGTTTGGTTCTCCAGTACCCATGTAAGCTAGATGCACAAGATGGCCACATGCATCTGGAGTTCATTTGCAGTGGCTGGAGGCCCCTGGTGCACTCATTCTCTCTCTGTCTGTCGGTCTGTCTCTCAAGTATATATATGGTTCAGAGTAACTGAGGAAGACCCCTGACACCAACTTCTGGATTCCTCACACATGCGCATGTGACAATATGAGTACGTACTCCACAGCACACACATATATACACAAAGAAAACAAAAAGGCTGGGGAGATGGCTCCATATTTAAGAGCACTACTACTTAAGCATGAGGGCCTCTTGGGCTAGATATCACCAAGTTTGACTCCCTAGGACCCGTGTGAAAAGCTGGGCATGGCCATGCATGCCTGTAACCCCAGTCTGTGAGAGATGGAGACTGGGGAAGTGCTTGGGCCTGCCCGTTGAGGACAGCAACTCCAGGTTGAGGGAGAGAACCCCTCTCAAGTAAATCTATGATGAATGGAAAAACAAAAGTACATTTAATACTCTCCTCGGGCCTCTGCCCACAGGCGCATGGGGCACACATATCTGCATGCACATAGGCATACAACCACATGTGCCACACCATATCATACACACAAGGAAAAAAAAATTTTTTTTAAGTAAGATGCCAAGCCAGGCTAGGTGGTACACGCCTTTAGCGCCAGCACTCGGGAGGCAGAGATAGGAGGATTGCCATGGGTTGGAGGCCAGCCTGAGACTACACGGTGAATTCCAGGTCAGCCTGGGCTAGAGTGAGACCCCACCTTGAAAAGCCACCCCCCCCAAAAAAAGTAAGATGGGACAAGGCCTCAGAAGATACTGAACAAGGTTGGTGGCTGCCCTTGTTACTGTTGGGCCTCCTCCTTGTCATTGGTGATCTGGCTGAGAAAGAAAGAAACGAGCAAAACAGCCCGTCACACCATCCCCTGACTGCGACACCAGCTTTTGCCCTCCAGCCCTAGCTGGGTGGGTTATTGAGGCGGTAGCCTCCGAGGCTTTCCTCTGGACACCTGGGTGGGAGCCTTTCTGCTGGCATCACTTTGGCCACCACTTGGCAGGTGATGAACTGAGCAATTAAAGCCCTTGCCTATGGGATTTGGTTCGTCCCTGGGGTTGCATCAGTTTAGATGAGAGATGAGGGCAGGCAGACCCCCTCGTCTCTCTGCAGACTCCTGCCTTCGCAAGGGCAGTTTCCTCTTTCCTTTCTACCCTTAGTCTAGGCTTGTGTTCTCCAAGGACATGGGCTGGGCAGGGGCAGCCGGCGTGTGCTTGCCTTGCTTCTATGAAATGGTGCAACCTACCGGGTGGCCTACCTCACATGTCTTTTGTCACCCTGAGGATTTCTGAACATCCATTCCTGCTTAGGAGAGACCCCTGTGGGGGACGCTGTGGCGTCATCAGTTTTTGCCTATGTGAGCTACTCCGCTCCCTGTGGCCCAAAAGAAGAGACGGGGGTCACAGCCTGACAAAAATCCCAGGAGTGGAGATAGATAGAGATGGATAGATAGCTTAGTGGCCAAGGAGTTGGACATGTGGCTTGATGGGAAAGCCTTCAAGTGTGTCCAAAGCTGCTCTACATCTAAAGTGTTCTCTTTGCCTCATTCCCTCACCTTCAAGGATGGTGGAAATCCCTCACCTTCCCCTAAGTCCCCGTATCCAACAGGAGGCCAGCCACAGTGGGCTGAGTTGTAGATCGGATGACCTTAAGGCCCATGGCTGACCCTCTGTCAGAGTGTGAGTCACTGTCCTGGATCTTCACCCCCAGCATGGGCAGCTCCATCCTGTTGAGTGGGCTTCTCTGATGCCAGCAGTCGCCACGGGTCTGGGAAGGCACAAGAGGTCATATGTATTCCCTCCTCTGGGCGCTTCTCCTACTTTCAATTTCTTTTTGCCACTGTTCTTTTCTTCTTCTTCTTGGGGTCTAATTAAAGACTTGCAGCCGTTTACAGCCTGTGGTTGCTTTTTATTTGGAGCCTTGGCAATTACCTCTTGCCCTAAAATAAGTTTCGATGTAGCAGGGATAGGATTTTTTTTTCTTTTTGGCCAAGTTCTCTGCTTTAATTTCACCGTGTGTGTGTGTGTGTGTGTGTGTGTGTGTGTGTGTGTGTGTGTAGAGAGAGAGAGAGAGAGATGAAGCCTTCCCCTCTGGCCCTTTCCTATTCCTTCCTCCTTGTCACTACCTCCATCTCAAGTGTCCCTTGGCCAAGGCAGAGGCCTGGGCAGCAGGAGCAGTATGTCTTCCACCTCACCCCGCCTCAAGGTAGCTCTGTGACAACAAGCAGGTCATCTGTTGACTCTGCCCCAGTTTCTTCACTTGTGAATGGCACCACAGGCTGGCATGCCTGAGGCTTCCCTCCATGCTGCTTTGGAAGCAGGTATCTGCCCACAGCATGCCAGGGCGGGAGGAGATCCCCAGCGCCAGTTCCAGCACCACCAGGCCCGATTTCTCCTCCTCATCCACGCACCGTGAATCCTAGCTGTAGCCTTCCACGGTCATGTTCCGGAAGCTCTTTCTCCATTCCATCCTTCTTGGCTTGCCTGGCTACTGTGTGAGCAGCTGTGGCCATCCCATTTTATCGCCAAGGTAGCTTTTCTGATGTCACTTGGCTTACAGGGATTCAAACCCAGGTCTTAAGACTTTAGGTCAGTCAGATGTGGGTACATCAGAAATGGGCAAGAGAGGATTTAGTAAAAACTCTTGTTTTAGGGGGAGTAGAGGGTGAACCTTTGAAGAGTCAGTGTCCCCAAGCCCACTGATGAGCTCTGTGAGATTTCTTTCTGTTAAACCAAAGCAGGTGGTGTGACCTGCCAAAAATATCCAGGTCATAGTAGGCTCTGATTGCTCTGCTATGGGTAGAAGGTCAGGCAGCTCATTCCTTGGACCAATCTGGAAACTTCCTAGGCTGGTTGGTGAAGATGTGGACTAGCCATTAGAAGCCATTAGAATCTTATGAGAAGGGAGCCAGGTGTGGTGGTACTCGCCTTTAATCCCAGCACTCGGGAGGCAGAGGTAGGAGGATCGCCATGAGTTCGAGGCCACCCTGAGACTACAGGTCAGCCTGAAGTAGAGTGAGACCCTACCTCGAAAAACCAAAAAAAAAAAAAAAAAAAAAAAAAAATCTTACGAGAAGGGAAATGAATGGATGGATGGAACACAGTACCAGACCTAAATCTGGATGTGTACTGGTGTGTGCATAGTGTGGAACGTGTCTCTTCTGCACGCCGGCAGGCTATTTAAGAGCTGTGAATGGTTCTTTCTGACTCCCCCAGATGGTGTGAGACCATGTTCCCTCGCCAGTGCATGTCTGTCCATGGTGCCCTTCTTCTCTTCTGTTAATGCCCCTTCAGGAAATCTGGGTACAGGACCCCACCTTGACTTATTCCAGGGTGCCACCTGTTCCCCCAGAAACCCTCTAAAGTCTGGACCTTGGGTGTGCTTTGGGATGAAATGTGTATTCGGAGCCACAGTGGCTATTTTTTTTTTTAACGAGGGAGTAACAATTTTGTCTAATTTCAGGGACCAGGTGGGGGTGGGAGTCCCCCCCAGGCATAAGGTCTGAGACAGTTGGAATACTGGAGGGCAAGAGTGCCCGAGTTTCCAAGGGCTGATTAGATAGTATGCCAAGTGTATTAAATTTTGCAGACATTTTAACAGCAATATGCTAGATAGTTGGGTGTCCCCTGAGGCGGCTGGATTTTTTATATCCTTCACAGAAGGTCAGAACCCTCTTCTGCCTGCCTCCCCCTCCACCCCAGGCTCTCTGCTCATCTTTCTCACCCTCCCTTGCTACAACAGTTCCCCTGGCTTCTAGCTCTCTGCTCGCTGGGAACCTTTAGGACAACTCTGGTGTCTTCTAGGAGAAAACGCACCCCATCACTCCTGCCCTGCTGTTAGGGACATCAAGGATCTCTGAGGCTCATTCAGGATGCGTCCATAAAGACCTTGGTTTCTATCTAAATATCTGTCCTCTGCCCCTTCTCCCCCCATTTCAGAGACTGTTGTAAGACCTGCTCCCTCCCTCTTTATTTTTATAGAAAAAAGGCAGGAAAAGAATCCATCTGGCATATGAATAATTGAAGTGCTCAACTCTCTTCCTGTGGCTGCTGTTTGTTCTCAGCTCCCCCCCCACCCCCCGCCCCAGCCCATCCCCCTGAGCACGGGTCTCCAAGCGGAGGATGGTGGGCATTCTTCGGAGGATCTCCGGTGAGGCCCACGGTGCTCCTTAACCCGGAGTCCTTTCTCCGACTCGTTAAGCCCAAGTGGGAGACATTGAGGCATATAGTTTGTTTTTTCAGTTTTTTTCCCCTTGCTGTCTATGGGGACAGCCAGCTCCCGGCTAGAGTCTCCCCAAATATCACTCAAACGCAAATGACTCTCTTTCAGCCCATGGGCCTCAAGGGATCATTTCCCTTGACCCTGACTTCTCCCAGGGTCCCCCAGGATCCTCTGCTTTATTCCACATTCTTCGTGTCCCCTAGCCTCTGTTCCTCTGTCCTGAGGGCTTGATGCCCTCCTGGAGCTTCAGGGATTCCTTCCTGGGGACCCTGGCCACTATAGTTGCGGTCTCTCCCACCCTTGCTCCCACCCAGGGAGCTGACCTGCACCTTGCTTCGAAATCCTGAGACCTCACAGTCCCTCGCCTTGGCCTCAGTCACTTTTTTGTGTGTCCAAACAGACTCACTCAGTTCTCCGCAGCTTCCCTTAGCCTTTGTTGAGTTAGAAGCCACGAAGATGAAAGCTTTAACTTTGTTTTCCTGCAATGGGTTGGAAGGAAGTATCTTGCGGACAGTAGGAGACTGGGGCAGGATCAGGGCTGGGGGGCATCGTGGTATCTGGACCAGCTGGAGCTGGCTGCCTGTTCAGTCTATGAAGCAGTGACCAGTTGCAAAACCAAACCTCTTGTCCAGGCTGAGAACCCACTGTCTCTTTAAAACCATTGAGAAGAAAAACAAAAGAACTTTAGTGCATTAATTCTAGATGAAGACGGGCCTCCTGATGACAGCCTGAGCCACATAATTCCCTGCAAGCAAACTTCCCCTTTCCCCTCCCACCTTCCTGCCCCCTTTGCCTGGCTGTGCCTCATGTGCTTGGCTCTTGTTTTGTGAGAAGCTGACATAGGGGTTGCATAAAGCGTAATCAGGGGCTTTCTGTTTAAAAAGTCAATATTGAGCTAAGAGTGGTGGCTCATGCACCTGGGGATGCTGAGGTAGGAGGATCATGGTGAGTGTGACGATACAAAGTGAGTTCCCTGGCCAGCCTGGGCTACAGTAAGACTGTCTTAAAAAAAAATAGATAAAAGAAAAAGAGGCTGGGTGTGGTGGTGCATGCCTTTAATCCCAGCATTCTGGGAGGCAGAAGTAGAAGGATTGCTGTGAGTTCAAGGCCACCCTGAGATAGCATAGTGAATTCCAGGTCAGCCTGGGCTAGAGACCCTACCTTGAAAAAAACAAAAACAGAAGGCCAGGCGTGGTGGCGCATGCCTTTAATCCCAGCACTCGGGAGGCAGAGGTAGGAGGATCGCTGTGACTACATAGTGAATTCCAGGAGAGCCTGAGCTAGAGTGAAACCCTACCTCAAAAAACAAAACAAAACAACAAAAACAAAAACAGAAAGAAAGAAAGAAAGAAGGAAGGAAAGAAGGAGAGAGAAAAAAAAGAAGGAAAGAAAGAGGAAGGGAAGGGAAGAAAGGAAGGAAGGGAGGGAGGGAAGGAAAAAATGAAAAGTCAATCCTTCTGTTTGTTTGAAACATCACATTTGTGTCCTGTATGAGATGTTGACTTGGAACTGTGGTCATAAAGTACGGACAGCCAGTGGTGGTGAGGAATGGCTGTCACAGAGTGGTGAGGGGCGCCCTTCTGTTGTACTTTCTTGTACTTTTCAATTTGGTACACCAGATTGCAAAAAAAAAAAAAAAATCCCCCTAAAAATAAGGTGCAAACAGCACCAGAACATTCTAGATATTTTCTGGGTTCAAAACAAAAACTGCCCAGTAAGCAAAAAGAAAAGAAGAAGATTAAATCAGGTTTGTTAATATACAACTATAAATATATAAATATATAATATATATAAAAGTCGTTTATAAAGACTCCTACACATGTTATAAAAGCTGCAAAATGTCTGGCATTCCAGGGCCTGGTACGAATAATTAGATATTTATATCCAATAAAACTGGTTTGATGGGGAAATCGTTTCCCTCTGTGTGGATTCTCAGTTGAGGACAAGTTTCGGTGGTTGAGTTTGTTTTTTTTCTGACAATAAAACCAAGGGTTTGGCACCAACAAATGTATTTCCCGTAAATATCTAAATCTCTTTTTTTTCCAGCATGAGCTCTGCTAGACGGGCCCCATCATGCCAGCCTCTCTCCTCTCCCGCCTTTTCATGTTTGCTAGAGCAAACTCTACATGGACTGTCCTCCCTGTGCCCTAAGCCTGAGCTCTGGCCCAGGACCAATGGGTAGGGTCCCAGGCAACTCTAGTGGGCTCTTCGCTCTGTTCTTTTATTTTCTCTGTTCTTTTATTTCCTGGGATGGAACTTCTACTCTCAGCCCCGAAAAAACCAAATTATACATTTTTTCTAAACTATTTTATTTATTTATTTGCGAAAGAAAGAGAGAATGGGCATGCCACGGGCTTCTAGCCACTGTAAACAAACTCCAGATGCACACACCCTGTCCATCTGGCTTTACGTGGGTACTGAGGAATCATACCTGGGTCCTTAGGCTTTGCAGGCAAGCGCCTTAACCTCTAAATCATCTCTCCAGCCCTTTATTCTGGTGTTTCCTAAACACCTTCTACCTCCAATTTTTAATTTCTCTTCTACTTCCTGCTTCTAGACCCTTCTTTTCACGTCTTTCCTTCCCAAGCTCTACTTGACCTTCTGTCCCCTAGCCTCTCCAGGGCCTTGACCATGAACATTGAGAGCATGGGGACCCTGGGGAGGCAGCTTGCGTCACTGCTCTGACCCAGGGAGACCCTGCCAGCTCTCACCCTTATTTCTCCCCCATCTGTCCCACAGTGGTGAACAGATGGAGCCAGAAGGTGCCACGGATGACTGTGACGCTCTCTCCCGCCCATTACACAGATGTGAAGCTGAGGCTCTGGGTAGAGCAGATGGCTGGGATGGCTTTTAAAAAGCAGATGGCTTAAAGTGCCTACTGAGATAGGCAAAGTGGGGCCTGAAGTGCAGCTGCCCCTTGACTTCTGGTTGGTTTGGGTAGTGAGACTCGGAGCAAGCGGCTCACCTCTCCGAGTCCCACTTTTCCAGTTGGTGATGTGGAATTGGTTCATCTTATGCTGTAGGACCACGGAGAAGAGTGACTGAGCTAATAATGCATTACATGCTGGCGCTGGGCAAATGGGGTGCTTCCCTGGAAGATGGGGAGCCGGTATCCACCCTAACTACAAAGCAAGAACATACACCTCACAGGAGACTATGACACAGGACCAGATCTTGTCTACAGGGTTCCCCCTGTGTGTTGGGATTGCTTCTGCCTATCTCACCAGTAGGGATCAGACCATCTTGCAATTCCCAGGGGTCCACTGAGACTTCCGGGGAGCATAAAGAAGCTGGCAAAATGTGTGCAACAAAGTGGCCAGGGCCTAGACAGGAATTTGACCCCAAAAGGGAATGCCCAGAGAAACAGGGGAGATGGGACTTTGACAAGTACCAGTCTGGCTGCATCCAAGACATTTGGGCCAATCTGTAGGCTGGGTAGGACAGGGTCTGGCGGCTCACTCTTCTGGCAGGGGTCATTCAGATCAAAGAAATGTCTGGATGGCTGGATGGCCAGTGTGGACTTTTCCTCTGGGAAAAGCTCTGTTGGCCATAGTGGGAGCCTCTGAGCTTAATTACAGAGCAATGGATGGGGAAAATAGACAGCCCCGAGGTGCAGCTGGGGCTGCTGAGCCATTGCCCCAGCACATGTCACGCACTCCACGCCCTTCCCCCTCCCCGGAGCCCTCCTCATCTTCACTGCAAACCCTGTGTGTTTGTGCTAGTTTGTGGCCAGCAGCCCTGAGCCTCTGAAGGATGTCCCCTAGCAGTGACACACAGAATGTCACATACACACTTCACCTGCACCCCTAGCCAGAAGAGAACAGGAGTGACCTGAGTTTCTCTCAGGTGCAGCTAGCTCTTCATTGGCATAGGTTTTCATGGCACACAGTGTGCCAGAGATATTGGACCCTGGTCTGGAAGTAGAAACTGCCTTCTAAGACACCTGGGTGGCTTGTTCATTGATGTCTTTTATCTGCCTTCTTTGCCCCTAACCACACACACACACACACACACACACACACAAAATTAAGAAAGAAATTAAAAAGAAGCTTGACAAGAAACAGCACCGAAGCGTCCTGTGACTGGTTCACAGAGAAGCCAGTCAAATCTCCCCTTGTTGAGAACATTTTGACAGCATAAAATTGCTGCCGGAATGTGACTTTAACGAAAAGTAAAAAAAAAAAAAAAAAAAAAAAAAAAAATCCTTCCTTCATGCATATGGAGTTTTTTGGAAAAAAAAATGGTATTTTAATGCTTTCTATTAAATTGGGACTAAAAGTGGTGTCTTAATTTGCATGCATTAGCATATTTGCATATAGATCACTGAAATGGTGGAAGAGAGAAGAGCCTTTAAATGAAAATTCTTTTAAAGGCACAGGCCTGCCTCCCTCTCCGTCTCCTCCCTCTGGGATTTGTGCTTGATCTTTTCCTCGCACCTACAGCTCTTCTGTCTGGATTGAGCTGGGACTAGATGGATAGATGGTCAGGTACTGCCTCTCAGGAGCTGGTTCAGGGTGAAGTCAAGGGGCTGTAAAGCAATGGCTCTTGGTCACTAAGGCCCTGGCACCTCCTTGTGAAGGTAGAGCCCCAAGCTGCCCTGTCTGTTGGCAGTGGACACAGGCCCTTCTTCCAGACCCACTGCTTAGATAAGCCAACTTGGACCCTACCCGCACAAGTCAATCTTGCTCATAGTTGGACCCCCAGTGCTTAGGACAATGTTGGGTACATGATGGATGTTGAGTAACTATTTGTCGAATGAGTGCAAGGGGCCAGGACTCCTGCCTGCGTCTCCAGGGTCCCTGTCTGACTATACACAGCACCCCCAGTGCTGCACCCCAACTCCCTATAGATGTCCTCATCTTATCCTGAGGAACAGAGTTGGGGAACCAGCGAGGGTCCTCCAGGATACTCTGAGGCACTTGCTGTCTTCCTGTTTCTTTGGCTAGCAAGCTAGAGCAGAGGACTTCTCCTTGGTAAGCAGGTATGCAGGTGGTCTGTGTGAAATGGTGGGAGGGGGGGGATAGTTTTCACTGATAGAGCCAAGAGTTCACTTGTGGCAGCCCATGGGAGCCTTGGAACTACCTCAGATACCTTTACTCCAGGTATGGGAGTTCCTCAGAAATTTCAGGGCATGCAGTCAAGAGCCCCAGCATTCTGTAACCCAGTTATGCTGCTGGCCTGCCCTTTGTGTAGATGCTGGACCCTTCAGAAGCCCCATCCACCCTGTCCACAGTGGGGAAGTGAGCTCTGACCACACCACACTCAGCACCGCCCCTCCGGTGGGTGGGGCGTTCTGAAAGGCCCCCTCCAGGCTGACAGCAGCTTCAGGCTCTGTGCCCAGCCTGAAGGGGGGAGAGCCCGGAGAGGGATGAAGGGGAGGCCCAGGGTTGGAGAGGGGCTGTGCTTCCACCACTAATGAAAATCGGAAACCAATTGAGCAGGACAAGGTGCCCAGCCAGCAGGTTGTGGGAACCAGGGGCCTAATGGATGTGGCTGGTGGGGGGAGAGCGGATGCCTCATTGATCGCCCAGTGGCTATATTTATCCACCTTGGGTCCGTGGCCCCAGCAGCTGCATAGTACGGGGATAAATAAATGGCCTCTGAAATATTCATGATCTACACATGCACATCCGTGGTCAGGGGGACTGCCAAGGGCCTTCTCTTCCTTCCTTCACCCTGTCTCTTCAGAAGCCTTTCAGGAAATTCCTCCCACCTGGGCCAGGTGAAGCGGCGCCCAGCCCCACTGGGCTCTCAGCCCAGCCTGCAGCCCAGGGAGCACCTGCAAGGCTTGAGCGCCTCCTAACCTGGGCCAGGCTAGTCCCTCCATTATTCCAATTTCCCGTCCTTAGTGATGGATTGGACATGGGGGGCTGTGGCTCTTTGCTTGACCCTGTGTGTCCTGCTGGACCGTGTCCTTCTCAAGGACAAACATGTGGCTCATTTGTTCCTGTATTTCCCACGTGGTTGGGCATGATGCTTGATGTGCCCTTGAGAAAGGGACTTTGTATGTGAAGAGTGGGATGAGGCTCAGCTCTGCCTTGTCTTTGCCAGTGACTTCAAATCCCTGGACTCAGTTTCCCTAGCTGCAAAGTAGCGATAAGAACAGTATAGAGTGTTTAGGTGTGGGCCTGGGGCTGCCAGAATCGGAATCCCTGGCGCATGCAGCAGACTAAAGACACAGTTCTCGGCCTGTCCAGGCTGCTGAATCAGACTCTAACGGAGGGGCCTGAGGACTGCACAGACCTAGTGAGCTAACTTATCAGTGATTCCCTGCTGACTGAGGCTTGGAAGCCCTGGTCTGTGGCTCCTCCCGATGCCTCAGTCCAGGTAGAACATGGTCACGCGGTGGGGGGGGGGGGTGCTCACAGAGGTCAGCTTCATGTCCTCTAGCCTCTGAGGAGCGAGGCCAGGAGCATGAGAGAGAGAATGATTCTAGAACATCTGGCAGCCAGGTGTTCTGGTGAGGATGCTTGGCTTGGGGCTGCCAGAACCCAGCTAAAATTGCCCCCGGTAGTGCTCCACTATGAAACCTAGAGATGATGCCCGTGCTGCCCATCAGCGACAGGTGGGTGGGGCCTCAATGTGGGCATTGGAGGCATTGCCCATGCTGTGGGTGGTCACTTGCCAGACAGAGTGGCCAGGATGACACGGATTCAGTGCTTTGGGTGTATGGGGCAGGGGTGGGGGGAGGTCGTATCTGCCTTTAGTGCCGCTGTTCTGTCCCATTAAAGGAAGGTAGGAGACTCCACTGCCTGGTTCCTGAGTGGCAGGGAGCAGTGCCATTAGTGTAGTTGCTTGACCAGAGCTGGCTAGACAAAACACATTTCAACCAGATGTGCCTGCAGCTGCCACACATAACCACAGGCTGCTGACTCTGGGTGCCCAGAGCTCATGCTGTCTCCTTTGTGCAGTATAGGATCATGCACCGCTGCCCTGTAGGGTGGCATCGGGCCTGTCCCCTGGTAGACTTGGAAACCGTTTGACCCCATTTAACTGAAAGTAGTGAGGGTTAAGCTGGCCATCTGTGGTGGGTCTCTGAGGTCTCAGGGCACAGAAAGCAGGAGTCCTTCGGGGCTGGGTAAAGACAGAACTTGTATCCCAGGCACTCAGCTAACAGATGCCAGCCAACCATTGCTTCTTGCCAGCCAGCCCCCCTCCCCCAGCCAAAGTTTGATCCAAACAGAAGCAAACTTCGGGGACAGCCCTGGCACCGTGAGGAGGAGCCGGCTGAGCCTGCTAGTGGCAGCGAGAGCAGAGGGAGGCAGCCCTGGCGCCTGACTCCGTGGTCCCCAGTCCCCTCCCGCAGCTCCCGGTCCGCGCCCGCGTTTGCAGGCGCCTCTCAGAATGCAGCTTGGGGCCCGTGGCGCTCAACCTTTCCCTCTCCCAGAGCCCCGGTCTAATCAACCCCTATAATTTATGCAGAAAATATGATTTATATTTAATTTCACCACACTTGCATTGTTAATTTGAGATGTAATTAACCCGTCGCCATGACAACTAATTTTGTGATGCCGTAAATTACCGCCGTCTTTTCATCAAAATTCAGTTACTTTGGCTCCTGTGTGCAATGTACTGATGCAATTAGGTTGCTAAGGGCAACTCAAAAGTGTTCAATTTCTTTTGTGCAACTGCAGTGGGGTAGGAGCTCCCTTGCGTCCTCCCAGGGTCCCATTGGCCATGGGCAGGGAGCTGGGGGCACATGGCCGTCCCAGAGGAATGCCTCTGGAAAGCCAGACTGGGTGGGCGCACAGCTTCTGTTGCTCTGCCTCCCACCTTCTTCTCTCTAGTAATTGTTTTCAAACAGTGGCTCCTGGACATATGCTCCTGTGTCCCACACAGGACCTCAGGCCCTGAGAGGGGGTCTCTCCTCACCAGCCAGGGCTCTGTCTCATACCTTCCTGTCTCAAGCATTTTGGAGCTCCACTTAGGAAGAAAACCACCTTGCTTGTCTTCTCTCCTGGTGTCTAACTTGTTTATATAGATCTCTTCTTCTCCCTCTCTCTCTCTCTCTCTCTCTCTTTCTCTCTCTTTTTTTTTTCTTTATTTAAAACAAAAACCCTCTGTGTTGCTTTTGTCACGTTAATTCCCATTTTGCCAACACCAGGGGCCCAGGCAGACGAGTTACCAAGGAACACAAAATTTTAATTAGTGTATTTTAATCATTCAGGCTTTCCGAGCTAATCCACACGCCCTAGAGAATTCCCGAGATGCAGCTCTGCCCTGCTTTACCATTTATTGTTGAGTCTATTATAATTACTGTTAGCAGGTGGGGACTGGGAGATGTTTATTATGAGTTTTTCATCTTTAGTATAATTACCGAAAAAAACAAAATAAAAAGATGTCGTTGTATTTTGTTTCCTAGAATTTTTTTTTTCCAGGGGAGGGCATGGCCGTGGGATTTTTTTTTTTTTTTTTTCGCCTTCTTCTTCTTCCCAAGCAGGTGACTTGGGGTTTCCATGCTGAAAGGCACACTTCCTTAAGTTCAGCGCTGAGTCCGACTCAGTACTCTACAGGCCCAGAGAGTGGGCAGCTGCCACCTCTGTCTCTTACCTACTCTACTGGGTTCTGAGGTTGCTATATATTGACAGAAAGGGCTGAGGACAGCCAGCTGAGGGTACCAAGGCTCCTGCCTTGGGCTGGCGGTCCTGCCTGGTCTGCGTCAGTCTGGACGTCTGAACAGAGCACACTTGTTGGATGTAAGAATAGCACCTTGCATGCGTACAAACATGGCAGTTAACATTGATTGTGTATAGCGTGTGCCAAACCCTGTGCCATGCTCTTTTAGCTGTATAATTTTACTGTCTAATACCTTAGCAACCCTCTGAGGTAGATACCAATGTTAATTCTCCTTTTATAGAGGGAGGGCCATGGTGTAAGGATCCCAGAGCTCGGATGTTAACAGCGAAGGTATCAAACCCAAGTCTATCCCCAGAGCCCAGTCTCCTCCTACCAACAGGTCTTCCAGATCCCACCAGAGAGGCTACCCCCCACCCACCCCACAAAAGCCCTTCTGGATTGCCCAAGGCTGAGTTGGGGCTCTCTCTTTATGTCCCCACAGACTCAGTCTTCGAGTGCCTACCTACCCCTCTGAGCTGCAGTTGTCCAATGACTTTTCTGTCTGCGCCTGTGAGAGCAGGCACCAGTGAGGGTGAAGGGTTTTCTGCCATTGTCCATGAACTCTAGCGTCTGATGCCTCTGGTACAAAGGCAGCTTTGGGGGAAGTTTCTGGGGAAGTCGGGCCCAGTAGGGTGGTGCTTGACTTCCACTCAGGAGTGTCGGGATCTCTGCAGGTGGACAATCCTCAGACATGCCACTCTCAGCAGGTTGCTGAACATCCAATTTCTGTAGGAAGGGATGACCTAGGGGCCTGGGTCAAGTTTGGCTCCTATGTCCTCAGCTCGTATATTGGTGGCATCCCTCACCCCCACCCCCGGGAATCCAGCTTGGTCCTCTTACTTTTCCTTCTCCTTGTCCAGGATTAGTTTTCAAATGTTTTCCTCTCTCAGTGATGATTTTGAAGTTTTCCTGGAAAATTCCACATCTCTGCACTAGAGTCCAGGTTTGGGGCTGAGGACTTTTGGCTTTCCCAAGCATTGTGGAGTAAAACATACTGGAGCCCGCCTCTGCTCCTTTTCAGCCTGGTTCCCCCGGGAAAGAGGGGGAGATAATTAGCACATCCCTGGGAAAGGGCCCAGGGCATGCTGTGAGTTGCACACTGGTGGCAGGACTCCCTGCTCAGCTCTAAATTCTTGGGCATCCCTCACCCCGCCACCTCCTCTTTAGTTCTGTCAGGGTGGTAGGGTCTACCTGTGCCCTCTCTGAGCTGCCACTGCCCTCCCCTGGGAAGCAAGACCTGTTCAAGCCAAGGATGAACATGGCCCTCCTCCCCAGGTTTTTGTTGTTGTTGTTGTTATTGTTTTCGTGGGGGGGGGGGTTCAAGGTAGGGTCTCACTCTGGCCCAGGCTGACCTGGAATTCACTATGTAGTCTCAGGGTGGCCTTGAACTCATGGAAATCCTCCTGCCTCTGCCTCCCGAGTGCTGTGATTTAAAGGTGTGCACCACCATGCCCGGCTAGGTGATTCTTTTAATACTTACCAGTAGCATCTAGTCTCTGACCACCTAAACCTTTGCTCCAAGTTGTATAGATTGAGCATATGTATAAAACTATGAAATACAAAATTCTCCAAAATCTGAAACTCCAAAAAAAGATCTATTGTGTGTGTGTGTGTGTGTGTGTGTGTGTGTATGATGGGTGTACTACAGGTCTCTTGCTGCTGCAAATGAACTCCAGATACATGTGTCACTTTGTGTCCAGCTTTACATGGGTGCTGGGGAAGTAAATCCCAGGTCTGCAGGTACCTGCAAGCAAGCTCCCTTAACTATGAGTTATCTCCATAGCCTCCCAAAATATGAAACTTTTTGAGAGCCACCATGATGCCACAAGTGGAAAATGACACACCTAACCTTATGTGAGTGAAGACAAGCACTAAAAATATTGTTTAAAGTTACCTTCTGGCTATGTGTATAAGGTATGTATGAAGCAAATGAATTTCATCTTGAGACTTGGGTCCCTTCCTTAGGATATTTCATGATGTCTATGAAAAATCAAAAAGAAAGAAAGAAAGAAAGAAAGAAAGAAAGAAAGAAAGAAAGAAAGAAAGAAAGAAAGGGAAAGGAAGGAAGGAAGGAAGGAAGGAAGGAAGGAAGGAAGGAAGAAAGGAAGGAAGAAAGAAAGGAAGGAAGGGAGGAAGAAAGAAATCTGGAAACACTTCTGATATTCAGCGTTTCAGATCAGAAATAGTCAATATGCCTTCTCACCAAATAGGAATGTTGTATAATTTTCCTCAAGTGCCCTGGCAACAGGTGTGGGACAGCCCTTACCAAATCCAAGACCAACTTCAAGGCAAAAGAATTGTCCCCATAGATCCCCAGGGTCTCATGGCATAGCTCTCTGCTTTCAGTGCTCTATGACAGTAGTCCTCAAACTTGTTGAACCCCTTTATTTCTTGTCTCTGATTTTTGTTGTTTTTTGGAGACAGGGTGTTCTATGTTGCTCAGGCTAGCCTCAAACTCGAGATCCTTCGCCTGAGTGTGCAAAGAATACAGGTGTACACAACCACGCCAGCCCCTTTACAGGGCTTAAAAAGTATCAAGGACGCCATCGTCTTAGTTTATATGGACTTTATCTAATAGTATTTATCATATTAGAAATTAAAACTGAGAGATTTAAAAGGTGAAAGATTTATATGATCTGAAGAGAAACCATAGTATACAACTGAGAGATTTTAAAAGCTTTTGGAGCTGGAAAGATTGCTCAGCAGTTAAAGGCTCTTGCTTGCAAAGCCTGAAGGCTATGTTCAGTACCCAAGTACCCACAGAAAGCCAGATGCACAAAGTGGCCCACGCATCTGGAGCTTATTTGCAGTGGCAGGAAGCCCTGGTGCGTCCGCACTTACTCTTGGTCTCTCTGTCTCTTTCAAATAAAACTATAAAACCTTTTGCTTGAATCATTAAAAAGGAGCAATTAATAAGTCCATTACATTAACATAGAGGACATATTTTAGGAGTATAGTTATTTTCTAAAACAAAACTTGAGTGGAAAGATTGGGTTCTTGCATTATATTTTTACACATTTCATGTGTATGTGTGCACGTGTGCACTCAAGCGTGTGCACATGCATTGTGTGCATGTGTGTGGAGGCCAGAGGGCAGTGTTCCTCAGGTAGCATCCACCATTTTTGAGACAGGCTCTCTCGCTGACATGGAACTCACCAAGCAGGCTAGACTGACTGGCCAGTGAGCCCGAGAAATCTGCCTGTCTCCGCCTCCCCAATGCTGGGACTACAAACATGCTCCACTATGCCTGACATTTTTACATGGGTCCTGGAGATCAAACTCAGGTCCTCATGCATGTCTGCATGGCAAGTACTCTGCCCTCTGAGCTATCTCCCTGGCCCTGTTGTATGTCTCTTTACATCTGACTCAATAGAGAGTGGCTAGATTCTCATATCTGCCTCTGCTCTCAGTCCTACTTCAATTTTTTCAAATTTATTTTTGCATTAATTATTTATTTGTTTGTTTGAGAGAGGGAAAGAGAAGGAGGAAGACACAGAGAGACTGAGTATGGGTGCGCCAGGGCTTTCTGCCACTGCAAAGGAACTCCAGATGCGTGCAGCACTTAGTGAATCAGCTTTACGTGGGTACTGGGGAATAGAACCCGGGTCCTTAGGCTTTGCAGATAAGTGGCTGAACTGCTGAGCCGTCTCTCTGGTCCCTCTCAGTCCTTTTGAATTGGATTTTTGGTTGAAGATGATGAAGAAAGTCCTGCTTCTCCCACACGTGCAGCTGGAAAGGGAAGAAGCCTTCGCATAGCCATCGCCTCTCACTGCAGGTGCTCTTTGATACTACACCACAACTCAACAAGTAGCAGCTTCTCAAAGGTTCTTTGCTGTGTGACATCTAAAACCACATCAGTAAGCTTAGGGCACTCTGTTGCTGTGAAATCCACTCACACTTGGAATGAGTCATTTCCTGGATCTGAGAGCTGAGATTTTTGTTACCTTATGTACGGGTCATTCAGAAGAAACTGGCTCACTGAGGAATGTAGTTCTCCTAAATGTCAACACAGCTCATCACATGATTTTTAAAAAATAATTTATTTTTATTTAGTTATTTGAAAGAGAGATACAGAAATAGACAGGTAGAGAGAAAGAGAGAATGGGCACGCTAGGGCCTCCAGCCACTGCAAACCAGCTCCAGATGTGTGCGTCCCCTTGTGCATCTGGCTTACGTGGGTCCTGGGGATTCGAACCTTTGGCTTTGCAGGCAAGCGCCTTAACCGCTAAGCCATCTCTCCAGCCCTATTACATGATATTTAAAAAGTCACAGCCATTACTATCATCTCTGATCTCATTTTAAAAAAAAGCTGTTAGGGAAAGGTGAGCTCAGAGGATAAAGCACCTGCCATGCCGGATGCTGTAAGAAGCCTCAGTAACCCCAGCATGCCTATGGTGAGAAGGAACCTTGCTGTGAACAAACACCGGGCCGCCTCCAATGAGGTGGAAGGTGAGGACCAATACCTGCAAGTTGTCCTGTGATGTCCACACACTTGTAGCAACATGAGTGCACCTGCAGCCATACACATGAATGTGCGCGCGCACACACAGCATCATGAAAAGCTGTTAAGTATTAGGGTACTTTCAGAATCACAGTGACAACCCGGATGGTGGCGCACTCCTTTAGTCCTAGCACTTCAGAGGCAAAGGTAGGAGAATCACTGAGTTCAAGGCCACCCTGTGGCTACATAGTGAATTCCAGATTAACCTGGGCTAGAGTGAGGCCCCATCTCAAAAAAAAAAAAAAAAAATCACAGTGACAGGTACAAGTTTTCCAAAAGTCTAATTTTTACTGGAAAGCTTAGCTTGTCACCAGCAATGGATATTGTCAGTCTGTGCTCCCCTTGCAGTGGCAGGCTCCCTTGGGTCACTTTAGAAAGGTAAAAAAAAAAAAAAAAAAGCAGTTTAAGTGTTCAAGACAGAAGAATCCTGGAAGGTCTGTCAATGGCTCTTTCAGGTGAAAATGTTTCCCCAAAGAAGGTGGCTTGTTCCGCTTTTATCTCTGCCACAGTTTTCGTCTTGACCCACCATGAGACTTGGGTACACAGCCCAAGGTCTCCGAGGGAGGGTCTCCAAGGGTGGCTTTAGTTCATTCCTTAGAATCGTAACAAGAGGGCTAGGGATATAGCTCAGCTGGTAGAGTGCTTGCCTAGCATGCATGAAGTCCTGGCTTTCAGCCCCCAGTACCATGTAAACTGTGCATGGTGATGACTGAGTATGATCCCAGAACTCAGGAAGTGGAAGCAGGAAACTCAGAAGTTCAATGTCATCCTTGGCTGTATAGAGTTTAAGACCAGCCTGGGCCACATGAGACCCCCGTCTCAAAATGAATTAAAAAAAACAACTCAGAGGCATACTCAAGGGTCAAGATTTCATAGATTCATACTACTTATAGCTTTATCAAGGACATTTGTAAATTAATATGGCTTTTTTGTTTTATAACCTGAAAGTGATAGAGAATATGACTGAATACCCATACTGCTGCCACCACATTGAGACAGGCATGGGATAATTTAGATTTATGATGAAAGCAGTTTTGACTTTATGGGGCCTCTGAAAGGGTCTCAGGAACCCCCAGAGGCCCTCAAGCCACTCTTTTGAGAACTGCTATCCTTAGCTACCCCAGTGTCTAGTTGGAACACTAGCCTTTGGTTTCTGCCGCCAGGAAACACTATTCTTGTCCTGATTCTACGCTTGCCCTGCTCTAGGCTGATTTGCCTCAGTCTTCCTCCCCCACCCGACTCATCCACCCCCTGCCTCTGCCCAGGCATTGCCCATCTGAAGGGGCGGTAGGGAGAGGCAGCAAGAAAATCAAGGGTCCTCATGGGGCGGTCTAGGGGAAAGAGAGGTACCTCTTGGGCCTGGCCGCCTTACTGCCGAATTCATGGCCACTACCAGGGAAAGAACCGCTGTCCTCCTTTGAAGCTGCTCTGTGGCCATCCTTCCTCCCATGAGGGCTCAGACCTATCTTGAACTTAGGTCCCCACTGCCTCTTCCCCCACAGTGGCCCAATTTCCCATCGGACACCTGCCCTCACCCTGAGGGCCTGCAGCCCAAGGCAGGCCAGCCCCCTCCTCCTCCCTGTGCCCTCAGCCTCTCTCCTTTCCCACTCCCCTCCCCCCCAGTCGCCTCCCCCAGCATGGCAGCCTGTCCAAGACACTGGGTTTTGTCCCTTCCACTGGGGCACCCTGAGAGTGAGAGAAAATAGCTGTCCGGTGAGTAGGGGGGAAGGCCTCTTGTTTCACCTCTCAGCGGCTGGTTTTCCCAACTTTCCCATCCCAGCTCCTGATGAACAAAGGGCCTCTGGCCCCCGTGTGCTGGGCCGGGCCCAGCGAGGGGACTCACCAGCAACTCTTTATTGAGTCTTCAAGCGCAGGCCAGGCACTCCATTAAAAAGCCATTCCCCTTTGTGCTGCCCGGCCCCCAGCTGTCCCCCCTCTCATGTGACGGTCGGTCACAGTTGTAAAACAACAACACACAGAGTTGGCAACTAACGAGGCTTTTTTTCAAGCAGGGGTCTCCATGGCAACCTCCGTCAATCACCCCTCAGGAGCGCTTTAACCTGACCAAGAGGGGGAAATAAAAAATAAAATAATAATAATAATAAAAAGAAGAAGAAGCCAAGAAAGACTTGGAAAAAAAAAAAAAAAAAAAGGAGCAAGAGCCTAGTAGACAACTGGGGAAGGAAACAATGTAGAAAGTTTCGGGGGTTTGCTCCCTCCAGTGAAATGTGAAAATTTAATCATCTGGACAGAATTATGTCAGTGACCAGAGGGGAACAACATTCATCTTAATTTTCATGTATACTTTGTAAATTGTAACTAATTTTACAGATTCCTAATATTGTTTTGTGGTCAGCAAAATGATGGGACATGGTTGTCTGTGGGCAGAGGGTAGAAAGGGTCTAAACCCAAAGGTGCCCAGTTGATGGCCTCAAGCCAGCAGGGACAGCCATTCGGCACTTGGCCGAGGTCCACCGGGGAGTCTGAGTCCTTCCATGTGAGGCCCAGTGCCAATGGGGATAACCCACAGAAGGTGGTAGGCATGGTGCCAAGGGGACACTCAAAGGCCTCCATCTTCTGTCCCGTGCAAGGAAGGGGCAGGCCTACCCTTGCGATGTGTTGGAAGGGAAGCCCAGTGTGGTGGGCAGCAATAGGCCCCTCGTTCTTCACATTCTACCATGCCAGCAGATGCCTAATTCCTGGGCACGTGGCATCGCGCCCAGGGTGAGTGCAACCTTCTGCATGTTGGCATGATGCCGGGGCATGGCAAGCCTGAGTTATCCACACCCCCCCACACACACACACACCTTGCCCCCTGACACTCATACATGATGTCTGGCAGTTAGCCAGGGACTCCACAGGTTCCCAGGTCTGCGCAGTCTGGGCACGGGCCGTGGGCAGCCCTGGCAGCTGCTGCCCGGCCCTTCTGCTGACTCTATTCAGGAAGGCACAGGCTAGCTTCTCTAGTCAGCTTTCATTGCCCAGGACTCAGGATTCTAGTGTCTTTTTTTTTGTTCCTCTCTCTCTCTCTCTCTCCTTGGGAGTGGCAAGAAGACAGAAGTTTCTATCATGGCTGCTGGCACCTTGGGGAAAGATTTTCTCATTCTTGGAGTCCAGGAGCCCAGCTTGAGGCCTGAATGGAGCAAGGAAGTGGGTATTGGCTCAGAGCACTGTTGGACAGTTCTAGATTCCCCAGGGACCTAAGAATATAAAAGCTTCCAGGACTTGATCTGTGAACATTAGAGAAGCTGGACTTTTTCTGGATTTCCAAAGCGTTGCACAGAGCTGCTATCCCGAAGAGCAAATGTCGGCAGTTATGGATAGATGAGTGGATGGGTGATGACCTAGTCAGAGCACAGGGTTCCAGAGCTACTTCCTTGGGTGACGGGGGTGGGGGGGTCGTGCTGTGAGCTCACCAAATTTTCCCAGCAGGTGCCTGCCTCCTGGCTCTGCGGCCCCTGCTCACCACCCTGGCCATTCAGCTTCCCACAGGCCTGGCCTGGACCTGCTGCCCAGCCCTTCTGCTGACCCTATTCAGGAAGGCAAGGGCTAGCTTCTCCAGTCAGCTTTCATTGCTCAGGACGCTCCCTGCCTGTGCCTAGCTCTTCCGTGTCATATCCTTCAGTCTCCATCCATGCTTCTAAGCCTGAACCCTGACGCCCCTTTCTGCCTTCACTCCATGCTCACCTCAGTGCTCTATTCCACTTCCAAAGAGAATAAAGCAAATGCCTCTACGGTTGCCTCTTCCCGAACCCCTTCATCCCAGCATTAACAGTGCGGGAGCCGGCCGGGAGCTTGACGCAGTGCCGCTGACTCGACATCTTACTGGGTCGTGATGCTTTCCCTGAACCTGCGCCTCCAAGGCAAGGCACAGACCAAGAAATATCTCGGGGTTCCTGTGCAGCCTCTCCCTGTCTCCCTGTGGTATCCCTGTGTGCCTGCTGTGGGAGCACCTTTCAGGGACTTCCATGGCCTTGGTGGGGCCCCATCGATGCCTCTTCTCTCCTGGGTGCCCTGGGAAGCTCCTACGGGAAAGGAATGCTAGCAGTCTGCTGGTGTAGTGAGCTGCCACAGCACCCAGGCCAGGCCACACAGTGCCAGAGCCTAGTAAAGACATTGGCGAGGCCCTCCTTCCCTATGCCTGGAGTTTCCTCTGGCAGGCTTGGCATGTGGCCTTCAGCTCAGCCTGAGGCAGCACAAAGACAACGTGGCCTCCTCGTCGGGCCCTGAAGGACTGCACGCTTCTCTAACTCTAGAGGGAGATGTGACAGTGATGAGGATTCTGTGGCAGTCTGTGAAAGGAGAAATGGAGTGGATGAGAAAGACCATGTCCATAGTTCTGGCTGTCAATCCCTGGCCCCAAAGCAGGGAGACCTGACTTCATACCTCTCCCAGCCTCATATCCTCCTCCTCCGTAAACCTGTGCATGAATGCTGGGTCTCTCTGTCGCCTTTTAATGAGTCAGGATGTGCCCTTGCTAAACATAATTTTTTTGTTACTTTTTATTTATTTATTTGAGAGTGACAGAGAGAGAAAGAGGCAGAGAGAGAGAGAGAATGGGCGTGCCAGGGCCTCCAGCCACTGCAAACGAACTCCAGGCACGTGCGCCCCCTTGTGCATCTGGCTAACGTGGGTCCTGGGGAATCGAGCCTCGAACTGGGGTCCTTAGGCTTCACAAGCAAGCGCTTAACCGCTAAGCCATCTCTCCAGCTCCATATTTTTTTTTTTTTTTTGGAGATAGCATCTCACTCTAGCCTAGGCTGACCTGAGACTCCGTAGTCCCGGCTGGCCTTGAACTCAATGATTCTCCTACCTCTGCCTCCCAAGTGCTGAGATTAAAGGTGTGCGCCACTACATCCTGGTGATATTTATCCATTCATTCATTCAGTACTGGGATTTAACCCAGAGCATCATGCTGAGCAGTACTGTACCACTGAGATATATCCCCAGCTCTTCCTTTTGTTGTTGTGTGTGTGTGCGCATGTTATAGTGTGTGGGGGGAGCTCAGAGGATGACTTCAAGTTGGTCCTCACCTTTCACCTTGTTTGAGGCAGTGTCTCTTATTGCTCACCATTGCATTCACCTGGCCCTCAAGCTTCTGGAAGATTCTCCCATCTCCACCTCGCTTACCACTATGGACACCTGCTCATCTACTACAGCATCCAGCTGTATGTGGGTTCTGGGGTCTGAACTCAGGTACTCCTGCTTGCACAGCAAGCACCTTGTCCTCTGAGCCATCTCTCCAGCCCTCCCTTGACACAAGGTCTCTATTAGTTGCCCATAGTGGCCTTAAAGTCACTCTGTAGCCCAGTTGGGCCTTGAACGTGAAATCCTCCTGCCTCGGCTTCCTGAGTAGCCAGGATTATAGCTGTGTGACACCAGGCTGGGCTAAATATGAGCAATTAGTGGTGGTAGTGGTAGGAAGACTGTGCCCATCCCATAGGTGGCATGAGGCATCGTGAGCGAACACGCATACTAAGTACACTTAACACAGCGAACGTTAGCTAGCTGTCAGTATTATTACTGTTCCCAGTGCTCTGAAGTTGGGCCTCACCCTACTCTGGGTACTGAGGGACTTTGAGGATACAACCCCTCCTAAGCTTGTCCTTCTCGAATGTTCAGAAGCTCCTCTTGCCCGTGCCATGATGCGTCAATACCTAACCTGCTGTCTTACGGCCCCCTTCCCTCCCCACTCATCCCATTTTTACTCTCCATTACTCACCTGTCCAGGATTCCCCAGGCATTATCCTCTCTGGGGTTCCCTAGCAAAAAGGGCTTCCCAGGCTGGCTTCTGCCTCCTTCTCCCCACAGGCCTCCCCGCCCCCCCCCCCACCACCACCACCAGGCCTGGAGTCTGACTGTGTATTGTAACATAGTAGCTGAATGAACTCCAGTTTCAAAGGTTAATATCAAAATCTGGAGTGGATTACCTAAAAATTACTTACAACACCATTAAAATTCTGAACTCTTTTTGTTGTGGCTGTAAATTAATTTAAAATGTCAGGTTTTTTGAGAAATCCAATAAGAAATTGAGCCAACAGAGCAATCTGCAAACTGTCTGGCAAAGAGGAAAGTGTGTCTCTTCAATCGACAAGGAAAAATATGGAGCTTAACTGGAACCATATGGCTCAGTGCTTGAGAGAAGTCTGCAGAAGAGGGAGGGAGGTAGGGGGAGTGGGAGGCGGGAGCTCAGCTGACAGCCACACGCACACAGCGCACACAGCAGGCTGCGGCGGACTTGGCATTGGTGCGGCAGAAGGGCCTGGTGGATGCCTGGCACACAGCCTACTTGGCTGCCCAGTGTCCACCACGGTCACCAGGCTGTCCCAGTCTGTGATTCAGTCAGTCCATGGTCTTAGTACTTTCTCACTGTAACTGCCCAGGGCTCGATGGACGATATGGGGGGGGGGGTTCTACTCCCACCTCTGGGAGCGCCCAGTGCCATCTCTGGGGGAGAGCATGGCTAGCCAGTTTTGCCGCCTGGGACAGCTACCTATGTGTCTATGAGGGCCGCTTCCCCCTCCCAACCCCCAGTTCTCTCTGAGCTCCTTCCTTCCCTGCCAACATGTGGTCTCCATTACTCCTGAATTCCCCTAGATTTACAACACATTAAGTAATTTGTAGGTTATTTCAACTTCAATCTGCTAAAGTTGAGAAAATCAAAATTAAATTCAAACCACAAGGAAACTTCAAAGAAAAAGAAAGAAGAGAAAACTTGAATGCCGTCCCTCCCCAGGTCCCTCCAATGTCCCCCTTCTGTCCCTCTCCCAGGGTCCTGGGCAGCCCCTGCTGCCTGCCTTTTGGACTTCATCTTTCGGGTTCTGTCTCCCAGTCAGGGACCCTTCCCCACAGCCAACGGATAGACGGTGCCCAGATTGCCCTCTGTGTGAGCGTACAAAAGCCCAGTGGCAACACTGTATTACTGCTGGGGCAGGGGTGGGGTAGGAGGGGACACATCTCTCTTAAGTTTCACCGCTGTCTGCTCCTGTCCTCAAAGCCCTTACCCCTGCTGGTGGCTCATTCCTAGGCTCCAAAGCCCATTTGCTTGCTTTCCTGACCTGTTTGTGGGGAATCTCCACCATATTATTCCAGCTCCTGAAGTGCCCGTGACCGCTGGCAGCTGGTGGGCACCACCTGGCCCCTTGGTTTAATAGCTCAGGTTACCTTATTTTGCTTTCTACCCTTTAAAACAGCCTTGTAAATAAGCAAACACTCGGTGCCAAGCACCTTCGGCACTTCGCCAGGCTGGTAAATATTTCAGTAGTGACTTGGTAACAGTTGTGTTCACTTTGATTTCCTCGGAAAGGTTCTTGGTGCTGGGGAGGGGCCACGGCTGTGGGAAGCGATTTGCTATTTATACTCAGATCCGACCACGTGGCCTTCGATGTGAACTATATGCTGGGGTATTTTTAAAGCTGGAGGCGGCGGGGGGGGGGACATTAACCCTACACCCCTTTTTAGCAAAGATGTGAAGTGCTTGTCTACTTTCTCTAGAGGTGCCTGCTGAAAGGAGCTTTGAGGTCTGGGATTCGGGACAGTGGACCGTCCTCACTGAAAACCTGAAGGGATCTCGGGGACTTGGGCAGAGGCCACAGTTGGGATGTGAGTCAGGGGTTGACCTCTGCTGGTGTAGTCTGGACTTGGGCAGAACCGTAAGGAAAAAGCGAAGGAGGGCTTGAGGAGTTGGAGGTTTATGAAACCTAAGCAGTACCAAATTGGAGTGACCTCTTGAAATGGCCCAGGAAAACTGATTGAGACCCAAGCCAGGCTGCAGAGCGGGGTTGGAGGGAAATGCAACAAATGGGTGGGTTTTCTAGACATTGAGTCCCCTGTTTACCATGGGGAGAATAAACTAGGAAAAAGGGCCAGGGAGGCAGACTGACAGAGGGAGGAAGTGAGCTTCCAGCTGGGGTTCCTAATTTGATGCCCTGGGGTCTAGGCCTTCATTCTAGGCTGACACAGAGGCACCTGCAAAACACAGAACCTCCCTACCCAGTGCCAGGAATCTGGGCTAGCCAGACTCCACTTTGCTGTACCCAGCAAAGCCTGTGCTGCCCAGGGCTGAGTACTAAGGAAGGGTGAGGAGAAGCAGTGAGGTGGGCTCAGGCGTCTGGTTTCTCAGTCTTAATAGACTTCTCACAGCCACAACCACTCACTCCTTTGTTTTATGGGTGGTTTTAATGTACAGATGAGTTAGTTTTAAAGGGACTCTAATACATAGCACGGTGAGAGTGTAGCATCGCACCCTGGTACCCTGTTGCCCCACAGGCTATACGATGAACCCCCGTGGGGTGGGCACAAAGTAGAAGTAAGACCTAGCTCTCTTACTTGGCTAATGTTGTAGGCAGGTCAGGGGAAAGTAGGCATATCTGGGTTGGCTAAGGTGGTCTCAATGTTATGAGCCAAAGACCCTTTCTGTGATCCCCCTGGCCATCCACAGGGGCAAGTGAGGCCTTCGCACTCCGTCTGACAGCCAGGGCACTGTTCAGCTGACCAGCCAACCTGCTGCCACTCCCAGCCGCCTTGCCCGTCCTCCCTTGGCTACTGGCGCCATGATGCGCGCCACCCGTCTGCACCCACGCACACCCCATTGGTGCTCAGTTGCCGTGGGCGCGAGTCAGGTGAGCTGCAGACATTGTAGCAGACCCAGCTCACCTCCTTCCCGGCGGGCCTGGTGCCAGGGCTGTGCTCTTCCCGGAAGGCTTCCAAGCTCCCCCGCATGGCATCCTGTTGAGCCTGTTCTCAGGGTGCGGGGGCAGGCCTTTTTGGGGGGGAGAGTGTCTGCCCCATGCTGCCCTGGCGCCAGGTCTTCCTGGAGCCCGTGGTGGAGTTGCCTGAGGGAGGCAGCTGGGCTGGGGCAGGAGCTGGGGACTTCTGAGAGGAGAGTCAAGCGGGAAGCCGCCATCTTCTATCACCCGGCCTCTGCCAGGAGCGGGCGCGGAAACTCGGACGTGGTGGTCTCTCAGTGTGTGGGGTCCTTTCCCGACTTCTGTGAGATGCCCAGCTTAACACCACAGTAAGGCTCAGGGACCCTCACAGCTGCTTGGTCTTGCCCACTCTTGCTCCTCAACCCCAAGTTTTCAACATCCTTGGAAAGTTGGAGGAGTTCTAGGGAGAGGAGAGGAAGATGGAAGAGGTCTTCTTTTTGACCTTCTGAGACACAGTCTTCTTATGTATGTGACCCAGGCTGGTCTTGAACTTGTGATTCTCCTATCTCTGCCTCCCAAATGCCAGGAGAGTGAGTGCTAGGATTATAGGTATGTGCCACCACACCCAGAAGAGGCCTTCTTTGAGCACTCAAGATGTTTGAGTACCATAGCAAACTCAGGGCTGGGAAGATGGCTTAGTTGGTAAAATGCTTGCCACACAAGCTTGAAAACCTGAGTTTGGATCTGCGGTGCCCACAAAAAATTCAGGCACATAGATACACACCTACAGGTAATCCCAGCACTGGGGAGGTGGAGACAGGAGGAACCCAGGGACTTACTGACTAGCTAGTCTAGCTGAATTGGTAAACTTCAGATTCAATGAGAGACCTTGTCTCAAAAAGAAAAAGAAAAAGAAAAGAGCTATGGAGATTGCTCAGTGGTAAAGAGCTTGCGGTGTAAGTGTGAGGAACTTAGATCAGATCCTTAGAACCTACGTGAAGTCAGTGTAGGCGTAAGCATCTTCAATCTCAGGGCATCTATGACAAGATGGGAGGCAGAGACACAAGAATCTCCAGAAAGTCACGAGCCTGGTGTATGCAGTGGCAAGCAACAAGAGACCCTGCCTCAAACAAGGTGGAAGGTGGGGACTGACACCCAGGGTTGTCCTCTAACCTCCACGCATGCATGGTGGTTGTGTGCATGCCACATGAATATGCGTACACGTATCATGCTACACACCCCCAAAACAAATCAGATGAAGAGTGATTGAGGAAAGCACTTGATGCCAACCTCTGGCCTCCACATCCATGCACACATACACTCACGCATATACACAGTCTCCTAATGTAATAAGTCCCAGCATTGCTGCTCTGTGCTCTCCCTTTGCCTTGGCTCTTTGGAACTCCATGGTATCCAAAATGCACTTGTCCTTTACTAAGTAGCTTGAGCAAAGATATGCCTTTTCCTTTCCTCTTCCCGGTGGCCTTTGGGAATAGGGCCTGTCTGCCCTCACTTGCCTTCTTGCTGTAACCTAAAGTCCAAGAGGAAAAGGAAGCCGCATGATCCTTTGGAAGAGTCCTGGTGTTCCCACCTGAGGGAAGTTGGGGCTAGGGACCACTGACCCTCCCACTTCGATTTTGACCGTATGGTAACAGGGCCAAGGCACAGAGTTCTGCCCAGCCTCAGCAAGTGCCTAGAAGCCTTGAGGAATTTCCAGCCTCTGTGTCTTTTGAAGGAGAGAATCCCATGCTATCTGTACCTTGCCACAGTTTCGCTGGGTGGCGTCTCTCATTAAGCACTATGATGACTTTGAGAGAAAATAAAGCCGAGTCACCGGCACATAAGAGAGGCAGAGGGCGGAGACTGAAAGGGCCAGGAGAAGCCTTTTGGAATCCCACTTTCCCATCACAGGGGTCTGTCTCTACTTCCTGGCAGAGAAGCATCAAGGGCAGAAAGCAATTGGCTTCCACTGAGGCTGGAAGTTGGGCTAAGGCTGTAAGATGCTTCCCCCAGCCTTCCAGATCGCCTAGAGACCGGATCCTGCCCCATCCCCATTCGCAGGTCAGCAGTGGTAAGGTACATCCCAGGAATAGAGATGAATTGGCCAAGTGCTGTGGAAGGTCAGAGAAGGACAGAGTGGGACCAGATCTAGGCGGACCCACCACCTCATCCAGCCCAGCACGGGGTCTGAGGAGGAGGAGGACACTCTGGCAGGTAGCCAGTTGTCCTGTTTCTCCTTGATGCCTGTGTGGAGTGAGTCCTGGTTTCAAGCTCCCTGCGAGCCGGGAATGGAGGAGATCCTATGAAAATGATGATATGTGACAATCAGTCACAGCAATTAGTGTTTTGGTTAACAGGCCTTTTTTGTTTTCTCTCACCCAGACAGAATGTCACAAATAAATCCTCTCCTGCATTTGCATATTAATTGGATCGGAGACGTCAAGCATCTTTCATTAAAGAAAATGATCTGCATATTTGGAGACATAAAATAGTTATTTTGATGGGTTTTTTTTCCCTAAGATCAGGGGGTGGGGGAGGTAGGTGATAGGAGCTGTAGAATGGAGGTAGAGTGAAGGCAAAGCCAGCCAGTCCCTCTGTCTAGTTAACCCTCTGCAGTCTGGAGTTGATGGGCCAAGGCTGAGCAGAAAGATAATTAGTACACAAATAAATCAAGGAGCCAAGGGGCCCCTGGGCCCAGCTTGGCTGTTAGGCAGAAAGGACCCCTTACCAGAGTTATGAGCAAGAAGACAGGTTTAGGCCCTCAGTCTTGCTCTTAAATCTTTCCCTTGAGAGCTAGTAGCTATCTGGTCTGGAATATTTTCTCAGGACAGTGGGCAGAAAGACATAGCCAGGTGCCCACCTTGTGTCCTGTTCCTCTGTCTGTGTCCTTCCTCGCCTTGGCCTCTTGATCAAGTCCCACGTCTCCTTTCCCTGAAGTCATGCATCTGTGCCCACACTTTCTCCATACTCTCTGACCTTGGGCTTCCCATGTCCTTCTCATTCTTTGCCAACCATCCTCCCTCTCCTCTCCCCAGATGGAAAGTTTTCTGGGGGCAGCAGAAGCAAAGCCCAGAGTCATTATCACATGTACTTGAAATAACCCAGAAAGCTGTAAGGCCCTTATTTGGGCATGAGTCCTGTGGAAAGCGGAGTGAATGCACAGTTTTTGATAGGCAAATGTGACTGCCCAAGTCATTCCTGTTTCTGCCTCCCGCATGCACGAGCCACTTTTCCAGGTAGGCAGCAGGGATGGCTTTATTGAGGTATCGCTGAGTCCTCCTAGGGGACATGCGACTTGCTCTCCGGAATCAATTTCTGGCTAGGAAGAGGTTTAGTCAATGGTGACTGCCACCACTCTTTGCATACAGAAAATGTGTAGACACTTTGCCCCCATTGTCTCCCCGAATCTTCGCCACAGCCCTTTGAGACAAGACACCTTGTCATGTACACTTTGCAGATAAGGAAACTCAACCTCAGAGAGAACAGATAACACACCCATCGGTGCCCATCAGAGTTCAGAATTTGCTGTCAGAGCTCGTTCTCTGTGGCCAGGCTGCAGGGGACCTGAGTGAAGCAGCAGGATTCTAGCTCCCGGTCTCAACCCCAGTCTGTTACATGGACATGAAGACACTTCGTGTCCCAGTGTAATGGGCTAAGACTGTCTTTCTGCACTGCTGGCCTCTTCACCCTGTTGAGAAGAAAAGATTGCCTTCCTTTTGAGGGCTAGGAATGGCCTTGAGTATCTTTGGTGGGCCTCTTATTGCCAAATGTACCTGCTCCTGCAGTGCTAGATACATGCAATTTTGCTTAGAATTCTGAAATTTTTCTTCACAGAGTCAAGCTCTTATACTCAGAAACTCTGGCCTAGACGGTACCTGAGGGCATGACCCAGCTCTCTGGTTTAGCTCCTGTGCCCCACAGGTGGGCTAGTCTCTCCTTGTGCCATGGGTAGAAAACCTGGGTATCTCAAGGAAACCTCCCTAGCACCCAGACTCTAAATGTTTGCTGTGTGTGGCTTTAGTTCATTACCTTAAACTTCAGGGGCTCTTTCTTAAAATTTTTAAAAACATTTTATTATTTTTATTTATTTGAGAGAGGCAGATACAATAGAGAGAGAGAGAGAATGAATATGGGCATGCCAGGACCTCTAGCCACTGCAAACAAACTCCAGACGCATGTGTGCCCTTGTGCATCTATCTCTACACAGGTACTAGAGAAATGAACCTGAGTCCTCAGGCTTCACAGGCAAGTGCCTTAACTGCTAAGCCATCTCTCCAGTCTCTCCCACCCCACCCAATTATTTTTTTTATTTTTAATTTAAGGGAAAGAGAAAGACAGAGACTATGGGTACACCAGGACCTCTTGCCATTTCACTGGCTTTATATGGATGCTGGGGAATTGAAACAGGACAAGCCAACTTTGCAAGCAAGCAGAGCCATCTCCCCACTCCCCATGGCTCTTTCTTTTCAGCCACTTTCTTCTTTGAGCAGAGTATATAGGCAGGATTTGGCTTCCAGGTATAAAGGAGAGGCACTGAAGTCTGGTCAAATGAAGAGGGCTAAGCCAGGCATGGTAACACTCGCCTTTAATCCCAGCACTCGAGGCATCGGTAGGAGGATCACTGTGAGTTCGAGGCCAATTTGGGACTACAGAGTGAGATACAGGTCAGCCTGGGCTAGAGTGAGACTCTATCTAAAAAAAAACAAAAGAAAAGAGAGAGAGAAAAAGGAAGAAAGAAAAAAGAGCTTTTTTTGTTTGTTTTGTATTTTGTATTTTGGTTTTTGGTTTTGGGTTTTTCAAGGTAGGGTGTCACTCTGGCCCATGCTGACCTGGAATTTGCTTTGTAGTCTCAAGGTGGCCTTGAACTCATGGCAATGAAAAGAGGGCTTTTAATACAAACTGAGTGAATGTGAATTATAGCCTTGCTGTTTTTATGAGCTACTCAAGCAAATCACTCCCTTCTCTGTGCCTCAGTTTCCTTCCTTATAGAAATAGGTCAGTAGTAACTCCTCTTGTGGACAGAATAACATAGTGTTCATAGTTCAGCACCTAGCTGTCACCTCAGAGGGAATACGCCCCTCCAAATGCCAACTGTCAGGACTCTAGAAAAATTCTTCTGGGCCAGGAGATGGAAGTGGTTGTATTTTATTTATTTATATTTACTTATTTACTTATTATAGAGAAATAAGAAATATATAGAGAGAATGGGCACAGCAGAGCCTTTGGCTATTACAAACAAACTCCAGATGCATGTGCCCTCTTGTGCATCTGGCTGACGTGGGTCCTGGGGAATTGAACTTGGGTTCTTTGACTTTGCAGGCAAGCGCCCTAACTGCTAAGCTATCTCTCCAGCCCAAGAAGTAGTTGTATTTCGAAGCCGCAAACAGCAGTGCACCGGCTGGTTCCTGGCACATCCTCTGGCCCTCAGCAGCTTACAGCTATACCTGCTTTTGACAAGGCAGGAACAGAAGCTGGGGTCTGGTGTCCCTCATATTTGGAGATCTTGGAGAAGGGGCCTGAGTTGCCCTCTGGGGGAGCAGGTGGCCAAGCAGGGTGTTTTATGGAGTCTGGGGGAGTCCTGCAGCAGCTGTGTCTGTTAAATGCCAAGAAGCCAAGTTGGTTTAATATGATTGTAGCTGCTGCCTTGATAAATCAAAATAATTAAAAATAATAAATTTGATTCTTCAACCAACAAGCTGTGTGTGGGCGCAAGGCCGGAGCTCCCAAGCTAAGACTGAGGAGGTAGAGGGGACACTGGGACTGTCTTTGTGGGATCATAACTGGCAAAGTGGACAGGAGCCTGGCCTAGAGGTCAGCTGTATGAGTGGATTAAGGAAAGCATGTCTTTCATGGGCAAAGTATCAGCCAGGTGAGCCAGAGCCCCCACTGGGCCTGCCTCAGGCTGTGTGGAATTGAGCCAACCTTGGTTTCCTCACCTGTTAAATGGGGTGATCATCCCATCTGCCGATGGGGCTGTGTCAGAAGTCAGGGTTTTGCTGAGCATGTGGGGAATGATCAGGCCTCACAGGAACACCAGTCAGTATCACACGGCCCTCATCCACCCTGTGTTGAATGGGCTTCAGTGTCCCCTCTTACCCTATCCTTTGGCTGCAAAGCTCGAAATCCCTGCTCACAGCGCCTGGGCTGCCTGGCAGTCTCGTGGCTTCCTGGGACTCATCCTCCCTGCTGTTGTCCTAACACAGGATTGCTCTGTTTATGAGGACATCCTCTGGTACAGGGCGGTTTCCAGTGGCAATTCCCTTTTGATTCCAGAAGCTACATGCCACACCCTGGGACCAGCCCTGGATTCTGGGTGCTGGCAGCTCTGACTTGAAAGTAGGAGATGGATGGGGTTTTTACCCCCTTTCCTTTCTCCCCCTTCCCCACCCCCACCCACATCCTCCTGCAGCCGTATTTGGTGTCTGAGCAGCTGGAAATCTGAACTGAGTGGAGGAGGCGGGGCAGGGGCAGGGAGGGACAGGGTGTCTGTCTCTTTAAATGCACTTTGTGTCAGTGCGATAAGGAATTTGATGGCTTTATCAGAAATACCAAAGCTTTATTTAGCAGGGTGAGGCTCACACCACTCAGCTCCACACAATCTGCTGATGAATAACAAAAAAAAAAGAAGAAGAAGAAGAAGAAAAGGAAAAATAATAATAATTTACCAACACGTCATCCTAGCGAGGGAGGAAAGATGAGGCAGAGAAAGGCTGAAAAGCAAAGTTGTAAGTTTGGTAGAATCTGGGAGCCCTGGGGTCAGGGTAGGCAATGAGAGCTACAGGGGTTTTCTGGAAAGTGCTGACAGGAAGGCGGGCATTCATCCATTCTCTACTGGAGGCCTTCATGGATTTTTCTGTTATTAGGTAAAAATACTATAATGATTTTTATTCTTCCTTCTTCCAGAGAAAGGATTTGTTAAAGAGCCATACCTTGGCCTGGAGAGATGGCTGAGCAGTTAAAAGTGCCTGCTTGCAAAACCCACCATCCCAGGTTGGCCTGGGTTCAATCCCCCAGTACCCACATAAAGCTAGATGCACAAAGTAGTGAATGTATCTGGAGTTTATTAATGGCAGGAAAGGGCCCTGGCACAACCATAATTCATTAGTTAATTAAATTTTTAAAAAAGCCAGTTGTGGTAGTGTACACCTTTAATTCCACCACTCAGGAGGCAGAGGTAGGAGGATGACTGTGAGTTCGAGACCTGCTGGGACTATGTAGTAAATTCCAGGTCAGCCTGGGCTAGAGTGAGACCCTACCTCAAAAAAGATAAATAAATAAAAATGAAAGAGCCGTTCTTTCCCCACTATCATCCTGACTGGCCTCCTTGATCAGCTACCCTCCACCAGCCTGTCCAAGGGAATTCAAAGCCCTCAGCATGCATTTCAGGTCTGCCCTTGGGGCCTGCTAGCTGGGCTGGTGAAGGCCAAACCATCCTTGGAATACCAGAGAAGGTTGACTGAATGCAGAAGAAACTCAGGGAGCTACCTCTTGTTCTGGCTCTGAAAAGAAAAAGCAGGGGCCCCACTCCCCACTCCGTACATGGTCAAAGAAGCCGGGGGGGGGGGGGCTAAGGAAAAACTGTATGGGACAGGTGAGACTCCCTCCCAGCTCAGGGCAAATCTCAGCCCTGATTATGTGAGGAAGCAAGAAAACTGTGGCCTGGTCCTGTCTACCTGTGGCATTCCAGGACTTTCTTTTTCTGCATGCCAGTTGGGTAGCTCCTGAGCACTCCACGCACCCCGCCCCCCCGACCCAGCCACACCTCATCCTAGCCAGTTTAGATTTCTTGTGCCTTCTGAAGGGCCAGCAAAACAACAAAATGACATCACCATTTGCTTTTGCCTCTTTGAATCTTCTCTTTGCAACCCTGTTAACTGTTGCCCTGTCCCTGCTGTGGAGCCCCTTCTTAGTGACGAGTTTTGTGGCCAACACGTGGCTCTGGTACTGCACCCCTGGACATCCTGCTTTCTTACACTCTGCCCCACTGAAGCTTCCGACGGGAGCAAAGCGGAGTTCATTCATGGTCTGCCCCCACTTCCCTATGTGCTCTCCAAAGCTCTGGCCTCTTTTAACCTGCTTGTGCATAGAACTTCCTCTGGATATGTAGACAAGTTTGACTTCCCCTGCGCCCATGCAAGAGCCATGTGGATGGACAGCAAGTTGGTTTGGCGGATAGTAGAAGAGACAGTGTCCTTCCTCTGTCTGGACGCTTCTCCTGGCTCAGCTGGATAGACCCATGCTTCTTTCCCTTTCCTAATAGTGCCACAGTTCAGTAGTATGCAAGGCTTGGGTCCTGGCCACAGGCCCTATCTACCCTAGGTTCAAGGCTGCCCCTGCTTGTCATAGACAGTCACCACCTACTGGGGACCAGCAGAGTTGATTGAAGGAGAGGTCTGTACCTGCATAGGGTCTCCAAATGTGACAGAGGGCACAGGGCATTTCAGGGCCTACAAGTTGACCCTTCCAATAGGATGGTGACTGGCAAGGTCAAAGTCTGCTTAAGGGGCAGTTACAGGAGCCCAGGCTGCGGTTGTGCCCAGGCTAGAGGCCACAGCTGTTAGCTCAGCACTGAGCCCCCTTTCCCTGAAGCAGAGGCAGAGCCCAGTGAGTGAACCCTAAGCTCCTTCAAGGCTGGGAGTGTGAGCAAGGCTGAGCCAGCAGGCTGAGGGCCAGGCAGGTCACCTCACAGGGATCCCTGGGTTTTGGATGGTGGAACAGTGGGATTAGCCCAGCTGCTTGGGGAGGGGAAGTGCTGGGCAGAGAAACAGGGGAGTTGGGGGGGGGGGTGCTGGCGGCCAGAGCAGAGGCTGGAGGAAGCTGCAGAAAGGCCGAGGCCTGAGACAGACAGGAAGAATAAATGGAAGTGACAGGGTCAGGCCAGACCTTTGTCCTGAAGCCTGATTAGAGAGTCTGCCCTGGATTTCTGAAACTTTGGGATGTTGTCGGACAAACTGGAGCTTAATTCTGTCAGAGCGCTGGGGAGATTAGAATTGACATCCTGGGAGCACATTCCTGGCTGGGCAGAAATCCAGCCCCCGCTGGGAAAAACCTGTGAAAGCATGGCCGGCCCGTGGTGGCGGCAGGGGTGCCCGTCAGCACCCGGTGGCCACTCCAGCCTTGAGGATTGGAGCCAGGAGCCTTTGGAAGGTTGAGCTGTGGGCTGGAATGAATAGAGGCTCAGCGGAGCCACTTCTAACACAGGGCCTTTTCCTGGTGATGCTGTCTGGGAGCAGAAGTTTGTTGTGGTGGTGGTGGTGTTTTTTTGTTTTGTTTTGTTTTGTTTTGTTGTAAAAATGGGAACCGGGAGTGGTGGCGCATGTCTTTAACCCCAGCACTAGGGAGGCAGAGGTAGGAGGATCACCATGAGTTCAAGGCCACCAGACTACATTGTGAATTCCAGGGCTGCCTGAGCTAGAGTGAGACCCTACCTCGAAAAACCAAAAAAAAAAAAAAAAGAAAAAGAAAAAAGAAAAGAAAAGAAAAGAAAAAGAAAAAGGGCAGGGGAGGACAAGTCTGCCATCTAGGCCCCCTAAGCTTTATCTTTCCTTTAAAGTGGGAAGCATAACCTTGGGGAGGTGAAAGGGACAGGCCAGACCTCATGCTTAGCTTTAGAAGAGGATATGGACAGTCCTTCTGTCAAGCTCCCCCAGTAGCAGGTGGTGCCCACCAACAAGTCACTGTAGCCAGGGTATGTGGATGGCTTCTGCTACTGCTCTAAGTGAATCCCTTCCACCCACCCACCCCATCAGCCTCCAGAGGCCAGGATATTGTCATGAAAATGGGCTTTGTCCCTCCTCAGAGCTCCCAGGAAACCCATACCCACCCCAGGACTTCTCCAGGAAACTCCAGGCAGGAGCGTCACCCTGGGACAACGACACGGGGTTGGAGGACAAGACTGAAGGCCAGCCACCATAGCCCAAACCACACTGATTCCAGAAGAACTAAGTACCCTGCCCCACTCCCCTCCTGACACTAATGACTTTTAAATATTGGTAAATATTTTGGCTAATGCAGGCTCTCATGGCAGAGAGCAAAGCTGTCTGCAGTTCAGGACCTACAAATTATTTATTAAAGATCTGAGATGCAGCGCAATTATGTGGAAAGAACCCAAAAAATTAAATAAATAAGTAACAAAATAAATAAATAACAGCCCCACTGGCCTCTTGAAGGCTGGGGGAGCTGCACACATGATTGCCGACTTGATGAAATCCCCCCGGATGTAATGAGCTGATTTTCTGCTGTTAATATTGCATCTGCTGATGAAGGATTCGTTAGGATAATGGAACGAAGCTAAAATATAAATGACTCCCTGTCAAGAAGCAGCTTTTGTTTGTTGATCTCCTGACAGTTCCTGGGCCAAGGCAGGGGTTTCTGTACGCACACGCATTCGGGAGCAGGCAGGAAGTGGGGGCGAGAGCTCAGGGGACCCCTAGAGTGCCTGGCTCTCCCCCCTCTCTCATATCCTAGGCTTTCCCTTTGGGTTGGACTGCCCGACCTTGGGAAGCTCTAGAGCCCCGTGGGCGGGGAAGCCATCAGCTCAGAGCCCTGTGGAGGGAGCTTGTTGTACAGAGATGCAGGATGGGAGAAGTTTCTGTGGAGCTGGGCAAAGGGGTACAGGGGGGCAGTTGCTGAGCATATTAGGATGTTCCAGAGAAGGAATGCTGTGCGTGCAGGGGAGCAGTGGCATATGGGACCCAGAGTCACAGGCACTTGAGTGGGACATCCTAAGGGACAGTCCATCAGAAAAGCCACCTCGCCTTTCCTTATTGTCTATCTCCTGTATTGTTACAACACTCTTTTTCACTCTTAGGCTCATATCCTTATCCAGGACTGGAAGGAAAGGGGAAATATATATATGTATGTATGTATATACACACACACACATTGTAAAATTTGCCAGTGTGACCATTTTAATTTTTTTTGGTTTATTTTTATTTATTTGAGAGCGACAGACACAGAGAGAAAGGCAGATAGAGAGAGAGAGAATGGGTGCGCCAGGACCTCCAGCCACTGCAAACGAACTCCAGACATGTGCGCCCCCTTGTGCATCTGGCTAACGTGGGTCCTGGGGAATCTAGCCTCGAACCAGGGTCCTTAGGCTTCACAGGCAAGCACTTAACCACTAAGCCATCTCTCCAGCTACTGTGACCATTTTAAAGTGTACAGTTCAGGGGCATTAAGTACTCACATAGAGTTTTACCACCATCACCAATATCTAATTCTAGGAGTTTCTTTTCTTTCTTTTTTTAAATTTTTTAATTTTTTTATTTTTCAAGGAGGAGTTTCATTCTAGTACAGGCTGACCTGGAATTCACTATGTAGTCTCAGGGTAGCCTCAAACTTATGACGATCCTCCTATCTCTGTCTCCCTTCCCAAGTGCTGGGATTAAATATGTGCACCACCACACCCGGCATTCTAGAAGTTTCTTATCACCCAAACAGAAATTGCACTACATTAAATTAACAGTTATTCCTCACTCATCCCTTCCCCCAGCCCCTGACAACTACTAATCTTCTGTCTCTATGGATAGGAGTATTCTAAATATATTACATAAGGGGGCCTGGGGAGATGGCTCAGTGGTTAAAGGTGCTAGCTTGCAAAGCCTGCTGGCTGGGGTTCAATTCCCAAGCCATCCACATAAACTGGATGCAAAAAGTGGCTGAAGCCTCTGATGGGTCATTTGCAGTGGTAAGAGTCCCTAACACATTCCCTCCAACCTCTTCCCACCCCTATGTGTAAATAAATAAAGTTAATCTATCTATCTATATATATGTATATATATCATATAATTGTAATTATACACTTTTGTAGCTTTCTATGTCTATATTTTTAAAATATGTTTTATTTATTTATTTGAAAGAGAAAGAGGCAGAGAGAGAAAGAGAGAGAGAATGGGAGTGCCAGGGCCTTCAGCTGCTGCAAACAAACTCTAGATGCATGTGCCACCTTGTGCGTCTGGTTTACATGGGTCCTGGGGAATCAAACCTGAATCCTTTGGCTTTGCAGGCAAGCGCCTTAACCGCTAAGCCATCTCTGCAGCCTGATTTCATACCTTTTTGTAGCTATATCTATGAACAGATAGACCACATATGTATCCACTCAGCAGTTGACAGACACTTGGGTGTGTCTACACTTTAGCTCTTATGAGTAGTGCTGCTATGAACATTCGTGAACACCTTTCTGTTGTTGTTGTTTTGTTTTTCAAGGTGGGGTTTTGCTCTAGCTCAGGCTGATCTGGAATTCACTATGTAGTCTCAGGGTGGCCACGAACTCATGGCGATCCTCATACCTCTGCCTCCCAAGTGCTGGGATTAAAGGCGTGCTCCACCACGCCCAGCTTCGTGAACACGTTTTGGTTAAAGACCCTCTTTACTCTCTTTGGGCTCTGTACTTAGAAGTGGAATTGTAGGATTGCTAAGCTTTCTGAGCATAAGGATCCTGGAAGCTAAATTGTGCATAGTTTCTTACTGTGCCAGAATGGTGCTAAGCATTATTTCAACAGGTCTTCACAACCGCTGGTGATAAGCAGAAGAGGCAGGGTTTGAACCCAACTCAGAAACTCTGCTCTTAAATCTGTCTTGTTTGATCTGCCTGGCTCAGTGTCACACACATATTGAACATGTATGTGCTCAATAAATACCCCACCATCACTGGAGAGGAGGGCTGAAAGAGTTGGACCAGTTCATGGAATGGCCAGAGTAAGTGCTGTCTTTGTGGTCCGTCTGGAATGTGACAATCTAGCACTGGCACTGAGTCACACACATTGTGGAGACTGTATCAGATACCTCTGAGCCCCTCCCCAGCACATGGGACAATCTTCTTGCTGCCTGTTTGACTAACACCTCTTGTCATCTTGACCTTCAAGGCCTTCAGAGAAAAGGGGAGCATACCAGGCCACGAACTCGGACCCTTCTTCCTGGGGAGAGCTCAGGTCTTGTCCAAGAATATCTGAGGCACCTCTGTGTGGTCAGGCAAGGGCTTCCTGGGAAACAATAGTGTTTTTCCTCCCAAGGGGTTCCTGGGGAGGGATAGAGAGGTGGCTTTTCTTTTTGAGCCCTGAAAGACAAACACAGGACCCTCATCATCTTCAAAGTCTCTGGCCAGAAAGGAAAACCGCTAGAGTAGCATCCTGCAAGCCTGACTGGGGGAGGCCCGAGACGAGTAAGAGGAACCAATAGTGGCATGGGCTAGCGGAGATATCGCCAGCTACAGAGCCGAAGGACCAAGCTGGATGCCTTCCTTGCTATGCCATTGTATTGCTATTATTCAAAACATTTCTTGAGCCAGACCCTAAAAGAGTAAGTTGGGAAAACTCTTCCTTGTCCTCCAACTACGAGGCCCTGGTAGAGATACAGATCTTGACCCTGTAGAGATTTTGCAGAATTCTAGTCAAATTACAATCAAGAGTGGGGAAGCCACAGAGACAGTCCAAAGCCCGCTCTGACTTGGTGCTGGACAGGCCAGGCCACCTGCCCCTCCCAGCCTGGAGGTCTTGTTCCTCTTTCCCTGTGCACACATAGGCAGCCCACTCCATCCAGATCCAAGCACCTGCTGGGCTGCGTGGAGCCTGCGGCCCCTTCATTGTCCTGCTAACCACTGTGTAAAAGTTCCAGGCTTCCTTTGACCTTTCTGTTTTGCCTGGTTATGCCATGGCTGTCCCACTGACATGCATCCTGGCAGCATTATGGGATGGGGTGGGAGTATTGCTGGCCCCTAGCTGTGGCCTTTTTCTCCCAACCCTCCTCCCCTGTAGCATTTTCTATTCTCTTTTTCTTTCCCCTTCTATTTCTTCCTCCCTCCCTCTCTCTCATTCTCTCTTTTTTCCCCCTTCTTTCAACATGGTTTTCCTAAAAAGTTTTTTAATCAATCAAATTTGAGGCAGAAAATAGGTTTTGTCACGCCTGGTCCCGGGGTGGTGTGACTCTCACTCAGGCTCCTGACAGCTTCTCAATGCAGGAAGGAGGCCAAACAGAATATTTCTCCGGGAAAGCGCCTGTTTCCATGACGCTGCCCCTTGTTGTTTGTGAGCCCCCTCCCTCCTCAAGCTGCTCGGCTGACATGGCCCCAACCCTTGTGAAAGGCCTAGACAGGGAGAGGGTGTGTGAGGATGGGGAGGTGGGCTGGGGTGGCTGGTGAGGGGGAGACAGTGCTATTCTGAGGGTGGGGGGTGGAGGCAGCCCAACAGCTGTTGTGAGCCTCTGTGGCTTGAAAGGTTGGAGAGCAGGTAAGATCCTCAGACAGGAGCCCTGACTGGGCTTCTGTGTCAGTAGGGCCTCATGCGTAGGGAGCTGGGTGGTCCTGAATAGCAGGCTCTTGGGCCAGCTTTCTAGATTGGTGGTGGCCCCACCCAAAGAAAACTGAACAGGGGTGAGGGTACTAGTTGGTCCCTATGTCTTTTCACCTTTGTTTCTGCCCCTTTCTTCCTTTCTTCTCTATCCCCTTGCCCATCCAGGGTCCTACCATCCTTGGCTTCTTCGTGGTCACTCCGCTCTAGCATCTCTGGTCTGTCCCAACCCCTAGGTCCATGGTTCCCACTCAGAACTCAACGCAGGCCCGCCGGGTCTTCTTCTCTAGTCTGCTTTCCTCATCCTCCTTCCAATCCCTGTCTTTCACCCTCTCCTCTCTCCTACTCTTTTATAATTAATGATTAGTTTTAATTGGTTTGCTTAGGCAGCCTGACAGCAAATTAACAGAAGCCAGCCCAGGGCTGCCAGGCTCGGGTGGGGACCACTGGTGTTTCAGACCTGGTCGGGGAAAGGGAGGACATGGCCTCTCTACATGCTTACTCTCTGGACAGTGGACTGGGTGTGATCTACAGAGCTCAGGCCATTTGTGGACAGGTGCAGTAGCCAACAGGAAGAAGGCAACAGGTGCTCTGCATGAAGGAGGGTTCACTCTGTCAACTTTCTGTGTGTTTTTGTTTTCATCCTTCTCACATCCTTCTGCACTTTTAAAATTTTTTAAAGATTTTATTTTTATTTATTTATTAGAGACAGAGAGAGGGGGAGAGAGAGAGACAGAGAATGGGTGCGCCAGGGCCTCTAGCCACTACAAATGAACCCCAGACACATGCACCACCATACGCATCCAGCTAACGTGGGTCCTGGGGAATCAAACCTGGGTCCTTGGGCTTAGCAGGCAAACATTTTAACTACTAAGCCATCCATCTAGCCCCTTTCTTTTTTTCTTTCTTTCTTTCTTTCTTTCTTTCTTTCTTTCTTTCTTTCTTTCTTTCTTTCTATTTATTTATTTTCCCAAGGTAAGGTCTCACTGTAGCTCAGGCTGACCTGGAATTCACTATGTAGTCTCAAGGTGGCCTCCAACTCACCACAATCCTCCTACCTCTGCCTGAGTGCTGGAATTAAAGGCGTGTACCACCACACCTGGCTCGCTCTTCCTTCCTTCCTTCCTTCCTTTCTTCCTTTCTTTCTTTCTTTTTTTAATCTGGAAGGGTTTTCCTTAATCTCAACCTTCCTGAGGGTAAGGCCCCACTCTCTGAGTTTTCCCAGCTGCTATACCTCTGCCCAGCCTTGTAAAGTCCCTCTCAGCTATGCCAGTTTTCTCCTTCTCTACCACTCGCTCATTCACATGAATCAGAACCAGGCATCAGGCACAGGGAGGGCCAGAGGCAGGTGTAAGGAAAAGCAAAAAGCAATGAAGATGAACTACTGGGTGTTTCTCAGGCCCCTGCTGGGGATTTCGAATCTGCCCAGTGTCCTAGATCCCACCGAGAGACACAATCCGTACTGCTGTCAGCCAGGCTACCTGCCAGGGACAGGTAAAGGACAGGACCTTAGTGCGCATATGTGTATGTCTCTGCCCCTCCTCCTCCTCCTCATGCCAGCCCAGACCAACTCCTGGAAAGTTTCCTCCGATTGTTCTGTGTGATCAGATCTGCAAGTTGCTCTCTAAGCTTCTTGTCACATTTTGACTTAATGAAGTGCAACTGCTGAGGGACTTGGGTTCAGCGCTCTGGTCTCCCGCGCTCCCTTGTTGTCAGAAAACAGGGGTGGTTGGGGACGGCAACACCGCACTGCAAGTCGTTATCATTCCGGTCAGTCTGTTTAACACAAAATTAAACAAAGAACTAATTAGTGCCTCATGAATTAATAAATGCACAGTTGCCGGGGAGGAGGGAAGGGGAGAAAAAGGTGGTAGAAGAGAGATACTGGAGTTATGGAGTTGGGGGGCTTTGGGGGTTCAAGGGAGACTGACCGGGGCTCCTTGACAGATCGCAAGCAGGAAAGCTTGGGATGGTCGAGACACTGATGCCCTGCCAAAGCCTAGGGCTGGAATGTGAGCTCTGCCAGCCCAGCTGGCCCAGCACCTCCCAGTGGAGGCTGGTGTGTAGAGGGTGGGGGGGGGGGGGACAGTCTCTGTACTGGTCCCGTGGCCTAGCCTGTAGTCTTTCCATTTCATTCAACTTGCTTATCTCTCCAACTCCATACCTCTTCCACCCTCAGGGGCATCTACCAGCCTCTTCCACCTCTGCATAGCTCCTCTTTTCTCTCTACTGCCCCCTGTCTCAGTTGTCCATCCAGTTCTTTCTGCAAACCCTCGGGTCTCACTGCCTGGATCAAACAGATCAGAGTGTCCACGAGCCCGTAGGGCATCCCTCCCTAAAACCTCAATGCCCACCAAACCCTTATTGCTTTCAGAGCCATTATCCAGCAGGATAGGCTCTGCCCTGATGGATACCCTCTGCCCCAGCAGGCCAGTACAGGCAGCAAATGCTGGCGGAGAACGGAGCCCTCCTTAAGAGGACATGTCAAGTGCAATTAGCTTTATCTGTCTAAATATGTCCTGGGAATGAGAGAGCAGGCAGTGGGACTGGGTGGCATTCCAGGAGCCCTGGACAAGGTCACCTCATCTTCCGCAATCCCCCCAATCTGATTTGGGGATTACATGGCCTAAGGAAATTGGTGTCATTCGTTCTTGCATCATTGATAAGCCACAAATGAGACAGAAGGAAGAAAAAAGGAAACAAACAGCAAAACCTTCACCCAGTGGGGCAGGTGTTGAGGAGTTGAGGGTGAAGGGCCTGGCTTAAGCACAGGGAGTGGGGGCAGGTCTGTAGACAGAGAGCTCTTTGGGTCTTCCTTTCATGCATGGAGTCTGTCTAATTTGATCCTGATTGCCCAAACTTCTGCTCTGGACCGTAGGGTCTGAATCTGCAAGCTGGGCTGACTTGTTTAAAAACACTCCACATTGTTGGACTATTTCCTCGCCCTGTGTGTAGACCCCCAGTGGAGTTTGCCATGATAAACCAGGGTGGAAAAATGCTGTGCACAGCCTGTCCCTGTGGAGTTGAGGCCTCCTGATGCTTGGCCCTGGTCACCCTTACCCCTTAGACATTCACTTGCAATGGACAAAAGCTTGGCATCTGTCTTTTTTTTTTCTTTTTTTTTGGTTTTTCGAGGTAGGGTCTCACTCTAGCCCAGGCTGACCTGGAATTCACTATGGAGTCTCAGGGTGGCCTTGAACTCACAGCAATCCTCCTACCTCTGCCTCCCGAGTGCTGGGATTAAAGGAGTGCACCTTCACACTCTGTGCATCTGTCATTTGTATCTTCAGGGACCAGGAGAAAAGAATAAAGGTGTGATTGATGCTACATTCTATCACTGTCTCCAGGTATCCCTGCTCAGCTGCTGCAGGTCTGTGGGAGCCTGTAGTCCCATAAGTAGCATCTCCCAACACCCCAACATCTCTCTCTGCTTCCGTAGAGAACAGAGAGCACGGTCTGACTTTACTTGGTTAGTGGTCTCCTGAGAGCCATATTTCCTTTGCAGTCAGCCCTCACTGCTTTCTGAATTTTCCAAACTTTGGTTGTCAGGTACTTATATGGGCCAAAATCCGAGCCCACTCAGCATGTCTGGCTATCCCTGCTGGTTCCCTTGGAGCACCAGCCCTTCAGCCAGGGGTGGGCAGGGTGGCATGTACTGGGGGGATGGTAGGCTTCCTTCCAGAAAGGCTAACAGGCTCCTCTTCTTTCCCTAGGATGAAGTGACTGCCCTATCTGCATTTGAGGCATCCCTAGGACCCACTACAAGGTAACACCTAAGCTTCTTCCCAATCCTGTGTCTCCCCTACTGGTGACCACAGATCTGACACACATGTCATCCTGGTCTGGGTTCAGTCTTGCCAAGCACCCAGGAGGGATGGGAAAGTAAAATAGAGAATGGGCGCTAATGGCTACTGGAATCTGGCAAGGTGATGGGGGCCCAGCAGGAGCTATTTGGCTCTTAAACTGGAAACAGGCTGGGGAGGAATGGATTACAGACTTGGGACAAGGAATGTGCACCAGGCAGCAAGGAGTAGCAGGACGCTGATGCCAGGCCTGGGATTCCTGGGTGCCCACTCTGGCTGTGCTGTCTGCCCACTTTAGTAGTTGCCGCTAGCTCTGTGGAGAAGCTCTGCTTTTAGCCATACCTGGAGTACCCAGCAGGCTTGAAGTTGTACACCCTGGCTGTGCTTTCTCATCTCTGAGGCTGAGCCACGGCCCAAGTGACTTCTTCTATCCTCCTTAAGAGCTGTCAGGGAGGAGGCCACGGCCTGTAGAGAACAGGCTGCCACGGCCTGCCTTACCCCAGATCCCTGGAGGCCAAATACACCAGGCTTCCTCAGTCTTCACAGGCTGTCACAGTCCCGGTGGCTCGAGGAACCGTGGGGCCACCGGGCCTTGGCCCCAGGCAGCGCCGTGTCAGAGGTGACCGGTGGAACGTCAGTGTTATGTAAATAGCGGGGCCTGCCCGGCGGGCGAGCTGGCTGACTGCAGCCATCCATCATCCGAGCTCGGCGGGGCGGGGGACAGACACGGCACCGTGCGCTTGGCTCCAAACCTGTTTGTTTTCCCTTTGTCTCTCGCGTTTCGGGGGGCGGGAGGGGGGGGGCCGGCTGCAACCGGCTCCGGTTTTGTCCTATTGGCCTCCTCCCCCCTAGGGAGCACGGGGGAAGGGAGGAGAGTCCCTCCGCTCCCACCGCGGCATCCCTTTCGGACTTCAAAGGCTCCCCCAGCATTGTCTGCGCCGGCGGGCAGTGGCCCTGAAAACGTGATCAGAGGCGGCCCGGTGTAGGGCAGGCCCGGCCCGCGCCCTGTGCTCTTGCTGGGGCTCGTGGATTCCTCCCTTTGCCGCCAGCACCACCCTGGTTACTGCACAGCTCCCGGGTCCTCTCTGGCCTTTCTCTCCCTTGCGCCCTCTTCTCACTCTCTGGCCTCTTCTGCTGTCTAGTCTCAGCCTCACTCCTCTCTCCAGGCACTGAGAAATGTAGAAGCTTCAGGGATGCAGCCTCCACCCCTACCTCTCCCGGCTGTGGAGAATCTGAAACTCCTCACAGGGTTTCCCAGGATGCTGGGAGCCAGAAATGCGTTTCCCATGCCTGAGCTGGTTGTCAGCCTTTCCTTCACTCCAGGCCTTGCTTTTTCTGGAGACCCTCTGCCCAGCAAGGTCCAGATTGGACAATGTGTTCCCAGGAAGCAGGATGAAACAGGCATCCAACGCCTGAAAGCCAACCCAGGTGGCTTCCATTTTCTGGAGAAATCCTGGACAAACTATAGTCCTTGGGTCACATTTGGCCTGTGGCTTATTTTTGTAAATAAAGTTTTATTGGAAATAGCCATGCCTATTTGTTTCCATATTGTCTGTGGCTGCTTCACTCCACAAAGGCAAAGTTGAGTGGGTATAAAACGATTTGACCAATAAAACATAAAATTTTGGGCTAGATGCCAGGTGTGGTAGCACACGCCTTTAATCCCAGCACTCAGGAGGCAGAGGTAGGAGGATCACCATGATTTTAAGGCCACCCTGAGACAACATAGTGAATTCCAGGTCAGCCTGGCCTAGAGTGAGACCCTACTGTGAAAAACCAAAAAATAAATAAATAAATAAATAAATAAATAAATAAATAAATAAATTGGGCTAGAGAGTTGGCTTAGCAGTTAAGGCACTTGCCTGTGAAGCCTAGGACCCAGGTTCAATTCCCCAGTACCCACATAAGCCAAGGTGGCACATGCATCTAGAGTTCATTTGCAGTGGCTAGAGACCCTGGCACATCCATTCTATCTGCCTCTTCTTCTCTCTCCCTCTCTCTCAAATACATAAATAAAATATTTTTTAAAAAATGTAAAACTGTTTCCTATTTGGCCCTTTACAGAGAGAGGTCGCTGGCCCAGCTTTGGAGGTCTGAGTTCTTTCTCCCTCCCTCCCTCTCTTTCTCGCTCTTTCTCTCTCATAAAATATATGCATTCCATGAAATTTGACATTTTACTTACATGTAAGCGTGCACTTCTCTGGCATTAAGTGCACTCACAGTATGTGACCACCACAGTGGGCTTGCTCAGTAGTGCCTAGCATCTACCTGGGATCCTTGTGCTCGTAACTACAGGCTGCTTGCAGTCCTGTTAGGGAACCTCTACCCCTCCTCTTCTTGTGACCACATTTTCTGCCCAGTTCCTCTTGCCCAGATTCCAGAGCTCTCCTCACTAGTCCCAGTTCCTGTAGAGCTCCTACTTCCAGTATCCAGGGACCCCTGGGCCTCCTTCCTTCAGCCTTTTCCAATCTGTTCAGTTTCAGACCCACATTTTCTTCCCTTTGCAAGGTAGGAAGGTCGGTTTCATAGGGCTGTCTGCTGTGTCCTCTACCTACTGGGAAAATCTAGACTGTAGGAGGGAAGACCTTGTCACTCTTCCTGCCTGTTGGGTCCTGGGGCTGGCCACTTTCAGTCATGGGCAATAGCATGGCACTTTCCAGATCCCTGCCCTTACGGAAATTTGAGTCTGAACTCTCGGTAAAAGAGAGGCCTGTGGGTACAGTGGACCTGTGGAAAAAGACTGCCCCCTGAGGAGTGCACCAGGCAGTCCTGGGCTTCCCATGTTTGCTGCTAGACCCTGGCCCATACTCTCAGAGCACCAGCCTCTCCATCTGTAAAACAAGGGTCCTGAAAACCGGCCTCTGCTCCACAGGCTGAGCCAGGAAAGCTGTGCTGGAGCTGCTGGGAGTAAGCAGGCCAAGACAAGAGTCTGGATTCTATGTAGGGGTAGGCTGCGAGCCAGGCTGCAGTTCTGCCCGAGAAGGCCCTGGAGGTCACTCAGTGGGCACTTGCTTTGTCCAGAGTCAGTAGCCAAAATTTCCCTAGTGTGCACCTGGATGCAGGCTAACCTGGGAGCCAGTCTCTGAATCGAAGAGGAAAGGCAAACAGGGAAGAACAAGAAGGGAACTTTGCGTGGCCCACAGAGGTCTGGGATGGGAGCTGCACTGCCCAGCACGCCAATTACCTTTCAGACTGGCTCTGCCGCAGTCATTTTATGAACTCTATCTCTCCTCCCCTCTAGCCCTTCTCTCTACACCCTGCAAGTTTCTCTCTCTCTCCTTGCCTCTCCTCCACCCATGCCACCACCCCCCTCAACTCATGGCTCCCTCTCTCTGTCTCTCTCTCTCTCCCCCCACCTCTCTCCCCTTTTCATCTACTCGGAAGGCTTTACTTTACTTCCTTGTCACCCTAATTGATTGCATTAACCTTTCAGCGTATTGGATTTCCCCGGCATCGTGCAGAGAGCCCTGTGCAATATGCTTATAATCTGAGCCATAATGGACAGTTTGCAGTCAACAAGCCCCTTCTCCCATCAGCCCCGTTGACATCTCTCTTGCCCAGGCCACCCTGGCCACTTCTCTGCTGGTAGGGGTGGGGCAGTGGAATGGGGTTGGGAAGGAAGCGATGTGCGCCTTGGACCTGCTGATGCAGGTCCCTGTCTCTCGTGTCCCTCTGGCCCTGCCTTCAGCTCCGCCTGTCCTTTTCCAAGCTCCTTGGCCCAGGTCCTTGCCAGGCCTCTGGTCTTTGTGAGTCCTCTTGGCTTGGTTTTCTTCTCTTGGGATGTTGCCTGACGAGTGGCTGGGAGTGGGGGAGAGTGCTTGAATTTTGTCAATGAAAAAGTCCCCTGTTGCAACCGGACACTTGGTTCCGGCTCCACCTCCTGTACTAGCCTTAGGCTCCAGTGATTTGGGTGGTCAGTAGGAGATGGCTCAGATTCTTCACTGGCCACCTTCCCATAGGCACCAGTAGCACTAAGGAGAGAGGAGAGCCTCTTGAGGGTGGGCTCTCTTGACCTGACAGGAGACTGGTAGAGGAGGTGAGGGAAAATGGGTTTGTATGACAGACTCCTTTGAGTTGTTTTCTAGAGGGGTACCTGCGCCGTAGAGCCAGTTCTATGCCAGCTGCCTGATCCTGGGAGCTCAGCCCCAGGCCAAGTCCCAGCCCCTGTGAGTCTGGGCTGAGCTCTCAGACCCGCAGCCTGATGAGCTGAGTCGTCACTCACGACATGGGATGGATGTCAGGTTGAATACATTAGTGTCAGGCTGGAGGAGCAGGACGGAGGCTCCCATTAGCCCTAGTAGCACTTCCTCTCTCTTGGACCATTCTCTCCCTAGCCCTTTGCCCAGCATCTTCTCCTGCTGACCACCCCCACCTCCTGCCATCACTCCATCACTCCAAAGGGCAAGCTTTGGCAAGAGAGGGCTGGACCTTGGCTCCTTCCCGTCCTCTCCCAAGGATTTTGAGGGTGGGCAGAGGGCACAGCAGGGAGAAACCAAGCAGCGAATTAAAGTTTGTGATTGTCAGTGTCAGGAGAAGCTAAATAACCCTGTAACTAGTATGAAGGTGAATTCACGGTCTGCTGCACACGGAGAATATGAGTGTCTGCAAGACGGCGAGTGCGCAACTCAAGAGTCCACCTGCCATGGTGGGCAGCCTCCTCTCCAGGGACCCGCGGGAGGCAGGAGGAGGCCATGCACCCCCCGCCCACCCCTGGCAGACAGCAGCTGCCTGGGAGCCCCCTCCCTTCTACCCAGGCACTCAGGGGCAGCTCAGTGGCTTGACAATGTGCTGACCCTGGCCAGCAACCCAGGGAGGCGTTTATACGGCACCAACAGTATACACTCATAGATCCTAGCCCAGGTCCCATATAAACAGTAGATCCTTACTGAGCACTTACTGGAAGTCAGGTCCCATATTGTCTTCACAGCCCCCATGTGAGACAACAGGTGTGCTATTATTTTCCTCTCTTTCTCCTCCCCCATTTTTTTTGTAGCAACTTTCTTGAAATACAATCCACATACCACAAAATTTGCCCCTTTTTTATGTATGTGTGTGTGGATGTGGAGGCCAGAAGACAACTGCCTGGGTCATCCTAAGGAATTCCTCCACCAATTTTTTTTTTTTTTTTCTAGGTAGGGTCTCACTCTAGCTCAGGCTGACCTGGAATTCACTATGTAATCTCAGGGTGGCCTCTAACTCACAGTGATCCTCCTACCTCTGGCTCCCGAGTGCTGGGATTAAAAGTCTGTGCCACCATACCCAGATTTTCCACCTTTAAAAAAAATATTTTATCTTCATTTATTTATTTATTTGAAAAGAGAGGAAGGGGAAGAGAGAGAAAGAGGCAGAGAGAGAGAATGGGCATGTTAGGGCCTCCAGCTGTTGCAAACGAACTCCAGAAGCATGTACCACCTTGTGCATCTGGCTTACGTGGGTCCTGGGGAGTTGAACCGGGGTCCTTTTGGCTTTGTAGGCAAGTGCCTTAACCGCTAAGTCATCTCTCCAGCCCTCCTCCACCTTTTTTGAGACAGGGTCTCTCATTGGTCTAGAGCTCACCGATTAGGCTAGACTGGCTGGCCAGTGAACCTCTGGGACTCTCTTGTCTCTCCTTCCCCAACACTGGGATTTCAAACATGTGCTACACACACAGCTGTTTCCCCCCCTCCCTTTGGTTTTTCAAGGTAGGGTCTTGCCCTGGAATTCACTATGTAGTCTCAGGCTGACCATGAACTCATAGCAATCCTCCTACTTCTGCCTTCCAAGTGCTGGGATTAAAGGCGTGCACCACCACGCCCTGCTCACACTGGCATTTTTATGTGGGCTCTGGTGATCAAACTAAGGTCCTCAGGTTTGCAAGGCAAGAACTTGACCAACTGAGCTTTCTCCCTAGCCCCATATTCACCCTTTAAAAACTGTACAATTCAGTATATCCACACCGTTGCACAGCTGTCACTACTACTAATTTTAGAAGGTTTTCATCCCCCAGAAAGAAATCACCGTACTCCTTAGCAGTCGCTCCCTTTTCCCAACCTCACCCACAGACTTAGGCAAGTACTGATTAATCTCTTTAGATGTGAGGATATGGAAACTCAGAGAGGGCCAGCGACTTGGTTAGGACTGTGTAGTCAGTGGCTGACAGAGCTGGGGTTTGAACCCAGAGTGAGGGGACTCCAGAGCTCATGATCTGTGAGGGGGCTATTCCATGTCCTGGTTGTCGCCATCCCCACCCCCCCATGCCCTACCTCGTGTTTCTGATAGTCTGGGCTCAGGCATGTTACATGGACCATCCAAACATGTATATCCCAGGTAGTAACACACAACTCTCTTCTCCCCAGGTGTGCTCGTGACTCCATGCAGAAAAGCCTCATTTCCCCACCCCATGATAGCCAACCTTTCCTCTACTTCATCCTCCTCCACTCCGGAAAGGGAAGGTTGGCACCAAAACTGGCAGCAACAGGGCAGCTGGAGTGGTCAGTGAGACCTAGATGGCTTTGGAGTTTTAAAATGCGAAATCTCCATGTCTCTGGGTAATTACAACTGAAACAAAATGCCAACACAATAGTCTAGAACAGGGCCCAGCCTGGGGTGGGCCCGCCGACAAGGCTGTGCCCACAGGGCAACCTCCCAGCCCAGATGCCTGCATCACACTCTCCAGCATTCCTCCTCCTGTTTCTCTCCTGTTTCTGGAGATTGTGTCTCACCCATTTTTCTTCCCACCTGCCTCTCTCACACCCACTTTCCCACCTTACAACTTAAAAAAACAAAAGGACAACAAAAATAGAAATAAATAGAAATTAAAAACAGCTTTGTAGCCCTGCTCCTGGCATTTGCAAAAATTGAGAATTTGTGTGAAACTGCCTCTGCTTCCGATAAGAGACAAATACAAGGAAAAGTAGACACGAGAGAGACTGAGTCTGTTGGATCTGGTTTGGGGTTTTTTTTTTTTTCCTCCTTCTTTCTCCCTACAAAGTGGAGGATCCGGCCGGGCCAGTTTGGATATTTATTAAGAAAAAGCCAAAGATAATTAACTTTTTTGTTTTTGTTTTGTTTGCGGGTGCCTCCCCTGCTGGCACTCCTGGCTGCCTGGCAGATCAGACCTGCTCCCTGCTGCCCAGGTGCTGAGCTGCTGGCAGGGCTGTGCTGACTGCCCTCAGCGTGCCGGGGCCATCAGTCGCCCACCCATACACCTAGCCTGGGTTTTAGATGAGGGTGATCATATGCCACCACCGATGCCACCTCCCCTGACTCTCCTGATGCACAGAGTACCCTTGAGGGTCCGGTAAGTGGTATGGGGGGAGGGGCTACTGTTAAAGATTATGACCAGTGTCCCCGAAAAAGGGGGAGGATTAAGGGGGAGGATTAAGTGGAGCTCCTCATGGGACAGGAGTATTCCTTCCAGCCAGTTTAGGGCTGCTGACTTCTCAGGGGAGCAGAATAAGCTGGAAGCACAGAGAAAGGCCAGATTTGGGTCAAGGTGATCCCACTCTTGTCTCAGGAAACTGGTACTCTGCCAGGACCCATGGCCTCTGAGAATGGTCAGAAGTAGACTCTGGGGCTATGGAGCCATCCTGTGCTGTTTGTCTACCCTGGCCAGCAGGCTCGCCCTTATTCCCATCCCTGACTCAGCCTAGGCTATCAGGGCCCCGTGGAGTGGTGTAGAGAGCTGTGCTTAGAGGAGAAGCTGTCTGGCCCGGGAACCACACAAGCTTACTGGCCAAGAAAGTGGCATTGAAAGTTAAAGGTCTCCCGATGGGAGCTGAGGATATTTTAAGAGGCATGACAGCCAGGACAGTGCGGAAAACCACCGTGCTCAAGATGGCAGGGTTTTGGGGTGTGGTTCGCCCCTCAGTTAGACTGATATGCCTTGGCCCCTCCCCTGGCCAGGGTGCTCTCCTCTGCTCACCCCTCCTGGCTTCATTCCTGCCAGGCAAGGAGGCTGCGGCAACTGTGAGGTCTCTCCAGGTGGGGAAGCTGTTCTGGAGCTGGACAGAGAGGAGGACATTTTTTTTTTCAAGGATTTTGCTGGCCTCTTTTTTTTTTTTCTCTGAAATATAAGGATGTGCAATTTTTTTGGTTTCAATTTAGCATTGGAGAATTTTATAATTTAGTAATTAAAATCTCTGATAGGCTTTAGAAATTGCGGCTAATTGAATTTAATGGGAAGATGATTTTCAATTTTATTTGATTACCGGGACCCCTGGCATCGGTATTTATGGGAAAAAAATGGGAAATGTGCTGTGTGGGCTAAGATGGCATAATTGAATTAGGGATAATCGGATTTCTCCGTCATGAATTTCACTATAATTTTCCTATAATTTTCCATTAGATATCTAGTTTACAAATATTCACAAAGAAATGAAGCTCTTTCGGAATGGAGATTGCTGGCTAACAGGATTACGGGCCGAGTGTGCGGCTGTGCCAGCCCCTACCCTGCCATAATGTGATCCCTGCGTCTGCCTTACACTTAGCGTGGCCTCGGCCCTTTGCTTCGTCACCCACTCTGCGGCCTCATCCTCCCCTTTGTTCCTCTTCATCCCTGTTTGCCCTGTTGCCCTGTGGCCCGACACCCACAGGTCCACGTGTGGTCCACACTGGCTGCTACGCACTGACTGGGCCAAAGTCATGGCGACTTTGCTCTGCTTCCCTGCACCCCCTCCCCAGTACTTCCTGTCCACACTTTGCTGGCTCCCTGTTGTTCTGCCTGACACCCTCCCTGTGTCCCTGGGGAGCGTGTTCACACACAAACACACGGACGCCCTCACAGGTGGAAACATGCTTGTTCACATACACACGCAGTCTTCTGGCCAAGGCTCCTGTGCCCTGGCCCAGTCGCCTCAGAGGGAACCAGTTTATTGGGATCCTGGGGTGGGGTGCAGGAACAAAAGGAGCTTTGTTCAAGTTTATGTGAAAGTTACAAATTCAAAATGAGAGCAGATAAAGCATGAGATACCTGGTGTGTAAACAGGTCGGTGAGTGAGAAGGCCTCAGGCTCGGGAGGGAGAGAGAACAAGTGGGCACACTGAGGGTGCAGGAGGACAGGAGCCAGCGTGGCGGTTTGACTGTCGAAAACGAGTGCTGGTGTGGGCTGCCTGGGTGGATGGGATTGCTGCAGAGGATTCCATTTTGGTTTTTATTTTTTCCTTGGGGTGGGGTGTCCTGGAAGGACCTGGAGACTTTGGGCCCAGGGTCTAGAGTCCAGTAGAAACCGTGGACCATGGCATGGTCTCAGGGACTCAGAGGTCTCACTACGTCAGGGTGATCAAGCAAAGGTGGGTCACTTTTGGAGCTCTAGGCCTCTTCCCTTGGTGTGAACACACACTCAGAGATAGACAAACGAATGGACGGATGGATGGATGGATAGATCTCTTAATCGTACACAGCCTCCAACTCACACCCTATGGCCTCAGTGCTTCAGCTTTCTGCTCAGTCCTCAAATCTTAATATGCCAAGTTGGCTTCAGTTTCTTGTTTCTCAAATCACTTCTCCCCTGCCAATCGCCCCTTGCTCTCAGACAAGGCCTACTCTACCTGTGGTGAGTGACTGTAGCCACTGTCTGGGCAGATCAGAGACTATCTAGGGAGCCCATGCCTCCCCCCAACCATGGCAGCCCTCAAGCTGGGCCTGGTGTGCTACCTCCTCCCAGTTTCCTCAGTCCTGCCTCGTCAGCCTTTCCTTGCCAGCCTTTACCCACCAGAGACCAAAAGTGAACGCTCCTGTCTAGATGAGATGCTTTCCTGTCCACCTAGGCCCTTCTTGGGGTCAGCACACATGCCCAGAAGGACATTCAATCCAACCAGCAGCAGACATCTTCATGTACACCCAGAAACTACCCCTCCACACCTGGCGTCAGGTTTCCTTCTTTCCCTGGTTGCCCACGCATGACTTGGGTGTGTGACTGATTGCCTGTTGTTACAAGCCAAAGCTGCAAGGGGGCAGAGTCCTTGCTTCGGGGAGCCCTGGGCAACAGCACCCAGGTCAGGGTGCCTCAGAGTTAGTGCTGGACACACGCATAGATACTCTCCCTGGATCCCAGTGAGGAGCTGGGCGCATGGTTTTCTGTGCCTGGTTTTCCCAGGCCCTCCGTGGAGAGGATGCAAGTTGGTTGGTGTAAGGAGCTCTATTCCTTGACTCAGGGTCTCAGGGCCAGGGATGTCCAGCAAAGCTGGACCTGTGTAGCTGCTGTTTGCACATTGGGATAAGGACGCGCCTGAAGAATAGGAGGGTGTATGACAGCCAGGGCAGGGGTTGCCAAGAAGGCATCTGGGAGGGCCGTAGAACAAAGGAGGGATGTTTTCCTCTTTGTGAGACCATTTAGAACTAAAGGACAATCAGGGAAGAAAAAAAAAAAAGAAGAAGAAGAAGACGACAAAGAAAAATAAGGGGAAAGTAGGAGAAAGAGTAGATTGTTAACTCCCTTGACGTCTTTGCCCTAGGGCCTCTTTGGGCCCCTCCCTTTGCAAAATAGAAATATTGCAAAAATAGGCCAGCGCCATTTTGCTGAAAGCTGCCCAGATTAAGGAGAGCCTGGGCCTGTTCTCCTCTGGCTCCTATGAAGGCAGTGTGGTCCATCCTGCATTAGGAGGGAGGAAGGCAGCAGGCTGGGCCAGGAAGAGACAGTGAGCTGGGCTCAGGATGAGCAAGGGCTGTGTTAGTAAGTTTAAGTGATGAGGGTCCTGCTCCCTGGTCCCGCTCCGGGCCAGATGGGTAACTTGGGTCATGAACATATGTGGCTGTAGCAGGGACATCAGGGGTTGTGTGGGTTGCTGTGGCCGAGAGACCTACAAACTGTGAGAAAAAAGAGAGTCCAGGACCACTGCTTGATCCAAACCTGAGTTGCAGAGACAGGAATAAGGTTTGATGTCAGATGGACAAGAACTGCTCCTCTCCCCCCCCCCCCCACTCCCCAGGTACAAGGGGAGCAGGTGACAGAGCGCTGGCGTCTTGGTTGAGGGGTGCCTGTTCGCTGAAGGTGGCCCCCAGGCGGGATGGAAAGGAAACCCAAGAGATGACGTGGATCTGTTGGGGGTGTGCCGAGTGTCTGCAAGGGAAGAAGAGGGGGGGCGGTGCGTGGGTCTGGGGCAGCAGGCTGGTGGCCCAACTTCCAGGAGGGAAGAGGAAGGTCCTAGGACCGACCGAGGAACGCGCCCTTCCCTAGGCGCGCGAGGCGGGCTTTGCAGGGCGCCAGGGCTCGCTGGAAGGACCAGCCCGAGGAGCAGGGCAGAGCCGAGCCGCAGAAAGCCCACAGCGCGTCAGCGGGCGTGCGCTCCCCGGGCGCGCGGCGGCCGGCGCGCGGGGGCGCGTGTGGAGGAGCGCGAGGCTGACGTGCGAGTTTCCCCCGACACACCCAGCCGCGCCGCCCGCGACTCTTTTCTGCCCCTTGAACTTCAAGAGCCACAACCACGAAACGACAGAACCTTCCCCCTCCCACACCCCCGTCCCACACTCCTCCCCCGGGTGTGAGGGAAAGCGAAACCCCATCCATACTCCCAGCAGCAAACACCACCACCCCCCCCCGCCCTCCCTCTCGCCCGCGAAGCCTCAGGGCAGCTCCTGGGCAGGAGCGCGCGATCCCGTAGGCGCGGCCCCGCGACGCCTCGCACCTGCCAGGCTCGCTCACGCGGGGAAAAGTTTGCACGGGCGCGCGCCGTGGCGGCAGAGCGTGGGACGGGCGGGCGGGCGCGCGCGGCGGCCGTCAGATCGCTGGGAGCGCGCGCGCGCGCGTGCGCGGCGGCGGCCCGGCGAGAGTTGGCGCGTGTGCGCGAGCGTAGTCTCCGTGCTTCGCTCCGGCCGCGCGACGCGCACACACACACACACACACACACACACACACACACGAGAGCAAAGTCCCCGCCTCCCTCTTCTCGAAATCAAAGGTTTGGGGAGTCCTCGAGCCAATAAGGCGGCCCCCCCGCCAGAGAGCCCGAGCTGGTGCGCTGAGAGGACGAGCGCGCGGGAGGAGCGGGCGCGCGCGAGCCAAGCAAGCGTCCATTCACCTCAGCGGCGGCGCGGCGCGGAGAGAGGGCACGGGCTGGCGGGCGGGCGGGCGGGCCCGGCTTGATCTTTCACCTGCCGGAGCCGCGCGCGCGCCCGTGCGGGAGGCGGTGCCGCGGAGGTCCTGCCAATCACCTCGGCGCCTGGCAGCGCCCGGTCGCTCCCGCCCGCCCGCCCGCCCGCCCGCTCCCTCCTGCCAAACTGTTACCCTGAGTGTTACCGTCAGGAGCAATGACATCAGGATTTTAAAACAACTTGTTATTCGGGGAGTAATCAGTTGCAATTAGGCATTAATTAAGTATTATGAAAGTTGATTATTTAAGTGAATTCGGCTTTCGACTCTCCGACTATGGTGAGTACCGGGAGCGGGCGGGGGAGGGCCGGGGCTGGGCGCTCTTGGAGACCCCCCCCCTCTTCCCTCCCCTCCATGCCCCGGGGTACGGGGCGGCGGGACGGGGAGAGGGGCCTCTCGGCCTCGCAGGCCAGATCCCCAGCAGGATCGCGACCACTGGCAGTTTCTGTTTTAATTTAAGGAACTCCGAGCTGCCGGGGAGCGTGCGGGTCGGAGCGTGAGAGCGAACGGCAGGCACGGAGCAAAACTTTCCCCGCCGCCGCCGCCGCCGCCGCCCGGCTCCCCGGCCCTGGCCCTGGCCTGGCCCGGCGCCCGCCCCCCGACCCGGGATGCTGCGCCGGGGGCCCGCCGGGGAGGGACAGCGGGCGGGCGGGGACGGGGAACCTGCGAGACACTAAACAGATTCTTTTTCCTCTCTTCTCTTTTTCATGACGTTCCTCGTAGAGTTTGGGACCAAGGAGCGGAGAATGGATCTTGGAACAGGTACCGGCCGGTGGGAACCCACGGGAGTCTCTTTCACTTTTCTTTCGGTTCTTTTACGGAAGTTATTATTTTTAGCCCAATGAGCAAGCAAGCTGAGCAGAGGGGTGAGGGTCGGGGCTGCGGTCCTTTGGCTCGCCCTGCTTTATGGATGGTGATATTGTTTTTTTGTTTGTTTGTTTGTTTTGTTTTGTTCTTTCTTGGTTTCTTGCCTAGTGACTGTGACTAATTTGATGTTTGTCATTATGAAAGAATAGAGAGGACAGGGACCTGGGGGGGCACCCAGAAAGAGGATTAGGGGTTTTTGTGGGGGTTTTTGTTCTCCGTGGGTTTTTGGGTGCAACTCCGTGTTTCTCTCTCTCTCTCTCTCTCTCTCTCTATATATATATATATATATATATATATATATATATATACACTTTTCCCTTTGCAAAAATCTGTGTGAGTGTGTGTGTGTGTGTGGCTATAGGGTGTGTGTTTTTATTTTGTTAGTGGGGGGTGGTTTAGTTTTTGAAAGCAGCGTCCTGTTGGGAAAGGTGGTTAGTCTGGTTTCGGGGCGACTGTCTCAAGGTAAAGGAATTTAATTTATTTGGGACAAGGCTGTGTCGTATGATCAAGCTGCTTATTATGGCTAATGAGTGTTTTTCACCTGAGAATCTGTGGGCTGAGGCGGCTGTTATCAGTTCAAAGTGAGGGGCCCAGGACTCTCTCCCAGTCCCCTTTTTAGCCCCCACCCTGGGAGATGATGGTAGACCAGACCAAAGACTACATTAAGGCATCTGGGTGTGAGGAGCCTGGTATGGGGCTGGGGTCAGACTCTAGGCATCAGATCACTGGCCTGGAGTAGAATTTAACCTGAGAACTGCCTGCTTTACTGGTTTAAATCTATTTCATTCACTAGTTCTCTTTCCCTCTGAGCCACCAACCTGAACCCAGTGAGGCTTGCCTTAGTTCTTCAGCCTTCCGCCAACCCCTTCCATTGGAACAGAGTTTTTGGCCAGTATCTTCACACCCCAGGGTGTCAAAGGAGCTTTCTTCTACCTAAGCATCTTAAAAGAAAAGCAAACAGGTTGATAACTCACCAGAACGGATCTCTGACCCCTTCTTTTTCATTTGGGGAGGCAAATTGGGTATTAGTGACTGTCAGAATTGATGTTAGACTTGTCCAAGTTCATGGCATCATCCTGTGGGACCACAGAGCTGACAGCTGGCCATCTGAGGTCAAAGGGGAGTAAGCTGAGAAGGTATGAGCAGCAGGGGACAGGGAGGGATGTGTATTGTGGGGTTCAAGGGCCTTTATAGAACTCCTGGTCTATGGACAGGTGTGATCTAAGCTAATGGGATGGGAAGGCCCTCAGGACCTCCGTGCCCAGGAAGGGTGTGACGCCCCCTGCTGGAAAAGTGGTGAAGGTGTCTGAGGCTACTGCTGCCACCCTGCCCCACCCGCCCTCCACACCCACAGAGAACCAGCCCGCCCCCACCTCTAATCAGGTGTCTCATCACCACCCTCCAAGGCCACGCCCCCTTTCTTCGGAAATGAGGGCCCCCACCCATCCCAGTCTAGAAACAGACCTCAGAGACTGGCCAGGCATTTGGCACCACCCCCTACCTGGCACAAGCCATTACTCAGCTGGAAGGCGGATCTTACTCTCTCTTCCTTCTGACCTGGGTGCTGATTGGAGCAGGCGCCCATCCTGCCATGCCAGTCCCTCCTAGGCTGCTGTGGAAGCACCACTTCACAGCCCTTCTGTGGAGTGTCATGATGGCAGGACAGTAGGCAAGTGGCAGTCTCCTGTGGCATCTTACAGGAGTTACTGGTCTTCGCACTCCAGGGACAGGCTCTGGAAACTTTTCCTAGAAGCCAGAAGGGCCAGGAGGTCAGCTGAGGCAAAGCACTCCCAGTGGGCCCCAGGCCTGGACTGTGGCCACACAGAGAGGGGAGGTCCAGGGTGTTAAAGTTTTCTTTCCTGGAGGACTCATCTGGCGATACCATCCACCTCTTTCTCTCAACTTGAAAGTTTCACTTCATTTCAGGACTTCAGAAGAAAAAGTTTTTCCACACTTTCCAAAAATAGGAAGCAGATGGGGACCCACATCCATCCCCTGAACCTGTTACTGGGCCCTCTCCTCTATTCTAATCTTAAGGAGCTGAGAGTGTCTCCCTTGACCTCCTTGATGTGCAAGGGATAGTTCAAGGCTTGAGCTTGCTACAGTGTAAGGCTCTCTCTTCCTTTGGGAGTTCCCCAAGTAACTCTAGATGAGGGCCTGTTAGTACAATGCTGGAGATGCAAACCTCAGAGTTGCCAGCACCAGGGACCTCCAACAACTGTTGGATGGTGGGTTAACTGTCCCCTCTAGCCTTGGACACATTGAGGTCCTGAAACACCCTGGCTGTAGGTAATTCAGTAGTGCGGGAGAATCGAAGCTACTCAGGCGGGGACAGCAGGACCTCAAGACCCTCAGAGGCTATGAAGACCCCTTTCCCTCTACCATAGTTCAGCCAAGGGCTGGATCAATCTGGACGTCTTTAGCAATAAAAAATGCCGATGTCGTCCTAATTCACCAGGCCCCGAGATGACAGCAAATTTACATTTTTTAATTAAACTAGCAGCCAGTTTTTATGAGAGGGGGTTGGGTTATGCAAATCAAATGGTTGTGTACGGAAGATTAGGAGAGTTTGGGAATAAATTCCACAAATGCTAATAAAAAAAAAAAAAGAAAGAGAGAGAGAGGGAGGGAGGGAGGAGAGAGAGGAAGAGAGGAGGACATAGTTCCATTAGGCCCTTTTAGAGTGATTTCCCTGGGGGAGGGAACTGGAGGGGGGAGGGGATCAGGGAGGAAGCTTTTAGACACAGGTAAATCCATCCTATAGTTGGGAAGCTCCCCAGGATTAGCCTCCCACCCCCAGCCTAGGCTGATTCCTGGGCCTGAACATGCTGGAAACCAAGGAGGCTGTGTAAGAGCAGTGGAACTGAGAAAGAACTTTCACTTGATTATCTGCGACCTGTCTGAAATGCCCCTCTCCCCAGAGGAGCTTCAGAAGGGGGACTGTTTTGTAGAGGATCCAAGGTAGGCTGTACTGGGGAAAGGGCCAAATAAGCTAGAAGGCAAGTTCAGAGCAATGGCCACAGAGCACAGTGTTAAGCTGGTGAGGGGCAGCAGTGCCTACCATAGCACTATGGCTTTGGTCTTGTTATCCAGACACTCAATGTCACTGTAGGTTTCCTTGTCCCGCTGGGTCTCCAGGCCAGGACCCTCTTTCATTGTAGTCATTGTGCATTGGCCCAGCCTTCAGCAGTATGGAGGCCAGGAAGGGTGAGGTCAAAGCAACTGAAGAGTAGTAGGCTCCTAGCATGATTCTTGGACTTTCCTGGTAGCCATGATTTTTGAATGCACACAGTCTAGGCTGGAGGAGAATGGCAGCAAACTAACTTCTCCCAGTGGTGTCTAGCTGCAAAGAACTTGGCTTCCCAAGCTTGGTCCCTGTGGCATGTGTATCAGCCCATAGAACTGAGACATAGGTTCAAGGCCAGGTATGATCAGAACTAGAGAGACTTCTAGAATCTTGCTAGCTCTGGTTGCATTCAACCCCACATGTGCCAAGGAATAGGCTTGTACTGCTTCTGGAAAGATCTGGTGCAAGATTGGAGTAAAGCAAATTGCCCTCAGTTTTCCTTCTTAGAGCCTATACTTGGCCATATATACCCACTCAACCAGTCTAAGCTGGGGCTGGCCCCTGGAGCCAGGTTGGGCACCGGTTTTGCCAGTCTTCTGCAGGGGGGTAGGTACACTGCTGCCATCTTGGCAGGAAGGAGCCATCAGAGCCAAGGACAGCATGGGCTATCTTGGAAGTAGTGAGTTTCCTGGTACCATTCAGATAGGCTGGCTATGTACCCAGCAGTGACATGGGAGACACTTAAGCATCAGATGACCTTTAAGGTCTTTGGTTCTGTGATTCCCACCTTGTTCAGGGGGGCAGGTGCGCAAGGAAGGGTAACGTGGATGTGGTGAGAAGAACGTCCCAGGGTCCTCTCCTTGACAGTCGGCCAGCTCTGGGCTGTGAGGTGGTTGTGAATGAGCTCTGTTGCCCCAGTTCTAAGGCGGCAACACAGAAGATGACAGATCCATCGTGGGCATTTTTCTCCACAGAGGTAGGTCTGGAAGAGTCTCTCAAGAGACTCCAACCCAGGCCTTATTCCCTGGTAGAGACCAGCCTTGAACTCTTGAGAGGCACAGGAGACAGTGTTAGTCAGTCTCTCTCCCTGTCTCCCTGGCACTGCCGAGGCTCCCTACCCCCACAGCAAGGGAATCTGGCTGAGTTGCAACTTGAGTTTTTATGATGGAAAAATAAAATAAATGGAGGCACCTTTGCAAGGCTGAGTCACGGCAGCAGCATCTCCTCATTAAAGCCGCTGCCCCTGGCTCATGTTCCTGCCCACAGCCCAGGCAGGGAATTGGGTGGGGCTCTTGGCTTTTTTTCCCCTGGACCCTGCCAGGTCAATGGCGCATCCTTACCTTTCCATCAGCTGGCCCGCCCTTCTTACAGGGTTCAGGCCATCCCTCGGTCACCAGCCCCAGACCCCAAGGTACAGCATCTCACTGCTCTCCCCGAGCTGATTTTCAAACCGTACTTGACTGACCGCTCTGGCTACTGCCACCACAGATGCCCTCTTCCCCTGCTACACCTCTTCCTTCTCTCCCCTTCTTCCTCCTTCTCTTCTTTTTCCTGGTCCTCATCTTCAGAGAGGGAAGAAAGTTGCTTTGAAGTAATTACTATCTGTGGATCCCCAAGATGAGCAGCAGCGGCCAGGTCAGGGTCCCGCAAGAGTAGAAAGGGGCTGAGGGCCAGTGGCCCTGGAGTGTGGTGGAGGATCGATCAGGCAGACTGCCTCACTGGGCACTTAGGAAAGACTGCTGGCAGGTAGTCCAGTTACACACGTGTCTGACCTACACCTTAAACTTTAAGCTCTCAGAACACATGTCCCCTGTCAGGGAAGAGCCCCTGGGCACGTGGTGAAGCTGCAATTCAGTGAGTCTCTGGGAAGCTGTCTTGCTCTTGGAGGTCCAGAGGCACAGGCTTCCTAGTCTCCCCAGTTTAAAGGCCTACACAACGAAGAAGAGAGAGAACTGGCGTCCCGTCACACTAGGTGGAAGGGCCCAGGAGTGAGGACAAGGATCTTCATGAAGGAGTGGCCTTACGGAGGTACTCCCACCACTCACGTCTTCTAGACTCTTCTCCCAGGCCTCTCTTCTCACCTGTGAGAGCAGCTTCTCTCTTCCATTGTGCAACCACATTTTTCTGCTTTTTTTTTTTTTTTGCCAGGCCACCCAGCTCAGGCAGGCAGGCCCTTCCTACTCATCTTGCCCCCCACACACCTTCCCAGCCTCACACCCAGTTGGCCCTAGGAAGAGATAAGAGATAAGAGGCTGGCTTGGGCCTGCTATTCTGACAATCCAGTTATATTCCTGACATTGGTGTGCCAAGGCAGCGCTCATACTCATATGCCTGGGTCCCCAGGAGGCCAAAGCCAAGGGCCTTGTTTTCTTATGCTACTGCAACTCCTAATGTCGACCATTAAACATGACCATTAACTTGGCATTTCCTCCCAGTGCTTGGGATGGTGCTGGGGCTCATGCCTTCCCACCCGAAGTACCAGTACCATGGATTGATGGAGGCGTTTCTTCCCCAAGTACCTGCCCAGCTTCTGAGTGAGGCAGGAGGAGGAAGGCAGGAAATGTTGGATGATTCCCTTGGGAGCTTGGCTTTAGCTCCTCAAGAGCTTCTGGAGCCTGGTTTACAAGAAGGAATAGGACTGGGAGCAGGGATGATGGGGAGGCTGGGACATAAGGACAGCAGCTACTAGCTACAACTAGCATACAACAGGGCTAGGGCCTTGGAGTGTGAGGTCAAGCTGCTGCCTAGGGAAACAGTGAGGTGTGAGCTTCTCTTCTACTCCCTTCCTGGTCCATTTCCTCAATTTACCCTCCTGCTGAATAGACCTCACTCCTGCATGTCTGTTCTTTAGGCCAGGATCTCTTCAGATCATTGTCTGATTCAGTGCAGGCAGAAAGGCCAGAAAAAAAAACCCCAGCTGAGATTGCCACAGTTTCAGATCTCTGCTCCACATTGGGCTTTGGTCTGCCGCTGAGCTGCTGTGAGATCTGTTCTTATAGCAACCCATAAGTCCGCCCTCTGGGGCCTTCTCTGCCCCATAGACCCTGCCAGGGCCCTAAGAGCTTGGCTGCTGCAACCCCGTCCTAAAGGTTTATCTTGTGGTCTCCTGGGATGAATGAGGCTAGGCCACTGCCTGATTTGGGGGAAAACAGGAAAAGGAGAAACAGATACTTTGTGGCTGCAAAGACCAGGAATTTCCACAAGGAACCTTCCAGTGTTGGGCTTTTCTTCAAGGGTGCTATCCTTGAATTAAGGGCCCCTGGGTGAGAATGTACTGTATGAGAATGGGAGATTGGAGAGGCCAAGCAAAGCCTTAGGCAAGCAAAGCCAAAGGCAGTGGAAGGACAGGGTCATCTACAAGGCTAGCAGAGAGACTGCTGGAGGTCTGTGTTACTATGCCCAGACCAGTGACTCCCTCCTTGCCATGTAAGAGCCCAAAGCCATAGCAAGCCAAGGGCCCTGGATTGACCAAGTGGTCTTGTGACCAGCAGGGGGCGCCCCACTCTATTTGCCCCAGTCCTTTCAGGTACCTGGTGGTGTGGGTAGCCCAGGTCCAGGTCTTTGGGCTCTGCGTAGGAGAAGGCTAGCCTGCCCTCCCCACTTTCAGAGGTTCCTTAGCTGAGTTTGTTTTGCCAGGGTGACCTGTTTAATCATCTCATTTTCTGGTGGCCGTTTATTCCTCGTTTCCACGGTTACGGCCCCATTAAGGGGAGAAGCAATAAGGCAGCGAGTCAAACAGGTAATAAAAACATTAAAGCCCATGTGCACAGAGAGAGGACGGGGCGGGGGCGGGGGGAAGGGGCTCAGTGAGGTGAGACGGTCCAGGGAGCAGCTGAGGTAGGAGGCCAGGGCCAGGCCGCCTGGCCTTGATCTGGAGAAGCTACTTTCCCCAGAGCCAGTATTCAGCTAAGTCCCCAGCGCTCAGTCCCCTGGGCAACAGGCTGTATATTGGAAGTAAAACAGGAAGGAACAAAGTGAGAGCGAGAGTGACCAAAGCTCCCCCAGAACTGTCCTCAGCTAGTTGTCTGACCTGTTTCTAGGCTCTGCCTCATCTTCACAGGGCAGGGGGTGGGGGCTGATTTCTGACAATGTTTGGAGCTCTAGAATTTTTTTCCTGCCAACTTTATCAGAAAGCATATTTGTGGTGAGTGGTGCTAACAGGGCCAGTCTGGTGAGTAAATATTCCTGGTGTGGATGGCTCTGTGACCTTGAGAAGGAAGAGCATAGCAATAAGGAGCCAAGGGCATTCGGGGAGAAGAGGACCAAGAGGCCAGGAGCTCCTGTCCTGGGTGGGAGACCCTTCCTGGGAAGGGGTCAGATGGTAGGGAGAAGGCCAAATTTGTTCCCAGCAGTGGTCAAACTCAAGCGATACACAGCTCAGGCTGGTCATGTGACTTGTCCTTGGTAGATGAGCCAGGAACCCCTGTAGTGCCCACAGAGAAGTTGGTGGCCTAGTCTCTCAAGGACTCCCTTCATCTCTTAAATAGAAGCTGAAAAGCTACAACAGAAGTCAGCTTCTTGCCCAGCTCTGGGCAGGGGCACATGCATCTTTCCTAGTTTCCCCTCCCACTTCAGTGAGAGTCTACATTGGAGAGAGAAGCACCTGAAAGAGTGGGTATGGCATCAGAATAGCTGTGTCTATGTGTTCTGGGCCAACCACTTTTGCTCTGGAGCTCAGGGTCATTGCTTAGAGAGCACCAAAGACCAGGGCCAGCTCAAGTGCATCTCTGTGTTGGTGAGGAGCCTGCCTTCTTTTTCTCTCCCATACTGTGATCCCTTGCAAATTCACAGAGGCCTGTGTGTCTCTGATTATTAATTTCAAAGTTGATTCTGACTCGTGAGGGAAGAAAGAAGGTGTGGGGAAACCCTTTGGCTGGGAACTGTGCCTTGGGAATGGGCCTAGATGAGTTAATATTCCGATCAAACAATTAAAAATAGAAAATGCTCCCGTGGCACCAGCTGCCGAAGCTCTCGGCAACTGTCACCAGCGGATTCAGCGGCAGGTGGTGCTGGAAGGAGCTTCTCCACAAACAGCAGATTTCAGAGATCACAGAATGCCCACTGCCTTCCCAGGGCCCAGGACAGGGCTTGGGGCTCTGAGTCCTTTGACCTTCCTCAAGGGCCAGAGCAGGTCCTGTGCAGCCTCAGGACTGCCCCTCTCCCCTCCAGGGCCTGGCTACTGCGGTGAAGTCATCGCCAGATGCCTTGGTAATTGCTTTAAGAATCCAACTTAAAGTAAGATGAAAACTTATATTCCTCGGTGAGGAGTAATTTGCCATCTAATAGTAAATTAATGAAAGGATTATAGCAGGCGGCCTGGCTGGGAGGCGTGTTCATCTGATAAATCCAAGGTCTCAGGCCCACCAGTTCTGGAAGCTTCCACGCTGCAGGCCAGCCCCCCCCTCCTGAGGTCTTCTTGGGCTGCACCATGGTCTGCTCAGATAGAGGATCTGTTGTTCCACATGTGCTCAGGGTTCCACTCAATGACGAGGTCCAGCTTTCAAACACCCCAGTAGAAGAGGCTCAGATCTGACTCCCAGGGGCATGAGAAGGCCCAAGTTGTCAGTTCCCCTGAGAAGGAACCTCGCAGTTACTACAGACTCTGGGCAGAGTGTCCACCTGTCAGAACAATGTAGGCAGCATTGTGATGACCTCAAAGTAAGGTGATCAGCTATCTGAGTTTACCAGAGCTCGAAAGACTGACATTCTGTGAATCCTCTGGGCCCCAGGCAAACCAGGATAGTTGATAAGCCTTAATTGGAGACCTAAAGGGTAGGCTACTTGGCATGGTCCCTCCCTCAGGGTCCTGGAGAACACAGGGACCTCCAAAGCTAAATATGTCCTGTCTCCATCTGAGACCAGCCTGCCCTGACCAAGGCTTGCCCCATAGGCTGCTGCATTTAGGTTAGTGCATGTGTTGTCTCTTGCACACAGGTAGGACAGGGCACTGCCTGGAAACCTGAGGGGCTAGAAAAGAGCATGCGGTTGTGACCTCATCCCTTTAACATGAAGCCTGTCTCCCAAGGGATCATAGCTAAGCTGAGACTTCTGGAAAGGATGTGGGCTACACAACTCTCTTTCCCAGCACTCGAGAGGCAGAGGTAAAAGGATCACTATGAGCTCAAGGCCACCCTGAGACTACATAGTGAATTCCAGGTCAGCCTGGGCTACAGCAAGACCCTACCTCAAGAAAAAAAAAAAAAAAAAAAAAAACTCCCAAGTTTATCCAGCACCTTCCTTCTGAGAGATACCTAAAATCCTTGCTCCATTAGAAAAAGACTAGGAATTGTCCTGTTTCACAAGTAGGAGGGCTGGGGATGTGGTTTAAGGCCAGTACTTACCTAGAATAGGCAAGGCCCTGGGTTCTATTCCCAACACTGGGGGTGGGAGGGACAGAAAACACAGATGGGAAAACAGGAGGCGTGGAGACACTGTGGGTTTGTTCCCAAGGGCCAGGAGACAGACACAGTGTGCAGCTTCCTTGCTGGGGTGAAGCGGGTTTCCCTGAGGACTGTTGCACGTGGCAACGTTGAGGGATGATGAGAGGCTTACAGTTCTGGGTATTTACTGTGCTGTCTAGCCCATGTCCTGAGTGACTTTGGGTTTCAGGTACATCCCACCTGCCACCAGTGGACACTTCCTTGGGCCCGCCCTGCAAAGTAGTGGTTGATGCAGCTTTTGCAGGAAGGCCTCCTTTGCTTCTAAGAAAGGGGCTCTCCCCTTGTCTACAGGGAGGGCTGTCGTAGTGGGACACTCTGGCTCATTGCTTGTGAAATGGAAGTGAGCAGATTGGACCAGTGCTGTGTCCTCCTTGAAGACAGGTCTGTGAGAAGATAGACGTTGTGGGAAGGGCTGATGGGCTGCTTCCCCTGACTCAATGGGAGACCAGTACAGTCAACTTAGGAACAGGATGCCACTCGCCTCTGTTGCCACTGGAAGTGATAGGGCTACCATGGAAACTGCACACTGGAAACTGACTTCTTTGCAGACAGCTGTCCCTCAGAGTGGACCTTAGCCTAGAGCCTGAACTGGGTGGCCCTATCTTTGCTTATGGGGGTCTGAGAGAACCTAACTTTTTTCCAGAGTTAGCCATGCTGCTGTGGTACAGGCAGTAAGGAGAAGCCCAGTGTTCTTGGGGAGACCTGTGGTGCTCGAGTAACCTATCAACCCTTGTACTTCATACCCATTCCACCAGAGGAAGATGGTAGGGAGAAGTAAGGCTGAAAATTCCTAGTCTAAACAACCCAGGGAAGTGTGCTCAGAGAGGGAGCCTAGCCAAAGCCAGACGGTGTGATTGGATCAGAGACAAGAAGGGGGGGCACAGGACAGAATGGTGGATGTTTGTGGCAGTTGATGTTCAAACACACAGTAAATCCCATGCCCTCCTTTGGCTTACCTTTCTTATCCCTGGGCCGGGGAAGCAGGTGGAATAGCCTGGAAGGGAAGAGGTGGCAGTCAACCAGGCAGTATCCACCTCAGCCACACCAAATTCACTATCCCACGCCAGCCAGTGAGATCATGGCCCTCTGGATAGGAAAGGTCATTCTGGGGTCCTTGGGAGGTCTGCAGATGCAGCAGAAGGGAGATAGCTCCTCCCTCAGAACCCAACCAGGACTAAGAGCCCTGGAGAAGGAAACTGGATGTTTTCAGTTTCCAGGTCCCTCAGGGGCCCAGGGGCAGATTGAGACAGACTCCTTGCAGGGAAGGTGTTAACAAACAGCAGGTGATTAAACATGACAAGCGGTGACATTTCTGTTCAGGGTTCTGAGTCCCGGCAAAGCCAAGAATGAAGCTATAAACCCTGACATTTTGTGTTATGCACTGAGAGGTTTTTAATAGACCTCACTACCTCTTCCCCAGTCAACTTCTCTCCCTCTTCACCACCCCCATCATATTCACTGCCCCACAAAGCCCCCTTCCAACCCAGTCAGTCTGGCCTCCAGGGGCTTTCCGGACCTTCAGATTCCCTGGCCTGATCCTCAGACCCCTCTGCACCTGCAAAGCCTGGCTGGACACTGCCCTCTAGCCCCTCTTTCTCCCTCGGCTCTTTGATCTTTTCTGTTGCCCCTCTGTAAGCCCCCTCGCCTCCCTTCCATCTTTCACTCTCTTACCTCCTTTTTTTGGGTCCTGATCTCACAAGCCTATCCCTTAGCTGCGGCTGTCCCAGTTGTCTGGGACAGCAGGTGGCTGTCCCTGTGCCCTCTTTGTGCTCATAACATTTCCAGACAGACTTAAGAGCGGGTGTAGAGAGATTGTGGAGCTTGCTATGGGATTTTCCCCCATCTTTTTTTTTTTTTTTTTCAATCCCCTTTTCTCCTTTTTCGGACAAGGACAGGAGGCATAGGGAAAGAACTGCACTTCACTGCAAACAGTTGCTGGGTTTATTGAGAAAGGACTGGCCAGCAACAGTTGTTTCTCTCACAGAGAAATGCTGGGAACAACTGGGGCCTCCTTTGTTCTCCAGGCAGAGTCCTTCAAAGGGCATTTGGAGGTGAGCCCAGAGCTCAAGAGGGCAAGAGACCCAGGATGTCAGCTTAGTCCCATCCCAAGAGCCCCCAGAGTCACTACCATGACAGACAGGGAAGGTTCCTAGAGCCAGACAGGGTCTGGTGCAGAAGTCAGGCCACACCCTGGTTCTCCGTACTGCCCTAGTGAACTCCAAAAGCACTTAGCTTTCTGTGTTCCTTCAGTAAATATTTATTAGTCCTGACACCACTGAACAGAAGTCCTGTCCCAAGGATCTCTTGGTCTAGCAAGGTGGATAGATAATGAGTTGAGTTACTACAGAAGAACTGCAGGCAGGACCAGGGCTCAGTGAGAGCACTGAGGGAGGAGATGATCCAGAGGGTTTCCCACAGGAAGTGACATTGTCACTGGAGCCCCTAGGGGATGCATAAGGCTAGTCCTGAGTTGAGAGAAAGGCCAGCTGCTGAAGGCCTGAGGGGGAGGCAGATGCTGCCTAGTATGGAATAGAATGTGGGTGTGCTTTAATCTCTGGGATCCCAACTTGCTTTTCCATCTACCTTTGTACCTGTACCCCCTAAGCCAGGCATGGCTCACCCTGTCCCAGTAGACAAAGAACACCCAAGAAGTCAACAAGTGCCCATAGACCAGGACCACGCTGCCCTTCCTGAGTTCCTTTGGTAATGACTCATGGATAAGGGGCAAGAGAGAGGGTATAGGCCTGCACAGAGGGCCTGGTACAGGAAGAAAGGGAACCAGGAGAGCCTCATATTTGCATCTCCCTCTTCGACTCCACCTGCTGACCTCTGGGCTCTCGGTAGGGGCAGGTGACTCCAGGATCTTCCCGAACTCTCGATCACCTCCCATCTGCATTCTCCATTGTTGTCAAGCTGTGTGTCATCCCTTTTAGACTCTCAGAACTCAGACCACCATGCTCCCAGTATCTCTAGGATCAGAGGAGACAGTGCCAATAGGGACGCAGGATATACTTAAGAAATTCTGCAAACCAGAAGGAGAAGGGCTCTGTTAATAACACCTTAGTGCATGACCAAAGATGAGCCTGCAGATGAAATCATGAGCTTCTGACATCCAGAAAGACAGGTCCCAGAGGTTGAAGTTCAGTTCCTCATCTACCAGGATCTGGCCTCATTCCCCAGTGGTGTTCAGCCATAGCCAGGGAGAGCCATAAGGCCTGCTGCCTGGAAGGGTCTCGTGGAGGCCATGGAGGGCTTCTCCTCCACCTCACTCCACATTTGCCCAAGGGCCCAACACACCCTACTGCCACATTGGTACCCTAAGGGAGATCAAGCTGGCTTTCTGTCCCAAGTGAAATATAAAGGGTCCAGGGCTGACTTTAGCCATCACTCCTCCTCCCCATCCCACCCACCTTTCGCCCAGGCTTGACCCGAGTCCCTTAATTCCACCCCTCTTCATCTACTTCCCAGAGTCCAGTTGGACCCTAAAGAGCCCTACTTGGTAATTGGTCTGGGGGTGTTGAGGAGAGAAGAGGGGAGGGGCATCCTAGAGCCAGGACTTGGCCCACTGCCCCTTAGATCCAGAGCCAGGTTTTACTGTAATCCCTACATCCTGTTGCAGATCCTTAATCTACTGGAGCCCAGGTTGGGCTGAACCCTGTGGTGACACTCAGGGCTGCAGCGTGGAAAACCTGAAGTGGAGCTTCCGGAGCTGGGGCTTGGGGCTGTGAGGATGAGGCAGGTGGAGGGGAGGAGAAGGGAGCCAGCACAGCCCAGGATGTGGACAGAGCCCAGACCTACCACCCACCAACCAGGCTGGGGGTGGAGGAGCAGCTGCTGCAGGCTGGGAACTGGGCTATGGGAGGAGGGTTCAGGTGGGCCCCCAGTAGAATACTAGTCTGTGGGGGCTGCTGTGTTGCCTTATACCACTGAGACAGCTGGCCCCACAGTGGCTCTGACAGTGGGCAACGACTCCAGCTGGGAATCAGCAGAGGGAACCCTGGGTGATGTTGATTCCAGGGTCTATACAGGCCTGCCACATCCCAAGACTGGAAGTATTCCTGCCCTGCTAGGAGTTCCTTGGTAGGACAGAGGCCCAGAAGACCTGTCTGCTGTGGGTTTTGGCAGCCAGGGCCAGAGGCTGTGCTGGGAAGCAGCAGGGAAGGGAGACCCCAGGATCAACCATTCATCTCCTAGAAGCAGAGGACCTGGGCCAGAGCTCTATGCCCAGCTGGCCCCTCAGTTCAGTCCAGCCCTGCAGAATCCTGGGGAAGAGTTAGGGCACAGAGAGGAGGGCACCCCACCTGAACTTTCAGTCCAAGGTGCAACAGTGGAGAAGAATGGAGGGACACACAGAGGCCAGAGAACAGAAGCCAAGGGTGGGCTGGCTGGCAGCGGATGGGCAGACGGGCGTCTGTCCTGCCAGGGGCCCAGGCTGGCTCTGCAGACAGCCTCTTTTCTATATGGAAATGAAGAATTTAGGCTAATGGAGCTCAACCATCTCTAATTTTGCGATGGCAGGAGGATTTTGATTGAAAGTAATTAAGCAAGCTAGCTGTAAAATTAATTAAAGCAAAAGGGGGGGATTTTTTATTGGATTGGATAGCGATATAGCGTCTGTCAGGCGGGGGACGGATGGGGGTGACCTGAATCCTCTGCCCTCCCCCCTCCCACTCGGGACGTTTATGTCACTTTAATCTCCTTACAGCGGCTGCTGTGCATTTGTTTGAAATAATCAAGGAAATATGGTCAGAAATTGTCAGCTTTCAGATCTAATTTACCTGACGGCCCCTGCGCGAGCCGGCGCGGCCTGGGGAGTGAGTGTGCGTGAGCGGGTGGGGGAGCTGAGTGGGCTCCAAGCACACTGAGCTCTTCAGTCCATGCCTGGGATTCGGGTACCTTCCAAGGGGGTGGGAGGATACTGCCTGGCCTGTGGGAACCTCCCTAGGCTTTGCCCCTTTCTGAAACAGACACTCCCCCCCCCACCCACCTGCTGCCTCTTCTTCACATTGTAACCAGCTTTAGGGTTTAGGGAATATAGGATTAGGGAGGTGACTGTAATTCCTTATTCCAGATGGCTGACAACTGCTAAACCCCTCCACCAGGGCCAGTTTTAAAAATACTCCTAAATTAGTCCCCTCATGTCCTCATCGTTGGCCTCAGTAAGGAGATTGAGGTGTGGTGTGATGGGCTGTAGGGAGGGTGAGGTGGCGCTACCTTCCATAGCACCCTCTGCCACAAGCTGCCCCTCCACCCACCTCTCCTGGGGCCATGCTTCTTCTATCCTGGGCCTCTCTGTCCAGGCCCTTTTCCTAATTTCAGGATAGTACTTGCCCTACTTCCTTTTCATAGCACACAACTCGCAAGGACTAGGGGATCTTAGTCCCTGTAACAGGAAGACCCTCTCCTACCATCACACAGTTCCTCCTCCCATTCTCAGTAGATAAACCAGGACACAGAGACAGCCTTGACTCTGACCTTGCAGAATTAGGTGCCTGACTTCCAGGCCTTGTGCTCTGTACCCCAGAGGCTCTGCTCAGAGTCCTGTGGGGTCCCTTCCCTGGTATGCCAGTGTGTGGCTTGAATCCCTCCTAGCAGGAAACACTTATGAGACCCAACAAAGGCTCCGGAGCAGTCTCCAAGGCTGTAGAAAGTTCCACTTTAAACAGAAAGTGGCAGCAGTTTGATTAGCTGGGCATGAGAAAGCTTAACATGGGAATGGGGACCTTTGATCTATCTGGTACTGAGTAGTGAGTAACCTGTGCTTTCTCCAGATCTCTCCATCTCTCAGGCCTCAGTCCCGTTCGAGTTCTAAAGTTTTATGCAGATCTAAGGCAGCCTCCACCCTGATAACTGTTCCCATGGGTGGAGCACACTGGGCGACCTGAGTGTAGGCTTTCTTCCCCTCAGGAGCTCCTTGTCCAGCCTGAGCTCCTTGCCTATACCTCTGGGACAAGAAGAAGAGTTGAAGGTTCTAGAAATAGCCTATTAGGATGAGCAGCAGCTCCCCATCTGCCCACTATAGGGCATATTCCTTAGAAGGGCTCTGCCCCCATCCTCCTTCCTCAGTACCACTCAGACCCCCTCTGCCTTGCCTTTCCACAGTGCTTTCCCTGCTCTTGAAGCTCACTCCTACTCCCAGCCCAGCTCTGGGGCAGGGTGACTCAGTCAGCCTCCTCCAGCAGTGAGGGAGGGTGAGCGCCCGTCGTTCTTCTCAGCCTGACTCCCAATGGAGCATGGCAGCTGGAGGCTGGGGAAGCATCACCTGCCCCTTTGATGCTCTCTCTGCTTCGACCTCCACTCTCCCCCATCATGAGTCATTTGAGGGTGGGTATGAGGCCTGATGAGCTCCACCCAGGAAAAGGGACAGAAAAACTTCTGGCTTCCCTGCAGGTCCTAGGACACAGGTGTCACTGAGGTCTTTAGGACTAGAAACAGAGCCCCTACCCTTTGTGCCCATCAGCTGCTCATGAGATGGGAGGTTAGAGAGAGTCTGGCCCCAGCCCATTCTCTCATCTCTATGCATGCTCACAGCTGATCTATTCAGCCTGAGCCCTTGGACAGGAAGGGACCAGCCCAGGGTCCTACACCAGGCAAGGCCTAGGAGGGGCAGTTGGCCTTAGGCAAGGGCCTTGTTTCTGAGCTTGATGTCAGTCTAGGACTGCTGATGGTAAGTGCCAAGGTGGAGGGAGGCTCCCAAAGCAGGCCTAGGCAGGCTGGCACACTGAGGCACAGAAGCCCACGAGGAGGGAGATTTCTTGCTAGAAGGGAGGAGTGATCTCCTCATGGTCTCCTGGCATCCTTGAGATCACTCCATGACCTAGGGGGAAAAGCATATGCTGTGGATGCTGTACCAAAAATCCACTTTTAGAATGAATCCTATGTGATGAAGAGAGAACTTTGATTCTACAGTGGCTGTCCTTACAGAGGAAGGACAGGGATGGGTGGTAGCAGGTAAGGCAACAAGACATCCTGTGTGCACTGGGATTGTAAGGATCGAGAACAGCTCTGGGTGAACATGTACCTTCCCTTATAGCAGTGATGGAAAAGGGGGAAAGTAGGAGGGAAACTTGGGGGCCTAAAGATCAAGGCCAGCCCAGCAGTACCTTGATGTCAATCACCTGGTCCCCAAGGCTTTCAGGAAAAGAAGCATTAAGGTTAGCTTCCTCAGCCCAGCCCCCTCCCCAGCTGAGTGCACAGTGACTCTGCCTTCCTGTAGAGCCAGGAGTCTGTGCCTCTTATGTGGAACTCAAGGCAGGGAGAAAGACATGGTGGAGATAAGTGGCCCCAGGGTGCTCTGGTTTTGGTTAGCTCCCTGCAAACTTTGGGCATGAAAATTTCCCAGTGGGAGTCTCCCTGACCTAGCTAGATAGGTGCTTTCTCTTCTTAGTTGGAGCCTGGCACAAGTTAGACTAGCTGGTCTGCCTCTCCCAGAACAGCAAGAAGAAAGCTTTTCCCCTGAGTCCTTACTCATCTTTAAAATAAGGGCCAGTGCATTTAGGAGAGTTCCTGGGGTGACCTGGCCAGAGGAGCTGGAAGTGGGGGTAACTTACTTAAGTGGGAGAGAAGCCCAGAGTGGCAGGGGTCCAGCCAGGGCCTTCAAGCTTCTCCTGGCCAGGTCCTTGCTGGAGTTGGCTAGATGTGACCAGACATTAGGCTTCCGGAAGTGCCTGAGGCCAGGCTAGGCACTGCCATCCTCCCACCTGGTCTCACAAAGTCCCCCATCCCTCTTGTGTCATTCCTTCTCCTCTGCCCCTTTGTGCCTATCCTGCTACCTCAGACCATCATTCCTTCCCTCCAGTCTAGCCTCAACTTCTCACCCATCAGGCCTCAAGTATCCCTGGCCCAACCCTGGCCCGTCCTCTGTCCCCCCTGCTTCACAGTCACATTTTGCTGCCAGCGCAGGGCACTGAAAAAACTGCTGGCACTGCCAAAAACCCTGTGTGCGCTATGACTCCCCAAACATCCCTTTATTTTTATTGTTCTGTTAATTACTGTTTAAACTTTAATAAGTCACTTCGTCAGGAGGGGGGACCTGCCGTGAGCTTTTCTGTGCAAACATGGGCCGGGAGTGACTCGGGTGTAATATAACCCTTTATGCGATGTGGGAATGTTTAGATTGTAACAGAAACTTGTTATTTTAATGACAGTTGGGGGGGATTTGCACAGAAAAGAGAGAGGGGTGCTCGCTCCCCTTCATCTCCACCAAGGGCTTGGGGTGGCCTGGCCTCTCCAGGGTCCATCCCTTTCTGCTACAGCAGGGGGTCCAGGAAACCATGGGGCCCTTCTTGGCTGCTCACTGGGCGGCTACTAATGGAGCTGAGCTGGCAGACTGGCTCAGAGGGGGGCTTTCTGGGGTTGGAGAGCCTCATCAGGAAAGGCACAAGAGAAAAGTCCAGCTTCTGCTGATGGGGTACCTCTAGAGGCCCTGGCATTTCTTCGATCCCTGGGCAGAGACAGGCAGGGCCATGTGAGGCTAGACTCTACACTTTACAGCTTCTGCAGTTACTGAGAAGGGGGCTCTGCCCATGGTTATCACAGAGCATAGTGGTGTGTACCATGTGCTCAGCACCTCTGTGCCAGACACACCATCCCTTCAACACCCTCTGTTTCAGATGAGGTTCAAGGAAACTTGTTTAAAGTGGCAAATGTTTAAAGGGGACCAAATCTCTGGCTTGGGTTGTTTTCTTTGGATGTGGCCAAAGCCCTTTTGCTGAGTGTCATCTTAGAAGGTCGCATACCATCCTGCAGTGAGTGGGAGCTCAGGCCCCACTCTGGGACCTGAGATGGTTCTGTCAGCTGGTAGGGGGAATTGGGCAGGATCACCCCTCAGGTCTTTCCCGTCATAGAGGAGCGAGGAGGTGAAGTTAGGATCATCCTGAATTCCAGGGAAAAGGTCACCAGCCACCTTTCTCACATGACTGGCTTCCATCTCCAATGCCTAGGGTGAGGGTGAGGGTGAGGGTGAGGGGGAAGGGGATGGCAGCTGCTGCTCCAGTCCTAGAGTCACTTCTGCCACATGCCTACTTCCAGAGTAGGGACATCTTGGAGAGGGCATCTTGCTCTAAGCATTTGTGGAGTTCCTAGCAGGATTTCAGGACACCTTAGAGCCTATTTCCTTGCTGGTCCATCTGTCTGTCCAGCTCTGTACATAGCCCAGCTCTGTACCAGGTTCTGGAGAAATGGAACCCAGTGCTCACCCTCAAGGGCCAGCTGCTGATAGTGAAGGGACCTCAGGGAAGATCAAGACCAAGGGGGCCCTGCTTCCGTCCAAGGCCAGCAGGGTCCAAACCAGCAGAGGAGGAACATCTCTTGCATTCTGGGGTTTGCCTGTCCTGCTCTGGCTGCCTCTCATTGAGTGCACCACAGGAAGCTAGCCCTGTCCTGTTCCTTAGCTCCTGCTGAGCAGAGCAAGGCCAGAGGTTCAGGCCTTGGTTGCCCTCCGGCTGAAGGGAGAGCCCCCCAGATGGTGGCCATAGCGTGGGCCACAAATCGCTGAGGTTTTCCTTTTCCGAGAAGCGCGTTTCCCTAAATTGTCTTTGACTGCGTGCATGGGTAATGAAAGTTTATGCCCTTGTTAGAAGGACAGGCGGCCAGTTCCAGTTAGAACTGGGGCTGTCTCCCTGCCAGCCCCCTCCCCAACAGGAGAGAGCGTGAGCTGTGTGTGTGTGTGTGTGTGTGTGTGTGTGTGCCCCTGCGCACGCCTGTACACACTCCCCACACACACACACAAACACCCTGTCCTCCCCAGTGGATAAGAAGGCTGTTAGGGGAAGAGAGAAGGGACAGAAAAAAAAGAAAAAAAAATTTCCATATTTGTGTAAGTTGCTTTAAAAGCATTTTATCATGTCATAAAAAAAGGGAAAGTACTCTCAGAAATTGATCCTCTCCTCCAGCCCATTGGACAGAAGGACGTTGGGATGTTAATGGCCATCCTGCTCCAGGGTGGCTTATTAAAAAATTTATACATAAATGCTTAAAATTGCATAAATTATTTAAAAAAAACCAACAAAGTAAGCAATTTGAAATCCCTCTTTTCCTCCCCTTCACTTGGTCCCCCCTTTCCCGGCCCCTCCTCAGGGCCCTCTTGGTCCCGAGGCTCCTGTCCCCTCCTCAGGGCATTCCCCCTCTTTACTCCACTTCCCCACCGCACTGCACCCCGGGACGCAGTGTCTGCCCTGCCTTCCTCGGGGGTTTCCCTGCCTCACCCACAAATTAATGAAACAGCCAGCCCACTACCAAACACTCACATGCACACGCGCTAATAAAAACACCACTAATAATGCCCCAAATCGCGAAATTAAATATTAAGGCCAAAGGAGGCGGACGTGGAACGGAGCTGCCGCCACCACCGTAGCTGAAGTTGGAGCTGATGAGTGTGTCTCTTGCAGGCGTGGAATGTCACCCACACATCCTGGAGACTGGAGTGGGGAGTTTTATGATGGTTTTTCATTGATTTGTTTCCCCAGCGCAGCTGCCGACCTCTATTGAGGGACAAACATAATCAGCACTGACGCAAATTAGATGGTTATTCGTTTTGAAAATTGACAGAAAAACAATAAAAAAGATGAAATGCTCCCAAATCAATAGATATAATGAAATTCAAATAATCCGAGAGATGAGGTCTCCATGGCAACTGATAATGTGGAAAAGAAAACAATTTAATAAAGGACAGACACACTTTGAAAACAGATTGGGCCCGGGGAGGGGGGCGGGCTGGCAGGCGGAGGGCTGGAGCGCGGGCTGGCGAGTGAAGGATCACTGTCCGTCCCAAGGACACCCGCCATAATTAAGCGAGGCTTTCGGCCCCAGAAAGTGCAGATTCAGGTTTTAATACACAAAATTATTTCAGGAGCAGTGAATCGGAAAGTCGTTTGTAATGACCTTCCTGAGAGGCCCGGGCGCGGGGCATGTTGGAGGCTGGGCGGCCGGGCCGGCTGAGTTATGGCATATTTGTGTTTTTATAGTGCGGAGGGGAGGGGGGGTGGGGGGGAAGGGGGGGAGAAGGTTAAACAGTATTTACAGCTCAGTTGTTTTCAGAGAGGAAAGAGAAATAGAGTTCATGGAGAGATGCAGCGGGCAGGCGGGCGGGTGAGCCAGGGAGGCCTCCAGGCAGCTGGGAGGGGAGGTGGGCCCAGCAGGTCTCCCCCTTAGCCTGTCTGGCCTGCATCTGTCTCCCAAGTGGAAGAGGATACCCGGAGCTGCCACCCCTGCTTTAGTTCCTGGTGTGGCTCAGCTATTAGGGCCTTCCAGGTCTGGGGCCTCGCCAGGGATGGATGACAGCCTATGTCCAGGCCACACGGATACCCAGCAGTACCTACTCAGTAAAATAGTGGGACACTGCTGCAGCTGCGACGAGAAGGTTGCCACCTGAGCCCCGTGTTCTCTTCCCTGCATGACATCCAGCCGCCCATTTGGGTGGCACTGACCTTCTATAGTACAGTTCCAGGTCTTGGGTACAGTGGGTGAGAAACCCAGAGAAGCATATACCCTTCTCTTCTTTGGCTCTGCGTCTCTGCCAAGTGCCTACCTTGAGTGTGCCAAAAGGAAAAGCTTAGTTTCATGGGGTTTGTAGAGGTGGAGGTCACAGAGAGGAGAGGGCCCAGGTTGACCCTCTTCACGGCTCCCAGAGCCACTCACCTCTAGCAGGACAGCTCAGGCACCAATAGCCAGCCCCGGGGGCCCTGGGTGTCCTCCTCAGGCCCTGTCTGCACTCTGGCTGCAGAAGCGGTGTTTGTGTTCTGTTACACAGAATTTCCAGCATCTGGGCCACTCTGTATACGTACATGTGAATATAATGTGATTGTACAACTATAGAGATGTGTGTGTGTGCGCGCGCGTGTGCGTGCGTGTGTGCGCACGCAGGCATGCACATAAGCTATGTGTGTTTGTTCGGTGTGTGTTTTAAGTCTCCCCTGGGTGGTAACTCTCTTTTTTCTCCCCTTCCTGTTCGGCTGTGACCTGGGGGAGATTGATAGCCAGCCTGTGCGGTGGATGCTAACAGTTCCCCTGATTTATAGAGTTACTTACGCTAAGTGAGGCCACTTAGACGCGTCTGGATAGTAAACCTTTTAACTGGACTAAAAAAAATCATAATAAATAAATAAACAAAGGGGGGCAAGCTAGGGCCCAGTGACCAAGCCCCACCCATTCCCCAGCTTGAATCTGTTGAGGGCCAAGGACTGGCCAAGAACCCTAAGGACGCAGCAGCAAATTCCTTTCTCCCCTAGATGCTCAGAGGCCCTTCTCTTCTGAGCCAAGCATGGAATCAGGCCCAAGAGGGGACACCCTTCTCCCAGGGGACAAGTTCTGGCTCAGAGCGCTAGAGGAGGGAAGTGTTCAGATGGAGAGGGGCCTAGTGGTGGGGGAGGAAGGAGGTGAGAGAGCATGTGTCCTGCAGTCCTTCCATGCTTACAGAGCTGTGCTTTTTGCCACAGTGTTGGCTCTTGTACTTACTTTTAAATGTCTGTTCCCTTGTCCGTACTGAACAGTCCACTATGTAGTAGACGGGGTGTTGTAGAAAGCAGGCTTCCTGTCTTGCTCACAGTATAGCCTGGGCATTCATACCAGGGCCTGGCCTGTACAAAGTGCTCCAGAAGTGGTGTTGAGTGGACATGGGCCCGACATCCACAAATTGGAACTTTTGATCTGTGAAGTCTTAAGTTCTTCAGGGTAGCACGAGTGGAAACTCCCACCAGCACTGTGGCTCTGAGGCTCGAGGAGCGCTTATTGGAAGGCTATGGGAGGCATGAGCAGGGTTTAAGCCTGTGACCTTGGACGTCTGAGCCTGATGGGAGTTGCACTTCAGCCCCGACTGAGTGACTGAAGGCAATTACTAACCTCACTGCCTCTGCTGTCTCATCTGGAAATGGGATCAGATCAATTAGCATGTAGGGTTTCTAGGGGACTACCAAGATGGCTGTACGTGCCCAGTTATACTCCCCAATATAGAGAGGGTGTTCAAGAGGTGCCAGCTACCACATAATTCTAGACACCATGGCCAGCTACCACATAATTCTAGACACCATGGGCAACCAGAGTGGCTTGGCAGTACCCATGGTCCCCTGAGCTCCTGGCCACAGGCAGGCAGGGGCCTGGCATGGCCCCACCCCAGGGGACTGGCTGCTGGTCCCTGCCTCCCCACCTCCTGATATACAGCGGGCATTAGGCCGCCCAAAGGGGATACTGCATCCTTAGGAAGAAATATGTCCTCATTTTTCTTAAACACCGTTTCCACTGAGTGAAATGTTTAGAAGGGACGCACGGGGAGAACTTTATTTCCTACCAGGGAGTTCAGAACCACCAAGCAGAGCCCATAAAGCACTGGAGCCTGGTGGCTGACAGGCAGCCCGGCCACGAAACACATTACTCATGGGTGGGGGGTGCTGCCAGGTCTGCCCAGCCCCCCTGGGGACTGCCCCCACCTCAGCAGGATCAGTAACTCCAAGACCCAGGACCGTAGGCAGTAGGTAGCTAGCTTTCCTCTTCTGGTGCTCAAGCTGCCTGCAGTAGATCGCCTGTCCTGACCACATGAGGAGGGAGCAGTTCTTCCAACTACCCCAAGCTTTTACCTCCCAGCCAGGGAGGTTAGGGGCCACAGGGCCCAGGTGCAGCTCTCTGAGCCCCCCTCTCTCACCAGAACTGGCAGGGAACCCTGGCCTTCCCAGCCTTCGGAGGGAATGAGATTCATGCCATACCAGGCCCTTCTCCCGAGGCCCTCCCTTCCTTCGATTTCTGAAGCTGGCTGATTTGAATATTTATAAATATCAGTAAATTATTTATTGTAGCAATCTGCTGCACCATTTTACCCATCGCAGTTAACACTTGAGGGGCTCCATGTTATGGGGACAGGATGTGGAGGTGAGGAGGAGATAGGGTTGACAAGACAAGAAGTCCCTGCAGGGAGATCTGGGGCCTCCTAGCACTGGTCCCGAAGGCTTAGTGGGACTGCATCAAGCCCCAGCCCCGGTGGGCTCAGCAGGGTGTGCCTGCGCTCTGAGGTGTATACATTCAGCTCCAGGATCAGCTTCACCTCTATCAGGGGGTGATGAGGTTACCTGCCTGACTTGATACTGAGGAGCCTTTGACGAGGTGCTGATGTAAAGGTGGATGATTTGTGCCTCTCTTTCCTCACTCCAGGCTGGGTCTGGCTCAGCTTGCTCACCTGCTGGGGGTCTCATTGAGTTTCTAGCTCTGGTAAGGAGGCTTTAGGCCTTACTGAAGAGCCACTTGCTAGGATGAGAAGGAAGATGCAAGGACAACCCTAAGCCTCCTGCCTGCCCTTTTCCTACTGCCTCTCCGGGGCCTAGTAAGTTTTCCTGGTCTTGAGATCTTGGATCAGATGTGGCCACATCTGCCTGTTGGCTCCTTTCAGGGCTCAGCAGCCTTTTCCCAGGCCAGACCCCGCGTGCTTGCCACACACACAGGCAGGCACCCCTCACCTTGCAGTGCTCAGGACTTTTCGAGGGAGAACCCTGGCCCACACCTGAAGCTTACAAAGGGCAGAGCCAGGCGCTGTGCTCATGACTCTGACCCCAGGGGCCAGGCCATAACCCCTGCTGTGCCGCTTCCTGGGGTTCACTGGCCCAGAGTCACTAGGGCCAGAGACAGAGACCACCAGGAGGGAGTGAGCTCTTCCAGGCCCATTTTGGCTGACCCTCCCCCCTTCCTCCCACTGCCACCCCTGAGTCAACCTGTCCCTTAGTGAGTAGAACTAAGTCCCCTTGCCTTCCCACCCTCCAGTCCAAGCCTACCTCCTGGGCAGTATTGTTCCCAGAGGAAGTGTCCAGTGTAAATAGAGCAGCGGGCAGGCTGGTGGCGGGAAGGAGATGAAAGGGGCAGTGACAGGACCGGGGACGGATGGCTTCCTTCCATTGAGGCCTGGCCACGGCGTTTATATTTTAGGGAAGAAAGTCAGAGGAATGTTTACATGGACAGGAGTCTGGGGTCAGCCAGTGGCGGGGGGTGGGGGGGTTAGTCTATAGGTTCCAGGGCCTAGAAGGAGGGGCCAGCAGCAAGGCCTCACAGGAGCCGGAAGACAGGCATGCCGGCAGCTCAGCCTCATAATCCTCCCCCACCCCTTCCTACCCTCAAGCTCGCACGCGTTGGCACTTAGGACTGTAAACCCTGCCTCTCTCCTCTGTGTCCTAGGCCCAGCCACCTCCTCCGCCTCCACCCTTGGGACCAGCAGTAGAGTCAGAGGGAGGGCAACATCTGGAAGGCAGGTGGGCTGGGGCAGAGCAGCAGCTGGAGGGCAGGTGTAGGGGGAGTCAGTGGGAGCAAAGGAGCCTGGGGCTGGGGGTGGGCCCTGGGTACACAGCTGTGCCACAGCTGGTTTGGGCCCTGGCTGAGACTGAGCTAGCACACAGCCGAGATGGGGAGAGGGTGCGCTGTGCTGGGTTGGGCCAAAGTCTAGGGAGGCTCCAGGATGGGTGGGAGCCCAGGGAGGGGGTGTCACCAGCAGCAAGTGCAGCCTTGGGAGCTTCTGCTTCCCTCTTCCTTAGGATAAATATTTATAGATTCATTTGCCGTCTGCCATACACACTTGGCTGCTTACCTCCTGGTAAAAATAGTGCAGGCTCCCCTACTCCCATCCTTCCCTTCCCCATTCAAGACAGGGGACAAAGGAGTCTAGGTGAGGCTTGCTACCCCAGAGGTTTTTTGGAAGCAGTGTGGCATCACAGAGCCTGTTGTTCTGCTCAGAGGTGGGGTGGGGTGGAGTAATGAGCTCTGCTGATGTGTAGGGGTGCAGGTTGGGCAGCACAGACTCCAAGCTGAGGACAAACAAGAGTAGAATGGGTATCTGGCTTGGATAAGAGCCCAAGGCCCCAAATCCAGGGCCTCTAGATTGGGAGGCTGAGGAGAGGGTTGACCAGCTCCTTCTGTAGCAGTAGGCTTGGCTAGTCACTCAGTCAGTCCCTTCTAAGTCAAGCAAAGCCACACATATCAGCAGCTGGTGGCAAGGCAATGATCTTGGGACACTGGGAATTGTATATGTTGAGGGGCCATTACGAGTACATACATGTCAAATCAGTAATCTGTGTGTGGGACGAGGCCTCTGAGCAGACTCAGGTGTGACCTCTCAGGGTGTGGGTTTTCCTGGTGTTTGGTCATCACAGGACAGCCCTGCCCTTTCTGACATGTTGCTAAGGAGCAGAGGCTCCTCTTAGCCTTCTGATCCTGTGAAACATGCCCATCTCCCAGCACAGACCATGGGGACCCCATATATATAAAAGTAGTATGAGTTGAGACCCTCGACATGGGCACTACCCTGTCTTTAGCTGTACCATGGGTCCTGACCCACAGTAGGAGCTCACTAAATGCATGAGTGGACAGATGACAGATCAATGTGTGGGGTCTCAATGTGTATGTGTGTATGCCCTCTCAGGCCATATGCCCTTCCGACCCCAGGAGCCCTGACTGGGCAGAGTACAGGATAAGCAGTACGAGAGGATGGCCAACATTCCAGTAGCCTCTCCAGCTGTTTGGGTTGGCTGCCGTGTCAGGGATTTAGAAGCTGTTTCTTCAGCTTTCAGGTTTTCCTCTAGGGATCTAATTGTTCCCAACCTGTCCCAGCTAGGGCTCTCCTGGGTTAGGACGGGCTTCCATGCCTGGAGAGTCCTTCTAGGGCTGTAGGAGCTGGCCAAAGCCTGGCGGAGGAAGGCAGTCCTGGGATGGGAAGGATGGCCGTAAGAGGTGTGAGCAGCTCTGCATTTGGGTGGCCCTTACTGTGGCTTGAAGAAAGGGAACAACGATAGGAAATTGCCAGAGAGACCCAAGAGGCCACGAAGAGCTTTGCTGTCCAATGAGCAGAGGCTAGAAATTGCGGGGGAGCAGGGAGCTGACCCATCAGAGGAGCTGCCAGGAGATGAGGTGGCTCAGGTGGGCAATGCGCTAGCCAAAGAGCCGCTGGATCGGCAAGGCAAGGGATTGGCACAGGCTGGAAGCTGGCTGTGGCTGACTCTTATCCAGGGACCTGTGGTGAGGGAAAACATCACAAATAGAGCTGGGCTTCCAGCGGTGCAGCACCGTCTCTTGCCAGACTTGTCCCACCTCAGCCCCTTCACCAGAGTGTGACTTGGTTTCCTGTATGTCCAAGGACACACAGCCTTCCACAGCGGCTAACATTTACAGCCAGGCGAGCCTAGCAAAGTCTTTCAGGAATCAGACACTGGGAAGACTTGTGTTTAAAGAATCATTCACTCCTTCTTCTTGAGTAACCTACTGTATTCCAGGTGTTATGCCAGGCTCTGAGACTAGAGCAACTTGTGAGCCTGGTCCTAGAGCACATAGTCTAGCACGAGGGGGACGGGCACATGCTGGATGGCACTATGCTCAGATGAGGAAACTTGTGGCTTGGGGGGTGTAAAGCTGCTGGGGGATGGGCGGGCTGTGCTCAACAGGCAAGCTTCTCACTTCCACACCTTCCTCCATCTTTGCAGCTGAAGGCACCGGGTGCACTGACCCACCCGCAGGCAAGCCTCCAATGGCAGCCAAGCGCAAAGGCGGCCTGAAGCTCAACGCCATCTGTGCCAAGCTGAGCCGCCAGGTGGTGGTAGAGAAGGGAGCAGAGGCTAGCTCCCAGGCTGAGGGCAACCTGCTGAGGCCCCAAGAGAAAGAGCGCAGTGGCTCTGAGTGTGGGGTGACCCGGGCCCCCCGTAGTGAAGAAGACAAGAGGCGAGCAGTGATCGAGAAGTGGGTCAACGGGGAATACAGCGAGGAGCCTGTGGCCACACCTGTGTTGGGGCGCATTGCCCGTGAGGGCTTGGAGCTGCCCCCAGAGGGCGTCTACATGGTCCAGCCACAGGCCTGCAGCGATGAGGAAGACCATGCAGAAGAGCCCTCCAAGGATAGCAGCATCTTAGAGGAGAAGGACTCAGATGGCATAACCTCAAAGGATGACAGTGGCCCCAGTGCCAAGCAAGCTTCAGGTGAGTGTCTGGCCTGGAGGTGGGTGTGAAGGCTGGAGGGCCACGAAACCTGGCCAAAAGTACGGGGAACAAGCATGAACTATATGAACTCCCATCTCTTCCGCTCTGTCTGGGGAGCTTCTCGAAGAAACCTAGGAAGGGCTTTGTTCTGCCCATCCCGTTCTCCTTCCTGTGCTCCATCCTGCCCCCTGAGGCAGGCAGGACTTCTCAGAGCTATGAGCATGGCTCAACACAGCCAACAGATCCCCTTACACCCAGCCACCCGGGACATGCTCCTCTGGCTGACCTCTTTCCCACGAGAGGGCTGACCTGGCTTCTCCAGTGTCTCCTTGTCCTTAGGACATGGCAGCCCTCCAGCCCATTCCACTCCAGAGGAGGGCAGGCTTGGCATTTCAGGCAGGAGAGGGGGTCTTCTTTAGGACTGGAGCCCTGGAGCCTGGGGCCTTAGATGTAGCCGCTAGCCTCCTTCCCAGGCTTATGCCTAGAGCTTTACATCTCCTCTGCCTGATCCCCTGTCCCCTTCCCCCTGCGGTGAGGGGCGCATCTCCTCCCTGTGCGGGGAGCCCTGCGCAGCCACATAATTATGCATATAAGATATAAACAGAGCTGTTTAATTATCCTTCGCCACATCAGTGACAGAGTAATTAACAAACATTGCAAGATCAATGAGGAAAAGTGTGACCTTCAGTTTCCTCTGATAGGAAAAGCCCTTGCCGTTGCCACACACAAGGTGATTGTGCTGGGCCTGAGGAGAGGAGAAGAGAGGGACAGGGACAGGGGCCGCTGTCCCTTCAACACACCCCTCCTCTCCACATCCATCTCTACCCACGGTCAGGAAAGCTGAGGCTCAGCTTCTGCCTCCTTTTTCTCCACATCCAGGAGGAGAGGAGTTAGAAGGCAGGAGTAAGGCATGGACTGCCCTGGTCTTATGGTCCCAAACCTTGACCCTAGGACCCTTATCTGCCCACTGTAGGCTTAGCTCCCCAGGTCACCTTCTGTGGGCCCTGGAGCTTGAGCTGCCCATGGGACCCCCATCTGGCCCCCTCCCTGCTTGAAGCTGCCTGCCCTTCAGAGCCTTCTGTTTCTCTGCCATATATAGTGAGAGCTCAGCTGCCTCCAGCTATTTTTAGCCCCTCTCCCTGGTCCCTGAGCCACTGCATCCAGCAGCCAGAGCCCACTCCTCCCAGGCCAGCTCCCAACCTGTGTGTCTAGAATGCAGGCTTGCCCTGACCCAACCAGCATGCCAGGGTAACGGCTGTCTATTGGCTCCTTGAGTCATTCTGTTCATCCTGGGCACCAAGGAGCTGTCTGTGACTGTCCTCTCCACACTTAGTGGAGTCCCACTTCACCCCTGTGGTGGCTTGTCTTCCTGGAGAGCTCAGAGCCCCTCCTTCCACATCTTGCCAGACCTTGTCTCCTACCAGGGGGCACACTGCCCATGCTCCCCTCCGGTATCCTCTGAGAATCCTAGACCTGGCAGATTTGAGTTAGGTCAGAAGGAGCTCTCTCTGGCCATACCTTCCCTTGGCGATGCTGTTCAGATCCAGGCTGGAGTCTAGCTTCTCTGAGCATACACAGGTGGGCAGGCTCATACCAGAGTAGGTAGAGCAGGGAGTTTCTAGTCTGTGTGGATCTCACTTGCTTGTGTGCACCCAACCGAGGAGCTGGGCATAGCCCGCAGAAATGTGTAGCAGAAGCTCCGTGGAGGGATGAACTTTGCTGGGGACTGCCCCTCTGTTGTGCTGACAAGCTGTGTATGGAAGAGTCACCAGGGGGACTTGCTTCCTCCAGCCCTGCATGTGCAGGGTGCTCAGTGAGGGAGGATGCCCTCAAGGCCTTCCAGATCCAACAGGATCAAGTCTTCTTGCAGGCAGCTGGCCCTGATTCTTGCTGTTCCAAGTGACCCATTCTTACTGTGAGCACAAGGGCCTATAGAGTAAGTGGGGAGTCTGAATGACATGTCCATGATATTAATCCTAGCTAGAGTGGGGGATCCTAAATGACTCTGTATGTACATTGATATAGTCCCTACCCCTGCTCAGCTGTTACTCAGGACCATTAGCAAGCTGGGAAAACTTGAGATGTCCATGAAACCAGGTCCTGAGGCATCTTCACGCAAGCCCCTTGTCGGCACAGGGGATCCATTTGTTGACATCAGGGAAGGCCCTTCAGCCAGGCCTACCCCTAAACGCCACCCCCAGCAGCTCCCTCCACCTCCCTCCCGACTGTCCAGCCATCAATCCACATCCCTACCTGTTCCTGTGACCACTGTCCCCGCCCCCCAGGAGGCAGGTTGGGATCTGGCCTTACTTCCAGTAAAATGACTTCTCTTTCATATTAGGCCAAGGCGAGAGAGCGGAGACATTTATGAAACTTTGTTTAATGTACTGAAAAGCCATCGGCCAGAACATTTAGGAAATTGATTTTCCTGGCATTGATGAACTCGTTTTATTTTACCCCAGTATTAATTACTTTTTTTTAAAACAAATTAATTTAAGAGTCGTAAAACCTAACAAGTGAGCCAAATGTCCATAGATCATGTCCTGCTCTGCCCCTCCCCATGCTGGTCCCCTCCCTCCATGAGTGGGGGCTTGAGGTGGGGGGCCTCCTTCCTCCCCTGCTTCCTCCCAGAGGTGACCTGCCCCTCTCCTCCCCCCCACCCCCGTAGGAGAGGCCTCCTCACTACGGGACTATGCGGCCTCCACCATGACCGAGTTCCTTGGCATGTTTGGCTATGACGACCAGAACACAAGGGACGAGCTGGCCAGAAAGATCAGCTTTGAGAAGCTGCATGCGGGCTCTAACCCCGAGGCAGTTGCCTCCTCCATGTTGCCCACCTCCGAGGACACCCTCAGCAAGCGGGCACGTTTCTCCAAGTACGAGGAATATATCCGAAAGCTCAAGGCTGGCGAGCAGCTCTCATGGCCAGCCCATGGCAGCAAGGCTGAGGACCGGGCTGGCAAGGAGGTGGTGGGCCCCTTGCCTGGGCTGCGGCTGCCCAGCAATGCCACCCACCTGGAGACCAAGGCCACCATCTTGCCCTTGCCATCACACAGCAGCGTCCAGATGCAGAACCTGGTGGCCCGGGCTTCCAAGTACGACTTCTTCATCCAGAAACTGAAGACGGGTGAGAACCTGAGGCCCCAGAACGGGAGCACCTACAAGAAGCCATCCAAGTATGACCTGGAGAATGTCAAGTACCTACACCTCTTCAAACCTGGGGAGGGCAGCCCCGACATGGGCGGGGCCATTGCCTTCAAGACTGGCAAGGTGGGGCGTCCCTCCAAATATGACGTCCGAGGCATCCAGAAGCCAGGCCCCGCCAAGGTTCCACCAACCCCCAGCCTGGCTCCTGCACCCCTTGCCAGTGTGCCCAGTGCTTCCAGTGCTCCTGGGCCAGGGCCTGAGCCACCTGCCTCCCTGTCCTTCAACACTCCAGAGTACCTGAAGTCAACCTTCTCCAAAACAGACTCCATCACCACAGGGACCGTCTCTACTGTCAAGTAAGATGCTCCCCACCCCCACTGCCACCTTGAGCCCTGGGGCAGGACTGGGCAAGGAGACCTACCTCTCTACCTGTGAAGCTTACTGGAGTAGACATATACACTGTGCAGCTCAGACTGCTATGCACATGCTTATCACACACACACTCACATACACACACTCACACACACGGAACCACTCCCGTGCCATCATCCAGTGCTCTTACACTGTTGATGGCCCTGCACACTCCACATATTTTTGGGCATCCTCCCACACTGTCACACACCTTGTGTGCACTATTCATTTACTACCCTCCTTTGCCATTTCTGGCTCCCTCTGCTTGCTGTCACTAGGGCTGAACGCAGGCTATGATTGGTTAAAACAGCCCATCCTGAGGATGGGGATGCTGGGATCCATGCTGGTGGTCCTGGTTCCTGACTCAGTCTGGACTGTGGCGGAGGCAGGAGGGGGCTTAGGTGGGGGTGCATTTGCCTTGTCATCCTTAACCTAGGGACTGGTCATGGGAGGCCAAATGTGACCCTTCCCCCAAGCCCTTCCCTCCACTACAGCAGTTTGGGAGGCTGTAGGACCTAGGGACTGTGAACGGGGCAGTTCCAGTTAGTACCCTCTGGCATGAGTGTGGGAGGTGTTTGTCTATGTCTTGCACATGTGAACAGTGCTATCCTCCCTTCCCAGGTTGCCTAGCATTCCCCCTTAGCCAGCAACCTGATGGTTTCCCCCCTGAATGCTAAGTGGCCAGGCCTTGACCTCCAAGGCTTTCACTCAGGCTGATGCTAGGCCTGGCCAGACCCAAGGTAGAGCCCTCTGGCCCCACCGGCTCAGACGACCCAGCCCTGTCAGAGTTAGGCTAACTGACCTTTTGCAGGCTCCTACCAAGGGGCTTTCTAAGTCTCACCCTGAGTGCCTCAGAATGATGCAAGGCCCAGGAGAGAAGGGTCAGGGCCCAGGGCAGGGAGCTGCCCACCAGACGCTCCTGGGGCCTGAGGCCACCCCATCCGCTAATTGGCTGTGCCCTGTGTGTCTTACCAGGAATGGATTGCCCACAGATAAACCAGCTGTCACCGAAGATGTAAACATTTACCAGAAATATATTGCCAGGTAGGCCCCTGGGGAGGAGACTTCGAACAGAGGTGTGTTGGCGAGGCGGGGGAGACGTGGGAAGGTGAGGAATACCCAAGAACAGTGAGGCTGTCATGCACTGGCTGCCCTCTAAAGCCAAGGAGTTAGTTACCTCTTCCCCACACCCTCTCTCCTGTCCCCAAAATCCTCAGCCAGACTGTTTCTGAGCCTCTCAGGCTTACCCTTTTGGTGTAGTGTAGGCCACACAATCCTTAGGCAGGGTTAGGACCTGCCACAGGTGGTTGCTGCCACTTCCCCCCACAGCTGCCATGGCCTGCTCTCACATGGAGCCTTGGATGGAGCATACATCACAGTGGAGCTGTTGGGGTTGAGAGCGAGGAGCACTTGTCCTCTCTGCTATGGCCCACTGGGTTCCCAGGAGAGGCCCTGGAGCAGCCAGACTTCAGAGTCACCTCTTTCCATTCCTAAGGTGGCAGATAAAGACCCTTTTCACCACATCCCCCAAATCAGGCCCCTGGAGGCCAGCACCTGGTGGGACAGCTTGTGACCAGGGCCATGCCCCAACAGCATCTGTCTTCCTGTGATCTAAGTGCTTCCTGCCCCTCTGTCGCCTCTGCTTTGCTCTCTTCTCTTTATTATTATCACCATCATCACTATTAGTACCTCAGCAGATGGCCCTTTTGGCAGCTTCAGTTTAAATTCTTATTTGCCAGTGGCTTTCCCTCTCACAGTACGGCTTCCCTCCCGCTCATGAAGGAACAGGCCAGCTGAGTGAAGTGGCTTCCCCAGGGCCATTACAGCTAGCTCTCCCTATAGTGGACACCTGTGGCTGGCCATCACCAAGGTTGTGAGAGCCACGCCCCAGCGCATCCAAGCCTGAAGAGGGGCCAGGCAGTGGCCGGCAGCATGGAGCTCCTGGCCTCACACTTGGCCGGAAAGTGAGCTCCCTGCCATGGGAAGCCAAACAGATGCCATGCTTTAAAAATTCATAACTCTGGACTGTTTCAAGTGTCAGGAAAAGCCCAGAACAGAGAGAGCCCTTTAACGCCTCTCAGCAATAGAACCTGAGGCTGGCCCAGCTAGAGTCCCTTCCCTGGCCAGAGCTGGGTGTGGTGGTGGGTGGGGGTTGGTCAGACCACTGCTTGCTTAAAAAAGGCCTTTGAGCTGCCATGGGGCTCCAGGTCTCCTCTTCAGCCTGTCTCCTGGCAGCAAAGAAACTTGTGGCCTACCCCAGCTTCTTCCTCCCCACCTGGGTGCCTGGCTTCTACCTCACCTGGTACTGCCTCCCAGGTGGCTGCTGGCCAGTTGGCAGCTCAGTGGTCCTGGAGTTCCTGACAGGCCCAATCATTGACCCTGGCTTTTCCCAGCCTCCATCACTTGTCTGTGTCCCCCCCCCATGTCCTCATTTAGACCCTCTGAACCCAAGTAGCATATTTCTGGGGCTGGGCAGAAGTGGCTGCTCAGGCCCTAGGCCCTGTAAGAATCCTTCTTCCCAGGCCTGGCACCCAGAGAAGGGTCTGTTGCCTCCATTCCTCTCCAGGTTCTCGGGCAGTCAACACTGTGGCCATATCCACTGCGCCTACCAATACCGCGAGCACTACCACTGTCTGGACCCTGAGTGCAACTACCAGGTATGATCAACACCTCTGCCAGCAAGAGCCCTTGCTGGCAGTGGGGGAGGGGAGAGTCCTATACCAGCCAGCCCCCTGAACTTCACTTGGGCAGGCAGAGAACATGGACCAGCTACCAATGCTGTCTGAATTCCCAGGTTCCTGTCAAGTGAGTTACTAGTAGGGACTGTAGCCATTCACTGGAAGTCTAACATGGACTGAGACCATACCCATCAGCCAGTGCCCCTTGGCTAACTGACTTTCCAAAACATTCTCATGCGGGTATTACTCCCTCATTTTCAAGGTAAAAAGTTGAAGTCCAAATAGAGCATCACCCCTTTTGCTCAAAACCACCACTGGTAAGTGCAGAGCTGGTGAAGAGGTGGTGCTGGGCAGTCTAAGCAAGGTTGCTCCCTCTGCCTTACCAAGAGCTCGGCCTGTGCCTTACACAGTGTGCTAGGTGGAATGTGCCATCGCTCCTCAATGTCCTGGCCTTCAGTACATCTGTTATGCTCCCGGGCATGGCTGGTGGGAGCCTCGGGAGAGTTCAGGGAAGGGACTGTGGCTCCTGAACCTTTGGAACCATTCCTGCCGAGGGCCAGTGTGCCGGGAACTGGCCTAGTGGAGCGGTCTGGGCTGCCTTGACCCTAAGCAGGGTTATTTATAGGGTGACCTGAGGGCCTTGGGGCCAGCTCCGGTCCAGGCACTTGGCATGCAGGCTGGGGGTACAGACTCCTGCCAACTCGGCGCGCTCTCTCCTGGCAGAGGTTCACCAGCAAGCAGGACGTGATCCGGCATTACAACATGCACAAGAAGCGCGACAACTCACTGCAGCACGGCTTCATGCGCTTCAGCCCACTGGACGACTGCAGCGTCTACTACCATGGCTGCCACCTCAATGGGAAGAGCACCCACTACCACTGCATGCAGGTGCCTGCTCTGCCAGGGCCTTCCCTCCAGCCCCCACTGTGGGGGAGGGCTGTCCCAGTGGGCAGGGGCCCTGGATGACTAGGAGCCTTTCTTTCTCCTGGCCCAGGATGGGGGTAACTGACAAGCAAAGTCCCAGACACTCAGGCGTGGACAGTGTCTCGTGGCCATGGTGGGGCGTTCCCTGTGGCCATACTTGGTGTGGGGGAAATTCAGTGATCTGTTTATAAAGACCGACATTTTTTCAGGCTTTAACACCAAGAACAGCATTGCAAATGATTCCTGAGGAGGTTTTTGTTTAATTCTTTGTTTTAATGCCACACTGAGCCTGGGCTTTTTCAAGGTGTCAGGCCCAGGAGGAGCAACTTGGGGTTGCAAATAGCAGTCTGCACGCCTCCCCCATATTTGTCAGGGGTTGTTATGGCCTCTCTGGAACAACCTGGCACGAGGAGAGGGGGGCCACCCTCTGGGCCTGAGATGGTGCAGACACTGGCACAGCCCAGTTTCGAGGGTGCTTAGGGCCACTGTTTTTTACTCAATATGGCAACGTTGCCTGCCTGGCCTAGCTGCAGTGGGTGGGAGGCCCCGTGCCCAGGAACCATCCACTAAGCAAGTCCCTAAGCTAAAGGTGACCTCCAGGGTCCGTCCCTTACCAATTCCTGAAGACTTTAGAGGCAGGGCCACTAACTGGGACCCAGAATCTGACTTCTACAAGGCATGAATCCCTCACATAGAAGTGTGTCTGGTCTGAAGATAGCCCAACCCTTGATGAGGACATTCCCTGGGGAGCCTCCTGGGTCATTGGAAATTTTTCCTTGGGAGCCTGGGTTGACCTCAGGAGGTCGAGGTTCCGGGGTACTAGGGGTTCCCTGAGTAGAGCCCAGCAGACCCAGCCAACAGCACTGACCCTTGGTTGGCCCAGGAGGGCAACACTCAGCTCCCCTGACTGCCATTCTGGCATGCGCAGGTGGGCTGTAACAAGGTGTACACGAGCACCTCGGACGTGATGACCCATGAGAACTTCCATAAGAAGAACACCCAGCTCATCAATGATGGTTTTCAGCGCTTCCGGGCCACCGAGGATTGTGGGACAGCAGATTGCCAGTTCTATGGGCAGAAGACCACACACTTCCACTGCAGGTGAGTAGCTGGCCCACTGCAGCCCCAGCTGGAAGAGGGACAGTAGAGCCCCACTCCTCCCAAGAAGTAGGGGCAGAAGCTGGGGCTGCTCAGTGGCCCTACTTTGGTGTTCAGTCTAGGTCTTCCTTCTGGGGGTTATTCCTCCAAGGGCACGGGGGTAGCAAGGCAGGGCCACCTCTGGGCTCCACAGGACACTGTGTCAGGCTCCCAATGTCCCACGCAGGCGCCCTGGCTGCACATTCACCTTCAAGAACAAGTGTGACATCGAGAAGCACAAGAGCTACCACATCAAAGACGATGCCTACGCCAAGGACGGCTTCAAGAAGTTCTACAAGTACGAGGAGTGCAAGTACGAGGGCTGTGTGTACAGCAAGGCCACCAACCACTTCCACTGTATCCGTGCTGGCTGCGGCTTCACCTTCACCTCCACCAGCCAGATGACCTCGCACAAGCGCAAGCACGAGCGCCGGCACATCCGTTCCTCAGGCGCGCTGGGGCTGCCGGCCTCGCTGCTGGGTGCCAAGGACACGGAACACGAGGAGTCCAGCAATGACGACCTGGTCGACTTCTCTGCCCTGAGCAGCAAGAACTCCAGCCTGAGCGCCTCCCCCACCAGCCAGCAGTCCTCCGCATCCCTGGCCGCCGCAGCTGCTGCCACCACCACTGAGGCTATTCCCAGTGTCACCAAGCCTCCCAACAGCAAGATGGCAGGCCTACTCCCCCAGGGCTTGTCTGGTTCCATCCCTCTAGCACTGGCCCTCTCCAACTCTGGCCTACCCACCACTGCACCCTACTTCCCCCTCCTTCCTGGCCGTGGGAACACCTCCCTGCCTGTGGGGGCCCCCGGTCTGCTAGGTGCCATGTCGTCCGGGGCTACAACGATGGCAACCCCTGACACACCAGCTCTAGTGGCCTCGGGAGCTGGAGACTCGGCCCCCACAGCTGCCACCTCCATCCCAGTGCCCCCTGCCTCCATCATGGAGAGGATCACTGCGAGCAAAGGCCTCATCTCACCCATGATGGCCAGACTGGCTGCGGCCGCCCTCAAGCCCTCTGCCACCTTTGACCCAGGTGAGCAGGCTGGGCCCTCTCCAGGAAGCAACCACCTTCTGGAACTGGCAGCTCCCAGTGCTCAGGCTGAAGAGCAGAACAGGGCGGGCTGGGAAGAGTGTCTGCTTGGTCTCTGCTCCTGGGTCTTCTGCCTGGCAGCACCCCCTCTTTGCCTGCTCCCTGCCTCCATTCTGTTCATCTTCTCCTTGGGGCCCCTCATCCTGGCCAAGCATCCAGAGCTTGTGCCCCATGGGGGGCGGGGAGCAGCAGGCCTTGCCCCTGAGTGCTAGATGTCCTGGTGACTCTCTGTCTTCTTGCTACCCATTTCCCTGATGAGTCTCCAAGGAGAGCAGTCCCTTCTTCTCTTGGGTAGTGTTGAGCTGACGTGGAAGGGGACAGAAGTCCAGAGGCAGAGTGTCTGCATCTTATACCTCAACAACACCTCAGGCCAAGGATGACTCCCCAAGCTTTGTCTTTTCACCACCTTTCCCTCCATCTCTCCTTTCCTTCCTTCACGTTCCCCAGCCCCTTGGGTTTTTTGGCTTTCTTGCTCTCCTTGTTCCTCTCCTGGTCTCCCCAGAGGGTAATCAGTGCTGTTGGAGCCCTTGAGAAGAGTTCAGCTCACATCTGCAATGTGGCGAGCTTCACTCATTCAACAAGCATCAGTGCATGCCCAGAGCAGCTTACTGGCTACTTGCTGAGGGCCAACCCTGAGCTGGGGACATGGGCAAGAGCACAGACAGAAGCCCCACCCTGTGGAGCTAGCTGATAGACAAGTGGGGGATGGTCTGTTCCCAGGCACACAGCTAGAAGCAGTGAAGATTCGGGCCTGGATGCACTTCTCTCATATGAAACCATCTCAGAATCAGCCAAGACTGAGGGTCCCCTCGGCCCAGTTGGGGGCTCTACCCCCATCTCCTGAGGGTGCTGGTTGGTCAGGGAGCTGGGCCTGCTTCCCTGGGGACCTGGGACAGGTGACTTAAGGGACTGCTGGAACATGGACTCTCAAGGGCTAGAAGTTCTGTTGGTTCCTCAGATGGCAGTCTGGAGCACCCCATCTTCCATTCCAAGCATGGGAGGGGTACTGTTCTGGCCAAGTCCCTCCAACAAAAGTCCTTCAGGTAGGGGCAGGACCCCCTCCAGGGCCACAGAGGGCTAGGTCACCAGACTGTCAAGGACTTTCTTTTCCTTAGAAAAATCTTCTCCCAAAAGAAAGGTCAGGAGAAGGGGAGGGGAGCCATTTTCCTTTATTTTTAATAAAATGCCACTTGCTGTCTGTGAAGCAGCTCTCTCTCAGCTGTAGCGCCTTGGGGCAAATTAATATTTCAGTCACTTGGGGATTGTGGAGCAAGGCTCCTTGGACACCTTCCTGTCAGCAACTTCTTTTGCCCCTGCTCCGACGGCCTCCTGCGGCCTCTACCAGCCCTGCGCCCCCTCAGACTCAGCCAGGCAGCCAGCAAGGGCCTGGAGTCCCTGCCCTGGACAGCTTGACTGGCGAGGTCACACGATTTGAACTGCCCTGATTGGCCGTCAGCTCTGATAGCCCTGACACAGCAGATGCCCTCCCCGGGCATGCTCAGTATAGATAGGGCCGTCGCCCCGGCAACAGCGGGCCAGGGACCATGGAAGGGCCGCTCCCAGTCCAGATCTGCCACTTTCCCTCAGCATTAACAGAGTCTTTAATAAAAGCTTAAGCGGCAGCCCCACAAATCGACTGTGACAGTTGGTGGAGGAAATGAAGGGCCCCATCCCCGCCCCAGCCCCCTCCCCAGCCTCCCACCCTCCTCCTCCAGGAGGCCGCGAGCCAGGACAACTTTGACATAATTTTGCAATAATTATCACTTGAAGAATTGCCACACAGGGGTACACGTCGCAAGTGATCATATCAGTGGGGAGAATCGCTGACCAGCAGCCAGGCCTCCGTGGGGCCCCCTGCCCACCTAACCACCACCCTCCCTTAAGGGAGGACCAGGGTTTGTGCCTGTGTGAAGTCTGAGCCCCTCTGACCCCATCTTCCCTCCCCTCCCCTGCAGGAAGCGGGCAGCAGGCCGCTCCCGCCAGGTTCCCCCAGGCCCAAGTGAAGCAGGAGCCCGGTGAGAGTGCTGGCACCCCAGGCCCCCAGGAGGCCTGCCAAGACCGCAGTGTAGACCTGACTGTGAAGGAGCCCAGGTGAGGCAAGGCCAGAAAAGCTCCTTGAAGGAGCTGGCCTGGACCCCAGAGAGGCCCCCTGACAACGCCCTCAGAGCTGGACCTGGGGGAGCCAGGCCCGGGCTCACCCTCCCACTGGGCAGCTGTAGCAGAGGATTGGAGCAGAGCCCGAAGCCCAAGGCTGGCTGGGAGGGGAGGGCCTCTGGGCTCAGCCCCATGGACATCTGAGCTGAAGCCCTTTGGTTTGTGTGTTCTAGTAATGAATCAAATGGCCATGCAGTCCCGGCAAATTCATCTCTTTTATCCTCGCTTATGAATAAGGTAAGAACCATCCATCACACGCCTCCCATTCCCCCACCCAGAGAAATTAAAGCTGTGCTGGGGGGTGGGGGGGATGTGTTTGTTTTTTAATGTTTTCCCTCTAATAAGATGAGTTTGTACCATTTAAATTTTGAGGCCATTTTTCATCGAATATAATTTCAGAGCCACTGCTTACAAATTAATTTAATGAACTGGCTGAAGAAATATATCCCAGCCTCTGACACCTTTTTCTCCCTTCAGATGGAGGATTCCAAAAGCTTTTCTGGAACCTTCTAACTTCTCCCACCCTTAGTTATTAATGTTATTTATTTATTTTATATATTTTTGTTTGTTTAGAAAGGAGGTGGGGGAGGGGAGACTAAAGTGGGAGCAAAGCATCAATTTCCACTTTTCGGGTTGAATAATGGTCTCAGACGCCTTCCAGAGAGGTCGCTCCAGAATATTTATTTTAAATAATGCAGGGTCTTTGTAAATTATACATCATCTCAAATATATTTTTCCCCTTCACATGATAAATTTGACTGCAGCAAGATTAATTTGGTTACTGTACATAAGTGACTGGGTTGGAGAAAGAGCTGGATCCAGGGTGTACCTCATGGGGTGGGTGGGTCCCAGCTGGACATCACTGGGGCAAGAACTCCCACTGCTGGTGCCCTACCACCTGCTGTCCGCTTCTCGCTCTCCTGTACCCTCCTCTGGCCACTGACCCCTGCACCCTCCACTCCTTTAGCCACCCACTGACTCCCCATCAGCAGCTGCAGCAGCAACCCTGTCTTGCTCTCACCCCGTGAATCTCCCTCTCTCCCTCCCTCCCTCCTATCTTCCTTTGTGCGCCTTCTCTTGTTCTCAAGGAATTCGTAGGGGTTCCCACCCATCCCTCCTCCTCCTCCTCCTATGCTCTTTTGAAAACCTTCTGGCAGGAAAATAACCAGGGAGCCGCCGCAAAGTCTGGGGAAAGATGGGTTGCAGTGTGTGCCCTGAGCAGAGGCCTCAGCTTGAGTGATGGTTCCAGTAGAAGTAGGCTGGGCAGGAATCTGAAGAGGCCCTGCCTCCCAGGGGCCAGAGCTACAGCCTTTCAGACCCCTTCAGACAGGGCTCTTCTGTAGCCACGGCCGAGTGGTGTTGGCATGTTCTCTGCTGCCCGCACCACAGGGCGCAGGGCAGTCATGAGGGCAGGAATCGTTTGGGGTTTCCCAGCCCCAAGCTTGGCCTCTGTCCTCACAGATGTCTCAGGGCAACCCTGGCCTCGGCAGCTTGCTGAACATCAAGACAGAAACGGAGGGGAGTCCCGCTGTGGAGTCCTCACCCTTCCTGGGCAAGGCGGTGAAGGCACTGGTTCAGGAGAAGCTGTCAGAGCCCTGGAAAGTGTACCTCCGCAGGTGAGGGCCCTGCAGGGAATGGGGGAGGGAGAGAGGGTCCTGTTCTCGCTCACCCTCATTGCCAGGGCCCCACCTCTCACAGAGGCTCTCCTCTAACTGGCGGGCTCCTCTGGCTAGGTTTGGTACCAAGGACTTCTGCGATGCCCAGTGCGACTTCCTCCACAAGGCCCACTTCCACTGTGTGGTAGAGGAGTGCGGCGCGCTTTTCAGCACCCTGGACGGGGCCATCAAGCATGCAAAGTGAGTGGGGGTCGTGGGGGCCATTTAAACAGAGTCCCAGTCATGCCTGGCTCCAGGTCCAGTGGGGCTGCAGGTGGCACAGGCCTCTGTCTACCCTCCTCAGTGCAGTTCTCACCTGGCCACAGAAGCTGAGCTGGCTTCTCCAAAGGTACTGCCTGGCAGGCTTCCCTTCCTCCTTGCATATATTCAGCCCTTCTGCAACAGCCTACCTGCCAGACCTGGTGAGGCCAGCTGGAGAGCTTTTGGACCCAGAACCGGAATCCTGGGTGAGGGAGGGCCTTTCCACCCAATGTGACACCTCTAGATTTCCTCTGACCTATTGGAATGACTTTGTATAGCCCATGGAGTTTTAACATTTTTTTAGTTTGTTTATTTATTTATTTATTTGAGAGAGAATAGGAACCCAGGGCCTCCAGCCACTACAAACAAACTCCAGATGTGTGTGCCCTCTTGTGCATGTGGCTTATGTGGGTCCTGGGGAATTGAACTGGGGTCCCTTGGCTTTGCAGGCAAATGCCTTAACTGCTAAGCCATCCCTCCAGCCCTCCCATGGAGTTTTAAAAAGCAGCAATAAGCCTTGCTTGGAATGACACTCAGAACTTGTAAACATTTCTAGAAACCTCACTTTCAAGGCCTTATACCTCCTCTCCAGTTGCTAGGCCACACTGCAGCCTACTAAGCCATGCAAATACTTCCTGGGAACCTCAGAGCAGATTCTGGAAGGAAGGGGCTTGATGAGGCAGGATCCCCTCCCTCACACACACACTTCAGGTGTAAGGGAGGAAGGGGCTCAGGACATAGGTTTCCAGCCAAATTCAGAATAACAGTGGGCATAGCAATTCTCAAATCCTTCTGTCCTGGTGGGGTCATGGAAGACCTTTAGAACCCATGTTGGGGACAAGGTGAGGAATACTAGGATTCTGGACTTGTGATAGAGTCACACGAGTCGCCTCTCCAGAAGCATGCACAGCCAGACTTGTCTAGTGGGTCCTCTTGATTGCCCACCTGTGACACCTTCTTATGTCTCTCACAGCTTCCACTTCCGGACGGAGGGAGGAACAGCAAAAGGAACCCCAGAGGCATCCTTCCCAGCCTCTGCTGCCGAGACCAAACCTCCCTTGGCACCCTCACCCCCTCCAGTACCTCCTGGTGCCACAGTCCCAGGGGCCTCTCTGGAGGGACCCATTCCCAGCCCAGCCTCTGTGCCCTCCACCCCCACCCTGCTCGCCTGGAAGCAGCTGGCTTCCACCATACCCCAGATGCCTCAGATTCCCTCGTCAGTGCCTCACCTGCCCGCTTCACCCCTGGCGACGACGTCTCTAGAGAGCGCCAAGCCTCAGGTCAAACCCGGGTTCCTCCAGTTCCAGGACAAGTGAGTCCCTCCATGAGCCGGCACCTGTCCCTGCGTCTCGGGAGTGGGTGTAGCCTGAGCAACAAGGAGGCCCTCCTCCTCACATTACAGTTATGATAGCTGTCCCCAGTGTCTGGGACTTAGCCACCAAGCCATGTCCTTCTAGTCAGATGCTGCTGCTCTCGGCCCGCTGCCTGTTCCCGAGCCACCAGTGGGAAGGGGGTGGTGGTGGTGGTAATGACCTCAGCTCCTGTGGTCTGTGGGGATCCCTTAAGGACTAGCTGAGGTGGGCTGGGAGTAGGGGTCCTCAGTAAGCTTCCTGGTCCTAGAAGGAGGGCTGTATCTCCCTCCAGGCCTCGCTGGTCAGCTGTGTGCTGCACACTCAGGCTCAGTCTACAGGGCACAGAAGTCCTGGGTGAGAGTGGAGCATAGGCCCCTCTAGACCCACACAGTGATCTGAGCTCTCAGGGGTGGAAGGGACCTTCCTCACTGAATGGTGGTGGCTCCTTGCGGCGAGAACGGTGACTTTGTATCATAATGTGTGCGACTTCCTGTTCTCAATAAAAGTAATAAATTGGATTATTTATACCACCTGAGTAGCAGCTGTCCTCCCTCTCTGAGCACCTGGTGCTGGGCCCACGGCATGGAAGGGGACCAGTGCTACTTTCTGTCTCTCCCCTGCTTCCTTCCCGTTTTCCCTTCCCTCCCCTTCCCTGAAGTGACAGCCTCCTTCATTTCCTGGACCTGGTCCCACCATGGGTTCACTCCTTGGGGACGACAGTGTTGTCAACCTGAGCAAAAGGCTGTGTAACCCACATCTTCCCACGGCCCTCTGCAGCCTGGAGGACTCCCAGCATGGCTGCTGCTCGCTGGCCCTGTGCTTTCAAGGACAGTGCTTGGTGGTCCAGCACCTCCCCCTGCATCTCCACCACCACATGCCCCTACTACTCCCCGGCCTTCTAGGTTCCCTGAGTGGGTGGACACCACAGACTCCAATGGACCCTGGGGAAACCCAGCAGCAGTGAGGCTTAGTGAGACTTGACAGCAGGCACATGTTCCCGCTTGCTGAGGCTCCAGGTAGCAGCACTTCCTGGTAGAACTGCCCACCCTTCTCAGTCTGACAGTCAGCCACATGCACAGAAGTGCCATGCCATGCCAGCCAGGCCTTCATTGGCATCCTGCCAGGATTGACAGCACCATCCCTCATTTTCATATCCAAGAAGTTATTGCATTCATCCTTATCTCTAATCCCGAGGTGTGGCCTTGGAAACTACGTGTCCCAGCATGCAATACTCTGGGCACCCTGCATATTTCAATCCCTGTGCACCAAGCCAAGTTCCTAAAAGGAGACGGGGTGCATCCTGGGATCTGTAGTCTGTAGCTGAATCGTCCTATTGAGCATGAGGGTGCCCCAGGGCATCCCTCTTGATTGCACCACTAGTGACTGAGGAGTGAACCCCAACACAAGCAAACTGAGGACACCAGTGGGAGGGCTTGGGATGCCAATGACCTTCTGGGCTGTGGTTTCCTTCTAGCGATCCTTGCCTGGCGACGGACTGCAAGTATGCCAACAAGTTCCACTTCCACTGTCTCTTCGGGAACTGCAAGTACGTCTGCAAGACTTCTGGCAAGGCCGAGTCCCACTGCTTGGACCACATCAACCCCAACAATAGCCTGGTGAACGTGCGAGACCAGTTTGCTTACTACTCCCTGCAGTGTCTGTGCCCCAACCAGGTCAGTGAGGCAGCGTGGGGGAGGCCCAGGGCCCAGGGTGATCACCTCATGGCAGAGACTCTGCATTTCACACCCTTTTTAAGTTGGCCTCCACCAGACACTGGAAAGGGCACTCACTGTCTGCCCGAGGCCCCTAGAGGCCTCTGGGCAGGGATCCAGAGTGATGCGAAGTTGGTGAAGTCTGTCATTTCAGCCCTAAGCTCCAGTGGTGACTAAATGCTATGCAGCCACTGTGCACTTGACATCATTCTTGCTCATCCTGGAATTAGCTATGTCCCCTTTCCCCAGAGGACTAGAATTTAAAATAGGCTCACTGGATTAAAAAAACAAAAAACAGTCCATGCTCAATAGAAAGGGCAAATCAGATCCACTTTAAAGGCCTAACCCCATGACGGGAAGGGCTTCCTGAATAGTCAGAGCTGAGGTCTAGGTGCACAGAAAAGATTGTTAAGATAGAACAAGAATGACTATCTATGTCTGGACATACAGAGGAGTACCAGGATAGATTAATGATGTCTGCCTAGGCCTGGTCATACAGAGAGAAGTACAAAAATAGATTAGTGATGTCTGCTCTGGTGTAGCATTTGCAGAGGATTGCAGGCTTACCTGGTAGATGTTTTAGAGAGGTGACAAAGGGGCATGCTGCTTTTTAACATGTAAAAGGTCTGCATGGTTGTGTTTTCTAATTCTGAGTATGGAAGAACATACGTACAGAAAGTCGGCCACAACACAGAGACGTGGGACAAGCAGCTAATGGAAGTTAACATCTGTCCTGACTCCTTCCCTCCTTCCCCTTGCCATTCCGCAGCACTGTGAGTTCCGGATGCGTGGACACTACCACTGCCTTCGGACTGGCTGCTATTTCGTGACCAATATCACCACCAAGCTGCCGTGGCACATAAAGAAGCATGAGAAAGCTGAGCGGCGGGCAGCCAACGGATTCAAATACTTCACCAAGCGCGAGGAGTGCGGCAGGCTAGGTACCTAAGGCCAGGGCTGGGCAGGGACTTCTAGCAGGTAGCAGAACTATGGCTTTGACCCATGGGGTTCTGGTGGCCTGGGCCACTTCTCCATGTACCCACCTCCTACCCCCAGCCAGCCCCATATTTTGTTAAAGATGTCACAGGTACTACAGGCCTAGTATTGGCAAACTGGTAAACCCAAACAGCTCAAAAGGAGTGTGAGGGTGGCTCCAAGCACTGCCCCTTTTCTGTGGAACCTACAGATCAGCTGCACTCTGCTTTCTTTTCTTCCAAAAGGACACTCAGATAAAGGGTTTCAGAATCCCCTTGCTCCAAGGTATCTTTCCATGACTTCCATTGTGAGGTTTTTGTCCAAAACGAGTCACAGTGCATTCATCCACTAGACATTTATTGAGGAGCAGCTACATGCTAGTGCTGTTGGGAAGGGGATGGTGGTTGTGGCAGTTAAGGCTTTTTGAGTGTCAGGTGTGTGCTTACAGTTGGGCTTGGTGCCAGGAACTTGGTGCAGATGGTCAAGTACAATATAGGAACAGCTAGGCATCTGTGCTGTACAGGGTACTCTGGAAGGCAGTGACCATGGATCTGGGAAGAAGAGTCCACAGGGAGCCCTGAGGTTGGCAGCAGATATCTTGGGATTCATTCTGATGCTGAGAGCTGAGTCTCCCCTGATAGGGAGCAAGGCCTCCTGCTGAGCTCACTGGTCTAAGCTCCTGGGGGTGACTGTGGAGAGGGACCCTAGGCCTGCAGGCAGAGGGCACAGGCTGCCCTCAGGCCTCAGGTTGGAGCCACTTGTGAGGCAGGAACAGCCTAGGAATAGAAGGGAAGCTTGTGTGAGGAGAGGGGTCGAGGAGGTGAGGCCAGGTAAGGGAGAGGCTGGCTGACAGAGGCACTGTCTAGGCCAGGCCTCTCCTGGCCCTGTAGCTATGGTAGCAGGAACTTGGGGAGACCATGAAGACTGCTACCTGCCACATTCTGACCCTACCCTAGGTGAAGGGCGAGATGCTTCAAGTTAACTGCCAGAAGAGAAAGGAAACAAGTCTTTCCTTCAAGTATTAGTTCAAAAAGGACCCGTGCCCGAAGAGGGCTAGTAACCACAGCAACAAGTGTCAACACTGGGTGGCCTCTGCTGCTCAGGGGCTCACTTTACAGCTGTCAGGGGATTCTGTAGCTGACGTTATTTACTCAACTTATGGTGCTTTTGGTAGTAGCTGGGGCCAAACAAAGCTGGGACATGACATAAGACACCTGGCCAGCTCGGCGCCATGGCAACGGGCAGGCCCTCACCTGCCCTTAGCTGATGCTGTTTCAGTCTTGCCTGCTCTGTTTGTTCTCAGCCCAGAGCAAAGCAGAGGTGGGCTGGGGGCAGGGTGGAGGCCAGCTGACTAGCCATCTAAACAAGGGTTGACTCTAGAGGAGGGCGGGGAGAGGCGGCTTGCTGGGAGGTAGCTTCTTGAAAATCTCCTTGCCTTGGAGCTGTGGGCCTCTCCATGAATGGAGCATAGGACCAGAGCCAGCATGCCACATGGCCCTGTGTTAGCCTGAAGGGAGGCCAGGGCTTGGATAGCCACTCAGACTTGGATTTCCTGGGATGGGCTGGCTACGGGCCTTCCTCCCAGCAATGCACTTTAGGAAAAGTCCTTTTTCCCCAAATGCCATCTGTCTGCTGGTCACACCGCCCCTGTGCCAGAGCAGCATCCAGTACTGGGTGTCATGAGCATCGGCCAGCTGGGGAGGCTCAGGCTGGTGTGGGCACATCCACAGGCTGCAAGTACAACCAGGTGAACAGCCACTTCCACTGCATCCGGGAAGGCTGCCAGTTCTCCTTCCTCCTCAAGCATCAGATGACCTCCCACGCCCGGAAGCACATGCGGAGGATGCTGGGAAAGAACTTTGATCGAGTGCCCCCGTCCCAGGTAAGAGCTCTGGGTGGAGGGTGGTGCACAGGGTGCACAATCCTGCCCACCCAGGGCACACAGCTCAAGCCGTGCTACTGGGTATAGGACCTTACCGCCCACGGGGCCTGAAGAACCCGTGGGCAACTTCCTTACAGTCGCCACTTCTTTTCAGGGTCCCCCAAGCATGATGGACGCCGAGACAGATGAGGGCATGGACTACACAGGCTGCAGCCCCGGGGCCGCCTCCTCTGAGTCCTCCACCATGGACCGCAGCTGCTCCAGCACCCCTGTGGGCAACGAGAGCACCGCAGCAGGTGAGCGGCAGGGCTGGGCTGTGGTGGCCGGGCCCTGCTCCCCAGGCCTAGCTCTGCTGAGTCTGTCTTGGGGGACAGAAAGTTCATGGTCAAGTGACCTCCAAGGAGAACAGGCTGGCGTGCAGCAGAACAGGTGATCTATGGGATGTGGGTCATTGAGGCCCCTTCTCATCATTGTGCCCACCTACCCAACCTCTGCCTGTCACTTCAGTTTCCTGCAGAAGGACCAGAGGTTGTCCTCTCTGGGAGCCAGAGAAAGCAGTGCAACCCCCAGATAGAGGGACAGGTGCTGGGGCCCGGCCTTCCTTTCTGTGCCCCTCTTACTGGTCTTGGCCTCCAGCCTGAGCCCTGGGCCCCAGAGAGGCTCCTGCCCTGTCCACCAGCTCTGCCCTCAGCAGGCCCTCCCTGGAACGGTGGTGCCCACCATGACCCGCCCTACCCTTCGAGCCTCTCTCCTCTGGCCCTCCTCCCCTCCTTCTTTGTCACGCCTCTCTCCTCATCTGTCCACGTATTTTCAGATCATACTTGCTAAACCATTGGGTCTCTCATTTTGGTTCTTTTTGTTTGTTCTTTGTTTTGTTTTGTTTTTTCTTTTCTTTTCCTTTTTTTTTTTTTTTTTCTGCTTCTCTCCACCCTCTCCAGGCTGTCCGGCTCCTCCTCCTCCTCCTCTTCCTCCTCCTGCTGCTGCTGGTGACGAGGCTGCCCGTGGGGCTCTGCTGGCCCCCCTGACTCCATCCTTCCCTCCGGCTGTGCTCCGGCCCCCCCTCTCCTCCCTCCCATGCTTCTTCTCTCCGTCCTGTCTCTCATACTCACTGCTCAGTGCCACTCTTGGAGCCAGCCGGGGCCTGGCCCACCCCATCAGCAGCCCGCCCAGCCTCCCGCCCATCAGTGCCACTCCAACTCCAGTAAAAAGTGACGTCCCCCTAGTTCAGGATGCCGCAGGTAACTTGCACACGCCTTCTCGCCAGTGTCTGTCATCCCAACTGATCCTCAAGGCCATGACTCTGACCCTTTGCTGTGGCCAGGCAGAGCCAAGGTGGGGTCATCCCGCTCTGCCAGCAACCAAGCATCTCAGACCAGAGAGCCTGGTCGCTATCCCGACAAGAGTTGTCTGTAGCCACTGCTCAGCCCTGAGCATCACTGCCAAGGACTAGCTCCTCCTGGCAGCTGGTCAGAGGCCAGAATGGCCAGTCCAGGTTCCTGCTGGGTACGCTGTGGGGTCCTGTCCTCCCCAGTCTGTCTCTGCTGCTCTGTCCTGGTTCACAGGGTTATATGCTGGCCTGAGCCCCACCCCGCTCTTGAAGCTGGGCAGGGAGAGGAAATCTCTGGGGTCTCTTAGCCTCAGCCAGTGCTCAGTAGTCGAGGTCCCATCCAGTCCCAGCCTCATATCCAGGGTCCCATGGGGATGGTGTGCTTGCCCTGTCCCTTGGGTATAGCTGTCACCAAGTCTCTGTCCTCCGTTCACTCCTGCTGCATGTTCTGAGTGAACTCAGGTACTGTGCCAATCCCCACGGGTTGTGGTGCTGCAAAGGGCAGTGTTTCCACCCTCACGGAATTCAGCTCTGGTGCTGGCCGAACCAGGCAGAGCCTGCAGCTTCAAACCAAAGCAGCTCTCTGTCCCATGGGCTTCCAGGCCTGAGCTCCTCCCCTGCCCCCTGTCTGGGTACCCTCTCCCATTCCAGCCCCTGGTTTCTTTTCATTTGCCAAGGGTGGGTGACTGGCTTCTTCCTCAATCCAGTAGTGCAGACATTTAGAGGGCAGAGTAGTGGCCAAGGCAGGCTTAGGGAAGGCTAAGCTGGCCTTATTGAAGTGAAGACCTGCAGGGTGCCCCACTACACTGGACAGGGCTGGCCCAGGGTCTCTTGTTTCCGGGGGTTTTAGGGCCAGCTGCCTCTTCCCCAGCCCCTGTGCAGCCAGCAGGAGGCAGCTGTAAGCAACTGCAGGTGCCTCCCAGGAAGGGGCCGAAGAGCCAGCGGCCACAGTCTTCCTGAGCCTCAAGAAGCAGGCTGCGGTCAGGGTGGGCATTGGTAGCAGAGCCCCTGCTCTAGTCCTGGCCCAGGGAGGGGGCTCCAAGCTTGGAGGACAGTAGCACCTTCTTGGTATTTCCCTTGGACCAATGAGGGACAGAAAACTCCAACCAGACCTTAAATAAACTTCTGGTATCAAGGACAAACGGTGCTCCTTGGGGCAGGAAGCTATAGTCCCACAATGCCTTGGGATACTTGACATCCCTACTGTAAGGAGGCTGGTCCCTCTGCACAGACAGACAGACAGGCAGCCGGGGGAACTGGTTAGCTGGCAGGAAAGGAGCCGGCCTGTCCCTCATTAGAGGCAGGCGTGTGATGGCGTCCTGGCCCTATTCCAACTTGGGTAATTACACTCTGCCGACCTAGATTCCCAGCTTCCCCTTCAGCTTCAATTAGTGCTGGGACGTGTCCTCACTTCCCACCCAAAGCGGCCAGGAAGCAGCCACCACATCCCCGCAGCGCTATTTGGCCTGCCACCCGGGATGCCTGTGTGGTCATCCTGCAGACCTGGAAGACAAGGGGAAGCCTGGGACTCCCTGCTGTTCCCAGGGGGCCAAGGGAGAGGCTCCGAGCCAGGGGAAGCCAGGGTGTTTTTCCTAAATGTCGGTCAGCTGGCCACCATGCCAGAATCAGGGGCCCTGTGTGGGTGTGACGCCGGGAATGGTTCCCACATGGGCACTGCGGCCAAAAGGGGCAGCCCCTTCCGGGCTGACCTCCCCATGCCTCTCCCCAGGGAACACCATCTCCATGCCAACAGCCTCAGGGGCCAAAAAGCGCTTCTGGATCATCGAGGACATGTCGCCCTTTGGCAAGCGGAGGAAGACTGCCTCCTCTCGCAAGATGCTGGACGAGGGCATGATGCTGGAGGGCTTCCGGCGCTTCGACCTCTACGAGGACTGTAAGGACGCGGCCTGCCAGTTCTCCCTGAAGGTCACCCACTACCACTGCACGCGGGAGAACTGCGGCTACAAGTTCTGCGGGCGCACGCACATGTACAAGCACGCGCAGCACCACGACCGTGTGGACAACCTGGTGCTGGACGACTTCAAGCGCTTCAAGGCGTCGCTCAGCTGCCACTTCGCCGACTGCCCCTTCTCGGGCACCAGCACGCACTTCCACTGCCTCCGCTGCCGCTTCCGCTGCACCGACAGCACCAAGGTCACGGCGCACCGCAAGCACCACGGCAAGCAGGACGTGATCAGCGCCGCGGGCTTCTGCCAGTTCAGCTCGAGCGCCGACTGCGGCGTGCCCGACTGCAAGTACAAGCTCAAGTGCTCGCACTTCCACTGCACCTACCCGGGCTGCCGCCACACGGTCGTGGGCATGTCCCAGATGGACTCGCACAAGCGCAAGCACGAGAAGCAGGAGCGCGGGGAGCCTCCCGCCGCCTCGCCCGGCGCGCCCGTCAGCCTGGACGGCTCGCTCACGCTGGCCTCGGAGCCCGGGGGCTCGCTGCTCTTCCTGCAGACGGCCGCCGCCGGCCTGGGCCTGCTCGGTGACGCGGGGGACCCCGGCCCGCCCGCCGCCACCCCCGGGCCGCCGCGCGAGGGCCCCGCCGTGCCCGCCACCGCCAGCGCCTCCGCGGGCGCCGGGGAGTCGTCGCCGGAGGACGACGAGGAGGAGCTGGAGCTGCCCGAGGAAGAGGCCGAGGAGGAGGAGGACGACGACGACGACGAGGAGGACGACGAGGAGGAGGAGGACGACGACGACGACGACGACGAGGACCTGCGCACCGACTCGGAGGAGTCGCTGCCCGAGACGGCGGCGGGCGAGGCGGGCGCGCGGACCCCGGCGCTGGCGGCCCTGGGAGGCCCCGGCCCCGCGCCCGCCGCCGCCGCCGCCTCGTCGCCCTAACCCCGGCCCGCCGCGAGCCCGGCCCGCCCGGCGTGGGCTGGCACCGCTCTCCTCGTTTCTAAGAACTGCTATTTATATGTGAAAACCCCCTCTGTACAGAGCCCCGCGCTGGGCCCGGCCCCGGCCCCGCCGGTGCTTCCGGACCCCGAGTCCGTCTCAGGGCAGAGGCGGGGACCCCTCTGGTGCTCCCGGGCCGCCCGAGCCCTCCCGCCCCGCCGGCAACGCGCAGCTCAGCTGCTGGAGGACAAGGCTGCCACGACCCTGGTCGGCCTGGGAGGGGGATGTTCAGGGAATAGCAGGTGCTCTGTCGAGGTTGGGAGCGGGGGGAGCAGGCCCTGCGCTATCCAGCGCTCTTCCCGGCCCCCTCCCGCGAGGTCCCTCGTTGCTCAGGACCCGGGCACGCCGGAGGCCACCGGGTATGGGGCCGGTACCTGTAGTATCTTGGCAGGGCCCTCCTAATGCAGCTACGCCCTCCTCCCCTTGCCCGTGGGAGGGTGGGCACGGGTGACACTACAGGGACGTGGAAGAAATCTCATGGAATTAAGCAGCAAGCCGGAGCCTACTGTCCATCCCCATCCTGGGCTGCAGTCGGAGCTGTCTGGTGACCCCCCCCCCAAAAAAAAACCTCAGCTAACCTCCTCCCCCACAGTGAAACGAGGCTGTGTCCCAAGGCAGGCATACATAGCCCAGAGTGGGGCGGGAGGCAGGGGGTCTCAATTACCCTGGTGCAAACAGGAAGGATGCGATTGTTTGGGGCTTTAATAATCAAAATGGAGAGAAAAAATACGAGAAAGTTGTACAGTATTTTTCCTGTAAAGATTATTATTCTACATAGAACAAAAAGGAAAAAAAAAAAAAAAGCAGGTGGGTGTGAGCCAGCTGCTGACCTGTCTCCTGACCAGCCCCGAGGTTGGAGAACTGAGTGCAATTTCTCCTGTGGGATTATGTTTAGCGTTTATTTTAGAGGCCTTAACAGTTTGAGGCTGTCTGTCTTCACACTAGCACTGATGGGAGCTGCGTGATTCCAACTTTTAACTTGAATTTTGTAGACACAAGAAAAAAAAGACTATTACTGTTGATACAAGTTTGTAGTTAATTTAACATTTGAGGTTTTTTTCTATTGGTTATGTGTGTGGCTTTATAGGGCTTTCCCCCTTTGTTCCAGTTTGTTTCCTTGTTTTGTTGGGGATGCTTTGCTGGTGCAACCTACCCAGACCTGGTCCCCCTTTCAAAATATCCCCTTCCTGGAGGCCATGAAGCCACAGAGGCCCAGTGCAGAGCTCACCTGCAGGCACACACCTGGCCTCGGCTGCCTGATGCCCCATGTGTCCACTCGTGTCCTCCAGGCCCCTACCAGGCTCTGGTTGGGAGAGAACAGGCCCGCTTAGCAGGAATGGAGGGTGGCAGGGCTGTCATCAGGAAGCCTGCAGCTCTCCAAGCGGAGCTTGTCCAACTGGGACTACAGTGGTTTTTCTTTTTCGTTTCTTCTTTCTTTTCTCTTTCTCTGCTCCTCTCCTGTTTCAGTCCCTCTCTCTCTCTCTCCCTCTCTCTCTCTCTCTCGTTTGTGTGTGTGTGTGTGTGTGTTTGTGTGTGTGTCTTCTTGGCTGCCCACAGCCAGAAAGCCAGGACCATCTGAACTGGAGAGGGAGCTGGGAGGGAGGCTCATCGGTCAGATGAGACGACTTGATTCAACGGGAGTGAGTTGATGTCTAAACAGCCCCCACCAGAGCCTCCTGAGTCCCCTGGGTACCACGTGCTGCTGCTGAGTGCTCACCTGGATTCCCACCCACCACAGGACCCTGCCTCTGTGGAATGAGTTTTGTAAAGGAAAAAACAAAACAAAACATTTTTCAATGTAGCAAAATCAAACAAAAAAAAAAAAAAAAAGAAGGAAAGAAAGAAAAGAAAGAGAAGATGCCGACAGTGCAAAGTCTAGCCTTTTGTAACCTTCATATTGCACACTAGGACTATAAGCCATTGCTAGCTCATTTTGAATTTTAATGTGTAATTTTTGTTTTACTTTCTTTCTGTGGGGAAAATGATGCTTGATCCACCAATGCTCTTTTTAATGTTTTATAACTATGTATGTGTATATATATAAATATAAAAATAATATGTATGCACATATGTGTGTATATATCTATATGTATATACATATATAGATATATAGAGATATATAGAGAGGTTTTGAGACAAAAAAAAAATGCAGAACGTGAAACAGAACTGAACAGCGTGTGCTCTGATTACTTGAATCTGGTCTCCTCGGCACCTGGTTATTAAGAACTGAATATTTTTCCACTTGAATTTAGTGCTATTAGAAATTTAATATATGTGTTTTATTTATTTGATTTTTTTTTGCATGACTGATGCAAGGTTTGACATTTTCACTCAATAAAAACTGGAAAAAAATCCATCAAGTTATCTTTTATTTTTCAAGTCCCCCTCAAGCAGGTTGGCCATGACCCAGCCCAGGGAAGGGAGGGGGAGTTGGTCACCTTCAAGCATAGCAAGACTGTGAGGGGATAGATCAGTTTTGCCCCTAGGCATTGAGCTAGGTTCTCGCACAGTTTGCTGGGCACAGATGATGGGGGGGTCCCAGGCTGTGCCCACCCAGAAAGGTGGGCTGTTTCTTCCCCTCAGCCCTGCCTGAACTCCACTGGAAGCTCAGGAACTACCCTGTCAAAGTCATCTGGCAGTAGCCTCAGGCCTTCTCTGGACCACCACCCAGGCCAGCCCCTCCTGCGTAGTCCCTCTGGGTCTACAAGACTGCCACTTAGAAGGGCCATCCTCTGTTCCCCACCCCCCAGCTCCTTCCTCCTTCCTGCAGGGACCTGCCCAGGCTGGGAACAGAGTGTACCCGGATCCAATCCGGATGCTGGCGAGGCTCCTGCTTGGAGCAGCACATGGTGGCAAAACCAGAGGGGTTGGGTCATGGGTCCGCAGCCTTCAAGCCAGGCAGGGCCTAAGCCAGAGTCCTAGTGGCACCATGGCTGGGGGGGTCCCTTGGGAACTCAGTGGAGTTCCTGCAGGTCTGAATGAAAGTGCTGACACATGAGCTCTCAGAGCTCAGGCAGCCGCCATTTACCCAGACACCTCCAGCTGGCAACCCAGACGCTTCCAGCCTCACAACCCCATCATCTGCCTTATGCCAGTCTCACCTTGGTCTTCCATGCTGAAGAGCATCGCACTGGCTTGTCACACTCCTGCCCTCACATTACTTAAGGGGCTCGAAAAGTTGGATCCTTACAGCGTACTTTGTCCCCCTTGCTGAGGCTCGCACATTTGGGCACAGTGACCACAGCATGAGGTACCTCCCGCCCCCACGCCCAGTTTGGTGTCATTTTCCACCACTATCTCCAGCCCAGCCCAGCCCAGCACACAGGGCCCTTCCCTTTCTGCTTTACTCCTGGAACTTGGCCCACAGGCTATTTACATAAATATGCTTGTAACAGACATGAAAATATATACTTTTTTTTTGGTCTTATTAAAATGTTCATGTTGGAACTCGCCTATTGTTTGTGGGTATCTCGAGTCTGTTAAATAAAACAGTGACTAATTTATGGGATAAAACACAAGTTCGACAAATTAAAACCATTATTGGAGTTTCACAGGCCCTGGTGGGCTACATAGTCTCCCAAGGGGCCTGAGAGAAGGCAGGGAGCCAAGTCCCAACCTCAGCTGTGATGGGCTGGTGGGTGGTGTGACCACAGGGCTCTCTCTGGGTGTGGGTGCAGCAGGCAGTGGGGCAGGGCCCAGGGAATGGGAGTAGCTCTTAGAGCAGATGCCTAGGGCCCAAGGGAGAATGGGGACTTGGGACAGTTTGCTGACCCTGACTAGGCCCCCGCAAATTGACCCCCCACCACCACCATCAGGTCTTCTGGGCCTGGATGAACCTTGGCAGACCCATATCCAGATGGGAGACTGGCACTGCTGAAGGCAGAACACATCCAGACAAGCAGTGCCCAGGGAAGGGCACTGAGTCTCCCTCCAGGGAATGGGGCTGCTGCCTCCAGAAAGCAGAGGAGGGTGCCCACACCTGCATCAGGCACGTGTGCCCACTCAGATGATGTCTCACTCCCATGCCTAGAGCCAGGATTAGAGCTGGATGCTGTCGGTATCACCTCACCCTGGGGCCCAGGCCCTACGATGTTCCCTGTGGCTTGTCGGACTCAGTGGGAAATGCAGTGAGGCACGTTTCCATCCCAGGGGTTTAATCAGCTGTGGTGGTGGATGACCCTTCTACACCCAAGCCGGGCAAATTCAGGAGTTCTGTAGGCTCTGGGCAAAAGCCAGGAGCAGCTGCACAGGCTCGTGGCTGAGCTCGGTGGCCTGCCTCCTCCCCAGACAGAGCTGGCTGGGGTGCTCCCAGCAATGGGAACGTCTACTGGAGCAGGCCATGTCCCCAGCCCAGGGAGACGCACAGTGCCAAGGCAGTGCCCTCTCTGCGCAGCACACTGAGGCCACTGGGCAAGGCAGGTTGCCCATTTACTGTCATGAGAGGTGGCTCTGGCCCAGACCCGGGACACGGGGAGTGTGGGGGGGGGGAAGCACTGCTGCTCAGGCCTGGCCAGGCTTCCAAGAAGGAGGGTCCCCAAAGCACTAGAATCTGGGGATATTGCCAGGAACAAAAGGGGCCACCTGTGCCATCCTTACTGGGAATAGCTATCCCAACTCTGTGGCAAGCCAAAAGTGGGTCCCAGGAGGCCACCGTCAGCACAGGAGGTGAACGGCAGTTGACAGCTGAACCCAGCTGCCTCTCTGTTACATCCCCCATGCCCATCACTGCAGAGACCTCACCAAGGACCCTTTCTTGGCTCTGCCTTGAAACTTCCAGCCCTCAGCCTTGCCTGACTGTGATACCCTGGGTCTGTAACAGGGTTGCTAGGCTGGGGATGAGGCTGGTCCGACTGTCAGGGTGTACAGATGCCTGAGTTAACTTGGTGCAATGTATGGTCCATAGAAAGTGAAGTTCAAATTTTGATTTGGGTCTTTTCTGGGTGATGGCACACAGTCTGGTCCCTCATAGCAGCCTTGGTAACAGCAGTAGTTATACTCCTAGTCCACCTGCCATGATGAGGGGAAATGGAATGACATGTCATTCAGCATGCCCAGCTATGCTGGGATGTTTGGTCCATTAGGTATGTTATCTGCATCTCCCACTTGTGTTTTCAACTTACAAAGGGGTCATTGGACTATATAATAAACCATACAGAAGCTACATTTAAAAACATAACATGTTTATGTCATTTATTTGTTCTTTGGCATATGACATGCACGCATGTGTGCATACATGTTCATATATATGTGGGCACACATGTGTATGGAAGCTAGAGGTCGACACTGGGAGTCTTCCTCCATTATTTTCCACCTTGGTTTTGAAGCAGGGTCTCTCAATGAACCCAGCTAGACCAGCCAGCAGGACCCAGAGATCCTCCTGTCTCAATGCCCTCCTGCACCAGCCCTGGGATGACAGGCACACATCGCCATGCCTGGTATTTAGGTGGGTGCTGGGGGCACCAGACACTTTACCAACTGAGGCATCTCCCCAGTCCTCTTTTCATTTTTTTAAAAAAAATTTCTTTTCATTCTTTTTAAAATTTTATTTTTTATTTACTGGAGAGAGGCAGATAGAGATAGAATGGGTGTGCCAAGGCCTCGAGCCACTGCAGATAAACTCCACTTCAGCCTTTATGTATTTAATATGAGAGAAAGAGGCAAATATGTGCCAGATAGATAGATAGATGATGGATAGATAGATAGATAGATAGATAGATAGATAGATAGACAGACAGACAGACAGACAGACAGACAGATGATAGCTAGATAGCTTGATAGATGATAAAGAGGGAGAGACAGAATGGGTATGCCAGGGCCTCTAGCCACTGCAAATGAACTCCAGATGCATGTGCCACCATGTGCATCTGGTTTACGTAGATACTGGGAAATTGAACCCAGGTCCTTAGGCTTCACAGGCAAGTGCCTGAACTGCTAAGCCATCTCTCTATGCAAATGAACTCCAGACACATGTGCCACCTTGTGCATCTGGCTCATGTGAGTACTGGGGAATTGAACCTGGGTCCTTAGCCTTAACAGCTAAGCCATCTCTCTAGCCCTTTTTCTTTTTGAAATGAGGCCTCACCTAGCCTGGCCTTGAATTCCAGGGCTCAAGCAGTCCCCCTGCCACAGCCTCCTGAGTAGCAGGGATTATAGGCATGTGCTACTGTGCCCAGTATTCCTGTCACTTTAAGGAAGATCTCTTGGCATTCACCATGCAGCAAGGACATGCTCCACCCAGGCTTCCCCTTCTAAAGCTAAGATGAATCTCATCTCTTCCAGGACAACATGGATTGTAAAGTGCTCCAGGAAAGTGAACTAAGACCTGCTCATATGTCAGGTAAAGTCACCTCAAAATGCTGGGTGAAATTTCAAACTTTTGATGAGAGGAAGAGCATAAGGATCATGACCTGGGAGCTGGGCTGTGTGGGCAGAAGCAGAGAAAGAAAAGAGCCCCTGTGTGAGTTTGTGGTGTGTGGCCTGTGGAGCAGGCATGTCTCCTCGTCTAAGGTTCCCAGTGTCAGCTAAGGCATTCCTCTTGGCCAGGTGGGTTGGATCTGGATGACAAACATCTATGTCAGGCCAAGAAAAGGTTAAGGAGGGCAGCCATACTCAACCTACCAGAAAGAAGTGGGCCAGGGAGGCTTGGTGCTTCCATAACTGCCTGAACCTCCAACCTTCTCCTCTGGTGCTCTGCAGAAGCATTTATTTATTTATTTTATTATTATTTATTTATGAGAAAGAGAGAGAGAGAAAATGTATGCACCAGGGCCTCTAGCCACTGAAAACAAACTACAGATGCATGTATCACCATGTGCATCTGGCTTACATGGGTACTGGGGAATCAATCCTTGGTCCTTAGGCTTTGCAGTCAAGTGCCTTAACTGCTGAGCCATCTCTCCAGCCCTGGATTGGATGACTGGCCACCTCCACGCCCTCCTCCCCTGCCAGGTTCTGGGCAGGAGATGGGCCAGGGGAGAGGGAGGTCTGACCCAGGACCCCTCCTGGCAGGGCCCCAGAGAAAGCAGTGAACCCTCCCTTCAGACAGTGTGTGAGGACCCCACAGAACACTCACAGACCATTCTTCCATCGATGGACAAGTCACACAACCTAAGGAAGAGGTTCCTGTTTTTATTAAAATATAGAGGGAGAGCCGGGAGTGGTGGCACATGCCTTTAATCCTAGCACTTGGGAGGCAGAGGTAGGAGGATTGCTGTGAGTTCGAGGCTACCCTGAGACTACATAGTGAATTCCAGGTCAGCCTAGCTAGAACAAGACCCTGCCTTGAAGAAAGAAAGAAAAAAAAAAAAAAAAAAAACAAACTTTAAAACTGGGTGTGGTGGCGCACGCCTTTAATCCCAGCACCTGGGAGGCAGGGGTAGGAGGATCGCCGAGAGTTCGAGGCCACCCTGAGACTACATAGCAAATTCCAGGTCAGCCTGAGCTAGAGTGAGACCATACCTCGAAAAACTGAAAAAAAAAATTTTTTTTTTTTTAAACAAAAACAGTGTATGTGAAAGACCAAGTGGCCCAGACGGAGGGGCCTCCTCTGCCCCCTCCCACATTAACAGGCCTCCTGGAGCTTCAGATTTGTACTTCCACAAGAGGAGAATGCAACATTTTGACGGACAAACTTAGCAGTTCATGTCCTCCTTCTTCCACCTGAGGGGTCCTCAGTCCTCGGGCTACACAGCAAGCCTCAGGGATGTTCCCCCACCTGGCCTCCTCCTCCTTAGGTGGCACAAAGGGCTCTCGTCCTTCCCACACATGTTCCTGACCAAGGGAGATTCAGTGAGTCACCCAGACCTGGGGGAGACCAGAGTCTGAGGGGAGCATTGCAAGGGGCTCAGGACAGCTGAGCGCAGCCTCCAAGCACTGGGGTTTGTCCTTCCCTAACGACACTTTATAAAAAGACACTGTAATTGAATTTAATAACGTGCTCCCTTCCAGAAAGGCCTGACAGGCACTGCCTGCTGCTCACTTCTGCCCCATTCCAAATATTTTTACCTTATTTGGATGAAATGCATTATTTTTCTAATGAAAGGCTTTTTTTCAAAGGGCCGTTTGCCCTCGTCCAGCAGCTGCCTTTATTAGGCAGCGCGCACGCCGTTTTGGGGAGGGGTTTTCTCTCCCTGAAGTCGCGCCAGACTCTCTGTCCTCAAAAGCTGAACCCAGGTTTCTGTTCCTTTTCCTCTGATCTCGAGCCCGGGACCTTCTGGCCTGCTCACCCCCCTCCCCAGGTGGAAGAAAACTCGGGGTCACTGAGGCCTATGGCTTCTGTCTCTGACCCAGCTAATGGCAGTCACTTTGCTCCCACTGTCCTAGCCTCCACTGTGTCTTCTTTTCTGGTCCAGGGATCTGCCCTCTGGTCTCCCTTTCTTATCCCATGAGCAGGGACTTCAGATGGTACAAACACTGACACATGGTCACTTGAGCCAAACGATCCCTAGCAACAGTGTTTCCAGGGCCCAGGTGCTCCATAGCATGAAGGGACCACAGAGACCAGACACACTTGGTTCTCTGCTGGACCATCTCAGGTCTGTCATCCAGCCTCTTGACGTGGGACTCCTTCGGGCACTTGGAGCAGGAGTCCCTGGCCAGGCCAGGCTGCTTTTCCCCAGGAGCTGAGAAACACTGCTCTCCCAGGGACACGAAAAGGACAACTGCAGGGGTGGCTCTCATAGGGACTCTGCTCATCTCCAGGGAACATATGGCTAAAGAACCAGACCTGGTGAGATGATGAGTGTGAAGGCAAGACCTGGTACCAGGGCCAGACAGGGGCCTAAGCCTGCCCCTCTGTGGGAGGCAGAATACCCCAAGACCACACCCTCAGCCGCACAGGCATGCCTTCCCCTGGACCATGTCCAGCAGAGGCCTTTGAGGCCGTGGGAGGGGCATGTGCCCTGCGGCATGGCTCCACCTGCAATGGTAGCTGCTCAGGGTGTGCTCCACTTCGCAGGCCACATGCCTACACGAGGCACATGACAGGAGGGTGGCTATAGCCCCAGGCCTGGCCAGATAGGGACAGAGGAGTGAAGCGCACCCTTGGTGGAGCTCCGGCCCCAGCTCTCTAACTGGAGCTCAGTGCGCTGTGAAGGTTAAAGGGAGACAGGGAGGGCGAGAGAGGGACTAGCAGAGAGCAGCCGGGCTCCTGGGGAATGCGCGTCCATTTAAGGAAGGGAGCTCATCCCGCTGCTCGGCAGGTCTATATACAGTCACGAGCCCCTTCCCTCCCGCTCTCAGGGGAGCGGTGCCCTCCGCCCGCCCGCAGACACCGGCGGAGGAAGGAGCCCCTCCAGCTCTGGTAAGCAGCCTCAGTCGGGGTTCCTCTGACCCCATCATCCCTCAGGACCCTGTTCTGGCATTCACCTGATGGAGCCTTAGCTGAGACCCAGCTCAGGGGCACAGGATATCGGCAGCAGAACAGAGGGCCAGAGGCAGGAGTTAAATAGTGGTAACTCATATTTATTACAATTATGTACAGTCATATTCTGAAATCTATACATGATCACATAAATGAACATGTTTCTTGGTAGGAAGGACAGACATGGCTGTTGGTCAGGAATGCCCCACTGCCCAGTTCTGCCGTGGGAGGGAGAAGCATGCCTCCCCACAGGGATCACCAATCCATGGCACGGCAAGCGAGAACGTCAATGTGATGTTGTTTCATTTGTTTAGAGGATGGCAGGGTGGGTGGACTGGGCTGAGGACAACTGCCCAGGGGCAGCAGGCCCTGGCTGTGAGGAGGGTGGGTCCTGGCAGAATGAAGAGCTGGGCCAGGGCTCTGGCTTTTGGAAGAGGGGACAGAAGGAGCCACAGGCCAGGCCCAGGGAAGAGTGGGAGGACAGTAGGGACCAAGGGGACTGTAGCTCCTCTTCCACTGAGGCAGGAGGAGGAAGGAGACATGAGCTCTGGCCATGCATGGTGTCACGTTAGTCAAGACACTCAGTGAACACACCTGGGTAAGACCCCTGTCCAGGAGAGAGCTGGGCAGGGACCTGAGTGCAGGGGCTCCTGCACCCTCAGCCAGGCTTGTGAACAGCGGAGCCATCTAGGCTGGGACTGAGCTGAGGAGATGGTGTGGCTGGGGTTGGGGTTGGGCACTGAGGCTGGTGGACAGAAATTTGACCCCACCACACACTGCTATAGCTGGGGAGAGCCCTCACCCCTCCCTGGGTTCAAGCCTACCCTCCCCAAGCCAGAGGAGGAGACAGGACCAGAGCCCATGCCCACCTGCTGGACATTCCTGGGGTACTGAAGAAGTGGGTGGGCAGGGGCCAACCCTAGTCCCGTTCGTTCTCATTGCTGGCACCCTCCGGCCGCCTCAGCTTCTCCACCTGCTCGTTGATCTGCCCATCCCCACCGCGGCGGTCCTCCCTCTGCACCCCCAGGACGTCCTCCTCATCCACATGGCTCACGTCATCGTCCTCCTCATCCTCTTCATCCTCCTTTTCCACCCTCTTCTCCTCCTCACCCTGAACCTCCATTCTCACCTGGCCCTTGACGTCCACCACCCCCTCGCCTTCCTCCTGGGGGCCCAGCAGGTGGTATGTGGCTGTGGAACCCTCTGGGCTGTGGCTCTCCTTCCCAGGCGACGATGTCGTGGACTCATTGCTGACTGGAGAGATGTCGCTGCTGCTGTGGTGGTTCACGGCGGCAGGGCTAGAGGGGGATGGTGACTTGACAGGGATCTGCCAGGAAGGGATCTTCGAGGCTGATGGGGAGGGCGGGAACTGCCTCCTGGCACAAGAAGAGAAGAGGAAAGGGAAGCCAGAAGTGGTTGGTGATGGTACCTGGCTCCCATGGTACATGGCCCCTTGTGCACCAAGGGTTGTGATGGGAGCAGCTCCCCAGGTCACCAGGCTGGGGAATAAACAGAACCTGCCTCCCTTCTTTTCAGGAATGAGCCCATTGGAGGCTCAGTCAACCGAGATGGACAACAGAAGTGCCCATGTTGCCCGCAGACCTCCTTGCACTTAACTAAAGATCATGACAGCCTGGAACCTGGCCCCACATCCCCAGGATTGTCCCTGTTCCATCCCTCTGGCCAGAACAGGGGAAGGCAGGAAAAAAAGTGGGTCAATACCGGGGACTCAGTACACCTGGGGTAACTTGCCTATGGCCTGGGCAAAAGGTAGAAGTGGGGAACCTTGGCTACTGGTCAGGGGGCCAGAGAAATCAGGACCAAAAGGGTGAGCTTGAACCCTGTGCTGGGAATCTCCCAGCCAATGCTTTCACCAGGAAGAGCCAGCTCTCCTTCCACTCCAGTATTCCCTTCTGGGCCCCAGGCCAGCAACCAGCCTAGTTCAGACCAAACTCTATTCCAAGAAGGACCTGTGTGGTCAGGTCAGTTTGGCCAGAGCACAGAAGTGAAGCACTACACCACACAGACAAGCCCTATTCTTGTCCAGGGCCGCCACGGTCTCACCAGCACTGGTCTCAGAGAGAACTTCCTACCTCAGACCCACCTTGCCGGGTACATATGCACAGCCTGCATGAGTCACCAGTGACATAAACATGAACAGGAAATGCAGTTTGTCATTTTTCTTTGGCCCGGGTTCACTTGATGGCCTGCATCTGTTGCCCTACCAACAAAGGTCTCTATCTCCTCAAACAGGAAAGCCAAGGACTTCTAAGCACCAGTGCCTCTGTCTGTGGTGGGGATGTGTTTATTTCCTCGGGGAGGACCAGGAAGTGGGTAGCATGGAAAGTGCAATCCTCTGGCTGGGGCCACTGGAGCATCTCATCTCACAGCTCCCGCTAATCCCCCAGCCCAGCCTGCCAGGGCCCCATTTGGGTGGGCCGACAGCTCGCCTGTTTCCTAAGACCAAGAGGCTCTTTCAGCGTTAACACCAGTGGGGGCCTGGTCATCTCCAGGTGTGATCAGGACTGCAGTGGTAGCACTGTGCTGTCATCACAGTGACAAAGGAAAGCTAGAGGGGAGGCAGGACTGGCTCTGCTACTGTCTTCAACCTCAGAGCCCTTCACACCCAACAGCCCTCAGCAGGACCTTCTCTGGGACAAAGCTGCCTGAGAGGCTACTGAGTCAGGAAGGGGTGGCCTGCCTCCAGAAGCCCAGTTCTGGGAAGCACCACACAGGTGAGTCCTCTGCTCACAGGTCCTGCTCTGTGACCCATGCTGTCCCCAATGAAGTCTGGGTAACCATGTTGCTGTTGTTTTTCGAGGTAGGGTTTCACTCTAGCTGAGGCTATCCTAGAACTCACTATGTAGTCTCAAGGTAGCCTCAAACTCTCAGAGATCCTCCTACCTCTGCCTCCCAAGTGCTGGGATTAAAGGTGTGCACCACCATGCCCTGCTTTGGCTAACCATTTTTATTTTATCCATGGTGCCACGTGCTGTCTCCCTGAAGTGGGAGGAATGCCTTGGGAATGTGAGGCAGGAGCTCCCAAGGTCTCCAGTCTCGAGGCCTGAATTTCCCAGCTGGTGAGGAACTGCGCCCCTCTGCAACCATGGGGCCAGCCCAGAAGCCCCACGTCCCGCCAGACTGAACAGGACAGAGATCTGGCTCCTCACCTACCGATTCAAAAGAAGCCCTTTCAAGGAGTTGATTTCCGCCTTGAGCTCATTGATATTCTGGGACTCCAGGATCCAGTTGGTAGAGGTAGTGGCCTGAAAGTCAGAATTCAGAAAACATGGGTCACAGTGGTGCCTGCCACCAGTCTGTGTGTGTGTGGGGGGGGGGGGGGGGTGGCAGCCACAAGCCACTGTTTCCTGCTCAGCCACTGTAGACTCAAGGGTGCATTGATCTGTGACAATACTCTTATATAAACTCTTCTACAACTCTGTAATGACATTAAGAAATCATTACAAGTTTTTAGGTGGCACTATAGTATTGTGTGTAGAATATAATAACAACAAACAAGTTCTTCTCTCTCCTAGAAAGAGAGGGGTTTGCAGTGGTAGTGAGCTGATACTGGGCACAGGGGGAGGGGCTGTGGAGTGGTGTGAAGCATTCACTCCCAGGTTTGAAATGTCCATTAAAACCGCGACCAATAATACATGCCCTCTCCACATTACCCCACCCCTTCCCCAAGAAATCATCACCACAGAGGCAAATGTGGGGCTCACAGCAAGCACCTGCCCATTCCACAGCTCTGTCCTGGGGCAGGACAGAAGACAGCCTCACCTCAGCACTGCACGTTCCTCGGCCCAGCTCCATGAACTGAGCCTTAAGACTTTCCTTAGAGCCAAGGAGAGTGCCCTCTTTGTACGAAGACATTCAAGGGCCACTTCAGGCATTCTCTGGAGATACTCAAGACTCAGTGGAAAGGAAGAGCCACCCTAGGCCCTGACTCAACCTTCCCAAGAAGGCCCAGGTGAGACATCTTTCTGTTGCATACCAACAGTACCTTCCTCATAAACCCCAGAGAACCACACCTTACTCTGAAAATAGTAGAGCCAAAACAGCTATTCACAAGCGGGAGCTGCAGGCGGCCAAGCAGCCTAAGGAATAGTGTGTGTGGAGACCAATTCTCAAAGGCAAGGGTTCTGGGGGCCTGCATCTGCCAGGCCCTCACTTCCCTGATGGGCGTCCCTGGGCTACTGATAGGAGTAGGTATTCTTGGTTATTCCCTGACAGCTGCTGTGGGTCTCAGGCCACCGCAGGCCAGGCCAGCCCAGCCACCAGGCACACCTTTGCAGACAGAAGTCCCTCACCTGAGGCCACAGGTCTCAGGAAGAAAAGACCTGGGCAGTCTGGGTGAGAGTAGGCACACACTCGACACCCTCACATACATCCCCCCAGGGTCCTCGCTCCAGACCACCAGACAGAAAGGCTTGGGAGCCACTGTTCTGGCTTCTCTGAGACCTTGAATGCTACAGCAGTCCATTAACAAGGGAGCAATTTCCACTCACCGGCCCACAAAGGACTCAGGTTTCCAAACGCACATGGTGCCAGATGCCAGGATTTAGAAATAAAATCTGACATCTGGGGCTTTTTAGCCAGTCTCTTTAAAAAACAGTTGTAGAAAACTCACAGCCTTCAGTTTTATGTAGGTTTTTTAATTACTTAAAGCTCTTCTTTTTAATTTTTTACAGTGCTCCAGTAGGAGTTTGGAAGGCAGTATAAAAACTTACATTACAGCTAAGAAAACAGCTCCAAGTCTTTGGTTTACAGGGTAATCCAAGTCCTGACACATATGGGCTTGGCTGCCAGACCAGAGCCCCGTGACAGTAGGGAAAGCAGGAAAGGGGCTTAGGGGCAGGAGCCTTGACACAGTGAGGAGCTCTTCAAGCCACCACAGGTGCAGTACCAGATGACCCCACCCTCCTTAGAATGCAGCATATGGTTCTCATCTCGAAGCTCAGGGCCTGAAAATGTTTCCAGAATGTCTGTGGTCACCAGCAGCGTGGGGTGGGGGCCACACTGCCTTCCTGGCTGCTTTACAGCCACCTGCAGGGAGCACACAGTGTAGCCAGTAGCACCAGCCACCAGAGCAGGAAGTGAGGCAGTGCCTGTGTGGGATGCACACTGGGAGGGGACTCTTTGGGACCCTCCTTTGCAAGAGTGACCCCAGATGCTACCAGAAGTAGAAGAATGTTCAGTTTCCTTCCTGGTTTTATAATACAGCTGTGCAGTAGGGGCTGCTGCAGGGTACAATGGAACCAATGGACCACTGTCCCACAGGTCCTAAGTCTGTGACTCAGAGATGACACTCACACATCCACAGAGCCCAGGGCTGGAGTACTGCTGGAGCTGAGCATCATTTGTATGTGCTTAAGCCTCACAAGGAAGCAGAGATGAGGAGGACTCAGAGAAGTTATGAAACCTGCCTGTGGTCAGTTAGCAAGCAGGAGAACCAGGATCTTAACACAGGCAGTCAGATCCTACAACCTGCTTCTGAGCAGACTGCTTCACACATGGGTAGTGAGGTATGGAAACAGCTTCACTGGAGCCTGGTTGGCCCCAGTTCCTTTAAGATCACCAAAGCCTAGGTTTACAGAGACCTGCCCACTGCAGCAAGGGAAGTCCTAGGCCTTGGACTGGGTACTTGTAAACTGACCACAGCACACGGTCCCTCTGTTGCCTAGGCTTCTCCTTGGCTAGGCTGTGACCTACAACCTAACCTGCAGGCCCGTGGCTTCCATCAGGGATCAACCAGTAGAGGGGAGCTTTTTCTCCCTCCCATGGGGAGATGGCACAAGACAGGATTACCACAGGTCCTCAATGGCCAAATGCTAACACAGCAATGCCTCCCTTCTTTATGGTGGTGGTCCCGGCCCACAAGGCAGGTCAAGCCCACAGAAAGACAGCATACAGGTCATAGAGTACCAGGGATTAGAGCTATATGGGATTGACCTGGGCCTGGGGACCTTAGGGCAGAGACAAGTACCTTGGTGGCAGCCAGCTCATGGGCCAGCTCCTGGACCTTCTGTTGCTGCTGTCTCAGCAGCTCTTGGACAGAGGCCAGCGTCGTCTGTACCTGAGTCACTGGGAAGAGAGCATCATGTCTGGTAAGTAAGTGCCCAAGATTCCCTCCTCAGCCCACATACCTGTGAGCTGCCCGCCTCCCTGCTACATTTAATTTATCTGTAGCCCCCACCCCCGCCCCAGTAATTTATCTGCACCCTGGGTAAGCCACCACACTTTGTGTAACCTCTAGTGTTTCTACTTCATCTTGCTATTGTATGCTTGTCCGTGGTCAACAGTATATCCGTCCAAAACCTCTCCCCTCTAATTATGCCTGGCTGTGATGTGCCTGGCTTGCCAGCTCCCGCCACGCTCCCATCATGCCTACATCACTCATCTCTCAGCCCTCACCATGTCCTTGGGAGTTCCAGGATGGCTCTAATCCCTGAAGACTAAGGCTCGGGTCTCCGCCATGTCCAGGAGTGTTACAACTGCAAACCCCGTCTCTGGCATTCTTTCCTGCTCTGATCTGCCTCACCCTTGGGATGCCTGCCAGGACCCTCGCTGTCATGGGACCCACCCTGAAACCTGTACCCACCATGGTCCTGCCTCCTAGAAGTAATGGCCCACAGGAAAGGTGCCCAGAGGATTCCAGAGGGCTTCACAGAGGTACCCCTGAAAAACAGGGACTCTTGCCTTGGACAGGTGGCTCTCTTGCCTAACTTTGGGTTTAGCTTCAGAGTCTCCACCTAGTAAACAAGTTTATAAAGGAGAAAAGCTACCTCTAGTGCGACAGGTCCCAGCTAATCTGGGCCATCACTGGGGCAGTGGGTAATGAACGCCGGCCCTGTGGAGTCGATAACAGAGGAGGTGGCCAGGGTCCCGAGAGCCACAGTAATTACAGACTCTCTTGACCCTGTGTTGGATTCTTCGAGGGAAGGGGGGAAATCACTGAAAACCCCCCTGAAAACCTCATAGAAGCAGAAATTAAAAATGAACTTTACAGCCCTTAGAAAGGCTGTCATTTTATTCCCCTTATTAATATTCTGAGGTTGGGAGCCTTTCCGTAAAAACATAATTAATTGAGGCCGCGCCGACAGTAAACAAGCAATTTCAAATTAAACCGAAATGACGGCGGCTTCATTTGCAAATGTGAACAGATTCTCAGAGCAGATAAATGAAGTCACCACATAAAGTGGAGACGGAGGGAGAGGGAGGGGCCGCGAAGGGGCTGCGCAGAGACGGCTTTGAGGGGTGACTTGATGGAGTCATTAATCTTTACCTGTCTGGGCCACGCTGCCACTCAGTTCGGAGAGGCTCGTCGCCATCCTCTCCAGCTGCTTCCTGTCCTCACGGCCTCCAAGGATGAGGGGCAGGAGGTGCTTCTGCAAAAGTGGGCATGGGAGTGTGGGGCCCACCTCGGCCTCTTAAATCCCACCAGCCAACTTCCCTTGGTCCTCCATAGGTTATGGAAGCCCCAGCATATCCCATATGCAAACAAGATGCTTAAAAAAGTTAAGAGACTGAGATCATGGCCATGTAAAAACTCTACCTAAGGACACAGAGCAGAAAGTAACAGGAAGGAAAGCCAGAGACTTCCCACTCAGGGGAGGGAGACCTTGCTCCTTCTTTTATTTACTTTTCTGGGTGATGCCATAATCTTCCCAAGACACTTTTTATTTTTAAAGCTTCAAGATTATTTATTTATTTACTTGACAGAGGAGGGAGGGAGGGAGGGAAGGAAGGAGGGAGAGAAAGAGAGAGAGAGGGGGAGAGAGAGAGAGAGAAAGAGAGAGAATGGGCACGCCAGGGCCTCCAGCCACTGCGAACAAACTCCAGACATGTGGCCCCTTGTGCATCTGGCTAACGTGGGTCCTGGGAAATCGAACTGAGGTCCTTTGGCTTTACAGACAAATGCCTTAACCGCTAAGCCATCCCTCCAGCCCGACACGTTTTATTTTTACTTGAAAAGGTGTATAAAATTGTGGAAGGTTATACAAGACACTGACCCCATTGGTGGCCTCCAGGGAGGAGTGCAAGGGAGTTTTCCACTATACACTTTGTGAATTCTTAACATTTTGAATCCTGTGAATAAAACAAATTGCTTCACCCATTCAGAAACAAATGATTAAAATTAAGTTAACAAAAAATTACCTGCACCAGTTGTAGTGGTGCAGGTCTTTAATCCCAGCAATCGGGAGGCAGAGGTAGGAGAGTTGCTGTGAGTTTGAGGCCAGCCTGAGACTACATAGTGAATTCCAGGTCAACCTGGGCTAGAATGAGACCTTACCTCAAAAAAAAAAAAAAAAAAAAAAAAAAAACTTTGTGAAAATAGAGGAGAATCAACAACAGATTTCTGGGACCCTTGCGCTTCCATGGACGGACAAGATATGGGTATACCCAAAGCTACTGAAAGTCACCTCGGCCTCTTCTAAACAGCCTAAGTCTTCAAAAAATGCTTCCTTCACAGAGTCCCAACAGCCCAATTCCCCTGGATCCAAAGCACAGGACAAAGGAGAAACTATCCCAGGGGACAAACAAGCCGAGGCTGATGGCTGCAGTGCCACTAAACAAAGGTGCCCAGAGCCAGCCTCCCAGGCATTTGGTAAGGCAGAGGCAGCAGGTGCAATGACAGAAATGGTGCTCTGAAACCCACCAGCTTGGGACCTGGAGACAAAGCCTGCAACAGAGGAGAACGAGGTGCAGGCCTGGCAGGTGCTCTCCAGGGAGAGCCTAGGTTCTGAGTCTATGGGGCCCTAGGCAGGCAAAAAGACAGAAACGTCTCCATTAAGGGTTCTGTACTGGGGAAGGAAAAGCAGGTCTCTCACAAGGGGTTTGTGGGAGAACTCATTTCAAGAGCGACTCTAAGTGAAGATCGTCATTTAGCATATGCACAGAAGCCTTTTCTATTTTGCAAAGTGCTTTTCAGCCACAGTGTGAGTTATTACCCACGACCGAGCCGAAACTCATCAAATGTAGCCTGACGTTTCCTAAGTACGAAAGTCAAGACATTCTCATCTGTGTAACCAGCTACAAATGCCATTTCTGAGGTCAGAACAGGAGAGGGAGGGGCACACACTGCTCAGGCTAAGCTGTACCAACAAGACGACAGTCTCTTACCGCTTTTCTTTTTAATTTAAAGAAAACTATTAACAGATGTTCTGGACATTCCTGTGTCACTATTGTGACTGACACTTTAATGTTTCCTTTCTTTTTTAAAGGGGGGTGGGCAACCAGAGCACCATGGAAACAGGTGAGGACAGCTCTGTGCTACATCTGAGCCCAGGGTGCCACACCTTCTACTCCTCTCAGGTCCCAGGCTGGTGTCAGCAACATGACAACCAGGCATCACACATAGGGCCAGCAATCCAGTCTGCAAGAGGCCATCCCCTTATGGAAGGCATAAGCTGAGAAAAGGAAGTCCCAAGGCCCAGGACATTTTGCTTGTTTTTTTTTGTTGTTGTTGTTTTTGTTTTTTGTTTTGTGTTTTTTTTTTTTTTTTTTTGCACAGAAGTTTCTTACTCCAGCAATATATATCAAACTAAAAAAAAAAATTATCTTCTTCTATAACAGTAACTTTTGTTTTAAGTAAAAAACTAAGGGAGCCAGGCATGGTGGCACACGCCTTTAATCCCAGCACTCGGGAGGCAGAGGTAGGAGGATTGCCGTGAGTTTGAGGCCACCCTGAGACTACATAGTGAATTCCAGGTCAGCCTGGGCTAGAGTGAGACCCTACCTCGAAAAACCAAAAAACAACAACAACAAAAAAAAAAAACAAACAAACTAAGAATCCCAGAATGCAAGATCTAAACACATTATGTGCTGAAAGTTACCAACAGTAAACCTGGGAAGTCATTAAAGTCTTTAAAAAGTTACCAAATATAGGCTAGGATGGATTAGCAGGAGGCCTCAGAAGATAAAATGACTTCTCTCCAAGGTAAGCAGGTCTAGATCTTGGGATGATATTGGTCATGCTTCTTTAGAAGGCCCATTTCTTGGAATCAAAGTTGGGCCCTTCCACCACTGTTCAGGGAGCTAAATGCTTGCTGGGCACCCCCATTCCTGCCGGGAATGTGAACTCTGCTCTTGCAGGCTGGCTGACTCATGAGGCCCAGGGAAAATCCCACATTATACAGATGCTACCATGATCCACAGAAAATAAGAAGTGGGTTCTCTCAGCTGGCTTAAGTAACAGGGTGGAATAAGGGCATCTATGGTGCTTCCCTGTGCCAAGGAGCTGCCTCCTCTGATTGTCATGGCAACCTCCCAAGGAGGGGGCGTAACTTGATACTCCTGCCTACTCTGGAGTTACACCTGATAAACTGTGACACACTGAAAATGCATCCACTACACATAACCTAGTGAGCACCACCGCCATCTACCCTACCTTCAGTGTGCTCCGAATATTCACCCTAGCAGTATGGCAAACCATCAGTGCCCACCATCACTGAATACTGTACTAAAAGTGAAAAACAGTGGTTGTATGGGCACACTTCTATGCCACTGTAAAGTTGAACCATCTGTTTTATCCCCATTGCGCAGACAAAAACTGTACTCAGGGGCAGAGTCAGGTTCAACACAGGCAGCTAGGCTCCAGAGCCTGAGCTCTTATCCCTCACAAATTTACACACTTCTCACTGAGTGCCTCGCACTATTGTTTTGTTTTATTTTGTAATGGGGGAGAGGGAGAAGGAAGAGAGAAGGAGGGATAGAGAAAGGGGAGAAAAGGGAGACACATGCACCTAGAAAAGTGACTTGTTTTTCAGTGCTGGGGATTGAACTCAGGACCTCGTGCTTACTAGGCAAGTGTTCTACAACTGAGCCAGATCCTCAGCCCCCAGGCACTGTTCTAAGTACCTGCTTAACCGTAAGATTAAGGTCACACTACAAGTGGAAACACCAACATGGGAAATGTCGGGGAGGACTGTCCTGTCCCTTGCCACATTCCTCATCTTCACCACAGCCACTGTGCTCCAGGACTAGGTATCTGCTGGGGGAGGGGGACAGTGTCTCCAAATGGGAAAACCATGGCCCAGGAGAAGGGCTGAACGTAAGGGTGGCAAGGCACAGCGCCTGAAGCCCCTAGAAGGCAACTTACCTTGTAGAGCTGGTGAAAGCCAAATGCAACTCCTGCCATGATGACGGCCAAGGCGCCGTACTCTCTCCATCGGGGCCCTCCAGGGCCTGAGGTGAGAAGAGAAGAAAGTCAGGAGGAGCCCCAGCGTCCTTCCCCAGGGAGGAAGAGCATGCCTCAGTGGATAGGCAAGCAGGACCCCAGTTGCATGAAGACAATATGTGACCATCAGGGTGTCAGCTCAGCTCTGTCCCCTCTCCTTTGTGAGTTCTCCTCACCTGGGATGGAGTGACAACTACTTATAGTCAGCGATCTGACTGTGTGATGCAGGGGAGAGCTAGCCAGCTGTGAGCTAAGCCCCCAGCACAGGGAGTCAGGTGGCAGAGGTGATGTGAGCATATCCCAGACAGGGATAAACCAGAGGCCACTAGGCCAGGGTAGGACTGTGAACCTGCACTCCTACTCTGTTAGCACGTTGAGCAGGTCAGAGAACACATAAGTCTACTAGGACTGAGCGGCCACTCAGAGAGTGACGAGGCCTGATAAAAGAGATGGGAGTGGGGCAGCCAGGGCCTTGGAGGAGACAGAAGCCAAGGCCTGTGGTCCTTTGGGCCAGAAAGGAGCAGGGCCAGGAAAGAAACAGATCAGGAACCTGAATACTAGTTTGCAAGCAGTGGGGATTCAGTGAAGGAACTGGAAAAGGGTGGGCCATGATCAGACCACTATTTTAGGAGAACAATACGGATTAGCTCTGGGGCAATCCAGAGTAGAGGGATCTCCTCTTACAAGAGCCACAGAGGCTAAGGAAGTCTTAGAGAGGAGTGACTGCTGTTGTTGTGGAACAGAAAATGAGCACCTTGATTTCACATAAAAGCAGGCTCCTGGGCCAGGCGTGGTGGCGCATGCCTTTAATCCCAGCACTCGGGAGGCAGAGGTAGGAGGATTGCCCTGAGTTCGAGGCCACCCTGAGACTACAGAGTGAATTCTAGTTCAGCCTGGACTAGAGTGAGACCCTACCTCAAAAAACCAAAAAAAAAAAAAAAAAAAAAAAAAAAAAAACGCAGGCTCCTGGCCCAGTTCTCTAGAGACTAGCACATAGAGTACCACCCTCCCAACCTTTATCTGCTACCTTTCTTTCTGAAGTTTCGTTACCTGTGGTCAACCATGGTCTGAAAATATAAAATGGAAAATACTAAAAAGATTTATGTTGCCATCCTGCTCTGTCCATCTAGTATATCCACTCTAATATACTAGCCACCTGTTAAGATGTTTAGTAGCCATCTCAGTTACCAGATTGGCCATCTTGGTATCACAGTGCTTGTAACCAAGTGATTTTTTTTTCCCCAAGGTAGGGTCTTGCTTTAGCCCAGGCTGACTTAGTATTAGTCTCAGGCTGGCCTCGAACTCGCATCAATGATCCTCCTACCTCTGCCTCCTGAATGCTGGAATTAAAGGCATGTACCACCACTCCTTTTTTTCATAATTATTATTATTAACAAAAACATATTTTTGTGACTCTTATTTTACTTAACAATAGCCCCAAATTTGAATCTGCCAAAAAAGTGTCAAGTGCTCTTTTAAGTGAAAAATTAAAAAGATAGTTTTCACATGGAATGAAAAAAGTTACATGTTGAACTTGATAAGATCAAAGGTACTATATATATATATATATTTTTTTTTTTTCTTTGAGGTAGGGTTTCATTCTAGCCCAGGCTGACCTTGAATTCACTATACAGTTTCAGGGTGGCCTCGAATTCACAGTGATCCTCTAACCTCTGCCTCCCAAGTGCTGGGGGGATTAAAGGCGTGCGCCACCACACCCAGCTACAATAATTTTTTTATTTGTTTTGTTTTGTTTTGTTTTATGAGATAGGGTCTCACTCTGGCTCAGGCTGACCTGGAAATCACATGAGTCTCAGGGTGGCCTTGAACTCACAGAGATCCTTCTACCTCTGCCTCCCGAGTGCTGAGATTAAAGGCATGTGCCACCACACCCGGCTAATATTTTTTAAAATATATTTTATTTACTTATTTGAGAGAGAGAAAGAGGCACAGAGAAAGAGAGAGAATGGGCACACCAGGGCCTCCAGCCATTGCAAATGAACTCCAGACATGTGTGCCCCTGTGCATCTGGCTAACATGGGTCCCAGGAAATCGAACCTGGGTCCTTTGGCTTTGTAGGCAAATGCCTTAACCACTAAACCATCCCTCCAGCCCCATACAGTAAAATATTCTAAGAGGTCAAATTCATACGCTTTTTATTATATCATATTGTGATAACTGTGCTACTGTATTATTGTTGTTATTTTACTATGCCTGATTTATAAATTAAACTTCACAGCTATGTATGTATAGGAAAACATTATATAAGGACAGTTCTGTACTATCCACAGTTTCAGGCATCCACTAAGGGTCTTGAGATGTTCCCCCCTGTGAGTAAGGGGGGGCCAGAATACCAAAGTCCTTACAGTTCCAAATGAAATTCCGGTAGTATAAGAGAGGGGTTCCCTACCTCACTCTCCCATGTAAGGCTCATAAGGGGCTTCAAGGTCCATAATCTGGTCCCTCTCCCTGCTTCTGGAGTGGCAATCCTAGGCCACCCAGCATGCAGTCTGCCTCCTCCCAGGGACTCTGCCATGAGGAGGGACTCAGACCACAATTTTCATCACACTTGACAACAAGGACCACATAGCATCTGTTGCAAAAAACAAGGTGCCACACAGTGGAAAGTTGTCCAGAAGGTACTCCATAGGGACTGCTACAAGAGGGAAGCTGCCCTCTTCTAGACACAAGTATAGAAGAAAGGGGAGGGATGGGCAAGAGCATTCTGGAATTTTCCAGAAAAGCACCACAATTCGCTGAGCCAAGTGACAGCTTCGGTGCTTTAGAGAGCCCAACCATTTTTGCCTTCCTTTCTCACTTGTGCCTGTGGGCTCTCTAAGGTACCTGCTACTGCCTAGTGGTAGAACCTGGGCACACATGGAAGACAGGCTGTGGGCACAAGGCCCAGCCAGAGGGACCCAAAGTCATAATGACCTCCAAGTGGGTAAAGGGGATGCTCCCTCCTCCCTGGGCTACTGAACAGGGCTTTTAAGAGGCTAAGGAAATATCCAGTAGTCTCTTCTTTACTACCACAGTACCCTGTGCTCATGGACTCCACATGAGATTCTCCAATATGTCCCAGCTCCATCTTGGTCATAAAACAGTGGTTAACACATGGCCTCTCTAAGCCCTCAACTCCTGATTCTATGCTACATATTTTGAGAAGGCAACAGACTTGTAAAGTTTAAGCCTCAAATAGCAGAAGTCAGTTTCCTGCAAAAAGGCATGCTCTACCACCAACAGCTTCATGTTTACCCTTCCACGGAATGTTTACACACATACAAAGCAACATAAACACGACTTTTTCCCGCCTATTTCCTCCTATTTCTCAATCTTCTCTTCTACAGCTGATTACAGTTCTGTATAACCCACTGAGCTCATTTCTGGTCTCTAACTCCATCTCACACTGTGCATGCATACCAGATCTCACACAGGACATCTGCAAGTCTCAGACTTCCTAAGGGCCTGGGTCAGGTGTACGCATTTGTGACTTCGAGAGACACTGCCAAACTGCCTCCATCCCACTAGCCGCATGCTTGGTGCCTGCCTGCCTCCCCACAGCCACCCTCACATAATGTGTTCATCAAGCGCACATTCTGCCAGTGTGAAGGTGGGAAATGTTTTGTTCAGCCTCAGACTTGCACTGAGCTTGTTTTGAGTGAGGACTAAGCAATCTTTAGCACTTCCTTTCAGGATACTGTGTGCTTTCCACTTCTCTACACATCTCATTCCCCTATCACTTTCTTTTTACTTGTTTGTGTTTATTTTTATGACCAAATGAATTTCATCAGGGTCCTTCACAGGATCCCGTGAAGGGTTATGTGCAGAATTATGCGCTAGCTACACCACCGAAGAAAATGTCTTTCTCTACTTCAGCATCCCTTATCACTTTTAAGTAAAAATTTTAAAATATTTTATTTTTATTTATTTATTTATTGGAGGGGGGAGGGAATGGGCACGCCAGGGCCTCTAGCCACTGCAAACGAACTCCAGACGCATGTGCCCCTTGGGCATCTGGCTTATGTGGGCCCTGGAGAATTGAACCTGGGTCCTTTGGCTTTGCAGGCAAAAGCCTTAACAGCTAAGCCATCCCTCCAGCCCTAAGAAAAATTTTTTAATGTAGAAGGTACACTAGTCCTTTTTGACAAGAACTATAGAATACCTTATTTACTTTTCTTTGGGTTCTGCTTATGGTCTTTGGTGACATGCTGGCATTTTCTATGTGTGTTTATATATATTTATCAATCTGTTCTTTTGAGTATTCGGCAGGGGGGTTATGATTAACAAGGATGCCTCCATCCCTCCCTAGACTGTGGCTCCCAGTGAGGTACTCATGACAATGAAACCATCCCTACAAAGGAAGAGGAGTGCAGTGCCTTGTGTGCTCTGAATAACCTCCAGCTCTTTAAAAAAATTTTTTTTGTTTTGTTTTTGTTTTGCTTTGTTTTTCGAGGTAGGGTTTCACTCTAGCCCAGGCTGACCTGGAATTCACTATGTAGTTTCAGGGTGGCCTCAAACTCATGGTGATCCTCCTACCTTAGCCACTGAGTGCTGGGATTAAAGGTGTGCACCACCACGCCCTATCACTTCTAGTTCTATAAGACCCCTCAGGTAGGTGAACTTCTCCCCTTGACCCTGGACCTCTAAGTCCTGCTTAGACCTCTTTACTACCCACTCTCCCTTCAGCCACTTCCCTCCGGATAAAAAAATCCAACATCTACTGAGATGTAGGAAAGTTGTGAAGACCAATAGTGACCTTGCCACACTTGAGAGGATCTTATTCCAGAGGGACATCTACCCACACAGCCCAAATCCTCAGAGGACACTATCACATGGTGCTACATTCAGCAGATCATATTCATATTCACCACTTATTCCCAAATGTCCACCAAAGAGCTACATGAAAGCAGCCATGCTAAGCTGAAAACCTGATCAGACCTCAGTTTTGCTGGCTCTCTGGCTTCCCTGCAGACAGAGCTCCCACATCTTAACAGGCACAGCTTCTTCCTATGGCACTGAGCTGCCAAAACCTGGCATACTCTATAGCTCAGATCCTTCACAGCTGCCCACCTTGCCAGAGCTCTGCCCTCCCCAGGCCCGAGAAACACCTGTGGTTCCCTGCCAGCTCACCCTTCGACCCACACTGCTGCTCCATTCCTGCCAGGCTCACGTTAAGAACATTTTATTGCCCCCTGGTTTTCATTATTAATGAAAAGGGACCAGAATGATCTTTCCTAAAGTTCAGAGAGTCTATAAAGACAAGAAGCTGAAATGCCATTTTACTCATTTTGGAGATGTGTGATACAATTCTGTCTTGTGGCAAAATGAAGAGAGAGAAAAACTCAGATGGAAATGACTCTTACACACTTCGTGGCTTCCAAGGATAAAAGACCAGAGCTGTAGCTAACCACTCTGGTTGTCCTAAACTGGCTCCAGTCCCCACCACCTGGACTCCTGCCCCTGCTTTTCTGAGTCCAGTGGACTCTCCCGTAATTATGCCCCCAAGTATCCAAGGACAGAACACAGGGCCAGCCATTCCATGGCTCCAGCTGGGAGGAAAGAAAGCCGTGGAGCCACCGGACATGGTCATGCCTGTAATCCCAGCACTCTCGAGGCAGTGGGAGGAGGATCACAAGTTTGAAGACAGCCTGGGCTACATGAAAAGGGAGATAGTGAGAACGAGAGGGCGAGAGAGCATTCCTCCTTCACTCAGCTTCCAGCTGTTGGACTTCTTGATCTGCTTGTCAACAGCTTGATCCGCCAACACCACATCCCTAGTGTCTTTGTGAAGGACATGGGACAGCCAATTCTGGCAGCACTGATTGTCCTACACAACTGTGTATTTTTGGGACTGCCATGTCATAGGCTGCAACAAGGTCAGAAACTTAACACCTTCTGTAACCTGCAGAGTGCTCTTTGAATAAGCCAGAGCACCCACAGGCTCCACGGAGGTCTCCTGTTCAGAGGCTCATGTGAAGGGGCAACAGATGTGTGACAGAGGCATGGTAGGCAGGGAGCTGCATCCCCATGGTTCCTTAACTATTCACTGCACACCAGCAAACCTAGTACTGCCCAGTTTCTCCATGAACTTCTTTGGGCATATGGGAACAGCCCTAATCAGATAGCACTACATGTGGGTGGGAACCATGTATACCACACAGCCATGCTAAACTAGAAAGCACTAAGTTACGTACTCACCACTATCACACCATCAGTGACAGTCCTGGAGGCTAGCACACAAGCATCCTGCTGAGACAATGCACTCTGTTGACTGTCCCTGGGAGGCTAGCAGCCTAAACACAGGGGTAGGGAAGTGACAAACACGTGTGCTCTTCTCACTCACCAAGGCTGTGGCCAAGCTCTACAGCAGTGGGCCTAGCTTCTTAAAACAGCCCATTAGTGTGGCTCATAAGCCACCCTGAAAATTGAGTGATAAGACAGGCCACTCACAGAGGTTCTTGGACTACAGTCAGTCACAAATCAAAGCTGGCTACAGCCTGAGCTGCTGGCTCTGGTGCATGGAGAGCATCTGAGCTGAGGCAGGCAGGGCACACAGAGCACATGGCTGGGGATGGCAAGAGTGGACAGGAAGAGAAGTGAACAGGAAGGGCAGTTAGAAGAAGAGCACTGCTCTGCACATAAGCACTTGCACAGCCTAGACAGCAAAGGTACGACAGTCACCCAACAACAGTTACATCTGGGGGCGGGGGAGGGCAGAGACAGCAACAGATAGACATGAGAGCTGAGGCTCACCAGGCTGAGAAGTGTCGTGAGTCCAAAGCCACCCAATGTACAGAGTGAGACCTCGCTCAAAAAAAAAAAAGTAAAAAAGAACCTTAACCCTCACCTTCTACTATATATAAAAATTAACTCAAAATAGAGGAAACAAAGAGTTTTAAAAACTACGAAGAGTTTATACGAAAACAGAAAATGAAGAAGGGAATTTCTGCAGTCTTGGAGAAGACAAAGACGGCATACGCATCATGGACCACTGAAGAAGCACCTCAGTGTGTGAAGTGCCCACCATGCAGGCAGGGACCTCTGGGCTCCAGCCCGGCACCCACCTACGTACCAGGTGTGGCGCTATAATCTCAGCACTGGGGAGGTGGAGACAGGCAGAGCTCTAGAGGAGCTTGCTGGCTAGCCAGTCCAGCTTCACTGGTAAGCTCCAGGACAATGATAAAGTGACTCAAAGGAAAGAGAGCCGGGCGTGGTGGCGCACACCTTTAATCCCAGCACTTGGGAGGTGGAGGGAGGAGGATCCATGAGTTTGAGGCCACTCTGTGACTACATAGTAAATTCCAGGTTAGCCTGAGCTAGAGTGAGACCCTACCTCAAAACACCAAAAGGAGGGGGGAGCTAGACAGATGCTTAGTGTTTAAGGCGCTTGACTATGAAACCAAAAGACCCAGGTTCGATTCCCCAGTACCCACATGAAGCCAGATGCACAAGGTGGCACATGTGTCTGGAGTTTATTTGCAGTGGCTAGAGGCCCTGGTGTGCCCATTCTCTCTATCTGCCTCTCTCTCTCTCAAATATATATATGAAGAGATGGACAGGGCTGGAGAAATGGCTCAGCAGTTAAGATACATTTCCTGTACAAGCATGAGGGCCTGAGGGAGCCTGAGACTGCAAGAGTCCAAATTTCCAAAACCTACCAAAACAGGTGTGGCCATGTGCACAACCCAGTCTTGCAGAGGAAAGAACAGAGACATGATAATGACCAGAGCTCAGAAGAAGGAAAAGAAAGAAAGAAAGAAAGAAAGAAAGAAAGAAAGAAAGAAAGAAAAAAAACAAGATGGGAGAGAGTTGGAACAGGACACCCAATAATGCTCTGGGGAGACCACCACAGGTGAGCACTTAGAAGGCTACAAGGGCACATACCCACATACAACAACAACAACAAAGAGTGGTAAAGCTGGATAGAGATGGCTCAGCAGTCATTTAAATGTGCTTACTGTGCAAGCAATGAGAGCCCAAGACCTCTTGAATGCAATTCTGTAGAACCCATGAAAATAGTGGGGTGAGGCCATGCATGTCCGTAACCCTAGTCCTATGGGGAGTGGAGACTAAAGAACTGCTGGGGCTAGTGAATGAAAAGCAGCACATTAGTAAAATACTCCATTGCAAGGAAAAACAAGTGGGTGAGTGAGGAAGGGGACACCTGATGTTCTTTCAGCTGCTGGAAGTGGCATGGGATACTGCATCAACACATACATGTGCACACGACCCCCCTCCCCACACACACTCATGAACAAAAGATTGGAGAACATCCCTAAGGATGACACTGAAGTTTATCCTCTGGCCTCCACATGCATGCACATATACACATGCATACACATACACCCATACCACATACACATGCAAAAAATGAAAAAGCCAGGCATGGTAGCACAAGCCTTTAGTCCTAGCAGTCCAAAAGCAGAGGTAGGAGGATTACCATAAATTTGAGGCCACCCTGAGAGTACATAGTGAATTCTAGGTCAGCCTAGGCTAGAGTGAAAACCTACCTTGAAAAATAAAAACAATTAAAGATGAAGAAAAAGCATGAATTATAATAAAAGGCAAACCATTGAGAAAATGGTTACCAAAATTTACCTTTCATTTTCAAAAAACAGCATTATGAAAATGAAAAGGTAGAGCTGGAGAGATAGCTTAGTGGTTAAGGCACTTGCCTGCAAAGCCAAAGGACCCAGGTTCAATTCCCCAGGACCCATATAAGCCAGATGCACAAGGTGGTGCATGTATCTAGAGTTAGTTTGCAGTGGCTGGAGAATCTGGCATGCCTATTCCCTCTTTCTCTTCCCCACCCCTTCTCTCTCTCAATAAAAATATTAAAAAAAAAAAAGAATGAAAGAAAATGAGAGCCAGGCACAGTGGCACACGCCTTTAATCCCAGCACTTAGGAGGCAGAGGTAGGAGGATCTCCATGAGTTTGAGGCCACCCTGAGACTACATAGTGAATTCCAGGTCAGCCTGGGCTAGAGTGAGACCCTACCTCAAAATAAAATAAAATGAAAATAAAAAAGAAAATGAAAAGGTAAGTCATGGGGCTAGAGGGATGGCTTAGTGGTTAAGGCATTTTCCTGCAAAGCCAAAGGACCTAGGTTCGATTCCCCAGGACCCACGTTAGCCAGATGCACAAGGGGGCGCACATGTCTGGAGTTCATTTGCAGTGGCTGGAGGCCCTGGTGCACCCATTCTCTCACTCTCTCCCCCTCTTTCTCTGTCAAATAAATAAACACACACACACACTTTTTTTTTTTTTTTTTTGGTTTTCCGAGGTAGGGTCTCACTCCAGCCCAGGCTGACCTGGAATTCACTATGGAGTCTCAGGGTGGCCTCGAACTCACGGCAATCCTTCTACCTCTGCCTCCCGAGTGCTGAGATTAAAAGTGTGTGCCACCATCCCTGGCAGAATAAAATATATTTTTTTAAAAAGGTAAGTCATAAACTAGGAGAAAATAACTGTCAAGTATAAAGGACTTGTAACTAGAATACAGAAGGAGCTCTGACAACTCAATAACAAAACAAGGGGGGTTTTAAAGTGCAAAGAATTGTAAAAGTTTTCACAAATGATATATGAAGGGCTGAGGAAATAGCTTAGTGATAAGGTCACTGCTTAAGTCTAAGTCTGAGTTTAATCCTCAGACCCCACATAAAACGCCAGATGCTATGGTGGGCTTCTGGAATCTCAGCACTGTGATGATGAGATGGGAGTCAAGATAGAATTTCCCAGAAACACTCCATGAGTGCAACAAAAAAAACAACAGCTGGGCAGTGGTGGCACATGCCTTTAATCCCAGCACTTGGGAGGCAGAGGTAGGAGGATCACCCTGAGTTCAAAGCCACCCTGAAACTACATAGTGACTTCCAGGTCAGCCTGAGCTAGAATGAGACCCTACCTCGGGGGCGGGGGGGGGGGGAGGAACAACAGCTGAGTGAGACGGAGAGAAACCCCACTTCAAATGTGGTGGAATGGTGAGGACAGACCTACAAGTTGTCCTCTGACCTCCACAAGTACACTGTGGTACGCACACCTGCAGTCCAAAAACTCATACACACACAAAATACATTTTAACAAAGATAGATAAACAGGACTCAAGAGATGGCTCAGTGGTAGAAGGTACTTGCTTACAAAGCCTGATGGCCCAGGTTCAATTCCTCAGTACCTAGGTAAAGCCAGGCGCACAAAATGGTACATGTATCTGGAATTCACGTTTGCACTGGCAGGAGACCCTGGTGTCCATATTCTCTCAAATAAATAAATAAATAATATTTTTAAAGATATGCAAACAACCAAGAGAATGAAAATAATGCTTGCATCATTAGTCATTGGGGAAATGCCATTTAAAATAAAACCTTGGTATGGTGGCTCACACCTGCAATTCCAGCATTTGGGAGGCTGAAGTAGGATTGTGGTGAGTTCAAGGCCAGCCTGGGCTACACTAAGATCTTACTGCAAAAGCAAAACAAAACATATGGCTAATCAAAACCCATCAAAGCAGAAACACAGAGGCCACAGAGAACTCAACACTAAATCAGACTGCTAATAGGCCTGCTGTGGCTCAGGGAACAATGTGGAAGAGAGGGCAAAAAGACTGTAAGAGCCACAGAAATGACAGGACTATCCTGAGGCACAGTCCCCCACAGAGAATGACTGAGGCCTTCATGACTCTTTAGTGAATATCAACAACCCCAACTGAGGGGGGGCCCTCAAGGAAAGGGGAGCTGGGGGCAAGGAGATGCAGAGTTTAACCTTTTATAAACTAAAAATGAGGGGGTTGGGGAGGGAGCTTAGTGGATAAACCCCTTTCCATACAAGAATGAGAACAGTTCAGACCCCCTACATGGTGTCAGGTGTGGGGGGGTTCTACCTATAATCCCAGCACACAAGAGGTGGGGGAGGTGGACAGGGAATGTCTAGAGAAAGCTGTCTAGCTAAAGTTCAAGTGAGAGACCCTGCCTGAGTAAATAAAAGGGCAGAACAATGAAGAAAGACATCTGAAGTCAAGCTCTGGCCTCCACAAGCACAATGCAAATGTGCACCACACATGCACACAATCAAAATAAAGCGATGTTCTGTGACATACCCATCAGAATGACTACACTTACAAAGTGAATACCAGATTTTGGCAAGGATTTAGAGCAAATAAAAACTGGGCTGGGGCGATGGCTCAGTGATTAAAGATGATGTGTCTGCCAGCCTGGATCCGATTCTCCACAAAAAGCCAAACTTTAAAGGGGCATATGTGTCTGACATTTGTTTGCAGTAGCAAGAAGCACTGACCGATACACACATGTGCAAATAAGTAAGTAAAATATTTTTTACAGAGTGTAAACTCATAAATTGTTGATGGGAATGCAAACTGGTACAACAGTTTTGGAAAACAATTTGAAAGCCTCTTATAAAGTTAAATACATACCTAACACGTAACTAAACAGACTACTCGTAGGTATTTACCCAAAAGAATGAAAGATGTGCACAAACAGTTGTACATCGATCTCACAGCAGTTCAGCATAACAGCCACCAGCTGGAAATAACCTCAATGACTGCTAACCAGTCCATGGGTATGCAAACTGACCTAAGCATGGGGAAACAGAGGCCAGGAAATGGCCACCTGGCCAGCTCCCATCTCAGTGTGCTTTTCTTTATTTTTGGTTTTTCGAGTAGGGTCTTGCTCTAGCCCAGGCTGACCTAGAATTAAGTACGTAGTCTCAGGATGGTCTCGAAGTCATATTCTCCTACCTCAGCTTCCCAAGTGATAGGGTTAAAAGAGTGTGTCACCACGCCCAGCTCTCAGTGTACTTTTATACAGCATGAGCTAAACATGATTCTTATACTTCCTTTTTATTTATTTGAGAGAAAGTGGCAGATAAAGGGAGAGAATGGCCAGGGCTCTAGCACTGCAAACGAACTCCAGATGCATGCGCCACCTTGTGCATCTTGCTTACGAAGGTACCGGGAAATTGAACCTGGGTCCTCAGGCTTCACAGGCAAGTGCCTTAACCACTAAGACATCTCTCTAGCCCAATTCTTACATTTTTAAGGAGAAGGTGTGGCTCAGTGAACACCTGCCTAGCATGCACAAGGGCTTGATCCTTAGAGGGCTGAGAGACTACTCACTGATGAAGCACTTGCCATGCAAGCATGATGACCCAAGTTCAGAACTCAGCGCTCACATAAAAAGCCAGGTGTGGCCTGGAGAGACGGCTTAGCAGTTAAGGCACTTGCCTGCGAAGCCTAAAGACCCAGGTTTGATTCTCTAAGTCCCACATAAGCCAGATGCCCAAGGTGGCACATGCATCTGGAGTTCATTTGCAGTGGCTAGAAGTCCTGGCACACTCATTCTCTCCCTCCCTTCCTTCTCCTCTATCCCCTCTCCCCCAACTCTAATAAAAAAAAAAAAAAAACCCTTAAAAAAAAGGCAGATGTTGTGGCAAACATATGTAATCCCACCCACACTGATGGATGAAAAGGGAGCTGGAGACAGGAGAATTCTCAGGAGGCTCAGGGGCCAGTTAGCCTGGTAAAAGCAGCAGTAAACAACATGCAACCCTGCCTTGAATGAGGTAGAAGGCCTTCCACACCTGACCATTGTCCTCTGACCTCCACATGCATGCTGTGCATATGAACACACACATACACACCACACACTAACAGTAAATAATTATTCTTTTACAGGATTGTAATGGAAAGAAAGAGGAAGGAGGAGGAGGAAAGAACAGTAGGAAGAGCTGGAGAGAAAAGAAAATGACAGAGACATACAGGGCTCACAACACTACAAGTATTCACTACCTGGCGCTTTAAAGAAAAAGCCTGCCGACCCCTGGAATATAATTCAGCAATAGGGGAGTAAAATATCTGTCTATCTCAGCATGGATCACTCCAAAACTCTATGGTAAGATAGCAGCCCAAAGCAACAAGCTATGCAATTCCACTGAAATGAATGTGCTAAAGGCAGAAGCACAGTGACAAAACACAGGCTGGGTATGCACAGGAGTGGGGAGAGGTGAGATGCCAGGCACAAAGAAACTTCCGGACAATGGAAACTTTGTCTATATGTGATATGATGATGGCTACATGAATTAAATGAGTTATAACTTATTTGTATAACTTACTAGTAGGAACTAGGGAGATGGCTCAGTGGATAAAACACTTGCCCCACAAGTATGATGACCTAAGTTTGGATCCCCAGCACCACTGTAAATGCCTGGCAGCTATGGTGGCCTGCCTATAATCCCAATACTCTGCAGGTAAAGATGGGGTCCCAGAGCAAGCTGGCTAGCTAGACTAGCCGAATTAGCAAGCCCCGGGTTCAAGTAAGAGGCCCTGCCTCAGTAACTAAGGTGAAGAGTGACTGAGGATAACACATAATGTGTCTGGCTTCCACATACATGCACACACACATGAACACACATACAAATGCAAAAGATAAACCTTACTGCATGTTCTTAAAAAATTGTTGCTGGGCATGGTGGCACACGCCTTTAATCCCAGCACTCGGGAGGCAGAGGTAGGAGGATCGCCATGAGTTCGAGGCCACCCGGAGAATAAAGAGTGAATTCCAGGTCAGCCTGAGCTAGAGTAAGACTCTACCTCAAAAAAAAAAAAATCAAAAAAATTGTTTGTATGTGTATGGGGATGCCAGGGCCGCTTGCCACTGCAAACAAACACCAGACGCTTAAACCACTTTTTACATTTGGTTTACATGACTGGCTTAGGAACAGGCTTTGCAAGCAGGCACTTTTAACCACTGAGCCACCTTCCCAGACCTGTATGTATGTTCATTATGTATGCACTTCAAAAAAAAAAAAAAAACTGATAGGAGTGGTGAGGATTCAGAGACACAAAACTACCATATTGTAGCAGACAGCTTCAGGTTCGCTGAGATGAACTTCCAGACCAGGCACAGTTATGGAGGAAGGGATTTATTGAAGCTTACATAATGGCAGAAGAAGCTGGCCTGCCTTCACAGGCCCAATCAGACAGAGAGAGAAGCACAAACCAAAAGCCAAAAGCCACAGCACACTTTAGGAACTCCTGCTAGGCACACTTGGCATATCTTTAGATTGAAATCTGAAACCTACCACCACACCTTAAGATCCACCCAGTGACATTGCCTCCAGCCAGGGGGCTACAGAATGCAAACTACAAACAATAAAGAACTGACTATATATTGGGGGCCATCTATTCTATTCAAACCACCACACATATCTAGCAATACCACTCCTGGAGGAATAAAACCTATGCCCACATAAGACTTGCACACAAATGTTCTTAGCATTATTCATGCCACCCAAATCAGGAGGTGGGGCTAAGGGTAGTAGAATACTTGCCTAGCATGCCCAAGGCCTTGAGCTCAACTCCCAGTATCAAACAGAAACCAAGAGACCATCTAAGTGCCCATCAACCAGTGAACCAGCAGACAAAAGAAGGAACACATACAATTAATTAAATGCTAATCAGCAGTAGGAATGAATGAAGTCCTGACACATACCATCATGTGGATGAACCTCAAAACTATGATATAAGGGGCTGGAGAGATGGCTTAGTGGTTAAGGCACTTGCCTGCAAAGCCAAAGGACCTCAGTTCGAATCCCCAGGACCACGTAACCCCAGATGCACAAGGTGGCGCACGCATCTGGAGTTCATTTACAGTGGCTGGAGGCACTGGTGTGCCCATTCAATCTCTGTCTGTCTCTATCTCTTTCTCTTTCTCTCTCTCTCTTTCCCTCTTTCTCTCTCTCAAATAAATTAAAAAAATATTTTTTTAAACTATGACAATAAGAAGAAGCCAAGCATAAGAACCATCTATTCTGAAAAGTCTGGAAAAAGTAAATTTACAGTGATAGAAAGTACATTAGTGTTGGAAATAAGAATTGATAGTAAATGGGGGACTAGAGAGATGGCTTAGTGGTTAAGTGTACTGCCTGTACAAGCATGAGGGCCTGAGACTGCCCAAGTTCAAATCTCCAGATCACACAGACAGCTGCGCATGGCCATGAGTGCCACAGGGGAGCAGAGACCTAGCCAGGAGCAGGAGCAGGAGCAATGGAGTAGATACCATGTCCCACTCTTGCCTCTGCAGGTGAGAAGCACTCCCTCTCAACCGCCACTGTGAACGTATGTGAATACAAAGTGCGTATGTACACACACTAAAACAGAAAAACAGTGAATGGGCTCAAGGGCTGAAAGTGTTCTAAAGCTGATTCACTCAGTTAAATTACTAAAAATCATTGAATTATACACTTAAAATAGATGAGTTTCATGATATACTTTAACCAGGCTAACCTGGGACTTACTTCTTAACACAGGCTGGCCTCAAACTCACTATCCTCCAAGGGTTGGGATTAAAGGTATAAGCCAGCACATTCAGCTTCATACTTCAATAATTTTTTTTAAAAATTGCGGGGGCTGGAGAGACGGCTTGGTGGCTAAAGGTACTTGCCTGCAAAATCTGACAGCCCAGGTTTGATTCTCCAGTACCAAAGTAAAGCCAGATACACAAAGTGGTACATGCATCTGGAGTTTGTGTTTACAGCAAGAGGCTCTGATGTGGCCATTCTCTCTTTAGATTTTTTTTATTATTATTAGAGACAGAGAGAGGGAGAGACAAAGTGAGTGAGTGAGTGAGAGAGAGAGAGAGAGAGAGAGCGCCAGGGCCTCCAGCCGCTGCAAATGAGCTCCAGATACATGTGCCACCATGTACATCTGGCTTACATGGGACCTGGAGAATCAAACCGGGGTCCTTAGGCTTCGCAGGCATGCACCTTAGCCACTAAGCCATCTCTCCAGCTCACCATTCTCTCTTCTAATAAATAAATAAATATATAAATAAATAAATACTTTTTAAAGTATACAAACTTATGAATATATGGTCAACTAATGCTTTACAAAGAGACAAGTAACTCATTGGGGATAAGACAATTTTATGAACACAAGGATCTACATACATGAGCTTTTATTACCTCACACCATACAGAAAATCAACTCAGAACTGACCATGGACATAGACATAAAGACTAACCCTCAGGGCTCAGGGTGTAGATCAGTGTCAGAGTGCTTGACTAACCGGTGACAAGCCCTGGGTTTGATCCCAACATCACAGACAATATAATCATTACACTATGAAAACACAGGATGGTTTTTCCAACCTTGGAGTGAGCAAAGCCTTCTTAGGACACAAAACCATGGATGTAAAAGGGAGGGGGGGGATTGAGGTAAATGTATGTCATCAAAGTTAAAATCTGTTGCTTTTCAAAAGGCAATGTTCCTAAGTCTCAAGGCCTTTCTCCCTGCTGAGATGCCATAAGCAAAGGCAGAAGTCCCCCACCCCTCTCAGGCAGTAGCCAAGAAGCAGACAGGCAGCACACAGACTGGTAGGAAACTAGTCCTCTACCTGACCAAGGACTTGAATCCACAATACATAAAGGACTCTGCTAAATCATTAAGAAGACAATTAGTAATGACCAAAGGGACAGAACAGACACTTGACAAAAGATATGTAAATGAGCAATAAAAGCACATAAAGATGGGCAACCTGATGAGACATCACAGAAAGGTGACCCAGAAGACATCACGGCACACACATTAAAATGGCTAAAATCAAAGGGACTACAAATGTCAGCAGTTAGTGAGGGCGGGGGTGCCTAGAACTCAGCTGCTGGTGAAAAGGCAAAACAGTACAACCACTTTGGAAAACAACTGAGCAGTTTCTTATGAAGTTAAACACACACTTAACATACGAACCAGCACTTCTACTCCTAGGCATTCACCCAAGAGAAATAAAAGTATACAAAGACATGCACATGAATGTTCACAAGAGTTTTATTCACAATGGCTAAAAAATGGAAACAACCCAAAGTTTATCAACTGGTGAGTGGATAAACAAACAATGACGCATCCACACAGTAAGCTCCGCTTGCGGATGAACAGGAAGGAGCTTCTGATACACATAGCGACTTGGAGGGCTCGCAACACTACTATGCAGAAACCAGACACGAATACGTGCACACCATATGATTTCATTTATATGAAACACTGGGAAAGAGATCTAATAGGTAGTGAGAGAGAGCACAACAGTGGCTGCTCTAGAGGCAGGATGGCAGTGGACTGGCAGGAAATGGGGCACAAGGGAACCTTTGGGATACTGAAAATGTTCTGCAGTGTGGTGAAGGTTACCTGAAGTGCATAGTTGTCAAAATTCAAATTATAATGGTCACATTTGATTTTATGTAAACTAACCTCAGTAGAGTTGGTTTTTAAAAATAAAAGAATTCAAAATAAATAAATAAAAGGGCTCAGTTGGGCATGGTAGCACATGCCTTTAATCCCAGCACTTGGGAAGCAGAAGTAGGAGGATCACCATGAGTTCAAGGCCAGCCTGAGACTACATAGTGAATTCTGGGTCAGCATGGGCTAGAGTGAGACCCTACCTCAGAAAAGGAAGTAGGTGATGGTTGAGAACAGCACACAGCACTTAAAGTGGTAAGTTTTCTCTGCTCAGTTGGCAACTGAAATCAAAGAAGCAAGCCTTGAGAATTCTAATGCAACTTTTAAAAATACACCCTGTAATATCTTATCTACACGAAAGGATGCAACATTTAGATAAATTATAAAGAATGATAATATGCAGGAATCCTAACCCACCTAACTTGGTAGCTGAACCTTTCTAAATACCATCACAGCTAGCCCCTAGAGCCTGCCCAGGCCCACTCAACATTATCCCACGTGTAAGTGTTCAAGTCAACTCAAACTTCCTATGGGACCTAAAAAGCTGAGAGCATGCCCCGCCATAATAAAGATTGCTTTTCTTGGCCTCCCCTGCAAATAAGAATGGCATACAACTGAGTTCCAGTCAGTATGGAGAAAATGGAAGGGAAATAGGCAATTTCCAGGAGGTATCCTCAGAAGGTAGCTGGTTCTTTTCCTTCCTGCTGGTTGTATGGCAGAAGGAATAGCTGAAGCTACAGCAGTCAGGCTAGATCATAAGACGGATGCCAGCAAGCTATCAAGGATGCAGAGCTGGGTCCCTGAAGACCCCAGGGCCTTCATGGCAGCCTCGATGGCCTACCTTTATTCAGCAGAGAAAACTCCTCCTATTTTCTTAGATGCAGCTTTGCCTCATCCCCTCAAGAAGACTTGTTGAAGTCTATCCTTCTAGAATTCCCCTTGTTCCTAAATTCTGGAATGAGAATTTCTCAATATTGCTACTCTTTTCTAGATAATATAGGTTATTCTTCTCTGTCCTTCTCCAAGCACTGGACTTCCTGCCATATAAAATGGTCTGGGCCACCAGAGCAGCTGGCTCAAGTGGATGCTATTACAGGATAGCTTCTTTGCAGTTTCCAAGCAAATTTCTACCATTTACCCAAGCAACAAGCATTTCTAGAACACCTGCTAAGTCACAGCCTCAGGCCATTACATTAAAAAAGAAGTCTCAGAACTCCCAGTTTAATGAGGAAGACACTGAAACAAACATTAAGTACAGTGCTAGGGCGTGGGGCTGAGAGAGCCACTGGGCAGCTCCATAAAGGCTGGTGGGAAGGAAGCACTGGGAAGATGTCCTGGAGGAATGGACAGCTGGCTCCGACCAGGAAGAAAAGCAGTGATTTATCAGGCAACACTGACTCAGGCCAGCATCCCCCAGATATCTGCCCAGCGATACAAATGCCTCTAACACCAGTCCAAGAACGATATGAACAAATAGGCAACACAGCTTCAGCAATCATCAGATGATGCATTTCCAGGTCCAACTTCACTGTGCCTCTGTCATCCTCTGTCAGAGTGACAGCTCAGCTATAGCCCTCTCCTACCCCTTCCCCATATTTGGACGGCTCAGAGATTCTTAAGGTCATCACATGGTTTCGTGCCCTTGTGCTCTTGTCCATCCTGTCTGTCACTGATCCCATCACCTCCAGGTCCAGTTCAACATCTGCTCCCTTGTGCACTGGCCTCAGCCCTGGGCCTCCCAAGCACTACCATGCTCGCTTCACCGCCTTCCCTAAGAGTTGGTAGCAACGTGAGAGCAGGAGGCCTTGTGTTACAGTCTGCAGGCCTACTTGCCAGGGAGATGCTATCAGGAGGCAGTGAGAACTGGGGCAGGGAGGTGGGGTCTTGTGAGAGGTCTTCAACATATTGTGAGGGAATGAGGGGACCACAGGCCCTTCCTTTCTCACTTTTGTTCCCTAGCCAATGGCATGAGAAGCTGTGTTCTGCCATGTGCTCCTGGCCAATGTCACTCAGCACCAACAACCAGAAAACACAAAGCAACAGGGTCAACCAATCGTAGACTGAAACTGTAAGTCAAAAATAAACTTTTTCTTTTTCTAGGTTGATCTTCTCAAGTATTCATTATAGTACTGGGAAATGGATGAACACATCCTACTAATTTTTTCATCCCAGGGGTCTAGCACAGTGCCTGGAACTGGTAGACATTCAATAATAAATGCCTGCTCACTAAGTTAAGATCATCAAGGATACGTATTTGCTACTAAACATGGCGATAAAAGAAGCAAACAGAAAAAAACTGTCTCTCAGGACTTCTAATAAAATCGCTCAAAGCCTTTCACCAGCCTCCGACATCTCTAGACTGTTTTAAGAGGCAGCGGGTCAGTCTTTGAAGGGGCCTAAACTTGTTATCAAAGAGAGTGAGGGAAAATGTTGAAGCCTAAGAAAAAATTATTACCCTACAAAATTGACACTGGGCCTGCTTATAGCTTATAGCTCTTCTCTGCTTGTTTCAGCTCAGCATTGAGCTGGATTCTGCATCTGAGACACACTAGGCCTGCATGTGTACACATGCTGGTTCTTTTTTTTTTTTCCCAAACACTTAAAAAATATTTTTATTAATTATTCGCAAGTAGAGAGTGAGAAGGGGGGGGGAGGATGCCAGGAACTCCAGCTGCTGAAAACAACTCCAGATTCATGTACCACTTTGTGCATCTGACTTTATGTGGATACTGGGGAATTGAACCTAGGTTTTGTTAGACTCTGCAGGCAAACAGCTTAACTGCTGAGTCATCTCTCCAGCCCTCACAGGCTGATTCTTGACTCAAAGTAAAACAGAAAGAAACCAAAATGTGAAACACAGAATGTCAAATCTCTTCTCGAATCACAACCTGGCTTTTCCTCACACCAGGTAACACCAAGCTTCCTCTACATGTCACCTTCCTGCCACTTCCACAAAGCCTCCTGACTTCTCTGGCCCACATTAATTTTTCTCTTTTCTGTGAACTTGTGGAATTTTTTTGTCTGTATAATTAATTTTGGCATGAAATCATAATGCTTTGTATTATTCTCTTTTTCTTAAGTTTATCTTACCTTTCCCAAGAGCCTGTGGGATTCTTCAAGATCATGCCCTGACTCTCTCACATTCTATGGTGTTGATCACCCCAGTACTTATTAAAATACACTGAACTGAACTAGTGCTTCTCTGGGAGTTGTACTCTCCATTGACATTTAATAACATCTCAAGGTCAACCACTCACCACACAGCACCCAACAGCCCGGCGACCTCTGAGCCAGTGGGACAGCAGGCCAGGAGATGGAGATTGGTGTGCACTGGCTCCCTAAGGTGGTCTTAGAAAACCTACCCCACCCCAACACATGAGCATTTGGGACTGGGCTTGGAAATTCCATTTTGCAGGCTTAGCCTTAGAGGTAAAATGTCCTTCAACAGCCAAGAAATGAGAAGGAAAGGGCTGCCAGAGACCTAGGCGTTAAAACAGCAGGAACACACATGAACAGGAGGCCATAAATCCCTCCCAGACACAGACAATGCCTTAGTGATAAGCATGCAAACTGCACACCTAGTTCAGAAACTCCCCTGAGTTTGCTTGTAATTAAGGGGGTTAGAGAGGCAAAAAAAAAATATAAACCCAATTAATCATTTAAATATTTAAAGTCAGGCTTTTTTCCCTCACTCCAGGATTAGTATATTTCATAGCGCCAGCAGCCGACAGCCCTGGTTTTTACTGGGGTTCATTTTAGAGCATGTTTAAACTAGTCAGATTGAGTGATGCTTCCAGCAACTAATCGCATGTCAAATAAAAGATATTTTATGTAATAAATTACCGCTACAAGTAATTCAAATGTCATTTATCAGTTTTATTATCAGTCAGGCAAAGTCTTGTTTCTCTATATTAATCAAAATCAAGTCTTTTTTTTTTTTTTTTTTGAGCAGTTTTGACACCTCTTGGCAAAAGTACAAAAGTGAAGAGGCAGAGTCACCCCCAGAGCTGAAAGGAGCAAAGTAACAGTACGAGGAGAATGAGCTCAATGGTGACAACTGAAAACTTTAGGCATTTAAAATTACCATTACCATTGTTTTCATGCTGGTGTCAAAGCATGAGGAAGTCTGTCTCTAAGAAGGTGTGTGTTATTTTTAGAGCCAAGAGACTAAAGGTACCTGCGTGTGCGTGTGTGAGCGAGTGGAAGAGTGATGTTGATGACTGTGGCCGTGTTCCATTCTTCAGCCTTTCAGGAAGACTAGCAGTTAACCCTTTGTACATCCAGAAGGAGGGCAAATGTGTGCCATTTAAAGCCAACTCTGTGACCAAGCAGAACAATTTGTTTCTGAGCAGGAAGTTTTCAAGTAGCCTAGAGACCTGTTTGGTATTAAGCCATGGGAAGAAACAGCTGGAACAGAACAGATGTGCATCTTAGAAAATTCTGCACCCCAGCTGCCACTGCCTATCCTCAACAAATACCATTAAACGGGTGGGCCCAGGGACCTGACTCAGGAAAAGTATGGACACTTGGCCCTTGGTTAAAAGCTAGGTTTAGGGCCCTAAGTCAACACAATGGGAAGAATGAGGTCTACAAAGGAAGAAATGAGTCCCCCAGTCACAAGCGACCGGTACTGACTGAGGAGCAAAAATCACAAGGTTCTTCCCTGAGTCGCAGGCCTGTATTCAGCTGGTGCTTAGGACAAATGTAGAGTGATAAGATGTGTGGGTACATGTGTCCTGGCTTCGCCCTTCAGCTTTCTCAGAAAGCAGATGCGCTCTTAAATATGATCTGTGGCACACAGGCCGAGTCTAGCCCATTGCTGGGCCTCTCACCCATCCACAGGTGAGAGCATTCTGCTGCTGTGTCTACCACATAGATAATCTGACCAGCTGCAGCTAAAGCTAGGTGAAAGCATGGTGAAGGGACAGAAAGAAGGCGGCTTTAGAGTCTGTGTTCAGGGATTAAAATAAGCCTGCCATTCTAAAATATGTCCTTTAAAACTGGTCTCTAACACTCTTTCAAATCACTTTTTGAAAAAAAACTGAAACTTCTCAAGACAATTAAAATGGAGAAAATTATAGAAAAGGCATTTTGAAAGATAATAGAGCCAAGCTGAGTTGCTTTAAAGAAACAAAACTGAGCTATTTTCTGTAGCTTTGGGAGTCAATTCTAACTTTTTAAATACTTTTTGTAAGTGACCTAGAGAAGACATTTTGTCTTTATCTGGATGAATTCGTCTACAGCTGTACTTTTTACTATAGCAGTCTTCACTTAAAAACAACAAAAACCCCTCACTGGCCATGATCTCATATGATTATCAAAACTAGCATGCAAAATGGGCCTTTATATTTTAACATGAAACTAAGAGATTGCTACTACATGAATATAACACAGACAGTATAGCTGGGACATAGGAGAGAAGATTGGCCTAAACTTACAAATACTAAGTTTTAAAAATAAAGTTCAGAGACAAGTTCCTTCAGCAAGTAAAGGAAAATGCACTCATGAATCCCAAGTCCATGCTGCTAGTCAGGAAAGTGACACAGGAACCACTGGTGTAAGAAGCTTTACCAGAAACAGCACCACCACCTTGCTCTCTTCTCCAGCCTCACTTAACACAGTCCAGGTAGATGTGCATGGATCACCATTTAAAAAAAAAAAAAAAAAAAACCAAGAGCTTTTTATTTATTTATTTTAAAACCCTAGTCAAATGAAGACTGGTTTCTTTGCCCAGTGTGCTGAGTCTGGGATACCTAAGACATTGCTCTTGTACCAAAGTCTTGGATGCCAGTCACAATTACACAGACGCTATGGCAGGTAACTTACTGTATGGCTGTGGAATGAGGTGAGGGGGCTGGACAGGAACAACCTGGGTAGCTGGGCCCAAGGAGGAAGGTTCATCAGCAGCAGTGCCCGACTGCTGGAAAGCCAGATCAATCTCTTCATCTGTCAGCCCTGGGGAGAAGAGCACAGAATACAGGTGAGTACCTTCTGCCGGAGTCCATGCTGCAATGAAATCTTCCTTGAGAAAAGGCCCTAGAGGCCACAGGAGTGTCTTGCATCTTGGTAAGTTGCCTCCCCAATTTCGGGTTCTCCAGAACCCCCTCGGCTGCAATTTAACCTTAAGCGACAGAATATTAGCCTCAACACTGCTTCCAAATGTGGCTCATTCAATTTCCTTAATTTATCCTTGAGTTTATTGCTGCTTTTGAAGTCACTCTGTACTGCAATTCTCCATTCTCCCCGAAAACAGATACCATCAACTGCAAATGTAGCTCATTTTAATCTGTAATGGTGTTAAAAAAAAAAAAAAAGAGGGGGAAAAACTAACAATAATGCATGAAAACAGACAGGGAAACAAAAAACTAATTATTGGGTGAGACGACTAATTAGTCTAGATCGTTTCCAAAGACGGGAATAATTTGCTTTATTTTATGACAAATGCAGAAATAAAAAGAAAAATCAGGACTGACTGTGATTAGTATGAATGGGATATAGAATGAAAAGAAGAAAATAAAACAAGAAAACAGATCAAAACAAGGCCAGGCCCAAACTTTCAGATGATTATTGCTCGAGCCTATCATGGGCTGCCTGATCGCCTTTGGCTAGTCTGTCTTTTCCCTTTTTTAAAATTCTCCCAACACTCTAACCCACACTGCACATGGGCCATAAGGAAACCACAGGGCGCCATCTGCAGTGGCTATAACATGTGGAAAGGATTTGCTCATGAAGGAATGGAAGGCAAGTGAGAGCCCACCAAGACCCCAAGTCGAGTGAGCACATAGCCAGATTTTCAGCGGGTCAGAGGCCAATGGGGATGGGCACTGACTCTTGGTAGAGAACAAGGGCACTGACCAAGCCATAGAACAGGAATGAAGCACAGTGGCCAGGAATGAGAACTTTCCCGTAAGGGCCACTCAGAAAGTCATGGTGTGTATAAACGTGCTCTACTGCGGTAGCTGGGGAAAGCAGGTGGGAGGTCACGGCAAAAGACAACTCAGGCCAGCCTTGGCTATTCCAGGAATCCCAATATCCAGTTGAGCCACAACACAGAGCTTTTCAACTTGAGCGTGAGCATTCCCACATCTGGTTGGCAGCTCTCCATTACAGGCTCACAGCATGGTACACTTGCTCCTGGGGGTGGATGAAGTGCAAGGTGGTTCTGAAGATCAGCATCTTCACAGCATGGTGCCTCACACTCGGTGCCCAGGGGCTAGTAGATGGTACACATTAACGCTTTAGAACACAGCTCTGCCCTGTACCATACTGCCGTGAGTCGATAGCAGCCAGCCCTCAAACTTCTCATACAACTGGTCAAGGGAATGACTAAACTATTCAAAGTAGCCCTGGATGGCTTCTCTCCTCTCTGGCTGAGTTGCTGAGGTCTGTCCCCATGCCCGCAGCTTCCTTTCCCATCTCCACACATGCAGTGGGGCTACCCAGGGACAGGCAGGCCCACACTACTGCTGGCTTGAAGGCCTCAGGGGCACCCTCCTCACACTGAGGCAGGAGGAAAGGCACCCGAGCTTCCCCGACTGTGGCTCCCCCGCTTCCAGACACAAGTGAGGCTGAGTACCATCTCGGCCAGTGACCTGTCCCTGTCTACCTCCTCAGCTTCTGCGAAGGGGATTGTTGTTTTCTGTTGTTTCTCCTCCACAGCAGACCAGGGACAGGACAGAAGGACAAGCTAAGCAAAAGGGGAAGACACTTTTCTAGAGTTTGTGCCTTGTGGGCGTTCTCGGTGCTTCCTTAAATAGGAAGTGGTACCCCTCTCCGAGAGGAGAGCTGAAAGGTAAAACATGTTTTAACCAGTTCGCAATCAACCACTAGAGAAGGAAGCGGCATCTGCGACGTCAGCACAGACTGCTGGTCACTGGTACACTATGGAATTCTACAGACCTGGTGGATCATGTGCCTTGTCAGCCGCTGGCTGCAAATGAGGATAATTTTCCCAAAAGGAGCATTCAGTTGCATTCTCATTTTCCCTTTTGGCTCTTTCAAATATAAACAAGTACGATAATGTTTAACGCTGGGGAAATATACAGTAAGTTACAGGCTGCTGCATCACAGCCCCGAGAGCTGGAGCTGGTTAAAGGAACAGGACTCCCTGCCCGCTGTTCTGCCCTCTGGCCCTGGGCTTTTATGAAGACCATTTTCCTAATAAAACATGTTCCTTGCATTATCGCAGCAGAGCCCACCAGTGAGGCCGCGGTTTAAAGGGCATCAGCACTTCCTTCCAAGCTCTGGTTTTTCAGAGACCTTATCATTTGATGTTCTAAATTTACACTAGCTGGAATTCTGATATCCCTTGTTCTCCAGGAGGGTCAGGTTTTGATTTAGCTTCAACAAATGAATCATTTTCCTTTTTCTTTTTTTTTTTCAAAATAAGCATTTTGAGAATCTCACTGGACAATATAATGTTAGAGCTGGAGTATTGACTCAACCACTGCCTCCTCTCGGCAGATAAAAAACCTGAGGTCCAAGGTAGGTGAAGACCTTGATCCAAATCACACTTGTCCTACAGAACAATAAAGCCATGACAACCTGGGGCTTTCCACCTCCAAACCTGGCGCCTTGCCACCATAGCAGAGTTACAAACATCAGACTGCAGATTCAGACCTCATGTCTTGAGGCTACAATCTTGTCAAAGGGATTTAGAGAATGAAGAGTCCCTTCTCCCACTGTCATCTTAAAACCTCTATCTATATAGGATACCTGGCTTGTGCCTATATGGAAACAGCACAGGAAGTCAACATCTGGGTCCGAACTGCAAAGGATACCTGGACAACTTTGTAATACCAAATGAGAAAAGAAGTGTGGTCTCCTCCTCATCTTTCTCTAAGCTCCTAACCTCAAATTAGATCCAGACGCTGCTCAGAGACTGACGTCTACACTTCCTTGAGTGCCCCCAGCTTCAGCAGCACAGAGCTAGATGGTTCACCTAGGATCCAAGGAGTCTTGGAAGGAGTCACCCACCTCTCTCCAGTTACTGCCTCCAACCATGTCTTTGTGATACGGTGCTGCCACAGAACCCATACCTAAGACATCAGGTGTCCTAGTCCCATCTTTCCCCCTGCACCGGCAAGATGAGCAATGCAAAGCTTTGATTGAGACCTTGCAGGATCCAAAAGGTTAACAGGAATAATAAAGGAAACCGCCGATTGTAAGTGAATTATATTTGGCTCTGAAAGCTGAGGCAAAGGCTATATTATAAAAGGCATCTCTGCGTTGTTTACCATCACCCTGACTAATGCAGACCTTTTTTTTTTGTTTTAAATAATCTCATGCAAATTAGACACACACACTTCCTTCCACTTGATTGCTATCTACAAGGAATAATCTAGCTGCAGAGGGACTGAGCAATGGCTGAGCAGAGCAGAGATGGAGCAGGACTTGACCATCCTGTGTGGCATACAAGCCTCCTCCATCCCTTATATGCCTTTGGAAGAATCAGTCCATTATAATAAAGCTTAATTTTTTCTTAGTCGAGGTGTCAATTTGTACTACGTGATACCACCAGTACTTGGCATTTTAATGTTCGAGTAACTTCCCTTCTTCCATGGGGTGATTTTCAAGAGTTCCCACCTTGCCACCCATAGTCTATAATAACAACAATTAAAATATATCATTGAGAGGCTAGAGAGATGGCTTAGCTGTTAAGGCACTTGCATATAAAGCCTAAGGACCCAGGTTCAACTCCACAGAGCCCACATAAACCAGATGCATATAGTGGCGCATGCACCTGGAGTTCATTTGCAGTGGCCAGAGGCCCTGATACACCCATCCTTTTTCCTTCCAATCTCTCTCTCATAAATACATAAAAATATTTTTTTAAATATACCATTGGTATAGAATAACTCCAAGAGAGTCTTGCACAGTTATTCTACTCACTCACTAGTTTTAGCCAAGAGGAGGAGGAAGGGACAAGGGAACTTGTCCAAGACAGCAGGAGGAGCAGTGCCATGGGTACAGACTCCCAGAAGCTGAGTGCGCACCCTTACTTGTGAGGGCCCCAGCTTCCTGATCTACAAACCTGAGAGCTTTCTCAGCTCTCCACCTGAATGAGGAGCCTGGCACTCAGGATCCAGACCTGCTTCCTGTACTCCCAGCACCCTCTACTTCCAAAGACATCAGGAATGCAGTTTCCTCGACCAGAAAACTGCCCCTGTGCAGATACACAGCCAAGGATTTCTTCTCCAACACTTTTCTCACAGTGGGCTGCTTCTAAAAAAAATTTTTTTTTGTTCATTTTTATTTATTTGAGAGCGACAGACAGAGAAAGAAAGAGGGAGGGAGGGAGGGAGAGAGAGAGAGAGAGAGAGAGAGAGAATGGGCGCACCAGGGCCTCCAGCCACTGCAAACAAACTCCAGACGTGTGTGCCCCTTGTGCATCTGGCTAACATGGGTCCTGGAGAATCGAGCCTCAAACCAGGGTCCTTAAGCTTCACAGGCAAGCGCTTAACCGCTAAGCCATCTCCAGCCCAGTAGGCTACTTTTAATAGACTGGAAATAAGAAGGTGCTGTCCCATTGATCAAAAAAGTGGGCTTAGGCCGGGCGTGGTGGCGCATGCCTTTAATCCCAGCACTCAAGAGGCATAGGTAGGAGGATCGCCATGAGTTCGAGGCCACCCTGAGACTCCACAGTGAATTCCAGGTCAGCCTGAGCTAGAGTGAGACCCTACCTCGAAAAGCAAAAAAAAAAAAAAAAAAAAAAAACAAAAGTGGGCTTACCAGGCATGGTGACACACGTCTTTAATCCTAGCACTTGGGAGGCAGAGAGAGGTAAGTAGATTGCTGTGAGTTTTAGGGCAGCCTGGAACTACAGAGTGAATTCCAGGTCAGCCTGGGCTACAGTGAGATCCTACCTTGAAAAAGTAAAAATAAATAAAGAACTTTTTAAAAAACCGGGCTACTGCCACCTGAACAGAATGCCTCAGGAGGCCATGCCTGCCTATTTTTATCCCTCAGCACATAAACTAATCTATTTTCTTTTTCTGAAGGTTTTTGTTAAAATGCAAATAAAGCCATATTCACTGAGGTAAATGTAATGACCCACCCCACTTTCCTATGACTCAGGCCACACGAGGGTACCAGCAAGGGGTACCAGTGTGCCTGGCTCTACAAAGGCTTCTCAGAACAAGCGACCTCAACACTGTTCCCAGTGAGCACTGGGCACAGCCCTGGGCCTGCCCCTATGTGGGTGAAACAGTGTTCTCTGCATCCTTCAGGTCAAGGATGGAAGGGTTGGAAATGGTTTGAAAATCTGCAAGGTGACGAACACTGCCTGCACCTCCCAGCCTGGACTGAGTTTACCGGTGGGAACAAGGTCCACGGCCCCAAACCACAGCAAGGACAGCAGTGAAGGGCTGAGAACGCAGACCCTCCCACCCGCAGTGTAGTCCCTCCACTTCTGGAACTTCGGTAGTTGTCTGTGACTTCGGAAACCGAGCAGGGGTCACCTCTCCCAGAACACCACTACTTATCCCACTGGCACACCCCACAAGCTCTGGGAGGGGTGAGGCAGAGACGACAGCTATCTAAAGATACTCCTGAATTAAAGAAAAATCAACTCTCTCAGAAGAGGTTTGGGGGAGGGACAGTGGAAAAGTATTTTTATTTTATTTTATTAACATTTTGTTGGAACAGTAGAGTACAATAAGGACTCTCGGAGCCTCTAAAAGTCGTTGGATGACCTGTAGACCCCATTTCCCAGTGCCTTGTATAAAATTGAATTTTTTAAACATAAATTACACGTAATGACGACACTGTAAAAACTAACAGTAATGGAAAGCTGTGCTGTATTTCATTAGCCTGTATTATTCCGTGCCACCTGATCCAGCCGGGCCTTGTTTATGAGTTAGTGTGCTAGCAGATGCCGATGGAAGCATTTGCTTCGACCTTGCTCTTCTCATTGGGGCATGAAATTACGACGGCAGCACCTTGATATTACAGCCATAAATACAGTAAACTGCAAATTTAAGCCAACGGCTCCTATTGTCTCTGAACATAAAGCTGATCGGTATTTATTTAAAAGGAGAACAAAAAAAATATTATATATCACCTTGTTTATGGGGTCGCCCCCACCCACTTTCTTATCCCATCCCAGCCCCCCAACTGTCTAATTCACTAGGTTAAAATATTAAGCAAATAAGCCAAATGATTTCTTCTCCACTGATTAACTTCCCTAAGCAGTGAAAACAATTTTTGAGAAAACTAGTTCCAAATATTATTAGCTTAAAAGAGTTTTTATACAAATTGAATTGATGGTGGGCTGGCTCCTACAATCTTGATATTGATATGTAATTTCAAGAACTGAACAGGGAGACTTTCAACTCTCCTTAAATGAGGAAAGTTCAAACAACAGGAGAAAAAGTTGCTGATGATGCCTGGAAACTGAATGTCCTCTCCTTATCCTTCTAAAAATTGTCAGGCAGAAATGCTGTTTCAGAAAGCAGCAAAACACTGCCTCCTGCCACCCAAGGAAAGAAAGAAAAATACCTAACCACGGATATAATTCTCCTCTCAGCACAGAGCACTGGGGACCTCTCATTAAAACTTGCACCAATCCCCTCCTTATCCCAGTGAACCATAAAGACAATATATCCTGTAAATACATTAAATGTATAAGAAAAATAAACACAAAGACAAAAGGACACTGGATATCAACCAGACACTTCTCCTAGTATAAATCACTGAATAAAAAGCCAGCACTCAATGTATTTCACTGCCAGCTTACAGACTGAGGGACCTGGCAGGCTGTCTGCTTAAAAGTCTAAAGATTCCCCATGTCAAGGAAGAGGGTCTCTGCTCTCAGAAGAGATAGGAGAGCTCAGCCACATCCAGGAGCGGAGCTCTCAAGGATCAGTGGTGAAAACAGATCAGCAGGGCAGCAGTTTAGAAGTCACTCCTGGAGTAGTGCAGACCATTTCAGCAGTAACTAAATGCAAAATGTGGGGCACTTAATTCCTCAGCAGACAGGCTAGGGTTATAGGGCCCAGTGCCAGTAGGACCAACAACATAGCCAAATCAACAGAAATCAAAAGTTTCTGTGCATTTGCTTTTGACAGGTTATTTCACAAGGCAGACAAACTCCCCTGGAGCCCTAAATTATCCAGCCACACCAGGCACTGGGCTTAGCTCCTTCCACATAAGGAGGAAACTTTCCTATAAAATTTATTGAGCTTCTCTGGGGAGTAGTATAACTGGTGAACAAGACCGAAGTGAGCTGCCCCTCTGTGTAACACAAATTGAGACCTCTCATCTGAGAGGCTGGGAGGGTTCCAATCAGCATCCATGATGTCTATTTTTAGATCTATATAGTCTAAAGAGTTTTCCCCCTTTCCTTTTAATCCCTCTCTGCAACACTAGAGATAGAAACAAAGAAGGGTTACTTTTGGTGCCAATAAATTCCAGGGGACTGCTGCCTGTCACAAAGAGCTCTAACCTGAATGTCCTTTTAGCAAGAGGCTGAGGCCAGCCCTTCCAGTAAACACAGGTCCCAAGGAAGCAAGTACGCCCTCACAGTCCCAGGGAGTGGCCATTAGGAAGTAGTGCTACTTACATGAAAGGTGGGTATGGTTTATGTGTGGGAAAGCCAACCTGTAAACACTAACAACACTGAAAACTGCTCCTGTTCAAAGAGACAGTGATGGGGGCTGGAGAGATGGCATAGCGGTTAAGGCATTTGCCTGCAAAGCCAAAGGATCCTGGTTCAATTCTTCAGGAACCACGTAAGCCAGATGCACAAGGGGGCGCATGTCTGGAGTTCGTTTACAGTGGCTGGAGGCCCTGGCACGCCCATTTTCTCTCTCCCTCCCTCCCTCCCTCTTTCTTTGTCAAATAAATAAATAAAATATTTTTAAAAAGAGAGAGACAGTGATGGTGTGCTTGCTTGTTTGAAGAACAGCAACTCATCTCTATAACCAAAGAAATTCACTTAATCTGGTCTATACCACTGTCAGTCCCTCCATTTCCCTCCTCCCTCTCTTCTATCTACAGATTAAAGAAAAAGAAAAAAACAGAGAGGGACAGTGACTTGCCCAGTTGCTGGGGCTCTCTATACTGCCCCACAGTGAACAGGGACAGTCTGGCAAGGCTGCACCTCTACCACTTATACAGCCAGCAGTTTCATCAAGCAATGTCTTAGGGGAAAAAAAAAAAAAAAACCCAGAGAGGGCTGGAGAGAGGCTTAGCGGTTAAGCGCTTGTCTGTGAAGCCTAAGGACCCCGGTTCAAGGCTCAATTCTCCAGGACCCACATAAGCCAGATGCACAAGGTGGCTCATGCATCTGGAGTTTGTTTGCAATGGCTAGAGGCCTTGGTGCACCCATTCTCTCTCTCTCTGCCTCTTTCTCTCTCTCTCTCTCTCTCTGTCTGTTGCTCTCAAATAAATAAATAAAAACAAAACAAACAAAAAACAGGGATGAAAAGCAAAAAGAACAATGGTGCAGGGGGATCCAAGTGGCAGGACATGGAAATTCCGCATTGATCAGTGGGCACTAAGTTACAGTCAGACAGGAGGAAGTAAGAAGTGCTGGGTATACAGAAGGAAGACTATAGATAATAATATACTATACACATCTATAAGCTGAAAGAAAAGACTTTAAATATTTTCACCATAAAAAATAATTAATAGGGGGGCTGGAGAGATGGCTTAGCTGTAAAGTGCTTGCCTGTAAAGCCTAAGGACCCCAGTTCGAGGCTCGTATTGCCCAGTACCCACATAAGCTAGATGGATGCACAAGGTGACGCATGCATCCAGAGTTCATTTGCAGTGGCTGGAGGCCCTGATGTGCCCATTCTCTTCTCTCTCTCTCCTTGCAAATAAATAAATAAAAACATTTTTTAAATAATCAATTAAAAATTTAAAACAAATTATTAATGTTTGAGGAGACAGTTATGTTGCCCTGACTTGACTATTACATAACAGGTACACATCTCAAAACATGACATAATACCCTAAATATTATATAATTAAAATTAAAAAATAAAAGAACATGCAGCCAGGAATGGTGGCTCACACCTATAATCTCAACACTTGGGAGGCTGAGACAGAATTGCCCAGAGTCCAAGGCCAGCCTGTCCAACACAGTGAGTGAGTCACTCTACACTACAGAGTGAGATTCTGTCTCAAAAAGCCAGCCAGGGGCTGGAGAGATGGCTTAGTGTTTAAGGTGTTTGCCTGCAAAGCCAAAGGATCCTAGTTCGATTCTCCAGGACCTACATAAGCCAGATGCACAAGGGGGCACTTGCATCTGGAGTTGGTTTGCAGTGGCTGGAGGCCCCTGGTGCGCCCATTTTCTCTCTCTCTAATAAATAAATAATAACAAATAAATAAGATAAAAATGTCAACCAGGCCAGGCACAGTGGTGGCACATGCCTTTAATCCCAGCACTTGAGAGGCAGAGGTAGGAGGATCACCGAGAGTTCAAGGCTACCCTGAAACTACATAGTGAATTCCAGGTCAGCCTGGACTAGAGTGAGACCCTACCTCGGAAAAAAAAAAAAAAGCCAGCCAGGCACGGTGGCGCATGCCTTAAATCCTAGCACTTGAGAGGCAGAGGTAGGTAGGAGGATTGCTGTGAATTCAAGGCTACCCTGAGACTACAAAGTGAATAGTGAATCCAGGTCACTGTGGGCTAGAGCAAGACCCTGCCTCAAAAATACAGTAACAAAAAGAAAGAAGAGGCAATCCCTAACAGCAAGCAGAATTTCCCTATATATCCCAGTGACTATTGTTCCTTATTAGTAAATTTGATTCAAACAGATACATTTTTAAAAACAATGAAAAAGTATAGGGGGCGTGGTGGTGCATGCCTTTAAGGTGGGTATGGTGGCTTACTTCCTTTTTTTGGGGGGGGGTTAAAAAATATGTTTGGGGCCAGGCGTGGTGGCATACACCTTTAATCCCAGCACTGGGAAGGTAGAGGTAGAGGATTGCCATGAGTTCGAGGCCACCCTGAGACTACATAGTGAATTCCAGGTCAGCCTGGGCTAGAGTGAGACCCTACCTCAAAAAAAAAACTATTGGGGAGGTGGAAGGAGACACAAAAACCTTGATCATAAACAAAAATCACTCAGAATGCTTATCCCTATTTTCTAGAAGAAAAAAACCATGGCAAAAAGAGATACTGCACCACATCCATGAGCTGAGATTAGAGTGAGACCACATTTTATAATATCTTCCTTAACCCATGTGGCCAAAACCACAACAGTCAAGTACAAGGTGGCACTTTCTTTTTAAAAGGCAGACAGACATCTGTTCTATTCTGACACCTCCTGGCTGCCCAAATGTTTCTTTCAGCTCTAAATATTTGCTTCACCAATGGAAATACTTCAATCACTGTAACAAAACAAACATTTGCTTTTGGATGGGAAGGATGGCCACAGGCTGATTTGGGAAATAAGTTCACTGTGGAACACAAATCAAGGTGGTGATTTCCATTCCTGAGGAAAACTTTGTCATGGCATTTTAGTGTACTAGGGCCCACTCTTCAGTCACAGGGCTGAATTCTACAATGTTCCTTCAGGGTTTTCTTTTACATCTTGAATCTTAAATCTGTGATCACAGGGTTATTATTTGGCATTCAATTTACTTCCCCAAGTTTAAAACTGCCAGACAGCTAGCTATCAAGGTTTTTAAAAGGACTCAACATTAACGTGATATTAACACATTAAAACATGCTATGTCCTAATAGGTCAATTCATAAATTATTTTGTCACCATGTATTTATATAGCTCAAATGTATGTGGTACTGGTTGCTACTGTTAACAATACTAATATAAATATACAGCACCTAGTCAAATCCATAAATGTTGAGGGCTTATTTTGGTAAGCAATGTGAGAGAGGTAAGACCTTATCACTCCTGCCTGTTAAATAGGACCTTAGTCCCAAGAGCGTCCATCAGTCCTTCCTTCCTTCCTTCCTTCCTATCTATCTGTCCTCTATCTCTACCTCCCTCATAATATATACATGTTATCTAAACTATAGAGGGTAGTAAAGTATGCCTCAAGCTGAGTTTCATCACTAATACTGTCAAAAACACTTGGGTTGTTAAGCTTTGCAGGCAAGTGCCTTAACCTCACAGCCATCTCTCCAGCCCAATTCAATAATCTATTTGGAAGAAAAACTAATATAAAACTATAGTATGGACAAAGGTGGTCCATCACCATATTTTTAAAAAATATTTTATTTGTTTATTTGACAGAAAGAAGCAGACAAGATAATGGTTACACACCATGGCCTCCTGCCACTGTAAATGAACTACACACACTTGCACCAGTTTGTACATCTAGCTTTATGTGGGTACTAGGGAATCGAACCCAGGCCATAAGACTTTGCAAGAAAGTGTCTTTAACCACTGAGCCATCTGTCCAGCCCACATCACCATATTTTTAGTAGCAAATAAAATTAAATAGGCTGGATGTGGTAGTGCATGCCTATAATATCAGCACTTGGGAGGTGGAAGCAAGAGGATCAAGAGTTCAAGGTCATATTCAGCTACATAGCAAGTTTAAGGCTAACAGGCTTCATGAGTATCTATCTCAAAAACACAAAAACAAATTGAACAATAGAAATATCAAAAATAAATGATTAGGCAAACTATTAGTACATTTTCATAATGTATCATTATTCAAACATTCACATTTGTATGAATAATTTCTCATGACATGGGAAAATGCTTTTGATATGTTAATACATTATTACAGTGACCTGTTGGGCATGGTGGTGCACACCTTTAATCCCAGCACTCAAAAGGCAGAGGTAGGATTGCTGTGACGTTGAGCTTTGAGGCCAGCCTGAGACTACATAGTGAATTCCAGGTCAGTCTGGCCTAGAGCCCCTACCTAAAAAAAAAAAAAAGATTTGCAGTGACCTTCTTGTTGCTGACACAAAACACCTGACAAAAAGCAGTTAATAGAGGAATTTTTTTATTTTGACTTACAGACTCATGGGAAAATTTCAAGATGGCAGGGGAAAGATGGTAGAGCAGAGGTTGGACATCACACACGCAGCTTATGGAAACAGCAACAAGAGAGTGACAGAGTTCTGGCAAGGGGGAGCTGGCTATAACACCCCAAAGTCTGCCCCCAACAACACACCTCCTCCAGCAAGGCTCCACCTTCCAAACTACCATGATCTGGGAACCAAGCATTGAAAACACGAGTTTATAGGGGGACACCTAACTCAAACCATCACAGATACAAAGAGCAAACATTATATTCATGGAAGAATCTCAGTTACAGTTTTAAAGAACAAAAGAGGGGCTGAAGAGATGGCTCAACAGTTAAGTCTTTTGCTTGCAAAGCCTGAAAGCCCAGGTTCAATAACCCAGTACCCACATAAGCTGGAGGGCTGGAGAGATGGCTTAGTGGTTAAGGCACTTGCCTGCAAAGCCAAAGGACCCAGGTTCTATTCCCCAGGACCCACCTAAGCCAGATGCACAAGGTAGTACGTACAACTGGGTTTCATTTGCAGTGGCTGGAGGCTCTGGCATGCCCATTCTCTCCCTCTCCCTCTTCCTCTCCCGCAACCCCTCCATCCCCGTCTCTTAAGAAAAAAAAATGGAACTAAAGGAAGCAATAGGATACCATCATTTAAAGTTTTTTTTTTTTAATTTTTTTGTTTGTTTATTTATTTGAGAGCGACAGAGAGAAGGAGGCAGAGAGAGAGAGAGAGAGAATGGGTGCACCAGAGCTTCCAGCCTCTGTAAATGAACTCCAGATGCATGCACCCCCTTGTGCATCTGGCTAACGTGGGTCCTGGGGAATTGAGCCTTGAACCTGGGTCCTTAGGCTTCACAGGCAAGCGCTTAACCGCTAAGCCATCTCTCCAGCCCTAAAGTTTATTTATTTTTTAAAGGACTTCCAAAGTGACAAATGCAATCTCCCTTTCTATTTTTGTTTTCTTTTTTTTTTTTTTATTTATTCGAGAGAGAAGCAGAGAGAGAAGCAGAGAGAGAGAGACAATGGGCACGCCAGGGCCTCCAGATGCATGTGCCACCTTGTGCATCTGGCTTACGTGGGTCCTGGGGAATTGAACCTAGATCCTTTGGCTTTGCAGGCAAGCACCTTAACTGCTAAGCCACCTCCCCAGCCTAAAATTTATTTTTTTGCAAGCAATTTTATTTATTTTCAAGCAGAGAGAGAAAGAGCAAGAGAGAGAAAAGAGAGAGAGAATGGGTGCATCAAGGTCCCCAGCAGCTGCAAATGAAATCCAGGTGCATGCGTACTTTGTGTATCTGGTTTTATGTGGGTACTAGGAAATCAAACCCGGGTAGTTAGGCTTATTCAGGCAAGTGCCTACTGCTAAGCCATCTTTCCAACCTCATCATTTAAAATTTGGGGCTGGTGGTTAAAGGGGCTTGCTTGCAAAGTCTACCAGTCCAAGTTTAATTCCCAGTAACTACAAAGTAGTTGCCTAGCACACATCAGACCCAGAATTTAATTCCCAGAACTGCACAAAAGAGGGAGGGAAAAAAAAAGAGTGGGAAATAATACAATTAGACTATAAGCAGTGGGGGAAGGGCCCTTTAAAGCACCCTGCCCCTAGTGAGCACTGGGCATGGAGGCTTGAATCTGCAGCCCATCACCTTGCTCCTATCCTCCCTTGCAGTCTGAGCACCCTGCTGGAGGATATCTCCTCCTATTTTTCTTGGCACTTGTATGCAAAGCCCACCACGTTGTCTGGAAAAGAAAATATTGCTTCATTTGATTTGGTTGGCAATAAAATCATCAGTCTTCTGCACAAGATCCTTCTATAAGATTTTTTAACAGTATTTTTAATATTTTTTATTAAATATATTTTATTTATTTATTTGAGAGAAAGAGGGGGAGGGAGGGAGGGAGGGGGAGAGAGAGAGAGAGAGAGAGAGAGAGAGAGAGAGAGAAATGTGCGCACAAGGGCCTCCAGCCACGGCAAATGAACTCCAGATGCATGGCGACCCCTTGTGCATCTGCATTACGTGGGTCCTGGAGAATCGAACTGGGATCCTTTGACTTTGCAGGCAAACGCCTTACCCGCTAAGCCATCTCTCCAGCCCTTTAAATTATTTTTAATAGGCATATTCTCAAAGTACACAATTCTAAAAATATGTAAGGGTTACAGTGAAAGGCAAGTTTCCTTTCTTCCTGCCACCTGGTCACCCAGTTACATTGTTTAGAAGAAACACTGACACTGATTTTTATGTTAAAAGCATGGATTTATACACATGCATGCATGTGTAGATGGATGCACACTGTTGTAAACCTTGCTATCTATTTATCTGGACTTTTTTTTTTTTTTTGGATTTTTGAGGTAGGGTCTCACTCTGGTCCAGGCTGACCTGGAATTCACTATTGGGGTCTCAGGGTGGCCTCGAACTCATGGCAATCCTCCTAGCTCTGCCTCCTGTGTGCTGGGATTAAAGGTGTGCGCCACTATGCCTGGCCGGACTTTTTTTTTTTTTTTTTTTTGAGGTAGGGTCTCACTTTAGCCCAGGCTGATCTGATCTAAAACTAACTATGTAGCCCAAGCTGATCCCAAACTCATGCTGATTCTCCAACCTCAGTCCCCTGAGTGCTGGATTAAAGGTGTGTACCACCACACCTGGCTTTGTTTATTTTTGACGTGTGTGCCACAGCACATGTATGTAGGTCAAAGAGCAACTTCATGGTTGGTCACCTTGCTTTTGAGGCAAGGTCTCTTCTTGTTCAATGTTCTGTTGATAAGCTTCCAGGAAATTCCCCATCTCTCCTTTTCTTCTTGCCATAGACACATAGAATAACCAGCCTCCCACAACTGCCTTTTATATGGGGTTTGAGAATCCAAACTCAGGTACTCAAGAGCTGTGTGGCAAGTGACTTATCCACTGAGCCATCACACCAGCCCTAAACCTTGCTATTATTTTATTTAAAATAATATGATCTGGGATGGAGAGATAGAGATGGTTTAACAGTTAAGGTGCTTGCCTGTGAAGCCTAAGGACCCAGGTTTGATTCTCCAGTACCCACATAAGGCACAGGCACAAAGTGGTACATGTGTCTGGAGTTCATTTGCAGTGGCTAGAGACCCTGCAGTGCCCATTCTCTACCTGCCTCTTTCTTTCTTTCTTTCTTTCTTTCTTTCTTTCTCTCTCTCTCTCTCTCTCTCTCTCTCTCTGAAATAAATAAAATATTTAAAATAATGACCTCAGACAGCATTTCATATGAGCAGATCAACAGAGCACCATCATTCTATCTAATGATAATATGACTGGTATTCCATTATGTACATAATAATCTATGTAACTTGTCTACTACTGACTATTCTTTCAAACAAAGCTACAATAACAGACCTAGTATGCAACTTCACGTTCAAGTACACATTCAAGTGTACCTCTAGGCATCTCAATCTGATTCAAATCTGCCTTTCTTTGGTGACTAAGCAGACTGAACCTTCTGTAGAAGCTTCAGTATTTTCACCATGTACAGTGGTTCTCTTCAGATTCAGAAAGTTTGTTAAGTGTGTTCCTAGAACATTAGAACAGATTTGTCCAGTCTTCCCTTCAGTTCTGTCCATTTTTGCATGTGCACTCTCTCTCTCTTTCATGTGTGTGTGGGGGGGGGCGTGGTTTGATTCAGGTGTCCCCCATAAATTTAGGTGTTCTGAATGCTAAGTTCCCAGCTGATGGAGATTTGGGAATTAACACCTCCGGGAGGCAGTATATTGTTAGGGGTGAGCTTATGGGTGTGAAAGCCAGCTCCCCTTTGCCAGTGATTGGCACACTCTCCTGTCCCTGTTGTCCACCTTATGTTGGCTAGGGGGTAATGTCCACCCTCTGCTCATGCCATCAAGCCTATAAACCAAAATAAACCTCTTTTTCCCACAAGCTGCTCTTGGTTGGGTGGTTTCTACCAGCAATGTGAACCTGACTGCAACAGTGTGTGTGTGTTTATTAATGGGCGTGTGAGAGATGAATGTATTCAGGTGCAGATGAACGTCTGAGTTGTGTATGGTAGCCAAAGGACCTCGGGTGTCACTTTCAGGAATACTGTCCTTTTAATTTTTTGTTTATTTTTATTTATTTATTTGAGAGACACCGACAGAAAGAGGCAGAAAGAAAGAGAAACAGACAGACACAGAATGGGCACGCCAGGGCCTCTGGCCACTGCAAAAGAACTCCAGATGCATGCGCCACCTTGTGCATCTGGCTTACGTGGGTCCTGGGAATCGAGCCCAAACTGGGGTCCTTAGGCTTCACAGGCAAGGGCTTAACCCTAAGCCATCTCTCCAGCCCCTGGTTTTTTGTTTTTGTTTTTTGTTTTTTGAGACAGTCTTTCATTATCCTGAAGCTCAACAATTAGGCTAGATTGGCTGGCCATTAAGTCCCAGGGATCCTCCTGTCTCTGCCTCCTTGCCCAGTGCTGGAATGATGACATGTTTATGTGAGTACTGGGGATTGAACTCAGGTCCTCATGTTTGCAAGGCTAGCCCAGAGCTATCTCCCCAGCTCGGTTTTATGGGCAGTGGAGTTATATTGTTAGACCAGGACATGGAAGTGTTCATTTTGGAGCTAGGAGATGGCTAAATGATTCAGACCTCTTGCCACTTAAGCTGAGGACCTCTTGGGGTCAGTTCACTCCCCAGAAGCCACATAAAAAGCTGGACATGGCCATGCACACCTGTAACCCCAGTCCATAGGGGACGGAGACCAAGAGACTAGCTGGAGCTTGCTGACCATCTCAAGGAAATACATGGATGAGCAATAAGGACACTCTACATTTTCCTCGGGCCTCTGCACACATGTGCATGGGGTCCATGCATCTGCACATACATGTGCATACATCATACATCTATACCACACTACACATATACTCTACACACACACGCCAACAAAAAGAGGGGGAAAAAAAAATCACACCTTCCAAGGCTCAGGTTTCATTGTGGAAAAGGTGGCAGAAAGAATGTAAGAGCCAAAGGAAGGGTAGGACTCCTTACAATGTGCTCCTCCAGACACAAAATGGCCTGGATACCCATGACTTCACAGTGCCTGACACTACCTACACAAGACCGTCATAATAGGGGGAAAAGATCATGACATCAAAATAAGAGAGAGACTGACAGGGGGAAGGGGTATGATGGAGAGTAGAGTTGCAAAGGGGAAAGTGGGGGGACGGAGGGAATTACCCTGGGTTATTGTCTATAATTATGGGAGTTGTCAATAAAAAAATACATTAAAAAAAGAAATGTTCACCTTTCCTGGTGGTAACTATTTTTCCATTGCTCTGAAATTTCTGTGTCTCTGCTTTATTTTATTTGAGAGAGGTGTGTGGGGGGGGGGGAGAACGCAGAGAGAGAGAATGGCATGCCAGGGCCTCCAGCCATTGCAAACGAACTCCAGATGCATATGCCACCTTGTGCATCTGGCTTATGTGGGTACTAGGGAATCAAATCTGGGTTCTTCGGCTTCTCAGGAAAATGCCTTAACTGCTAAGCCATCTCTACAGCCCTGTGTCTCCCTCCACTTTTAAGTTCATCATATCTGACATTGGTACCAGACTTCTTGTGGTCTGTCTGTCTGTCTGTCTGTCTGTCTTTCTTTCTTTCTTTTTTTTTTTTTTTTTTTTGGTTTTTCGAGCACAGTCTTACTCTAGCTCAGGATGACCTGGAATTCACTGTATAGTCTCAGGGTTCAAGATGGTCCTCCTATCTCTGCCTCCCAAGTGCTGGGATTAAAGGTGTGTGCCACCAAACCCAGCTCCTCATTTCCCTTTTAATCCTGGTACGTCTACATATTTACAATGTATCTGAGCCAGGTGTGGTGGCTTACACCTGTAATTGTAGCTCTGAAGCATATGACTGCTGTGAATTCCAGGCCAGCCTGTGCTATACAGTGAGTTCCTGGTCAATCTTGGATACAAAATAAGACTCTGTCTCTAAAATAAGATAAACTATAAAATAAGGACTGAAGAGATGGCTTAGTGGTTAAGGCACTTACCTACAAAGCCAAAGGACCCAGGTTCAATCCCGAGGACCCATGTAAATTAGATGCACAAAGTGGTGCATGCATCTAGAGTTCAGTTGCAGTGGCTAGAGAGGCCCTGGAGCACCCATTCTCTCTCTCTCTTTCTCTCCCTCTATCAAATAAATAAATAAAATATTTTAAATATATATGTGTGTGTGTGATATAAAAACTGCATCTGATATAAGCAGCATTGAGCTTAGTGGTTTTTTTTTTTTACTTTTTTTTTTTTTTTTTTTTTTTGAGGTAGGGTCTCACTCTAACTCAGGCTGACCTGGATTTCACTATGTAGTCTCAGGGTGTGGCCTCAAACTCATAGTGATCCTTCTACTTCTGCCTCCCGAGTGCTGAGATTAAAGGTGTGCGCCACCAAGTCCAGCTTTCACATCTAATCTTGATAAATTGTTTTTAGGAGAATATTGAATCCATTTACATTTAATGTAAATACTGAACTTTCAGAGTTTATCTTGCATCTTAAAATTTGTTTTCCTTTTGACCTGTTTAATGCCCTCTTGTAGTCTTCTTTTTTTTAGAAAGTATTTTTATTTCCTTATTTGCAAACAGAGAAAGAGAAGAGGGAGAGAGAATGGGCTTCCCAAGGCTTCTTGCCAATGCAAATGAACTCTAAAAACATGCACTACTTTGTGCATGTGGCTTTACATGGGTACTGGAGAGATGAACCTGGGCCAGCAGCCTTTGTAAGTAAGCGCCTTCAACCACTGAGCCATCTCCCCAGCCCCTCCTGCCTTCTTTTTCATTCAGTTTTCCCATCAATTAGTCTTCTCGGGTAGTTCACAATGACTTTCTAATTATCAGATGGTTTGGGGAGATACATTACTGACCTCTTCAAACTCTCACTTTCTATTCTTACTGCACATTGGTGGTCCTTTTCTGCAGTAACAATAACTGGATGTCTGCCTAGACCATCAATTTTTGTTTTTTTGTTTTTCAAGGCAGGGTCTTGTTCTAACCCAGGCTGACCTGGAATAATTCGCTATGTAGTCTCAGGCTGGCCTCAAACTCATAGCGCTCCTCCTACCTCTGCTTCCTGAGTACTGGGAATAAAGGTGTGTGTCACCACACCTGGAAACACCATCTTTTTTTTTTCTTTGAGGTAGGGTTTCGCTCTAGCCCAGACTGACCTGGAATTCACTATGTAGTCTTAGGGTAGCCTCAAATTCACAGCGATCCACCTACCTCTGCCTCTCGAGTGCTGGGATTAAAGGGGTGCACCACCATGCCCAGCTGCATCAATTTTTACAAATGAGTTTTTAGACTGAAAGCTTTGAGAACCAATGCCCCACCTATCACAATGCATCTTTGACTTGTTAGTGTCCTATAAACGAGAAAATGTTGGGCTGGAGAGATGGTTTAGCAGTTAAGCTCTTGCCTGTGAAGCCTAAGGACCCTGGTTCGAGGCTCAATTCTCCAGGACCCACGTTAGCCAGATGCACAAGGGGGGCACATGTGTCTGGAGTTCATTGGCAGTGGCTGGAAGCCCTGGTGTGCCCATTCTCTCGCTCTCTCTCTCTCTGTCACTCTCAAATAAATAAAAATGAACAAAAAAAAATTTAAAAAAAAACTAGAAAATGTGCCTCTTCCCCAGCAACCCTAGCTCTCAAAGGCTTCCCTCCACTTTTCCTTTGTGTCTCGGTATGTTACTTCAATGATGGTGTGTGTGACCCACAAGAAAAGCACTCTTCCCCCATGCAGGCAGTATTCACCTCTATGCACTCTCCTTTGCGCTGCGTTTCTCCTGTGCTCCTGGGTTTCCAGGTAGGGCTGTTTCTTTCTGCAGGAAACCTCCTTTAGTATTTCTTTCAGAGTGGGTTATTGTTTTTGTTCACCTGGCAAGATATCTGTAATTTCACTCATTTTTTTTTTTAATGTCACATTCTGGGCTGGAGAGATGGCTTAGCAGTTAAGGCACTTGCCTGCGAAGTCTAAGGACTTATGTTTGACTCCCCAGATCCCATGTAAGTCAGACACACAAGATGATACATGTTCAAGGTCACGCATGCACACAAGGTGGTACACACGTTTGGAGTTCAAATACAGCGGCTGGAGGATCTGGCACGGCAGTTCTCTCTCTTTCCCTCTCTCTCATAAAAAAATGTCCCATTTTGAAATAATTTTGGATTTGGAAAAGTTTGCAAGCACGATACAAAGACTTTCCATCTGTCTTTACTCAGATTCTTCAAATGTTAAATTCTTCACATCAGCTTTGTTTCCTTTTTTTATTATTTATTTCTGAGACAGAGAGAGAGAGAGAGAGAGGAGGAGGCAGAGAGAGAGAGAGAAGGAGAGAATGGGCATTCCAGGGCTTTCAGGCACTGAGAACGTACTCCAGGCATGTGCGCCCCATTGTGTGCATGCGCAACATTGCATGTTTGCATCACTGTGTCAGGCTACATGGGACCTGGAGACTCAAACATGTGTTCTTAAACTTCGCAGGCAAGTCTCTTAAACACCAAGCCATCTCTCCCACCCAGCTTTATTATTTTCCTTTTTTAAAAAATATTTTATTATTTATTTACTTGAAAGAAGCAGAGAGAGAGGGAAGAATAGAGAATGGGTGAGCCAGGGCCTCCAGCCACTGGAAACGAACTCCAGATGCATGTGCCACCTTGTGCATCTGGCTTACGTGGGACCTGGGAGGTTGAACGTGGGTTCTTTGGCTTTGCAGGCAAGTGCCTTAACCACTAAGCCATTTTTCCAGCCCAGTTTTATTATTTTCTATCAGTCTGTCTATATAATTATTTTCCTTGAACTATTGAGACTAAATTACAGAAACAATGTCCCCTTTTCTCCTACTAAATATTTCAACATGGTCTTTCCTGATCTGGTTAAGGAGGAGTTCACACTCATACCACAGTATGATTAATTAAAATTAAGAAGTTAACACTGATAAATTCCTATCAGTACCCACATCTGTCCTCTGAACTTGTGTCATCTTATCTATCAGGCTACTTGATGTCCAACAGACATTTCCAAGTTGATATGTCTAATGCCGAGTTCCTCATCTTGCCCCCCAAGCTGCTCAATCCTTAATTAATGGCAATTTCTAAACTTCTAGTCACACAGGCCAAAATCCTTGAAGCCACAAATCTCTACTTCTCTTCCACACTGCTGATCTGACACACCAGGATATTCTATTGAGTTTACTTTGGAAAAAAAAAAAATTGTAGATCTTGACTAATCTCCCACTTCCAGCCTTGCCTTGCTGCTGTCTATTCTCAACACAGCAGCCAAGGTGCTCCTGTTAAAGCTTACATCAGATGTATCACTCCTCTGCCACACTGATGACTTCCCAGTGTACTCAAAGTGAATCCCAAGTCCTCAGAGGGATTAATACAGCTAACCCACCTCACTTCCTGTCAGCGCTGGGGCCTAACTGCTCACTGCTGCCCCACCTTGCCTACACACAGGCCCGGGCATTTGCTAGCCATGATTCTTCCTCAGGCACAAATTGTGCCCTTTCCACAGAATTCTCTCTAGAAATCCATAGGGCCTGTTTCCTTTTCAAGTTTTTGCTGAAAATGCCACATTTCTTCCTGATAATTCCATTTTAAAGTGCAAGTTCCCAAGAGCTCTTTATTGCTCTTACTCACCTTCACCTTGTATCTTTTATTTATTCATCCACTCATTGATTTATTGATTGATTGATTTCTGCCTCACTTCGTCCAATGGAATGTAAGCTCACTATGTTCCCCATACTTAGAACACCTCAGATCTATTGGCACTTAGTAGGAATTCACAGAATGTGTAAACTGAATGAATGAATATAAATAAAATACAGATAAAGTAATACTGCTCAGATTTGGTAGAGCCCAAAAGGGCATGGAGAAAACTCAAGAGTCCTACCTTTCTGATTTTCTCTGTGTCCCTGAAACATCTCTTTTTAATCTCCAAGGATCTCCAGAGATGAGAAAAAAAAACTGTCACCATGAATACACCTTATGGAAGGCAACCTCGTTTACTACTACTTAGCCCCTGGCAGACCTTTTTCAGCCATTTAGTCATCCGACTTTCAGACTTCTGCTCTCATGTTCCACTGATGAGAGAGATCAGAGTAGTTCTCTTCCAACCCTCCTCAGAGTTAGCCAGCTGTCCTGGGTCACCTGTTCCACAAGAGCTTTGTTTGATGGTCCTTGGTGGAAGGAACAATTTCTGTAGCAATTGCTGTATACAGAAATTCCACCTATGGTTATCAAACATAGATTACTTTGTAGCCCTTCTCTGATATAACTGTTCTCCAAGGATGTTAATGTTACTGAACTTTCACTGTCTGTCTTAACCACAAGAGCATCCCCAAAACCTAAAACATTGATGGCAAGCATTCACTGAGCATTTATTCATTGTGTGAATAAAGCAAGCTAGTATCCAAGGAACTCCAGGTTTTTAAGAAATATAAGCTATATATGTATCATTTACTGATAATACCCTCCCCATATTCTTGAAATATCAGCCCATATAATAAGGCAGGAAATATAATTAAAATGTCTATGGATTAGAAAGAAGGTCACAAAAAAGTATTTATTTTAAAAAAAAAATAGCCAGGCATGGTGGCACACGCCTTTTAATCCCAGCACTCAGGAGGCAGAGGTAAGAGGATCATCACGAGTTCGAGGCCACCCTGAGACTACATAGTGAATTCTAGGTCAGCCTAAACTAGAGTGAAACCCTACCTCGAAAAAAAAAAAAATTAAAAATAGGGCTGGAGAGATGGCTTAGCAGTTAAGCATTTGCCTGCAAAGCCAAAGGATCCTAGTTCAATTCTCCAGGACCCATGTAAGCCAGATGCACAAGGGGGTGTATGCATCTGGAGTTCATTTGCAGTGGCTGGAGGCCCTGGCGTGCCCACTATGCCCCCCCTCACATCTTTCTCTCTCTCAAATAAATAAAAATTTTATAAAAGCATTTATTTATTGTAGGCAGTAAAACTATATATGTAGAAAACTCAATTTAATCAAACAAACTTCAATGTAATGGCTTGATATAAGATTTTTTTACTATTTATTTGACAGAGAGAGAGCGCAGATAGAGAGAATGGGCAAAAGGCCTCTAAGCACTAGAAACAAACTCCAAACACATGCGCCACCTTGTGCATCTGGCTTACAGGGGTCCTGGGGAATCAAACCTGGGTCCTTAGGCTTTGCAGGCAAGCGCCTTAACCGCTAAGCCATCTCTCCAGGCCCGATATAACATTTTTAAAAATCAGTACTGCCAGGGCTGGAGAGATGGCTCAGCGGTTAAGGCGCTTGCCTGCAAAGCCTAAAGACTTGAGTTTGATTCCCTAGTACCCATGTGTTGCAGTCAGGTTCCCATTGCTGGTAGAAATCACCCAACTAAGAGCAGCTTGTGAAGAAAACAAGGATTTATTTTGGCTTACAGACTCAAGGGGAAGCTTCACAATGGCAAGGAAAACGATGGCGTCAGCAGAAGGTGGACATCACCCCCTGGCCCACATAAGGTGGACAATAGGAACAGGAGAGTGTGCCAAACACTGGCAAGGGGAAACTGGCTACATAAGCCCACCCCCAAGAATACACTCCCTCCAGGAAGCGTTAATTCCCAAATCTCCATCAGCTGGGAACCTAGTATTCAGAACACCTAAATTTATGGGGGACACCTGAATCAAACCACCACATTCCACCTCTGGCCCCATAAACTGATATCCATACATGTTGTAAAACGCAATGCATTCAGTCCAATTTTAAAATTCCCCATAGTTTTATCAATCCCGGTGATGTTCAAACATCCCCATAGTCCAAGATCTTTTAACTGAGCCATAATACCAAAAAATAATAAAAATAATCCCCCCCAAAAACATAATGGCACAGAATAAACATTCACACTGCAAAAGATGCCATTAGGCATAGCAAAGAAATATTCAGCCAAAACAAGATTTCAAACAACCAGGGCAAACATCAAACTCTGTAGCTTCAAGTCCAACAACTCAAGCCAGTTACAATCTCCAAATCCAATAATTCTAACCAGCAACAAGTCTCTGGTATTCCAATTCCACCCCTCCAACTAGGCTACTTCCAAGCCTGGAAAACTTCATCCGGGACTGACAGCATTCCTTATCAGCCGTCTCGTGGTCCTGGCATCTCCACTGGGTCTACAGTGCAACCCATGGTCCATCCTCACGGCTCCATCAGGTCTCCATGCAGGCATCCAGCAAACCTGCTGATTCACACTGCCCATGGATGTTTCCAAAACACAAGACTGTGTTGCAAATTCAATGACCCTCTCTTTCCTGCATTTCTTATACTCCACAATACCAGGTAGGGTGCCAATTTGTTAATCCAGGGGGGAATAAAGCAGACCTTGAAGAACAGGACACTCCTTGAGCACTCAGGCCCCTCCAAAAGTGTCTACATTCTTCCTGTTGCCCCAGTGCAGGTCAGCTGGCCCAATGTTAAAGGTTATAATCTCTCAATTGCGCTGAACGGACAACAGTTCACCCAAAGATTTTTCTTTCTGTGCCATATCCCTCTGCTCACACCAGTTCATTTTTATGCAAAACAACCCTGTACAACTTCTCAGGACACAGGCATAACAGCAAGTCTCACACAAACTGCTTTTAGCCCCATCCAGGCAAAGCTCTTTCTCACCCTCATAAGCCAAACCTCACAGTCCATAGTTCTTACTACATTCAGGCCTTTCAACTCTGACCTGAATAATCCATCAAGCTGTACTTACACCACTGCAAGGCATCTCTTAGGCCAAGGTTTCAAATCATTCCACATTCCTCTTGAAAATCAGCTCCAAAAGGCCAAAGCCACACTGCCAGGTGTCTAGCAGCAATCCCACTCCTTGGTACCACTTTACTGTTACAGTCAGGTTTGCATTGCTGGTAGAAATCACCCAACTAAGAGCAGCTTGTAGGAAAAATGGATTTATTTTGGCTTACTGACTCAAGAGGAAGCTTCACGATGGCAGGGAAAAACGATGGCATGAGCAGAGGGTGGATATCAGCCCCTGGCCCACATAAGGTGGACAATAGGAATAGGAGAGTATGCCAAACACTGGCAAGGGGAAACTGGTTATAATACCCATAAGCCCACCCCCAAGAATACACTCCCTCCAGGGGGCATTAATTCCCAAATCTCCATCAGCTGGGAACCTAGCACTCAGAACACCTAAGTTTATGGCAGACACCTGAATCAAAGCACCACACCATGTAAAGCCAGATGCACAAAGTGGTGCTTGCATCTGGAGTTCACTTGCAGTGGACAGAGGCCCTGGTGTGCCCATTCTCTCCCCGCCCCCCCCCCGCTTGCAAATAAATAAATATTTTTTAAAAATAAGTAGTGCCAGGTGTGGTGGTGCACACCTTTAATCCCAGCACTCGGGAGGCAGAGATAGGAGGATCACTGTGAGTTCGAGGCCACCTGAAACTACATAATGAATTCCAGGTCAGCATAGGCTAGAGTGAAACCCTACCTCAGAAAACCAAAAAAAGGACTGGAGAGATGGCTTAGTGATTAAGGCGCCTGCCTGCAAAGCCAAAGGACCCAGGTTTGAGTCACCAGGACTCATGTAAGCCAGATGCACAAGGGGCGAACAAATCTGGAGTTCGTTTGCAGTGGCTGGAGGCCCTGGTGCATCCATTCTCTCACCCTGTCTCTACCTGCCTATTTCTGTATCTCTCTCTCTCTCTCTCTCAAATAAAGATAAAATTTTTAAAAATTAAAAAAAAGAAACAAAAAAAATCAGTAGTGCCTAAGTACCAGCAGTAATTAAAAAATAAAATAAAAAGAAATTCTTCTAACAGTAGCCATGAGAAATACAAAATTACTATGATAATTCTTAGAGAATTTTAGATCAATATAAAGAAATCTTACATAAAGAAATAAAAGGCCAAAATAAATGGAATAGCTTTTTCAAATCAATTTATAGGTTTTAAAAAAACTTCAATTAAAAATTTTCAATTACTTAAAAATGTATGAAATGTTCAATATTATCTAAGAGAATACACAAGTGAAAATAACCAGAAATGTTTGGCACCCCATTCTGCATCCTGAGCATTTTTAAGTGGTTCCTGTAGAGTTCATAATGTGCATTTTTAACTTACCACATCTACTCTAAATATTATACCATGTTACATATTAAGAATCTTTATGGGGCTGGAGTGATGGTTTAGCAGTTAAGGCACTTGTCCACAAAGCCAAAGGACCCAGGTTTGATTCCCCAGGACACATGTAAGCCAAATGCACAAGGTGACACATATGTCTGAAGTTCATTTGCAGCAGCTGGAGTCCCTGGTGTCCATATTCTCTCTCTCTCTCTCTCTCCCCCCACGCCTTCCCCCTCTCTCTCAAATAAACAAGTAAAAATATTTTTAAAAGAATATTTATGATAGTCATATATTTCATATTGAATTACTGTTGTCAATAATACATTACAAGAACCTTAATGATTTCATTTACATGCCCTTTGTGCTATTGTTGTAATGTTCATTATATAAAATGTGTTATAAATCTAAAACTATTTTTGATATTTCCTAGTCATTAGATTTTTATTTAACAATAAAAATTAAAATAGTGGGCCAGAAAGCCAGGAATGGTGTCGCACGCCTATAATCCCATCCTCAGGAGGCAGAGGTAGGAGGATCACCGTTAGTTTGAGGCCACCCTGAGACTACATAGTGAATTCCAGGTCAGCCTGGACTAGAGTGAAACCCTATCTCAAAACAAAACAAAACAAAACAAAAAAAAGTGGGCCAGAGAGATTGCGCAGTGGTTAAGGCGCTTGCCTACAAAGCCTGAAAACCTGGGGTTCAATTCCCTAGTACCCACGGAAAACCAGATGCTCAAAGTGGCACATGCGTCTGGAGTTTGCACTGGCTGGAGGCCCTGGTGGTGTCATTCTCTCTGTCTCTCTTCTCTCTATCTCTCTCTGTTTGCAAATAAATTTTTAAAAGTATTTTTAAAAGCTGGCATGGTGGTGCACACCTTTAATCCCAGCACTCAGGAGGCAGAGGTAGGAGGATCACGGTGAGTTCAAGGCCAGCCTGAGACTACATAGTGAATTCCAGGTCCGCCTAGACTAGAATGAAACCCTACCTCGAAAGACCAAAAAGAAAAAAAGGTATTTTAAAAAATTTAAATAGTATTTTCTATCTACATACACACACATATATATTTATATATATTTATTCACATTTCCTGATTTGCTGTGTTTTTAAAAAATATTTTATTATTTATTGAAAAAGAGAATGAAGCAGAGACAGAGGGAAGGAGAAGGGGAGAGGGAGAGGGAGAATGAGTATGCCAGGGCCTCTAGCTGCTACAAACAGACTCCAGGTCCATGTGCCACTTTGTGCATCTGGCTTTACATGGGTACTGGAAAACTGAGCTTCAGTCCTTAGGCTTTGCAAGCAAGTGCTTTAACAGCTGAGCCATCTCTTTAGCCTCTGTCTGTGTTTTTGTTTTGCTTTTTAATTTAATTTTATTTATTTTTGATTTTGTTTTTTGAGGTAGGATCTCGCTCTAGCCCAGGCTGACCTAGAATTCACTATGTAGTCTCAGGGTGGCCTCAGATTCATGGTGATCCTCCTACTTCTGCCTCTCAAGTGCACCACCATTCCCAGATTACTTTGTTTTTAATCAAAATTGAAATTTTTTCATAGCCAATATCTTTTCAAAAAAAGTTTTTCTGGCTCATTTGTCTTACAGGTCACTAAGATCTAGTCCTACTTGGGAGATGAAGAAATGGCTCAGCAGTTAAGGAGCTTGCCTGCAGAGCCTAACAACCTGAGTTCAATTCCCCAGTATCCACGTAAAGTTAGATATACACCTGAAGTCCATTTGCAGTGGCTGGAGGCCCTGGTGCACCAATACTGTCAGTCTCTCTCTCTGTGCTTACAAATAAATTTTTAAAAAAACATGTATTTTGAAAATTTTTGTTTTTATTTATTACAGTCAGAGAGAGAGGGAGAGTGAGAATGGGTGTGCCAGGGCCTCTAGCCACTGCAAATGAGCTCTAGACACATGTGCCACGATATGCATCTGGCTTACATGGGACCTAGAGAATCAAAACTGAGTCCTTAGGCTTCATAGGCATGTGCCTTAACTGCTAAGCCAGCCCCAATAAAAAAAATTTTTTTTTTTTTTTTTTGGTGTTTTGAGGTAGGGTCTTGGTCTAGCTCAGGCTGACCTGGAATTCACTATGTAGTCTCAGGTGACCTCGAACTCAGTGATCCTCCTACCTCTGCCTCCAAGGTGCTAGGAGTAAAGGCATGCACTACCACGCCTGGCCCTTTTGTGTACTTTTGGTTTGACCTGTCTTCAAAATCATTGATTCTTTCTTTTGTTGGGCCCAATTTCTTTCAATCCCACTCAGCAAAATTCCAGTGTCAGAATTTTTCAATTTTAAGATTTCCTTTGGTTCTTTTTGTGAGGGGGAGGGAGGTTCGAGATAGGGTATCACTCTAGCCCAGGCTGACCTGGAATTCACTATTGTAGTCCCAGGGTGGCTTTGAACTCACAATGAGCCTCCTACCTCTGCCTCAGAGAGCTGGGATTAAAGGCATGCACCACCACGCCCAAATTTCCTTTGGTTCTTTTAAACACTCCATACCTTCACTAAAACTCCTTACCTCTTTACCTTTCTAGCCATTTTTTATAGTTTATTTATATTTAGTTATTTGAAAGAAGGAGAGAGAGAAAGGTAGAATGGGTACCTCAGGGCCTCCAGCCACTGGAAATGAACTCCAGACTCAAGTGCCACCTTGTGAATCTGGTGTATTTATGTGGGTCCTAGGGAGTTGAACCTGGGTCCTTCGGCTTTGCAGGCAAGTGCCTTAACTGCTAAGCCATCTCTCTAACCCCTTTTTAGCCATTTTTGTATAAATCTTTCAAACATATTTTTCAAAGGTTTTATTTATTTATTTATTTATTTATTTTATTTTGTTTTGTTTTTTCAAGGTAGGGTCTCACGCTAGCTCATGCTGACCTGCAATTCAGGATGTCGTCTCAGGGTGGCCTCGAACTCATGGCAATCCTCCTAACTCTGCCTCCCAAGTGCTGGGATTAAAGGCATGCACCACCACGCCCGGCCCCAGAGTTGTTTTTTGTTTTTTTTGTTGTTGTTGTTGTTGTTTTTAATATTGTTATTTATTTGCAAGGAGGGCTGGAGAAATGGCTTAGCAGTTAAGGCTCTTGCCTGTGAGGCCTACGGACCCAGGTTCGATTCCCCAGTATCCGCATGAGCCAGATGTACATGGTGGCGCATGTGTCTGGAGTTCATTTGCAATGCAGAGTCCCTGCCATGCCCACTCTCTCTCTTTCTCTCTCTCTCTCAAATAAATAAATAATAAAATACTTATTTGCAAGGGGAGAGGGGAGGGAGAGATAGCGAGAGATAGTGAGCATGCCAGGGCCTCCTGCCACTGCAAACAAACTCCAGACACATGGGCTACTTTGTGCATATAGCTTTACATGGGTACTGGGGAACTCAACCCAGGCTGGTAGGCTTTGCAAGCAAGTACCCTTACCCACGGAGCCATCTCCCCAAACACCATTTTTCATCAAAACAGTTTAAAAATATTATTTTCAAAATTTATATTTGTTATTGGTAAGAATGTTATTTTGATACAAGCACCTCCATCATTACTGAAAGCTAAAATTCAAACTCTGAATCTTTTTGAAAGAATGAGTGAGCCATGTTAGTGTATATATTAAAATTTATAATAAAGATATAGCAATTAAAACACAGTGGATCTTGTGTAAGAGTGGATAGGTCAATAAAAACAGAATAGATATCCCTGAAAAATACCTTGTTATACAGTAAAATTTAACATATAATAAAGGGAGAATAACAACCAAATGGGGAAAGAAATGATTTATTCATTTAACAACAGTCATAGAAAAAGTAATGTTGGAAAGGAGTTTCCCTTCACGCTATTTCATAAGTTTTAGGATTAAAGAGTTAAATATAAAAACATAATGTCGGGCTGGAGAGATGGCTTAGTGGTTAAGGCACTTGCCTGCAAAGCCTAAGGACCCAGGTTCGATTCTCTAGGTCGCACCTAAGCCAGAACAACATGGTGGCACATGCGTCTGGAGTTCACGTGCAGTGGCTAGAGGCCCTGGCGTGCCCATTCTCTCTCTCTCTTCTGTCTGTCTCTCTAATAAATAACAAAACTTAAAGTGGAGCCAGGAGTGATGGTACACACCCTTAAATCCTGGCATGCAGGAGGCAGAGGTAGGAGGATTGCTGTGGGTTGAAGGCCAGCCTGAGACTACATACTAAATTCCAAGTCAGCCTGGGCGAGAGCAAGACCCTACCTTGGAAAACCAAAACATTAATTAAGTTTTTAAAAAGCATGGTGGAGCCGGGCGTGGTGGCGCTCGCCTTTAATCCCAACACTCAGAAGGCAGAGTTAGGAGGATCACTGTGAGTTTGAGGTCACCCTGAGACCATAGTGAATTCCAGGTCAGCCTGGGCTAGAGTGAAACCCTACCTCGAAAAACCAGGAAAAAAAAAGTCATGTTGGGCGTGAGTGGCACACACCCTTAATTCTAGTACTTGGGAGGCAGAGACAGGAGGCATTTGAGGCCAGCCTGGGACTATAGAGTGAGTTTCAGGTCAGCGTGGGATAGAGTGAGAACCTACCTCAAAACAAACAAACAAAAAAGCATAAAGACTATAATAAAATATAGGTGAATGTTTACCACTAGTTCAGTATTTATGGACAAACTATTTAATCTTAATTTTCTTCTCACTTGCAGGAAGATTAAGGCAACCACACAGAACCCTTACTCATAAGGGCGCTGTGCTCATTGTCTAAGATACAATCAGCCTCTAGTAAATGTTAGCTGTTACTGTAATTATTATTATTGTTTAATAATTACGGGGAAGCACTTACCATAAGAATAATAGTGGAAACACTATAAGATTGATAGATATGATTATGGGAAAATAATCAATTTTATTTATTAAAAAACATAAAAGGCAAGGAACAAAGGGAAAATGTTTACAAACATGACAAAGAATTAATATTCCTAATATATAAAGGGTATTTAAAAATCAGTAAGTAAAACATTAATATCCCAATAAAAAAATAGAGGAGAAAAAGAAATGAGGGAACATTTCTAAGGAGAAATAAGTACTTATGCCAGTGTGGCAGTGCACACTGGTAATCCCAGTATTCACGAAGTGGAAACAGGAAGATCAGGACTTCAAGGCCAGTCTCAACTGCATAGAAAGTTTAAGTCAGTCTTAGCTATAGGAGACCCTGTCTCAAATAAATTATTTAATTTAAAAGTTTAGCTGCATTATTAAATAGATGCAACTGAAAAAAATCTGAGGAAATAAACTTGCTGCTTTTCACTGGCCAGCTACAAGTAGTAAATTGAGACAGGCAGTCTTACTCCCTGGTGAGGGAACTAGTATGCCCTATTTGGAAAACCACCACTGTGTGTATCCAGACTTTTAAACAATTATACATTGTGAGTCAATACTTCCTCACTTCAGGAAATCTGGTTTTGGTTGGTTTTTTGTTTGTTTGTTTTGTTTGTTTGTTTGTTTTTCGAGGTAGGGTCTCACTCTAACTCAGGCTGACCAGGAATTCACTATGTAGTCTCAAGGTGGCCTCAAACTCATGGCGATCCTCCTACCTCTGCCTCCACAGTGATGGGATTAAAGGCGTGCGCCACCACATCAGGCTCAGTAAATCTATTTTGAGGGGTATCAGACAGTTCTATTCACCATTGTTTTCTAGTTCCTCTTAATAACAAAACAAGATAATAAACTAAGGACTCATCTCAAGATGCTACAAGAAAACCAGGAGAGTGTGGTGGCGCATGTCTTTAATCCCAGCATTCTACAGGCAGAGGTAGAAGGATCATCATGAGTTCCAGACCAACCTGGATCTACAGAATGAGTTCCAAGTCAGCCTGGGCTACAGTGAAACCCTACCTCAAAAAAACAAAACAAGGGTGGAGAGATGACTCAGTGTTTGAGGCACTTGCCTTCGAAGCCTCAGGACCTAATTTCAATTCCCCAGTACCCAGGTAAGCTAGGTGCATAAGACAGCACATGTGTCTAGAATTTATCTGCAATGACTAGAAGCCTTGGTGTTCCCATTCTCTCTATGTATATCTGCCTCTTTCTCTCTCTCAAAATAAATAAATAAAAGAAAAAATAATGCAAAAAAATAAATTATTATAAATGTACCACAGGTACTAAAATTTTGAATATTCCCCATTTTATATGTATAAACTTCTATTTACTGGGGTGGAAGGGTGCCTGTGAAGGCTAAGGACGCAGGTTCCATTCCCCAGTACCCACGTAAGCCAAATAGATGCACAAGATGGTGCAAGCATCTGGAGTTCATTTGCAGTAGCTGGAGGTGCTGGTGTGTCCATTCTCTCTCTCCCTCTCTCTCTGCCTTTTTCTCTCTCAAATAAATAAATATAAAATTTCTTTTTATACTTTTGCTAATCCGAAAGTTTGTTCCTTGTGTCACCTGATTATTCCGTGCTATCATCTTTGGCCTACTGAGTGATGAGACTCTGAAGAGTAGCAACACCATCAGCCACATGGTTTCAGGCTCTCTGCCTCTCTGACACCTATTGCTTTACGTGCTTTGATATACTATGTTAGCATACCAGAGCTTTGCTATTACCACATCGTCCAGGTAGATTGAACTTGAACAGAATAAACTGACCCCTCATTCTTTTTAACACTTTTAATCTTGAGTTTCTAATCTACCTAGTGTTACTACAGCTATTTCTGTTTCTGTTGGTTTGTATTTATTGCTCATTATATCTTGATTTTTTGATTTTTTGATTTTTCTATGTGGCTTTAAGAATGTGCATGCAGAAAATTGTTCTTCATTTTTTCTTCAAGTTTTGCTGGGTCCAAGATCTGACATTTAATAGAGGATTTCTTTTCTTTTTGAAAAATTTGTTCTTTGACAATCTCATACATTTATATTGTGTTCTGATCACTGAGACTCCATTACCTTCTCTTGTCCCCTTCTTCCCCCATCCTCCACAGAATACTGGATACAGCATTAAAGAGAACTCAGAAGCCCCCAGCAACCACTGAATGCCAAAATCTCCTCAAGGAGAGGTGGGGCCCTATCTTGCACAGGCTTTGTGAATACGGGATTACTCAGGCTGCATGAACTTATACCGCATTTGCTGCCTATAGTTTTGTTACACTCAGGTTTTTTTTCTTTCTCTATCTTTGCTGATTTGAAGATTTTTGCTCCCTCTCCTGATCCCTGTTCATCTGGAAAAACTAAAACTTTGTCTACACTCACCGACAACCCTATACCCCAAACAAATATATATTCTCAGGCATACTAGACCTAAGAAAGCTCAACTCCCATGTCCACCTTCTCAGGAAAAAAGTTCACCTCCTGCGTCAATCTCAGGAAGTTATTGAAGAACTATTCCATTAACTCAAAGATGAGAACCAAAAAGGAATACGTTGAAGTCAGGACACAAGAAATGGACCACAGGCAAGAGAATGAAAACCTTGGTGCCAAGGGGACAGGCTCACCGTGACACAGCAGCCCTAGAAAGCCAACAGTCCAGACTACAATCCAGAAATGGTACCAAAAACCAGTAAGGTACCTGACATCTTTGAATGTGTTTAGAGGAATTTTCAACATGGGCAGAAAGGAATGAGGATTACTAAGCAGTTCCAAGCCCCAAGCAGAGCTGTTGATATGAAAAATAAAATATTTATAAAAGAAAATGTATAATTATCATGTATTTCATGACTCATTTTGTGAAAAATCTTTAAACATTTTTCATGTTTATTATATTTAGTATTCCTGATTTTACTAAAATATGAATATTGTTTTATTATTGTAATATTTAGAATCTGGTATTCATTACATGTTAATTTTTTTGTTGTTTTTTGTTGTTTGTTTTTTCGAGGTAGGGTCTCACTTTAGTTCAGGCTGACCTGGAATTCACTATGTAGTCTCAGGGTGGCCTCGAATTCACGGCAATCCTCCTACCTCTGCTTCCAGAGTGCTGGGATTAAAGGCGTGCGCCACCACGCCCAGCTTTAAATTTTATTTATTTATTTGTATGTGTGTGAATGGACCAAAGCCTGTTGCCACTACAAATATCAAATACTTGCTCCATTTTTTAAAAAAAAATATTTATTTATTCATTTATTTGAGAGAGAGAGAGAAAGAGGCAGACAGAGAGGGAAAGAATGGGTGCCCCAGGGCATTTAGCCACTGCAAACAAACTCCAGACACATGCACCACCTTGTGCATCTGGTTTATGTGGGTCCTGGGGAATCAAACCTGGGTCCTTTGGCTTTGCAGGCAAGCACTTTAACCGCTATGCCATTTCTCCAGTCCCTTGCTCCATTTTTTTCAGTCTGGCTTACATAGGTAGTTTAGGAATTGAACCTGGACTGGCAGGCTTTCAAGTAAGTACCTTTAACCAGTGCGCCATCTCCCCAACCCCAGTATGTTTTATTTAATGTACCTAGTACCGGCCAACTAGATCTCTATGCTCTACTTCAGTGTTTCCAAATACTCCTAGGTTCATGATAGCTTAAGGCATAAGCACAAAAGAAAACCATACTTAAGGCTAATTCTGCTAAATGCTGCAAACAACAATGGCATATAAATCTAATATATTAAAAAATACACCATGACTGACTGGAATTCATGCTAATAATACAATAATGATTCACCATTGCCTATTATTATATTTTACTATATTAAGAGACTAAAAGACAACAATATGATATGATTATTTCCACAAGTAAAGGACATCTGATATAATCTGATATCCATTCTTAGTGAAACTCTTAATAAAATGAATGACATGAATGCTTCCTTAATGAGCCTGAGTATGGGAGGGTACTTGTGCACATGTGTTTAGTCATTACTCATTTTCATAAAAAAAGATAAAAGGGAATTATTTAAAGCCAAGAGCAGGACAGGCATGTTTGAAGCTTTATTTACCAGTGCTCTAGGTGTTTGCCAACACTGCTGGAGAAGAGAAGTGACATGAACAAGGACAGAGTAAAGAGCATGGTTCCTGATAGTACTAGAAAATGGATACAGAGTATCCCCCGTGCACACATGAAGCATTTGGCTAGTTGTCTCCATTCAAAATCAGTATGTAATAGCCTCAAAGCCAGGCAGAGTGGCATACATTTATAATCCCAGCAGTTGAGAGGTAGAGTTAGGGAGTTTAAACCTAGCCATTGTTAGATGAGACCCTGCAGGAGAAAAAGTTCTACCTTCAAATTAAAAAATTATTGGGAGTTGTACAAGTGTGACGACCCAAGTTTAGTTCCCCAGAATGCATGTAAAGCCAGATACAGTAGTGCAAACCTCTATAATCCCAGCAAGTCCATGAGATGGGAGGAGCCAGAAGGAAGTCCTGGAAGCTTGCTGATCACCTAGCGTGGTGTATGCACTGTGATCAACAAGGAAACCCAGCCTCAAACAAGGTGGAAGGGGAGGACTAACACTGAGGTTGTCCACCGACCTCCACACATATGCTACAGCACATACATATCCACACTCAGACAAGATTTTAAAAAACCTATCTATTACAAAGGAAAAAGAATATAACTTTACAATGAAGAAAACTGGCAAACAAATACTGTCAACAACAGGGGAAGGTGAAATTACCAGCAGAGTGGAAAAAAAAAATCAATGTCATATACCTCCTGTTAGGATAGTGAGAAAGACACAGCATAACATCAGTACCATTCTTTACCAAAAATGGATAGACTCAAATTTTGTTATAATGAGCGTCAGACAAACCCAAATTGAGGCACAATGCACAAAACTGCCCTATGTCCTACCAAAAAAAAGTCAAAGTCACAAAGGACTACAAAGACTAGAACACTGTGGTAAGTTAAAGGAGGCTAAAGACACACAACACCAGGGGCTGGAGAGATGGCTTAGTGGTTAAGACACTTGCCTGCAAAGCCAAAGGACCCAGGTTTGACTCCCCAGGACCCAAGTAAGCCAGATGCACAAGGGGGTGCACGCATCTGGAGTTCATTTGCAGTAGCTGGAGGCCCTGGTGCGCCCATTCTCTCTCTGTCTGTCTGTCTGTCTCTCTCTCTCCTTGCTTATTTCTGTATCTCATAAATAAATAAATAAATAAATAAATAAGTAAAATTTGTTTAAAAAAAAAAAGATATACTACACCCACATGCACCTCACAGTCATGGAATGGATTGTAGTGTAGAATTAAGGTGTCCTTTTCAGGCTGGAGAGATGGCTCAGTGGTTAAAGTACTTGCCTGCAAAATCTAACAACCAGAATTCAATTCCTCGGTACCCCTGTAAAGCCAGATACACAGAGCGGCACATGCATCCGGAGTTTGATTGCAGTGGCTAGATGCCCTGGTGTACCCATTCTCTGTCTGTCTCTGCTTGCACATAAATAAATAAAATATTTTTTTAAGTGTCTTTTTCCTTTGCTACTGTGACAGTTGCTCTTCACTGTCAACTTGACAAGATTTAAAATCACCTAAGAAACCCACCTCTGGGCATGTCTGTGAAGGTGCTTCCAGAGAAGATTAACTGAGGGAGAGGACCTACCCTCAAAGTAGACAGTATTGTTCTAATGATGGCCCAGGCGTAAAGGGACCCAAGGAAAAAGCAGTGTGAATGTGTCAGTCTTCACTTTTTCCTGAGCAAGTGTCTATTGCTGAGGCTGCATCCTTCCCAACATTAGACCATTTCTTCAGCCTTCCAGTGTGGACTAAATGTCAGAGTGCTCTCCAGGTTTTCAGCACCAGGTTCAGACAGCCAAGCCATCCAGCCTCACGCCTAAGCAGCTACAGCAAGCAGACTGTATAGTTACGCTACACAGTCCCTACAGTGTAAGCCAACCTAGTAAGTCTTCTTTTATAGAATATGCAGATGCACACAGACGTGCATATACATTCTATTTGCTCTGTGTCCTCAAGAAAGCAGCCTCCTCCCCCAAGAAAGAATGCAGCCCAATACAGCTATACAGAACATTATTATGACAACTGACTAAATTTGAACAAGGCCTACAGATCAAATAATATAATTTTATCAAGTTATTTTCCTGATTTCTACATATACACATAAACATGCATGTGTGCATGCGCATGTGTGTATGTGCAGTCAGAGAGAGAAAGAAGAGATAAAGTAATGTAACATTTTAGGAGTCAAGGGGAAAGTTATATGGAAACCTTCTATTTCTGTAATTCATTTAAAAATATTATAAAGTATTGAAAGATCACTTCAAAATGAAAGGCTTTTTCAAAAGCAAAGAGGATAGAGGTGGTATAATGCCTATCTAGCATGTTTGAGGCCCTAATTTCAACCTATAGCATAGGAAGGGAGGGAGGGAGGAAACAGAAATGTTCATTTTCAGACAAACAAATGAGAATTTATAACTAGTAGCCCTCCCTCTACTAAATTCACTATTAATTCTTTAGACAGAAGGAAAATGATCCCATATATATGCACAGAAATACAAGAAAGTGGGCTGGAGAGATGGCTCAGTGGTTAAATGCACTTGCTTGCAAAGCCTGATGGCCCAGGTTCAATTCCCCAGTACCCACATAAAGCAGATGCACAAAGTGGCACATGCATCTGAAGTTTGTTTGCAGTGGCTAGAAACCCTGGCATGCCTATACTCACTCTCTCTCTAATAAATAAATAAGATTTTTTAAAGGGGCTGGAGAGACGGCTCAGTGATTAAAAATAAATAAAAATAAATCAGAAGAAGTGACAGAGGAGTGCTCAGGACTGAAATATCTCTATCACACCTTCCAAGGCTCAGGGTCCATTGCAGAAGAGGTGGCAGAAAGAATGTAAGAGCCAAAGGAAGGGTAGGACTCCTTACAACGTGCATCTTCAGACACAAATGGCCTGGATATCCATGACCTCACAGTGCCTGGCACTACCTACACAAGACCATCATAACAGGAAGACAAGATGATGACATCAAAATAAAAGACCAATTGAGAGGGGGAGGGGATATGGTGGAGAATGAAGTTTCAAAGGGGAAAGTGGGGGGAGGGAGGGAATTACCATGGGATATTGTTTACAATTATAGAAGTTGTCAAAAAAAAAAAAAGCATATTACAGGTTGTAGTGGACAGCTTCAGGTTTGCTGAGATGAACTTCCAGACCAGGCATAGTTATGGAGGAAGAGATTTATGGAAGCTTACAGATCTAGAGGAAGTTCCATAGTGGCAGAAGAAGCTGGCCTGCCTTCACAGATCCAAGCAGAGAGAGAGAGAGAGAGAGAGAGAGAGAGAGAGAGAGAGAGCGCGAGAGAAGCACAAGCCTAAAAGTCAAAAGCCACACCGCACAGCACACTTCAGGAACTCCAGCTAGGCACACTTTGCATATCTTTAGATTGAAATCTCAAACCCACCATCACACCTTAAGATCCACCCAATGACATCACCTCCAGCCAGGTGGCTGCAGATGCAAATTACAAACTTATAAAACACTGAATATATTGGGGGCCATCTATTCAAACTACCACACAGGTTAATATGAATAACACTGTTAACAAAAACCACCTCACTTCCAAAACTATAAGTAGTGAGAAGAGTGGCATTGTTTGACTCTGCAAATCTCTTTTCCATCTAGCTTAATATAAGACAACTACATTCTCATGTCTACTTCTGTATCCTATCTGTTGAGATATATTGCTGTGGCTAAATCAAATCAAGAAAACACAGCCTCATAAAAACAAGCTAGAAGCGGGGTGGAGTCTTTTCAAAGCTTTCCAGATATTTGTGTATATTCTTCTGTGACAGCATACCAAAACTTGACAAGAAGTAGTTTTCTAAGAATTAGTTACAATGTGGAGCCTGAACTTTCATCAACAAACTTTCACATTCCGGTATATTCAAATCTACTGGGATGTCTTACACTCTGAATGAATGTTTTACTCCTGCAATTTTGTAAAGTCCTTCAGTAATCAATAAGAAAATATCAGGGCTCACTAAGAAATGATACTCTTCCAGCTGTTGGCACATTCCTGGCACAGTATTTAAATATACCTCACTCTTTTTTTGTTGCTGTTGTTTACATGGAGACTCACCATGCAGCCCAGGCTGGCCTTGAACACTCCAGTCTCCTGCCTCTGCCTCTCAAGTGCTAGCTGACAGGTCTGTGACACCACACCCAGCTTTCACATAATACTTTAAAACACACTTATTAATATCACACTGACCTTGTTGTAAGTCTTTAACTGTCCAGGAGTTGCCTAGCTCACAGTGGTGGACAGACTTTCAAAATGCAAAATTCATTTGAAAGCTTAAAGTTATTTACTTACAGATGAGCTGGCTTGGATTCAAGTGATCCTCCTCCCTGGCTGCCTAAGCAACTGGAATTTTAGGCTCACATCTTGCTTTAAATTTGATTATTGACAACAAATGTCAGTTGGTTTCCTTGAAATGATAAATTCACTTCACTCATTTTTGATAAAATATCTGCCAAATACTAAAGCCTGCATTATCACAGTTTTAAAGCCACTCATTTGAATAAAAATGTACCCCAGAGGCTAGGGAGATGGCTCACTGGATAAAGCACTTGCCTCGCAAGCATGAGCTCCTGAGTTCAGATCTCTAGAACTCACATAAAAGTGAGATGCTGTGGCAGGAGTCTGTAATCCCAGTGTGCCTACAACAAGAAGGGAAGTGGAGGGCTGGAGAGATGGCTTAGCAGTTAAGTGCTTGCCTGTGAAGCCTAAGGACCCCAGGTTCGAGGCTTGCTTCCCCAGGACCCACGTTAGCCAGATGCACAAGGGGGCGCACGCATCTGGAGTTCATTTGCAGTGGCTGGAAGCCCTGGCACACCCATTCTCTCTCCCTCTCTCTACCTCTCTCTACCTCTTTCTCTCTCTGTCGCTCTCAAATAAATAAAAAATAAATAAACAACAACAATAAAAAAGAATGAGAGATCCTGCCTCAAACAAGGCAGAAGGTAAGGACCAACACCCAAAGTTACCCTCTGACCTCCACATGCATACCATAGCATGCGCACATTCACAGTCACAAAATTGAGAACACACACACTCACATCACCCCAGAGAAAAAGCAGCAGGTTCACCATAGAACTAAACTACCACACATCGTTTTCTCAAGACAGTAGTTGTGCTTTGTCACATACATGGTGATGCACTCTACATAGTTTCTATGCTGTCACACAGAACATTCAAATGCATGTGCAATAGTGATGAGATTTTGGCTAAGATCAAGTGTAATAATATCTATTCTTCCACCAAGGAGACTTTTAGTGAAATGGATTTTGATTGCTTCAATGGCAAAGATGCACAGCAAGGGCCAGTGGTCCCATCTGCCACTGCTTCCGCACTGCCCCTGCAAATGTTGACAAGGCAGTGAAGGCAAAGACTGGCTTTCTTACCCTTGGTTACAAAAATGCTTTGGTGGTGTACGCCTTTAATCCCAGCATTCAGGAGGCAGTGGTAGGAGGATCACAGGGAGTTCAAGGCCATCCTAAGACTACAGAGTGAATTCCAGGTCAGCCTGGGCTATATTATATTATATTACATTACATTATATTATATAATATATAAAATGGATTATAGCAGTTTGAACTACAAAATATAAATGACCTTTTAATGTCTTATTGCTTTGTTTTGTTTTGTTGTTTTGCTTCAAACAGGGTCCTGCTATGCAGTGTGGGCAATACTTCCTGAAGGCTAGGATTACAGGTATGTATCACCTTGGCTAGCTAATGATACTCAAACAAGACAGTGAAGAGGAAGGATGAGAAAATTCTTTACAAGGGCTGGAGAGATGGCTTAGCAGTTAAGGCTCTTGCCTGCAAAGCCAAAGGAGCCAGGTTCGACTCCCCAGGACCCACGTAAGCCAGATGCACAAGGGGGTACAAGCATCTGGAGTTCATGTGCAGTGGCTAGAGCCCTGGCACACCCATATTCTCATCCTCCCTCCCTCTCTCTCTTTCCCCCTGCCTATTTTGTTATCTCTCTCTCTCAAATAAATATTTTTAATTTTTTAAAAATTAAAAAAATAAAACTCTTTACAGAAAAGTGTTTGATAATAAATGTACAAGAAGCCAGACATGGTAGCGTACTCCGTAAAGAAGTGGAGGCAAGAAGATCAGAAGTTAAAGGTTATCCTTGACTACATATCAAGTTTAAGACCAACTGAGCTACATGAGAGCCTGTCTGGGGGGGTAGGAAAATATATATATATATATATAATATTTAAAACCATACATGTGAATAAGTATTTTTTAAAATATATGAACATATACACTAAAATAGCATCATCAAAAAGTCCCATTGTTAGCCGGGTGTGGTGGCACACACCTTTAATCCCAGCACTCAGGAGGCAGAGATAGGAGGATAGCCATGAGTTCGAGGCCACTCTGAGACTACACAGTGAATTCCAGGTCAGCCTGAGCTAGAGTGAGACCCTACCTCGAAAAATCAAAAAAAAAAAAAAAATCCCATTGTTTTTAACCTTGCAGAAAAATTCAATCAAGGCAAAGATGTCAGCATCACTGAATGAAAGGGTTACTGAGAAATGCGTAAGCTCAAGAAAGCACTTTTTAGATTACATGTTAATTACAAAAAGGAAAACTAACTTTATAATGAAAAATCTGGTAATCATCATTAACTAAATGATCAAATCAGCATCACCAATGACAGAAAACTGACAGTCTTCCTGTCTAATGGGATACAATAATAAGTACAAAACATTACTTATTAAGTATTCTTGCCAAGAATGTATAGTCTCAATGTCATGAAAAACAGTGAAATTACAGAGCACATATTAGCCACCTTTTGCAATGTCATAATGAACTTTCTAAGACAATTAACTTATATAGAATAAAGTTTTGTTTTGTTTAAAAAAAACAGTGAAATTAATCCAGAAGATTCGATGAAACAACTGATGTGATTTCTCAAAAATAACACTGGACAAGGGAAGAGGGCAGTTCTCAGCAAAGAGACAGAAGAGCAAAGTGCCTGGCATGACCTTGGTTATCTTCTGGAATGGCAGACTACAAAAGAAATTTGGGGGCTGGAGAGATGGCTTAGCGGTTAAGCGCTTGCATGTGAAACTTAAGGACCCTGGTTCAAGGCTCAACTCCCCAAGGACCCACATTAGCCAGATACACAAGGGCACATGCGTCTGGAGTTCATTTGCAGTGGCTGGAGGCCCTGGCATGCCCATTCTCTCACTCTATCTGCCTCTTTCTCTCTCTGTCTGTTGCTCGCAAATAAATAAATAAAAATTTAAAAAAAAAAAAAAGAAATTTGGGGCAATTAAGGAACTTGAATATGGCATATATATCAGATGATTTTATGGGATTAGTGTTAATTTTCCCCTTGTTATAGTATACCGTGGTTATGTGGGAGAACATTCTTATTTGAGAAGGTATGTGCTGAAATAATTAGAGCTGCAGTGCCTGATATCTACAACTTCCTTTCAAATGGTCACAGAAAAGTATGTGTGCAAATGTGGGTATACACATAGAGAACGGAGACATATAAAGCAAATGCAGCATAATGTGAAGCAAGAAACTGGTTAAAATTTATCTGGGTGTTTATGCACTATTCAAATTTTCTGTGAATTTGAAACTGTAGGGGGAAAAAAAAAGATCAAGGAAGAAATGAGGCTGGGAAGATTATACAAGCAGAAGGCCTCAACCCAATGAGTCAGTGCAGGGAAGGCAGCTGAAAGCTGAGCTAGAATCTCACCATCTGGTGGCAGCACACAGCATGGACCAGAGGGTCTGACTACAAGGCAAGAGCTCACCCTGCAGCTAGTTGGTGAATAAAATAAGCCACCATCCCTGTGTGGCCATCACCTGTCACAGGGTGAGGGCAACAGCAGCCTGATGACACAGATACTGCTGTTGTTAGGTGTCCACTGTGAGAGGTAAGGCCTCTACAGCTGCAGAACAGGAAATTAGTGCTGGTGTCCCACAACTTTGGGTTTCAATGGCTCTTTAAGCCTTTTTACTGAGAACTTGACACTATTGGTAAGAAGGGCCGGAGTGATGCCAGCCAACCATGGCAGCTGAAGGTGGTCCCCAGACCCTCCCCGGCTCCCTCAGCTGAAGGTGGTAGCCAGCCCCTCCCCGGCTCCTTCAGTGCTAGTGGCTTTCTTTTACACAGGAGTCTAAGTCACTTGTATTTGCTAAGTGACTTTGGGAGAAATTTCCATTGTCCTTCAGCTTTTCTGCTTGAGAAAACAGAAATAATGTTGACTTTCTCCTCTAATATAAGATAGTTATAAGAATGTCAAACAATTTTGGCAAAGAATTGGCAAAGAACCCTCTAAATTAAGACTTTTTTAAAAGTCCTTTGGACAGTGAGGACTTTGAAAAGTCTAAGAACCATTATGTCATTATACTATTTCTTTTATATTCCTAAATCTTTCATCACTAAAGAGAAGGAGGCAGCAGAATTATACTCATCTTACTGCCTTGAGCACATATATTTAATTAACAATGTTTTAGAAAGTCTAGTAAAAAGTAATAATAATGATGGGCATGGTGACACATGCATTTAATTCCAGCCCTGGGAAGGCAGAGGTAAGAGGATCGCTGTAAGTTCGAGGCTACCCTAAGACTACACAGTGAATTCCAAGTCAGCCTGCACTAGAGCAAGACCCTACCTCGAGAAAAAACAAAAAAGTAATAATAATAAAGTCAAATAACCCTAAAAAGGGAAAAATAGCATTTGCATGCTGAGAAAAACTAAGAGAGCCAATAACAGCAATTAAGAATATTAAAAAGAATACAATAATGCACTGGGATGGAGAGATGGCTTAGCAGTTAAGGCTGAGAAGACAAAGGACCCAGGTTCAATTCCCCAGTACCCATGTTAGGCAGATGCACAATGTGGCTGGAGTTCATTTGCAGTGGCTAAAGACCCTGTGCCCATTCTCTCTGTCCTCCTTCTCTCTCTCTCTCTCTCTCTCTCTCTCTCTTTCTCTCTCTCTCCCCCTCTTTCTCTCACGCTCTCTCAAATAAAGTTTTTTTTTTTTTTTTAAGAATACATGAGCTAGAGGGATGGCTTAGCGGTTAAGGCGTTTGCTGCAAAGCCAAAGGACCCAGGTTCAATTCCCCAGTACCCATGCTAGGCAGATGCACAATGTGGCTGGAGTTCATTTGCAGTGGCTAGAGACCGTGGTGTGCCCATTCTCTCTCTCCTCCTTCTCTCTCTCTCTCTCCCCCCCCCTTTCTCTCACGCTCTCTCAAATAGTTTTTTTTTTTTCTTTTTTTAAAGAATACATGAGCTAGAGGGATGGCTTAGCAGTTAAGGCGCTTGGTGCAAAGCCAAAGGACCCAGGTTCAATTCCCTAGGGCCCATGTAAGCCAGATGCACAAAGTGGCACATGCTTCTGGAGTTCGTTTGCAGTGGCTGGAGGCCCTGGTGCACCCATTCTCCCCCCCCCCACCCACCGCCTCTTTCTGTCAAAATAAGTAAAAATAAAATATTTTTTAAGGGGCTGGGAGATGGCTCAGCAGTTAAGGCATTTGCCTGCAAAGCCAAAGGATCCTGGTTTGACTCTCCAGGACCCACATAAGCCAGATGCACAAGGGGGCGCATGCATTTGGAGTTCATTTGCAGTGGCTGGAAGCCCTGGCAAGCCCATCCCCTCCCTCCCTCTCTCTCTCTCTCTCTCTCTCTCTCTCTTTCTCTTTCTCTCTCTCTCTCCCTCTTTCTCTCTCTCAAAGAAATAAAACATATTTTTTAAAAAAGAATACAATAACACAATTTTAAAAACACAGAAATTGGGCTGGAGAGATGGCCTTACCTGTGAAGCCTAAGGACCCCAATTCAAGGCTCAATTCCCCAAGACCCACATAAGCCAGAGCACAAGGGGGCAAACATGTCTGGAGTTAGTTTGCTAGAGGCCCTGGTGCGCCCACTCTCGCTCGCTCGCTCTCTCTCTCCCTCCCTCCCTCCCTCCCTCTCTCTCTGCCTCTGTCTCTCTCTGTCCCTCTCAAATAAATAAATAAAATAAATAAAAATAAAAAACACAGAAATTGCCAGGCATGGCGTGGTGACGCACACTTAATCCCAGCACTTGGGAGACAGAGGTAAGAGGATCACTGTGGGTCTGAGGCCAGCCTGAGACTACACAGTAAATTCCAGGTCAGCCTGGGCTAGAACCAAAAATGAGACCCTACAATGAGGGGGTTAAAAAAACACAGACATTGGGGCTGGGCTGGAGAGATAGTTCAGTGGTTAAGGCACTTGTCTGCAAGCCTAAAACCTGAGTTTGATTCCCCAGTACCCCGGTAACACCAGATGCACAAAGTGGCACATGCATCTGGAGTCTGTTTACAGTGGCTGGAGGCCAAGGCCATGGCATGCCAATTCTCTCTGTCTCTCTTTTATCTCTCTCTGCTTGCAAATAAATAAATAAAATATTACACACAGAAATCAATAGTTTTCCTAACTATTAGCTAAGAATAGTTATAAGTGGAAGCCGGGCATGGTGGCACACGCCTTTAATCCCAGCACTCGGGAGGCAGAGGTAGGAGGATCACTGTGAGTTTGAGGCCACCCTGAGACTATATAGTTAATTCCAGGTCAGCCTGGACCAGAGTGAGAATCTACCTCGAAAAACCAAAAAAAAAAAAAACAGTGGAAATAAAAATCCCAAAGCAGCCACAGTAAATTAAAAACTACTGGAAGTAAAGAAAATGTGCAGGACCTGGGCAAGAGCTCTGCAAACCAACAATGAGGGGCACACTTCCCCTGGAAGACACACTATACTCATGCATGGAAAGACTGCACACCACAGAGATGTCAACTCTTTCCAAGGTAATTTCTACCTTGAATGTAATTATAATCAGAATTCCAGAGAGGTTTTACTCTGTGATTGGCAGAGGGTGGGGGGAGGAGTGGGATGGAGAAGAAGAGGTGTGATAAAAGGGTTCTAAAGTACTGTCAGAGGCATAACAATGGCCAGTAAAATCAGAAATATTCTAATAAACAACAATAATGAAAGCACAACTTATGTTAGCAAATGTAGGGAGCATCACATGTATAATAATAAAGACACTGCAGTACAGTATAACAATATACAGGTGTATCATGAATGAGAACAGACTGTCCCCGATCACACATCAGTATATTTAAGGAGATAGTATATGAAAAAGTGACATGTGAAATGAGTGAGAGAAGAAATAAATTGTTCAGTAAACAGTGCTGGAGCAATCAGGCTGGTCACTAGGAAAAATAAAGTCATAGTCCCTGTTGCTCAGCAACAACAAGCAAATGCCATAAAACAAAACTGAAGGAAAACAGGAAGCAAGTATGTCTAGGCTCTTGTGGTGTGGGGTTTTCTATGCTTTTAAACAAAACAAGAAACTGTGAACTTGACGTTCTGGAAGTTTGTATCTGAAGCTGGTGTGGAGGGTGTGCACTGATGTAACCATTTCAAAGGGCCGTTTAGAAACGCACAAGGAAATGAAAATAAATTCATTTTCTTTAACTAAAGATTAGCAACTCTAAGGTTTTTACCTTAAAAAGGTGATCACAATGCTAATAACTATTTCTTCCAGACAGTTGAAGAAGAGCTGCTATAATGGCGAAAAATGAAAATAATCTGGAGAGACTGGGCTGGAGAGATGGCTTAGCAGTTAAGGCACTTGCCTTCGAAGCCTAAGGACTCAGGTTTGATTCCCCAAGACCTATGTAAAGCCAGATGCACAAGGTGATGCATGCATCTGGAGTTTGTTTGCAGTGGCTAGAGGCCCTGACACACCCATTCTCTGTCTCTTCCCTCTCTCTCTGTCTCTAATAACTAAATAAATAAATAATTTCATAAAAAAATAATCTAGATGTCCACCAAGGGGGCTGGTCAAAATAAATTAAGGCTCTTATTCTCCGCAGAACACAGAGCAGTTATTAAAACTGATGGCTGAGGGGCTGGAAAGATGGCTTAGCAGTTAAGGCACTTGCCTACAAATCCAAAGAACCTAAGTTCAATTCCCCAGTAATCCACGAGATGCATAAGATGGCACATGCATCTGCAGTTGGTTTGCAATAGCTAGAGGCCCTGGCACACCCACTCTCTCTTTCCTTCTCTCTCTCTCTGTCTCTGTCTCAAATAAATAAATAAAACATATTTAAAAAAAAAAAAAGCCGGGCATGGTGGCGCATGCCTTTAATCCCAGTAGCCGGGGGGCAGAGGTAGGAGGATCGCAATGAGTTCAAAGCCACCCTGAGAATACATAGTGAATTCCTGGTCAGCCTGAGTTACAGTGAAATCCTACCTCGAAAAAAAAAAAAAAAAAAAAAAAAAGGCAAAACCCCAAGTGATTTACCAAATGGTTTTAAGGCAGGAGTCAACAGCTCTAAAAGAAAGCAAATAAGCTCCAAGCAGCTTCTGGATGTGTGCCTTTCCTTTGGCCCAAGCAAAAAAGTTTTCCTGACACTTCAGTCTCTTGGTCCATAAAATGGGAATAAAACAGCATTATCACTACCATACCTAGAGTGCTCAATAAGCTGGTGCTTGTAAGGTGTGTTCCTGAACTGTGTTGTTACTGACAATTTTCTATCAGGCTTACCAGCTTTTTCAAGTTCTTAAACAAAACTAAATCTTCAAATCCCATTCAAATCAAATACCTCAGGAGGCAGAGGTAGGAGGATTGCCGTGAGTTCGAGGCCACCCTGAAACTACATAGTGAATTCCAGGTCAGCCTGGACTAGAGTGAAACTCTACCTTGAAAAACCAAAAAGCACAATTAAAGCTTCAGCTGAAATGCCCCAAAGACAAACAGGCCATTACTACTGAAGCTTCAGGAAAAAGATCCAGCAACCTTCTCCCCTAACGTCTCCATCCCACACACACACATACACACACATCAGATGTAATGCTGGCAACAAGGCCAAGCCAGAGTTTCATCAGCAGTCCCCTTGAGATGAGGTCATCACACACTGACTGCCTCTAGCCCCCCAGGGGGATGATTATCACACTGTCACCAGTGTCCCTTGGGCTCCTTATTAGTATAATAGAAACCCTTCGTGCTTGCCTAGATACTGACAGACTTGTAAGCTTAAAACTAGCAGGTATGCATAGGTACCCTCACCCCATCAACACAGCTCTCTTTGCCACAAGTCAGCCACTTTTTGGAATTCTAACCAAAGCTGCCATGCTCTAGAAATGTCTAGGGAGAGCTGGAGTACCTTCTAGAGGGGCAGGGCATGAGCACACCCCAAACCACAGCCAGGAGCCCAGAAAGACAAAGGTGGTGCCACTAAAGGGCAGATGGGACACTGCTAATCCCTGACATTCCACCTAAGTCCATACACTACGTCACAGCCGAGGAAGAACTGCCAACAGCGGTGAAGGCTGGCAGGAGACACTGCATGGAGACGGTCTCAGTGGCAGGCTCCAAATGTGAACTGCTGGCCCAGCTCCCTTCAGCATGTTGGCTTTGGTGGCAGGTGCCAGCCGAGGACATACAATGCTTTGTCCTGCTGGCCCTGGCCAAGCACCACCTTCCAGATGACTCCACTTTCCTCCTCCCCTGACTTGTGGATCTCTCTCCCTGTGTGTCATCCTGTCTCTCAGATCTATTCCTATGTGTCCCATGGGAACAGAGTGAGGCAAGTTCTGCCAACATGATGCAATGCCCAGCCACAGGTGAGGCCCAGATCCTTGGAAAACCTAATGTACGGGTAACAACAGCTTATGTGCTTCTTGATGACTCACAGGTGTGGAAGTATCCCCCTGAGTATTCCTGGTGAACCCAGGCACCCAAACACACACACACACCCCTCGCTGGCTCTGCTCTCACACCTCAAAAACAAATTATTTAACCAGTTAGAACTCTAATTTCAAGCATGCAACTGCTTGGCTTGTCTCTCATATATGGAGAACATTCTGATAGGTTAAATGCTGCCATTTAATTACTGTGATGAGAGGTGCTTTTTTGGGATTTCTGCAAACATTAATTTTTCCCTGTCTGACTTTACACTGAAAATCATGTTTAACAAGTGTTTTGCCGTAATTTCCTCTATCCTTCCCCTACTTCCCTGTGTGCCAGGAAGGAAGCTGGCTCTTGAGGTCAACATTCCCAGCAGTTACCAGACCTGAGTGAAGAATGATACCAGGCACCCAAACCATTCACTTAAAATGTTTAGATACAGCCGGGCATGGTGGCGCATGCCTTTAATCCCAGCACTCAGGAGGCAGAGGTAGGAGGATTGCCGTGAGTTCAAGGCCACCCTGAGACTCCATAGTGAATTCCAGGTCGGCCTGGGCTGGAGTGAGACCCTACCTCGAAAAAAAAAAAAAAAATGTTTAGATAGGGGCTGCAGAGATGGCTTAGTGGTTAAGGTGCATGCCTGTTAAGCCACAGGACCCAGGCAGGTTTGATTTCTTAGGACCCACGTAAGCCAGATGCACAAGGTAGCACATGTGTCTGGAGTTCGTTTGCAGTGGCTAGAGGCCCTGGAGCACCCATTCTCTCTCTGCGTCTCTCTCTCTCTCTCTTTCTGTTTTTAAGATTTTATTTTTATTTATTTATTAGAGACAGAGAGAAGAGGAAAAAAAGACAGAGAGAATGGGTGCCCCAGGGCCTCTAGCCACTGCAAACGAACTCCAGACACATGTGCTACCATGTGCATCTGGCTTATGTGGGACCTGGAGAATTGAACCTAGGTCCTTAGGCTTCACAGGCATGAGCCGTGACCACTAGAGCCATCTCTCCAGCCCTCTCTCTCTCTCTTAAATAAAATATTTTAAAATGCTTAAATAGCAAATGTTAACTTTAAAAAAGGCCAGGCATAGTGGGGCAACTCTGCACACTCCAGTACTTAGGAGGCTGAGGCAGAAGGATCAGAAGTTCAAGATTATCCTTAGCTAAATAACAATTTTCAGGCCTGTCTCCAAAAAACCAAAAGATTTGCCAGGCATGGTGACTCATGCCTTTAATCCCAGCACTCAGGAGGCAGAGGTACAAGGATCACTGTGAGTTCGAGGCTACCCTGAGACTACATAGTGAATTCCAGGTCAGCCTGGGCTAAAGTGAGCCCCTACCTCGAAAAACAAAACAACAACAACAACAACAAAAAAAAATTAATTAATTAATGGAGAGGAGAGGAGAGGAGAGGAGAGGAGAGGAGAGGAGAGGAGAGGAGAGGAGAGGAGAGGAGAGGAGAAATGGTCAATGAGATAGTTGCTGCTGGGAGGCAGGCAGTCCTGGCAGGGCAGGCGGTGCTAAGTGGGGAGGGGAAGAGCTCCAGAGATGACCACAACATGCTTTAAAGTAGCCTCGAATGCACCAGGCTGTTTTTTTATGGAAAGCTGAGCACAGCAGACTGAGCAAGATGCCAACAAAGAAGAAATTTGTTTCCAGCTGCACTTTACTTGAAAAGGTGCACAACTGCTATGCTCTTCAATGCATGTCGTAATTCACCACCAACGCAGGCCCAGCGGCAGATCTGGATGGAACTGCATGGGCATCTGCTGGATGATATGTCCAGCCATTAGAAAGGAAAACAGCTAATGCAGCTGCAGGGCAGCCCCCAAAAAGGGGAGGAACTTAAAGGGGTGAATAATCCTCCTCTCCCTGCCTCCCCAAGGTGACATGGAGCCAGTATCATGAAGTTCACTGGCTACGTGGGGCTCTGGGATCTCCCAGAAAGTCAGTTAATAGACCAATCATCTTTTTTATCCTTGCTCCTTCTGGAGCCTCTGACTTTTAGGCTCTGTGCCTCAGCACCATGTATTTTACACTCCTGGCCCACCAATTTAAAAGCAAAGGCATATACAAGGTCAGGTAACTCAGCATCATATTGCATGCCTTGCAGGGAGGACCTGAAAATTGCTAAGGCTAGCTCAGCAAATGAACTGACGGCCCCGAGGAAACCAGTGGACACATACAGACATGACAGTCAAGGAAGAGTGAGTGAGGAACAGATGAGAAGGGGGAGAGAGGACCTTTTGGGGAACTCAGTTGACAGTGGTAGGGGCAGGAGCAGCTCATGGCAGGAAAGGCAGCTTCACCAGGAGGCAAAGTCAGAGGCTTTATCACAGAAGTCATTTCTAGTTAAAATATCACTTCTGCTTCACAAATACCATTTTCTCTCCTTCCAAGAGCCTCAAATTTCAGCGAAACCACTTAACATCCCTATGACCAGAGCAAGCCCAATAGTCACCTGTGTGACTGTGAGAGCCAGGAGCCTCTCCTTAGTTACTCAGTCACAGTCTATGCCAGAGTCCCAGACTTCCCCTTCTCCCTCCTTCACTTTCTGACCCATCCTGCTCTCATCCAGCTATCAGTCCCATACCTAGCCACCCCTATCCTCAGAGAGAGCTCTGAAACACAAACAGAACACATTACTATCTACATAAACGTTTCCCCACAAAGTCTTCCATGATCTGGCACCTGCCCAGGTCTCCTACTTAACAACCTGTTTTCCAATTTTCTGTTCTCATGGCATCCTCTGCAAGGACTAATGGCCTTTCCCTAATCCCTTACAGAGAACTAATCCTCCAAAAGGGCTTCAATAAGAGTGACCTTCCTAGGGATGCACCTTTTTAACTCTTTACCCACCACAAAACAGATGCTCCCCTATCTGGGTCTCAATCTATATGCTGACGATAGTCTCTGTTCACATACTGTGGAACCCTACTTAGCTATAAATATTAATTCTGATTTTTTGTTTGTTTGTTTGTTTTGTTTTTCAAGGCAGGGTCTCACTATAGCTCAGACTGACCTGGAATTCACTATGTATTCTCAGGGTGGCCTCGAACTCACGGCCATCCTCCTACCTCTGCCTCCCGAGTGCTGGAATTAAAGGCGTACACCACCACACCTGGCATTAAATCTGATTTTTATGTTCCTGATGCTTGGCACAAATGTTGAGACAGGAGAACAAGGACATCTGATAAATGACCAGTGAATGAACGGACTGACATATTTTCTACTGACTCACATTGCCTCAGTGTGCTAAGCTGTCTGGGAACTAGCAAGTCACAAACACATAGATGCCTATGTAGGCAGCAGACAAAGGAAAAGGGGGCCAAACTCAGAGTTTGCACTAAATGATTCTAAAGAGCAAATAATTTTAAATGTTTATGCTTCCTTTTGTAGGAGGTGTGACTTTCTGGCTGTTTTTCTATTAGATTAACATTAAAACTAGTTTGTATCCCTGGAACTATACTGGTCATCAGGGAAGCAGAGCTACAAAGAATTAAAGAGAAACTGGCTTAAGAGGACAGCTTTGCAATGAATCATTCACAAGTGAGTAGCTGAGAAGTTACTGCACCCGCATACTCTTGGCTCACCGTGAAATCCTTTTAAACAAATACCTACCATTTCCCCAAAACAAATAGAGCAATTATGGGAAAGCCTTGTTAGTGCTCAGCAGCACAGTGATGCACATTCACTGCCCTGGAACCAGGTCCATCTAACTAATCCCGAGCCCACCGAGTGCAGAGGGGCACGGCTTCCTAATGCGCTGGCCGGCATGCACAGTAATGGCATTGCGCTAATGGAAATGAGCTCCGCTTTGTGGAGGTTCGACTCCTGTGGAGGGATCTTAGAGGTGAGGCACAGCAAGCAGCTCAGGAGAAAGTCGATTTAATTTGTTTAACATCATAAAAAGGGACATTTCCACATGGACAGCAAGGACATGAATATCACGTGTGTATGGCAGAATTATAAACGCATTTTTGGCGAAATTCAATAAAGCTGATTCTACTGCATAAGGTCAGCAATTTACTATAAAAAATGATATGATTGCAACTTTTAATATAACCCATGTATTTGCTGCAAGATGCTCTGGAAGTCTGTAATGTAACCATTCGACCTCTCCATCGGAGCAGAGATCACCCTGTTTACCCTTCACTGTCCTGATAAAAGCATCTGCACAGAACAACAAAGTCAACAGCACTTACTTAACAGCTGTAATCTTCAAGTCCAAGACTGCCTCTTCTCAAACCTAATGACAGAGCTCTGGGCTAGAGCCCTCATAGTAGATGGCAAGAAAATCTTCACAACTAAATACACCCACAATTAAGATCATCTTAATTGTGATATATTGATGGTAAGTAGTGACATACATAAGAAAAGATAAAGATGAAATAAATAACTTGTATCGTCTTTCTAGATTTCATTCCTAATAATATGATTCTTTAAAAAGACAGTTCCAGAGGCTGGAGAGATGGCTCAGGGGTTGAAGGCACTTGATTGGAAAGCCTGCTGGACCAGGTTGAATTCCTACTCACATAAAATCAGTTGCACAAAGTGCTGCATGTGTTTGGAGTTTGTCTGCAGCAACAAGAGGTCCTGGTACACCCATACACTCATTCTCTCTCTCTCTCACTCTCTCTCTCTCTCCTTACAAATAAATAAATAATTTTTTAGAGGAGTTCAAACCCACAGGAGCAGACTATACACTGGAATTGGACAACTCAGAGCAGGGTATGATGGCCCACACCTGTAATCCCAGCATGTGGGAGGTGCAGGCAGAGTTGAAGGGCAACTTTCCTAACATAGAAAGTTCGAGACCAGCATAGATTAGTGTTGTGCTCATGTCTGGTCAAAGAAAATCCCTTTTGCAGATGGCAGTGACTGGGGAGACTCAAGACTCATCAAAGCTGAGAACGAGTAACTTTTAAGTGCTCAGCATTAAATAAAACATTTCTATCATGCCCTCTAAGGTTGAGGGAACATTGGAAAAGGGGATGGGAAGAATTTAAGAGCCAGAGGATGGGGAAGGAGTCCTTGGAATACTGTCTTCTGGACATAAAGTGGCCATTGCACTCATGACCTCAAAGCGAATACGGTTCTATACACCTGCACAATATTGGGCCCATCAGCATCCCATCATGGATGGTGGAGGAGAGAAAAAAAGGCACTAGCTGGAAACAAAAGAGGGTTCAGTGGGAGAGGAATGACAGAAAGCAACAGGAGAGGATTGTGATCAAAATACATTAAGCAATGCATGAAAATTGTCAATAATTTTTTTAAAAAGTCTACTGAGCATGATGGTGCACACCTTTAATCTCAGCACTCAGAAGGCCAAGGTAGGAAGGATTTCTGTGAGTTTGAGGCCAGCCTGAGACTACATAGTGAATTCAGGTCAGGCTGGGCTAGAGTGAGACCCTACCTCAAAAAAAGAAAAGTTCAAGGCCAGGTTGGGCTACATGACAGAGGTCTGCTCCTGTCTCCCCGGCCCCAAACAAAAGAGGACAGAAAGAAGTGAAAACAGAGACCTTCTTCCACAGTTTATAGGTAGGCTCTTTTTCTTTTAAGTGACCATGCCTATCCTATGTGCACACTTTTTGAGGAAGCAGATTATCATGAAGATTAAATAAGCAATTATATGTGAGAATGCTTTTAAGCTGTAACAGAAAATACATATGCTGGGGGTACTACACAGTTAACAGTAATGCCAGTGGCTTCAACTGTACCACTGCCAGCTCCCTCCATGCACTGGCAATTCATATCCCCAGTGTACTCAGAACAGCACCCACAGACAGGAGACTAAAAACGCTTGGTGAACAAAACTTAGCTTAGTTAAGGATGTCATGAAAACTTCTACTTCCAGAAGGCAGCTATTTTCAATCTTACTATAGGCTAACTGAATTCTGGGATCGAATCAAGCTCCTGTCCTGTCTTGGGAGTCTTTGAGTCTGCTATTCCCTCTGCCCAGCCACTCCTTTATATAAACTTTTTTTTTTTTGTTTTTTGTTTTTTGTTTTTTGTTTTTCGAGGTAGGGTCTCGCTCTAGCCCAGGCTGACCTGGAATTCACTATGGAGTGCCTTGAACTCACGGCAATCCTCCTACCTCTGCCTCCCGAGTGCTGGGATTAAAGGCGTGCACCACCACACCCGGCTAAACATATTTTTTAAATTCTTCCAGTTTCAGCAAGCCTACCCCACCCTCACTGTTATTCTCTACTATGACACCTTGCTTCTCTCTCTAATTATTTTTACTCATGTGTTCACATTTCTGGAGGAGCCTGCCTCCAACCTAGTTCATATTTCTGGAGGAACCTGTCTCTACCTCTGCCTGTTCTATTCACCGAGGCCAGCACAGTGCCTACAAAAGAGGGCTGAGGAGATGGTTTGCTGGTTAAAAACACTTGCAAAGCCTGCCATCCTGGGTTCAATTTCCCAACCACCCTTTTAATGCTACATGGGGACTCGTTTGTAGCAGTAAGAAACCTTAGTATGCCCATACACATATATGCAAATAATTTTTTTTTTAATTTAAAACTAACCAGGCATGGTGACTCATGCCTCTAATCCCAGCACTTGGAAGGCAGAGGTTGGATCCCTGCGAGTTCAAGGCTACCCTGAGACTACAATCTGGGCTAGAGTGCAACCCTATCTCCAAAAAAAAATTTTTTTAACTATATATACCCACTTGATAAAATACCTGTTATAGGGTCTGGAGAGATGGCTTAGCATTTAAGGCGTTTGCCTGCAAAGCCAAAGGATCCCAGTTCGGTTCTCCAGAACCCACATAAGCCAGATGCACAAGGGGGCACATACATCTGGAGTTTGTTTGCAGTGGCTAGAGGCCCTGGCATATTCTCTCTCTCTCTCTCTCTCTCTCTCTCTCTCTCCCCCCCCCCTTTCTCTCTCCCAAATAAATAAATAAAGTATATTTTTTAAAAATACCTGTTATATGGGCAGATGGATGGACAGATGAGAAAAACCTTTTATATTCATGTACTAAGATTTTCCAAAGAATAGTGCTATTTTTCATAATTTCTGCTATTTTTATTTTAGTATATAGTCTCCTTTACAGGACTATTTAAAGGAGAGCCTTTGAGCCTTTGACTAGGGAAAAAAAAAAAAACCTAAGTAAATATCAGAAATCATGCAGCTCCATATTTATTCTCTTTCAATTACATTCTGTGCAAATTATCTCCGTTTGTAAGTTAAACGGATTCCCTAACTGCCTCTTCTTCAAACTCAACCTATGTGCTTTTGGCCAAGACCCCAAATTTCGCAATTAGAATAATTTAATTAATAATTCCATGTGCGACTCACGAGGCTGGGGAGGGGAGTGTGGCTTTGCTCTTCAGCTTCCTGCTCTGGCAGCAGAAAACACTTTGGTCAGTCTAGAGTACTGATGCAACTTGCTGCTAAACAGCGGAAGAGAGCCCCATTCCTATGCACTTTAGATTTCATTGAAAAGATGACATTTATGGGATTGTGATATTTAATTTATCACAGAGGGTCAAGATATGGGTTGTTTGTTTTTTTTTTCCTGAAATACCATGATATGGTAAACTTCAACTTCATGAATCAAAGGCTTTGCAATCATTTAACAAACTGAAAACTGCACAAAATTTAAGGACCATCATCTCACTAAAGACAATCTACTCAGCAATCTAATTACAGAAAGATTACTTTAAAGGGCCTTAAAATTAAAAAGAATAATTAACAGTAAGAGAGTAGAGTAATTCCAAGTCCTATGGCTAATGACAGAGGATAGTTCTGAGAAGACAGGCTCCTATCCGAATGATTTAGAAACCAAACATACTCTAAAGTTGGAAGATTAAAGTTGGGAGGAAAAAATGACTAGAGGTGTTCAATTCTCAGCACAATTTAAATACCAGCCTGCATGGCCTATCACTCTTTAGGATCTCTAGTGAACTGCCTTCACTTACCTCAGCAATGGAAAGGAAATAAATCTGAGTGTCGTACATAGTGGCTCAGGCCTGTAGTCCCAGCTACTAAGGATGTCAAGGCAGGGGAATAGCAAGTTCAAGACTTATTTAGATACCTAGTGAGTTTGGAGCCAGCCTGAGTACCTTAGCAACACACTGTCTCAAAATTTAAAAAAAAAAAAAAAAAAAAAAAAAAGCCAGGCATGGTGGTACATGCCTTTAATCCCAGCATTTGGGAGGCAGAGGTAGGAGGATCATCATGAGTTCGAGGGCACCCTGAGACTACACAGTGAATTCAAGATCAGCCTGGACTGGACTAGAGTGAAACCCTACCTCAAAAAAAAAAAAAAATTAAAAAGAGTGGGAATGTACTCAATGGCAGTATACGCAAAACCCTAGGTACAATCCCCAATACCACAGAAAAAATAGTAACGATAGTAATAATAAAGAAAATAACAGCAAAGCTAGTGGCTGAATGCCTTAGCAAGCATATGCAAAAACTAAATTAAACTGGATGTGGTGGCACATGCTTTTAATCCCAGCACTCAGGAGGCAGAGGTAGGAGGAATGCCATGAGTTTGAGGCCACCCTGAGACTACATAGTAAATTCCAGGTCAATCTAGAGTGAGACCCTACCTCAATAAACCAAAAAGAAAAGAAGAAAGAAACTAAATAAAAATTAAAGCACCATCTCATGCTTCACAGACAGACACTAACACATACACAGAGACTCCAGAACAGGCTCAAAGATGTTGAATATAACACTGGATAGGTAAATTAATGAATACTAACCAGAGTTATTTTTAAACTAAATTACAGTCCAATCAACATATTTTTGAGAGGAAAGTACCTTATGGTACACCTTATGTTAAGTTTCAAAAAATCCTTGCTTTCAAGATTTTTCAATAAACCCACACATTGTGTAGTTCCTAAATTAGAACGTTCCAGTCTCCGGCTGGGGAGATGGCTCAGCAGTTAACGGTGCTTGCTTACAAAGCCTGCTGGCCCAGGTCTGATTCCCCAGTACCCACATAAAGCCAGATGCACAAAGTGGTATATGCAACTGGAGTTCATTTGCCGTGGCAAGAGGCCCTGGAGCATGCTCATACACACTCCCCACTCTCCTCTCAAATAACTAAAATATTATTAGGAAAAAAAAAAAAAAAACAGAACTCTTCTGTTTCCTCTCGGTAGACACACTGCCTTAAAAGACCCCTCTATCTAAATAAAGCCAGGTAAGTGTGATGAGTTCTCCTAAAAACACCTATGGTGGTTTGATTTCAGGTGTCCCCCATAAACTTAAGTGTTCTGAATGCTAGGTTCCCAGCTGATGGAGATTTGGGAATTAATACCACCTGGAAGCAGTGTACTGGTGGTGGTGGGCTTATGGGTGTTATAGCTAGTTTCCCCTTGCCAGTGTTTGGCACACTCTCCTGATCCTGCTGTCCACCTCATGTTAGCCAGGAGGTGATGTACACCCTCTGCTCATGCCATTGTTTTCCCCTACCATCATGGAGCTTCCCCTCGAATCTGTAAGACAAAATAAACCTTTTTATTCCCCACAAGCTACTCTTGGTTGGGTATTTTTTGCCAGCAATGCGAACCTGACTACAATATCACCTCAGAAAGCCAACAGTGATACATGCTACATCAATTTTTTTTAATTTCTTTATTATTATTTATTTGAGAGCAACAGAGAAAGAAAGAGGCAGAGAGAGAGAGAAAGAGAGAGAGAGAATGGGCGCGCCAGGGCCTCCAACCACTGCAAACGAACTCCAGACGCGTGCGCCCCCTTGTACATCTGGCTAATGTGGGTCCTGGGGAATCGAGCCTCGAACCAGGGTCCTCAGGCTTTGCAGGCAAGCGCTTAACCGCTAAACCATCTCTCCAGCACACTACATCAATTTTTATCTCTCAAACAATTGGGAGATTCATCACTACAGTTTCTGTTAACAAAGGACCAGGTGTTTTCAAAAACTACTTGAGGGCTGGAGGGATGATTTAGCAGTTAAGGCATTTGCCTACAAAGCCAAAGGACCCAGGTTCAATTCCCCAGGACCCACATTAGCCAGATGCACAAGGGGGTACACACATCTGGAGTTTGTCTGCAGTAGCTGGAAGCCCTGGCATGCCCATTCTGTCTCTCTCCCCCCCCTTCCTGTCAAATAAGTAAAAATAAAGTATTTTTTTAAAAATATAAACAAATAAATAAGATAAACTACTTGAGGGGGCTAGAGAGATAGCTCAGCACTTAAGGTACTTGCCTGCAAAGCCAAAGGACCCAGGCTCAACTTCCTAGGACCCACATAAGTCAGATGCACAAGGTGGCGCATGCGTCTGGAGTTCATTTGCAGCCGCTAAAGGCCCTGGCATGCCCATTCACTCTATCTGCCTCATTCTCTCTCTCCTCTCTTTCAAATAAATAAATGAAATTAAAAAAAAAAAAAAACACTTGAAGGATAGAGAATTACTCAGCGGTTAAAAGTGCTTCTTACTTCCAAAGCCTGACAGCCAAGGTCCAATTCCTAAGAACCAACATAAAAGAAGAGGTACAAAAGTAGTACGTGCATCTGGAGTTCCTTTGCAGGACACCCTAGTACACCCATTCTTTCTGTCTCTCCTCTCCCTCCCTCCCTCTCTCTCTGTGCCTCAAATAACTAAATAAAGTATATTAAAAACTACTTGAGGGCTGGGCGTGGTGGCGCATGCCTTTAATCCCAGCACTCGGGAGGCAGAGGTAGGAGGATCACCATGAGTTCAAGGCCACCCTGAGACTCCATAGTGAATTCCAGGTCATCCTGAGCCAGAGTGAGACCCTACCTCGAGAAAAAAAAAAAAAAAAAAAACTACTTGAGGGCTAGAGTTATGGCTTAGCAGTTAGGCATTTGCCTGCAAAGCCAAAGGACCTCAATTAGAGTCCCTAGAACTCACGTAAGCCAGATGCACAAGGGGGAGCATATTCTGGAGTTCGTTTGCAGTGGCTGGAGGCCCTGGTGCATCCATTCTCTCTCTCCCTTTCTCTGCCTCTTTCTCTCTCTCAAATAAATAAATAAAAATAAAGTTTAATAAAAAAAAAACTACTTGAAGGCTGGGCATGGTAGCACATGCACTCCCAGCACTCGAGAGGCAGAGGTAGGCAGATCACCATGAGTTCAAGGCCACCCTGAGACTACATAGTGAATTCCAGGTCACCCTGGGCTAGAGTGAGACCTTACCTCAAAAATCCAAAATAAATAAATTTAAGAAAAGAAGAGTGTAAGGTTTAATTGCCTATACAAATTGCTATGTGCTCAACATTGCTAGTTCCTGTTGCACAAACTGTTAGCAAACTAGTAAGTTTACCTGGGGTAGGAGATGTGTGTGTGGGTAGTGACAAGCAAATGTCATGCTACACATGTGGAAGTCAGAGGACAACCTTGGATGTCAGTCTTCACAGTCCACCTTGTCTGAAGCAAAACCTCTTGTTCAGTACTGTATTTACCAAGGTGACTGGCTTTGAACTTCCAGGAGGTTCTCCTGAGTCTGCCTCCCATCTCACTAGGATTATGGACACCCACTATAGCATGTTTTATTTTGTTTGTTTTTTTCCAAATACTTACATTTATTATAAATGGGCACAGAGCCGAGATGCTCAGAAACACAACAGACACAAGGCTGAGACAGCTGGTGAAACACTAACAGGGAACACTGAGGTATTCATGTCTGGGTCAGAGCTGCCACCCAGGTCCCTACCTCTACCCACTCCTTTGGTCCAGACAGCCTCTTGGCCCTGATGTACCTGCTGCCAGAACAGAGCAAACTGGGGTGCAGGAGTCAGGTAGTCTGTGAGGCTGGTATTGGGGAAAATGGTCAGGTTGTCCCTCCCCTCTGGAGTAAATTTCTCTCCAGGAGTAAGGGGTTTCAACTTCACAACAACAACACATCTGAAAACGGAAAACAAGCAACATGTTTAGCCAAAAGTAAACACTGCAGGAAGAAGACCTGAATGTTGGTGGACAGAGGCTGCTCCTGCCCACCTGTGGCAGGGGCCAGGTGGCAAGCGCAGAAAGCTTCCCCATAGGCAGCCCAAACTTTGAGTGGATGTGGCTCTCCAGGTAGTCCTAGAGAAGATAAGGGGACAGTCTACACAGAAGCTGTCAGGTGTGAGGGGGTGGGACACTCTGCCTGGGGTGCTTTAACATCAGGAGCTGATCGGATGGACTCCAGGGAGCAGCAAGACACCTGCCCCAAGCCCTGGGGACAAGCCATGGCCTCAAGAAGTAGCTGGCTACTCCCCAAAGCAGGACATGTGTCTACAAAAAACTCCGCTACTAATGTCACAGGCCACAGCTAGTCACCCTGGGATGAACTGAAAAAGACCCTCCTCATCCCACATCATCTGCATTTGCTTGAGATTCCTGGAAGCAGACTTTCAAGTGACCTAGTCTGGCAAGAATATGCCCCTGCTTGGTCAGCATCAGGGGAAGCCACTGGTCTAAACAGAACACACGCCACACACACAGCAGCACTCAATCACACATGACATCAAGTGGCATCTAGAGAACTGGGGACATGCTCAGGGGACGCCTTTGGGGATCCATGTAGGCCACAGGGCGCAGTTGCACCTCCAGCAAAGGTCTCATGGTAGGCCGGTGGGCCCATCGACTGGGTCGGGTAGGGTGGTGGCTAATGCGTCAGGTAAGGTGTTGCTGGCATTCCAGGCTGAGGGGGGCATGGGATGGTAGCCCTGGTGTGTCGGTCCAGGGTAGCTAGGGGGCATATTTGGAGGCTGAGGATAAGGGGCATGAACCACAGTGGTGGATGTGGTGGTGGTCATAACAGGACGCAGTCAGCAGCAGGTCTTGTACAGACAACAGCAAAGCAGATGAAGCAGACAACGATGGTGACAACAGAGAGCACAAAGATGGTCAGTCCAATGGCGACAGTTGCTCTGAACCTGTGGTCAGGCACAGCACACATGTTCCACTCGACTTTCCTCAGCACATCAGAGCAGCAGTATCGGTTGGAACAGGACCCACAGCAGAAACCAGGACAGAATTCTGGTATTGGGTGGTCTTGGCTACTGACAGATATATGCCTCACCAAGAGCAGCCAGTGACAGCCACAGCAGCAGCAATATCAATAGGATCAGTAGTGGTACCAGGGCTGGCGCAGCCATGAGTAGGCAGACAGACAGACAGGAGGACATGGTGCTCCCCCCGCCCTGCAGCCTCTAGCATGGGGTTTTTTACATGGGATCCAAACTCAGGAACCCATTCTAGTGTGGCAAGTGCTTTATCCACCAATCCATCTTACCAGCTCCAAGTTTATCTTTTAGACTTACCATTACAACAAACTAACTGCAGTAGTTTCTTTTATCTGTGAAGAATCTGTTCTAACACCTCCAATAGGTGTCTGTATTTATGACCCTTCTACAGTTTATTCCTACACATATACCTGTAATAGTTTATAAATTTGATATAGTAAGAGATTTATAAAAAAAATAAGCAACAAAGCTGGGCATGGTGGCGCATGCCTTTAATCCCAGCACTTGGGAGGCAGAGGTAGGAGGAATCACCATGAGTTCTAGGCCACCCTGAGACTACATAGTGAATTCCAGGTCAGCCTGAGCTAGAGTGAGACCCTACCTCAAAAAAACAAAAAATAATTTAAAAAGCAACAAAATAGAACAATTAGGGCTGGAGGGATGTCTTAGTGGTTAAGGTGTTTGCCTGCAAAGCCAAAAGACCCAGGTTCAATTCCCCAAGACCACATTAGCCAGATGCACAAGGGGGCGCATGCGTCTGGAGTTCATTTGCAATGGCTGGAGGCCCTGGTGTGGCCATTCTCTCTCTCTCTCTCCCTCTCTCTCTCTCTCTCTCTCTCTCTTTCTCTGTCAAATAAATAAATAAATAAAAATAAAATATTTTTAAAAACAGAACAATTATAACAATGTACTATAACACCAAAACAGAAGAGAGGGCTGCAGAGATGGCTTAACAGTTAAGGCACTTGTCTGTGAAGCCTAAGGACCCAGGTTTGTTTCCCCAGCAACCATGCAAGCTAGACGTACAAGGTGGCACATGCATCTGGAGTTTGTTTGCAGTGACTAGAGGTGTTAGTGCATACCCAATCTCTCTCATTCTCTCAAAAATAATAAAGTAAAATATTTTTTAAAAATATTTTAAACCAGAAGAGAGACTAGTTAGAAAGAAGGAATTCACTGAAGGGAGGATTTGCTGGGGGCAGGGTATTAAGATCATTGTACATTCAATAGAAAGTTAAAAAAAAAAAAACAGGGCCATAGATATTGCTCAGTGGTTAAGGTACTTGCCTATAAAGCCTAACAACCCTGGTTCAATTCCCCAGCACGCATGTAAGGCCAGATGCACAAAGTGGTACATTCATCTGGAGTTAGTTTGCAGTGGCTAGAGGTCCTGGAGCATCCATTTTCATTCATATTCATTCTCTTTCTCTCTCCCTCTTTCTCTTGCAAATAAACAAACTTAAAAAAAAAAAAAAAAGGGCTGGAGAGATGGCTTAGTGGTTAAGGCATTTGACTGCAAAGCTTAAGGTCCCAGGTTTGATTTCCCAGTACCCACATAAGCCAGATGCACAAGGTGGTACATGCGTCTGGAGTTCATTTGCAGTGACTAGATGCCCTGGCACACCCATTCGCTCTCTGTCTGCCTCTCTCCCAAATAGATAAATAAAATACTTTAAAAAAAAAAAATCCAGGCACGGTGAGGCACACCTTTAATCCCAGGCAGAGGTAGGAGGATGCTATAAATTCAAGGCTAGCCTGAGGCTACAGAGTGAGTTTCAGGTCAGCCTGGGCTAGAGTGAGACCCTACCTTGAAAAACCAAAAAAAAAAAAAAAAAAAAAAAAAAATCCAATGAAGTTAAAAAAAAAAAAAAAGCCTGCAATATACTATAAAAAAGAGGGGAGGGATCATGTAAACATAAGTCTCTCCTCCCTCCCTCCCTTGCCAATATCTTACTGTGCTGCGCTCACCCTGTCTGCAATGACATGAGACAAAACAATGCCGACGGGTGGACAAGTGAGGTGAGGGTGATGCTGTGTTACCTGGAGCATCCAGGGTTACCTGGACAAGAGCACTGTGATACTGCAACCATCTGAAAACTAGGCAGCTGCTAGGTGACTGACCGGTGGATAGGATACATACGGTCGATCCACTGGAGAAAGGTAAGACTCGGGCTCCGGGGAGAGGAAGGACAAAGTAGCGTATCGCCCTCCTCAGAAGGCACATACTTTAAAACTTATGAATTGTTTATTTCTGGAAATTTTCCTTTTAATATTTTCAGACCGAGATTGCCTGTACATAACTGAAACCACAGAGCCAAACTGCAGGCAAGTGGGGCTCCTGTGCAGCCCATTAAGAACACCCCTTCCCTTCTGAGGGCAGCAGAGAGGGGGAACAAGAACAAAGGATAATGGCATATGTGTTTGAGAGTGCCATACCAAAACCCATCACTTTGTATACTAACTTAAAAAAAACACACACACATACACTCCATTAAAAAAAAGCTATCTTCTAAAGGAGATAGCTATTGATCACTGCTATTATCAATTAAGCCTTCACTTTAGTGGTGGACATCTTGCTAAGCACTTTTCATATTATTTTCACTTAATTCTAGCAAGAATCTTTTGCAGTAGACGCTATCATTAACCTCATTCTATGGATAAAGAAATCAAAATACAGTGGTTAAGTATTTAATGCAATACCATACAGCCAGTAATCTGGGATTCGAACCCAGGCCATCTATATACTATTACCTCTTAGGCTGAAGTTTTCCAACCTTGACCTATCTTTGGACATCCTTAAGACTGCATCCTGACTAGTGGAAAATTTGACACCTGCATCTTCCTATTTCCCAGGCTCAAAATGCTGATAAACTTAGCTGCACTGTTGAGAATTTAAAATGGTATAACCACTTTCAAATCACAGTTTTGAAATTTCTTAAATTCACTCCTATCACATGGCCTAGTTATTCAACCCTTCAGTACCTACCCAAGAGAAAAAGAAATATAAAATACTACGAAGACTTATCCATGAACGTTTAAAGCAAACATTTATTTTAAATAACTCCAAACCGGAAACATCCCAAATGTCCATCAGCAGGTAAATGAGTAAATAACTGTAATACAGTCATTTAATGAAGTATTATTTGGCACTAAAAAGGAATTAAATACTGACACCTAATAACAACATGGACAAATCTCAAAATAATTATGTTGAGGGCTGGAGAGAGATGGCTTAGTGGTTAAGGTGCTTACCTGCAAAGTCTAAAGACCCAAGTTCGATTCCCCAGTATCCACATAAAGCTGGATGCATGAAGTGGTGCATGCATCTGAAGTTCATTTGCAGTAGCTACAGTCTCTCTCTCTCTCTCCATATATATATATATATATATATATATATATATATATACACACACACACAATAAGTAAAATATTTTTAACTTATTTTATTTGTAAAAAGTATTTTTAAAAAATATAATTATGTTGAGTGAAATGCCCTCTTCCCTACACACACACACACACACACAGAGAGAGAGAGAGAGAGAGAGAACACAATGTATGATTCCATTTACAAAAAAATCCTAGTCAGACACTGTAGCAAACACAATCTCAGCACCTAGAAAATCGAGGTCTCAACCAGACCTGTCTCAAAAGCAAAAACCACAGCTGACAAAATGATACCATGGGTAAAGTACTTGCTGTGCAAACCTGAGGGCCTCAATTGGATCCCCAGCAACTGTGCAAAACTGCTGTGTGGCAATGTGCACCTGTAATCCCAGCACTGGGTAGGTGGAGACAGGAAGACCCCCTGGAGCCTACTGGCCAGCTAGGCTAGCTGAACCAGTGAGCTTTAGGTTCAATGAGAACCCTTTCTCAAAAAAAAAAAATAAGCTAGAGAGCAACTGAAGAAGATATCTGATGTCAACCTCTTGCTTGTACATACACACACACAAGCGCACACACACCTACTCACATAAGAATATGTACAAATACACACTGGGGGGGGGGGAGAAAAGCTATCATTTCTGTTTTCACTTCCACTGTCACCACCCCAGCCAAGATCTCTACGTCTGACTCATGGTGGACTCAGCAAACCCTTTTTGATATGATTTGCCAAGCTGCATTAATTTAAGCCCACAGCCCAGAGTTAACTTCCACAAACAGTTTTGTGGTGTTCCAACCAGCCCATAAAGTGCTGTGGACTCTGCCCTCCCTGCCTATTCCACCAACACCAACCTCAGTTCTCTTCTTGCTTGCAGATCCCACAGGCCAGTCTTGCTAACTTCACAAGTCCCTGCAGAAGTAACAATGTCTTGCTCTCTCTCCCCCATCTCCCTGGCCTTCCTCATGCCAAAGTCAAAAAATAAGCTTTAATGACCCCAGTGCCTGAGAAGAGAACTCTGCTGGATACTGAAGGCCAAAGACAGAACTACACGTAAACACTACACCTAGTTGGAAAAGACTTAAAGATTAGCAATTTTGAAACTACATTACTGAGTTAAATAAATAAACTATATATTAATTATAATTATATATAATAAATATAACATATATATAAAGTTCTCCCAGGTGTGGTGACACACACCTTTAATCCCAGCACTTGGGAGGCTGAGATAGGAGGATCACTGTGAGCTCAAGGCCACACTGAGACTACAAAGTGAATTCCAGGTCAGCCTGGGCTAGAGAAAGACCCTACCTCGAAAAACCAAAAAAATAAAATAAAAGAACAGTTCCTAGGCACTGGGGAGATGGCTCAGTAGCTAAAGGTACTTGCTTGCAAACCCTGCTGCCCTGGGTTTAATTCCTCAGCAGCCCAGGCAAAGCCAGATGCCAAAAGTGGTACAAGTGACTGGTTTCTGTCTGCAGCTATAAGAGACCCAGAGTGTCAATATGAACATGTGTGATAAATTTTGAGAAACAAAAAAAGAACAGTTCCTTCAAGCTCCTTAAGTTTCCCACTTACTTGAATGTTTTCTCTGGACTGAGGCAAATTTCTGAATGAGTGTGGTGGCACACATTTGTAGTCCTAGCTACTGAGAGGCTAAGAGGAGGATAGCTTATCCCAGCATTCAAAGCGAGCTGGGGCAATATAGTGAGACCTCATCTCAAATAAATATGTAAATAAATTGATTGATTATTCATTAATTAAAATTGTGAGGGGTGGGGAGTTGGCTCAGCAGCTGTAGGCACTAGCTTCTAAGGCTTACCAGCCCAGGCTCAATTTCTCAGCACCCATGTAGAGCCAGATACACAAGTGGTGCAGGTGTCGGAGTTAGTTGTAGTGGCAAAAGGTCCTGGTACACCCATACTTAATCTGTCTTTCCTCACAAATAAAAATATTTCATAAACAAATAAAACTATGAACCTGGGCTGGGTGGGGTGGTGCACGTCTTTAATCCTAGCACCTGGGAGGCCAAGGTAGGAGGATTGAGGCCACCCTGAGACTAAGAGTGAATTTCAAGGTCAGCCTATGGGTAGAGCGAGACCCTACCTCGAAAAGAGAAGAGAAGAGAAGGAGAAAGAGGAAGAGGAAGGGAAGAGGAAGGGAAGAGGAAGGGAAGAGGAAGGGAAGAGGAAGGGAAGAGGAAGGGAAGAGGAAGGGAAGAGGAAGGGAAGAGGAAGGGAAGAGGAAGGGAAGGGAAGGGAAGGGAAGGGAAGGGAAGGGAAGGGAAGGGAAGGGAAGGGAAGGGAAGGGAAGGGAAGGGAAGGGAAGGAAGGATATTCATTAAAAAAATGAGGGATGGGGGCTGGAGAGATGGCTTAGCGGTTAAGCGCTTGCCTGTGAGCCCTAAGGACCCTGGTTCAAGGCTCCATTCCCCAGGAACCACGTTAGCCAGATGAACAAGGGGGTGCACGCATCTGGAGTTCCTTTGCAGAGGCTGGAGGCCCTGGCGCACCCATTCTCTTTCTCTCTCTCTCTCTCTGTCTGCTTCTTTCTCTCTCTATCTGTCACTCTCAAATAAATAAATAAAAATGATAAACAAAGAAAAATGAGGGATGGGATCTGGAGAGATTGCTTAGTGGTTAAGGTGCTTGCCTGCAAAGCCAAAGGATCTCAGTTTGATTCCCCAGGACCCACATAAGACAGATGCACAAGGGGGTGCAGTGGCTGGAGGCCCTGGCATGCCCATTCTCTCTCTCTCTCACATACACACACACTCTCTCTGCCTCTTTCTCTCTCTCTCTCAAATAAATAAATAAAAATAAAAATAAAAATAAAAATGAGGGATGGAGGATTCTTTCAGAAAGTAAACATAACTCATGTACTCTATAACCAGAATGCTTATCCTCTCAGAATCCAACTTGTTATACCTAAAATTTTCTTTTATCCAGACATGATGGTTCACACCTGTAATCCCAGTACCTAGAAAGTGAAGGCAGGGTGAGTTGTTGGCCAGTGAGGTCCCTGATGCCCCCACAACATTACAGGCCATTGTCGAGGTCCTTGGTTTCGCACCAGGAATAGATGGTAAGGCCCTATTGCTGAAGACTACACACACTTGGCTGCAAGGCCACTGAGAAATCCTGCTGGAACTGACCTGATAGCCTCCTCCACATAGACCAGCTGACAGAAAGCTGGAAGAAGACATTCTGCATGCAGTTCAATGGGGGAGAGAGAAATCACCAGTGAAGATACTCAACAATGGACTCTGCAAGCCTTAAATTTTGCCAGCCAGGCCAAATGAACCAACGGGTGCAATTGTGGCACGTCTGTCATGGTGGAAACCAACTGCCCTCTAATTGGACTGGAGGCCCACTCCATGGGGAGGAATACATCCCTGATACTGAAAACCTAAAACAGGGGTAGTCATGAGCCCTAGGGGTGTAACATCTGCTATTTTCTGGCTAAATGTATATATTATGCTCATCAAACTGCCCAGTAGGGGCTGGAGAAATGGCTTAACGATTAAGGCGTTTGCCTGCAAAGCCAAAGGAACTAGGTTCAATTCCCCAGGATCCACGTTAGCCAGGTGCACAAGGGGGCACATGCCTCTGGAGTTTGTTTGCAGTAGCTGGAGGCCATGGCGCACTATTCTTTCTCTCTCTCTCTCTCTCTGTCAAATAAATAAATAAAAATAAAAATTTTTTAAAATAAAAAAAAATTTTAAAACTGCCCAGTAAATACTTCTCTTAATGTTCATACCCATATATTAATGCTACTCTCACTTTTGGTAGAGAACCTTCTCTTTTCAGATGGCAGTGGCCTTGGGATGACTCAGAAGGCATCATGGTGCTGGGAAGAAGTGACCACAGTGCTCAGCACTGCAATATCTCTATCATACCTTCCAAGGCTCAGGGTCCATTGCAAAAGAGGTGGCGGAAAGAACGTAAGAGCCAAAGGAAGGGTAGTACTCCTTACAACATGCTCCTCCAGATACAAAATGGCCTGGATATCCATGATCTCACAGTGCCTGACACTACCTATACAAGACCCTCATAATAGGAGGAAAAGATCATGACATCAAAATAAAAGAGACTGATTGAGAGGGGGAGGGGATAGGACGGAGAATGGAGTTTCAAAGGGGAAAGTGTGGGGAGGAAGAGCATTACCATGGGATATTGATTACAATTATGGAAGTTGTTAATAAAAAAACAATACTAAATAAATAAATAATTTTTTGAAAAGTGAAGGCTGGAAGAGCAGGAATTCTGAGGCTAGCCTGGGCTACAAAGAGAGTTCTGGGCCAGCCTGAGCTACATGCTAAGCTCCTATTACAAAATAATTTTTCTGTATAGTTTTGTTTGTATTACAAGACCATTAATCCTTGAGCCAGGTGTGGTGGTGCACACCTTTAATCCCAGTGCTCAGGAGGCAGAGGTAAGAGGATTGCTGTGAGTCTGAGGCCAGCCTGAGACTACATAGTGAATTGAATTCCAGGTCAGCTTGGGCTAGAGTGAGACCCTACCTTGAAAAAAAAACAAAAAAAAACAAAAAAAAAATTAAAAAAAGGAAGACCATTAATCCCTTTTCTATGAAACACAAAAAGTTTAAGAAAAGAACGAAAAAAAAATATCCCTCAGCCTGCTCACCATATACAAAAATATTTATTTTAGCATACTGGAAAACTGACACATACATGTTCAAGGACAGATATGTGAGAACACTCATGGGGCACTGTGTGGAGCCACAAAAAAAACAAAATAAAGACCTAAATATTCGAGTTTGGGGCTTGTTTTTAAAAGTATGATGCACGCCAGGCAGCTCAGAAAAGGCATCTTTGCACTGTTCCCAGGTCCATCTCTCCGGTTGCCCTAGCCACCTCCATCCAGTGCCTGCCTTCTCTTCCTCCAGAGTCCTGTAGCCCTTGCTTCCTCTTCACCTGCTGCATCAGCTCACTGGTGCCCCACCATGTCAGACGCAGCTGCAGATGCCGCTCTGAGATCACCACCAAGGATTTGAAGGAAAGAAGGAAGTTGTCAAGGAGGCAGAGAATTGGGGCTGGTGAGATGGCTTAGCAGTTAGATGCTTGCCTGTGAAGCCTAAGGACCCCGGTTCGAGGCTCGATTCCCCAGGACCCACGTTAGCCAGATGCACAAGGGGGTACACGCGTCTGGAGTTCGTTTGCAGTGGCTGGAGGCCCTGGCGTGCCCATTCTCAATCTCTCTCTCTCTCTATCTGCCTTTCTCTCTATCTGTCTGTTGCTCTCAAATAAATAAATAAATAATGAACAAAAAAATTAAAAAAAAAAAAAAGAGGAGGCAGAGAATGGAAGAAAAGCCCATGCCAATGGGGATGCTAATGAAGAAAATGGTGAACTGAGGCTGACAATGAGGTAGATGAAGAAGAATGTGGGGAGGAAGGTGATGGAGAGGAAGATGGAGATGAAGATGAGGAGGCAGAAGCAACTGAAGATGATGAGGATGATATGAATACCAAGAAGCAAAAAGACATATGAGGATAACTAGACAGCAAAAAAGGAAAAGTTATTGAAAACAATCCACTGTGACCTATTTACCCTCCACTTCCCATCTCTGAATCTAAATGTGGTCACCTTGGACTAGAGAGGCAGGCCCGCCTGCCAACCACGGGCAGAGACACCCGCAGATGACACACGCTCTTCACCCACCACCAAAACCACAATGAGAAGTTGCAACAGGGGAGGAGAAAACCAAAACTTCCAAGGCCCTGTTTTTTTTTCTTAAAAGTACTTGAAAAGGAAAATTTGTTTGTATTTTTTATTTATATTTTATATTTTTGCACATATTTTTAGAGGTCAGCCAGCCTTAATGATAACAGATGACCAGACCAGCCTTCAAAGCGTTTTCTGTCCTACTTCTGGCTTTACTTGTGGTGTGGCCATATTCAATATAATCTCAAAGGAGAAAAAAAAAATCCTTGTTTAAAAAAAAGGGGGGTGCTAGAGAGATGGCTTAGAGGTTAAGGCACTTGCCTGCAAAGCCAAAGGACCTCAGTTCAATTCCCTAGGACCCACAAAAGCCAGATGCATAAGGTGGCACATGCATCTGTAGTTTGTTTGCAGTGGCTGGAAGCCCTGGTGTGCCCATTCTCCTCTCTCCCTCTCTCTCTCTCTCTCTCTCTCTCTTAGCCTCTTTCCCTCTCTCAAATAAATAAATATAAATAAAAATATTATTTTTAAAAAAAAGTCAGATGTGGTGGCACACACTTTTAATCCCAGCACTTGGGAAGCCGAGATAGGAGGATCACTACTAGTTCGGGGCCAACCTGGAACTTCAGAATGAGTTCCAGGTCAGTCTAGGCTAGAAGACCCTAGCTCAAAATAAACAAATAAAAACAAAAACAGCAAAACCAACAAAAAAAGTCGTATTTCAAGCTCAAAATAAACAAATAAAAACAAAAACAGCAAAACCAACAAAAAAAGTCGTATTTCAAGCAGTCCAATAACTTTTTTATGTATGTATCTAGTTGTACTACAGGTAGTTGGTTTGTATGAGATGGTTAAAAGACAAAGGGTTGGAAGGATTGCTCAGTGGTTAAGGCACTTGCCTGAAAAGCCTAAGGACCCACGTTCAACTTTCCAGATCCCACGTAAGCTAGACACACAAAGGTGAGGCAAGTGCAAGGTTGCACATGCCCACTAGGTGACACAAGTATCTGCAGTTCGATTTCAGTGGCTGAAGCTCTAATCCCCCCCCCTAAAAAAAATCACTGAAAAAAAAAGACAAAGACAAAAGGTTTCTATATTCTTTGTGGGAGGGAGGGTCTATGAAGTTGCTGTTTGTTTCTTTATTTTGGCTTGTCTGATGTATGTGTGAAACAACGTCCAACAATAAACTGGAATTTTATTTTGCTGAGTTGTTCTTTTAAAAAGGGGGGGAAAGGGCTGGAAAGATGGCTCAGCAGTTAAGGCACTTGCCTGCAAAGCCTTAACGCCCCAAGTTCAGTTCCCCAGTACCCATGTACAAGCCAGATATACAAAGTGGCACAAGCATTTAGAGTCCATTTGCAGTGGTTAGAGGCCCTGGTGAATCCATTCATTCTGCAGGATCCACATAAGTCAGATGCACAAGGTGACACATGCATCTAGAATTCCTTTGCTATGGCTGGAGGCCCTGGCCTACCTATTCTCTCTCTCTCTCTCTCTCTTTAGTAAAAATAAAATATTTTAAATAAATAAATTTTAAAGGGCTGGAAAGATGGCTTAGCAGTTAAGGCACTTGCCTGTGAAGCCTAAGAACTCAGGTTCGATTCCCCAGAATCCACATAAGTCAGATGCACAGGGTGGCGTATGTGTCTAGAGTTCATGTGCAATGGCTAGAGGCCCTGGCATGCCCATTCTCTCCCTCTCTCTGGTAATTTTTTTTTAATTAAAAATATTTTTAAAAAGAAAAAATATGATGTACATACCTAAAGGAATACTACACACCAAAGAAAAGAGTAAAGCAAATGTGGATGCGATGTGCCAAGACATGAAGCTGAGTGTAAAGTCTGAAGCTGCTACCTCTGTGCTTGCAGTCTCTTTGAAACACTAAGATGCTCTTCCATGGCTAGGCTGGCTCTGGACTGACACAAGAGAAACTCAATGGCTCCCTGGGGAAGGAAAAAAGGGGTAGGCAACCAAAATAAAAGGGAAGAAGACATTTCTCACTGTATAATGTTCTTTTCTTTTTTTTTTTTTCCAAGGTAAGGTCTCTGGCTCAGGCTGAGTGAGTGTAGTCTCAGGGTGGCCTCGAACTCATAGCAATCCTCCTACCTGTGCCTCCCAAGTGCTGGGATTAAAGGCGTGTGCCACCATGCCCAACTTACTGTATAATGTTCTTGAGAGACTAAAAAAACAGCTGGGCATGGTGGCGCACGCCTTTAATCCCAGCACTCAGGAGGCAGAGGTAGGAGGATCGCTGAGAGTTCGAGGCCACCCTGAGACTACATAGTGAATTCCAGGTCAGCCTGGGCTAGAATGAAACCCTACCTAGAAAAAAACAAAAGAAGGGGGGGGGTCTCATGTAGCCCAGGATGGCCCCAAACTCACTGTGAAGCTGAGGCTGGCTTTACACTCTTAACCCCTAAATCTCCACCTCCATGTGCTGGGATCATGGGTGTGCCACTGCACCAGACTTGCTGGTCTTTCCATTAGTAATGCAAGGACAAGGCCATGGTGCTGGTGTCACTTTCTCTTGCAGTACTGTTGTATGTAAGCAGTTTTCAATAACTAGCTAAATCCAGTAGAGCTCCTCCTCCCAAGCTTCTCTGCGCCACTGCCCCCACCCCAGTGAATGTGGAAAACACATGCTCTGCCTTATGGGAGAGCACATGCCATCAGTGCCATCAAGGGAAGTTGGAAGTTGTAGCATGCCTTATTTCAGCATTCAGCCACCCTGGCTGCTGAGAAAATCTATGGAGCTCAAGACAAGTTTGGATAACAAGGGGAGCAGGAAAATTGATGGGGGAAAGCCAGTCAGTGTGATGAATAGGCTGGTCCAGAACAGCAGGTGACGGCAATGCAGGTGCGGGACTGGCAGGGAAGGAAGATGGTCCATGCACAGCAGATGGATGGAGATGCTCAATCATCCTCAGGACAAGCACACGCTGCCACACAGCCCTGCCTGCTCCGGCCTGCTCTGCACTCACTAGCAGGGTGCAGCCCTCACTCCCAGAGGCTCTACAAACCCACAGCAGGTGGGAAGGGAAGGAAGAGCAGGCAAAAGAAAGACCCATCCTATTGCAAGCTAGACTTGGGGGCCAACTGAGTGGCTTCTTCTGACTGTGTTGTTTTCCACCAGCTCGCAAACACATAACCACTATTTTTTTTCTCACAGAGGAGCTTACACTGCTGAGAAAGGCAATAAGAGTGATTTGTTCACCCAGAACTGCAGGGTTATCTGCCACATGGGAAGTTCAGTGGACAACGGAGAGCGCAGGGCAAACCAGAGCCACTGACCAGCCCACTTCGCATTCACTTCTTCGCAGAATGCAGACCAGCTAGTTGGGGTCAAATTTGTGATGGAGCAAGTAAGGGTACTTACTTCCTCCAACTATCTAAGATTACAAGGGAGATAAAAACAGCAAGAAAAAACATTCAACTACAGCTGGGGTGTGGCTCAGAGGCACTTGCTGACCAGCATACCCAAAGCCCTGGGTTTGATTCCCAGAAGAAGAAGGAAAAAGAGGGAGAGAGAGAGTACATAACAGACAGACCACTTAACTCTTGTCTTGTCTAAGAGCAGGTACACCTTAAAAATGTCCATGACACACAGGGTTCAATTACCCCAGCCAACACGGAATGAATCTAAATGGTGATCCCATAATCCATGTCTCATGAACAAAGGCTCAGAAGGGCCAGACGGCCCCTCACAGGGTCAAAGCGACTCCTTCCAGCTCAGCTGCAGTCAAGCAAGGGGTGGCCCTGGCAAGATGTCTGCCCCCTACCCCCAAGCTATCTGCTGGACCCCAGCTCCAGGAACAAAAGCACTGTAAAAAGACTTCTAGCTTCACTAAGACACATTAAAGAATTAATTATAAAGTAAAGCTGAAGGAGAAAATTAATTTTAGCAACACAAGAGGTTACTTTTTTTTCCTGGAGATGGGGGAGGAAACAGTTATTTTCGTTTTCATCCTGGGGGCACAAGCTGGGAGCTGTCCAGTCGATAACCTGGCCATCAGAACAAGGTTTGTAATTAAAAGGTCAGTGACCTGGAAAGCCAGGGCCCCACTCCCAGAGCTTCTCAGTAATGACGGAGCTATTAAATTAAGACTGTTATGAAATCAATGCTAAAAAAGCTTTCATGGTAACGAGATTCCATTCAAGGACATGCAAACTACCTCATGAAATGGATGTAAATGATAAAAAAAAAGAAAAGTAATAAAAGAGAGTTAAATTGAAATCTGTGTAAGAATTTACTCCCCCTTAAAAGACTCCAATGAGAAAAGACCTTCACCTCAACCCCACAACCAAGGTTAAGACCATCAGGTTTCTTCAAGTTCATTTCCAAAAAGGAGGTGGAATAAGGAAGTATAGTGTTGTGTTTTATTTAGTTTGCTTCCTTTGCCCCAGGACTATTTATCAGATAAAGGGAAAAAAGAAGCCCTTGACTTACATCAGAAGGGCACAGTAAGTGTCAGCCAACACCCTCTCACCCTACTGAGCAAGACTGTGCAAAAAAACATAGGATGGTCATCTTGCTCTACAAGCTTGACTTATAACAGACATGTCAGTAAGGATAGCCAACTGACAACTCCATCTTCTCCCCCACCTCTTCTTCCTTCTGCCCCCCACTCCCAGACATCATTCCTGCCCACCTTGTGCTCGGCCTGTAGAGCACACTGGGAAACCGACTGCCTCCTACACGGTGTGATTAGACAGGATGTCAAATCACCATCCGCTCATGGACAGTAATTTCTAACTCTAACTTTCGGGACTGCCTCTGTCGCTGTATGTTCTTCTGGCCTCCTGGACATCAGCCTGCTTAAAGCCCCAGCTATGCTGCTGCCTGGCAAGAAATGCTTCTATACACAGACCAGCTCCATAAGGGCTTAAACCATGCATCTCCATGTGCGGCTAACGGCAATGGACGTGTCATGTGCAGAATCCAGTGGGTGGACAGAGAACAAAAGCATTTGTTCTAATTCTCCTGACAGTGAGCAGCTGCTTTCCCCTTTCATCCAAAAAAAAAAAAAAAAAAAAAAAAAATCCTGATAAAAGGAAGAAACGCTGTAAATTACATAAAATGGCAGCACAAACTTCAAACAAAATGATAAATGATTCTAATAACTTCATGTTTCTCATTAATGACTCTGTATTTAGACTTTAAAGCATCTGAAGAGATCCCAAAACAAAAAACCAAACAAGACAGACCCTAACAAAGCAAACCAATGCTCTTTCCAACACTAGCCCACTCACTCCCCTCGCCCCATCAGACGGTGCGACACTCCTGTCCGCAGCGGAGCAGAGGAAGCCCCTGCTGCAGGCTGTGCGGTCACAGCAGCACAAACTTGGCGGATACGCCTAAAGTAACCCTCATTTTCCACTGAACTGACATGTACTACAAGGACCTCGATTTCTATATTAAATATTAAATAATATTAAAAGAAAAACAAAATTGGATTTGCCTTTTCAGGAAAGAGATGTTTATTAAAAAAAAAAAGTGGAGATTATAATTCAAGTCAATGCTCCACTGCAATTCCCCAGAGTGACATCTGCTAGAAAAAGCCAGGCTACAGTAGCTGAGTGTTCTCCAAAAGCCAGCACTCCAAGCCCCCCAGTGCAACAACATGGCAGGGAGACTGGAGTGAGGATGCCAGGACCTTGGTCTCTTCCCTCCAGCCCCTGTGACCAGTGAGCCAACTCTCCTTCCGCAGCTACTGTTAGGGACAGGGCAGATGCTCCTCACTTGTCCCCATCACAAATGATGCCAAGCACACTCCTCGTGTAAGCCTGACCCAAGGAACAGCGGAAATTAAAAAAGTGAAGTTTAAATCCGCAATGGGGCTTTTCATCCCTAGATGCCGATCAAACCTTGGAATTCTCTGCCCAGAAGAGGTCCTGCCAGAACTTATCCTATTGGGATTCAACTCGGAAATGGGTAATTACTGACTGAAGTAGCATTTCAGAGGATAATGGAGATGGGTGATTAGCTCCAGTGATTCTGGGCTTAAGTACAGGGTAAACTCATGTGGTTCTCTTTAGACTAAGAAGGGCCAGGTAGCCTCTCTGGGTTCCCAATGCCCCAAATTCTAAAAACTCTCACCTAAATCAGGAGTCCACTCCACAGGTATATGTTCATGCCCTCACATGTCACCCTATGAAACATGTGACATCCACCTGGTTAAGATCCAATCCACCCCCCACCAACCCTGGGCTCCTCATCCCCACATGCCCTGCTTTATGTTCCTCCATGGCACTTGCCACCTGACATACCACAGGCTTCATTTTCTATGTGTTCACTGCCTGCCACCCCATCCCCCCTTAAAACAGAAGCTCTGCGAGGACAGGGACTGTGTCTTTTCTGTTGTTGGCAAATTCCCAGTAGAGAGAACAGGGCATGGCAGAGTGGAGGCTCACTCCAGGGTGAACTGATTAATTAATCAGTTGTTTTTTTAAGAGCAACAAATACTAATTGCACAGAACAGTTTCCTCTCTATAGTAATTACAAGCCAAGTGACTCAAAAGAAGTATTATTTGGTCCGTAGTTTTTCCCTCTGCCTTTCTCCCTCTCCCAGTCAGGGATTTATTAAAATTAAACAGATTAGATGGAGCTCCTGATACTAAAACTGCTCAGCAAAGCCTGCGGTGGGGAAGTGCCGAGCAAACACCAGAGACATTTGTCTCTAAATTGCTCTAAATACCTTCTGCAAATGAAATTCTAACCCAGCTGCGTTTGAGAGAAAATGAGGACTAACTGGTCATTGTCGGTGGAAGAGAAGATCAGACAGTTATAATATTGCACAATATACTGGGCTAAGGATCTCTCAGCAACCATAGATTTTGTCTCAGGTTACCCCGGGTAATCAGCTCAGCTTTTAGTCTCAGCTTTCCCCCACTTCAATGCTTTGATGAGAGAGCTGAAATCCCCAAGCTTTTATGATGAATTACTCCCCATAGGTACACATATTTCAAGGAAAAACTCTTTTATGGCATGATGCTTCGGAGTAGAGAGGCCAGCTAACATACTCCAAATTTTAATAATCTCCTAATGGTGGGAGTGAGTACCATGCAGCGCAGCACCCTTACCAACCTTCTACTATGCAGCTGCTGTGCATGAAATGTTGGGGCTGACCACACCCGAATCTAGTGAGTGGGGCTCAGCAATGACCAACCAAGTATAGGACCAAGATGGTCCTGAAGTACCACTTTAGTGAGACCACAGAGGAACCCTAAGAAATGGCACCAAAACATTCCATTTATTCTAGACAAAAATGAATCTAACACCACAATTTTTGAGGACAACATTCTAGCTTTCTTCTTTTTAAACATTCCAGCTTTTAAAGAGAAAAAAAAAAGTTTTGTTTTGAGGTGAAGAAAACTCACTTTTCCTCCCTCATGTTACATAAAGGCCTTTAAACAACTTCTTAGATTTCTAGAAAAGTGTATGTCCCAAGAATGAAAAGTTCGGTTTCTTTTTAGGTTGGTTGGTTTCTTGCCATCATTTCACTCACATAAATAAAATTTTAAAAAAAGAAGAGGGGAGGGGAAGCAGAAAAGAGAAAATGAAAACAAAAACTATTAAATTCCAACAGAAATAGAAGAGATTCTGTCTGCTTCACACAGTTTTGAACTGGTCAGGATCCATTTCACTCCTGCTTACAGAAATATAACATAGTAATTGACCACTGCAGTTTGGAAGTGGGACTGAGCCCTGGCCCCTGGATCAACCTTAACCTGACTTTGTTTATTAACGTCTTTCACCTGTCCTTCAAATCTTTCTTTACTGAAGCAGCACGCCTCCTACTCTAAAACAAGGTCTGATGGACTAGAAACCGAAGTCCTCCAGTCTTACCCAATGGGCCAATTTTGCTACTGAATGCTGACTGTGCTGTGATGCCCTTGGCCTTATATCTGGTGCTTAATTATCCAAATCGTGTCATCTCTCTGCTTCATCCTGAGAAAATAAAACCTGCATTCCTTTGGGGTAGGGTGGTCACCTCACCCCCACCACTACACAAGTGGACACAGCCATGGGGATCCAAGACTTACTCAGGGCCTACCTGCCACACTGTGACTTCCACCTGCCCCAGCCCCAGCCCCTTTCTGCAGGCTACTCTGCATGGCCATAGGAATCTGTACCTTTCTTCTTAAGAAATGCTCTCCTGGTCGAAAGTGGACTCTGGCGGACCCGAGAATTTTGTAGGAACTTCACTGCTGTGGCAATCTGGTGGAGAGATAAAACACAGAGAGAGGGAGAGAGAGAGTAAACTTCAATAATGCAAACTGCAAGATAGAAAAACCCTATGAGTTCCCAGGGCCATAGGAATCAGGCACATTGTTAGAATCAAATGTGTAATACACCATTTCTTACACTTGAAATCCACCTAAATGTAAGACTAGGTGGCTTCCCTGTCCTCACTGGCTTCCTATATCTGACTAGATCAAATCTAATCTCCTTGGCCTCACTTTTCGGACCTGTCTTGAGCTTTTCCTGCCTTCCCTATTTGAGCTCATTCAGTTTCTACCCTTATACTGCACACCATCTTTCTGGAAGGTTTCCTGCCTCTACCTCCTTACATCTCTCTCTCTCTCTCTCTCTCTCTCTCTCTCTCTCACACACACACACACACACAGAGAGAGAGAGAGAGAGAGAGAGAGAGAGAGAGAGGAACAGCCCTTTTATAGCCTGTTCTCTCTCACTCCTCAGAGCCTTACCCTAAATAAGTAAACCCTCTCTGATCTCCCTATTCTCTTAAGTTCTTCAATGCTGAAGTGTGAACCATATAATTGAAGACATAATTATACTGTCTTCTCATGTTCAAGCTGCCTTCCCAACTATACTGCAAGAAACAGAGGGGAAGAGACTGTGCTCCATGCACAGAACCTGGCAAAGTACTAGCTGGAGGGGATTGTCTAAGAGGTGATACACACAGCTGCCACACCGGTCCCTCCTATGTAGTGGAGCTGAATTCAAAAGGAGCCTTCATTGGCTGGAAAGATGGCTCAGCTGTTAAAGTGCTTGCTTGCAAAGCCTGATTACCTGGGTTGGATTCATTAGTTCCCACATAAAGCCAGATGCACAAAGCATCACATGCATCTGGAGTCCGTTTGCAGTAGCAGAGAGCCCTTGCATGCCCATACTCTCTCTTGCACTTGCTCACTCTCATTCTCTCTCTCAAATAAAATAATTTTTTTAAAAAGCCTTCAAAAGACTAAGTTTGGGCTTCCCTGGCTAAAGCTAACAGACTGACTACCCCTGGTATGAATATATGTTGAACCCTTCATATCTATAAATAAACCCCTTGGAGATTGATGGGAAACTGCTAAAGCCATTGACCTTCATATTAGTGAGCACACACAAGGCATGTGTTCATACACTGCCTGTCTGCTCTCCACAGCAGACACTGGTCCTACCAGGTAGGAAGCGCCAACCTGCTCCAGGTAGAACTGTCACTATTCACCTTACCAAAACCAAAAGAATAATAGGGTCTCTTGTAACAGGAAAGAGAAACAGGCTTTGCAGTTCACTCTTAAAGTTATTGGGGGAAAAAGTCTCATGATCTAAAAGGAAGTTTTCTGTGATCCTCAAACTAAAGGCAACAGCTATACCAAGATTCAAACAAATAGTACTACAACTATAAATAAAATTCAAACTGCAAATTGTATCCTTCCTCATATTTTGTACAAATTAATCCTGACACCAGACAGAGCTCTAGGGACAAAAAGAAGTTAAAAGGGGCTGGGGGGATGGCTCAGTGGTTTAAGAGCACTTGCCATGCAAGCACGAGAACCTGAGAGTGGAGTTCAATAACCTAATCCATGTAAACAGCTGGGTGTGGCTACTCACGCCTATAACCCCAGTTCTGTGAGCAGTAAAGACCAGGGAATTGCTGGGGCTCATAAAAATGGCAGCTATGGGTTCAGAGTGAGAAAATCTGTCACAAGAAAATACAGAGGTGAGCAGTAGAGAAAGACACCCCAATGGTCTCCTCTGTCTTCCACACATGCACACATGGGACATGGGACATATTCATCTGCACACACACATACCACACCACATGTACTACACATGCACATGCAAGGGAGGGAAGAAGGGGAAGAGGAAGACAAATCAGAAAGGGAGTTAAAAAGGTCAGGCATGGTGGCACACGTCTTTAATCCTAGCACTTGGGAGGCAGAGGTAGGAGGATCACCATGAGTTTGAGGCCACCCTGAGACATAGTGAATTCCAGGTCAGCCTGGGCTAGAGCAAATTCCTACCTCGAAAAACCAAAACCAAGAACAAAAACAACATAAAACAAAAATAAATAAATAAATAAAGGGGGAGAAAAGACCAAAGAAACTCCCTTACTCCTCCTATAACCCTACTGTGAGAAGCTTTCCCTAGGCTTCTCCTTAATGGTTAAACTCAGGACCCTGACACTCCAGATCTGGGCCTGTCCCATCTGAGACACACTAGATCTCAGAGCCCAGCCCAGCTGCCTGTGGAGCAATCGACCCCAACACTGTACAAAGCACCAACCACCAGCACAGAAAGCAGAGACAATTAACCAATTCTGGACTAAAGAAAATTCAGTGTGGAAGTTTCTAGAACCCCTAGGCCTCATACATATTCCTTCAACCAGATCACCTAAGGATGCACCAAAAAAAATTTTTTTTCAAGAAAAATCTAACAAATATCTACAACACTCAAATGTTTTGATGAAGAGATGAGAGGCACAAGAAGAAAGAAAGAAAGAGAAATGAAAACCAAAGGAACCAGGGGGCTGGGGAGATGGCTCAGTGGTTAAAGGTGATCGCTTGCAATGCCTGCCAGCCCAGGTTCAATTCCCCAAACGCCCATGTAAAGTCTAAATACATAAATTAAAAAAAAAAAAGGCTGGAGAGATAGCCTAGCAGTTTAGGTGCTTACCTGTGAAGCCTAACGACCCAGGTTCAATTCCCCAGTACCCACATAAGCCAGATGCACAAGGTAGCATATGTGTATGGAGTTAATTTGCAATGGAGGCACTGGTGTGCCCATTCTCTAGCTGCCTCTCTCTCTCTCTCTCTCTCTCTCTCTCTCTCACTCGCCTGCTCTAAAAATAAATAAATAAATAAAATATATTCTTAAAAAGAAAAAAAAGATGGGCTGGAGAGATGGCTTAGTGGTTAAGCGCTTGCCTGTGAAGCCTAAGGACCCCGGTTCGAGGCTTGATTCCCCAGGACCCACATTAGCCAGATGCACAAGGGGCCACACGCGTCTAGAGTTCGTTTGCAGTGGCTGGAAGCCCTGGCACGCCCATTCTCTCTTTCTCTATCTGCCTCTTTCTCTTTCTGTCTGTCGCTCTCAAATAAATAAATAAAAATAAACAATAAAAAATTTAAAAAAAGAAAAAGAAACCAGATGAGGGAAAGAGAAAGATGGAGGCAAGAGGAGATGCAAGGGGGTAGGGAATGGTGCACATCGAAGGCCCCAAGGGGTCAATGCCAATCTGCACTGCTCAGATGGCTCAGGGATAATTGTTTTTCACCTAGAGAAAAAAAAAATACACCTTCAACACACAAGAAAATGACAGTATTGGTATCATACAGCAGGCTCTGTGGCTGCGGCGTGTGTACCAGGTGTCACAGGAAATGTGGATGAACAGGTCTTAGGCAGGAGATGCCGACAGCACATCTTCTGTCATTCACCCATACAAAGAGAAACCCTTCCTGCAGCCTTCCAAAATTTCCCATGACAGGGAAAGACAACAGAATCACGCCACTAAAACATCCAGGTTTCACCTTGCTTTTTTAATATAGTCCTTGGTCTATGCATTTCTGGTCAGAGAGCAAAGTTCTGATGGGTTTAATGGTGCACTCAATGCAGTGCTTGGTGCATTCCATCAATTTTTTTTTTTAAATTGCATCTCTTATTTCTTTAAATACATTAATCAGCCTAGTGTAGGCAAAACGGATCCATTGGACAATGCAATAAACATGAATTATCATCTATCCAACACGCATAATGGCTTAAAAATACATAATAGCAGGTGTAGTTTAAATGATTAGTTATTACACCTGTGGTGGGTCTGATTCAATTGGGAAAAATCATCTTTAATAGGTTAAAAGGTTTAGATCACCATGCTTTCCTTAAAGTGGCTGCAGAGAGGGGATGATGGAGTGCTCTGTCATTAGTAATTCATTTAAGAAAAACATGGGGGATACAGCAAAGAACAGCATAAACGAGTGAATCCAATTTAAACATCAGGTAAAGTAGAAAACACCTTTTAAAAAAGCAAGATAAATGAATTTGGAAGGGAGATGAAATTGACGTATTTATTTTAACGGGAATTTGACAAAGTCCCGGCACACTTCAAACTTGCAAAAATATGAACAATTTCTTTTAAAGTTTCCATTCACTAATTTCAAGTCATATAAAATAATACTGTCAAACACCTACATAAAGTGTATTTGGGGCTTGTTTATGTTCCTCTTGATCTTTGTCTGAAAATGCAGGTGACAGGCAAATAACATATTTAACAGCATTGATATCGCTACACCAGATGCAAAAATATAAAGCACCCAAACTAATAGCCTCAACATAATGTGCTGAATAAGAAAGATGCCCAGATAAGCAACCACATGCAAGTGTGAACATTGGAAAACCTCTCTCCTCCTTTCACTCATTATTTCTCCAGCTACTCTTCACTCTCCTCCTCCCTCCCCACAAGACACTGGCGCTTTGAAACGAGGAGAAGAGGGTTTGTCCAACCTGGAATTTTATAGCCTGATGATTCATAAGTTGATGGTAAGAGTTCCCAAAACTCCTTACCAATAATGCAAAGATCTTTGCTCACTGAATAACTGATAGGATGCTCGGTCTGGGCCTCTCACCCGCCTATTGTTGGACACTTTTCATTAACTTCATGAAGCAATTCAACTGACTTTCCTCTGCAGAGATCCAACACACACAGCACACTCTTGTTGGACGCAATGATGGGGAGCCTGCAGCCTGTCCTGTATGTACTACAGTTTGATTTTCTAATTAGAAAATGAATGTGACTATTCATGGGTTATATTTGTGCCCAACTAAATTATATAAATTCAGGGCAAATCTTCCGCCTCAATGTCAAAGATGTAAAATGGAGACAGAATTTTACTGCACATGTTGTTAGAGTATAGCAAACCAGGGAAAATTCAGGTTCAAAGCTCCTAAGGCTGTTGTTGAGCCACTTGCTGTTGGGTCCACGACATATATGCCAAGGGCTCTACTCTCCCCAACTCTTGCACTGGCTGAGTTCGTAATGAGTGTACCTCAAATCACCAGTCACTCACTACTTTAACTCAGAAGAGAACAAAAGCAAAGCTTCTCGTTCCTCCCAAGCCTCAAAAAAAAAAAAAAAGCAGAACCAAACAGCCTTGCCACCACCAACTCCACAATTTTAGAGAAGTTTATCATTTTCATCACTTGTCCCTTTTAAAGCTAGAGGGAAAACTAGACAAGAATAAATTCTCATCTCTGCAGTCTTGTAATAGTGGTTACAGTGGAGTCCCTGACAGCAACTGAGGAAAAAGAGGGGGACTTCAGGTTGAGAAAATACCTTTGGATCCAAGATGATTAGCCAATTGAGAGAGAGATTTGTGTTTGAGAGACCAGGATTTGTAACTGTATAAATCAATGGAGTATACTCAAGGGTTATCTGTTATGTTAAATGCATTGTGTGGGGTAAGTAATCCCTGGTGGGAAGAATCCAGGTTCCTGACAGTCGTCACCGAAAAGATGCTTTCTATGTGCTTTCCATCCTCCTACAAAAGACCTGCACACTGTAATCTTCACCACACACACTTTATTTTCTGCTCAAGGGGGACGGGAGAACAGAGCTTGCCTAATAACAAACCCGGGGTTTGAGGGAGCTTAGCACTTTGCACCTGACATGTAAACCTGATACATTGTCTCTGGTGACACTTCTTTGGAATGCCACCAATTCCAGCACTCCTGTGTACTATGTACACATCTACCTCCTAAAATGGGAGCATTCATTAGCTATTTAAAATATTAACAATATTCAAAAATCAATGACACTAGCAACCAAAGCCAAGTCTTTTAACCCAAAGAGATGGCAACTAGAGGGCAGAGGGAAATGACCGACACAGGTCTGAAACCCCACTCTAGCACTACATGCTCCTGCACACTGCTCAGAGATTAAATTGCCTGTGAAAGGCTCCTCCACTCCAGCTCTAAAGTAGATACCCAGCATCCTGCTAACAAGCATTAGACCAAAGCCAACTCCAGTTTTAACAAGGGCTGACTTTAAAAGCGAGGTAGTGCTGAGAAGAGAACCTCTTGAAGCAGAAATGTTGCATTTTAGTAAGAAATCAGTACTCTGTCAGGAGTTCCTTGACAAATATGGTCATTGGTGGCACAAGGAAATAGTTGCAAAGCAGCTGTTAATCAGAGGAACATACCATAGAACGCTGATGCTAGCACTCATGAAAAAATGCAACGGGCTAATTATGAAGCTATATATCTCACTAAAGAGGCCATGTTCCTTACGATTCTGGGCAGAGCACTTTCAGATCCAGGGTCCTAGGACAACATAATTTTAGTTTTCTGCATCCAGATTCCTCTGTGGCCTGCAGTTCCCAACCCCAGGCTCTCTCTTCTTTCTCAATTCTTCATGCTCTTTCTAGGTAGGCACAGGCTAAGGAGGAAAGGAAGCAGGGTAACTACAAGCCCCGTTCCTGCACAGTTGCAGGAACACATCCAAAAGGAGACAGATCTCACCAGAGCAGAAGAAAAATCTATGAACATGCAAAAGAAAGGAAATGCTGGAATTAGAACTAAGTACAGGAGGGCAAATGTGGGGGAGCTTTAATAGAGAAGGACAACAACAGATAAAACATAGAAACAACTGTGTTTGAAAGCTCAAAGAGAAAAAGGGAGCTTCCAGAAAGCTGCGCTCAGGGGTGTGAAATTCAACTCAGGGATACCAAGGGTCTCTGAGCCAGGTAAGAAGGGAAAGTTAATATGCAGAGGAAGGCTCGGTCAGCCAAAATTCAATATGATCTGCTGCAAGGACAAGGAGGGACAGGCTCCCCGAAACCAGACTGGGGGAGGGGGAGGAGGAGGGGCGCCGGAGCAGAACCACTGGAACGGCAAGAGGGGAGTAACCTTGAGGTGGACAAGCGTAGCAAGCACAGAGCCAAAGTGCCCCCTAGCCGGAGCCAGCGGAGGCGCAGGCCGGAGGCGGCCGCTCCGCTAACTCACACAGCCCAAATTAAGTGTTTTCACTCAGGGAAAATGAAATGTTTTGCAAGATGAAACAGAATGAAAATTGAGGTTTTAGGTAATTACTAGTTGGCATTTACATATCACGGGCTGGTTCAACACCTATTCATTTTCCTCTTTTATTTTCAATTTTTTAAAATTGCTCATTAAAAATGAACAGATGACAGTGACAGGGTTTTGGGGGTTTTTCCCCACTTTCTTTTTTTAAATACTCTTTCCCTTTCTCTGAGGGTTTCAAAATCAAGAGGTGCTTTTTTTTTTTAGTCCATTTACCTACAAATTGGCACACAAGCATGCATGTGCAAGCATTAGCACACACTTGTGTTCAGTTGACATTACGTGGAGAAAGAAATTTGTCCATAAAAGCCAGAAGTTCACAAATCAAAGACACTGAGCTGAACTTGAGCTAGCCTAGCACCTAGAGAAGGGTGAGCTACCAAGCTCCCCGGTGCTCAAACAGTTAAAGGAAAGAGACTCTCTTTCAATTGGAATTTCCTGGTTTTGGTCATTGTGTCCTTCCCTTGTTGATTTGTGGTTTGACCCTATAGCAATTAAGCTTGTGGGCCCTAATTTCCTTTGTTTTATTTTTCTCAGTCCTTTTGTTTTTCACATTAAAGAAATAAAATGCCTCTAGTAGAAATGCACAAGAGTTGAAATGATACAACATAATATATTTTAGGGTCTATTGGGTAAATCTATAGTTAGGAAATTCTAAAGCATGCATTATTGACCATAGCCTCTCTTACAACACACTGATATATGAAGTAAAGCCTCTATGAAAAGTGGCAACTTCACATGCACAAAACTACTTGTCAAAGAGAAATATCTCTGCTATCTAAAATTTTTTCTTGGCCCTAGTTAAAAACACTGCTTAAACAACTTGCCAAAATGTCATTGTTTTGCTTTTTTGTTACTGTTTTGTTTTTTGGTTTTTGGGTTTTTTTTTTTATTTTTCGAGGTAGGGCCTCACTCTAGTCCAAGGTGACCTGGAATTCACTCTGTATTCTCAGGGAGGCCTCGAACTCACAGCGATCCTCCTACCTCTGCCATCCGAGTGCTGGGATTAAAGGTGTGTGCCACCACGCCCGGCTTGTTTTGCTATTTCATTGAAGCAGTTCTTCCAGAAATGTATATGGAAAACACATCTTAAACCACCACACACTTCTTCATATAGAGTGACAGTAATGTTATGGACAGCTTAAGGGTGAGTTTAAAGAGGTTTTCCTGCCCAGCTGAGGACTCTGGACCAACTTGAAGCCCAAAGATAGCTGGTGCAGGGAGAAGCCCAGCCTGCGAGGCAGAGCTGCAAAGAGGGAAGGCCCCTGCACCTCCTCGCTGCAGAGGCACACGCTTGTTATAGAGAAAATGAAAACCTGAGCTTCTGAGTTGAGAAGATCAAGGTTCCTTTTTAGGAAAGGTTGAGAAGGAAAAGGATTTTTCTCCTTTAGGCAAAAAGAAAAGCAAATTTCAATGCCTTGTCCCCTTGCATCCCCACCTGAACTTAGCAGCCTATCTAATTTTCCTTGCAACAAGCAGCAAAGCAGTTATAAAGAGTGAGAGAAAAAAGGATGGCATTTGCCTTGGCCTTGGCTTTGAAATGCAACTAGCAGAAGATTGTTTGAAGTCTTGTTTAGAGAAGAAACTGTAATAGCCTCCATACTGAAAAGAGGAGGAAAATGCCATTATACACGGATCACAGTAGCAGTGACCTCAGCAGAGAAGGCAAATGAGCTGGCTGCGAGCCGCAGGTACAGCCAGCATGCCAGGAACAGAAATAAAAGGGTTATTTGCCAGAGTTGAGTAGCAAGAGTTGAGTGTTTGTCCCAGGAAGTACAAGAAAAGGAAAGGAGCTCAAATCCCTAGCAGTGTTTCTCAACAGCTTCTTGACTGCCTCTTCTTCCAGACGCCCCTGGTTTCACATTTTCAATATTCTTCTAATTCCCTTGCACTGTCAAATAGAAAGCAGAGTACCAGGCTTCATGCTGTAAAATTAATGAAGGTGTCAAGCTGTTGAGTTGAATCACTCCAAAGGAATGTAATGACTCAGTGTCCAAGAGGCTCCCTAGGAGAACTGTGAGCTTTGTAGCCTAGACTGGCCCTGAACTCACAATTCCTGCCTCAGCCTCCCAAGAAGCTGGGATTAGAGACATGCACTTAATTACCTTTGAGGAGTCATTGGAGTAATTAACTGGCATTTCTTTCACCTACAAAAAAGACGGAGGGCTAGAGAGATGGCTGAGCAGTTAAGATGCATGCCTGGATCCAGGTTCAATTCCCCAGTACTCATATAAAGCCAGATACACAAAATGGCACATGCACAACTTTTTATCTGCAAGCACAGAGAGAGAGAGAGAGAGAGAAGAGAGAATGGGCAAACTACGGGCCTGCAGCTGCTGCAAATGAACTCCGGACGCATGCACCCCCTTGTGCACATGTGCAACATTGCATGCTTGCATCACTGTGTATCTGGCTTACGTGGGACCTGGAGATTAGAACATGAGTTCTTAGGCTTCACAGGCAAATGCCTTAACGGTTAAGCCATCTCTCTCCAGCCCAATAAAAACATTTTTTTAATAGATGGAAGCTGGGCATGCCTTTAATCTCAGCACTCAGGAGGCAGAGGTGGGAGAATCACCATGATTTCAAGGCCACCCTGAGACTACATAGTGAATTACACAGTGAATTCCAGGTCAGCCTGGGCTACAGCAAGACCCTACCTCAAGAAAAAAACATACATACATATACATATACACACACATACATATATATGGACAGAGACATGGACAAAGACTCAATAGGCTTGATACATAGGTTTGAATACAAAGAAAGAACCAACCATATAGCCTATAAATGGTTTAAATCCAAAAGACAGCAAGAAAAAAACTGGAAATGACACATGTGAGTTATAGCTAAAGGTCCTCTTTAGATTTACCCACAAGGAGGAAAAGTGCTGCTGCTAACATAGGACCAAGAGGCCCTAGTTCCTGCTGTTAGTTTAGATCATTTCAGGGCTCAAGGGGGGTTACAGTAGTACGACTTCTACAAGTATGATTCATAATAGGGTAAGATGGATGGCTGAAAACTTTCCGATTGGCAGTAAGATGATAGAGAGTAAAATGGTGGGATGTGAGCAGCTCCTCTCAGAGGAGAGATGCCCTCCTCAGCAAGCACACAGGCCAAATAATGGAGAAGAGAGGGTTCTCTACTATCACATGATCGGGAAACAGCCCTGTTGAGGTGGCAGACATTGGATGTACCTCACATCCACAGGAATCACACTGGTGGCCAGGTTCTATATTCTATTCTGACTGGCCCTGGTCATCTAGGACAGGCCACACAGGCGTGCAATCACTTATAATTAATACTAACTACAGAGCTCTGACCAGGAAGCAAACCTTCTACTGATCACCCTCCTCCTCTAAGCCAATGGGGAAATTCACTTCTGCTATCCAAAGAATTATTAGCAGGCATGGTGGTGCATGCCTTTACTCCCAGCACTGGGGAGGCTGAGGTAGGAGGATCACTATGAGCTCAAGGCCAGCCTGAGACTACACAGTGAATTCCAGGTAAGTATGGGCAAGAGGGAGACCCTATCTCAAAAAAAAAAAAAAAAAAAAAAAAACCTTAAATGAGTTGTCACCCACTCTGAATCTTTGAATCCCCAAACCCTGCTCACAGGGTAAGATACTTAGAAATCACAAAAATCCCAGAAATGTCCTCAATTTAGCTTCCTGAGCCTCAACAAGCTTCCTGAAACATAGCTCATCACTTTCTGCTCATGGTCCTTTCTCTCTCTCTTCCTGTCTGTTTAAACACATGGACATGGAGTTATTAACTTTTACAGGAAAGACAAATAAAATAATGTCGAAGCAAGAACGCAGTGATGTCAGGCTGCAGCTAGCACCACTCATCTGTGGGAATCTGATTAGTGCTCGAGTGGCAGAGCTACCTGGAAAAGTGCTCACAATCAAATAAAAAAATGATACCAAAACATTAACCTGATGGCTAAAAACTCCACATTCAAACAGTTAAAGTAATAAGGAAGCTTTTATTGAGTATTTTTTATATTTCATTATGCCCCAAATTGACGAGGACTCCCGGATACATTTTCTAGACTTTTGGTTCCTCAAATCAAATGCTCTCTTAGACTTTTTTTTTTTTTTTAATTTAAACCATAAGGAAACAGCATTTCTTGTAAATTTGAATGAAAGGATTAAACCTTACAATATGGACATCAGCCTTGAGTGCAAACACAAACACTGCCACAAACAAAAGCCTTTTTCAGCCAGAGAATTTTTCTCTGTGATTTTTTTTTTAACCTTCACAAATACCTTTCCTTATACATTTTTCTCAAAATCAGCAAGGAACAACACTGATGGTGTAGCAAGACAGAAAGCAGGCTGGGTCTTTGGAAACCCAAGTACTGAGTCCAGTCAATACCCCTGTACTGTGAAGCCTGGCCTCTCCTGTCTCTGTCACACATGCGAAGTTACACAGATGACCTACAGGACCCCTCACTGTGCCATTTTATAATGGCTAAATCAGTTCCACTAGGCAGCCTGTAAAGCCTGAGCCAGGGATAAAGGCTTAGTAAAGAAGGTATAAACTGGGCGTGGTAGCACACGCCTTTAATCCCAGCACTCAGGAGACAGAGGTAGTAGGATCAGGATCAGCAGGAGTTCAAGGCCACCCGGAGACTACACAGTGAATTCCAAGTCAGCCTGGGCTAGAGTGAGACCCTACCTCAAAAAAAAAAAAAAAAGCCAGGCGTGGTGGCACATGCCTTTAATCCCAGCACTCAGGAGGCAGAGGTAGGAGGATCGCCGTGAGTTCAAGGCCACCCTGAGACTCCATAGTGAATTCCAGGTCAGCCTGAGCTACAGTGAGACCCTACCTCGAAAAACCAAAAAAAAAAAAAAAAAGTATATAGGCAAAGACTCAACTTTTCCAAAACTCAGCTCTCTTAGCTCACCTCCTAAGCAAAAAAGGACAAAACTGACAGACGGAAAGGAGGAGAAAGAAAGGAAGGAAGGATAAATCAGTGCCACAAATTTGTATTACAAATTCCACATATTTTGCTCATAGCAAAGCTTCACCCATACTATGTACTATTTCTTGGTTCACTAATGTCCAAATCATAAATTAAAAGCTGCAAATGAGAAACTGAACAAGACAGCTAGTACAGGGCTTCTTACAAAACAGACTTGGGGGAAGAAGGGCTGATAGCAAATGCCAAGAGAGAATATCTATGAAATGCAAACAAAAAATTCCAAAAGCTTGTTAGTTTTGGGGTCATTTAGCATGGGGGCAAATATTAATATTGCAATAGGTTTTGAAAACAAAAGAGCTACACTGGGGCTGGAAAGATAGTTCAGTGGTTAAAGGCACTTGTTTGCAAAGCCCAATAGGCCCGGTTCAAGTCCCTAGTACCAACATAAAGCCAGATGCACAAAGTGACACATGTGTCTGAAGTTTGTTTTCAATGGCAAGAGGCCCCAGCAGACTAATTCTCATTCATAGTCTCTTTCTCTCTCACAATTAAATAAATATTTTTTTTTTAAGAATGTGATGGCACACGCCTTTAATCCCAGCACTCAGGAGGCAGAAATAGGAAGACCGCTGTGAGTTTGAGGCTAGCCTGGAACTACAGAATGAGTTCTACATCAGCCTAGGCTAGAATGAGACCCTATCTTTAAAAAAACTGAACTAAACTAAACAAACAGCTGGGTATGGTGGCGCATGCCTTTAACCCTAACAGGCAGAGGTAGGAGGATAGCTGTGAGTTCGAGGCCACCCTGAGAGTACACAGTGAATTCCAGGTCAGCCTAGACCAGAATGAAACCCTACCTCGAAAAACTAAACAAACAAAAAAAGAGCTACATTCACAGCACAGTATAAACATTTACATTTAAAATGATGTTCTGGGGTTGGGGAGATGGATTAGCGGTTAAGCGCTTGCTTGTGAAGCCTAAGGACCCCGGTTCGAGGCTCAATTCCCCAGGACCCACGTTAGCCAGATGCACAAGGGTGCGCACATGTCTGGAGTTCGTTTGCTGTGGCTGGAGGCCCTGGCGCTCCCATTCTCTCTCTCTACCTGCCTCTTTCTCTGTCTGTTGCTCTCAAATAAATAAATAAAAATAAACAAAAAATATTTTAAAATGATGTTCCTAGCTAGGCATGGTGGCACTAATCCCAGAAAATTTTGGACCAAGAGCTGAGTGTGGTGGTTCACATCTTTAATCTCAGCACTTGAGAGGCAGAGGTAGGAGGATTGCCATGAATTCAAGGCCAGCCTGAGACTACATAGTGACTTCCAGGTCAGCCTGAGCTGGAATGAGACCCTACCTCTAAAAACCAAATAAAGTAAAATAGAATAAAGTAGCCGAGCATGGTGTCGCACACCTTTACTCCCAGCACTTGGAAGGCAGAGGTAGGAGGATCACAGTGAGTTCCAGCCCACCCTAAGACTACATAGTGAATTCCAGATCAGCCTGGGCTAGAGAAAGACCCTACCTCGAAAAAACAAAAAATAAAAAATAAATAAAATAAAGTAAAATGATGTTTCTGGGCTGGAGATATGGCTTAGCAGTTAAGGCACTTGCCTATGAAGCCTAAGGACCCAGGTTCAACTACCCAGATACCCACAAAAGCCAGAAGCACAAGGTGACACATGTATCTGGAGTTCGTTTTCAGTAGCTAAGGCCCCAGCATGCCAATTCTCTCTCTCTCTCTTTCATGAAAATAATAATAATAATAATAATAATGTTTTTAAAGCTTTTAAAATGTTTGTCCTGAATCAACAGGATTCAATTATATTCTAGATATCAACATTATAAAGCAAGAAAGTATGTGATCCACTTTTTATCATCCCCAGCCAAACTTTTTAAATGGTTTGGTTTGGTTGTTTTCATATGGTTGTTATGGTCATTGAGAAAATGTAGCTATCCAGAATGACTCACTGGGGGAGGGGTGCACAGATGGTGGCTTTCTGAATTGAACAAGAAGGGTTTTTATTCAAGTTAGATTAAAAATCAGGAAGCAAAAGATTAAATAATGAATAGTTACTGTGTATTCACTGGGTCCTCTCAGTATGCCAGGCACTTATAAAATCACACAGAAAGGAGAGTGTGGTGGCGCACGCCTTTAATCCCAGCATTTGGGAGACAGAATAATTGGATCACCATGAGTTTGAGGCCACCCTGAGACTACATAGTGATTTCCAGGTCATCCTGAGCTGGAGTGAGTGAGACCCTGCCTTCAAAAAAAAAAAAAAAAAAAAAAGGTGGGGGGGCGGCCTACAGAGATGGCTTGGCGGTTAAGCGCTTGCCTATGAAGCCTAAGGACCCCGGTTGGAGGCTCGATTCCCAGGACCCAGATGTACAAGGTGGTGCACGTATCTAGAGTTCATTTGCAGTGGCTGGAGGCCATGGCACGCCCATTCTCTCCCTATATCTGCCTCTTTCTCTCTCTGTCTGTCGCTCTCAAATAAATAAATAAAAATAAACAAAAAAAAATCACACAGAACAAGCAGAGATGCAGAAAGGCCTTCATAATCTAGGGCAGGGAAGAGGCCACCTGGTCCCACTCAAGATCAAGGATGCCCCTTTCCAATAACCATAACAAATGATCACAAAGCCTCTTCTTAAATACTTCAGAGTAGGGAACTCACTTCCTTGTTCCCTCAAGAGCTTGTTGACTCAATTGAGTGGGTGGGTGTCTGTCTCTCTTTGACAGGGTATCGCTATGGCACCCAGGCTGGTCTCAAACTCCAAATCCTTAAGCTTCAGCTTCCCAAGTAGCTAGGATTACAAGTGAGTACCACTGTCTGGGCCCTTGGGAGCCTTTTAAAATAAATGAAAATCTACTTTCCTGACCCTTCTATTCATTGGCTCTGTTCTCTGTAGAACAATGCTTGTTTTTGTTTTTGGAGGTAGGGTCTCACTTTAGCTCAGACTGACCTGGAATTCACTATGTAGTTTCAGGCTGGCCTTGAACTCATGGAAATCCTCCTATGTCTGCCTCCCAGATGCTGAGATTAAAGGTGTGCACCACCATACCTAGCTTCTGGTCCAATTTCTTTTTCTTTCTTTCTTTCTTTTTCTTTTTCTTTTCTTTTTTTTTTTTTTCTTTTAAGAGAGAGAGAGAATAGGCGCACCAGGGCATTCAGCCCCTGCAAATGAATTCCAGACACATGTGCCATTTTGTGCATCTGGATTACATGGGTCCTGGGTAATTGAACCTGGGTCCTTTAGCTTTGCAGGCAAGTACCTTAACCACCAAGCCATCTCTCCAGCCCTGGTCCACTTTTTGAAACAATCCCAAGTGAGAAATGACTAGGCTTCTTTCCCAGATTAGCACTTCTACTCAGTTTAGCAACTCCATGTGGACACAGGTCTCAGGGTACAAGCGCTTCATGAATCTCTCCTATGGCTTGGTGAGAGCAGCCTGGCCCCTTCTGGGAGAGCCAAGGCTACACCTGCAATGTCAAGATGTATTAGCACTAATACAGGCCACAGTAATGCAAGAAACGACTTCACACACACATCATTCCAGAACAGCTAAATTCAATCAAACATGGCAGCACTTCCTACATGCTCTGGTCACTGGGCCAGCGCATGTGACGTGGGCCCACTTACTGGAAGCTGCTGGAAACAGAAAGTAAGCGCTTTGCTTGAGACTGTAATGGACAGGGTTTTTACCAGCCGTAAGTGGTTTGGCATCCTTCTTTCCCAGGAATTACCTAGAAATTCATTTACCATCTAAAGACTGCAAATGAACTCAGAAGGTTAAACGAAAGTACTTAAGGGGAAGGAAGAAAGGGGACCGTAATTCTTATCCTCACCTTAAATATGTGATTCTTATGGGAAGAGAAGTAAATCTGGCTTAGGTGGTAATTAAGAATCAAAACCAAAGACGATCTGGACTTAATTCTACTCCAGTCACCAAAATCTTCAGTGACTTTAGTCATCTACCTGTCCTGTTTCCGCTTCCTCACCTGTAACTGGTGCTGCTTTAGACACACACCAATGTGTCACAAGGAATAATTAGTCAGCATTTATATAGTACTCTCATCTTCAAAGTAGGATTATTAGCCCATAAAATAGAGTAGACGTGGTTTGAAAAATCTTTTAAACCCCAAAATAAAGCATGCAAGCAAATTCAGAGAAACAAAGCAGGCAGACATCATCTCCAGCAGTCAGAAGGCTCTGCCTCCATGTCCCCTTTCCACCTAATCTCTATTTGCATGTGGAGACAAAGTTATCAAAACATTGCATTAGGCCAGGCCATGGTGGCACACACCTTTAATCCCAGCACTGGGGAGGCAGAGGTAGGAGGATTGCTGTGAGTTCAAGGCCACCCTAAGACTACAAAGCAAATTCCTAGGTCAGCCTGAGCTAGAGTGAGACCCTATCTCGAAAAAAAAATAGAAAGAAAATAGTAAGAAAGAAGGAAGGCATAGCTTATCTACTAGAAGAGCAAAAGTAGGGAGACGAGGGAACAAAACTTCATTAAGAGAACTTTTTCCTGCTTTCAAAAACAAAAAAAAGAAGAGCCAGTGGTGCATGCCTTTAGTCCTAGGAGGCAGAGGTGGGAGGATCGAGGCCATCCTGAGATTACACAGCGAATTCCAGGTCAGCCTGGGCGAGAGTGAGACCCTACCTTGAAAAGAAAGAAAAGAAAGCAGGTAGGCAGACGAGCAAGCAAAAAAGCAGGTAGGCAGGCAGGCAAGCTAAAAGGAAAAGTTAACTTAAGTATAAAATGAGAGCAAGGAAGACAAAGAGCAGAGACTAGGAAAACCGCATGAAGCTTCACGAGAGGGTCTGAAACCAGAAGGCTGGAGAAGAAATCATTAGCAAGTCCACAGTGCGTCTACAGTGATACTGTGTGGATCAATTCATTTAACGCTGCCCTGTACATTTACAGAAAAGTACCTCTGATATAATAAAGGCTCATAAACACGCAGAAATTGGGTTAGATCTGTTTCGAATTCCTGCCAAACAATAGTTCAGAAAAATGAAGCTCTATTTTAATTAGCTGGATCCACCAGTGATTTGATAACAGCAGATGCCGTCTGGATGCTTTCAGCTTGATGGGCTCTACATACATGAACTGGGAGTGGTTTTGATGCAATTAGGTATTTCTTTCTGTTCCAACATGCCTAAGCCTACGTGCAGCTTGACATGTGACTGTGTTTATCTGCACATTTCAAATTGTAAAGATGAGAAAAGTAACCACATGCGATAACTGGAAAAATTGGTTTTAAAGTCACTGGTGAGTAGAAGGCTGCTTTCCACTAGGTAAGAAAAAGTTAGCCAGCTGAGAGGAAGCAACACAGGGCAGTCTGTGTAGAAACACTCAATACCTGGCTGAAACACGACAGACTGCGGACTGCCAATTTTGAAATTGCAGTGCAGTGTTACAGCAAAGGATTCATGCGCCTAATGCACAGCCTGACCTAGGACTAAGTGGCCTTCAAAATGTTCTTTGTTATCAGCCATCCTATTATGAGCCCAGAGCACCATTCCCTGAGACAGGCAGTGGTATTCATGATCACAACCCTGAAGTCCAAGGATGCTCACCAGGTGCCTTCAATCGAGGCATCTTGCTGGCCCCTCTCTCACTTTTAAGCACTCTCTCTTGCAAAGAGCATTTTGTTTGCTTTTCCCAAAGCACTCGCTGTCCTCTGCTCTGACCACTTAGTGCAGCACCGCCCATACACAAAAGTAGCTAAAGGGCTTGCAGAAAGCACAGCATCTTCCAGCACAGGACACGCCCCACAGGAGGACTGGACCAGTGAGTTATCTGTCTGTCTGTTACACATGGGCTGAGAAGACGACTAGAAAAAGAGGCATTCTCCTCTGAAATTCTAAACTGGCCTTTCAAAATCATTTGATGGCATGCAGAAACTCACACCCTCCACTTTCTCCCACACAGGACAAAGAAGACACAAGGGACTTCACACTGCCTCCCCTTCACTGGTGCTAACAAGCTGAGCACTGTAAATCCAAGATGAAATCCCTGTGCCAGGAAGTGAGAGAGGTGTTCCATCTGTGAAGAGCCCAAGGAAGCTGCCTGCTTGGGAATCAGCATTGCAGTGCAAGGGCTTAGAAGGCAAGGAGCTCTGTGCCAACAGGTGAAGAAGAAAATAAATAAATAAATACATACATATATATATATATATATATATGTATATATATATATATAACAATAGGCCTCCTTCTTTCTTCAAAGGTTATTTCACAAATCATTCTGCTAAACAGTTGTATATTGTAAATGCACCAAATGAGAGTTTTGAGATTCTTTTGCTAGTCCATGGTCAGTGTGTTCACTACATTTCCTGGTATATACACATACAAGAATGGAAGAAGAGGGCTGGAGAGATGGCTTAGCGGTCAAGCACTTGCCTGTGAAGCCTAAGGACCCCGGTTCAAGGCTCAATTCCCCAGGACCCACGTTAGCCAGATGCACAAGGGGATGCACACGTATGGAGTTCGTTTGCAGTGGCTGGAGGCCCTGGCGCACCCATTCTCTCTCTCTCTCTGTCGCTCTCAAATAAATAAAAATGAACAAAAGAAAATTTTTTTTAAAAATGTGTACTCTTTGTCTCAGCTCTTCATAGAAGGTCCAGATAGAAATGGGTGATGTTGCCAGGCATGGTGGCACACACCTTTAATCACAGCACTAGGGAGGCAGAGGTAGGAGGATCATGGCCACCCTGAGACTACACAGTGAATTCCAGGTCAGCCTGAGCCAGAGTGAGGCCCTACCTTGAAAAAAAAAAGAAGAAAGAAAGAAAGAAAGAAAGAAAGAAAGAAAGAAAGAAAGAAAGAAAGAGAGAGAGAGAGAGAGAGAAATGGATAATGTTTACAATACCCCAAAGGACACAAAGCAAGAAGGCAGCACAGGGTCTCCCCCCTATCCACAATCCTTTAACTCCTTCCTTTGAGAAGTGACAAGAAGTCCCCTCTACTCACCTAACCCTAACTCTCCCCATTCCTGACCACAACCCAAATTAGCCAGGTTAGATGCAAACAGCCCTGGATCAAAATAAGGGTTGGGCATGGTGGTACACACCTTTAATCCCAGCACTCAGGAGGCAGAGGTAGGAGGATCACCATGAGTTCAAGGCCACCCTGAGACGACATAGTGAATTCCAGGTCAGCATGGGCCAGAGTGAGACCCTACCTCGAACCTTGAAAAAACCAAAAAAAAAAAAAAAAGTTTCTGACAAGAAGTAAGAACAGTCATAAATCAAACAGAAGCCAGGCATGGTGGTACAGATCCTTAATCCCAGCTTTTGGTAGGCTGAGGTAGGACATTCAAGGCCAGCCTGGGTCTACAGGGTAAGTTTTGAGTCAGCCTGAGCTAAAGACCCTGCCTCAAAATAATAATAATAATAACAATAATAAAATTTTTGTTTATTTATTTATTTATTTATTTCAGAGTGACAGACACAGAGAGAGAAAGAGGCAAATATATAGAGAGAGAATGGGCGCGCAAGGAACTCCAGCCACAGCAAATGAACTCCAGATGCGTGTGCCCCCTTGTGCATCTGATTAACATGGGTCCTGGGGAATTGAGCCTCGAACTGGGGTCCTTAGGCTTCACAGGCAGGCGCTTAACCGCTGAGCCATCTCTCCAGCCCAACAATAGAATTTTTTAAAAATTTACATACTGCCAGGCATGGTGGCGCACGCCTTTAATCCTAGCACTTGGGAGGCAGAGGTAGGAGGATTGCCGTGAGTTTGAGGCCACCCTGAGACTACATAGTGAATTCCAGGTCAGCCTGGGCTAGATTGAGACCCTACCTTGAAAAACCAAAACACAAAAAAAAAATTTACACACACATATGCTCACATTTGCAGGTGTGTGAGTCATGTGTACATGAAAGCCAGATGTTGACGTTAGGAGTCTTCCTTGGCCACTCTCCACTTGAAACCAGAGCTAACCAGCCACCTTGCCTCATCTCCCTAGCTCTGGGATTATGGGCAGACCCCCATGCCTACCTATGTGGGTCCTGGGGATCTGAATTCTGGTCCTCAAGCTTACAGAGCAAGCACTTATTGAGCCATCTCCACAGCCTCAGGGTGTTGTGTTGTGTTTTGTTTTAAGCTAGAGAGAGAAAACACCCAAAACAAAAGGCCACCCTACAAACAATAAAGAAATGAAACAGAGACAGGTCAGAACTTCCCATAAAGGTCTCTGAGTTTCTGGGTTCGTACTGAAAAGTGACCTGTTTCAGATTCTAGAGTCTTGGCTACTCAGGAGGCTGAGGCAGGAAAAGCACAAGTTTGAGGCCAATCTGGGCTTCTGAGTAAGAGAGGCCCTGTCTCATAAAAAAGACAACAGGCTGGAGAGATGGCTTAGCAGTTAAGGCATTTGCCTGCAAAGTCAAAGGATCCCAGTTTGATTCTCCAGGACCCACGTGCAAGCATCTGGAGTTCATATGTAGGGGCTAGAGGCCCTGGCATGCCCATCCTCTCTCTCTCTCTCTCTCTCTCTCTCTCTCTATCTCTATCTCTCTCATCTTTCTGTTTCTCAAATAAGTAAATAAAATATATTTTTTAAAAATAAGACAATAACAACAGGAAGATTCTAGATCCCAGCATGCGCCCAGGACTTAATTTTGTATTTCTGCTCCCTATACTCTTAGCTCATTTCAAGAAGGAATTTAAGGGACTGGGAAGATGGCTCAGTGGTTAAGGGTGCTCGCCTGTAAAACTTATGTCAGAGATTCAAATAAGAGGACCGAGAGCACACAGTTTTGGGAGATGGGGAGTTTACTAACAGCTCAGAGTGTGAGTCTTCATGCAAAGGAGTAGAGGCAAAGAGCCAGAGCATGGGCAGTGGGCTGCAGCACTGCCAGCCCAGAAGCAACAGCATGCAGTGGGTCAGCATGGGGAGGGGAACCAGTTACAAGCTGAGGAAGAAAGCAAGAAAGAGAAAATAGAGGAGATAAAGAGAAAGGTACATGTATGAAGGAAAGGCAGATGAGACAACAGATAGACAGAGGGGTCCGAGGCAGAGACAAAGAGATACAGAGAATATATACAACTTGTGTCAGGAAAGAGGTCAAAAGAGAGAGCAAATGAAGGGGACCAGACCTTTTATGTCCATGCTCTGGAGGTGTGGTGGACTGGCCAGTGGAAAAGAGGCGTGTGGGGGTGTGGGCCCATGCTCAGGGAAGGAGACAGGCTGGGTAAATCCCCTTCAAGAGTGTTGGCCCTTTGAAGAAAGACCTCAGTTTGGGCCAGTTGGGAGGGGAAAGAGACACTGAGTCTGCCAGACTAGATTCAATTCCCAAGTCACCCACCTAAAAAGTGATACAAGCACCTGGTGTTTGTTTACAGTGGCAAGAGGCCCTTGACATGCCCATACACATACATACAGCATGCAAATTAATTAATTAATTTTTTAAACTTTATTTATTTATTGGAGAAAGAGGCAGACAGAGAGACAGAATGGGTACACCAAGGCCTCCAGCCACTGCAAACAAACTCCAGATGCATGGACCACCTTGTGCATGTGGCTTCTGTGGGTACTGGGGAAATAAACCTGGGTCTTTAGGCTTTGCAGGCAAGTGCCTGAACTGCTAAGTCATCTCTCCAGCCCTTGTTTTTTTTAAAGAAGGAATTTTAAGAACTGCATCACTAAGGGCCACAGACATCCCCTGCTTCCTAAAAACCAAGAATCTTTTAGTTGACAGCAACTCCTTAGCGCCCTCCACACAGTTTCTGTCACAGTGTAAACTCCACCACAAAACTTTCCTGACAGAAAAACAGTAATAAGATAGAAAAAAGAAATACAAATTTAAAGAAGAATTCTGCCAAAAGCTGCACCTCCCAAATCTGGTTCGGCCACATTCTTGCCCACAACCTGTATCTCTCAGTGCCTCCCTACATTTTCCACAATGCAGCTACACAGACCTTTTAAAATTCAGATTTCTAGCACCTCTAATTACAGGCCTCTCAAGCCAGGCTCCTTTAATTCATAAACCTTACTCCTCTCTCTTCAAAGGAAATCTGCATTTGAGACCTATCACAGGGTGAGCCCACCCCATCAGTGCTGTCTGATCACTGCCTAATGCAGCTACACTCTGCACCCCAGACTGAACTAAAGAGGCCCGCCCCACCTCTACTGCCCAGTTCAACATATCTTCATCTGACATGAGCCAATTGTGTGGTTAAGGCCATAAAACATTTCTTGGAATTTAAGGGAAGAGAAAGGTTTCTTGGGTGTGACCAGCAAAACCCAAAGTGCACTTGGTTCTCCCTAGTTCCTGTGTTCTCCCAATTTCACTTTCTTCCCTCTGCCAGGTTAAGTGTGGAATGCAGACAGGAGAGAGGGCCTCTAGTCAAAGTTGAACAGGCCATATAAGGAGCACACTTCCATATAGAAAATTCTGTAAAGGAGGCTCAAAAGACGGCTCAGTGGTTAAAGGCACTTGCTTACAAAGCCTGATGGCCTGGTTTTGATTCTTTAGTATCAATGTAAAGCCAGATGCACAAAATGGTGCATGCATCTAGAACTTGTTTGCACCAGCGCTAGGACCTGGCACGCCCATTCTCATTCACTTTCATTCTCATATATTCTCATTCTCTCTCTCTCTTCTTGCAAATAAATAGTTTTAAAAAAGACTGAAATAAGACTGGTCAAAACCTTAAAACAGGTGGAAAGAAAGAGACCCATGAAGCAAAGCCACCACTTACGAGGTCTAAAGAAGAATTGGAGGAGCCGGACGTGGTGGTGCGCACCTTTAATCCCAGCACCAGGGAGACAGAGGTAGGAGGATCACCGTGAGTTTGAGGCCAACCTGAGACTACATAGTGAATTCCAAGTCAGCCTGGGCTAAGAGTGAGGCCCTACCTCAAAAAAAAAAAAAAAAAAATTAAACCAGGAAGCAGATGTAGTCAGATCACTGTGATTTCAAGGCCAGCCTGGGCTGACCTGGCACTCACACTGCATCCCTGTGGTACTTATCCTGCTCACTCAGTGACCACTGCATCCCTGTGGTACTTATCCTGCTCACTCCCTGACCACTGCATCCCTGTGGTACTTATCCTGCTCACTCCCTGACCACTGCATCCCTGTGGTACTTATCCTGCTCACTCCATGACCACTGCATCCCTGTGGTACTTATCCTGCTCACTCCATGACCACTGCATCCCTGTGGTACTTATCCTGCTCACTCCGTGACCACTGCATCCCTGTGGTACATATCATGCTCACTCAGTGATCACTGCACCCCTGTGGTATGTATCCTGCTCACTCCCTGACCACTGCATCCCTGTGGTACATATCATGCTCACTCAGTGACCACTACGTCCCTGTGGTACTTATCCTGCTCACTCAGTGACCACTGCGTCCCTGTGGTACTTATCCTGCTCACTCCCTGACCACTGCATCCCTGTGGTACATATCATGCTCATTCAGTGATCACTGCACCCCTGTGGTATGTATCCTGCTCACTCCCTGACCACTGCATCCCTGTGGTACATATCATGCTCACTCAGTGACCACTGCATCCCTGTGGTATGTATCCTGCTCACTCCCTGACCACTGTGTCCCTGTGGTACTTAGCCTGCTTACTCCCTGACCACTGCGTCCCTGTAGTACTAATCTTTCTCACTCCCTGACCACTGCGTCCATGTGGTACTAATCTTGCTCACTCCCTGGCCACTGTGTCCATGTGTCCTAATGCTGCTCACTCCCTGACCACTGCATGTATGTGGTACTTACCCTGCTCACTGTGTCCATGTGGTACTTATGCTGCTCACTCTCTGACCACTGCATCCATGTGGTACTTCTCCCACTCCCTGGCATGGCTACCTGTTTCTGTCTGTGCCCAACACCCAAGGGCTAACACCAGCCACCATTTCCACAGTCCCATTAGATGTGGTCTCCAAATCTCTGAGCAAGTTGCAATCTGGAGTCACCAACCTAGCTGCTGAGACACAATAGGCTGATTATAAGGAGTACCCACTTCTTATTCCCCAATCACAAGCAGCCAGAGGTGACCCAAAGGATTTTTAACTTGGTTTGGTTTGCCAACTATGACGCCCTCAAGATGCACTGCTCTTTGGCACAGCAGCATTTAGTTTCCTGACAAACGCGTATAAGTGCAGCGCTAGAGAACTGGGGCTGAACATGAAAACTGGGGTGTGCAGAAATAAGGGGCTGGGAGTAGCTGAGATCAGGAATGTCCAGGGATCTTGGCATGGGAGGCCACACCAGCCAGCCAGGCACTTTCTTTCCAGGGTGTCTCAAGGGGAAATCACCCATCGATCCTAGGACACACACATTCCAGGACCAATCCCTTACCTCAGAACAGCCTCTGCCTCAAATTCCTGCTTGTGCTTTAATGTTTAAATTATTAAATGCATTAATGTATTTACATTATTCAAGTCTTACGTGCATTTTTCTAAGATAATTTATGTATAAGAGTTTGGATGTCCATGACTGTTAATGTCTACAACCCTTCCTGTTCATTATTGATTCTGGAAGAAAAAAAAAGTCAGAGTTTTAATGCCTTATTTTTAATGTATTAAGAGTCTGAATAAGTGCATTCTCTTTTTTCTTTTGTAATTTCATAATTTAAGTAGTGCATTTATTAAACTGACACAGTATGAATTGTGGTGAAGCCTGGCACGGCTCCACACTGTCGAGCAGCCCGCTCCTCTGCTCCTGTGCGACCAGGCAGCAGGCAGCACTCTCTCAGCACTCTTCCCACTTCTGTGAGGACCACAGCAAGGAAGGGGCAAACATTTGCTCAATGCATGCTTCTACAAGGAGGTTTTTGTTCTCCTTTTCCAAGTTCTTGCCCAAATCAGCTCTCCTTGCTACCTGGGCTTCCAGATGCTACTGAGCAGCACTGCATTAAGGGGACCGTTTTCTGCTCATCAGAAGTCCTCATCTGAATGCACTGCAGGTTTTATCCAAACAGAGCCTGCAATCAGCACACAATTTTCAAGAACAATAAACATGCTAGAAGCTTAACATAACAAAATCAAGCAAACAGAACAACTACTTCTTAAAAGAGATCTCAAAAAACTCTAACAGACAACATCTCCAACTTAGGCAGAAAATCTTCTTTCTTCTGAAATCCAGTTTCGCCAGAACATCTTCAATTAGAACCAGCAGAGCCACAGTGACACCCAATGGCCTATTAGCTTAATCCCAACCGAGCATTTCCCCAGAGGCTGTCCCTGCAGAAGGGTATTGCCCAGAGTTCCAGTGTGAACATGGGAGTTTGGAAGAAAATTGTTATTAGCCAGTTATCAGCATGCTGAATTGCTAATGGCTATGCCCTGCCCATCATGGACCACAACACACTGTATGCAATTATACCAATGGGCACACCACTCACTGCACACTTCTTCTGGCAGGGGATGTGAGCACATATGCATGTGCAAACAGCGACACATGAACTTAAGTGCACCTTACATGGACCAAGCAATACTGACCAAATCACCATGAAGTGGGAGAAGAGAAGCCAGGACTCTGCTCCTGCTCTAGAACTGACAAGACGTTTTCTCACATCTCACTAGCGCATACCACACACACCCACGTACGTACTACTTCATATTGTAATTTTCTCCCTTTTTAAACTTGTTTTCCTATTTCCTTCTTTTTTCTCCTTTTCTTTTTTGGCTACTCATTACCATTCTTTAACTGTTACAATTTATATCAGCATATAATGTTAAATAATTACAGGGAACAGAGCTCACTCTAGTGAGGATATAAACGCGCTGTGGGAATCTACAGATTTAAACAAATAACACTCACAGCAGGGGGTGAGCGGATGAATTAGCATTAATATCCTGCCTGGGAGATCCCAGTGCACTGGTACTGCTTAAATACAGATCTTTTCTGTAACAGTCAATATGACAGCTCCCGGCAATACGGCCCCTTTCCCTTTCCCAGTCAATATAGCAGCCAGTGAAAATAGAAACGTCCCTATAGCAATCAATATAGCAGCCAGCTAAAATAAACCCTTCCCTTTTAAGGGCTATATAATAGTCAGCTAAATGGAAGAATTGGCACCCCTGCTGGATAGCTCAGCAGAGAAGCCAAGGAACAAGCAGGCCACGAACACTAAATGATCCTTCAAGTTCCTTGAACTGGAGGCCCTGCCTAGGAAGGGAGAAGATCTCCATAGGGAGTACATGAAGGGCACTGGGCAGGCTGCCTCTAGGACCTAGGGATAAACACCCATACCATAAGCAAGCTACAGGGTCACTCTATACTGAAACTTAATTTAAATGACCAGAAAGTTTAGAATATGGTTCAACCTACCAAGAGATTATCTGTCCTCAATGAGGAGTGACAATATCCTGATTCAAACCCTATACCTGGGCTGGAGGTGGCTCAATGGTTAAAGGCACTCCAACCTGACAGCCTCGGTTCTATTCCCCAGAACCCACGTAAAGCCAGATGCACAAAGTAGTGCATGTGTCTATAGTTCATGTCGAGTGGCAGGAGGCCCTGGTGTGCCCATATTCTCCCCACACCTCTCTCTCAAATAAACAAATAAAATTAAAATTAAAAAAAATCCGGGTGTGGTGGCACACTCCTTTAATCCCACCCAGCACTTGGGAGGCAGAGGTAGGAGGATCAGTGTGAGTTCGAGGTCTGAGACTACATAGTGAATTCCAGGTCAGCCTGAGCTAGAGTGAGACCCTACCTCAGGGGAAAAAAAAAAAAAAGAGAACTGCTCCCACCTGAAGCCTCAGAAGGTAAGAGGATTAACAGTATGTTTTTTTGTTTGTTTTGTTTTCTGTCATCAATGGTTATATCAGAATCAGACATCCAGCCAAGCAAATGAAAAACATGGCATTCTATGTAAATACTGGCCAGTGTACATATAGAACATGTTTTTAAAACTCCCAGACATCAAGTTATTAAATACTCTGATAAGCATATTCCTCCCCACTCCCATCAAAGAAAACACTCTTCTTAGCTAGGCATTAGTGGCTCACACCTTTGATCCTAGCACTTGGGAGATAAAGGTAGGAGGACCATTGTGAGTTTGAGGCTAGCCTGGGATTACAGAATGAGCACCAGGTGAGACTAGGCTAGAGTGAGACCCTACTTCAAAAAGAAACAGAAAAGAAAAGAAAAAGAAAAAACACTTCTGTCTTGGTGACATATGCAAAAGAAACACCGTTACAACAGAATTTAGGAAATGGCTCCTCTGAAGGCCTAAATAGACCAAAGGCCTTTAAAAAAGAGGAGGACAAGCAAGAATTTGACTCAGGAGGTTCCTATGCATCTCAAGTTCCTGAGCTTCTGCATTAGGAGCAGCGGCTGCTAAAATTAGTTGCACTGGATGTGAGGGCTTGACAAATGTAGAGTGTAACCACCGCCACCAGTGCAGGTTTCCAGCAAGCACCTGAAGTGAACGCTGCTGGGATTCTGTCATCCAGAGCAGCTAAGCATCAGGGACCCACGCCACCTTCATTAAAATTCGACAATCTGTCTGCCATCCTTTGAGTAAATCCACAGAGAGTCCCTGCTTCCCTGGCCAGGTGTTTAACACCCAGTGATGCTCATGTCATCAATCAGGTGACTTTAGTCAAGTGCCACAGTGTTAGGTATCAGGGAAAAAAAAAAAAAAAGACTCTACAAGCTTTGGTTGACAGCACCAGTCCTTAAAAATTTAAATCCCAACATCCAATTTAAGAACATTTGCAAAAATCCAAGTTACGTAATATCTCTGGAGTTAAAAAGGCTAATATGATCAAGGTCTTCTACTGGCAGTATATATTTTGATGTGGTCTTGAGAGAACTTAGTAGCCAGAGATACAAAGTCTACAAAAGTCAGAGGCCCCACAGTCCCTACAAGTCACAGGTCCTATAACCCATAACGTCATAGGTCCCACAGTTTATAGGAGCCATTCCTGGGAAGTTCTTAGTCCTGCTGTGATTGTGGCAGCCATTCAGCCGAGGAAAGACCTGAGATGTCCCTTTATTTTTCACAGTATGCAATCATAAAAAGTGAGTTACAGTTACAATTTGACATGGCACTTAGCTTCTAGTGCTGAATACAATGAGTACTTTACAAGCATGGACAGTTCCATTCCTATACCATACAGAAAAGTCTGAGGGTACACAGTCTCAATCAGCATTAAAACTGGGGAGAATGCACCATGATGTTAGTGAAGACTCCATCAACGATAGATGCCCTTATAATTCATCAAAGGTGGAGAGGAAGGATGAAGAGACAGAGAAAGAGAGAGTAATGAAAGTTCTGAAAGGGAAGGGGAAAGAGAAACCTAAAGAAAAGAAATAACAAAGAAAGACAAAACCTCACTTTAGCATTGACAGTTTGAAGTTTTCAGGGCATTCTGTGAAATGACAGTTGCAATAAAACAAACAGAACGGTGAGTCATCTGGTTTCCAACTTGAGTCAAAAGTAGCTGTTTCTAGACAAACTGGAAGAAAAGCAGCTTCTGCACATTTAACGATGCCTATCTGTCCACCACAACTACAGAACAGGATGTGGACAAAAGAACAAGGAGGTGGGAGTGCACATCGTCTTTACTGGTCCCGGTGTCACAAATAAAGACCATCAAGATTTAAACCATAATAATGAAAAGGCTATAAAGGTCTCAGTTTATAATGTCTCCTCTGATGATCCCTTTCATAAAATGCCCTGTTTATATTGCCATGGTGGCAATGCTCCACCAAACATCAGCCTGTATGCCCAGGAGGACACTGAACCCTAGGTTCCCAGCAGGGCACCAGACAGCAACTGTGCTATCCAGCTCCTGGGCTCAGTATCTCCGGGTGTATGTGAGTTGAGTGTGCACTCAACCCTCTCATCCTACAAATGTGTACTAAGTGCCACTTTCTGCCAGCAGCCAAGTAGTACAGTATATGGCCATCCCACAGAAGGCTGGAAAAAGTGCCTAATGTGTCAAATACCTGAGAACGAAACATGAATATATTCCACATAGAAATATGGCCAAACAACATAAGAAGTCCTCTCGTATTTGGGCACCTAACACCCTTATATAAACACCCTGGCAACCTAGCAGTGAAATGGAGCCTGTCCTCCATTGTACAGAGCAAAGCAGATATAGGAGAATGAAGTTTAGGTAAGTGCTGAAAAGGAGGATATAACTGGTACCCACAAAGGCACTTTTAGACTCGGCACAGCAGACAAAAATGTAGACAAGATTACTGGTTCCAAGAGAAGCATATGCAAACTGGGTGTACAGCTCAGTGCTAGAGCACTTTCCAGCACACACAAAACCCTGAGTTCGATCCCCAGCTAGCACCAGAGACCCACAAGAAAAAGTAGAAGGCTGGAATGTAGCACAGTGGTAGAGCTACTATCTACTATGCCTGCGGCCTGAGGTTTAAACCCTTAGCACCTCAAAACTACAGCAACCCTACCTCTTGTAAATTTATACTTTATATACATGAATTGTTCATATAGACAAGGAAGTATGAAATAAGGCCAGTTGGATACTAAAAGAACCACATGAAGAGACAACATGAGGCTGAAATCTGTAAATCAGGGGACTCGGAGAGGCAATTAACAAAGCCAAAGCACAAAATTTGGAAAGGACTGACCTAGTCAACCCCAACTTGGTGGCAGATACAGAATGATAGCTCACATTTGCTAGGTGGGCAGCCAGTGCCAACCACAAACCACCACTGGGCTGCCTTCCCTGTTGATCTGTAAATTGGTGAGCCTGTGATAAAGCTACCAATTATCTTTAGGCCCCTGTATTTAGTTCACAGACAAAGGCAGGCAGGAGAGGCCAGTTAGTAGTGAGTAAGTAATGACCACGAAAATACATTGTATTTTACAGAGCTGCTTCGGCAGGAAAAGCTATTTGGAAAATAAAAAGTAAAGAATAAAATAAGCTTGAGAAACTCAATTTTCTCCCTTCCTCCCAAAGCCACACTTAGGATAAAATGAGGTTTGTGCAGGTTAATCCTTATGAGGTAAGAAAAAAATGATTAAATACATTTGAAAAATCAATTGTACATTAAACCAAATCCAAGAACTGCAAAAACAAACTGCAGCGCTCCTCCAGCCAGTATTAGCTCTGCTAGTCTGATCAGTAGGGGATACCCTCCACCTGATAGAGCCCAAAGAGGTAATGGAAGAGAAGCCACGAGAAAAGGGAACAGAGAAGGAGGGGGCTGTGGACCTGGATTTCCCTGGAAATAAACTGATTTCTATATATTAGAGATGGAGAAATAAAATGTCCCATAAATGGGGCTCTGGAGGCCAGGCTGAAATCTTCAAAACTCCAGTAGAAAGAGCAGTGTAGATAATAATCATCTGATAAACAGAAGTTATACAACCACTTCACTGTCAAATGATTTGCCAATACTTCTAGTGATTTCTTCTGTTCATTAACAGATTGTATTAACTGTCATTTTTTGGAGAGACATCCGAGCTGGATAGGTGAGACGGTGGCATGCCTTTGTCTTTGAGGAAAGCCACTCTGTGGGGAAGCTCCTACCTTTCTCAGGGCCCTGGATCCTCACGGAAAAACCTCATGGAAGGCAAAGCCACAGGAAATAGCATAGGTCACTTGCTCCTCCCACAGTGGAGTCAGGACAGACTTCGCAGCTAATCCTAAGTAAACCTCGCAGTGCTGAAGTGTCTGGCCCACTGGCTTCTCTGTATGTACTAACACCACCCAGATCCATAACCAGCCCTTGCTCCTGTCCAGAGCTTGCTTCCACCACACAGCTGGAAGGATCTCAGGGCCAGAGCCAGGAGCGCTGTGGGCCAGGGTGAAGGGCTGCTTCTGGGAAGGGCCAGCTAGTTCACTTGCTTCCAACAAAGCCCAAGATACCCATGTGTCAGCCTTGGGCCCTAGAGTCTAAACAACTAGCAAACCCAAACTTTGCCCTTCAGTGTGCTTCTGGGAGAAGCCCTTTGGGATTGTACAGAAGCCTCCAAATGCGTAATAGCCTTGGGAGGAAAACAGGTAATTGACTACATGACAGCAGCATTCCCAACAGAGTCAGGCACTGCCCACAGGGAAAGCTTCAAAACCTCTTAGCACTTTAAGAGTGGGTCATCAATGTCTGGCAGTTGGCAACAAGTAGATCTGACAAAAAGATTTTACTCTCTTAAAGCCAATCTCTCAGGCTGGATGGCTAAGTGGTTAAGGTGCTTGCCTGCAAAGCCTAACAACCCAGGTTCAATTCCCCAGTACCCATGTAAAGCCAGATGCACAAAGTGGTACATGTATCTGGAGTTTGTTTGCAATGGCTGGAGGCCCAGGTGTGCATATACTCTCTCTTCCTCTCTCTCTTTCTCTATTTACCTATCTATCTCTATCTCTCTGCTTGCAAATAAATTTTTAAAAATACTTTTTAATAAAGCCATCTCTCTTATCATGATTGCTGCCTTAACTCTGACAATGAGGAATGTATAGATGCTAATGAGGAAAGATAAGGGTTTAACAGAGGAGCAGAGAAAGGGGAAATGGAGGGTGCTAGATATCATGTTTTCTTTAGTTAGATTCCAGTGACTCCCTGAGGACCTGAAGAGCACTGCTTCAAGAGATGGAGTCAGAAAGCAAATTGCTCACTTGTCCAACCTCCACTCTTCCAGTAGGAGATGAAATAACAGTCAGTTGCTGCCCCCTAGAAGCTACCAGAGATGTAGCACTTTCCATACAGACACCAGATGAAAAGATCCTATTATCTCCCTCGGTCCCATAACCTGTCATTAGTGAGGTACATGGGTGCAGACGCCTCCTCCCAGCCCAACGAGGTGCACATCACCTGTGATGAATTAATAGGTGCCTTTTCAACAGTGAGAATGCATACAAAAGACTCCAACCAGGGAGAGCACGGATAAGGCAACAGCTTCAGAGAGAGTAAGCGCAGTTCAGCAGGTAGCCCCTGCCACAGCCTGTCTGTGTGGCATCCCCTTACCACACTAGTGTCATTGAAGGTAAAGTCAGGACTGACCTTGATCTACATTCCCCATCCGTATAAGTTCAGTAGCATGGGTCAGGGACTATGAATCCCAGTCCCACCACTTAGTAGCTCTGGGAGCTCAACTACCCTGGGCTTCAGTTTCCTCACTGTAAAATGAGAAGGGTAATCCTCACAGGTGTGTGAGGATCGAACAAGATAAAAATAAACCAGCACTGAGGCCAGAGAATTACACAGTAGCCCTCCTGGTCTATGAGATCACAGCTAATAATTGTTCAGTTAATCAAAAAATCAGTTAAAGAGGAGAATCATTAAAAATGGAGGCTACTCTATATACCTTCAGCATTTTATATTAACTGAAAACCTATAAATGTACAGTCATTTGCTAATCTTTTGATGTAGAGCCAAGAACTTTTCTTTGAGTGTGGGCCCACAGACTGAAGTTCCCAGACATCTTTCTCTTGCATAAACCCCACCCATAACACACCCTCTCCATTTCTAAAGCAAAGGAAGAACTCACAGACATTAGTAAGGCAACCAAAGTATGGAATCCTTTAAGAATTTTATGATTCTGCCCCAATGTTTAAATGTCATCTCACACCTAATTTGACAGCAATATTTTTAGTTCACATTTGTCAAACATTTAGGTTTTTGATTTTTTTTTTTTTTAATTTTCAAACAGAGAGAGAGAATGAGTGGCACATCATGGCCTTTTTGCCACTGCAAGCAAACTCCAGATGCATGTGCCACTTCGTGCATCTGGCTTTACGTGGGTACTGGAGAATTGAACCTGGATGGTCAAGCTTTGCAAGCAAGTGCCTTTAACTGCCAAGCAATCATTCTAACCCTTAAGTGTTTTGGGTTTTTTTAGTTTTTTAATTTTTATATGTTTTATTTTATTATTTGTTTTTTCAAAGTAGGGTATCACTCTAGCCCAGGCTGACCTGGAATTCATTATGTAGTCTCAGGGTAGCCTCGAACTCATGGCAATCCTCCTATATCTACCTCTCCGAGTGCTGAGATTAAAGGTGTGCACCACCACGCCCGGCTTTCCCAGATGATTTTAATAGAAAACTCTTTATATTAATCTTGGGCTGGAGAGATGGCTTAGCAGTTAAGGTGCTTGCCTGCAGAGCCAAAGGACCCAGGTGCAATTCCACAGTGCCCACGTAAATGCAGATGCACAAGGTGGCATAGGCATCTGGAGTTCATGGGAGTGGCTAGAGGCCCTCGAGCACCCATTCTCTCTCTCCCTATCTGCCTCTCTCTCTCTCAAATAAAGTTATTTAAAAAAGAAAACTCTTTATATTTATCTTTATAAAACATATTATAGCTGGGTGTGGTGGCACATGCCTTTAATTCCAGCACTCGGGAGGACCAGGTAGGAAGATCACTATGAATTCAGGCCAGCCTGAGACCACATAGTAAATTCCAGGTCAGCCTGGGTTACAGTAAGAACCTAGCTCAAAACAAACAAACAAACAAAAAAGCATATCATACTTGTAGAATCCTCTCCTCATGTTTGTCTTTCATCTGCCTGCATCATATCTAAAGAAACTACCCAGTTCGATAACCAGCACACTTGCTGCACACAGATTTAGGAACTGGCTGACTACCTCTTGGTGTGAGAACAGCGAGAACAGCTAGTAGAGCTGAACATCAGAATGCCTGGCCAGGGGAGTAGGTTCCAAAGACCAGAAGGGCCAGCTGGTCATTTATAAGAAGAGTGTAAGCAACAGAAGCTGAAAGAAGCATGTGCTATGGATACTCCACTTCACCAGAGGTTTCAAACAGCTCTCGATAGTACACAGGGGTAGTGAGAGGCTGGGGCAGAAGGAACATGAATTCAAGGCAAGCCTGAACTCCACAATGAGGCCCTGTCTCAAAAAAAAAAAAAAAAAGTACACATAAGACAAAAAGACCGAGGAAAGGAAAAGAAGATATTAAATAGCTATTTATTCCTCATCTCCAAAATCCATTTTCAGCGAAGTGTGGAAAAACAACAACATAATCAGCTTGCAAGCTAGATTCTGTTAGCAGCTAGCTTCTGATTACTACGAGGTTGGGAAAAGAGACCTTAGCAGAGATCCTCTAGCTATGGGCCTGAACGAGCCACAGCTGAAAGCAACAGAGAAGCCTCTGTGAAGCTATTGCTAACCAGAGGCACCAGCCCACAGACTGCACAAACAGGGAGCTGGGGCCCAGAGTGGTTGTGAGGCAAGAAGTCACAAAGGTGGCAGTGGGAGCTCTTCTTGACAGGGCAATTTATCCTCACGCCCGCTCCGCTGGGGGCGATGCTTTAGCTCCTCTCTGCCTCTGACTGTCAGGGAGTGCCCCCAGATAGATTTACCTCAGGAATCACTCAGTGTCGGCCCCATCTCTAGACTGCTCGGACAAACTCATAATGGCAGAGCAAAGATTTGTGGAGCAACAAACATAAATCTTAGTTATAACCACAAACCATAAAAGAAAGGAGAGCTGGGAGGGAAGAAGGAAGGGTGGCCAGTACGTCCTTCTCCCAAGCACCACTTTATCTTCCTGCAGCACTGCCCAGTGCACCAGGGGATTAACTATGGAACCATATTTTTCAAACCAAAATCAGTCTGCACCGTTTTACAATGCTCCAAAATTTTAAATTGAAATTATCCTGGAAAATCTAGGGTGCATGGTGGTTCTGATAACAACCCAACAGTTGGTGTTTTTCAAACAGAGGCTGGGGGTTTGCCTATGTCTATCATAAGAAAACTCATCTTTTAGGTCACACTCAAAGACACTTTCATACGAAAAATTCTCAAAGATGATGATCAATTTTCAACAAAAGAAAAACATTTTAGGAACACCCTCCTGCTGTAGATCCCATGTTCAGCAATGTCTAATAGGACAGCTGAAAAGCTAAGCCTACACCTCCAGGAGGTGATGTCAGGGACTAGATGAAAGATGAACTGCTCTTGGCTCAGTAGTTAAAGGAACTTGCTTCAAAGCCCACTAGCCCAGGTTCAATTCCTCAGTATACATGTAAAGCCAGATACACAAAGTGGTGTGTCTGGAGTTTGTTAGCAGCAACAAGAAGCTCTGGTGCACCCATATCTCCTCTCCCTCTCTCAAATAAATAAAAACATATTTAAAAAAAAATAAGAGAACCAGGCATGGTGGCGCACGCCTTTAATCCCAGCACTTGGGATGCAGTGGTAGGAGGATTGCCGTGAGTTTGAGGCCACCCTGAGACTACATATTTAAATCCAGGTCAGCCTGGGCCAAAGTGAGACCCTACCTCTAAAAACCAAAAATAAATACAAAATAAATAAAAATAAAATAAGAAAGATAGCCAGGCATCGTGGCACATGCCTTTAATCTCAGCACTCGGGAGGCAGAGGTAGGAGGATCACTGAGAGTTCGAGGCCACCCTGAAACTACATAGTGAATTTCAGGTCAGTCTGAGCTAGAGTGAGACCCTACCTCGAAAAAAAAAAAAAAAAAAACAAGAAAGAAAGAAAGATGAACTTCTCCAATCACAGTGTGCTCAAGTCTTTGGTTCCTACATCTCCAAAATAGGAACACTGCTCAGTTATCCACAAGGTACAGCCTCTGATTATAGGAACTACAGCCAATACAAAGTACTACTATGAAAGCCAGGAACCTAAAGCATAAACAAAGGGGAAGAACTGTTTCAAATTCCATTTCTTTAATTATTACTCCTAAGAGTTTCAATTCATCTAATAATTATTTGTAAAAGGATACCTCCAAACTGAAAAACAACCTCTTCATTTACCTGAAAGAGGAAACAACTTAAAGGGCACCGCCTAGTCTTTTCCATAAACCTCCTCAGACTATAATAGGAAGGAGTAGGAAGAGGCAGTAATTTCAAAATCAGTAAGTGGCCTGGAGATTATAGCTACCCAGAAATGGAATGAAGCTTTTCTTCAGTTCATCCATTTCAGCATTTAGGTCTAACAAGTTTTCCTCCCCAGATCTGGCAGAAGAAGCAGGAAGCTCAGGTACCTTCCCACCCAGGAGTTGGTAAGCATGGACATTAGGGTTACAAAGGAAACATTTTCTTCACAAAAGGTTCTTTCTTTGGGGGGAAGAGAGGCTTTTTAGGTAGGGTCTCACTCTAGTCCAGGCTGATCTAGAATTCACTATGTAGTCTCAGGGTGGCCTGGAACTCACAGTGATCCTCCTACCTCAGTCTCCCAAATGCTGGGATTAAAGGTGTGCTCAACCACACCCAATTTAAAATATGTTTTACTGGGTTAGAGAGATGACTTAGCGGTTAAGCACTTGCCTGTGAAGCCTAAGGACCCTGGTTCGAGGCTTGATTCCCCTGGACCCACGTTAGCCAGATGCACAAGGGGGCACACACATCTGGAGTTCATTTGCAGTGGCTGGAGGCCCTGACGCACCCATCCCCTCTCTATCTAACTACCCCTTTCTCTCGGTTGTTCTCAAATAAATAAATAAAAACAACAAAAAAATTTTTTAAATATTTTTTATTTATTTACTTGCGCACGTGAGAGAGAGAGAGAATGGGTACACCAGGGCCTCTTACCTCTGCAAAGAACTCTAGCTGCATGCACCACTTTGTGCATCTGTCTTTATGTGGGTACTGGGGAATAGAAGCCAGGCCAGCAGGCTTTGCAAGCAAGCGCCTATAACTGCTGAGTCAACTCCCCAACCAAAAGCCAACATTTTTTTCTATCTGAAACATGCTCAATCCACAGGTCCAGAACCTGGAACCAGTCACATAATAACATCGCCACCAATATCAAAGTATTCCATGAACCCTATTCTCAAGTTCTTTACATGTGAATTTGCTCCCTAACTTTCTCAACAGCAATCATGAAGGGATGATCCAGGGAAATTTGCTAGTAACAGTTTAGCAGTTGGGGAGGCTGAGTCAGAAAGATCATGAGTACAATGTCAGCATTGGCAATATAAAGACACCTATCTCTTATAATTATCCCTATGATATTACCCCTACTCACTCACATACTGATAGAGATCTCTAAGCAAGAAAACAAGTGGAAGTGACAACTAGCTTCAGCATTAACACTCTACCCTGAAATCAACCAATATATAATACTTTAAAATTACTTTGCTATTATTTGTGTTTTCCTGAAAAAAGACCATTTCCTAAAATCCCAATGGTTGATCTTATTATCCATTTGCTTGTGAAACACTTTCATGAATATAGTTATAAAGAACAATTTTAGGGCTGGCCGTGGTGGTACATGCCTTTAATCCCAGCACTCGGGTGGCAAAGGTAGGAGGATCACCGTGAATTCAAGGCCACTCTGAAACTACATAGGGAATTCCAGATCAGCCTGGGCTAGAATGAGTCCCTACCTTGAAAAATAGAAAATAAAATAAATAAATAAGTAAAATTAGGGGGCTGGGAAGGTGGCTCAGTGGTTAATGGCACTTGCTTGCAAAGCCTGCCAGCCCAGGTTCAATTCCCCAGTATCCATATAAAGCCAGACACACAAAGTGGCACATGCATCTTGAGTTTGTTTATAGTGACAGAGACCCTGATGTGTCCATACACACTCACCTTCCCCTTCCTCTTTTCTTTCCTCCCTCTCCCCCTTCTCTTTTCCCCCCTTCACCCCTTCCTCTCTGCTCACAAATAAATAAATAATATTTTTAAGTATTTTTATTTATGTATTTGATAGAGAGAAAATGGGTATTCCCACACCACCACCTGCTGCAAATGACTCCAGATGCATGCACCACTATATGCATCCAGCTCTACATGGGTGCTGGGGAACAGAACCAAGACCATCAGGGTCTTTAAGCAAGCACCCTTAACCACCAAGAGATCTCCCCAGCCCATAAATAGTATTTTTTCTTAAGCTTAGGGCCGGAGAGATGGTTCAGAGGTTAAGTGTGCTTCCTGCACAAACATGCGGGCCTGAGAACTGCCAAGTTTGAATACCTAAAACCCACATAAACAGCTGGGAATGGCTACATATGTTTGTAACCCCAATCATGTAGGAAGCAGAGATGGGAGAATTGCTGGGGCTTGTGAACAGCAAACTCCAGAAGAGTCCATCATAAGAAAAAAATAGGCAGGTAAGCAATGGAGGGGAACACCTAATGGTTCTCTCAGACTACCATGGGTGAGCCCATGGGGTGCCACATCAGCACATACATGTCCACATCCTACATAAACCACATATATCACAACCCACATACAAAAAATGTTTTATTGGGCTAGAGAGATGGCTCAGTGGTTAAGGCACTTGCCTGCAAAGACTAAGAACTCATGTTCGAATCTCCTGGTCCCATGTAAAACAGGCGCACAGTGACACAAGCACGCAATGTCATACATGCGCACAAGGGGGCACACACATCTGGAGTTTGTTTGCAGCAGCTGAATGCCCTGGCATGCCCGTTCTGTCTGTCTGTCTCTCTCTCTCTCTCTCTCTCAAATAAATTAAAAAAAACTATTGAGCCAGGCATGGTGTGGTGCATACCTTTAATCCTAGCACTCAGGAGGCAGAGGCAGGAGGATTGCTACGAGTTTGAGGCCACCCTGAGACTACATAGTGAATTCCAGGTCAGCCTGGGCTAGAGAGAGACCCTACCTCGGGGGGGAAAAAAAAGCTTTATTGAGCCAAGTGTGGTAGACTACAATTGTAATCTCAGAATTTAGCAACCGAAGCAGGGGAATTTAACCTGAGTTTGACAGCAACCTAGGTTACATAGTCAATTTCAGGCCAGCCTAGACTACACAGTGAGACCGTGTCTCAATACTCCCAAACTTGCCGGGCATGGTGGCGCACACCTTTAATCCCAGCACTCGGGAGGCAGAGGTAGGAGGATCGCCGTGAGTTCGAGGCCACCCTGAGACTCCATAGTGAATTCCAGGTCAGCCTGGGCTAGAGTAAGACCCTACCTCGAAAAACCAAAAAAAATAAAAATAAAAAAAATAAAAAAATAAAAAAATAAAAAAAAATACTCCCAAACTTATTTCTTCCCAAAATGCTTTGCATTTCATAAATTATAAATACATAGATATGCTATATACATACATATGCATACACACATGCATGAGCATGCAGAAAGAAATGCATTAAGCCAGGCATGGTGGCGCACGCCTTTAATCCTAGCACTCAGGAGGCCAAGGTAGGAGAATCGCCATGAGTTTGAGGCCACCTTGAGATTACATAGTGAATTCCAGGTCAGCTTCAGCTAGAGACCCTACCTCAAAAAAAAAAAAAAAAAAAAAAAAGAAAGAAAGAAAGAAAGAAATGTATTAAGCACATGAATGCTATCCTTCAGAAATGTTTTAGTGGAAAAAAATGGGAGCCACCTATCCACAGTGAGCCTGCCAACTAGTACACCAAGGCATTTAAACAACAAAAGTTGCACAAAGCCAGGGGTGGTAGCTCACACCTTTAATTCCAGCACCTGGGAGGCAGAGGTAGAAGGATCACCATGAGTTCGAGGCCATCCTGAGACTACAGAGTGAATATCAGGTCAGCATGGGTTAGAGTGAAACCCTGGGGGTGGTCGGGCGTGGTGGCACACGCCTTTAATCCCAGTACTCGGGAGGCAGAGGTAGGAGGATCGCCATGAGTTCGAGGCCACCCTGAGACTCCATAGTGAATTCCAGGTCAGCTTCAGCTAGAGACCCTACCTCAAAAAAAAAAAAAAAGATTTATTTTAATTTTATTTATATATTAGAGACAGAAAGAAAGAGAGAGAAAAAAAGAGAAAGACAGAGAGAGAGAGATTGGGCACACCAGGGCCTCCAGCCACTGCAACAAACTCCAAATGCATACACCACCATGTGCATCTGGCTTACATAGGTACTGGGGAATTGAACCTGGGTCCTTAGGCTTCACAGGCAAGCACCTTAACCACTAAGCCATCTCTCCTGCCCTAATTTTATTTTGTTTTGTTTTTCAAAGTTTCACTCTAATCCAGACTGACCTGGAATTCACTAGGTAGTCTCAGGGTGCCCTTGAACTCATGGTTGATCCTCCTACCTCTGCTTCCCGAGTGCTGGGATTCATTCGGGATTAACAAATTGGCACCCTGACTGGTATTATGGAGTATAAAAAATGCAGGAAAGAAAGGGTCATTGAGTTTGCAACATGGTCTTGTGTTTTGGAAATGTCCATGGGCAATGTGAAGCAGGTTTGCTGGATGCCTGCATGGAGACCTGATGGAGCTGTGAGGATGGACCGTGGGTTGCACTGCAGACCCAGTGGAGATGCCAGGACCACAAGATGGCTGCTAAGGAAAGCTGCCAGCCCCAATGAAGTTTTCCAAGACTGTGAGCAGCCTAGCTGGAGGGGCGGACTTGGAACTCCAGAGACTTGTCAGTGGTTTGAATTATCGAACTTGGAGATTTGTCATTGACTAGAGTTGTTGAACTTGGAGCTACAGAGTTTGATGTTTGCTTTGTTTAAATCTTGTATTGGTTGAATATTCCTTTGCTATGCCCAATGCCATCTTTTGCAATGTAAATGTTTATTCTGTGCCATTATGGGTTTTGGGGGGATTTTTTGGTTTTACGGCTCAGTTAAAAGACCTTGGGTAGTCGGGCGTGGTGGCACACGCCTTTAATCCCAGTACTCGGGAGGCAGAGGTAGGAGGATCGCCATGAGTTCGAGGCCACCCTGAGACTCCATAGTGAATTCCAGGTCAGCCTAGGCTAGAGTGAGACCCTACCTCGAAAAACAAACAAACAAAAAAAAAAGACCTTGGGTTATGGGGATGTTTGAACATCATTGGGATTGATAAAAACTATGGGGACTTTTAAAGTTGATGAATGCATTGTATTTTACATCATGTATGGGTATCAGATTGTGAGGGCCAGGGGTGGAATGTGATAGTTTGAATTCTAGGTTCCCAGCTGATGGAGATTTGAGAACTAAGGCCTCCTGGAGGCAGTGTATTATTGGAAGCAGGCTTATGGGTATTACAGCCAGTTTCCCCTTGCCAGTGTTTGGCACAGTCTCCTATTGCTATTGTCCACCTTATGTTGGCCAGGGGGTGTTGTCCACCCTCTGCTCATGCCATTGTTTTCCCTGCCATGACAGAACTTCCCCTCAAGCCTATAAGCCAAAATGAACCCTTTTTTCCCCAAAGCTACTCTTGGCCGGGTGATTTCCACCAGCAATGAGAACCTGACAGCAACATGGTACTTGGGGGTACTACCCAGGGCTTCACACATGCTAAGCTGCTTGTAGTCTTTCAATGATCTTTTTTTTGTTTTGTTTTGTTTTGTTTTTGGTTTTTTTTGTTTTTCGAGGTAGGGTCTCGATCGAGCCCAGGCTGATCTGGAATTTGCTACGTAGTCTCAGTGTGGCCTCGAACTCACAGCAATCCACCTACCTCTGCCTCCGAGTGCTGGGATTAAAGGCGTGCACCACCACGCCCGGCTTCACTTTTTTTTTTTTTTTTTTTTTTAAGGCAGGGTCTCACTCTAGCCCAGGCTGATCTGGAGCTCATTCTGTAGTCCCAGGATAGCCTTGAACGCACAGTGATTCTCCTACTTCTGCCTCCTGAGTGCTGGGATTAAAGGCATGCACCACCCCACCCAGCTCCCCTCACAGTTTTTTAAATATTTCACTTTTATTTTGTTTTGTTTTTCAAAGTTTCACTCTAATCCAGACTGACCTGGAATTCACTAGGTAGTCTCAGGGTGCCCTTGAACTCATGGTTGATCCTCCTACCTCTGCTTCCCGAGTGCTGGGATTAAAGGTATGCTCCATCATACCCGGCTCTAAATATTTTACTTTTATTTATTTATAAGAGAAGAGAGAGAGAGAGAGAGAGAGAATGAGAATGGGCATGTCAGGCCCTCCAGCCACTGCAACAAACTCCAAATGCATACACCACCATGTGCATCTGGCTTACATAGGTACTGGGGAATTGAACCTGGGTCCTTAGGCTTCGCAGGTAAACACCTTAACCACTATACCATCTCTCCAGCTCTCCCTCACATTTTTTAATAAAGAGAAAAATTACTTCAAAGTGATCATCTATGGGGCTGGGGAGATGGATAAGTGGATAAAACTCTTGCCATACAAGTACATATACAGAGTTCAGATCCCCAGAAACCCAGGTAAAAGGCAGACACTGCGGTATTGTCTGTAATACCAGCGTGCCTCCCACAAGAAGGGAGGTGGTGGTCGTAGAATCTCCCTGAAACTCAGAAACCCAGGTGCTTGGGAACACAGTGGTGAACAATGAGAACAAGCATCTGCCTCAAACTCGGTGGAAAGAGAGAACCAATCCAGGTTATCCTCTGAGCTCCACACACATGCATGCCATGGTGTGTGCACACCTGCATGAACATCCCATCCCCAAAAAAGAAAGAGATCATCTAAGTTGTTTTTGTTTTGTTTTTTTTAAAAAAAAAGATTTATTTTAATTTTATTTATATATTAGAGACAGAAAGAAAGAGAGAGAAAAAAAGAGAAAGACAGAGAGAGAGAGATTGGGCACACCAGGGCCTCCAGCCACTGCAAATGAACTCCAGATGCATGCGCCATAATGTGCATCTGGATTACGTGGGACCTGGAGAATTGAACTTGGATCCTTAGGCTTCGCAGGCATGTGTCTTAATTGCTAAGCCATCCCTCCAGCCCTTGTTTTGTTTTTTTAAGGCAAGCCCAACAGACTAACCTTTTTTAAAATTTTTTTTATTTTTTGTTTTCATTTATTTACTTGAGAGAGAGAGAGAGGCAGACACACGAGAGAGTGTGAATGGGCACACCAGGGCCTCCAGCCATTGCAAACGAACTCCAAATGCATGTACCACCTTGTGCATCTAGCTTATGTGGGTACTAGGGAATTGAACCAGGATTCTTAGGCTTCACAGACAGGCACCTTAACCAGTAAGCCATCTCTCCAGCCCTGAGCTGACCTTTTTTTATGAGAGAGAGAACTGGTGTGCCAGGGCTTCCAGCCACTCTAATCGAATTCCAGATACAAGTGCCATCTTGTGCACTTGTGCAAGTGTCACCTTGTGCGTCTGGCTTATGTGGGATCTGGGGAGTTGAATATGGGTCCTTAGGCTTCACAGGCAAGCACCTTAACCACTAAGCCATCTCTCCTGCCCTAATTTTATTTTGTTTTGTTTTGTTTTTGACAGTGTCTTGTATAGCACAGGCTGGCCTTGAACTCCTTACATAGTTGAGGATGACCTTGAACTCTTGATTTCCCATCTCTACCTCTAAAGCATGGGGATTACAGGCCTGCGTCACCACACTTGGTATATGCAGTGCTGGGGACTGAGCCCAGGACTTCGGCATGCTAGGTGAGCTCTCTTCCCACTGAGCCTCATCCGCAGCCCCAAAGATCATCTACTTCTGAAACAAAAATAAAATATTTGCCTTCAGGACTAAAGAGATGGCTTAGCAGTTAAGGTGTTTGCCTATAAAGCCAAAGGATCCCGGTTCAGCTCTCCAGGACCCACGTAAGCCAGATGCACAAGGGGGCTCATGCATCTGGAGTTTGCAGTGGCCGGAGGCCCTGGCATACCCATTCTCTCCCCCCCCCCCCTTTTCTCTCTCAAATAAATAAATAAAATATATTAAATATATATATTTGCCAAATATATATATACATATATATACATATATATACATATATATATTTGCCTTCAATATCATATGCTTAAATTCTTTTACTGTAGAGCTCAGGAAGCACCTACTAAAGAATTTTGTAGAAAATATGCAATGAATTAAAAATCAAACAATTTTCTAGGGTATTTCCCTAACACTGGACGGACTATCTACTATTCCTACACACCTAGCTTCAGAGGTCTGAAAACCATCCCTAAGGCCCCACCCACCAGCTTCCTCCTTCTCTGAATAATGAGGGGCCCTCTCAGACTTCTAGCCAGGCAATTCTGCACCAAATTATACACAATTTTGTACTGCTTCCTAAAATTATATACAGTCTTTCCTTCTTGCTAATTGTTTCATGTGTATAAATACCTTTTCTTCCCCAAATAAGATATGTGAATTACTTAAGAACAAGACTTGTTTGATTCTGAAATTGTATGTTCTCTCATCATCCAGCTAAGTGCCCAGGAGAAAGCCCACATGCACTGCCTGAGCAGCCTCCGTCCCTGCACTATGTGCTCTCAAACCACAGCCCTGCACGCTGAGCTGTGAGCATCAGCTGCTGCCCCCATCGTTTCTAGAGCACCCCAGGCCTGTCATCTACCTGGCTCTACCAGTGCAAAGCAGCCACAGGCTCTCCTCCTACTTCACCTGTGCTCCTGACCTGCCCCACAAACCAGCCTTTGGTGGTGTCCTCTGCCAGACACCCTCCTGCCACCACTCCCAAGAGGAAACAGTTGTTCACATAAGACCATACAACTCGGCTGGTGCCCTCATTTAATCAGGCTGCTGCAAATGGTGGGCCAAAAGCAATAAGGGCATGACTGAGAGACTGTGGGAGTTTAATATAAAAAAATTAATAAAAAAGGAGGGGGAAGGAGAAAGGGTCTACCTTTTAATAGGGCCCTAATTACCCGACTCACGGGATCAGCCCAAATGAGATGGGAGTTTATTTCGGGTTTTTTTTTAATTATTGTTTTTATATATATATATAAATTGCTGCTATGTGTTTTCTTTTCTCTGAGCAATTATGCAGCAAGTACGTAAAGAGGAGAAAAAATATTAATTAAATATAAGGTAATTGCAGAGTTGGCCTGGAGAGAATGAGTCTGAACTCTGGACGATCACAGGCTACCAGGGTTTGAAGACTGCTTAGGGCCTCCCAGAAAAGAAAGAAATAAAAATATAACCAACCAACCAGCAATGTGCAGTGCAGCAGGAAAGAGGCACATACAGAACCGTAGCAGAGCAGAGCACAGCCTACAGCCTTCAATGCCTACAAGTCTGCAAACATGGCAACATTCAGTACTCCTAGAGTTTCTCCAATTGTGCCCCAAAAGATGGTCTGGCCTCACTGCTGGTGATCAATAGCTAAGTCCATAGATTTCAAGCAAGTGCTTTTAACCACTAAGCCATCTCTCCAGGCTAGTAAATCAGTACATGTCAAAAGAAATAGAGCACGGTTGAACAGAACAACTACCCTGTGCATCTGTCATTCCATGGGTACTAGGAATCCAACTCCGGGCTTTGCAGGCAAGCGCCTCAACAGCTGAGCCATCTCTCCAGCCCAACTTGGGCTTCTGTTATTGTTTTGAAGGAGAGTCTCATGTAGCCCAGGGTGACCTGGAACTCATTCACAGCCCAGGCTGGCCCTGAACTCATGAAACTGTCATACCTCAGCCTCTGAGTGCTGGGCTTACAGGTGTGAGTCACCACTTCTACATCACAGCTTTCCTTAGTCTGAGAGTTTTGGAAGGTGACTCCAGGGAACATACTTAAGCTCCCCAGTTCAGAGTGGCTGATGAAGTGAAGCCTCCTCAGAAGAGAACAGACAAAACCAAAAAGGCAAAATGAGACCACTGTAGAAGTGCTGGGACATGAACCCGTAACTGGTGACAGCAAGTGACATGAATAACACTACTCCACTGAAAAAGTCCCAGCAGAACTTGTATCTTTTTGGTCTACCTGCAGCTCAGCCAGATCCCTACCACCCTCTTGTCTAGGAAAACTTTAGAACCTGCTAGAATCTGGACCTGTTCATACCAGCTAAAGAGCTCACATCATCCACTCTCACTGCCAAGCAGAGTGAAGAAAATAGGTGAGACTACAGGCGCTGCCAAAACAAAGCCTGGGCATTACACTGCCAAGCTTGCTAGCTATGAGCCCTCCAAGAAAAGGAAAAGCCTGGCAGAGTTAACCAAATGCTGGCACTCCCCTAGAACTATGGTTTGCACAAAACCAGTCTTACCATAGCCCATAGGACTTCCAGCAGCCATAAAAGGCCAAGCAGTGAAAATATGGCAGGTGGGTAGGGAATGTGACTCAGACCACCAAAACAAAAAACACTGTAAACAAAGTTACTTAAAATAAGTCAGATGTTACAGCACATGCCTATAATCCCAGTACTTGAAAGGCTGAAGCAAGAGGATCACCTCAGGTAAAGGCCAGCCTGGACTACACAATGAGTTACAGGACAGCCTGGTCTACAAATCACGACCCTGAAACCCTTTCTTTCAGGGGGGAAAAAAAAGGTACTTAGTTGTGTGTGGTGGCACATGTCTTGATGCCTTGTAATCCCATTACTAAGGAGGCAGGAGGAATGCCTCAAATTCAAGGCTAGATTGGGCTACATAGCAAGATCCTATGGCAGGGGAGGGAGATTAGAGAAGGAAGAAAAAAAGAAAGGAGAAAAGTTACCTCTGGCACTCAGTAGGCCTCTTCACTATCAGCAATCTAAGATGCTATCAGTATTCACACCTAATTACTAATTAGGTAAAACCAGAACTCCTTCCCTTACCTGTTCAAAGGCGAAGCTCTTGCCCTGTGAATCTGAGTGGCTACGTCAGATTTCAGACAAGAAGCAACCAACTGCACAATGAGGAACTTCTCTCCCCAGCTCTGTGCTCCAAGGTTACAGGCATCTCACTAATTACTACTATCAGCAATAAGCAGTGTCCCATGACCACAAGAAAGGAGGCCTTCAATTCTAGAAAGGCAAGGCTTTATTAAGGAGAAATCTCCATAATTCTTCCTAGAACAGAAGTCAGAGGCAGAGGTCACTCACAGGAGTCTACTTGTGACAGGATACTGCTGATGCAGAGCCAAGAGTCGCAGGCTTCTTCAGGCTCGCATGGTGTTTTAATCCTTAGAAAATGACACTATGGATCTGGGTACTTACCAGTGGCTCTCGAGGCACCACATTTTCACTTCCTGGAGAAGAATTTGGCTGCAAAGAAAAAACAAAAACAAAAATAAGACCACAGTGCCACCCAATGGTCATCCAAAAACCAAAGATAGGCTATTTTCAAGCAATACACACAAGCTCTTCTTACATTTTTCACTGGCTTTTTGAAATCTGAGTGTTCCATGGTGGAGGGCTACCAATAAGAAGCCCTAGGACTGCATTTGCCAGGAAGCACAGAGATTGTTTCTGGGTTTTTGTTTTGTTTTGGTTTTGGTTTTCGAGGTAGGATCTCACTCTAGCCCAGGCTGACCTAGAATTCACTATGTAGTCTCAGAGTTGGCCTTGAACTCACGGTGATCCTCCTACCCCTACCTCCCCAGTGCTGGGATTAGAGGTGTGGGCCACCACGCCCAGCCAGTGGGTATTTTTTTTTTTTTTAAGGTAAGGTCTTACTCTAACCTAGGCTGACCTGGAACTCCCTCTGTAGCTCCAGGCTGGCCTCAAACTCACACAGATCCTCACAGCTCTGCTTCCTGCGTGCTGGGATTAAAGGTGTGTGCCACCACATTTAGCACTGAGATTGTTTCTGAGTTCACTGTCACAGCCCCTCATAACAGGCTTTGCTTTTGCTCAGGAAGACCTGCCCAACTGCTAAGCAAGAGGGACTGGGGCCTACCATGAAATCTGCAGGAATAGCAAAGACCAGACATAGGACTAATGAGAGACCTGTACTTTTTGCCACCTCTCCAACTGGAGCACACTAGGAGCAGAGCAAATGTATAGAAACAAAGGAAGCCACAAGGGGGAGCCCGTTACCCACACTTAGGATGTTCTCTGGGCATGGAGTCCAGGATAGCTAAGAATCTACCCAACAGAAAAATCCTAAACTTACTTAAAATATTGTTTTTCTGTTTTATGAGGGGGGGGATTTTTTGCAAGTTGTTTTTTGTAACTTGACTGTAGCACTCTTAAATGTGGACTTTGCAGATGACGACATCGTGTCAAAATGTCAAAAGGGGGCTGGAGAGATGGCTCAGAGGTTCAGAAAGTTGTTTGCAAAGCCTGACAGCGTGGGTCCAATTGCCCAGTACCAAGGTAAAGCCAGATGAATGAAGTGGCACATGCATCTAGAGTTCGTTTGCAGCAGCAAGAGGCCCTGCTGCACCCATATTCGTTCTCTCTCTCTCTCCTTATAAATAAATATTTTTTTAATGTCAAAAGACTGGAAAACCCTAAGCCAAGAAGTGAGGATGCGACAATGGTTCTGAGACAGGATATCATGTAGCCCAGGCTGACCTCAAACTCTCCACACCTGTTCTAATACAGTGCTGCACTCCCCAGCTCTGTCCATAAAAGACATGCTTGCCATGCTTTTTTTTTTTTTTTTTTTTTTTTTTTTTTTTTTTTTGGTTTGTTGAGGTTGCATCTTGCTCTAGCCCAGGCTGACCTGGAATTCACTATACAGTCTCAGGGTGGCCTTGAACTCATAGCAATCCTCCTACCTCTGCCTCCCAATTGCTGGGATTAAAGGTGTGCACCACCACGCCTGGCACATGTTGCTTTTGCTTCCACAGTCAAGGGGCCTTTGTACATGCCCTTCCCTCTCAAGACACCTTAACATCCTACAGAGCCTGCTAAGCACTTCCCAAAGGAAGCATTCTTTCTCCCACCTCCTTGACTACGTCAAATTTCCATACTACATACTCAAATCAGCTGCATTCCTCTCCTGCAAGAAAAGAAGCTGGGTGTAGTTGTGCATGAATGTAATTCCAGCATTCAGGAGGCTAAGGCAGGAGAGGATGAACATGAGGCCATCCAGGGTTACATAATGAGACACTCTCTCTTTCTCTCTCTATCTGCATATCTGCCCCTCCTCAAATAAATATTTAAAAAAAAATTAGGGCTGGAGAGATGGCTTAGCGGTTAAGCACTTTCCTGTGAAGCCTATGGACCCTGGTTCAAGGCTCAATTCCCCAGGACCCACATTAGCCAGATGCACAAGGGGGCGCACACATCTAGAGTTCATTTGCAGTGGCTGGAGGCCCTGGAGCACCCATTCTCTCTCTCTATTTATCTGCCTCTTTCTCTGTCTGTTGCTCTCAAATAAATAAAAATAAACAAAAAAACTTTTTTAATTTTTTAATCAAAAAAAAAGAAGCTAGGCGTGGTGGCACAAGCCTTTAATCCCAGCACTAGGGAGGATCGCCGTGAGTTCAAGAACACCCTGAGACTACATAGTGAATTCCAGGTCAGCCTGAGCTAGAGTGAGACCCTACCTTGGAAAGAAAAAAAAAAAAAAAAAAAAAAAAAAGCTGGGCGTGGTGGCATATACCTTTAATCCCAGCACTCAGGAGGCAGAGGTAGGAGGATCATTGTGAATTCAAGGATAGCCTGAGACCACATAGTGAATTCCAGGACAGCCTGGGCTAGCGTGAGACGCTACCTCAAAAAAAAAAAAAAAAAAAATTTCCGAGCATGGTGGTGCACACCTTTAATTCCAACACTTGAAAGACAGAGGTAGGTGGATTGCCATGAGTTCGAGGCCACCCTGAGACTACATAGTGAATTCCAGGTCAGCCTGGGCTCGCTAGAGCAAGACCCTACCTCAAAAAAAAAAAAAAAAGACCAAGGAATAAGCAATGGAGTGGGACACCCAATGTTCCCAGCCACCTCAGCAAGTACCCCACCTTCACCCACACCCCCAAAATGCCTACAGGTCTCCTTGGAGAATCCTGTCTTGACCTTCTTGCTTCTTTACACAGGACAGATTCCCCCCTCACTTTTTTTTCAGGTAGGGTCTCACTCTAGCGCAGGATGACTTGGAATTCACTATGTAGTCTCAGAGTGGCCTTGAACTGATGGCGACCCACCTACCTCTGCCCTCCGAGTGCTGGGATTAAAGGCATGTGCCACCACACACACACCCAGCTCAGCTTCCCATCTTAACATGCAACTCCAGATACTGCTTGGAAGATGGGCAAAGAGCTGAGCAGCTGACTGCTTGTCCAAGATGAATCCTCAAACTCAGCTGGTCCACTGGTCTTTGTTCAGCCTTTACAGAAGCCCAATGCTTTCTTTGATATTTTTATTTACTTATTTGCAAGGAGGAGGGGAGAATATGCATGAGAGAGGGGAAATGTACATGCCAGGCCTCTTGCCACTACTAACAAACTCCAGATGCATGCACCACTTTGTGCATCTGGCTTTATGTGGGTACCAGGGAAGTGGACCTAGGCCATCAGGCTTTGCTGGCAAGTACCTTTATCCACTGAACCATCTCTCCAGACCCCAATGCTTTATTTGAATACTTTCCCCAATATCTACTCCTTTCAATAGCCAAGTCCATTATCTGGCTTGAAAAAGATCCCTACAAATTAAATTCCAACTTCATCCTGGAAATCTTCAAAAGATCATCCATGATGGAAGGAAGAACTCAGAAGGCAGTGGTAGGGGGACTGCAGTGAGTTTGTGGCCACCCTGAGATCAGAGTACCTACCTTGACAAAAAAAAAAAAAAATCAAACAACAAAAGCAAAAAAAAAAAAAAAAAAAATGACCACCATGATGGAGAAATGCTTTTCACATGATAAAGGTACCCTGACTGCTAGTGCCAAGGCATTAATTAATCTTCCCCTGCTAGAGGCCTGCCTATGTGTTCGTCTCACTGCACAGCACACAGCAACCTCACAGGAGTTCATGCACTGCAGCAATGGAAGAACCTCTATCTAGCAACACTCATCCCTCATCTGCTAAGTGCCTGTCACTCTGGATGCATCCTAAGCCAGTGCACACACACTCTGAGCCAACTGGGATGGTGGAAAGTGTGTGAGCTTTGGTATGAATAACTAAAGGATGGAGCTGGATGTGCTGGTGCAAGCTTTAGTCTCAGCACTTGGGAAGCAGAGGAAGGAGTACTCTGAGTATGAGGCCAGACTGAGACTACATAGTGAATTACAGGTCAGCCTGGGCTACAGCAAGACCCTATCTTGGAAAGGAAAAAAAAAAAATGGGGCTAGAGAGATGGCTTAGTGGTTAAGGTACTTGCCTGCAAAGTCTTTAATCCTAGCACTCAGGAGGCAGAGGTAGGAGGATCACAATGAGTATGAGGCCAGCCTGGGACTACAGAGTAAGTTCCAGGTCAGCCTGGGCTAAAATGAGACCCTACCTCCAAAATATTTGGAAAGAAAAAAAAAGAACCTAGATTTGATTCCCCAGGACCCACGTAAGCCAGATGCATAAGGTGGCACAAGCACCTGGAGTTCATTTGCAGTGGCCAGAGGCCCTGGCATGCCCATTCTCTCTCTCCCTCTCTCGATCTGCCTCTTTCTCTCTCTCATAAATAAATTTTAAAAAAAAACTGAATGACTTAGCATATGCTACTCAGCCTGTCTTGGTCTGTTTCCTCATCACGGGAATAACAGTACCACATACTTTCAGCCCTGAAGGAGATAATGAAAATTAAATCATGTCACTCCTCCACTCAAAATCAACCAATGACTTCTGCTTCTGGCCATGATGGAGTAACAGAGACTAGATCTACCCTCCCAATGTAAGTCATTAGAAAACTAAGCAGGGCTGGGGATGTGGTTCTTGGTAGAATACTTGCCTAGCATGCACAAAGCCCTGGTATTAAACCCCAGCACCACATGAACCAGATGTTGCAGCGTGCTCCTATAACCCCAGCACTTGGACAGTGGAGTCAGAAGAAGCTGAAGGTCAAGGCACTGTAGAATGCTGGGCCTGTCAATAGTTTGTTATGGATGACGGAGGAGGGCGTAAGGACCCCTCAGGAGTTATTGGCAGTTAATGACAGCTAAGGGAGCAGGAAGAGATTTTCTTCAATGGTTTAACTTCTGATAAATTGCATATGCTCTTAACCAGGTCTCCAAAATACATGCTCACGCAGGCCCACCCTCCCCTCCCTCACTAAATACATATATATATATACACACACACATATATATACACACATATATATACACACACATACATACACACACACACACACCAGCCTGGGCTACACAGTGAGTTCCAAGTTAGCCTGGGCTAGAAATCTTGCTTCAAAACAAAATTGGCCAGGGACTGGAGAGATGGTTCAATGGTTAAGGTCTTTGCCTGAAAAGCCTAACAACCTGGATTTGATTCCCCAGTACCCACATAAAGCCAGATGCACAAAGTGGCTCACATATCTGGAGTTCATCTGCAGTGGCTGGAGGCCCTGATGCACCCAGTCTTTCTCCTTCTCTCTCTCCCGCCCTCCCTCTCTTCTCTACTTGCAAATAAATAATTTTTTTTAATTGGCAGGGCATGGTGGCATACACCTTTAATCTCAGTACTCAGCAGACAGAGGTAGGAGGATCACTGTGAGTTCAAGGCCAGCCTAAGATTATAAAGTGAGTTCCAGGTCAGCCTAGGCAAGACCCTACCTGCAAAAATTGAAAACCAGGGCTAGAGAGATGGCTTAGTGGTTAATACTCTTGCCTGCAAAGCCAAAGACCCAGCTTCAATTTCCCAGAACCCACATAAGCCAGATGCACAAGGGTCACATGCATCTGGAGTACATTTGCAATGTCTGGATGCCCTAGCACACCCATTATCTATTTTCCTCTCCCTCTCTGTGCCTCTTTCTCTCTCTCAAATAAATATTTAAATTGAATACCAACAGCTGAGCATGGTGGTGCATGCCTTTAATCCCAGCACTTGGGAGGCAGAGGTAGGAGATTCATTGCGAGTTCAAGACCACCCTGAGACTACATAGTGAATTCTAGGTCAGCCTGACATAGAGTGAGACCCTACCTCGAAAAAAAAATATTGTCAATAAAAATATGTAACTTGGAAGCCGGGCTTGGTGGCGCACACCTTTAATCCCAGCACTCGGGAGGCAGAGGTAAGAGGATTGCTGTGAGTTTGAGACCACCCTGAGATTACATAGTGAATTCCAGGTCAGCCTGGACTAGAGTGAGACCCTACCTTGAAAAGCCAAAAAAAAAAGTAACTTGGGCTGGAAAGATGGCTTAGTTGTTAAGGCACTTGCCTGCAAAGCCAAAGGATCCCAGTTCAACTCTCCAGGGCCCACATAAGCCAGAGGCACAACAGGGCACATACATCTAGAGTTCATTTGCAGTGGCTGGAGGCCCTGGTGCACTCGCATGCGCGCTCTCTCTCTGTCTCTGTCTCTGTCTCTGTCTCTCTTTCTCTCCTTCTCTCTCTCTCAAATAAATAAATAAAAATATATTTTAAAAACATATGTAACTTTAGGGTAATCTACTATATACGGAGTGTAAGGTGGTGCTAATCTGGGCTACATGAGACCCTGTCTCAAGAAGGGAAGGGAGGTAAAGGGGAAAGGGCTAGGGAAAAAGAAAGGAAGAGGAAGGCAAAGGGCTAGAGGGAACAAGAGAGAAAAGTGGAGTGAAAAAAGGAAAGGGAAGGGAAAAAGAAGAAAGGGAAAAGGGTAGGGAAGGAGAAGAAGAAAAGGTTGGGGAAAAGAGGGGAAGAAAGAAAAGAGGAATGAAAAGGAGTAATTGAAAACACTACACGTGAGCGTGATGGCACATGCCTTTAGTCCCAGCACTGGGGAGGCAAAGGCAGGAGGATCTCCGTGAGTTGGAGGCCACCGCACAGCATGCAGTACAGGATTGTAACCCTGACAATCAGTGCAAATGATCTGAGCCCTGAAATCACCCTGGCATTCTTGCAGGTGGCACACTTCAGATCACCAGCAGAGCATGGCAGTCTCATTGGGTGAGGAGTCAGAGATCAGAGTTCAACGAGGCCAAGGCAGGTGAAAGCAGCAGAAAAAGAAAGAGCTACCCAGAGAGTGAGCTCCAGAAATCTATGGGGGGGGGCTGAGACTGTTGAACAACAAAATCTGTTCAGGTGTAGGGTGAAACTCCACAGGGTGAAATCAAAAGAGTGAGGAGGAGAAGAAAGCTGTAAGGTGAAAAGTCCTCAGATCACTGCAGGGCTGTCCTGTTAGTTCAGGACACCCAGAAAGTCTATATCCTGGTGTGGGGGTAAATTAGCCCTAGAGCAAAGGCTACTCTAACAACACTTAAAAGCAGGACCTGAGAGAATCACAAATGAACTCCCCACCACAACAAAGACCAACATTCTTTAAAGACCACAAAATCTAGCTAGTGTGGTGCTGCACATCTGTTATTCCAGCACTCATGAGTTCCAGGCCAGTTCAAGTTACAGAGCAAGAGCCTGTTTCAACAAACAAGCAAAACCCCCAGAAAATTCACACCCTCAACATAAAATTCACAACAACCCTAGATGTAAAATTTACAACAACCAGAATTCAAAAATTGTCAGCTGCTGGGCGTGGTGGCGCATGCCTTTAATCCCAGCACCTGGGAGGCAGAGGTAGGTGGATTTCTGTGAGTTCGAGGCCACCCTGAGACTACATAGTGATTTCCAGGTCAGCCTGGACTAGAGTGAGACCCTACCTTGAAAAAAACAAAAAAAAAAATTGTCAGCTGAGTATGGTATTGCAAGGCTAGCACTAAGGAGGCTGAGGCAAAATAAATGCAAGTTTGAAGCCTGCCTAAGTTACACAGTGAGGACCATTCTTAAAAAAAAAGAGCCGGGCGTGGTGGTACATGCTTTTAATCCCAGCACTCAGGAGGCAGAGGTATGTGGATCACTGTGAGTTCGAGGCCACCCTGAGACTACATAGTGAATTCCAGGTCAGCCTGGGCCACAGCAAAACCGTACCTCAAAAAAATAAAAACAACTTTAAAAAATAATAATATGATAATGTATAACACTTTGCATTAAGTAGTCCAAGCACTTTTAAGTAAACTAACCCATTTGATCTTCAGAGCAGCCCTATGAGACCCAAGACTAGTGTCACTCCTGTTTTACAGATGTACCAATTGAGGATAAAAAAAGTTAAACAACCAATCCAAGATCAGTCAGCTGGTGAATATGGGGCTAGACTTCTTTCCAAGCCAGAGAGACCAGCTTTAGAGCCCACATTTCCTGCCTCTCAAACAAAGAAAGGGTCATTCACTCATCATCCTTTCAAGCCAGAGATGATTCTATAAGATACAAAATAGAGGTTCTGCCCCACAGATCTACAACCCTATGCAACCAGGTCTGGAGGTATTATCCAAATGGCCCTATCACTCCCACTCTTGACAGGAGAAATGGGTAATCAATCCATAAGTTCTGAAAAATGAAGTAACAGACACTGCTAAAGAAAACTGACTTATGGGCTGGAGAGATGGCTTAGCAGTTCCCTGCAAGGCCAAAGGACCCAGGTTCAATTCCCCTGTACTCATGTAAGCCAGATGCACATGATGGCACAAGAGTTCATTTGTAGTGGCAGGGGACCCTGGCACACCCATTCTTTCTATCTGCCTCTCTCTCTCTCTCTCTCAAAGAAACAAAATAAGCAGCACTTGGGAGGCAGAGGTAAGAGGATTATTGTGAGTTCAAGGCTACCCTGAAACTACATAGTGAATTCCAGGTCAGCCTGGGCTAGAGCGAGACTCTACTTCAAAAAGCCAAAAAAAAGGAAGAAAAAGAAAACTGCCTTCAATAAAAAGTATGCTTAAGCCGGACAAAGTGGCATATGCCTGTAATCACAGCACATGGGAGGGTGAGGCAGGAGGATTCCTAGTTCAAGCCAACCTGAGCTACATAGTTAAGACTTTATCTCAAAAACAAAGGGAAAAAATGCAAGTTAAATAGTGTGGCAGCAAGCATTCAAGCTTTTCCCCAGGCTGTAAGCACATTCTGATGCAATCCTACGTCTGTCAGCTTTGGAAAGGAGAGCAAAGGGGAGGCAGAATTGAAGACCAAAGAAGCGTGGCCAGCCCCTTAAAAGACCTTAGATCGTTGTCCACAGGGACCATGGACATGGAGCCATCTCTAGAACCAAAGGAACCCTTAAGCACAACAAAGGTTCACAAGTGGCAAGATTTTTAGTGCCCTTCACACAACTGGCAAATTAAACGTCCAAGGCAGGCATAGCCAACCTGTGACCCACAGGCCACCCGTTTCCCAGGACAACGAATGTGGCCCAACACACCTGTAGGTGACAATGTCATTTCGCAATGTCAAAAGATGAGACACTACGTACCGTTCAATCCCAGCCTATGGGCATTCCTAATAGGTAAGAGTTCAGAAAAACTCAGATCATGAGAAAGCTGGCTATTTGAGCAAATTAAATAGGATGAGGCAAGAAAGGAAGATGTCTCTTCTCAGAAATCCCTAACTCCAGAATGTCTGACAGGGAGACCAGAATTAGTCCTAATTGTTTCCCATATTTTACAATACAGACATCTTCTTCCTGAATCACTCACACAGCTAACAAAGACTGCTCTGTGTACCCACTCTTTTCAGTGCAGTTGACCTGTGAAGAATAAGATAGTAAAGAAACATTACCAGGCAGTGTTCTGCCGAGAAAGGAAGTGAAATGCTGGGCGTGGTGGCGCATGCCTTTAACTCCAGCACTTGGGAGGAAGAGGTAGGAAGATCGCTGTGAGTTCGAGGCCACCTTCAGACTGCATAGTGAATTCCAGGTCGCCTGAGCTAGAGCAAGACCCTACCTCAAAAAACCAAAATAAATAGATAAATGAAGAAGAAAGTGAAGTATCGACAAGTTTCTGGAAACTTAAAGGTGCTTCAAGGAGGTGAAAGGTGACTAGTTGTAATTCCTAGGTCTCATCTTAATTGAATTTAAACGTGAATGGCTGACTCGTGGAGTCAGGCACATGTAGGTCGAAATCCAGACTCAACGGTGCACGTGAGTTGGGGCATGATATCCACCCTTCTCTATTTCATACAGCAGAGAGTGCTAAACCAGATAGCCACAACACGTCCTCTGCAAGACAGCACAGAGGCAGTCAAACCCCTTTCCTCACCCCCACTTCACCCCACCTTTGGACTATATTCCCTTCAAAGGCCTTATCATCGGTGCTTCCTGAGAGCAGAAATCCAAGAATCAACACTGGAACCTCATGGTCCCTTTACTAGAACAGGATTTGGTCAAATCTACAGGTGAAGAGCTTTAGGGGGCAGTCCTTAGCCAAGAAAACCAAACCCGGAGAAGCAAGGATGGATGCTCAGCCAAAAAAAAAAAAAAAAAAGGCTTGGTGGCGTCTCTTGTTTACAGTACGTCCTCTTCAACCAACGCACTGAGGGGTAGGAGTGTACCCGGAACCCCTCCAAACTTGACAAGGGACGCTCAAAGATAACCGAAAACCTCTCAAGAGTCTGGCACTTCAGGCGGCTGAGGCTGTGCAGGGGGGTGCGGAGACCCAGAAGGAGTCCGGCCGCTCCCCGCAGGGGACAGCCGGGTACCACGGAGCCTCTCACCCCCCTCTCGTCGGGCAAGGGGGCCTCTCGCAGCTCACGGATGGGGACACCGCAAGGGTCCCGCCACGCTCAAGTGGACTCCCCGGGGGAGGAGGGGTCCGCGGGCTGGAAGAGAGGAGCCGGGGTGGGGAGGGAGCACGGCCCAGACCCCCTCCCCGCGGACGGGATTGGGGGGGGAAATGTGGGGGTCACCGGGGGAGGAGCCGTACGGGGAGGACCCGGAGAGGGGCGGGGCCCTGGAGAAAACCAGAAGTCGGGGTCCCGGACTTCGCGGACTTGGAGGGGTCCCCACCCGGACGCCAGCCGTGTGCCGAGCGCCCCCTCCAGCTGGGGTCCCCGCCGCCGCCGCCGCCGCTGCCGCCGCCGCCGCCGCGGGGTCGTCCAACTCCGCTCACCTGGCTCGGTTGCTCTGCCTGCTCCGAGGACGCCATCTTTCTCAGGCCTGACTAGTCTATCGCCGCTAGGTGAACTTTCTCCCAAGCGGCCTCACTCTCGCTCTCACTCCCAGACCAAAGTAGACGGATCTGAGTCTGTCGATGGGGACGCGCGGAGGGCACGGGGTGGAGCCCCGCGCGGTTCCCGTGGATCTCTGCTTGATGACTTGATGACTACAATGTACGTTCTTCACCCGAGATGGAATCTAGAGCGTTCCCAAGCCAGGCCACCAAGCTATACCCCCAGCCCTGTGTTCTGTTTCATTGTCACATGTCGGTTATTTTGAATTAAGTTTCTACCTGTCTCCATAGTGTCGTGGGCACTTTTTTTTTTATTTTCTTTTATTGACAACTTCCATAAATATAGACAATAAATCATGGTAATTCCCTCCCACCACCCCACACATTCCCCTTCGCAATTCCACTCTTCATCATATCCCCTCCCACTCTCAATTAGTCTCTCTTATTTCTGATGTCGTCATCTTTTTCTCATATTATGATGGTCTTGTGTAGGTAGTGTCAGGCACTACGAGGTCATGAATATTCAAGTCATTTTGTGTCCGGAAGAGTGCACTGTAAGGAGTCCTGCGCTTCTTTTGGCTCTTACATTCTTTCGGCCACTTCTTCCGCAATGGACCCTGAGCCTTGGAAGGTGTGATAAGAGATGTCTCAGTGCTGAACACCACTCTGTCACTCCTTCTCAGCACTATGGTGCCTTCTGAGTCATCCCAAGGGCCCCACCATCTGAAAAGAGAAGCTTCTCTAACCAAAAGTGAGAGTAGCATATGGGTGAAAACATTACAAGAAGTGCCTACCTGGCAGTTTGGTGAGCATAATACACACATTTAGGCAGATACCAATAGGCATTACACCCCTAGGGCTCATGACTTCCCCTGTCATAGGTTTTCAGTATCAGGTATGTATTTCCTCCCATGGAGCAGGCCTCCAGTCCAATTAGAGTGTGATTGGTTTTCCCCATAACAGTCATGCCACTATTGCACCGTTGGCTCATTTGGCCTGGCTGGCCAAACATAAGGTTTGCAGTGTCCACTGTTGTTTATCTCCACTGATGACTTCTCTCTCTCCCATACAGCTGCATGCAACATAGTTTTTTCCAACTTTCTGTGACCTGGTCTACATGGAAGAGGTTTTCAACTCACCTCCAGCAGGATTTCTCATTGACCTTGCAGCCCAAGCATGTGCAATCTTCAGCAATAGGGTCTTACCACCCATTCCTGGTGGGAAACCGAGAGCCTCGGCAATGGCCTGTAATGTTTTGGGGGTATCAAGGGACCTCCCTGGCCAACAACTCACTGGAAGGTATTCCATCGCTGACACTGAAAATTTTCTAGTAACAATCTATGGCTTCTGGGTGCACCATTGTCCAAAAAACTAAGTTTCCATATGACTGATTAATACCCTCTTAGATTTTGACTGACCCCCCACCTTTCCTTTACTCAATCTCTTCCCCTAACCTCACTTAGGCTTTTCCATCCCCAATAATCTGTTCTACTATTTACATATATATAATATCATCCCCTTAAGTACCCCCCCCTTCCCTTTCTTATGTCCCCCTTCTAGCTTACTGGCCTCTCCTACTGAGTTTTATTCCAACTCACAAACAAGTCCAAACATTTGTAAGTAGGATCCACATATGAGAGAGAATATGCGGCACTTGGCTTTCTGGGCCTGAGTTACCTTACTAAGTATAATCCTTTCCAGGTCCATCCATTTCCCTGCAAATTTCATAATTTCATTTTTCTTTACCACTGAATAGAACTGCATTGTATAAATGTACCACATCTTCATTATCCACTCATCAGCTGAGGGGCATCTAGGCTGGTTCCACTTCCTTGCTATTGTAAATAGAGCTGCAATAAACATAGATGTTCAAGTATCTCTAAGGTAGTGTAACGAGTCCTTAGGATATATGCCTAGGAGTGGTATAGCTGGGTCATATGGTAAATCTACTTTTTGGCTGTCTCAGGAACCTCCACACTGATTTCCACAATGGTTGTACCAGATTACATTCCCACAAACAGGGTAGAAGGGTTCCTCTTTTTCCACATCCTTGCCAGTATTTATTGTCATTTATTTTCTTTTTCTTTTTTTTGGGGGGTGGGTGGGAGGAGACATAGGGTTTCACTCTAGCCCAGGCTGACCTGTAATTCACTATGTAGTCTGAGGATGGCCCTAAACTCATGGCGATCCTCCTACCTCTGCCTCCTGAGTGCTGGGATTAAAGGTGTGCACCACCACACCCAGTTATCATTTATTTTCTTGATGATGGCCGTTCTGACAGGACTGAAATGAAATCTCAACGCAGTTTTAATTTGCATTTCCCTGATGGGTGTCATGGGCACTTTTTGTTGTTTGTTTGTTTTTGTTTTTCGAGGTAGGGTCTCACTCTAACTCAGGCTGACCTGGCATTCACTATGTAGTCTCAGGGTGGCCTCAAACTACAGTGATCCTCCTACCTCTGCCTCCCGAGTGCTGGGATTAAAGGCATGCACCACCATGCCTAGCTTCATGGGCACTTTTAAGGAATATTTAGTAAATGAATAAAAGTGAAAAATCTGGGGTGGTGACACACACCTTTAATCCCAACACTGGGGAGGCAGAGGTAGGAGAATTGCTGCGAGTTTGAGGCCAGCCTGCGACCACATAGTGAATTTCAGGTCAGCCTAGGGCAGAACATCCTACCTCAGAAAATTTTTTTAAAAAAGAAAACAAGCTAAGAAACTTGGAAATTAGCCAGGTGTGGTGGCACACACCTTTCATACCAACATTTGGGAGATTGAGGTAGGAGGATTGCTGTGAATTCAAGGCCAGCCTGGGACTATAGAGTGAGTTCCAGGTCAACTTGAGGTAGAATGAGACCCTACCTCAAAAAAAAAAAGGGGGGGCTGGGGCTGGAGAGATGTCTTAGCCAGTACAGGTATTTGCCTGTGAAGCCAAAGGACCCAGGTTCAATTTCCCAGGACCCACATAAGCCAGATACACAGGGGGCACATGAGTCTGGAGTTCATTTGCAGTGGCTAGAGGCCTTGGCATGGCCACTCTCTCTATCTGTCTCTCTTCTCTCTATCTCTCTCTGCTTGCAAATATATAAATAAAATAAAATAATAAAAATATTTTTTAAAGTAGGGCTGGAGAGATGTCTTAGCAGTTAAGGTGCTTGCCTGCAAAGCCAAAGGACCCACGTTCAATTCCCCAGGACCCACATAAGCCAGATGCACAAGATAGCGCATGCATCTGGAGTTCGTTTGCAATGGCTAGAGACCCTGGCATGCCTATTCTCTCTCTCTCTCTCTCTCTCTTTCTCACTGTCTCAAATGAATAAAGAATGAGCTGTATGGCTGGGCGTGGTGGCGCACACCTTTAATCCCAGCACTCAGGAGGCAGAGGTAGGAGGATCACCATGAGTTCGAGGCCACCCTGAGACTACATAGTGAATTCCAGGTATGCCTTGGCTAGAGCAAAACCCTACCTTGAAAAACCAAAAAAAAAAAAAAAAACAAAAACCCAGGCATGATGGTGCATGCCTTTAATCCCAGCACTCAGGAGGAAGAGATAGGAGGATCGCTGAGAGTTTGAGGCCACCCTGAGACTACACAGTGAATTCCAGGTCAGCCTGAACTAGAATGAGACCCTACCTTGAAAAACCAAAACAATAAAAAAAATTAAATTAAAAGTTCATTTATAAAAAAAATTCTTGCCGGGCGTGGTGGCGAATGCCTTTAATCCCAGCACTCGGGAGGCAGAGGTAGGAGGATCGCCATGAGTTCGAGGCCACCCTGAGACTCCATAGTGAATTCCAGGTCAGCCTGGGCTGCAGTGAAACCCTACCTCAAAAAAAAAAAAAATTCTTGGGGCTAAAGAGATGGCTTAGTGGTTAAAGCACTTGCCTTGCAAAGCCTAACCACCCAAGTTCAATTCCTCTTTATCCTTATAAGGTAAAATACACAATGTGGTACATGCATCTGGAATTCATTTGCAGCAGCTGGAGCCATTGTGCAGTCATTCTCTCTGTCTGTCTTCTGTTTTAAAATATTTATTTGGGCTGGAGAGATGGCTTAGTGGTTAAGACACTTGTCTGCAAAGCCAAATGACCCAAGTTTGATTCCCTAGGACCCATGTAAACCAGATGCACATGTAGCACATGCATCTGGAGTTCATTTGCAGTGGCCAGAGGCCCTGGCATGCCCATTCTCTCTTTTTCTCTATCTGCCTCTTTCTCTCTGTCTCTTTCACATAAATAAATAAATAAAATATTTTAAGAATTATTTTGTGTTGGGCTGGAGGTGGTTTAACAGTTAAGGCACTTGCCTGCAAAGCCCAATGACCAGGGCTCAATTCCCCAGTACTCATATAAAGCCAGATGCACAATGTGGTGCATGCATTCCTTTACAGTGGCCCTAGTGTACCCATTCTCTCTCTCCTCTCTCTCTCTCTTTCTCTGCGTGCAAATAAATAAAATATGTTAAAAATTCCTTTGTGTTTCTGTGTTCTGTGTATGTGTGTATATATATGCACATGTGTGGAAATCAGAGGTTAAAGTCAAGTGCTTTCTCAAATCACTCTCTTCTTTTTTTTTTTTTTTTTTTTTTTTTTTTTTTTTTTGGTTTTTCGAGGTAGGGTTTCACTCTAGCCCAGGCTGACTTGGAATTCACTATGTAATCTCACCGTGCCCTTGAACTCACAGTGATCCTCTCGAGTGCTGGGACTAAAGGCATGCACCACCACGCCCAGCTCCACTTTCCTCTGTATTTTACTGAGGCAGGGTCTCTCACTTGAGCCAAGAGCTCATCCATTCTGCCAGTCTAGCTAGCCAGCTTGGGCCAGGGATTTCCAGTGCCTTGCTTAATATTTGACCTTGGTTGAACTATATCCTTTGAACAATGTAATTGTGATGGTACATGTCTTTAATCCCAGCACTTGGGAGGCAGAGGTAGGAGGATCGCTGTGAGTTTGAGGCCACCCTGAGACTACATAGTGAATTCCAGGTCAGCCTGGGCTACAGTGAGACTTTATCACAATTAAAGCCTTGTGCCACCACACCCCGTTCCAAATATTTCTTTTGAGGCAAGCCCAACAGACTGGCTTTGTTTGTTTGTTTGTTTGTTTTAATGCTAGAGAGCGCCAACAAGAAAGAGAGAGAGAGAGAGAACTGGCACATCAGGGCCTCAGCCACTGCAATCAATCTCCAGACACGTGAGCCCCCTTGTGTGCATGTGCAACCTTGCATGCTTGCATCACTGTGGAACCTGGAGAGTCAAACATAAATCCTTGGGCTTCACAGGCAAGCACCTTAACTGCTAAGCCATCTCTCTGGCTCCCAAATAATTTCTTTTTTGTTTATTTTGCTTTATGAGGTAGGGTCTCACTCTAGCCCAAGCTGACCTGGAACTCACTATGTAGTCTCAGGGTAGCCTTGAAGTCATGGCAATCCTCCTACCTCTACCTCCCGAGTACTGGGATTAAAGGCATGTGCCATCACACCTGGCTTCCAAATAACATTTTTATTTTTACTATTTTATTATTTATTGATTTATTTGACAGAGAAAGAGGTAGAGAGAGTGAGAGGATGGGCACACCAGAGCCTCTAGCCACTGTAAACAAACTCCAGACGCATGCGCCCATTGTGCATCTGGCTAACGTGGGTCCTGGAGAATCAAACCTGGGTCCTTTGGCCTTGTAGGCAAATGCCTTAACCACTAAGCCATCCTCCAGCCCCAAATAATATTTTTACTTTCTTTTTTCTCCAAATAATATTTTTAAAACAAAGGCTAAAACCAAAAAAAAAAAAAAACCACACAAAAAAAACTTAGATCTCTCTCTAATCACTCTTTTTTTTTTTTTTTTTTTTAATTTGAGAGAGAAAGAGCACACCAGGGCCTCTAGTCACTGCAAATGAACTCCAGACACATGTGTCACCTTGTGCATCTGGCTTTACCTAGGTTGTGGGGAATAGAACCTGGGTCCTTTAGCTTTTCCAGCAAGTGCCTTAACTGCTAATCCATCTCTCCAGCCCTCTAATCACTCTTTTTTTTTAATTTTTAAAAAATATTTATTATTTATTTATTAGAGACAGAGAGAGAGAGGGAGAGAGGAAAAGAATGGGTGTTCCAGGGCCTCTAGCCACAGCAAATGAACTCCAGATGCGTGCACCACCTTGTGCATCTGGCTTACATGGGACCTGGAGAATCAAACTGGGGTCCTTAGGCTTCACAGGCAAGTGCCTTAACCACTAAGCCATCTCTCCAGCCCGCTGATCACTCTTAGATCTAGCATGCACTACATTTTTCTTAATGAATTCCTCTCTCCACACTGACCCATCTTGAAATTCTTCTATGTAGCAAGAGAAGTTCTTGGGGGCTGGAGAGATGACTTAGCGGTTGAGCGCTTGCCTGTGAAGCCTAAGGACCCCGGTTCAAGGCTCGATTCCCCAGGACCCACGTTTGCCAGGTGCACAAGGGGGCACACACATCTGGAGTTCGTTTGCAGTGGCTGGAGGCCCTGGCAAGCCCATTGTTGTTGGTGTTGTTTTTTTTTTTCTCTCTCTCTCTGCCTGTTTCTCTCTGTCTGTCACTCTCAAATAAATAAAATATTTAAAAAAAGAGAGAGAGAGAGAGAAGCTCTTGGACTACAGAAATGGTACAGTGGTTCAAGGCGCTTTATTCAAAGCCTGCTGGCCAGGGTTTAATTTCCCAGTACTCACATAAAAGCAGATGCACATAGTGGCAAGAGCACCTGGAGTTGGTTTGCAGCAGCAAGAGGTCCTGGCATTTGTACATTCATATTCTCTCTCTCTCTCTCCCTCTCTCTCTGCTTGCAAGTAAATAAATAAAAATATTTATTTAATTTGTTTAGGTTTTTGAGGTAGGGTCTTGCTATAGCCCAGGCCGACCTGGAATTTACTATGTATTCTCAGGTTGGCCTTGAACTCACAGTGATCTTCCTACCTCTGCCTCCCAAATGCTGGGACTAAAGGTGTGTGCTACCACACCTGGCAAAATATATTTTTTTTCAATTATTGATTATTAAGGTGATCCTAGCTTCACCAGAGTAGAGGTCTCTGGAAAGAACTCCTCAGGCTGCAAAGCAGGCAGGGTTGGGCTGCATCTCCTGTAGCCACTGACAAGATCTTTTTAGGTTGGAAACTAAAGTCTGGTATGTCACCTTGCACTGTAATCCTAGTACTTGAGAGGTCAAGGCAGGAGGATTGACTTGAGTTTAAGGCCAACATAGACTACATAATGAGTTCCAGGCTAACCTGAGCTGACATAGTGAGGTTCTCTCTCATAAAAACCAAAAAAGAAACAAGGGCCGGGAGAGGGGGGGCGGCTTGGCTAAGCAGGTAAAGGTGCTTGTTCTGCAAGCATGCCAGCCTGACTTCAATTGCCCAGCACCCATGTAAAGAAGGACTGCAAAGCAGCACACGGGTCTGTAAGATTGTCCTCTGACCTTCACACGTCCAACCACACCCAAACAAACAGCGCAATGAGCAGCAAATTAATTTGGGTATTACAGTAACACAACTATTCACACATGGATGTTTTAAAATTTCAAGAGAGTACGTGTGTTTGTTCTTTGTAATGCAAAATAAATCCCTACTGAGCTTCTTTATAAATGTTTGATTGCACCTCCTAAATAAATATGATAAAAAATAGGGCTGGGAATATAACCTAGTGATAGAGCATACGTGAGGGGCTGGGGATTTAGCAAAGTGGTAGAGGGCTTGCCTAGCAAACGCATAGCCTTGAGTTTGGTCCCCAACAGAGGCTAGGAATCAGAGAGAGATAAAGAGAGAAAGGGGGGAGAGGGAGAGGAGAAAGCCAGGCGTGGTGGCACACACCTTTAGTACCTGCACAAGGGAGGCTTAGGTAGGAGGATCACCTTGAATTCGAGACCAGCCTGGGCTAGTGATACCTTAGCTCGGAAAAAAAAAAAAAAAAAGTGGAGAGAGCGTTAGGGAAAGGGGAAGAAACAAAGGGAGGGGAGTAAGGGAGAAGAGGAGGAAAAGAGAGGAGGGAGGAAGAGAGAGAGAGAGAAAAAAAATGCCCCTCAAACTACAAGACTACGACTCCCATCGTGCCTAGGGACAGGCCACGTGATCGTCGGTAACTAGAACTACATATCCCAGCGTGCCTGGCTCTTACGCGTGATTTGCTACGGAGAGAACTACAGCTCCCGGCCGGCGGCGGGAAGGGGCCGGGGCTGCTCTAGGCTTCCCGGGACTCTCAGTAGCGGCCCAGGTCCCACCTTGAGGAGGATGGAGATGTCTGGGGGCGCGGGCGCCCCCGACTCGGAGGACATGCGACCTCTCAAACCGTGTCTGCTTCGCCGCAACCAAAGCCGCGAACAGCACGGAGTGGCAGCCTCCTGCCTGGAGGAGCTGAGGAGCAAAGGTTGGTACGGAAGGGCGGCGGGATGGGGTGGACGAGGACGTCCGGCTGGGGGAAGGTCACTTGGCATTTCTTTAGCTCGGTGGAACCCCTGTGGGAATGGTGATTGACAAGTTTCAGGAGGTTTGGGGTTTTGTTGTTTGTTTGGTTTTGGTTTTTCGAGGTAGGGTCTCACTATGGAGTCTCAGGGTGGCCTCGAACTCAAGGCGATCCTCCTACCACTGCCTCCCGAGTGCTGGGATTAAAGGCGCGCGCCACCACGCCTTGCTGAGGTTTCAAGAGTTTTAACTTAGATGAGAGACCCGTAGTGGGGACAGGGGGAGCGGGGTGCAAATCGAGGCTGAATCGTCTTTCCCCAAACGACTTACATTTTTGGATCACACCGAGCCTAGTGCATCCTTGCCACACAGAGATGCACCGGAGCTCCTAGAGAGGTGGGGTGGGGGCCGTGTCCACCATCAGCTCTGACTTGTTCTTGTTTCATACCACAGAGAACTCTTTCTGCCAATAACTTGCCCATGTAGGGTCCAGACAAGGAACATGACTCAAGTTCCAGCTTGACCCCTATAGCTGGGCCTTGTTCTGAGGTTTTCTCATCGGCACAGTGGACATATTTCCAGCATTGCTTCAAAAGATTGTTGGGACTCTCGAACGAAATAATATATTCGGATAATTTGCAAGAGTTATTTGCTTGTAGCAACAAATTATATATCCAAAGAGGTTCTGCAGGTTTCGCCTGTGAGCTGGCCACCGGCATGTAGTAACAATGTGTGTTAGGGTGTTCTGTCCTTCCTTGGAGAGGCCCTAATAACATACCCCTAGAGGATACATGTCTCAGGAGCAGCCAAAGCAATTAACGCTTCGGTGACAAGACATGGATTTTGTAGCTGCAAAAAATACATGTGTGTGTGTGTCTGTGTATCCCGCCCAGGCATTACGTGACTTCAGGTCTAGTGCCACTTCAGTGCACTGGCTGGATGTCCTTGGTGCAGAAGCTTGTGTTTTTTGTATCTGAGCCTATAGGAGGCTGGCTGTTCTATTTTGGGTGATGACAACATTGTCACCATATTCACCTCTTGACCTGCAGTATTAAAAATGAAAAGATACTGATCAAAGCTTCCACTGCTTTTATATTCTCCTATAGTGTTGAGTAGCTGTAAAGGAGTATGAAGAAGCAAAAGTATTTTGTCTTTTTAAAAAAATATTATATATTTATTTATTTGAGACAGAGAGAGGTAGAGAAAGAGAGAAAGAGAGAGAGGGAGAGAGAGAGAATGGGCATGCCAGGGCCTGTAGCCACTGCAAACGAACTCCAGATGTAGGTGCCACTATGTGCATCTGGCTTATGTGGGACCTGGAGAATTGAACCTGGGTCCTTAGGCTTTGCAGAAATGCACCTTAGCCACTAAGCTGTCTCTCCAGCCCTCTTTTTTTTTTTTTTTTTTTTTTTTTTCTTCAAGGTTGGGTCTCACTCTAGCCCAGGATGGCCTGGAATTCACTCTGTAGTCTCAGGGTGGCTTTGAACTTACAGCGATCCTCCTACCACTGCCTCCTGAGTGTTGGGATTAAAGGCATGCGCCACCACACCTGGCCTTCTGTCTTTTTTGTTGTTGTTTTTATTTTTATTTATTTATTTATTTGAAAGTGACAGACAGAGAGAGAGGCAAACAGAGAGAGAGAGAGAGAGAGAGAATGGGCACGCCAGGGCCTCCAGCCACTGTAAACAAACTCCAGACGCATGTGCCCCTTGTGCATCTGGCTAACGTGGGTCCTGGGGAATCGAGCTTCAAACCGGGGTCCTTAGGCTTCACAGGCAAGCGCTTAACCGCTAAGCCAACTCTCCAGCCCTGTTGTTGTTGTTTGTTTGTTTGTTTGTTTTGAGGTAGGGTCTTACTCTAGCACAGGCTGACCTGGAATTCACTCTGTATTCTCAAGGTGGCATCGAACTCACAGTGATCCTCCTACCTCTGCCTCCCTGAGTGCTGGGATTAAAGGCATGTGCCACCACACCCGGCCTTTTTTTTTTCTTTTTTCTTTTTTTGGACATTTGGTGTATAGGGGAAAAATTTAATATTTTATTTTATTTTATTTTTTTGTTTTTTTCTCATCTTTATTAACATTTTCCATGATTATAAAAAATATCCCATGGTAATACCCTCCCTTCCCCCCACTTTCCCCTTTGAAATTCCATTCTTCATCATATCCCCTCCCCATCTCAATCAGTCTCTCTTTTATTTTGATGTCATGATCTTTTCCTCCTCTTATGATGGTCTTGTGTAGGTAGTGTCAGGCAGTATGAGGTCATAGATATCCAGGCCATTTTATGTCAGGAAAGTGCACGTTGTAAGGAGACCCTTCCTTTGGCTCTTACATTCTTTCAAGGAAAATTTTTAAAAAGGTGAAAGATTTATACGATCTGAAGAGAAACCAGAGTATGTGGGAGAATTTAAGATGCCCACTGAATAAATAAATGAAAAACTGCTTGTTCACAAGGAATCAGACCAGACTGTGGTTCGTTGCTCATTTAAGTAGGTTCACTTGCCACCTGTCTGTTGTTTGTATAGCAGTAGCTGTAGGAAGCATTTTCAGGAGCCAAGCCTGTGGATGCTTTGCCACTGACTGGAGGATTTTTTTTTTTTTAATATTCACTTATTTGAGAGAGAGAGTAGGTGCACCAGGGCCTCCAACCACTGCAAATGAACTCCAGATGCATGCAGCCCCTTGTGCATCTGCCTTACGTGGGTCCTAGAGAGTCGAACCAGGATCCTATGGCTTTGCAGGCAAATGCCTTAACCGCTAAGCCATCTCTCCAGCCCCTGCATTTTTTTTTTAAGAAAAAAATTTCTTTTATTTACTTGCAAGCAGAGAGAGAGAGAGAGAGAGAGAGAGAGAAAAAGGGGGTGTGTGCCAGGGCCTCTAGGGCCTCTAGGGCTGCTATAATTAAATTCTCCAAGTGCATAGAGAGAGAATGGGCATGCCAGGGCCTGTAGCTACTGCAGTCAACCTCTACGGACGCATGTTCCACTTTGTGCATCTACTTTATGTCCGTATCGGGGAACTGAACCCAGTCATTAGGCTTTGCAGGCAAGTGCCTTAATCATTGAGCCATTTCTCCAGCCCAACTATAGGATTTTGAACAGGTTATTTAACCACTCTGAGCTTTGGGTTTATCTGTAAGATTGGAATAATAATAGTATCTACCTTATAGGAAGCAGGCAGAGAGAGAAAGAGAATGGGTGCACCAGGGCCTCCAGCCCCTGCAAATGAACTCCAGCTGCACAGGCCACTTTGTGCATCTGACTTTACATGGGTACTGGGGAATTGAACCCAGGCTTTCAGACTTTGCAAGCAAGTACCTGTAACTGCTGAGCCATCTCTCCAGCCCAGTATTCTTTTTTTTTTTTTAAACTTTTATTGTATTTTATTTAGAGAGGGAGGAGAAAATAGATGTACCAGGGGCCTTCAGCTACTGCAGACTAACTCTAGATACATTCACCACCTTGTGCATCTGGCTTACATGGGTACTGGGGAATCAAACCTGAATCTGTTGGCTTCACAGGCAAGTGCCTTAACCAGCTCTCCAGCCCCAGAATTCATTCTTTATATGAAAAGCGCTTAGAATAGAACCAGGGTTTACATTAGGCTAATAGATATGGTTGTTACTATATTATTGTCAGGAGTTCTGCTCAGCTCCAGGGGTACTGAGCAGTAAGACAGATGTAATTTCCTTATGGGTGTTTATCATTTGCCAAATATTTGCTTCTTCTCAGCCTGTGACATACTGGCCATTGATAAGTCCCTGACACCAGTCACCTTGGTCCTGGCAGACGACGGTACCATAGTGGATGACGACGACTACTTCCTTTGTCTGCCTTCCAATACGAAGTTTGTGGTGTTGGCCTGTAATGAGAAGTGGATCTACAATGACTCGGGTAAGAAACTTTGGCTGTATAGCCATCAGCTGTCAGGATTCATTTTTCTCCACAGGGAAGTGGTTGCTGTTTGGCCATCTAGAGACTTACATGACAATGTGGACCTAAGCCCTTCTGTGTGCCAGACATTGTGCTAAGGTCTGGGGATAAAGATGAACAAGCCCTTTAGCCCAGACTATCAGCAAATAGACTGCTAAAATGTCAGTGAAGTCAGGGTGTCTGAATCTTGGCTTTGCCATTTACTAGCCAGGCCAAAAAAAAAAAAAAAAAATTACATGATCCATCAGACATAACAGCCTTTTTAGTTTTTTTCCAAGGTAGGGTCTCATTTTAGCCCATGCTGACCTGGAATTCACTATGTAGTCTCAGGTGACCTTGAACTCACGGCAGTCCTCCTACTTCTGCCTCCTGAGTGCTGGGATTAAAGGAGTGCGCCGCCATGCCCAGCTACTTTTTTCCTTTTTAGAGACAGCCTCAAACTTGCTATGTAGCGGAGGGTGACCTTTGTTGCAGTGACTTTCTTGTTGCTGGGGCAAAACCCCCAACTAAAAAACAGGGAGGAAAGTTATTTTGGCTTATAGTCTTGAGGGGACTTTTCATCATGGTGGGGAAAAGCAAGGCAAAGGAGAGGCTGGGCACCACAGCTTGTCAAATCAAACAGGTGGTACTAGCAAGAGTGAGTGAGCTAGTGAACACCCAGTACAGCTGGATAAGAAACCTCAAGGCCCGCCCCCGGAAACACGCCTCCCCCAGCAAGGTTCCACCTCCCAAAGGCTCCACCAGCTGAGGATTGAATATGAGGCATCACCATGAACACATGAGGCTGTATTCAAACTACCACAACCTTGAGCTTCTGATCCTTCGGGCCTCCATCTCCCAGGTGGAAGGATTACAAGCTGCCTGGTATTACGTGATGCTGGGATGGACCAAGTAAAAAGCACTCTTGCTGGGCGTGGTGGCGCACACCTTTAATCCTAGTACTCGGGAGGCAGATATAAGAGGATCACCTAGAGTTCACTGTTTTTTTTTTCAAGGTAGGGTCTCACTCTAGCCCAGGCTGACCTGGAATTCACTAGGTAGTCTCAGGGTGGCCTTGAACTCACGGCAGTCCTCCTACCTCTTCCTCCCAAGTACTGGGATTAAAGGTGTATGCCACCACGCCTGGCCCCAAACATATTTTTTAACCCCCCCCCCAAAAAGGAAGTAAGCCACCATACCCACCTTAAATGGCCTCTTTCTATAGAAGAATATAGAGCAGTTTCACATATAAATTGAAGATGGGAGGCTGGAGAAATGGCTCAACAGTTAAAGGTTCTTGCTTGCAGAGCCTGTGATGGCCTGGGTTCAATTCTGTAGTACTCACGTAAAGCCAGTTGCACAAAGTAGCACATGCCTCTGGAGTTTGTTTATACTGGCAGGAGGCCTTGGCATGCCCATTTCCTCCCTTTCTGTCCCTCTGCTTGCAAATATTTTAAATATTTAAAATTTTAAAAAAATGCTGCTGTGTGTGGTGGTGCACACCTTTAATCCCAGCACTGAGGGGCAGAGGTAGGAGGATTGCTGAGAGTTCGAGGTCACCCTGAGACTACATAGTGAATTCCAGGTCAGCCTGGGCTAGAGTGAGACCCTATCTTGCAAAAGAAAATAAAATAGAATAAAAATTGAAGAGGAAAATTGGGCCCTAGCTAGGGATTAGCTTTCCTGAGACTCCTGAGGTAAAGGTATTTTTCTAACTCCCATTGGAGTCCTCTTCAGTGGTTGATTGAAAGGATACATACATCTTCCAGTGGTCTGTGTGCTGGAGTCGGGGGCAAAAATGGCACCCAAGCTTACTGTGATCTTGACTGGCATTTTCTCCCATACATCAGATGGAGGTACAGCTTGGGTTTCCCAAAAGTCCTTTGACATAGATGAAACAGACAGTGGGGCTGTGGTGAAGTGGAAGAATGTGGCCAGACAACTGAAAGAAGACCTGTCCAGCATCATTCTGCTATCAGAAGAGGACCTCCAAGTAAGGCCCCTTTAGAACCCAGCTCACACAGTCTCTGCAGTCCCCAACACCTTAGCCCCTTGCCACAGTAGCTCCACTTTGTTTTTTGAGGTTAACCTTGAACTCCTGATCTTCCTGCCTCTTTACCTGCTGGGATTATAGGCATGTGCCACCACACACTGTTTTATGCAGTGCTGGAGTTCAAATCCAGGGCATCATATATGCCGTGTGGCGGGGGGGGGGGGGGGGTCCGGGTTTCCAGGTAGGATCTCACTCTAGCCCAGGCTGACCTAGAACTTTGTTGCTCCAGGCTGGCCTTGAACTCATGGCAGTCTTCCTACCTCAGCCTCCCAAGTGCTAGGATTAAAGGCATGTACCACCAAGCCAGGCAAGTGCCTTTAACATTAAGCCATCTCTCCAGACCATGGTGTTTTTTAAGAAAGGGTTTTTATTTTACTTATTTATTTATATATTTTTTGGTTTTTTGAGGTAGGCTGTCACCCTGGCTCAGGATGACCTGGAATTCACTATGGAGTCTCAGGGTGGCCTCGAACTCATGGTGATCCTCCTACCTCTGCCTCCCAAGTGCTGGGATTAAAGGCGTACACCACCACGCCCGGCCCAAGGGTTTTTATTTGTATTTATTTCTTTGAGTTCAGATCTCTAGCATCCATGTAAAAGCAAGATACAGTGGCATATGCCTATAATCCCAGCACTGGAGGTAGAGACAGGGAATCCCTGGGGTTCACTGGCTAGCTAGTCTAGCTGAATTGGTGAGCTCTGTATCAGAGACCTTATCTCAGAAAATAAGGTGGAAAGTTATCAAGGGAGACGCCCAAAGTCAACTTCTGGCCTCCACATGCACAGGTACCCACATACATACAAACACACAAACTCAGGTGTACCAAGCACACATATCACAAAGGACAAAAAGGGCTGGAGAAATGGCTTAGAGGTTAAGGTGCTTGCTTGTAAAGCCTAAGGACCCATGTTTGACTGTCCAGATCCCACGTAAGTCAGACGCATGAAGGTGAGGCAAGCACTAGGTCGCACATGCCCACTAGGTGGTGCAAGCGTCTGCAGTTCAATTGCAGTGGCTGAGGCCCTGGCATGCTAATTCTGTCTCTTTCTCAAATAAAAAAATCTTAAAAAAAAAAAAGCACGAGGGCTGGAGGGATGGCTTACAGGTTAAGGCGCTAGCCTGCAAAGCTAAAGGACCCAGGTTCAATCCCCAGGACCCACATAAGCCAGATGCACAAGGTGGAGCATGCTTCTGGAGTTCATGTGCAGTGGCTGAGGCCCTGGCATGCCCATTCTTCTTTCTGTCTCTCTTTCTCTCTGCCTCTTTCTCAATATAAATTAAAAATATTAAAAAATTTTTAACAACAACAAAAAAACCCACAAAAAGATTAGTCTTCAAGATTGTCTAGTTCAGCTGGGTGTCATGGCGCACGCCTTTAATCCCAGCACTCAGGAGGCAGAGGTAGGAAGATCACCATGAGTTCGAGGCCACCCTCAGTAGTATGGGAAAAAAAAAAGTTAGCCTTCAAGCAGATTTAGAATAAACAGTTGAAGTCTTTCATCCTTCTCAGATTGAATGTGTTCTATAAAAGTTTAGTAGAGCGCTGGAGAGATGGTTTCGTGGTTAAGGGGCTTGCCTGTGAATCCTAAGGACTTGTGTTCAACTCTCCAGGTCCCTTGTAAGCCAGGTGCATGAGGTGGCACACGTGTCTGGAATTGCAGTGGCTAGAGGCCCTGGCACACCAACTCTCATCCTCCCCGCCCCTCAGATTAAAAGGGGGGGGGGTGCTGGAGGGTTGGTTTAGCAGTTAAGGTGTTTGCCTGCAAAGCCAAAGGAACCAGGTTCAATTCTCCAGGACCCACATAAGCCAAATGCACAAGGTGGCGCATGCATCTGAAGTTCATTTACAGTGGCTGAAGGCCCTGATGCACCCATTTTTTTTCTCTCTCTCCCTCTTTCTATCTCTCTCAAATAATATAATTTTAAAAAAAAGACCAGTCTGTTGGGCTTGCCTCAAAAAAAAAAATTAGTGGAGGATACATTTTATAATTTTTAAATTTTTCTTTTAAAATATTTTTTATTCCTTGAGAGAGAGAGAGAATGGGCATGCCGGGGCCTCTAGCTGCTGCAAACAAGCAAGCTCCAAATGCATGCATCACCTTATGCATCTGGCTTATGTGGGTCCTGGGGAATGGAACCTGGGTCCTTTGGCTTTGCAGGCAAGCTCCTTAACCTCTAAAACATCTCTCCAGCCCAGAGGTTACATTTTAGAAACATAATCTAAACAGAATTTTTTGGTATGTCTGTGTGTGTATGTGTGAGTACTTGTGTACGTATGCCATAGTTCACATGGGGAGGTCAGAGGATAACTTTTAGGTAAGTCCTTGCCTTCTACCGGGATGGGAAGCATGGTCTCATTTACTGCTCCATTCACAAACATCTCCCTTCTCACCATTGACGCACTGGGATTACAGATGCCTGCCACAGCTTCTGGCTTTTTACATGGTGTCTGTGGATCCAAACTCAGATTCTGAGTTATGTGGGAAGTGTTTTATCTACCGAGCCATCTCTCCAGCCCCCTCAACCAAAAGAACCTTAGAGCCCTAAACAATGATAATTTTGTTTGTTTGTTTGTTTGTTTGTTGAGGTAGGGTCTCACTGTAGCCCAGGCTGACCTGGAATTCACTAAGGAGTCTCAGGGTGGCCTTGAACTCACGGCGATCCTCCTACCTCTGCCTCCCGAGTGCTAGGATTAAAAGTGTGTACCACCACGCCCGGCTTAACAATGATAATTTTAAAGTTAATATTGGGCCTGGAGATATTGCTCAGTGGCTATAGATGCTTGCTTGCAAAGCCTGCTGGTCTGAGTTCAGTTCCCTAACCACCCACATTAAAGCTAGACAGGCATTCATTTGCAGCAGCAAGGGATCCTGGCACACGCATATGCATAAATGCTTTTTTGTTGTTGTAGTTTTGTTTTGTTTTTTCGAGGTAGGGTCTCACTCTAGCTCAGGCTGACGTGGAATTCATTGTTTCGTCTTAAGGTGGCCTCATGGTGATCCTCCTACCTCTGCCCCCCGAGTGCTAGGATTAAAGGTGTGAGCCACCATGCCTGGCTTTTTTTCATTATTTTTTGAGAGGGGAGAGGGCAGAGTGAGAGAAAGAGAAAATGGGCATGCCAGGGCCTTCAGCTGCTGCAAATGAACTCCAGACCTGTGCATCCCCTTTTGCACATGTGTGACATTCTGCACTTGTGCAACTGCATCTGGCTTATGTGGGACCTGGAGATTTGAACATGAGTTCTTAGACTTTACAAGTAAATGCCTTAACCACTAAGCCATCTCTCCAGCCCAATACCTTTTTGTTGTTGTTGTTTTTGCAAGGTAGGGTCTTACTCTAGCCCAGGCTGGCCTGGAACTTACTCTGCCATCTCAGGCTGGCCTCAAACTTGCAGCAATCCTCCTACCTCTGCCTCCTGAGTGCTGGGATTAAAGGCGTCTGCCACACCATACCTGGCTAACTTTTTTTTTTTAAGCAGTGCCTCACTCTAGCCCGGGCAGGACTCATGGCCTCAGTGTTGGTATTAAAGGTGTATGCCACCTCAGCTGGTTATAAATAACTAAAAAAACCCAGCAACTCAAAAGTCACTGGAGAAGGGGCTGGAGAGATAGGCTTTGCAGGTAAGCACCTTAACATCTGAGTTAACAACCTGAGTTCGATTCCCCATGTAAAGCCAGATGCACAAAGTGGCACATGTACCTGGAGTTCCTGTACACCCGTTGTCTCTGTCTCTCTCTTCTCTCTGCTTGCAAATAAATAAAAATATTTTTTAAAGCCGGGCTTGGTGGCATATGCCTTTCATTCCAGCACTCGAGAGGCAGAGGTAGGAGGATTGCTATGAGTTTGAGGCCACCCTGAAACTGTTTATTTTGATTTTCGAGGTAGGGTCTCACTCTGGCCCAGGCTGACCTGGAACTCACTCTGTCATCTCTGGCTGGCCTCAAACTCGCAGTAATCCTTCTACCTCTGCTTTCCAAGTGCTGGGATTAAAGGCATGCACCACTTTGTCTGGCAAAAATAAGTTTTTTAAAAAAGTCACTAGAAGAGGGCTGGAGGATGGCTTAGCACTTAAGGCGTTTGTCTGCAAAGCCAAAGGACCCAGGTTCAATTATCCAGGACCCACGTTAGCCAGATGCACAAGGGGGTGTACATGTCTAAAGTTCATTTGCAGTGGCTAGTGGCTGTGGCATGTGCCTGTTCTCTCTCTCCTTCTCTCCCCCTTTTCTCTGTCAAATAAATAAAAATAAAATACTTTTTAAAAAATCACTAGAAGATGGCTGTAGAGATGGCTAAATGTGTTAGGATGTTTTCCTGCAAAGCTTAAGGACCCAGGTTCAATATTCCCCAGTACCCACATAAAAGCCAGATGTGTCTGGAGTTCATTTGCAGTGGCTAGAGGCCCTTGTACGCCATATTTAAAAATAAAATGTCACTAGAGGAACTTTTTTTTGTGTGTGTGGTATTGGGATTGAACCTTTGGCCCCACACTTACTAGGCAAGTGCTTTGCCACTGGACTATATCCCATACCTAGAGGAACTCACGCTTAAAACATTATAAACTAGGCATAGTGGCCCATGCCTGTAATCCCAGCACATGGGAGGTAGAGGTAGGAGGACCAAGAGTTCAAGATCATCCTCAGCTACACTATGAGTTTGAGACCAGCCTGGACTACATGAGATCCTGCCTCAACAACAAAAAAAGTTCAGGGCTGCCATGCATGGTGGCGCATGCCTTTAATCCCAGCATTTGGGAGGCAGAGGTAGGAGGATTGTCATGAGTTCGAGGCTACCCTGAGACTCCATAGTGAATTCCAGGTCAGCCTGGGCTAGAGTGAGACCCTGCCTCAAAAACCCAAAACAAAAAAAAAAAATTTCAGGGCTGAGGAGATGGCTCATACTTGCCAATTCTGGGGCCCACATTCAGTTCCCCAATCACACACATGAAACCCAGTGCAAAAAGGGGTGCAAGTAGCTGGACATGGTGGCTTATGCCTTTAGTCCCAGCACTCAGGAGACAGAGGTAGCAGAATCACCATGAGTTTGAGGTTAGAGTGATACCCTACCTCGAAAAACAACAAACAAACAAAAAAATGGTGCACGCATTTGCAATTGGCAGAAAACCCTGGTGTGCTCATACATACACAAATAAAAAAATAAAAATCTTCATGCTGTCTCATAAAATGATCACATACCTTCTCCTCCTTTATATTATATAGCTGGATTTTCTTTTAAGACAGGATCTCATGTAGCCAATGCTGGCCTCAAATTTCTGATTTTTCTGCCTCCACCTCCTTAGTGCTGGGATTACAGGTGTGGACCACCAGGCCCAGTTTGCTTTTGTTTTAAAGGAGACACCAAGGCATCATTTTCTCATTAGAATGTTGGGAATGCTGAATGCCTCCCTCTTGATGTCAGTCAACCATAGTGGGTAACTGAGAAAAAGATGGAGTGGTAATGCACTAGACGTATTTGAGGGATACAGTAGCACATTTAGAAAGTACTTTTAGATTTATTGTTTTTTGGTTTTTCGAGTTAGGTCTAGCTCTAGCCCAGGCTGACCTGGAATTCACTATGTTGTCTCAGGGTGGCCTCGGACTCACAGTGATCTTCCCACCTCTGCCTCCCGAGTGCTGGGATTACCTTATCTCTTTGTTAGGTGCTCATCGACGTTCCGTGTTCAGACCTGGCTCAGGAACTTTGCCAGAGCCATGGCACTGTCCAAGGGCTCCAGAACGCACTTCAGCAGGTGCTTGACCAGAGAGAAGAAGCCCGCCAGTCCAAGCAGCTCCTGCAACTTTATCTCCAGGCGCTGGAGAAGGAGGGCAGCATCTTGTCCAAGCAGACAGGTAGGTAGGACTCCTGTTATGGGCCATCTGCGAGCTCAGGAGCCTTCCCTCGAGGAAGGAGCTGTTTGCAGGGCAGCCTAAACCGCTTGGAAGGACATTTCCCTCTTCGCCACCCCACCTGGTCAGTTGTGTGGCTGTGCTTTCACATACGGCTGGTCTCGTGTCTGCTTTGCAGAGGCCAGAGCTGCCCTGAGTGGAGAGGTGGATGCAGTCGACACGGGCATCAGCACGGAGATGGCGTCCACAGTTGCACTTAGGAGCCAGATCCTTACCACACTGAAGGAGAAGCTGGCTCCGGAGCTGAGCTTATCTAGTCAGGATTTGGAGGTGGGCGAGAACCAGGGACACTGACCTGCTGAGGATGACTTGCCCTGGACATGTGGTGTAACCGTGCAGAGGCATATACAGGGGGCCTTGCTTTTCACCTCTGCAGACTGACTCCCGGCCGCCAACTTGCCTTTTATGCACCAAAGCATCTGCCAACATCTCAGTCTAAATGAAAATGGCTTCTAAGAGGAAAAGGGCACCCCTAGGTTATCAAACATTGTTCTCAGCCGGGTGTGGTGGTGCACGCCTCACAGCACTCGGGAGGTAGAGGTAGGAGGACTGCAGAGAGTTCAAGGCCACCCTGAGACTACGTAGTGAATTCCAGGTCAGCCTGAGCTAGCGTGAGACCTTACCTGGGGGGGGGGGGGGACGACGACATTGTTCTCTGGTCCAAGTTGCTAGTGAAATGACTACAGTTGACAGAGAAGACCAGCAGAGCTTCAACTTCTGAGGTTCGCTTCCAGGCGTAAAGGGTCAAAGACCCTTAGTCATCCGAGGCCAGTAAAATAGCACATGAGAAAGGAGACTCAGGGCTGGGGGTGACGCTTAGTGGTACAGCACTTGCCTAACATGCACAAAGCCCTGGGTTCAACCCCTGGCGTCACGCACACACACAATGAGGGTGGGTTGAAGGGCCCATCTTGTCCTGGAGGTCGTAAGGCCAGAGAACGAGTAGTTTGAAAAGGGAGCCACCCCATGGGGGGGGGCACTACTTTTATCTTTTGTCTTTGTTCCTGTGTTCCAAATGCCTCTCTATTGTAAGTAGAAGGGAAGAAGTGTTTTGACTGGAGCTTGGCTCAATTTCCTGTTGGGATTTGAGTGTTTTTTAAATAAAAGGATGCAGCTGGGTGTGGTGGCACACACATATAGTCCTAGTTTGGGGTAGGAGTTACAGGTTATGAGGTTATAGGGCAGCCTGAGCTACAGAGTGAGTTCCAGCCTGGACAAAGTAAGACCCTGTCTCAAAAACCCAAAAACATTTTTTTAAATTTTACTTATTAGAGAATGGATGCACCAGGGCCTCCAGCCACTGCACACGAACTCCAGGTGCGTGCACCCCCTTGTGCATCTGGTTTATGTGGGTCCTGGAGAGTCGAACCTGGGTCCTTTGGCTTTGCAAGCAAGCACCTTAAGTGCTAAGTCATCTCTCCAGCCCACAATTTTTTAAAAAGATTTTATTTGTATTTATTTATTAGAGACAGAGAGGAGAGAGAGTGAGAATGGGCGTGCCAGGACCTCTAGCCACTGCAAATGAACGCCAGATGCATGCACCACTAGGTGCATCTGGCTTATATGGGACCTGGAGAATTGAACCGGGGTCCTTAGGCTTCGCAGGCATGCCCCTTAACCACTAAACCATCTCTCCAGCCCCAGCCCACAAATTTTAAGAGTAAGTGACTATGTACTATGAAAGGAAGCTGGGATTTTGATGTAAAGATAGAATGTACCTGATGTTGCCTTTTTGCCCAAAGAAGATAACTGGGGCTGGTTGTGGTGCACACCAGTAGGAAAGATACCGCTGAAGAGGCTGAGGTAGGAGGAAAAATTTTTTAAAAAAAGATGACTGAGCATGGTCGCTGCCTGTAATCTCAGCACTTAGGAGGTAGCAAGCAGCAGGATTGAGAGTTCTAAACCGGCACGGGCTACAAAGCAAAATCACCTCAAACAAAATTAAAAAGAGCTGGGCATGGTGGTGCACATCTTTAATTCCAACACCCAGAGGTAGGAGGATAGCTGTGAGTTCAAAGCCAGCCTGGGACTACAGAGTAGAGTTCCAGGTCGGCCTGGGCCATAGTGAGACCTTATCTCAAAGACAACCAAAAAAAAACTGGTTTTGGTGGCTCATGCTTGTAATCCCAGCACTCAGGAGTCAGAGGCAGGAGGATTGCTATGACTTAGAGGCCAGCCTGGACTGTCTTGAAAGCATAGAGGAGGGGCACAGGAGAGGTGGTTCTCAATGGCTCTTGTTCTTGCTGCAGTTGGTTGCCAAGGAAGATCCCCAAGCCCTGGCCTCTGCTTGTAGCTGGGACTTGACGAAGACAGAAGCGGTCCAGTGGGCCTGTAAGCAAGAGCTCGCCCTGCGCCTGCAGCAGGTGCAGAGCTTGCATTCTCTCAGGAATCTTTCAGCGAGGAAGAAGCCACTGCCCGGGGAACCATGCTGTCCTAAACGGGCCAAACAAGACCCCACGTAGCTCAACCAGAAACACGCCAAGAAAAACCCCATGGCCTTGGTTTTGTCATCAGTAAACACCTTTCACCTGCTTACTACCTACATTCTGCTCTGCCCTGTTCCTTCCAGCATGGTCTTCTGGCACAGGCTGGAGAGGTAAGAGGATGGCTGTGAGTGAGTTCAAGGCCAGCCTGGGCTACAGTGAGACCCTACCTCAAAACAAACAAACAAAAAAGTAAGGCTAGAATAAGACCCTACCTCGAAAAACCAAAAATATTTTAAAAGGGACCTGTCAGAGTTGGGGTATAGCTCAGTGGCAGGGCCCATGCTGAGTATATGTCAGGCTTTGGGTTGAGTCCCCAGCACCTCTAAAAATAAATAAAAGTCACTGGTGGTGAAAACAGTCATATTCTGGACTCACTGTCCTTACTCAGCAACCAGTGAGGGAGAATATTAAACACCTTCTAGATAGTGGTAGGAGGAGATGTCTAATGGAACACTGATTTGGGCCAGAAACTTGTTTCTCAGCCGGGCATGGTGGCGCATGCCGTTAATCCCAGCACTTGGGAGGCAGAGGTAGGAGGATGGCTGTGAGTTCCAGGCCACCCTGAGACTACATAGTGAATTCCAGGTCAGCCTGAGCTAGAGTGAGACCCTACCTTGGAAAACCAAAAAAGGAGAAAGAAAGAAATTTATTTCTCAAGAGAATGAATTTGTTGGCAAGTTTCTTTAAAGGCATATACTAAATTTACAGACCATAGGGACATGCAAAGACTAGTTCACGATTTCTAATATCTAACTCAATGTTGTAAAATTCTAAGTTACCACTGTGAAACTCTTCTCAGTTTTCTAATATGTTTTGCCAGCAGGAGGTATAAAAGGTCATTATAGCAGTTTCCACGCTTGGCAGCTCCAAGTCTCTCCGGGTGCCGAGCAGAGCACTTCTGGCTTATGTACCTCCTCCTTCTGTTCATACTTGTTCTGCAAGTTTTGTACTCAACAATACAGTCTCCCCCCTTGCAGGGAACAGGTGATTAATTATTAACTTTTTTATGCATGCTGAGAAGAAAACAAATGCTACTGAGAGATGCAATGACCAGTTGTTCATTTTGTTTATTTTTGTTTGGTTGGTTTTGGTGCTGGGCCTAATACATGCTAAGCACCCACTCTGCCACTGAAGCTACACCCCCAGCCCCACATTGGCCAGTTAAGCTGAGGAATGTAACAGTAAGTCCTGGGGTGAAGGTGGCATGCGGAAAACAAGAATTGCTTCCTTTGCAGATCTTCATTGATGGCTCAGATCATTTTAGTATTGTTTAGTGCTCCCTTTTTAGCCCTGACATTTCCCTTTTTATAGCTTACTTTGTAATGCCTCTTCATCCTTTTTTTTTTTTTTTTTTGCCTCTTTATCTTTAAATAAAAGCCATAGCTGATAACCTGTGTACTCTCATTTGTCCAAATACAATAATTGTAATACCCAAGTGTGATGTTTCAGAAAATGCAAGAGAAAAATAATTTTCAATAAGACAGTGTGTGTGCCACTGTCTGGATGTGACTAAACACACTGAAGATGTCACATACTTATACTAACACCTAGAATTTGACAGGCAGGCTGGCAGTGTGTGTTGTGACGCAAGCAGCATTGCCACTGGTAATAGGATTTTCCCAAGCAGTAAAACTCTGAACAAAATAATATCTGTCCTCCAGATACAAAGTACACATATTCCTAGACATCCAGGGTTATATTAAAACTAAAAATTAGCCAGGCGTGGTGGCACACGCCTTTAATCCCAGCACTCAGGAGGCAGAGGTAAGAGTATTGCCGTGAGTTCGAGGCCATCCTGAGATGAGAATACAGAGTGAATTCCAGATCAGCCTGGGCTAGAGTGAGACCCTATCTCAAAAAACAAAAATAAATAAATAAATAAAAATTGCTAGACTGGGGAAATGGCTTAGCCATTAAGGTGCTTGCCTGCAAAGCCAAGTATCTAGGTTTGATTCCCCAGGGCCCACGTAAGCCAGATACACAAGGTGGCACATGTGTCTGGAGTTGTGCCACCGTTCCCAGCTTTGAGTAGGTTTTCATACACATAAATGTCTAGCATGACCAAAAGTGGTGCAGGACTTGCATAATAAGGAAAAATGACATCAAAGTAGAAGTGAAGCCGGGTATGGTGGCGCACGCCTTTAATCCCAGCATTCGGGAGGCAGAGGTAGGAGGATTGCAGAGTTCGAGGCCACCCTGAGACTACTTAGTGAATTCCAGGTCAGCCTGAGCTAGAGTGAGACCCTGCCTCGAAAAGCCAAAAAAAAAAAAAAAAAAAAAGAAAAGTGAGACTAGATGGAAAGAAGGGATTCAGGAGAGGGGGGAGATTATGATCATGATATATTGTCTATGTATATGAAAGTTGTCAACGTTTTTTCAGGCTGGTGTGGTGGCACACACCTTTAATCACAGCACTCAGGAGGCAGAGGTGGGAGGAGTGTTGGGAGTTTGAGGCCAGTTTGGGACTACAGAGAGAGTTCCAGGACAACCTGGACTAGAGTGAGAACCTACCTTGAAAAAAAGTTTTTTAAAAAAAATGTATTCAGGGGGTCTGGAGAGATGGCTTAGTGGTTAAGGCACTTGTTTGCAAAGCCAAAGGACCCAGGTTTGATTCCCCAGGACCCACATAAGCCAGATGCCCAAAGTGGCGCATGCATCTGGAGTTTTACAGTGGCTGGAGGCCCTGGCACATCCATTCTCTTCCTCTCTCTAGGTCTATCTGCATCTCTCTTAAATAAATGAATAAATAAGTATGCAGGGGCTGGAGAGATGGCTTAGCGGTTAAGCGCTTGCCTGGGAAGCCTAAGGACCCCGGTTCAAGGCTCGATTCCCCAGGACCCCAGCACTCGGGAGGATCACCATGAGTTTGAGGCCACCCTGAGGTTACATAGTGAATTCCAGGTCAGCCTGGGCTACAGTGAGACCCTACATTGAAAAACAAAACAAAAACAAAAAATTATTTATTTGAAAGAAAGAGGCAGAGAGAAAGAGAGAGAGGGTTTCCAGCCACTGCAAATGAACACCAGATGCATGTGGCACCCTGTGCATCTGGCTTACATGGGTCCTGGGGAATCTAACCAAGGTCCTTTGGCTTTGCAAGCAAGTGCCTTAACCACTAAGCCATCTCTCCAGCCCTAAAAAAAAATATTTTTAAAGGACCAGGTGTGGTGGTGCACACTTTTAATCCCAGCACTCAGGAGGTAGAGGTAGGAGGATTGCTCTGAGTTCAAGACCAGCCTGGGACTACAGAATAAGTTCCAGGTCAGCCTGGGCTGGAGTGAGACCCTACCTCGAAGAAAAGCAAACAGAAAATAAAGTCCTTTCTCTTGCAGCATATGTGCTAAAATTAGAATGGATAGTAATAGAGGATGAGCATGACCACGAATTCATGAAGCATTTTTGTTGTTGTTGTCTGTCAGTAGGTCTGTAGGAAAAAAACCTTCATCTGCAAACTACAGCCCAAATATGAAGTGAGGATGATTGTAAACACCTTAGACCACCCCTGGTACCATTCACCTTCCCCACACCGCTGCGCCCCCAGGCCTTTGATAGGAGAAACGTGCAACATGGCAGCACACCTAAAAATAGGAGCGAACAAGAGGAGCTGGTAGGAGAAAAGAATGTCAAAAGAAGCAGCTGGGACTAATGAACTCTCCATTAACCTCGTTCCATTCTTTACTCGAGTCAAATGTCGGTCCCCATTAGGCAATTGGCTTTGACAAGAGCTATGCTAATTACCACTTACTAACCTTTAATTTCTGGGTAAAAGCAAAAGGAAAAACTAATGGATTTTTAGTTTTCCAGAGAGAAAGGAATAATAGTAGTCTTTAAAAAAAATATGTACTGCATTAATTACAAGAATTATTAATGTGCCTTGACTCACCAGATTGTTTAGCTGTTTAAGTTCCTAATTAGCTATTCATTTTATTTTCCCTCAGAATTTATCTCCACTGCATTTGTAGAGTTTTGCCTTAGGCTATTATGGCTGGAGAGATGGCTCAGTGGCTAAAGGCACTTGCTCTAAGCCTGCTGACCAGAGTTCAGATCGCAGCGCCACATAGAGCTGCATCTGTAATCCAAGTGCCCATGGCAATGGGAGGCAGAGCAGAATCCGAAGTTCACAGGCCAGATAGTCTGGTTTTCCCGGTGGCAAAATAATGGAGTCCCTGTTCCAAACAAGGTGGAAGGAGAGGCTCAACACACCAAGGCTGTCCTCTAAGCACACACAGCCACGCCATACATACACAGTCACACACACGTTACCGTTACCTTCTCACTGCTGAGACAAAGCAGCTGGTGGGAGGAAAGGGTTTTGGCTTACCGTCTTAAGGAAGCTTCATGATGAGCTTCATGGACAGCATGGTGTGAGCAGAGGCTGACATCGCCTCCTTAGCACAGCAGGTGGAAAACAGCAGCAGGAGAGTGAGCTGATCTTTGGTAGGGAGAGTTGGCTGTAACGCCCCTAAACCCACTCTCAACAACACACCTCCTCCAGTAAGGTTCTGTCTCCCAAATTGCCACCAGCTGGGGGCCAAGCATTCAGAAGACATGAGTTTAAGGGAACATCTGATTCAAGCAGGCACCTTTGTTTTACTTCTTCTTCTTTCAAGTAGGCACCTTTAACCATTGAGATCTCCCCAGCCTTATGGGGACACTTGATTCAAACCACCACCACAAACACACACGCACACACACAATTAAAACGAAAATTATGGGAATTTTGGAAATTATGTACTACAAACACACAACCACTGCCCAAGTTCTCTCTACACAGCTTCCAACCTGTTTGAAAACCTCTAGTAGAGCCAGGTGTGGTGACACATACCTTTAATCCAGGCACTTGGGAGGCCAAGATTGGAGGATTGCTTTGAGTTTGAGGCCGCCCTGAGACTACATAGTGAATTCCAGGTCAGCCTGGGCTAGAGCAAGACCCTACCTCAAAAACAACAACAACAAAATAATAATAATAAAATAAAAAGGAAAAGAAAACCTCTAGTGAATGCAAAAATCTTTTCACTGCAGACACACTTCCAGAATGTTACTACTTGTTCAAATGAGACCAGACAGCACTTCGGCAGTTCTACCTGACCCAACAGGTTGATGCATACACACTAGATTTTCTCATATCTAGTTTTTTTTTTTTTTTTTTTTTTTTTGGTAGTTGTTTTGAGACAGGGGTCTCTCTTGTCCAGGCTGGCCAGGAACTCACTCTGTTGACCAAGCTGGCCTAAGCTTGCAATGATCTTCCTACTTTAGCCTCCCAAGTGCTGGGATTAACAGCATGAGCCACAATACCCAGCTTATGTGTTTAGTTGTTGGTTTTAACTTATTTATTTATTTGAGAGGGATAAAAAGAGAGAATGGGCACATCAGGGCCTCCAACCTCTACAAATGCCCTCCAGACGCATTTGCAACCTGGTGCATCTGGCTCACTTGGGTCCTGAGGAATCAAACCTGGATCCTTAGGTTTTCCAGGCAAGCACTTTAATGGCTAAGCCACTTCTCCAGCCCTGTGTTTAGGTTTTTAATTTTGTGTTTTTTTTTTTTTCCAAGGTAGGGTCTCACTCTGGCCCAGGCTGACCTGGGATTCACTCTGTAGTCTCAGGGTGGCCTCGAACTCACAGCAATCCTCCTACCTCTGCCTCCCAAGTGCTGGGACCATGCCCGACAGTTTTTTAAATATTTTATCTATTTATTTGCAAGCAGGGAGAGAGAAAAAAAGAGAATGAACACTCCAGGGCCTCTAGCCACTGCAGACAAACTCCAGATACATGTACCACTGGGTACTGGGGAATCAAACCTAGATTGCTAGGCTTTGCAGGAAAGCGCTTTAACTGCTGAGCCATTTCTCCAGCCCATGTGTTTAGTTTTTATTTTTATTTATTTATTTTTTAATATTCTAGGGCTGGAGAGATGGCTTAGTGGTTAAGGCACTAGCCTGCAAAACCTAAGGATCCAGGTTTGATTCCCTAGATCCCCCATAAGCCAGATGCACAAGGTGGCTCATGCATCTGGAGTTTGTTTGCACTGGTGCGCCCATTCTCTATCTGCCTCTCTCTCTAATAAATAAAATACCTATTTATTTGAGAGAGAGAGAGTGAAAGAGCCAGGGAGAAAGAGAAAAAATGGGTATAGTAGGGCCTCCAACTACTGCAAATGAACTCCAGATGCAATGTGCTACCTTGTGCATGCTTACATGGGTACTGGGAAAATTAAACCTGTGTCCTTAAGCTTGGCAGTCAAGCACCTAAACCCCTAGGCCATCTCTCCAGTCCAATGTGTTGTTTTTTGTTTGCTTGGTTGTTTATTTTGATTTTCGAGGTAGGGTTTCACTCTAGCCCAGGCTTACCTGGAATTCACTCTGTAGTCTCAGGGTGGCCTCGAACTCATGGCAATCCTCTACCTCTGCCTCCTGAGTGCTGGAATTAAAGGCGTGCGCCACCACACCCGGTTCAATCCCCAGTCCTCAAAAAAACAAAAAATAAAAAATAAAATAAAATAAATACTTTTATTTATTTGCATGGAAAGACAGAGAGAATGGGTGCACCAGGATCATTTGCCACTGCAAACACACACCAGATGCATGTGCCACTTTGTGCATCTGGCTTTACATGGGTACTGGGGATTTGAACCTGGGCTGAACTTAAGCCAGGAAACTTTACAAACAAGAGCCTTTAACCACTGAGCCATCTCCTGAGCTCCAAAATCTTCAATCTTAAGGACCATGTATAGAGTACCTCAACTGAAACTAAAAAGCTAGTATGCTCTTCTTCTAGAAAAATCTCCAAAGACGAGGTTCTGGAGATTAGTTGAGTCCTTCCACCAGTGCACTGACCCACTTACTAGTCTCCTGAAGCTGCTGTGCAGAGGAATGTGGATGCTATTAAGGCTCTTCCATCACGTTCGACTTTATTCAGCTAGTAATTATGAAGATGAGCTCAGCTCTGGGAAAACAGAACCGGATGGTCAGCAGTCTTAGTTGGAGTCCACATCCCTGGTGTCCAGAGAAGATGATATTCCAGCGTCCTTCAGCCAGCCTTAGGCCATCTTCCCAGTCTTAGGCCTGACCCTCAGAAACTTTTATGTAATTCCAGATGTCAATCTGGGAGTTGAATCCACTCTCTCCCACCCCTGCCACATACTGCAAGACTTCGTTGGCAATGGTTCCTATGCCCATTTCCAGACAGCCATTTTTAAAGATTTATTTGTTTTTATTTACTTATTTATTTATTTTGGTTTTTTTGAGGTAGGGTCTCACACTAGTCCAGGCTGACCTGGAATTCACTATGTAGTCTCAGGGTGGCCTCGAACTCACGGTGATCCTCCTACCTCTGCCTCCCAAGTGCTGGGATTAAAGGTGTGCGCCACCATAAAGATTTATTTTTATTTATTTATTTATTTGAGATGGGGGGGGGAGAGAGAGAGAGATGTTTATATAGCAGGGAGGTTGAGACAAGATCTCACTCTGAAATTATGTAGCCCAGGCTGCTCTCCTCCTCATGGCAATCCTCCTGCCTCAGCCTCCTGACTACTGGGATTAGATGTATGACACCATATCCAGCTTGCCAGAGCCCCTCTTAGTAATCTGTTTTACAGACTAAAATCACATTTACACCTAGAACCTTCACACTGGACACTTCCTTTTGTGCCTGCAACTCAAGAGTCATGGATAATATGTCTAGTCAAGCAATGATTTTGGTGGTGTGGGGAAGAAATAAAATGTGATGAGTTTTGTGATTGAGCAACTTATTTTTCCCCCAAGTCATTCAAGAAGACCAAAATCAGGCTGGGGAAGATGGCTCAGCGGAAATTATTGAAGAATGGGAAAATGTGTATGCCAGTTGTACATAAAAAATGCAGATTTGTCTGGGTACTGGGTTTAAGAGGTCCTTGAATTAGAAGTCGTGGCAAGTGTGAGCAGGCTACAGGCTGGGCATCAAGTGGCACTTCTCAGTATCTGTACTGTACAATACTTTTTATAAGGAGATGTCTTTCCTCACAAAGCAAAACCAATGCTAGAGTCCATGAAAAGAATTGCAACAAATTAATATTAAATTACTAATTAAAACTAGTACATAACAGCAAATGTGAATATAGCTTTTATAAGCATGTCAGCATGATATCTGTTTAATAGCATAACATTTGTTTTAAAATTAATATTAGCTAAAACATTAGCAATGTTAAAAACTTGATTGTAGGGCTGGGGCTGGGGCTCAGTGGAGTGCTTGCCTAGCATGCGCTGGGCTCAGTTTAACCCCAAGCACTGAGTAAACCAGGCATGGTGGTACATGCCTGTAATTTCAGCACTCTCTCAAGTGGAAGCAGGAGTATCAGAAGTTTGAAGTCATCATCGGCTATGTAACAAGTCTGAAGCCAGCCTGGACTATATGAGACCCTGGGGATAATTTTTTTTTTTTTTTTCCTGAGGTAGGGTCTCACTCTAGCCCAGGCTGACCTGGAACTCACTATGTAGTCTCAGGGTGATCTTGAACTCATGGCAATCCTCCTACCTCTGCCTCCTGTGTGCTGAGATCAAAAGCGTTTACCACCATGCTAGCAAAAATAAGCCTTTCTTGTAAACTTTGCAGTCATGGGGGATCAAGTCAGGGCCTTGTGGATGCCATAGAAGCACTCTGTTTTGACACTGAGCCTATCCTTAGCTCTGAAAATATATATTTATTATTTTTTTTTAATTTTTTTGTTTATTTTTATTTATTTGAGAGTGACAGAGAGAGAGAGAATAGGCGCACCAGGGCCTCCAGCCACTGCAAACGAACTCCAGACGCGTGCGCCCCCTTGTGCATCTGGCTTACGTGGGTCCTGGGGAATCAAGCCTCGAATCGGGGTCCTCAGGCTTCACAGGCAAGCGCTTAATCGCTAAGCCATCTCTCCAGCCCAATATATATTTTTTAAATTATTTATTTATCTATTTGAGAGAGTAAGAGAAGCAGAGAGAGAGGCAGGTAGAGAATGGACACACCAGGGCCTCTAGCCACTGCAAAGGAACTCCAGGTGCATGTGCCAACTTGTGCATCTGGCTTACATGGGTCCTGGGGAATTGAACCTGGGTCCTTTAGCTTTGCAGGCTAATGCCTTATCCGCCAAGCCATCTCTCCAGCCCTGAAAATATTTTTTATTTGAAAATATTTTGTTTAATATTTATTTATTTGAGAGAGAGAGCAAGAGAGAGAGAGAATGGGCACACCAGGGCTTCTAGCCAGGTTATGGTGGTGCATGCCTCTAGTCCCAGTACTCTGGAGGCTGAGGTAAGAGAATTACCATGAGTTCAAAGCCAGCTTGGTCTACAAAGCAAGTTCCAGCCTGGGCTAGAGGGAGACCCATCCTCAAAAAACAAACAGGACTGGAGAGATGGCTTAGCAGCCTAAGGACCCAGGCTCAACTCCCCAGAACTCATATAAGCCAGATGTACATGGTGGCACATGCGTCTGGAGTTCGTTCACAATGGCTAGAGGCCCTGGTGTAGCCCATTCTCTATTTGCCTCTTTCTTTCTCTCTCTCTCTCTCTCAAATACATTGAAATTAAAATTAAAAAACCAAAATGGACTGAAAAAGAGCTGGGCATGATGGCACACAGCTGTAATTCCAGGAGAAGGTAAGAAGATCTTGAGTTCAAGGCCAGCCTGGGCTATATAGTGAGACCCTGCCCAATGTCTCTACTATGTACAGTCTAGCAAGATCCACCGATTTTTTTTTTTTTTCTTTTTGAGGTAGGGTCTCCCTCTAGACCAGACTGACCTGGATGGCTTCGAACTCATAGAGATCCTCCTACCTCTGCCACCAAGTGAGTGCTGGGATTAAAGGCATGCACCATCATACTGGGCCACCAATTTTTTTCCCCCCGAGGGTAGGGTCTTGCTATAGCCCAGGCTGACCTGGAATTCACTATGTAATCTCAGGGTGGCCTCAAACTCATGGTGATCCTCCTACCTCTGCCTCCCTAGTGCTGGGATTAAAGGCATGCGCCACCACACCAGGCTGACCAATTTGTTTTTAATCTAAAGTCTTCTCTTTATGTTTCAAATTACTCAATTCCAAATACTGTTAATATTGGTTATTACTGAAATTTAAATAAAAATTTAAATAAATTAATTTAAAAATTAAAATTAATTTAAATTTAAAATTTTAAATAAATTTAAATAAAAAGTACTTGCAAATGATGCGGGAAGAAGCAAGCTCCCAGATGCTTAATACAATTTATTGGGATCCATCACTTCATTTTACAGGGTGACCAAAGGGGGTATTTGCAGGATAAGGTCTTCCAGAAGAAGCTCCTGCAGGGTGTTTCATCTCAGCGCGGGGCGTTGAAGGGCTGGGCCTTCCTGCCGCTTGGGCATCCCACGGGCATCACCTCCGATGAGGGCCCCAGCGCTGGTCTGGGAGGTCCACTCGTGCCACCAAGCCAGGAAGGTCAGGAGACTGTCTCTCTTCACTTCTGCCGTTACCTGCACAGGGTTTCCCAGAGAAGCAGATGACAGACAGGAAAACCAACCAAAGCAACCTCTGGCCACTCTCAGCAAGGGCAGATGCGCGTTAGCTCCCTTTCATAAAGAAAAGCTGCCCCTTCGCCATCAATTGCATTTCCTCTTAAAGGATGAGACACTTAAGAGAATACCTCAAAGAAATTGCTCCAATCAGAAAAAAGGAAAAGTTGATCATTTTCATAGAAGGAAAAGAAAATTGCTTGTTCTATGCTGTAATCTTTGCTGAGGTCCTTAACTAAGAGACCAGGTAATCTGTCATACACACACACACACACACACACACACTCCACATGTGACTGGCAACCAGAGGCCCCTGAGGGGCTCTGCTAATTTGGCTTGTTTCCCCACCTTTTAGACGTACTCTGGAATGTTCAGACTGCTCTCCAACACCGGTCAGAGTGAGATGCTAAACTCTGGCCTTTCAAATGCCTTCGGGAGCTTCGTGGAGTAACCTGATGATAAATGGCCTGTCTGAAACTCATCTGGTAATTTCAGAGAAAAATCCATTTTTAATGGTCAAGTTTATGTACTCTTTCTTGGAACTTTTTCAAAATGGAAAAAAAGAGAGAGAATAAATCACTTCAAGAAGTAACAAATTCTCACCACGGAAAATGGAATGATATGAATTAATATGAGCCAGTGAGAAAATAGCTGTGTAGATAAATTAAGGCTCTGGAAGTATGTATGACTAATACTGACAGGCACCTTTCTACAAGTCCACTGTGACAGGCTAGAGCAATCACTCAGTGTCTCACAGACTACTCACAGTCTAGCCAAAGCAGACACCCGCATGGAGAGGCCTCCCTGAATTGTGAAGAGCCAGTAGTCTGAGAGGGACATCACAATATCCTGGGACAGCCAAGGACATTAGAGTTCAGCATCTCAATCTGATGGGTCTTGGAGAGCAAGCTGTGAACATCTAGACGTATGTCTGAAGATGGGAAAACAAGTGAACTAAACAGATCCATCTCAGGGGGCTTCTTAGTTTCTAGTCACTTTGGGGGTGTGGAGTGGAGGGGGTGGCAGATTTCCTAGTCCCTTTCAATTAAATACACTGCACATTTTTATACATACACACACACCCACATGCATGCACGCGCACATGCGCACACAGCCATACAAATACAGGGAAATCCACAGGATGGTCAACATGCCAAAAGAGACAAACTGAGAGATGACTAGCATGTGGTCCAGTGGAGACCGTACTCACCATGCTGTCCTGGCTGGTGGGGCCGTTGTCCCGGGGAAGGGTGGTGGCCACAGTCCCCCAGAGAAGCAGCAGCAACATACCACAGACTGACAGCCACTTCCCAACAGCCATACTGCCAGTTATCCTTCTAGGCAGTTCTGAAGTCAATGCTTTGTGGCCATGGGTCTCTTCTTTGGAGACTTGAGTATTTTAAGCTCCAGTTCCAGCTGTTGGTGAGTCTACACATGTGCATTGATTGAAAACCTGTGCGCCTCTCCTTGAGTTCATGCAGTGACGCACAAGCTCCAGCAATCAGTCCTCACAAATACATTTTGGGGTTGGATTTAGCCCCTTAATTAAAGCCTCAGGTCTTTTCCTGCGTTTAGAGTGAATTTTCTCTTATTTTAGAATGCATGTGCACTGGAACTATGAGGAAGTTCTATTTCCTTGTAATTGTGCCGATAGCAAGCAGGAAGTCACTAGAACAAAACCAAGTGATTTTAGCATAATATGAAATTGTGCTTGGATAAGGAGCTTAAGATGTGAAGTTTTGCCCACATGAAAAGTATGACGGCGGGGCTGGGATACGGCGCACTGAAGCACGCGCTGATCGTGTGTGAGGCCTAGGTTCCACCTCAGCACCAAAAAGAAAGAAAAAAAGTGCGACTAAGTCTGCTGTGAGAGCTAAAGAAACAAGGAGCAGTGAGGTCTCTGAGGGGCACAACATCAGGACCACTAGTTTCATCCAATCACAAACAAGGATGGCTGGGTGTAATGGCGCACGCCTTTAGTCCCAGCACTCAGGAGGCAGAAGTAGGAGGATCACCATGAGTTTGAGGCCAACCTGAGACTACATAGTGAATTCCAGATAAGCCTGGGCTAGAGTGAGAGCCCACCTTGAAAAAAAACAAAACAAGGATGAACCAAGAAATACCCACCAACCGCCCCACTCCTCCCCTCCACACTGCCCTCTGCCCAGTAGCTATGAAGTGCCCCAAACCCATGAAGAACAGGTGCTGATGCAGCAAGTACACATAAGCCAGACTCAAAGGTGAGACAAGCACAAGGTCGCACATGCCCACTAGGTGGCACAAGTGTTTGGAGTTTGATTGCAATGGCTGAGGCCCTGGCACACCAATTCTCTTTGTCTCTCTAAAATAATAATTTTTTTTTAAAAAAAAGGGGGGGCTGGAGAGATGGCTTAGTCGTTAAGCACTTGCCTGTGAAGCCTAAGGACCCTAGGTTCGAGGCTCGATTCCCCAGGACCAACGTTAGCCATATGCACAAGGGGGCGCACGCATCTGGAGTTCGTTTGCAGTGGCTGGAGGCACTGGCGTGCCCATTCTCTCTCTCTCTCTGTCTGCCTCTTTCTCTCTCTGTCGCTCTCAAATAAGTAAACAAAAAAAAAAGTTTTTTTAAAAAAACTTCTATTATAGCCTGGTGTGGTGGTACACACCTGTGATCCCTGCACTTGGGAGACCAAGGAAGAATGATCTCAAGTTCAAGGCCAGCTTTCGCTACACACAGCAAGGCCTTGTCTCAAAAAATAAAAAATAAAAAATCTCCAAGACCACTTGTCTAAAATAGATATGTCATATATCATATACAAATATGTCAAATAAACAAAGAGATTACAGCAATGTCATGTCCCTAGTCTCATCTGGGTAGAAAACATCAGGCCAGACATAGTGGTACACACCTATAATCCCAGTAATCAAAAGGCACAGGTAGGAAGATCAGGAGTTCAAGGCCACCCTGAGCTATATAGTGAGTTTGAGCCAGAAGCCAGCCTGGGCTACCTTAGACCGTTTCAAAATGGAGAACATGAGCTGGAGAGATGGCTTAGCAGTTAT